>OY284495.1:22378306-23861577 GCA_958336395.1 Ctenicera cuprea | reverse complement strand
TGGAGGAAGCGCAGTAACGATTCATTTGCGATGCGGATCACGGCGAACGGACGCATGCAAAAAAGATCAGTTGCACAATACTGAAATCGTTCCGTAAGGAAAGTAGAAACGGAAATAAAATTAGACAAACAGATAATTATTATTAATACTACAGGCTAGAAATATGTGTATATTACATTCATTACGAAACCACTTTCATGGGAACAGCACAACGTTGTAACTTTTTATTATTCCAATAAAAATGACCGAAGTGTAATTTTGGTACAGAAATAAAGCACGTAGTTGATGCCAGTGTCATACGCTGGCCTCATCGCGAACTAAGCGCGCCTGTATTTTATTAAATTACAGTGTATATTTGATTAACATTTCTAGATTCAGCAAAATAACAATCGCGTAAGTTCCTTAATTAAAATTTACGTCAATTTTCGTAAATTGTGCTGTGTGGAACGCTAATATTTTATAATAGTAAAATAATATATGTTCAGTGTGAATTGAGCAAGTCTGTTTATTTTTACGTTGCTGGGTTGTTGAGATGATCTCATTTAAACACGTGTAAATTGTGGACATGTTACAACAACACAGAGAAAATAAATGTTTTCTAAGATGCTTTGCCGAGTTTACAAATTCCCAGGGGAGGGTCGTATACAGTACTGTTCTAAGAAAGATTTTATAAATTTAAGTTTTCGCAAATATCTATTTTTTGTTGAAGAATGAATTCTTGAAGTTTTAAGACCTCTTTATCATTATTTTTGTAAATTTCGATAAAATAAAAAGCCGATTTTTTTCTAATTTAACGAAATATTTAATAAATGACGTAAACAAAAAATATAACATTTAACTAGGATTGATAAACATCGCAAACGAAGAATATACTTTTTAAATTGCTTATTAATTTTATCGATTTTCTTGAAAGCGGTTTATTGTATTGTTTTTTAGTAAGAATACCTTTTTTTAGGATTTTTCTAATGAATTTAATTATCCCATGTATTTTCAAAAATAAGGTATGACGAAAAAAGTTGTGAACAAAGATTCAGTAGGATATCTACGCTACTGGGGAAGGGAAACAATGACGTAGCCAAAATTCCGAATTTTCATCTTTCACAATTATCAGGTTTTGCTAAAAAAAATTACTTGCTTACAGTCACATTTTTAATATTAAAAGAACTAAAATAAATGTTTAAGGACTTATTTTTTATTATATTGATTTATTAAAATATGAATCTTTAAGCCTCACGTGTTAGTGCGTATAATATTTTTATAATAAAATTAATCTATCTATATATTAAATTCCGAACTGTCTCAACTTCACGCGACGGCGGGTTCTTACATCTCGACAGTTAATTTAGTGTTACGTAGAGCGACGCGGCAGTTCTCTAAGCCAATATGTTATTTATTTATTTTATTAATGTAATCTATATCCCAAATTACTGACTGTGCTGTGCTGTGCTGTGCATAACCAGCGTCTCCGTTAACATTTTCAGGTCATAATTTTGTTACGAGACAAAATTTCAATTTTGGCATAAATATTATTTTCCCAGAGCTGTTGATATATTATTATTTTCTAGGGTTTGAGCTGCAATTTATTTGGAGCACGCATTATTTTCGGGATGATTTTCTTCACTTTTTAAGATCCTTAGTATTTTATAGATTCGGGGTGTAGTTTAGGGTGGTTTCATGAAGGGATAAAGCCGAAATGAGAAAATTTTTGACTGACTGACTAGGGGATGGTAGAAAAATCTCGTTTGACAAATAGGCTGTTCGACATTCGTAGAATACGAATCCTTGTTTGAGCGCGTTTATATTAAAGTAAAACACACCCTTTTTTTTAAAGTTAATTGTTAATTGATAGCCTCTTGCTCAATTTTCGGCTATTTTACATGCGTAAAATTCAAATCTGATTTTTCTAATGCGTCTATATTGAAGTAGAGCACCCCTACCCCTTTATTTTTTGCACGAGTAATCTTGTTTTATGGTATTTTGTAATTTAAAACAATGTTTATCCGCTGCAACTTGAAATTCGATTTTGTAAGTAAATTATAGTCTTTTTTAGAAATTTCCGTAATTAAGCTCTTTAGGTAAACGACCAAAGCAAACGCCCTATTAGTTTTATTCTTAATGGGGGGGGGGGGGGGGGGGGGATAGCGCTTGCGCAGATTGCCTATTCGACATGCGTAGGCTACAAATGCGATATTCTTTTGCGTGCGCTTTTTACCGAATTGTAACACCTTCCCCCACCGCTCGTTCTTTTTAGGTGGACCAATTTCGCTACTCTGCGGTTTCATTCCAGTGTAATTACCAACCTTTTAAACCTAAATTGGATTTTCTGGGTTAAGGCGTGTGGGTTGTAAAGTGTATGCAGACACATGGCACACCTGTTTTTTCGGTATTCTCGGATCGTAAAATATTCGAATCGCTCAAAATCTAAAATTCCGAAATTTTGACGATAAAAATAGCGATGAAGGTAAAACGCGTGGGGCGAAGGCCACGGATTTCACTAGTTTAGGTTAAAGAGATAATATTATTCATAAGCACGTGACGCTATTTAAGCCAATCAGATGCATATAAAGCCTAGTTACATTTTATTACAACGGTAATAAAAAACAAAAAAGCCTGTTGCTTTATTTCCGTATGTTGCGTTGGTAACCAACTTACGATTATAGCAACTGCAATAAAATGACGCTTAGTAAAATAATTTGGGTTAGTCATAATGTTTTATTCATTGTATTCTCCTACTAAATATAACTTGTGTTGTGATTAGTTATCCATGATTTATTCTCGTTAAAACCGAAGCAGCACTATCAACTCGTGCATTCGCACTCGTTGAATCTGCAGCTCGGTTTCAACTCGTTTCAACAATCACGTATGTAAATGCGTACGATGCGAACCACTTGTTTTTGACAAAATTAAATAATATTACAGCAAAGTCAAATTTCACTGTAATAAACATTTTAATTTCGCCTTTGAGAAGGCGCACGTTGAAAAACAAACAAAAAAAAACATAAATAAATTTCGATCAAAGCCGGGAAGGATGAAATGAAACGTAACGAGAAAATTAGTTGCCTGCTGCTGTGATGACAAGTAACGTAAGGAAGACTTGTTAAACCTGAATCCCGAGATTGCCTCTTGTCTCTCTAATTTAATTCATTGTTTGTAAATCTTTCAGGTCCCGCTAAGTCATTTTTAATGATTTCTCTTCTCTTCGCTTCTGTGTACATTCCAGAATGTTTACATGGAAAACGAAAGCGAATTTTTTTGGGTTTAACTAACATTTCGTTTATTTTTACGTCATTATGCTGGCAAATGACGTCGATAAACATAAAAATAAAATAAAACGTTCAACATATTATACCTGGTGTAAATTTATAAGTAATTTTAAGTAGATTAAAAACTCGCTGTACTCAATTTTCCAGAAATTGAAATAATCGGGGTTTTTAAACAACGACAATTTTATTGCCATCACTAAAATTTTTTTAAATTTTCTGTAACAATAAAAGGTGTCTAATTTTTTATTTTCTACCAATATTTCTTTGAAATTTTAAATTTATTCCTTCGTCGTGCATTAAAAATGCTGACATTACTTAAACATGGCCCCTCTTGAATTCAGTGAATGTGAACAAGTGGCAATTATCGTTCGAGTAAAACGTTCTGGGCTAAAGAAGGGTAGACAAGTTTTAATACCTAATACTGATACCACCTTGTAGGGGTGTGTGTATAGGTTTATATACGTGGGAGTCAGGTGTATTGCGATGATGTGATAACAATAATTATCCAGTGCACGCAACCTATAAAACATAACTACCCTGCTTGTAATGCGAACACGTCCCACAGCCCTTAATGAATTTCAACTACCTTGCACGCCACTGTCTATCTCTGTTTTGTCACAACACGAAACGTTGCGCAAAAAAGATGAACGCTGATACATCGTTTGGAATTTCACTTCGAAATCCTGTTGAAATTACCTGCTTGTATATGCTGCTGGTTGATTATGGTGTTGTGCGCCGCATTTATTTTCATAATCGATTAAATTGGCGGCAATTGCATCTATACATACACACCTAAATAAAGTTTAATGCCTAACATGTCCGATCCAATTTTAATTCGTTGCAAGTGCAATAATATTACTATTCGTAAAATTACAAGTAAATTATTTTAATTTGGATTCCAATACAATTTCGATCCGCTTTGTGGATCCGGTCCCAGCAAATTCGGATCAATTGCGTAAATATAAATCTGACCTGTAATTACGAATTTAGATTTGTGAAGACGAAATCGAGCAAACGAGATTTAAATATAATCAAAATTAAGGAATTAAGGATCTTAACGAATTTTTAAATTTTTAATTGGTAAATCTGCTAGTTCAATATTTGGTTTGAAAAGCGCAATAGGAATCCAAGGTTCCAATTCAATCCAGATTTAAATAATGATAAATTGCATTTAATTTGAAGGAATTCAAAAATTTAAGTTTGTATTCACTTTTAACAAATTTACCAATTGTTTGTAAAGTGGGATGGGATCCCAATGGCACTGAATTTCCATCCAAGTTCAAGCTAATCCAGATTGACTTAGTGCGTTCAAATGCCACCTGTGAATTTAAATCTTCCAAAGTTGATTGAGATTCAGTTTTTCAGATTTCAGAATTTGGTGTCAAGAAAACCTGATTTATGGTTCTAGACTACTCTTGGAATCTTCATTGGAGAATCAAAATAAAAATCCAATCCAGATTTAAAATATATTAGTGGAACCTGTGGAATATGTTTTACGCTTTATTCAGGGTTTTAAATAATACATAAGGTAATTGAGTAAGTAGTGGAGCCGATCGAAGCCATAATTTTATGAATTGCATGGCTATAATTGCTGTAATTGTATATGTTAAGTCCTGATCTCGGACCTGTCTCAAGTGGAGCAGAATGCGGCTGCAGCTGAGATTGTGCGAACAAAACAGCGCGCGAGGTGTCTTATTTTTTTTTTCAAATTAATGATGTTGGTATGAACGCAACAGTTTGTTATCAGCGCGTTTGTTTGTGTAGCTCTGGTTTCCAATATTAGAGTCAATTTTAATTTTTGTTTATAAATTCTTAGCTCATTTATTTTTAATCATGGGCGTAACATCGTCAACAACAGACGATAACTAAAATCAAAGTGGTTCATTCCATATCATAGCTAAACCTGAGTTGTTCGTATTTACTTTGCTAAGTTATGAGAAAACATCGCTTACAATGTAACTATTCAATATGTGTTTGTCCAATTACTGGTTTTACTTGTGCATATTTTCAGATTTAATATATAGATTAGCGTCATTCGCAGCCCAACTTAACAAAATGCACTGTAAATTCGTAATGCAGTTGCATAAGACCTTGCGATTAAAAGGAGATTCACTTCCCGCTACGAGAACCCACATATTTACGCGTTCATTATACAACCTAATAAAATGCACTCTAAATTCGTAATGCAGTTGCATAAGACCTTGAGATTGAAAGGAGATTCACTTCCCGCTACGAGAATCCACATATTTACGCGTTCATTATACAAGGTCGCGTATTTCTTTGTACAGTAGGCCGCTACAGTTTTTGATACATATAAGCAATTTTGGTGTTTTACTATTTGTTTGTATTATAGGAACATAACCTACTAGTAGCAATACCGTTCTTTCGATAATAAACTCCGAAAACATCGCATCTAGGTCGCCAACGGCGGGGTACTCTCATCGCTAAAAGTTGAGACAAGTAGAAGGAATTCGGATTTATTATATAAACCGCGAGCTACGCCCCGTTTTTGTTTTTTTTTGGTAACTTTATACCCAGCGTTTGCCGCTCCGAATGTTTTCTCTGCTGAACCGGTCTCGGGAATGAAAGCTACCCCCGCAATAATAATCTGGTAAAAAATAAAAAGGAGACAGGAAAATACCTGAAAAATCCAAAAAAACGTTTAAGAGACACTCTCTTAAATTTATACAAAACTCTTTATTTCACGCAAAATTAGTAGGTTAACAATCTACAGCTTAACACTACCGCTTATAAATATAAATGAGTAATCGTTTTAAAACAAACAGCTGCACTGGGACCCGGTTTAGTGCCGTATAACGCGGTGTTAAATTTGTAACAATTAACAGCATATTAGTACTGTAAGGACCCGGCTTAGATGTTGGGCGCTTGACTTCTAACGCTAACCCAAGTAGCACACTAAAGTTGGGCCAATATTGGCTCTGTTATATTGGTGATATCTCTGAAATGTAACGCTTGTTTATAGTGGATATATATTGGCTACCAAGGTTTAACCAATATGCGAAGTCTAGCAAGGTAAGATATCTGAATAGTTTATTGGTCCCTTGTTGGTCACTCTTTTTGGTTACACATTGGCAGCCAAGGTTTAGCCAATATGTGAAATCTAGCAAGGTAAGATATCTGAAAAGTTTATTGGTTCCTTGTTGGTCACTCTTGTTGGTTACATATTGGCAGCCAACGTTTAGCCAATATGTGAAATCTAGGAAGGTAAGATATCTGAAAAGTTTATTGGTTTCTTGTTGGTCACTCTTGTTGGTTATATATTGACAACCAACATATGTCCAACATCAAATACTGACATTGGCTACTTATTGTACAACAGACATGGTCCAATCTTGGGTGTAAATATTAATTAGTTATTGGTTGGCATTACGTGCCCAATATAAAATATTATTGTTGGATTGGTATCTCGAAAACTAAAGAGTTACGAAGTCGGTTAAATTAGCAAAGATTTACAGTTTTTTTTTTCGTTGATTATGAAGCTGAAATTAAAAAACCAATTAAATGTCTAGTTTTAGAGATATTTTTATAAATATTTTTTTAATTTTTGAAACATTCTGTATATTTTTGCATATTTAGTAAATTTTCTATATAAAAGTTAATAAGCACAACCAATCAAATTGAAAATAAAAAAGTTATAAGCAATTTTCTATAGAAAATTGCTTATAACTGTATACAGAAAACCGTGTTATTATAGGATATAAAAATTATGCATTATTCAATGATTATTGCTATTATTATTAATGTAGAAAATTGCTTATAACTTTATTTTCAAATTTAGGCTAGTAGTGCATTTGAACTTTTTTATAAACAATTTAATTTTCCATCGAAATATGCAAAAATACTATTTTTAGGAACTAGCGTTTAGTTGTGTTTTTTTAATTGCAGCATCGTAATCAGCCCAAAAAACTGATATTTGTTGCTCATTTAACCGACTTCGTAGCTCTTCTAGTTTTCGAAGTACAAACGATGTGCATCTCCCATGCCACATCCTATAAGTGCGAGTAAGCTTCAACTTATAATGTTACAATGTAAGTACCTATCAGCTATATAAAAAATAGCCTTAAAAATTTTGTATATTTAATTTTTTATAAGTTTTTAAATAAGAGTAAGTATATTTTTCACGTCTTTGAATTCAGCATTTGCTGTTTCTCCTTCTGGTAGTTTCTTTGATGGGGTTAGATATAAGTTTTTGAATGAAATACATATATGGTTTCTAAAAGAATGTGAATGCGCCTCTAAAGTTTATTTAGAATTAAACAATTACATTACGCATTAACTGTTGTATGTAAACTAGCAAAAATGCAAATAATAATTCAGTATTTATTTTAAAAATATTAAATATAAAAAAAATTAATACATTTTATAAATTATTGTCCACCTCTGCGTTTTCAGTTTTCCTCCTTTTACGTCCCCCATCGCGATCCTTTGCGGTGCACAAAAAGGTTCCCACCCTTCCTAAGAATTCCGTATCCGTAATACTCGGGAATCCTTTACGAATTGCTTCTGTAAATAGAAAAAAGAAGTTATTTTTTATATTAACACCTAAAACATTTGCAAATTTGCTGTAAGTAAATATATTCTGTAAACCATGTACTAGATCAACGTACACTACTACTATAAGATATTTTGCCGTAAACTACAAATATTGCAAAAAAAATTGCGTTTCTAAACGATATACAGAACCAGCGAGAAATATTTGGGTTATGAAAGAAGTATTATATAAGAGTTTTTTTAAATGCGTTTTTTTTTCTTGCTAATATTAGTACATTGAAATTTATTTTCACAATTTTGAATTGTACAACTAATAATACAGCCAATTTTATTTTCTGGTCTTTGCCCTGAGCCAATAATCAAAGATAAACTTTTAAGAAATAACGGATCGATATAAATCTTACTTTTTAGAGCAGAGCAAATCTTTAAGTCGTTAAAGGATTCCTTTTTTTTTGGCCTCCTCGTATCTTGCAATGCCCCGAGTACTGTATGGCCACATCGGATATTAACAGCCTCTTCATGCAGTTGTATATTGTGGTGTTTTGATTTTCGCCCCCCACTAAATAAAGAATGTCGACCTAAAAATAATATTTTTTCATTAACACCAAATTCCAGACATCTTTATCTATGAATTATGCATAAAGTAGCAATAACAAATACACTATATATAGTTTATACTTACTTGTAATAATAAGCTGTTAACACTTTACACAATTTCAGTCAAAACACTTAAGTAAATAACTAACTAAACTAATTAACTTGTACTAAAATATCAAAAGAACACTTAACTAACTAGCTTAAACTGAAACTAAACTAAGAAAATGATTTTAAACGTTGCTCAACGAAACTTTTTGTTTAAACTAACACTGAAGCAATAGATAATTTAACTCTAACTTGTGTCGTTAACTGAAGGAAACTCACTACCCCCAACTCGATTTATCAGTACAGTAAAAGCGCAGGTAGCAAAATATGTATCCTTTCTTGCAAAAGGATTATGTAACAGTGGCGTCGGCAGTAGTACTTCACAGAGCCCAAGAAACATTTGCAATTTAAAAAAATACAAATTCACTTATTTGCTAAAATTTTTTGGATTTTTTAAGTTGTTTTGTGTTAGTCATTTTTATAAAGTTCTGTTCCGGAAATGCTAAGCCACCCTTTTTTATGCAACCAATTTTTATGAGGATGCTATGAAGCTCATATTGTTTTTTCTGCAATACTAATTTAATAGTGCTGTTTATTTTTTGTCGAGGCGTTTTTTATTCTTTAGAGGATGCGAAAAAAAGTGCTTCAGAACAAAAGTCTAGAAAAAAGTTCCACGAAAAAGTCCCCGAATAAAAAGTCTCCAGGAAAAAAAAGTCTCAGGAAAAAAGCACTCAGAAAAAAGTCTTCGGAAATAAATCTCCAAAAAAATTGTTTGATGTGCAAGCCCCCTAAAACTTCTGAAATGTTCGAAATGATCATATGGGTTAGGTGGAATCGGTTATTTCGTTTTTTGTGTATAAAATACTCGTCAACGGAAATTGTATCTATTGCCTACAATATTTAGGTTTTATGACTAAATAAATGAGCACATCAACTGGTTTTGAATTTGCAATCAACTTGTATAATAAAATCATTTAAAAATACAAATTAATTTTGTATCTCGACAAAGGATAAACTTATTCTATGTTTAATAAATTTCTGTACATGTCATAGTTTTTTTCTGAAACTTTTATGGGAATTTTTTTCCGGGAACTGTTTTCCAGATTTTTGTTCAGAGAACTATTTTCCCGGGAACTTTCTGTGGTTTTTTTCGGATACTATTTCCTAGATTCTCTGAATCTCTTGATTCAAAAAATATCTTCTAGTAATGTCATGGTTCCTAATACCAGTACAAATTAATTACAAAAAATAAAACAAATATTACAATTTATTAGAGTATAATAAAACAATTGAGATAATCGTTTTATTTTTATATTAACCGTACTGAATTAGTAAGTTGAACAATTCTAATAAGTAAAATAATAAATTGTAGAATATATGTTTAATTTTAACCTGTGGTAACGCCACTGGAAGCAATACAAACTCTAGTCCGTTGGTAAATTTTTCCAAGACAAATTTGTTTGCTTGCAGCCCTCGGTATTACTCATTTCTTAGAAATATCTATTCAAAAGGTGTTTTCGTTGTTTGCATCTTATGACGCACAGATATTTGTGTAACTGAGTTATAGCATGTAATTTAATCGGTGGTACTATTTTTTGTACATTTACTCTGAATGCTAAATATATTACAGATGGCATGTGTCAACCTTTATCAAAGTAGAGTAAAAAATATTTTGTCCAATTTTTTGATTTATCTATGTACATTGAAAACAACAACACAAACCGAAAATTTTAGTAAAATAGGTATTATAATTAGTATTTTTCTATAAAATAATATATGGGAGTTATAACCATCAACGGATACTTGTTTTATTATAGCTGTTAACATACAAATAAATCCTTAAAAACAGACAAGAAACTAAAGTATAAAAACATACGTAAAAAGCAAGAAAGTGACAAAAAAAGGAACCAAAAAGCAAAAATGTTATTAAAAAAAACACCCCAGAGAATTAAATAGGTAAAAATGACATACGCAGATAATTATGCTGTTCTTATCAGTTTTTAAACATTCCATAAAGAGGGATTCAGGAATGACGTCATAAAACTTTCTATTTACCGTAGCCATCTCTAGAATATGCGAAATTGACCTTAATTTGTATATATGTTAGAATACGTGTTCGGTCGCTAATATTATTCTTACGTCAGAATAATAAGGATTTAAAGACTGATGAACTTTTCAGTGGTTTGTAATTGAATTTATTTCAAAAGTTTTAAACATTATTTGCTTGTTTTGGAATTTCTTACAAAAATTAAAATATAGAAAACAGTATGACTGGAAAATAAATTATAAAAAAATGTTTGCACAAAAAAAGCCAAACAACAAAACCCAGATAAAGGGCTATAAAATTCAAAAACTTCAAAAAATACATAATAAAATTTGGATTAAATGTAAATATACTCTTAACGGGGTTTTAAATAGCGCATGCTTTAAATTTCCTATTTGTAAAAAAAACAATTTGCCTATCTAAGCAGGATCCTGTCTTTAGTAATAGTAAACAGAATAATATTTTTTTAATAAATGCAGTGCTGACTGAAATTTAAATTTTAAAAGTGAAAGGTTTTTATTTACATTTAACGTTAAGTTTATCAAAAAATATTGGTTTTAGGTTAATTTCAAATATTGGCAGTATCTCAACTAGTGTTTATAGGTTTCTTATTGTCTTTATATCGCCTTGCCATTATAATTTTAATTACAAACCTTGTTCAATGATAAAATATATTGGCTTTATAATGGCAGGCAATATTGGCAACTGCTAGTATTACATTTACTTGTTCGTTATTGGCAGAGTATTGTAAGGTTATATTGCCAATAGTTTGTTGGTTATATATCTGTTTTATATTGGTTAACCAATATAGTTTTATTGCGGGATTCCATACATTGGTTATATATAGATTTTACCTTTGCAAGTTTATATTGTAAATGGCTTGTTGGTTATGTAACTGTTTTATATTGGTTACCCAACATGGTTTTATTGCGGGATTCCATACATTGGTTACATATTGGTTTTACCCTGGGATACCAATGTTGCTTGTCCCAGGTAGTTTTAACAGTTTGCCAATATTTGGTTACCCAACATGGTTTTATTGCGGGATCCCATACATTGGTTACATATTGGTTTTACCCTGGGATACCAATGTTGCCTGTCCCAGGTAGTTTTAACAGTTTGCCAATATTTCAAAATATACCTTGTATTTCCAATAGTTATCCATTATATATTAGATATAAGATGCACGATAAAATGTTGAGCCAATGTACATCATAAAATAAACCTTGGATAGATATTGGATATATATTGTGTGCTACTTGGGAAAGGTCTGGGGTTCGATTCTCCGCCGCAGCCACGCAGCATTAAGAATCTATGCCGCAACCCGCCACTCACATTCCCCAATCAGGTGTAGGCAGCCGTCGGGTCTTAATGCCTGAAACCTTCTCTGGAATTTAGTCGTTCGGATTCGACGTTAAACTGTAGGTCCCCCGAACTTCACCTTAGCGCTAAGGAGAGTACGTTGCAGAGAAGAGTGCCGGTGCCCAGCAGTGGGACGTAAAGGATGATACGAAGGATCCGCTTAGTTTTAGTATTAGAAACAAACAGGCAGACAGATGTTATTTCATAGTAAAAATTAATATTTTGTCCCGTTATAAGTATTAAAATTCCATAGTTAAAAGCTTAGTTAAATTCTTAACTTTATAAAATTTGTAACTAAAGCAGGGCCGACCTCAAGCAACTCGTGGAAGCCGCTACTAAGAAACGCCTCCCTACGAGACTGCTGCATAAACATTCGCTCAAAACAATAAATAAATCTTGTAGCAATGTAAGAGTTCGTCGTCGTTTATGGTGAGACAGTTGCGGATTTACTATAGATTCCAGTTTAATTTGGATCTTCTTTGTGGTTTGGGTTCAATAAATCCAGATTTACTATGTGAATTCATATTTGAGCAGTAAACGCAAATCTTTAAATCCAGATTTTAAAATGTGAATTCAAAAAACCAGATTTAAATCTACTTGTAAAAATATCCGTTTGAAAATACTACTAAAAATCCAAATTTCCAGTTGGATCCGGATTTAAATATTTAATAAATTGCATCTATAGGTATATAAACTCAAATGTGTGTTCGTATCGGATTCAACATAGATTCATGTCATATAAAGTTGTACCAGCACTCGATAGATGAAAATTGAGAGGTTGGGGTTCTAACGCATCCATATTTTAATTAAAATCGGTATGTATTTTGGATTCTGCTTGTGAATTTTTTTAGAGCAGATCCAGATTGACTAAACGAATTCAAATTCGACTAGTGCAATCCAATCTTTAGTTTTAAATGCGAACTCGAAATTAGATTTGAATATAGCCAAAGTTGTGGATTAAATTCTAAAGAAGGATTTTAATTTGAAACTGTATCTGGAATGGATTTAAATACAAAGCTCGTCAGATAGTATTTTTTATTGAATTGGGAATATGAATCCACTAGTTAAATTTGAATATGGATATTTGGTCCTAAACGTATTGCAATTTTGATTTGGATTTGGATCTACTTTAGATTCTGTTTGCAGATCGGGTTAGAGCAGATGAGGATTCACTAAACATATCCAATTCCGACGTATACATAAAAGTCTACAAATCGTCATTGGTTAATTCAAATTTAAACAAACGCTGCTGCCAAAGTTTTATAAAAAGAATTTTCATATAATTTTGATGTAATTTAATACTTTACGTGCTGTAAAAGCAGTGTAGAAAATTTATAAATTTTTCGTAATTTGAAGCGTGATCCTAATGGAACAAAAGTTTAATTTGAACACAAATTTAATATCTGAATTGACTAAGTGGTTTCAAATCCTACCTGTAGATTTAAATCTTCAATTTTAAGAAAATCTGCTTTGGATCTAGTGTTGAAAAATAATACTTTTAATTTAATTTTATGTGCTAGTCTATGTGGACACTACATACTGGTTTAATTTTTTACTATTTTCCGTTCTAATAAACTAACTTTTTTCGGTTTGTCTTAAGTTTACAGCCGTTTTGTAATTTTCTTTTTTATACTTTAGCCTGAAGATGGCCTTTTTTGGCCAAAACATATAGCTTTATTATTATTTAAATATATTTTATTTCAATTTTGAATCAATAGTCGGTATTTCAGGCTTGAATAGTGTATATTCGGATCTCGTCAGTACTAATTGTAATACTAATTAAATTCAGCAAATTGAATTATCACAAACTAAAAATGTAGGGTGATGATAACATCAAAAGGGTCTAAAGTTTCTGTTGTCGCAAACAACGTTAATAATAATCCCTTCTGTGGGATCAGATCCTCTGTCAACGTTGGACCGCGGAAGGAAGTTTAAAGTTAATAAATTTGATTTATTACGGACCTTCCATCAAAATTACTATGCTATAATAATTTAGTCTGCTCTCGCGACAACTTCCGTACAAAGTTGCACAAAATGTAATTATAAACAAAAAAGGAAAAACAACTTATATTAAGCTCTGTCTCGTCTTTCGCTTTGTTGTGTAAAACGCAATATACGATATATCCGAGTCAATTTCGCTTTATATATTTAAACTCAACCAATATTATTCCAGTTCAGATTTCTGCATAAACAAAGGTCGCCTAGAGTAAGCGACTGATGGAGAAACTTCGCATGCAAGTTTACAATTGAAGGTAACAGCAAACAAAATTCGAGAACTATTGAAATATCCTATTGAAATAAACTTCCGCCCCTTCAATTTGAAACCTTCGAATACAAAGCTCTATTTAGAAAGCAGTTCTACTGTAATAAGCTTTTAATTACTTTTAAAAACTTTGCTCAATTAACACCTTTATTCAGTAAATTATATTTAATTCTGTGTTGTAATTAAAAGTTTATTTCAAACAAATTAAAAACGTTTCAAAACAAATCGAACGAAAGTGGACAAGAAACGCCCGCAAGCATCAAAAAGCTGGTAAACTTATAAAACACAAATAAAATGTATTTTGTTCTTAGTTGCTCAACAGATTTGTTTTATTCAAACTAGCAACAACAAAGTATTCTATGCGAAATAGTGATAAACACACAGGGTGCTAATCTGTATTATAGTAACCATAGAAAATTAAACATGTAGGGCGTGGAACTTTCCCCTATTTTAAAAGACCGATTGACGCAGGTTGCTAGTTTGTATTTAAATTTTGTTAAAAATGTAAACATCTAACCAGTTTGCCTTCTCTAAGTTGAGCAAATAAATCTTAAAGTAGCTATCTTAAACACACGCCCATTTGAAGTGGCCAATGGACACAGGTTGCTACTCTATATGACATAAATCTTGAAATTTTAAAACTTGTAACCAAGAAAGTAATCTTTATTTATACATTCTGGCTTTACTTCGTTGAAGTTCATATTTATTGCTTATAGGTATGTAAAATACTTAATTACTTCAACAATATTTATTTATTTTAACCTTATACGTATTTCGGCATGTTTGCATGCCATTGTCAGGGTTTATATTAGAAAGTAAACAGTTAGTGTTGTTATACCAATAGAACTTGGTGACTTGATCTCGGTAATCGTCTGCAGATGACTTGATTTCTTATTCTAAAATGTCCAGTAGAGAAGAATTTAAGAATTCAATTTGCTCGTTCATTAAAGGTACAGTTTTTAAATGTTTGTGAATCTCAGAAGCTTCTAGTATATCTAATTTACGTGTATCATCACAAAAATGTAAACATTTTAAGTGCTATTAGATGTCATTGAATGATTTTGTTCTAGTAAGTGTTTAGTGTAATTGATTTATGTGGGTATTTGTATTTGCAACAACGTACGTGTTCTTTATACCTAATATCAAAATTTCTAATGGTCTGGCCTATATAAACCAAATTACAATGCGAACAATTTCATTTGTAAATGCCTGATTTTAGCAAATCGTCTGTTTTTGATTTTACATTAAACAAAGTATTTAAGATGTTTCTAGTTGTTTTAAAACTTACTTTATATTTATTTGTTTTGTTTATACATTTAGCAATTTTTTCCGATTTGTCACTATAATATGGAATCGAGGCATATTTCATACTAAACTTATTGATACATTAATTAAAGAAAAAGATTATAAATTAACCATTAACTTCCTCCGATACAATTAAATATGCCTCGATCTCATATTTTGGTGACAAATCAAAAAAATTGCTGAAATTATAAACCAAACAAATAAATATAAAGTAAGTTTTAAAACAACTAGAAACATCTTAAACACTTTGTTTAATGCAAAATCAAAAACAGACGATTTGCTTAAATCAGGCATTTACAAACTAAATTGTTCGCATTGTAGTTCGGTTTATATAGGCCAGACAATTAGAAATTTTGATATTAGGTATAAAGAACACGTACGTTGTTACAAATACAAACACCCACATAAATCCAATTACGGTAAACACTTACTAGAACACAATCATTTAATGACATCTAATAACGCTATAAAATGTTTACACTTTTGTGATGATAAACGTAAATTACATATACTAGAAGCTTTTGAAATTCACAAACATTTAAATCTCTACCGTTAATGAATGAGCAAATTGATCTCTTAAATTCTCCTCTATTGGACATTTTGGAATAAGAAATTAAGATCGATAAGAAAGTATATAAGTACACCCAATTAAAGTGACCGATGTACAACGGTTGTTAGTCAATATTATGCTACCTTTAAAATCAAAAGAACAAAATAAGTTTGAATATGCTACCAAAGAAAAACTAATTTTACAAAAAATTAATTAACTCGAGATCTCGACTCTGTTGAGCATTTTTCTTGCATAATTATGATCAAAGTTATACATAGTTTGTTTAACATTCTTTTCAGAATGTAATGAATATTCAAACTAAAATTGTTTTCTTTTCTACACCATTTGGATATTTATAATGAAAATTGTAATAAAACTCCCGAGAGGTGTTTACTTTTACATTTTTCTTCCAAGCTTACTACCTGCAGTACTAGTTTCTGTTCGCGAAATCTCGAGTTAGCTCTGTCAGCTCTTATAACTCGACTGTTAATTAGAGCACTGTACATAAAGAAACGTGTCTTCCTTGCACAAGAGGTTACTTATTGTCATGCACGTCTGAGCAGAAAAATGTTGCCGTTGCTTAATTTTTAAGTATTGTGTAATTTTTAAATGGACATTTTTAATTAGTGCAGCAGGTCGCATTCAAATCCAGTTTTTTATTTTAAATTTGGATAATCTACTCCAATCAAAAAAATTCTATAAATCGGATTCGGATTGAAATCTTAATTTGGAAATTTAATTGAATAGAGATTTATTGGACATATTTAATTAGTGCTGCAGGTCGCATGCAAATCCAGTTTTTTATTTTAAATTTGGATAATCTACTCCCAATCAAAAAAAATGCTATAAATCGGATTGGGATTGAAATCTTAATTTGGAAATTTAATAAATAGAGATTTATTGGACATTTTTAATTAGTGCTGCAGGTCGCATTCGATTTCAGATTTTTATTTGAAATTAGGATAATTTACTCCCAATCCAAAGATCTATAAACCGGATTGGAATTGAAATCTTAATTTGGATTTTAATTTAATAGGGATTTATTGGACATTTTTAATTAGAGATCGCATTCGAATTCAGATTTTTATTTGAAATTCGGATAATCTACTCCCAATCCAAAGTTCTATAAATTGGATTGGGATTGAAATCTCAATTTAGATTTTAATTTAATAGAGATTTATTATGAAAGTGTTGTCAGTAGGATTTAAATCTAGATATTCATTTGGATGAACGTTTCATTCAGATCACCTCCAATGACAGCATCTTCTTCAAATCTACAAATTTTGTTCGGACCCGGATATTAATGTAGGTTGAAATTTAATTTTGATCTTCTCCTAATCCTAATTTTTGCAATTCTGAATCTTAACACTCCTTTAAGTGCTGATAGTAGTATTGAAATCCTGTTCTTAGTTTGGATTAAAATCCAATAATTCACTTCTTTAGCTTTAGATCCAAATATTAAATTGCATCCAACTACAATTCGCATCACCTTCAAAATTTAAAAAAGTTGTAAATTACATTCGGATCAGGTCAGGATCTTAGTTGGGTCCAAATTTGAATGTAGATTCATTATAGACCTAATAATGCCGTAAATTCCGTACGATACGGGCCTGAAATTTTAACATGTTTGTAAAATCAATGTGAATTTTCCTCTAGTCTAAATTTGCATCTGATTTAAAATCATATCGCAACCAAATTGAAAAATGCTTAAAGATAGGTTGGAATCCGTATCAGCTGTTATAAGCTGAATTCGGATCTGAATATTTTTCTTAATCCACATTCAATGTCCTAAGCTCTTAATTTGAATCCGAATGTAAATGGTTTATGTTTTTTGATTTAAATACTCTACAAGTGCTGTTAGTTGAACTGGAATATAAATATTGATTGTATTCAATTTCGATCTACTATGGATCTGATTTGTATTTGAATACAATTCGTATTCCCTCCAGATTAGATTCGGATTGGGATCTTAATTGGATCTTAATTTAAGGACATTTTATTATAAAGTTCAAAATGTTGTAAGTGCCATTAGTACAATACGGATTCGGATCTTAATACGTAAGCAAAATCAATGTAGATCTCCTTCCGATTTAATACGGATCAGGTTCAATTTGTATCCCCTCCGGATCTAAAATTGCTGCAAGACAGATTCGAATCAGTATCCTTATTTGAATTGCAATTTAATGCAGATTTTTACAGATCTAAGAATGCTGTAAGTGTTGAACCGGATATTCTTCTGAATCCACATTCAATTCAATTTACCTCCAGCTTTTATTTGGGATCTGAATGCCAATCGCATTCTCTTTGGATCTAAGCTGAGTCGAGTTTATTTTCTAATTTAATGCAGATTCATTAAGGATCTAAAAATAGCATACCATAGGTGCTGTTAGTAGTATTTGGATCCGGATCTTAATTAAATCGAATTCGATTCAGACCCCACTTTAAAATTAATTTCGAGCCAAATCCAATTTGCATCCCATACGAATCGAAAATGGTACAAGTGCTATAAATTAGATTCCCATAATAAATTGGATGGGTAATAACTCGAATTACCAATTTTAAAATGCTGTAGATACTATTTAAGTCGAGTTCTTAACCGTATGTTAATTTGGATCCAAAATAATTTCAGATCTACTTTGGATTCAAATAGTGCTAAAGCATAATTTTCCATAATTTCGATTCTAAAATTGATTCAAAGTTCCCGATATCTATATATACAGGGTGTTCATTTGAAAACTTCCCACCCCCAATATCTCGGTGCACAAGGCTTTCTGAAAAAATCGCCGAGACACGTCAACAGTATTAGCGAGGGGGACAGATTTTTACATAATAGTGCCATAACACGTTTCATCCCCCTACCCCCCAGAGCCGCCCCCTTAAAAATTTTAAATGGCAAGGGGGGTTATGTGATACCTCATTTGAAAGGTCTTCGTATTGCCTACATTTTGGCGTTTTGTTTTTTAAAATCGGTCGATTCGTTTTTGAGATATTAAGGGAAAAGTGTTTGAGTTTATTAAAACGAAAAGGACCGTGTATACTTATTGATAACATTTTTATTTAAATAAAGTATCAGTATTAAAAATACAAATAATTATTGGAAATAAAAAATTATTTGGAATGTTATTATCTCAATACCTGCTCAAAATGCTGTCCATTGTTGGCTAAGCAACAATATAACCGTTGTTCAACGTGTTCCCTGACGTTTTGGAAAACATGTCTTGGAATTGATCGACATTCTTCAATTATTCGTTGACGGAGCTCGGCTATACTTTGCGGTTAAGGCGTATAAACAACCGATTTTAAATGGCCCCCTCAAAAACTTTTCCCTTAATATCTCAGAAACGAATCGACCGATTTTAAAAAACAAAACGCCAAAATGTAGGCAATACGAAGACCTTTCAAATGAGGTATCACATAACCCCACTTGCCATTTAAAATTTTTAAGGGGGCGGCTCTGGGGGGTAGGGGGATGAAACGTGTTATGTCACTATTATGTAAAAATATGTCCCCCTCGCTAATACTGTTGACGTGTCTCGGCGATTTTTTCAGAAAGCCTTGTGCACCGAGATATTGGGGGTGGGAAGTTTTCAAATGAACACCCTGTATAAAAATGAATCACTATTTCCCTTGGTCACGCCATAACTTGAGAACGACTTTACCGATTTCATTCATATTTTTTTTTAAGTTTTCTAATACTCCGTAGAAGGTTCTTACGGAAAGAAAAATTAAGAAAATTGCGCAGAAAATTAGAAAATTTAAGAAAACTTAACAATCAATTGCCGCATGTTTGGTACATCATCACTTGAGAATGGCTCTACCGATTTGGCTCATTTTTTTTTTGTTATGTTCGTAATTGTCAGGACAAGGTTTGTATGAAAGAAAATTTTGGGAAAATGCACCGGAAAAGTCGGAAAATTCTGAAAATCCAAAAGATGATTTTGTATGGTATTTTTGTATGAGATTCGTATGTTTTCGTTTTTGAATGGCCTTTCGAAGAGAAAAATGGAAAAATCGAAGTGGAAAACTCGGAAAACTAAAAAAATTCGGAAAATTAGGAAAAATCGAAATTTTTTTCTTCTTTTTTTTTGATGGAAAAACCGGAATGGAACAATGCAAAAGTCATGTTCCCACTTGAACTCAGATAATTCTCATGATTTTTAATTCATTTTAAACAAATTGAACGAAAATCGTCCCTCACAAACATTAGAGTCTCGATATCAACATATGACTGTCACTGTGTGACGTTCAGTTTGACAGTTCTGCTGTGTATCACGTTCCGTATTGATAGGCCGGGATTTTACTCCAAAAGATCAAGCATTGACGTGGTTAGTAAGTAGTTACGCATATTAAGTTTAGTATTTTATTTCATAATCGCTGAGTCCTTGCGTATTTAAGAATATATGATATTGCTGGGTGCCTTAAGTACAAGTCATACATCCAAACAGCATATTTATTATTTTCCCAAAACCAATTACAACAAAAACGTGGGGCGTAGCCCACAGGTTCCGCTAGTAACTAAATAAAATAAACATTTAAGGATTTGATTTCCAATTAAATTTTAATTCAAATTGTTATCAAATATTCGTGTGCCTACCCAGATAGTGCTAGAGCATAATTTTGGATCCGAATGTACCAAAAATAAATTATTTCGATCTTTAAATCTATCCGAAGACATTGCTACAGCATAAGTTTGGATCCGAATCTGTTTAGAATGAATTATTTCGATCTTAAAACCGATCTGAAATTGCCTACATGATTGAAAATCGAATCAAAAATTGAGGATTCAAATTTCCAATCCAAATTGCAAGCAAATGTTTGTGTCTAGATATCCAGATAGTGCTATAGCAAAAATTTTGATCCAAATCTAGTTAGAATGAATTATTCCGATATTAAAATTTATCCGAAGCTATGTTCTGGTATGTTTTAAAAACAAAGATCAAACAAACGAAATTGTAATCCGTACCCAGTTAATGCTACAACATAATTTTGGATCTGAATCTAGTTAGAATGAGTTATCCAATACAGTTGTAAAAGAAAACAAGTATAAGGGTTTCCATTTCCAATAGAATTTTAATACAATTAGCAAATAAACGGTCGTATCTATGCCCAGAAAATGCTACAGCGTAATTTTAAATTCGAATTTAGTCAATCCATTATTTCAATCTCAAAATCTATCTGAAGTTTCCAATACAATTGAAAAGGGGATCAAAATTAAGGATTAGAATTTCCAATTGAACTTTAATCCGAATCGTGACTAAAGGGTAGTATGTTTAAACTCAGATAATGCTACAGCATACTTTTGGATCCAAATCTTATTATAATGAGTTATTTTAATCGTAAGATATATCCGAAGTTTCCAATATAATTGAAAAAACGATTAAAATTAGGGATTAGAATTTCCATTTGAACTTTAATCCGAATCGCAACTATACGGTCGTATATCTAAACCCAGATAATGCTACAGCATAATTTCAAATTTGAATTTAGTCAATCCATTATTTCAATCTCAAAATCTATCTGAAGTTTCCAATATAATTGAAAAGGGGATCAAAATTAAGGATTAGAATTTCCAATTGAACTTTAATCCAAATCGTGACTAAAGGGTCGTATGTTTAAACTCAGATAATGCTACTTTTGGATCCAAATCTAGTTATGATGAGTTATTTTTATCGTAAAATATATTCGAAGTTTCCAATATAATTAAAAATACGATCAAAATTAAGGATTAGAATTTCCATTTGAACTTTAATCCGAATCGCAACTATACGGTCGTATATCTAAACCCAGATAATGCTACAGCATAATTTCAAATTTGAATTTAGTCAATCCATTATTTCAATCTCAAAATTTAGTTGAAGTCTCAAATATAAGTGAAAACATGATTAAAATTAGAAAAATCGAATTTCTAATATAATTTTAATACAATTAGCAAACAAACGGACGTATCTATGCCCAGAAAATGCTACAGCGTAATTTTAAATTCGAATTTAGTCAATCCATTATTTCAATCTCAAAATCTATCAGAAGTTTCCAATATAATTGAAAACATGATTAAAATTACAAAAATCGAATTTCCAATGGAATTTTAATCCAAATTTTAAAACATTCGTCTGTGACGAGATCCAGATAGCGCTATAGCATAAATTTAGATCCTAATCTAGTTAGAATGAGTTATTCCGATCCTAAAATCTATACTAAGTTTTCAATATAATTGAAAAAGGGATCAAAATTAGGGATTCGAGTTTCCAATTGAACTTTAATCAGCATCGCAACTAAACGTTCGTATATCTAAAGCCAGGTAACGTTACAGTATAATCTAGTTAGAATGAGTTATTTCAATCGTAAAATATATCCGAAGTTTCCACTATAATTGAAAAAAAAAACGATCAAAGTTAAGGGTTCGCATTTTCAATCCAATTTTAAGACAATTCGCAACCAAACAGTCGTAGATAAACCCAGATAATGCTATAGAATAATTTTAAATCCGAATTTAGTTAGAATCTATTATTTCAATTCTAAAATCCATCCGAAGTTTCCAATATAATTGAAAGCTAGATTAAAATTAAAAACCCAAATTTCGAATTCAATTTAATCTAGATAGTGCTATAGCATAAATTTAGATCCTAATCTAGTTAGAATAAATTATTCGAATCCTAAAATTTATACGAAGTTTCTAATATAGTTGAAAAGGGATCAAAATTAGGAGAATTTCCAAACGAACTTTAATCTAAATCGCAATTAAACGGTCATATATCCAAACCGAGTGGTGGTAGCTCAGAGGTTGGGCGCTCAGTCTCTAACGCTGAAGGTCTAGGGTTCGATTCCCCGCCGAAGCCATGCAGCAATAAAAATCTGTGCCGCAACCCGCCACTCACATTCCCCAATCCGGTGTACGCAGCCGTGTGGTTTTAATGCCTGAAACCTTCTCTGGAATTTAGTCGTTCGGATTCGACGTTAAACTGTAGGTCCCCCGTACTCCACCTTAGCGCTGAGGAGAGTATGTGGCAGAGAAGAGTGCCGGTGCCCAGCAGTGGGATGTAAAGGCTGATTACGATATCCAAACCATATGTGAAAAGATGAGTCAAATAATTAACGATTAAAATTTTCAATTGCATTTGAATTTTAATGACAACAAAGTGTTCGTATCCATACAGCTACATTTTAGATCCAAAACTACTTCAAATAAATCTAGATCTAAAAAAAAATGTGTGTCAAGCATGCACGTGCTGCTATCGAGTGTTGTGACACGGATGAAATTCTGGATACTTGTTAACGCAAATAGTGTAACGCAATGCCAGGAAAATGCACAGCAGCAGGGTATAATACAATAGTGACATTGTTATCATCGCCCCACGTTTAAATGCACATACGATTTTAGCCTTTATTGCAGAAATTTTGCATAATGTAGTGGTGCATGCGACACAGCTCGCGACGATATTTTACGTGACCTGCCACGGAATTCCGCACACAATCGGCTCTAATTAAAAAAGAACGTCAAATTATGTCTCGGAGTAATTTAACGGAGAGGACAAAAGAGTTTTTAGGGTTTTCAGTTCAGACGTAAATTAGAATAGGGCGATCTTTTAGATTCAGACCGCCCACCGTCTTTCTCGAACAAGCAATACGATGATTTTATCGCTGATTACAGGTATTGAAACTCACTGATTACAACATCCATTTACGCTGAATCAATAATTAACAACGGTTTCGGTTGCACTTTGAAACGTGTTCAATTGCACTCAGAGAGTATTAAACTCCTGAGCTCTCTCAGATTATTAGCATGTCTATCTGGGTTGTCTGTTTTGGGATATCTGCAGCGCTCGAGAAGTGGTACAAATTGGCAAAAAGTAATCTAATCGACGGAAGCATTTATTTCGCTTTTGTGTGCCACTAAAATCTATTTAGTTTGGTGTAAAATGTGGTGGGTTTAGTGCTGACAGTGTAATAATGCAGTTCTTCGACGATTTCTTTGATTTCGCATTTGTAAGAGTAATGCCCCAGATTTGTTAGACATTTCTTGAGTTCCTATATCTCCCTTGCGTCGAACAAATAAATGACTTAGCAGAAGCATCCACCGTTAGTTATCTCTACCTAATTTGCATTAATGTCTGCCTGGTTTCGGTCTAGAGGTTTTTTCTCAATGCACCAATACCAAAATTATTCCTGGCCGCTTTGTGTCAAGAGGGAACATAAATTCGCTACACAAACTTAATATTATGACAAAAACATAGTTTTGTGTAAGCACAGTACAAATATTAAAATTTAAAAAAAATTACATCGATATTACGGTATTATTTTTGTAATCTTAAATCGAAAATTACACTGTTTTTAATTTAATTTTTGCAAACTTTATTTTACTTAAAAGGCGATGACATTAAAACCAGCATTTTTTGCTTTTCTTTTACTCGACTCAAAAATTTGAGACGAGATTCGCTCCACCAATTAAGATAATATAAAAATTAGACATTTTGAAACTAGATTTTCAACAATACTACTATCAAGACGAAAAATATCTCTATTTCGGTTTTTCTTGCTTTATCTTGAAAATTTGAGCCGAGGAAGACAACAATTTTCCCAGGCTTGCATTTTCAAGATGAGCAAAGAATTGGGGATTCAGAAATAAAATGTTATACAGATTGTTGTATTGATTTTAATTAATTTCAGAATTAAAACCAAAAGTTTATTTTAAAATTTTACACATATTTTTTTAAGACTTTTTATTATTTGTAAGTTTTGTATAACTGATGTCGTCAAGACAAAACATCTCTTCTCTTGTCTGACTTTAAAAATTCGAGAACTCTCTAGACACTTACATTCGCAAACACACGTGAATAAGTTATTTACAGATGAAAGCGGGATTCAGCAACTCAACTATTAAGACGAGATTTGCTCGGTTTTGGCTAGTCTGATATCGAAGGGGAAACATTTTTTTTTGTTTGATTCCGATAATTTGAGACAATATTCACAGCTGTCAAGATGAGAAAATTCTCGATTTCGTATAATCTCGTCTCAAATAATTCAGACAAAAAATACAATTCTTCTAGTTTCGATTGTTCGACTTATGCCGCCAATTTGAGGTATTTCTTGTCTCGTTTTTAAAATTTGAGAGTTTCGTTCGCTAATAATTTACACAGACGTAGGATAGTCATGTCGAGCGAAACTCGCTACAGCTCTACTCTCGAAAAGAGATTTGCTAGATTTGGCTCAGCTCAACTCAAAAACTTTGGGTCAAAAGGAGTATAACTTTTTTCCACTACTAGCATTAAACGATATCATTATTTACTTTGTTTTAGAGCCAAGAAGATGAATTTCTTTCCTAGTGGTTAATAATATTTCATTTTTAACTACTGGTTAATAATGAAAACAATTGCTATCTAGTACTCACATTGCCTATTTAAAATTATAAACTTTCATGTAAAAATCTTTTGATTTTATTGGTAATAACTATTCACCAACACTTTCTGCGCCTTCCCTAATTTCGGGAGGAGTGCAGTTTTCACTCAAATCATCAAAATTGGACATTTTATAACAACTATTATAAAATATATATTTTACATAAATGTCAATTGAAATTAACTATTCTCTTGTTTTCAAGCAAGGCTACTTTATTTTTGTGCATATTTGCATTTGTAATTTTATTTTTTATTAATGTAAAATCAATTAATTATAAAAGGAATAAGGGTGCTAGTAGTGGAAAAAATGATATATAAACCACGGTAGAGAAGACTTATCAGCCTCGCAACTTATTTCCCTCGATGCTTCGCATCTCGGGAATTAATTCTGCTCGGCTGAGAAAAATGTCTTCTTTACCTTGGTCTATAATATACTATTATAGTCTCGATTATCTTAGTGTAGCCGTCAGCGTAAGACATTTCTCATCGTTAATAATCAACTCGCGTCAACACTACTGTCGAAACGAAAATGCAGGGTTTTGTCTAGCCTCGTCTCAAACGTTCCAAGCAGGACAGGCAGTTTTTCTAGTCTCGATTATTTGAGGCGGGATTTACGGGTACACCACTTCTTAGACGGGAAATTTCGACAATGCGTATAGTCTCGTCTCGAATACGTGAGACACAAAAGATTATTTTTCTAGTATCAGCTTTCAACTAAGAGACAATTCATGTTTCGTTTTAAGCTTTTGAGCGTTTTTTACTCACTAATACTTAACACAGATATTCGTTGCAACACTACTCTCAAGAAGAGAACGTTCAATTTTTTTCTGGTCTTTTTTATTCGACTTATGCCACCAATATCAAACATTTTTATCTCGTTTTGAAAATTCCAATTTTCTAGCTGCTATAATAACCAACAAGAGATGAGAGATATTAGTATCAAGACAAGACTTGCCTTGTTCTTGGTTTAGTTTTGTCTTGAAAACTCCAGACAAGGAAAGCAAATTTTCTAGTCTCAATTACGAGATTAGCACTGCCAAGACGGGAAATTTCTTAATTTGGTATACCCGCGAATCTCGAATCGTAGAGGCAAAAGAAACAATGTTTCTAGTTTCGATTATTCGACTTACCTACGAGCCAATATAAAACATTTTTTTTGTCTCGTGTCTAAAAACGAAAATTTTCTAGTCGCAAATAATTAACACACATTAGTCATTTAGAGACAACAATCGGGACAACTCTGCTATCGAAACGATAATTATTTTGTTTTGTATAGTCTCGTCCCCAAAACTCTAGGCAAGTAAAATATTATTTTTATTCTTGATTGTATGAGAAGAAATTTATAGCAACACTACTGTCGAAACGGTAAATTTTTCGATTCGTATAGTGTTGTCTCGAAGTCTTGAAACAAGAACGACAATTTTTCTAGTCTTGATTATTTGACTTATGTCACATTCTTTGTAGCGTTTTGAAAACTCGAGAGTTTTCAAGTCACTATTAATTAGCACATGTAGAGGCAAAACTCGCTGCAACACTACTCTCCAAAAATCCTTAATTTGGTTTAGTCTCAACTCGAAAACCTGAGACACGTGGAACTACTTTTCTAGGCTAGATTATCCGACGGTAGTCGTTACGATTCGATATTGGGCGACTCATTAAACAAATTTTTTGGTCGATAATCAACAAAGACGAAATTTAGTCATGTGGAGACGGGGTTTGGTCATGTAGAGGTGAGACTTTCGCAACGCTACTGTCGAAACGACAATTACTTGGTTTTGGCTAGTCCCAGGCTGAATTCCAGGAAAGTTATGCATTTTTCTAATCTCGGTTATTTGAGACGAGATTCTCAGTTACGCCCCTGCCGAGACGAGAAATTTCTTGATTTCATATAGTCTTATTGAGGCAAGAAAGACATATTTTTCAAATATGATTATTCGACTTAGGTCGCTCATAAAAAACATTTCTTGTTTTATTTTGAAAATTTGAAAAGTTTCTAGCTGGGAATAATTAACACAGACGGGAGTTTGTCATTTAGAGACGAAATACTACTCTCGAGAAAAGAATTATTTGAGTTTGTCTAGTCTCGTTTCGTAAACTCCAGAACGTAAAGCCATTTATGAACTCTCGCTTATTTGAGACGAGATTTATAGCTACACTTCTGCCGAGACGAAAATTTTTCGATTTAGTTTAGTCTCGTCTTAAATTCGTGAGACAAAAAGGTCAATTTTTTTATTCTAAATTATTTCACTTACTTTGCCAATATGAGACATTTCTTGTCTCGTTTTGAGAATTCGAGATGCTTTTAGTCGCTAATAATTAACACAGACGAGAACTAGTCTTTAAAGGCAAAACCCCTATTTTACTTAGAAAGTATATTCACAGCTACACCAGTGCTGAGACATAAATTTTTTCGATTTAGTTTTAGTCTCGTCTCGAATTCGTGAGACAAGACTTTTTTTTACTCTGGATTAGTTGACTTACCCAGCCAGACAGTTTTTGTCTCGTTTTGAGAAATCGAGATACTTTTAGTCGCTAATAAATAACACAGACGAGGACTAGTCTTTAGAGGCAAAACAGGGAGGATATTCACAGCTACGCCACTGTCGATATGAGAAAATTCTCGATTTCGCGTAGTCTCGTTTAGAATCTTTGAGACAAGAAAGACAACTTTTTTCGTCTCGATTATTCGACTTTTGACGCCAATATGAGACAATTTTTGTCTCGTTTGTAAAACGACGAGTCATAGTCAATTAGAGACGAAACTCGCGACAGTACTACTGTAGAGACGAAAAGTACTTTGTTTTGCCTAGTCTTATCTCGAAAACTCCAGGCAATCGAAACAATTTCTTAGTTTTGAGTTTTTGAGATTTGCAAATACAACCCTGCCGAGACGGAAAATTTCTGAAATTCGTGTAGTCTCGTCTCGGATGCTTTAGAGCTCAAAGAATATTTGTCTAGTCTCTATTATTTGATTTCCGATTTTGCCTATTCGCGTTTTAAACATTAGAAACTAAAAAAGCTTTATAGTATTGATTTTTTAGTAATGAGACTACCAGCAATACCACTGTTGGGGTTACAAGATTTCAATTGCGCCTGATTTCGTCTTGAATACTCGAGACAAGGTCAACAACTTTTTATCTAAATTATTTAAGACGAGACTTACAGATACGATAGAATCAAGGGAATTTTTTTTATTCTTTAGTTTAGTGTCGATGTTAAATACTTGAGAGAGACTATTAAATTTGTCTACTTTCACGTATTCAAAACGAGACCACTATCGAGACGACATGTTTCTTTAACTGCTACGTGTTAGTTAGAAATTTAAGCATGAAGGAGGCAATGGTATATTATCGTCTTGTACCATCTCGAATTTCTTTTAAAGGGAGATTTGTAATAACAATTGTTGCAGAAGATAACCTTTGGAATAACAAAAAAAATTAACAGATTAGGGCACATAAGAGTCTTCAAAACATAAGTTTGTTACGTCGCTAGGAATTTTACAAATTTTAACATTTCTCTGCATCACTTTCTCCTTATACAAGTCAGAATTACGTCTGGCTGGGTCAGACTCACAACGAGCTGTCATAACTACGTGTGCAAACTATAAAACGTCAAAAATTTCACTGAACTTCACACAAAGCTTATGTGTGGAAAAGTTATGCAACGTTTTGTGTTATATCCGAGGAATTACTTGGGTCTGGAATACATCCTAGAATGAAAAATCATTTTTAGAAAAATCTGAATCATTATTTATAAAAATTTTGATTAGTCACTATTTCAGACAAGTAAATTTTGTTTCCAGTCATCTTTTGATATGCTAAGCGCAATATATTCAGTGCAGGGCGAAATGGAAATCGCCTTAGTGACTGTTTGTGTAAACGTCCTGTCCAAAAAACGCTCTCTATATGTATTGGGGGGTATTGGATATATAAAGTTGAGCATTGGTATTCATACAACATTGTATAGTATAGATTTGTTTAGGGACTCGAAGCTAACCTCGTTTAGTTTAATCTTTATTTGAAAGTTTCTCCGCAGAATCCAAGAAAAGCCAAGAATTTTGACTCGAATCGTATTTCTGACCGTTAAATTTTTTTAATACAAAATCACAACTGACAGGTCACAGTCACGTCTAAAATATGCTGTTTTGCTTCTCAAGTGTGGGAAGCGAGTTGTTTTTTAGCTTCTCACACGGCCAGAGGAGCAATTTAGGATTTCCGGTGTGCGGGATTAATGAATTACCTTGATGAGATCAGAAGAGAATGAAAGTGAAACTCCCATCGTAAATTTATGCGTTCAACATCGTGTTCTAGTTATTATATTAATAAAAAACGAATTAATTAGCAAACTAGGGAACCGAACTTTATTATTAGATTATATTGCGTTAACTGGAGCTTTATTAACATGTTAAAAGGATGGTTTAATGTGGGATAAAAATTAAATTAGAACCGCACGAGATTTGACCAAGTATTTAATTTTATTTTTCAAGTTGTGCTTTGACTAACAACAAAAAATGTAGGGAGTCTTTAGTAAATAAGGAACCTAATAATTAACAATTTTAAATTATTTCGCATTTAAAAGTTTAAATTAACTATTTTTAAATGTACAACTTCTGATTTAAAAAAAAAGCAACAAATTCTTCCAGGTTTTTTCTTTTGTGAATTGCTGCGAGATTAGTTCTGTAAATTGGCTAATTTCACAGATGCATGTTTCGGTTCCTAGTTATGGGAAAAACGTAAATATAAGAAATATAGTAGATACACGCAAAAGGTATAGTCAGAGGAAAATGTAGTTTTGTTTTCTTTTAACTTCCAAAAACATGAGAGAGAGTATTTGTTTAAAGTGGCCGATGAGCACAGGTTGCTAGTCTGTATTACAATATTTCTTAAAAATTAAATACAGAGTGGCTAGGAAAACTTTTTCTTGGGGCGGTCAAGAGATGGCGCTTTAGTAAAGAAAAATTAAATTAAAATATTGGGAACAACGCAGAATCCAAGACGCTCTGGTTGTTTTGATTTAGTTTTGATTTAATATTAGGCGTATTTAATAACTAAAGCCCCTTCGATTCTGCGTTGTTTCCAATATTTTAATTTAATTTTTCTTTTCTAAAGCGCCATCTCTTGACCGCCGCAAGGAAAGTGGCCGGGGTTTTCCTAGCCACTCTGCGTGTAAAGATTTAAAATTGCTTTTTGGAATTTGATCAAAAAACCTGTTTTTTGCCAAATTATTGCTGTTTGAAAGTGGCCGATGTGTGCTAGTTAGTTATGCGCTTGTCATAAAAATTTAAAGACATCAACTTTAAGTTTTCCCCTTTCGAATTAACTCAAAGTAGTTCTTGTAACTACCCGAGTAGAATTTTAAGTGACCGGTGAACATAGGTACTTGCCTCTATCATAATATACCTGAAAATTTAAATATTTAAACTTAAAATTTCTCTGTAAATATCTCAAATAAATTTTTTAACAACCAAACCTGTTCCAAACAACAATGAACGTAGGTTGCTGGTGTAAATCTTAATCAGTTTGTAAATTTAAAGGTGTAAACTTTAAATTTTTTTTTTCTGGTTACAGCATATATAAGTTTTTATTCCAAAAACTTGTTCTTAGCAACGTATTTACCAATTTATAGAGTTTGGTAGACACAGGCTGCTAGTCAATATTACAGTGATCCTAAACATTTAAATTTAAACTTTGCCTTTTAAGTTCTCGGCTTATCTCAAGGCAATACTTTTAATTTTTTTCCTATACTGCATGAAAATGTCCGAAAACGAGATTTTGACGAAAATGCATTTTTTGGGCAACTAGGAACCCAAAAAAGTGGTTTTAAAAATGTCTGTCTGGTGGGTGGGTGGGTGAGTATGTGGATTTCGGATTTTTCCTAACCCAAATTTTCTAAATTTTAAAACAAAATCTGATAGAAGGCTTTATCGCAAATCTAACGCTTTTTGCCGAACTTTTCAGCTTTAAAATGGCGGCCGCTGCAAATTTTTGAAAATTTGATTTTATAGCTTTATTACTCAAAAACAGGTTGTTAGATCGGGTTCAAATATTTTATCGTAATAGCCCTATGGCATCACACTGTTACTGTGCATAACTTTTGTTAAAAGCTATAAATGAAAAAAATTCCAAAAATTTCAGAAATTTTCATAAAACGTTGCTTAAAAACTAGCAACACGATTTTTTAAAATGTTGTAAGCTTATACAGGGTTCCCACTGACCCTGGATAACCTGGAAGTCATGGAAAAGTCAGGGAATTAAAATTTTAACCTGGAAGTCATGCATTTTATGCAAAATTTGGCAAAAGTCTTGATTTTTCTCTTGATTTACAGTAAAAAACCTGATTTTCTTGCAGTAGTGTTAACATAATTTTAAAAACTTAAAAATTTTCTGATTGAATTTTTAAAACTGCCGCTTATAAACCAATTCCTGCTAAAGGTTTTTATAATATCATTGAGGTACTTTTCTTAACTACCGTCTAGCCCCTTGGGGGATTACAGCCGATCCTGAATTGCGCAATATCATCTAATATTGGCTCGCATATGTGCGAGTGTGATATTTACATCGAGATTTGCATTGTTAGGGGCGATTTTTTCATTGCTAATAAATTGCATTCAATAGAAAACAACAAATCCTTTTTTTAAATTTATTACCAGACTTCCGTGTTAGTATGCCGTCAATCAGTGAATGAATGCAAATTTGTCTTCGTATTTTTTCTTTAAAAATATAACTGCTCTTAACAAATAACCTCGCGTAAACAGCAAAACGCGACAACAGTGTTTAAAAAAAAACTATAAAATAAAAAAAAATTTTGGTCCCAACCGAGATTTGACCCCGCAACTACTTATGCAGTAAAATAGCAGTACACCCGAACACACCCGCATATCCATCTGTGCCACTACGAACTTGTGGTTTACACACATTCCAGCTGCATGCAGAGTAGGTGCGCTGCGCAAGTTATGTGAGGTAGGATCGTCTGTAAGTCCAAGGGGCTAGACGCTAATGTTTTCTTATCCTTGTTAAATTCCAAAGAACGTAATATGGCTTATGATTAGGTGCAAGGATATCCTGGAAAAGTCATGGATTCTAATTCTTAATAGTTAGTGGGAACCCTGTTACAGAGCAAACAATAAACTACAATTTGGTTCGTGTCTCAGCTGAAAAATTTCTCTCTGAAGCTTTCTTTGAATTTTTGAAAATTTGAGTTTTAACACCTATTCACTCAAAAACGAATTATCAGATCGGGGTGCAATTTGATATTGAAAATTTTCTAAAGCTACACAATATCACAAATTAGTAGAATTTTTTCCTCATGTAATAGTAATAAGGCGCTAAAGTCAAAATTGTCCAAAAACGTAACGTCCGGCATTTTGAAGGTAGAAAGTGCAGAAAAAAAATCATTTAATCTTCTATAAGATTTTCGCTTTAATTAACAAAATTTTGCTTAGCAAACAAATGCTATTAAAAAACATGTCTAACGTACGCTTCCAGTTTCGCCAACCCTAGTCTTAGTTATATTCAGAAAACTACAACTAAGATTGGCATTGATGTTTCTTATTGTTTCCTAAATATAACTAAGACAAGGGTTGCCAACCGTCCTTTTGTCTTGTTTTAGTGTTTTTTAAACTTTAAATCTTCGTTAGCGTTATGTGTGAAATATCATCATAAGCGTCAAAGATCTAATAATAATTTTAATGTGTCCTGCCATCTATGTGTAGGGCACCGTATCAGCACGGCAAGTTTACTAGCTGGCAACTCTAGCGTTAGGGGAATGCCCTATTTTGTTTGTTATCTCAGTTCGAGTAAAGGTCAATAACTAATAAAAGCAGTATTAAATATCAATTACTAAGGCACGCACATAGAAAAAAGCCACAAAATGATTTAGTTTGTAAAATCCATTTCTTTGTTGAATTTATTTTTCATAATAATATTTTATTTTAACAATAGTTTTGGCTTTACAGTATACAGACGGGTTTGTTAAACGTTGTTTCTAACTTTCGTTATTGTAATTTGTTTAAACATGATTTCGATCAATGATTGTTGCTTAAACAATAAACATGGTTTTCATTGGAAAATTGTTTTTAATTTTTCATCCCTGTTCCCCCTGTCTTAAGCTAGTGCCTTTCCGCAGAAGTTTCAAGGTTTGGCAACCCTTGTTGAATGTAGCGCACTCTGGTCAAGGTCTCTGATGTATTTGTTGTTCACTCGGTGTGTTACAATGTTATATTTCACAATAAGGTAGTACCTGTTTAAAACATTTATATTCAGGGTGTTTCTAAAAGGTATGTCGCGGTTTCGTGCGCTTGTAGTATGTATAAAATTAAGACAAGAAGTTTATATAAACGTGTGTCCGTATATGTTCCCGTGGGAAGGTTACATCTCCTTAAGGGGGTGCCTAAAATTCAGTTTTTAGCTATTATCTCTCGACTACTATCAGGTCCGGTCATGAGATTTGGCATGCAGACTAATATTAGTAAGTGCTATAATTTAACCATAGGCGTACGCAACTGGGGGGAGGAGCGCGGCTTTTAGATCATCATTCGTTTTCTGCCACTTTTTAGGTAATTAAACACGTTGTTTAGATTCTTTGAAGAACATTAGATAAAAAGTACTCGTACTAATTTGTCATAGCACCAACCGTTTTTGAAAAAACATAGTTTTGCAGAATTACTGATTTTTTTAGTTATTCAGTTATGCCGAAACACTAATTTTTCTCATAAACGGTTGGTGCTATGACAAATTAGTAAGAGTACTATTTTATGAGTATATTTACACCCAGTAATGTTTGACCTATACTCCGACCCAAATTTACCTTAATAATCAAACGTTTACACCTTCACCTCTGCTAAGACTAAATTTGTTATAGTTCCATTTTGATTCCAGCATCGGCGCCACCTATTACTAATTTACAATACTGGAGAATCTTGACAAGGTTTGGTTACGTGCTAGTTTTGTTGCCTAAATTTTGTTGCAAAATTTGAAAAACGCGTGTTTCTTCGTCGGACTAATTGATTTTTGTTTTTCCATTACAAGAAAATCACTTTTCTTACGGGAGATTTTAAATTTGGGCTTAATACGGTTTAACATAATGCGATCGATAAAGTAGATAAAGTAACTCGACCTAAGTGGAGGACTCATCATATTCCGCCTGTTTACACTAGGTGATCTAAATAACTTAGGTAACATTTGGTGCATAGGTCGTGACCCAAACGTTCGGTGTAAACGCTATGCATTTTTTTTCAAAGACTATAAGTAATGTGTCAAAGTGCTGAAAAAGTCACAATAAAGAATAAAGAACTAAAAAAACTCCCTCGTTGCGTACGCCTATGGTTTATATGAACATTTTGTGTGGCATACCTTTCAGAAACACGCTGTATAAAATTTGTTATACTTTCTTTGTAAATTGTTTATACTTTTCAGTTTTATATTTTTCTGGATACTTAATATAAGTAAAACTTTAAATTTCAATGGACGTTAAGGGGTCGGCACCCCCCCCCCCCCTCCTCAGTTAAAAACTGCCAATGAAACCCGTCGATAAGAACGGGTTAATAAGCGAAATCACGGTAACCTTGAAATTTTATGAGTCAAACTGTCAATATTTTTCTCTTACTACTCAAATTTTACCTTCACCTACCTTATTTTTTAATCGTTGCAGCCACCAATAGAATTGTTAATTTAAATCGGCCGATGATGCCGATTGCTAGTTTGTATTATAGAAATTCTGGAAACTGGAAAGAATAAAGTTTGAGTTTTCTCTTCTGGATTTTGCCTGAAGAAATCTGTTAATTGCCAGATGCCATTAGAATGAGCTACGCCTTATAAACCTTAATAACCTCCCGTAAGTGTCAAACTGCCAAACAAAAGATTTGCGGATTTTAAGTTAGGGAAAAGCTTTTATGGTATTAAGGTGGAGGTCGAACCAAAGAGCTCAATTTTTGCACTCCTCCTTCTAAAACAGCTTTTTAATTATAACACTTAAACGAATTAGAAAAATTAATCGGGTTTACGCTGCGATCCCGTCCGGAGTTTTAAGTAATTAGAAGTTTTTCCAGCCGATTTTTGAAGTATAAATAAACAAGGAGAGAGATTAATGACGTTGCTTCTTAAAATTAGTGAGTTTATCCGCGACAAGCTCCTCAATATTAGTCATAGTTAAAATTTCAAGCAGCTAACTATATCTTCTTTTCAAAACATTTAAGTCATTCTACGCTCATTGTTAACTTTTGTTAACAGCGTTGGTGTTGGTCTATTGTCTCCCTGTTTATTTTACTGTTACCGCAATAATAGAAGTGAAATATTAGCCTCGTTATTTAGACATCTCTTTGTATATAAGCACGGCATTCAAATTTGTTTTTTAGACGATTTTTACGCCCGACTTAATATACTGTCAGCAAGTTTTTATGTGTTAAATGAACTCGAACGAGACTAAATAGAACAGCTAGGGTAAGAGAGAGAACGAGTGAGAAAAAACAGAGAGAAAGGAAAAGAGAAGAGAGGGTTAATTTGGCCACTTCAGATTTTGTCGGTTTTTGGTTTCCAAAATGACGCACGCACGCTTCTGACAATTATTGCTCTTGCGTGAAAATTACTGTTGGAAACGTTTGTGTGTTCTTAATTAGCTTTACATTTAGAGCAGGGTGCCCACTTTAAGCTTTTCCGACGGAGAGCTCTTCTTCTAAATTTATAGCCCCTTATCAATTTTGCTCGAATTTAAACTCTGTACGACTTGCACATTTTAAAAGTTTTGCAGTAAACAATAAACGTTATAATAAAAGTCAAAGTGCGTAATCAAATAATTTCTTTTTTATTTACAATTTGCACACGAGGCAATTTAATATAAAACAAGAAAATTCCTGAGAATCGAAATATATAATAATGTAAGTGTACGGGAAAACGGTTTTTTAAGGATATAAAGGAAAGACAGAGCGCATACAATACTTCATAGGCTGCGAGGTGTGCGAAGATGAACGCCCATCTTTGTCGTGTTGTGATCGTGTAGCGTCGTAGATATTTTTATTTACAAATTTTAATAGGTAGTAATATTTAAAATTATTAAGTGTTTATGCTTAATTGATTATTTATTTGCGATAATCGGTGTCGTTTCTACGTTGCGTTTTAATTGTTACTCATGTCTGATATACGCTGTGTTTATCGAGGTTAAAAATGAGCGAAACACTTCGCCTGGACTTTCCTATACATTTAAATACATTGTTGTATATTTTCCAACACTTTCGATATACACCTGTCTAGACACGACTAGTTAAAGTAAATAGTTCTTATAAGTTGTAACATCTTGAAGCGGTTGAAGAAAGACCGACCGCTGCGCTGCAAGTATAAGGTTGGGTAAAATATTCGAACTGAATCAACGGAAGCGCGGAAATTGATATTTGAAAATATATTAATAACTCGAGAAGTATTCTTTTTAGCAAGAAATTACTCTTATTAATTTGCATTTAGAATTTCAAAACCTTTCTGATTTTAAAGCCAAAATGCCACGTTTCCATTTAAAAAAAAGTTATTTTTTACCGTGGTCGCCATATTAAAATTAGAAACTCAAGTTTTTTTCTTAAATACAATCGAGAAGAATTTGCCCTACAACTTTGCTCTTGGGTTTGCGAGTATATCTATTAAAATAAAAAAGTTAGCCTACACTAAACATGAAACGACTAGTACAAGAATACAACTGTTGTAGAAAGTATGTGAAATTCTTCCAAGGACAAAAAGATTACTAAGGGGCAAAAAATTCGATTTTTTGATTTTTTGTAAAAAGATTCTCCTAGAGCAAACAAAAGAAGAAATCAATTTTTTAATTTTGTAGCGAAAATTTTGGGGGGAGGAGGATCAGTAGCCCCCCTAACTATTAAAGTATCAAAAAAATATTATGATATTCGGATTTTGATATCAATGATGAGCTATCCACTGTGTCCATAAAGTAGGTCCACCCCCCAACTAACTTTTGAACGACTTGATATTTTTCTACAAAATTTTGTATGCTGTAATGGGAAATTAAATACTATTTTTCAGATTATATTAAAATTTTGTATCATCTAAAATGGCGACTGGGCGCCATTTTCAAATTTTTTTTTACATTGAAAGGGGGGTCGAGTGACACCTCAATTAAAAGGTCTTTTAGTTCTACGTTTGATCCTAGAGTTTCAAAGAAACATATTAAGCCATAACAAAATGGCGGATTTTAAACAAATGGACTCACTTAATTCAAAATTGTTTTGATTTTTTCATCCAGGATCGAGTGACACCTCATTTGAAAGGTCTTTTAGTTCTGCGTTGGATCCTAGAATTTCAAAGAAAAATATTGAGCCATAACAAAATGGCGGATTGTAAACCAATGGACTCACTCAGTTCAAAATTGTTTTGATTTTCTTATCCAGTAGTCCACTTTTTCATTTGTAGGACTAAATTGGTGGCTTGAAATAATATTAAAAACGTTATGTTCCAACAACACGGTGCGCCGCCTCATTATTATAGGCGTGGTTCTGACTTTCTCAGCGGACATTTTTTTGGTACATCGATTGGTAGGCGGGGGCCTGTAGAATAGCCGGCTCACTCCCCAGATTTATCTTTCTTAGACTTTTTTTCTATGGGAATATCTGAAATCAGAAGTTTGCAGAATTATCACTCCAGAAACTTATGAAAATATAAGGCAGGAATTTTATAACCGACTTTTTATGTGCCAAGAAGTGAATGGTAAAAATTTCGAACACTTAATTTAATTAATTTAAGCTTTGGTTCTTAGTTTTTTTAAATAGACTTCTTTATCTTCAAACATTGTCATTTTGTTATGGCTAAATATTTTTCTTTTCTTAGGATCAGACGCAGAATTAAAAGACCTTTCGAATGAGGTGTCACTCGACCCCCCTTTCTATTTAAAGAAAAATTTCAAAATGGCGCCCAGTCGCCATTTTGGATGATACAAAATTTTAATATGGTCTGAAAAATAGTATTTAATTTCCCATTACAGCATATCAAATTTTGTAGAAAAATATCAAGTCGTTCAAAAGTTAGTTAGGGGGGGGGTTACTTTATGGACACAGTGTATCATGCTTTAACAGAAATATTTTATTGCCCCCCGTTAAATAAATAAAAGGGTACCAATTTTCAATTTTCAAAAATTCATAGAGGGCGTCACAGTGAAATTATAGCAATGCGCAAAAATACAAATTGTAGAAGATTCTCAGCTCCATCAGCTTAAAAAGTTTAAACAAAAACGTGTGGGCAGTTTTTGAGAAATATTTTTTTGAAAAATTCCAAAATTTTGGAGTGATGTCATTGCGAACGTTTTTATATTTTCAAAATTAATTATATTTCATGGTATAGTACCCTTGGAGGGCTACCAAACAAGATGTAGTTGATTCCAATCAGATAACTGGTTTTTGAGTAAATGGGCGTTAAAGTCGAAATGTTCACAAATTCGTAGCGGCCGCCATTTTAAAGCTAGAGAGTTCGGTAAAAAATCGTTTGATTTGTCCTAAGGCCTTTTTTAATGCTTAAAAAGTTCAAACAAAAACGTTTGGGCAGTTTTTGAGAAATATTTGTTTGAAAAATTTCAAAACTTTGGAGTGGTGTCATTGCGATCGTTTTTATATTTTCAAAATCAATTATATTTCATGGTATAGTACCCTTGAAAGGCTACCAAACAAGATGTAGTTGATTCCAATCAGATAACTGGTTTTTGAGTAAATGGGTGTTACAGTCTAAATGTTCAAAAATTCGTAGCGGCCGCCATTTTAAAGCTAGAGAGTTCGGTAAAATATCGTTTGATTTGTCCTAAGGCCTTCTTTAATCTCCACTATTAAAATTTCCAAAATTCAGTTTCTGAAAAAAATGCTACCAAAATACATGTCTAACTTCCGCTTCCGGTTTCGGTTTTTTTTCAAAAGCTTATTTTGTCGGTGAATTTTTGATATACCCCCTCATTCCAAAGCACATCAAAATCGGTCTAGCCGTTCCGGAGATATGGAGCGTAACGGACCCACCCACCCACAGACAGACATTTTAAAAATTACTTTGTTGGGGTCCATGGACCCCCCCCCCCCCCCCGACTATTTCCGTTAAAATCTCAACTTTGAAATTTTGCATGAAATCAATACTTCCCTATACTGAAAGTATAGGAAAGTAAAAAGGATAAGGGCTCAAGCTGATTTAAACATTGTAAAGTATTTATTTATTTTTCTGATGAAAATGTTAGTGTTATGAGTGCGGGAACCATTTATATAAAATTTGCACGTCAGTTTTGTGGAGTAAAGTTGCCAATCCAAATCTGCACCCCAGTTTTACTTATACTGATACCCCTTTTTGGGACTGCTTAGAAATGTCGAGTATTGTACAGGTTACGCAAGTAACTGGATACTCTTTACAGGAACACCGTGTGCTATCACTTATTTGTACGCAATACTCTTAACCTGATTAGGTGTCATCCTAACAGCGGCTTGGCCACTACGCCTAATTCCCGAAGGACAATAGCGCCGCGTGCCAATACGCCTGAGAACTTAACCCAATAACAGCGATCGATTACGTACAAATAAAAAGAGCGTCTTGCCGCCACCAATATGGAAATACCGCCGTCACTCACTCCAATCGACTTCCCTGCAATAGCGCTTCAATTGCTACGCCTAAGTCCCGAAGGACAACAGCGCCGCTTTTGATACGCTTAATCAGGTACACCGACAGAAATCAGCATCTTCGACTAAGCCTATTTGATTGTGGCAAAGTGCTCTTCGTAGCCCAACACCCACTAAAATGATATTTTATTTTTAAGTTTCAAATCCCAGTCTTGTAATACTGTGACAGAATGTTGACAATAATGCCTCAAAATTAACGTTAAGATTTCACCGAATTTAGTGATCTTTGAGAATCAGAAAGATTGGTCTCTTCCTTTAGAGAACATAACTTTTTATTCAAATTCATGTCCCACCTCTAAGAGGTTGGACTTGTTTATTTTTTAAATAAAATTACAGCCTCACTCTCTTTCAATTTTTGATTGCATAGAAGTATCAATAAAATTTTGTCTCATACTCTCAAGCTTTCTTGAACACTTATGCTAATTTAAGCTGTCAAGCTTCCCCAATTTATGTTAATAGCCCAATATTTGCCCTAATCGCTAAAATTTGAAAGTTTGAAATTTTAAATATTAGATTGGCTCCAATAATCCACACAACAAACAACAAACTCATTGACACATGTCAACATGTGTTTTACAATCATGGTTTATTTACATTTATGTACCAAAAATGTGTGCAGCTGCCCTGAGGCGCCCACCTGCTTGAGATTAACTAAAACTAAATTACAGCAATTTAGCTAAGTCAAGTGATCACTGTTAATTAAGGTCTGTATTTGCCGAAGAAATATAATATTCCTGTAAATAACTCAAATATTAGACAAGTGCATTATATACATATTCGGGGAGCTCCCACTTTAAAGTGTAAAACAATACAATTTAATCAAAATCAGATGCAAATTATTTATTATCAGGCAACGCACTTTACCGTTTACAGCGCACCCGAATTTTTTTACAGAATAAAACGAAAAGCGCAGGATTCAACAAGCTTTTGAAATAAAGCTTTAAAATGTTTCAGGAGATGCTTGAAAAGACTCCACTACATATGCCTGTAAACATTCTGAAGTACCAGGAGGTGACTCAACCGCCTTAAATTTGAATATTTTCTTAAAAAAGCTGTCGGGCGACCGCCACGGGACTTTTCTCGCATTTATTAAAATTTTTGAAAATTTTAAAATTTCAACACTTTCGATGACTATGGAAATTTAAAAAACTATCATTCTCGAAATATTTCAATTACATTTTGTCTACTTCCATTCGGCAATAGTCACTTTATTTCGCTGATTTGAGTTAGGTAATAAATACTATTATTTTACTCAGTGAAATAATGAGATCATTGGTCAAAGCGGGCATAGGCGGCAATCTTGATTTTTTGAATTGATTTATGTGTCATGAAATGTAAAAAATTCATAATTTTAAATGCACTTTTGTATTTATTATTTATATAATGGACGTAGCTAAATTATTAAACGCAACACGCAAGGAAAGCGGGTGATTAATTCACACATGTGATTACAACACTCGCCTAGCTGCCCGTGTTAATACTGTCAAATTTCACATTCACATGCAATAAATATAATCATCCTCATTCTCTTACTTCTTACATAAATAGCTATTATATCATGTAAAACATAATTTTTTTATAAATTTTCTGGAAAATTTGACTGAAATTTTTTTAATATTAAAATTAACATTTTTGAAATAACTAAAGCGTTTGATAGTTTTGAAAATCTTTGAATACTTTAAAAATTATAAAATCTTAAAAAAATTATGACAGTTTTAGAATTATTGAAAGTTTTGAAACAATTTGAAATTAAAAAAAAATTAAAAAAATTGAGATTAGAAAATTTTTGAAAATTTTAGGTAATTTTGAAACTAATTAACCATCTTATTAATTGTCAATACTAAAACAAAAATTTTAAAAATGAAAAACTATTAAAATTATTGAAAATTCAAATTATTAAACTTTTATGAAAAATTCGTACATTTTGAAATTTTTTAAACGTATTTAAAAATTTCAGAAAGTTATGCAACTTCATGAAACTTTTAAAAATGCTAAAACGAACTATAAAACAAACATTCTACAATTTCTCAAAATTTGTGGAAGATTAAAATATTTTGATTATTAAATATTTAAATTTTTTTTTAAATTTTTTTATATTTCAAAATGTTTGTAGTTTTTTGAAAATTTTCAACATTGCATTGTCAACTGCAAATCCTCCTCACAGTCATTGTATAAATGTTGTTGCAAGGTAGGGAATTACTGATAAGATTTAAAATTTCAAAATTGACATAATTTGTAAAATTTTCAAAATACAAAATTAAAAAAATTTTTCAGTTTCCAAGTTTCTAAATTTTCCAAATTAAAAAATTATCAAACATTTTTAATATTTTTGTAAAATTTTAATATTTTTTAAAATTTTCAGTGTCTAAAAATTTCCAAGTTCTAAAAATTTTTTTTATTGTCAATTCTTTACAATTTCAAAATTTAAAAGATTTTTAAAAGTTTTAATTGGAATTTCACAAAATTTAAGTATTCCCAAAAATTTTGAATGCGCTAAAATATTTGAAATCCATACATATATAAAAGCACAAAGGGTTTTTTTCTCCCCTTCCTCCAGCGGCTACCGCTTCACCAATTTGGACCATTTTTTTTTAAATGAAAGGTCTCTATCCACAGATGGAACATGAAACATTTTTATATTTTTATTCTACGTCGATTTTTTAATAATAATTATTTTAATTTATAATATATATGAAGGTCGGCTAGACGCGCGTCACTTGGGGCGCCACCTACAATACCGTCGTGTGTCATTATTGGAACTAATGCATTACGTGACTTGACATTTCGCAGGTTCTGTCAACGCTGTCTGTCAGTGCATTGTGTGCTGGGGTAACACTAGTAATTATTTTAATTTACAATATATATGAAGGTCGGCTAGACGCGCGTCACTTGGGGCGCCATCTATAATAACGTCGCGTGTCATTATTGGAACTAATGCATCAGGTGACTTGACATTTCGCCGGTTCTGTCAACGCTGTGTGTCAGTGCATTGTATGCTGGGGTAACACTAGTATTTATTAAACTACATTTTCTCAAAATTTTTAAGTTTCAAACATTTCTGTAAATTTGAAAATTTTCAGTTTTAATATAAAATTTTCATAATTTTCAGAATTCTCTAAAATTATCAAAAACTTAATAATATCAAAACATTTTTAAAAATTTGAAAATTTTCGAACGATTGAAATTTTGTCAATATTTATAGTTTTTCCAATACTTATAGAATTTTCAAAAATTTCAAAATTTTAAATATTTTCAATGTTGAAAATATCCAAAATGTTTTATTGTAAATTATCGAATTTTTTTAAATTTTCAAATTTTATTAATTTGATAAAATTTTCAAAAATTCTGATTATTGTAATTTTTAAATAGTTTTAAAATTTTAAAATATTTGGTTTACATTATTTACAAAGATTTTCAAAATTTAAATTATAAAATTAAATTTTTCGTAGTTTTCAAAGATTTGGAAAATTTTGACAATACCGAAAGAAATTTCAAAAATGTAATAAATGCGAGAAAGCTCTCGTAGCGACATCTTTTTGTTCATTTTTATTTAAGGATTTGATTCAAAATATTTTTTAAAGGTTTGCCTGCTCTATAGCGTCGGTGTTGAGCTTTAGTAGCAGAAAAATGCGAATGATAAATAAATATCTGAAAGAAATCGCAGCACGCATCTTAATGTTAACACGATAATGCTGTTAGGAAAAATATAAAATAAATTGTCAAAGCTGTTTTTCAATAATTTGTTTAGAGGGGTTTGCTGAAATGATTATAAAATTTGCCTGGAGCAGAAATAAATACAGCTTTGTTTGTTGCAAACAAAAAAATTTGCATACATACTATCAAAGGGACATTCGATGTTGGTATACGTTTAGTGCTAGCAGAAAAAAAGAAAATAGATTAAAACGATAAACCCATCGAACGAAATATAACTGCGAAAACAATGGAGTTTTATTAAAAATTGGTATAATGGAGTATAAGAGCATAAAAGGCTATTATGAATACGCCGTATTGTTAGAAATGCCCCATTCACGACCGAAGTAGATTAAAAATGGTAATAATTACAGATATGCGTGTAGTAAAGTTTGGTGAAATGATGGAAGAAGTTGATTAAACCACGTAATCGACTTTAGAAATCGGACAGAATGTTCTGGTATCACCGCCAGCGAACTTCTTTTGTTACAGGAAAATTACCCGCGAGTTTTTTAAACGAATTAGGGACACTACAAACAATACAATGTACACAAAAAAGTAAACTTCTTTAATTACGAGAACCATTGTTGATTTTTTTCGTGTTTTGAGGTAAATGCATGTTTTTAACGACAGTAATAAATTTATCTAAAAATTCCGGCAATGTGACACAATTCTTGTGAATATTTCAAAATTCGAAACTCATAAAAACGTCTCTTTGGCAAAAAACGGGCAAGATATATTGGAACGGTTTTGATACTTTTTTTGTGAAATATATTTAAATTATAGATGAGTATCTGACGTGGAATGCAATAATATGTCGCTTTCGAGGGGCTTTTAAAAGCTATTAATATTTTATGAAATATTATAAGTAAAAGAAGGCACTACGACGAGGATCCGTCCTCATCCCTTATATCTTTTGTGTATAAATGCAGAGAAATGAGTATAAATCAATATTGGAAATATGTCCGGGGATTACGGATGAAAAATGTGAAGATGTCTCCTGGCATAGGTGCTTTATAAGGTTGGCAACACTCCAAATTAAATTTTACACTTCTGATGTAGGTTAAATATATTGTTGCAGATCCCACTAACCCATGCCTATTTACGTGATTGCACTGAACGATTTTCAATTCACATAGTGCTCGTGCAATTCAGTTTGTTTTTCTTCCTTCCAAGCAGGTTTTATTATTTCAAGTCTCCGCTTGAAAATTTTCAAAGAAAACAGTCATCATTTTGACATTTTGAAAAATTTTTGTATTAATAAATATTGAAGTGAATTAAGCAATTTGTACGGAAACTGACAATAAATAGGGTTTAGGACAAATCGAATACTTTTTTGCTAAACCACCTAGCTTCAAAATTGTGACAGTTGAAAATTTTGGATTTAACGCCTATTTGATAAACAGTTACAAAATTTGGTGTACAGGATGTATCAAATTGCGTGTTAACTATGGGTATCTCGCTTATTTGACCAGATACGACAATGGTTAACCGAGAGAAAAGTTGTGGATGTTTATGCCCACTAATAATCTGAAAATAAATTGGATTTATCTTGCTTAGTTTCTGAATAAACTAAAAGAAACTGAAATTTTTCGATTTTTTTGTTTTCGGCTATAACTCATTTGTCATTTATATTACATATTTTTAGTTAACGTATTATTAGGACACTTTTTTTTTATGCCGAATCTAAATTTTTGATCAGATTTGGTATAACTTTTACCATTGCTCGTTTTCGACTGTCAACTTTTTTTTCTTTTATGGTCGGCATTTTAAATTTTTTCATATTTGAATAGAGTTTTTAATTCTAATTTCAACGACGTGTCACACTTTGCAGTTTGTTTAAGTTTCAAGCATTTTGTTACAGAAAATAAAATTTTTATAAGAGTGCCATGGAAAGACCACGTCATTTAATTTATTTTGAAAAAGTTCTAGTAGGCCACTAACTAATGAAAGTAAAACAAAACACCACTTTTATTTATTTTGGCCTTTAGATACGTTAGGTACGCGAAAATTTCAGCAAACTTTGTGTTGAGCGTAGGCAGCAGATTATCTTATTTTTTATAAAAACAAATAAATGATACATTTTCCAACATACACAATTTACTGAAAATTTTACTTGTAGTTTTTATGTTTGCAACTGACAGAACAAATTTGAATAACAGGTTAAATAAATACAGATAACACTAGAACAGCACTAATTCAAACAATTATTAAATAAATGTATAAAACATTTGGCAACCCTGTACAACATGTTCAGAAGCTCGTATAAAATAAACTCTCTAATTTGTGTGTTAGTAACTGTATCATTAATAATAATAATAATTTATTTTGTTTATATAAAAAATAACTTAACCCCTCTGCCTACGTTCAAAACAAAGTTTACTGAAATTTTCGCGTACCTAATGTATCTAAAGGCCAAAGTAGATAAAAGTAGTGTTTTGTTTTACTTCCATTAGTTTATGGCCTACTAGAACTTTTTCAAAATAAATTAAATGACGTGGTCTTTCCATGGCACTCTTATATAATTTTTATTTTCTGCAACAAAATGCTTAAAACTTAAACAAAATGCAAAGTTGAAATCAGAATTAAATACTCTATTCAAGTATTTTTTAATTTAAAATACCCATTACAGGGTCTTTTAAGATTATTACAATCTGATCAATTGAGTAGATCAATGAGTAATTTTATTCTAACCTAATTGATTACGTTTGAAGATTCTTAAAACTAAGGTCTTACTCACTAGTTTGCCTTGTGTTCTAGTAACTTAACTACGCTAAACTTAACATGTAGCCCGAATACCGCACAATACTCTGCTTTGCACTATCACTATTTCACTAGCTCAAAAGGCTTCGTCCTCTTGAGTTTCCTTACTAAGTTTGTGTTGTCTAGCAGCTGGATAGCCTCGACGTTCACGTGGTGGAGCAGCCTTTGTTCATGGCCACTGGCAAATTTGGCGATGGTTTGATCAACAGTATCCATTTGAAGATCCCGATGGATCTGTTTCGGCAGTACCAGGGTGCATCAACGATGTTCTTTAGTGCTTTGTTCTGAAAACGCTGAATCACTTGGATGTTGCTCTTACTGGCACAAGTTGAATGCCATAAATCCAAATGGGTTTCAATATTTGCTTGTATAAAAGCAGTTTGTTATATGTGGACAATTTGGAGTTTCGTCCAAGTAGCCAATACATTTTTTTCAGTTTAATACAAAGCTCTTCACGTTTCTTTCTGACATGAACTCTCCAGCGGAGTCTAGCGTCTAAACTCATTCCCAGATACTTAGCTGAGTTAGCATAGGGAATCTGAGTATCATTGATTCTGATAGGTAGGTGTTGCTTCTGTTTGTTAGTAAAATCCACATGTACAGACTTATTTTCGTTTAACTTGATGCGCCAAGTATTAGTCCAGATGTTAATTCTATCAATGGAGGCTTGAAGTTTCTCAGCAGCCTCTTCATGATTTTTTTCCAACGGCCATAACTGCCGTGTCATCAGCAAATGTTGCTATGGTTTCATGTTCAGGACTTGGGATATCACTAGTATACAATAGATAGAGTACCGGACCTAGCACACTACCTTGTGGCACCCCTGCTCTGATTTCTTTTAATTCGGAATAAGCATCGTCTTGTTTAATTCTAAAATATCTTTCTGATAAATAAGATTGTAAGATTTGTGAATATTGCCGTGGCAGAAACAAGTTCAGTTTATGAAACAAGCCTTCGTGCCAGACTTTGTCGAAAGCCTGAGCAACATCGAGGAACACGGTGGAACAGACTTTTTTCTCTTCTAAGCATTTTTCGATTCTGTGAACTTGATCGATGGTCGAATGGCTTTCTCTGAAACCAAACTGGTGACAGGTAATCAAATTCCTTTCCTCTATTATGGGTTTTAGTCTCTTAAGGAGCAATTTTTCATACAGTTTCGAGATAACTGGCAACAACGATATAGGCCTATACGATGCTACATCATGAGGAGGTTTCCCTGGTTTAGGGATCATGATGACGTCTGCGACTTTCCACATCTTAGGAACATACTTCAACCTGAAGGATGCGTTAATAAGATTGGTAAGTTTCACTATGGCTTTTCTTGGGAGTTGTTTCAAAACTTCACCAGTAATTAGATCAAAGCCAGGGGCTTTTTTCGGGTTGATGTTTATTTTAATTTCATCTGAGACTTCTTTTGGCGAAGTAGTTCTTATGACAATATCGTCTTGTTCTGGTTCAGTCCATCCTTGTGGGTCTTCTCCCTCATTTGGCTGGAAAATGCTCTCGAGATGTTCTGCAAACCTATATGCTTTTTGGGTATTGTTGCGGGCCCAACTTCCATCCATATTTCTGATTGGGGGATTATGTAAGACAGGTCTTTTCAGTCGCTTGGTAGCCTTCCAAAGTGAGTAATCTGTTTTGTTGTCATTAGTTAGTTCTCTCAAGTAGTCTCCAATCGATTCGTTTCTAATACGCTAACTTTCGCGCTTTAAGTGCTGTGCTGCGTTGTTCAAAGCTGTTTTATCAGTTGGTTCTCTGGTCTGCTGCCATTTCCGTCTAAGTTTTCTTTTTTCTGAAATAAGGTTCCTAATCTCTTTTGGATAGTTATTTCCTTTTGTTCTACGGATATACTCAGGAGTGTTATTCCATGCTGCTCGTTGAATGTTTTTAACAAAAAGATCAATTTCCCCATCTAGTTGCTCTTCTGTTCTTAGTGGAACTGAAAGCTCAATCAATTCTTCAAGTTTAATTTTGAAGCTTTGCCAATCTGCCATCTTGTTAGTTAAACTCGGTAGATTTTCTTTTTGGATTACACTATCACTCAGTGTAAGAAGTATTGGAGAGTGGTCTGAGTTCATATCCCACGCTTCTTCAATATGGATATAATTTGATGAGATATTCCTGATTACAAAAAAGTCGATAAGATCAGGAATTTTATGCGGGTCAGTAGGCCAATACGTTGGCTTACCAGCTGATAATACTTCACATTTTAACTGTTTAGATGCTGCTAAAAGTTCCCTACCTTTAGTTGTATTTAGCCTAGATCCCCAGTGTGTGTTCTTTGCATTAAAGTCACCTCCAATGATGAATCTATTCCCTTGGCTATGGAGAAAATCTATATACTGTTCTTTCTTTATAGCATGTCTCGGTGGGCAGTATAATGCTGTGATTACTACCTCATATGATTTTGTTTTAATGTTAACAGATGTGGCCTGTATTTCCACTGTTTGGTAGCCCATTTCTTGATGGTGTAAGATGGAGTCCTTTATGATAATTGCACTTCCTCCGTTTGCTGCATTGTCCGGGTGGATCGTATGATAGACTTTAAATCCCTTAAATTTGATGTATGTCTCCTTCGTGAAATGAGTTTCAGATATGAGACATACATCAATTTTTTCTATATCAAGGATTGCTTGCAACTCTTGCTGATGTTGCAGCAGTCCATTGGAATTCCACTCTAGAATTCTTAACTGATTAGCCATTTTTAGTTTTAGGGATCGCTCCTTGTGCGCGATATTCTAATTTGGAAATACGTTCATCCATTTTATTTAACTTCTGTAATATTTGTTGAAGCATTTTGTCAATAGATGAATTCGTTTGGTTTGTATTCAAGTATGAAAAAATTTAAAATGCCGACCATAATAAAAAAAAGTTGACAGTCGAAAATGAGCAATGGTAAAAGTTATATCAAATCTGATCAAAAATTTACATTCAGAATGAACAGGTGTTTTAATAATGCGCTGACTAGAAATATGTAACATAAATGACAAATGAGTTATAGCCGAAAACAGAAAATTAAAAATTTCAGTTTTTTTTGTTTATGCAGAAACTAAGCAAGATAGCTCCAATTTCTCTTCAGATTATTAGTAGGCATAAAATTCCACAACTTTTCTCTAATTTAACCATCGTCGAATCTCTTCAAATAAGGGAGATCCCCATAGTTAACATGCAATTTGATACATCCTGTATAGTAAAAGCCCTAGCATAAAAAAATGTTACGATACAAAATTAATTACGAAACTGTCCAAATTAAAGCTTTTCAAAATTTCCGAGTTCATCTACTATTTTAAAGTCTAATGACGTTAGAGAAATGGTCCTTTATTTTGTGCTTTTTTTTAATTTAATGTTTTTGTGATGGCCAAATTTATATTCATATTTTTGGAAAATTCCTAAATGTGTTCCAACCTAACCCAGCATAGGTGAATAGGAGTCAGAGACTGAAAGTCTCGTGTAATATCTCCCTTAAATACAAACGTCAATTTTGGACGTCATTACGACGAAGAACGCATATGTTTTGTATTACTTGGTAGATTTAACTAAGTTTTCGGTTTAATTACGGCTTTAATTAATTGATTTACGATTGTAATAAACAATTTCGGGTTATTATTCTGAAATTACGCTTCCTAGCTCACGTCTTCTCATAGTGCAGTTAGCAAATAAGTGTTGCATAATTGCGACATAGCAACGGTACTGAAAGTGCAGCGGTTCAAATCCCGCTCCGCGCTAATTTTTTTTATTTTTTTTTAATTTTAATTATCAGTTTTACTTTATAAGAACTAAATTTTATTATAAGCATTGCTGTAAGCCACAAAAAAATTGTAAACTCACACAAAATATTACATTTCAGTAAATCATCATTGAGTCATCTTTGCGTATTACAATATTTATCAAATAAAAAACTCAAAACAATAATTCAGATATTTTACAACTTTTGAATCATTAATTTTAAGCTACTTTTACGAGCCTAGGCGTTTTAACTGAATTTATATTAGCTGATTTCAGGTTAAAACAGTTTCTTAGTATTATTTAATTAAAAGTTATAATTTACAGATACTAGCCATTCAATAGGCACTGTTTACTAAATAGCGTTATAGTTTTTATTCAGCATATCATTTTTAAACTTATACTCAAACGCAAAATACCTCAATTATTGGTTTAACTTTTTAATTTGCGAAATCTCTACAGGGTGTCCCGTAAGTAATAGGTCAAAGTTAACGTATAATTTCTTGGGGTCATAGTAGACCGATTACATTTTGTAGGTGTACATACACAATGGTGTTATTTGTTTGCCGTTTGTAGAGGGCGCTAGTTACGCCACACTGGTTTGATATTCTGGTACATAACTTTTTTTAGTTACATTTTTGGAGCTTTCGGCCATATATTCGGATGTAGAATTTAATTTTACGAAAAGACGGTATGCTTTATAAAAGTCGATAAAATTAACCGTTTTCTTAAAATACTATTTAAACGGTTTGGTGCACACCAGAACATAAATTTCTCGCGGTATTTTATCAAGTAGGTATGTGTCATTTTACATTATTAAAAAAAATAAGAAGCTAATACCCAAAAATACAATAAGTATTTGTATTTTCTAATATTCACTGAAACTGTTAGTTAGTGTTCCTCGAAAACAGTTCATTTGATCGACTTTTACCATGTTTATATTTTATTTGTAAAATTAATGTCTGCATCCGAATTTATAGTCAAAATCTCCAAGACATTAACAGCAAAAATGTTATGTGCCAACATATGTAGCCAAAGTGGAGTAACTAGCGCCCTCCATAAACACAAAAAAGATAAATAAGACTATCGTGTTTGTAGAGCTATAAAACATAACCAGGCTGAATTGCAACTTAATCTGATTAGTAGTTTTGGTATTTTAGTCAAAATTAGAAAGAAAATTTTTGTCTGAGACAACAAATACACCCTGTATATTAAATGCGGAGTCTTCACTCTCTGCCTCAGCTTTTTAATCGTGGAATACGCAAAGATACACAGAAAACGAAGCAGCACTTAATTTCAACAGCTTGCGAAGAGCTGTTGTTAAAGATACAGAGCCGCGTACAGTGACTTTTAATGTAATAATTATTAAAGGGACATTTCTACTAAAAACGTCGACTATATTATCGAAGATTTATTGCAATACACAATATTTTGAAACACAGAAGTACGCTAAATCTTCCTAAGATACTAAGCTTTGGTAGTCCGAGAGGCCACGTCGGCGGCGGTACGAGATAGACCAAACATTAAGTCATCCGAAATGCGGCGACACTAATAACATGCAACACAAAAAAAGGTGTTACTTATGTGGGCCATTTTCGGTTTAAGGTGAAAACATCCCCGAAAAACAAGCGAAAACAAATTTGTTGAGAAAAAAATTGATGAAGAATACGCCTGTCGACAAACATCGTCTGAAAAAAGGTTCCGGTGCAGACATGCTCTGATAAAAATATTCGCCGGAACAAACAACCCTGGCAAAATAATTTCCCGAAGAAAACAACTACTTAACAAACATCCCCTAAACAAAAGTACGTGTGTTTTTTGCTAGTGGATTACTGCATAATTTAGAACGAGCTTTTCCTGAAAAGGATGCGAATTTTTTTAGCTGATCGATTTATGAGTAAGGGCGGATTTCATTTGGGGAATTATCTAACACGAATTTTAAGTGCGTATTTATTAGTTTTAAAAGAAGTTTGAGAATGCTACTCCTCTGGAAATGAGGAGAAGTTTAACGATTATCTTAACTTTTTCCCGAAATAAAGAATTTTGTTGAGTGTAGGATAGATATTTTTTCGGGGAATATTTGTCCTGGAGATTTTACGAGAGTTTTTCTTTCTTAAACTTTTTTCCGATGCTGAGTTTTCCGAGCTTTTGTTTGTTTTTTCCGGGCTTCGGTTCCGTTGTTTCCGGAAACAATTCTTGTTCTCGAGACCAACTCAGCGCAGGAAACATGTGGACGGTGAAGCCGCGACCGCCAAGAATGAAGTTACCAAAAAAATTTAGGGACGTAGCCCATGAGATCTGCCACTACGTTATTAGTGCAAAGATGATTCAATGAATATTTGGTTAAATATAATAATTTTTGTACTTTTTTTGACAGAAAGCATTACTGAAAATGACATTTAGATTTAGCTATTATAAAATAAAACTGATAATTAGAAAATTTAAAAAAAATGGCGAAGGACGAGATTTTAATTTCTGCACTTTCAGAGTTGAGTTAAAAAGCGTAATGTAGGAGTTACTTGTTGCTGTTTATTGCAATCACAAATTGATTATTTAAAGCAGTAATTTTAATCACACCTCAAGCTCACCAAATTTTTTTTCAATTACTACAAAAATATACGTTTTTTATTGGTAATGACGTTTAAAATTGACGTGCGCATTTGATATACGGAACCAAACGTTTGGGCGTACTTAATTGGGCGCGGCCGTTTGGGCACAGGGTCAATTCGGCACAGGGATGTTTGGGCGCAGGGACTCTTAAGCGCAGGGACTTTTGACGCAGGTACATTTTGGAGCGAGCCGTTTGGACGCAGAGACGTTTGAGCGCGAACGTAATCTATTGTAGGTTATATTATAGAAAAATATACGTTTTTTATTGGTAATGACGTTTAAAATTGACGTGCGCATTTGATATACGGAACCAAACGTTTGGGCGTACTTAATTGGGCGCGGCCGTTTGGGCACAGGGTCAATTCGGCACAGGGATGTTTGGGCGCAGGGACTCTTAAGCGCAGGGACTTTTGACGCAGGTACATTTTGGAGCGAGCCGTTTGGACGCAGAGACGTTTGAGCGCGAACGTAATCTATTGTAGGTTATATTATAGAAAATTCAATACTTGTAATAAAATCGACAAACTATCTAATTTGAAAAGCAAATTGTTAGATGTTAAATAGGGGACAATGAAACATTTTCAATTTTTTTAGAATAAAAATTATTTTGTGTCAGTCGTTAATTTAGCTAATTATATTTTTGTAAAAATTCTGAGTATCGTGTTAAATGTTAATAAATAATTGAGTGATTATTAAAATGTTAAATTATTATAGAAAAAGACAAAACCAAATAATTGCCTTTATTGCGCTAAAATGTTCTTCCGCCAAAACGGCCCGCGCCGAAATGTCGGTCCTGCGTCTAAATGTCCCTGCGCTCAAATGTTCCAAAGCGGCCGCGCCCAATCGGTCGTGCCCAAACCGTTTCATATATATTATATTTTCAAAAGTAAGCTATACTATTTTTTTTAATTAGGTCAAATGACGGTACTGGCTACAAAATGGAATTTTTCTAAAACGCACCATTTTCTCTGTGACGCCCTTATGAATTTTAAACATTTGTTAAATAAAAGTATTTCATTAAATGTCTCTATGTGGGGTTTCTGTGCGTATTTGCATGCGTGTGCGTTTACGTGCGTCTATGTGCGTGCGTGTGCCTACTTCGTATATATGAAAACATTTAAGTAGATGTTTTAAAAAGTGGCTTTACGAGATTATCATATTTTGTCGGCAGTGATTTGAATTTCTTCTACGGCTCTATTTGCTCTGTGACGCCTCATATAATTTTTTAAAGTTTAAAAGTGATTGCCTTTATATTCAATACACTATGAGCCCAAAAATTATTTTTCAAGTCGGCATTTGTACGTACATGCTTTTGTGAGTAGGGAGGAGTGGAGCAGTCTACAGCCTTACAAGGTCAAAGCCTCAGAAGGTCAGAACATCACAAGGAGTTTTACACACAATTTTAATTAACGTCAATAAAGTGGTTTTTCAGACAACTTATTGATCTTCAGTTAAAGTAATTTAAACCATTTGCATTCATGGTAATCTATGCAACGTTGCGATGTTCTGACCTTGGGAGGCTCTGATCTTGTCTTGCTCTGATCTACGTTATTAGTGCAAAGATGATTCAATGAATATTTGTGGGTGCACGCCGAGTGTTCTATGTATTTAACTGCTATAGTTTATTTAAATCGCTTCGAAATATCTAAAAATTAGTTTTTAGAAATTGGCTTTACAGTATCTCTACAATGATTTTATGTTTTATTTGTAAATTCTAGCTTTACTTCGTTAAAGTCCATATTTAATGATTATCTGTATATAAAATACTTAATTACTTTAACAATATTTATTTATTTTAACCTTATACGTATTTCGGCATGTTAACATGCAATTGTCAAAGGTTATATCAGAAAGTAAACTGTGAGTGTTGTTATAGCAATAGAACTTGATGACTTGATCTCCGTAATCGTCTACAGATGACTTGACTGCTTATTCCAAAATGTCCAATAGAGGAGAATTTAGGAGATCAATTTGCTCATTTATTAACGGTACAGTTATTAATTTTTCTGAATTTCAAAAGCTTCTAGTATGTCTAATTTACGTTTATCATCACGAAAGTGTAAACATTTTATAGTGTTATTAGTGATATCATTGAATGATTGTGTTCTAGTAAGTGTTTAGCGTAATTGGATTTATGGGGGTGTTTGTATTTGTAACAACGTACGTTTCTTTATACCTAATATCAAATTTCTAATTGTCTGGCCTATATAAACCGAATTACAATGCGAACAATTTAATTTGTAAATGCCTGATTTTAGCAAATCGTCTGTTTTTAATTTTGAATTAAACAAAGTGTTTCTAAATTTTTGTTCTAGAACTGGTTCCACGAAATATTCCTGCTGATAGAACTAGAAGCGTACTATAATAGTATTGTTTTTTCAAGGCCCTATTAGTATAAATTTTAGAATTTGGGTACTACTATTTTTTTAGCTAGTAAAAAGCGACCCTGTAAAGCTGATAAAGCTAAATTGCTTCTTAAGGAGAGTAGAATAAGGTTCTAAACTTATTATTTTAGATACGATTAGAGGATCGGTTCACTTCCTCTTCCTATTTTTGTTTGACTACAAGATTTAGTAATTTGTTCTCTGGAGTTCTGTAATACCAAACTATTAATTCTATTTAGTATAGATAAAACATTTTATTACTTCAACAACAATTATTTATTTTAACTTTATACGTTTTTTTGACATGTTTACATGTCATTGTCAAAGATAAAATTAAAAAGTAAACCGTTTTGAAATATTAATTGTATTGCTTTTAAGCAAAATGTTTCGGTTCCTGACTAGTTAGGGGCGTCCAAAGTGTGAAGGAAGACGATGAGTCATAACCTGCTAATGCTCAGCAGGTTATGAGTTATCGGTTAGGGGGCTAAGGCGAAATTTTTTGAAAACATGAAATGTGTGGAAAAATCTAACAAAGTGTTTCGCTTATTTTTATATTTTTGTTCATTTTTCCCAGTCATATTTCCACTTGTGCTGTGTTGAGCATTACTTGTATTTTTATTAGAAAGTTGGAAGTTGGGGTTTCTTTATGGATATGTTCTTAGGGTAGTTTTAAAACAGCAGTTATGAGTGTCAAAAAGGCAGCGTATAATAAAAATGGCGTTGTGTAAAACAGGCGATTTCCTAATATTTCACATTCTGCAGTTGCTTTAGCCATAACTCAGGCCATATGGCTCTTTCTATGGGCCATTACTCCAAGTACGATAATGAACAGCACACCTTATGTACTCTCTGCTTAAGTTTGACTTAGTGCGGTCTCTTTTATAGTCTGGAATATGATTTAGAAGGCGGATACGAGCTCACACACAGGTTACATGGAAGCCGCTTAATGCGGTAATTCCACAATATTGTATAAATCAATACACACCCGCAACCTTCTCTCCTCACTCCGAGATTATACCGTATAAGGGATTCCTAAATCTTTGCGACTGTGTCCCCAACTTGTGAAGAAAACTTTACGATAATAAAAAAGTTAGCCTGCCCTGAAATATTAGTTTTCTTTTCCGTAAGATTTTAATGTTGAATCTCGTGTTTTCATAGCGACTTCGGGACTTTAAAAAGCTTTTACTGAAGGAACGCTTTCTGAGCTTTTTTTGTTGTCCATATGCTGCCGCAAAGGCATAACTTTTATATAACCAAATTATACTTTTAATATTGGTTTTTCAGTTCTTTCTTTTCAATACCAAAAAAAGTTTCCTTTAAAGGAAATTTCATTTAATCAATTCACTTACTTTTAGGAATAGTTAATTTACACTCGAAAATTGTTTTTTTCTCTCTTGCTCAAATTTGTTCGCAGGGTTCAAACGTTATTAATCAAGTTTTCAACGTGAAAGTTTGAGTTTGACTTTGCTAGGAGTAAGGGCTCGTCGTCGTGAATATACCATGAAGGGTTATATTTACAACGAAATATTCTGTAGTGAAGGATAGCCGTAGCCTTTTACAGAGGGCCCTTCTTTAATATTTCGTCACAAAGCCGTAACCCTTTGACCCGCGCCATTAATCCTCGTGTAACGTAACAGATCTGTCTCCATTTCGCTAAAAGGTCGACTGCTTTTTACCGCGTCACATACAAGTTAATAAGCATACACAGCAAGCTAGAGCAAAACGCGCCCTTATCGAGGTTGTTTCAGGGACCCGTGTCGCGTGTTCTCCCTTAAAATCAATGTTATCTGTGTTTAGATGTAAGCCTGGTCACTTGCAGAATAAGCCGCGCATATATCACCTTAAATCTGGAGATTAGACGCGGGTTGTAGCGCAAGATACACATCACATGCCCAGAGGATTAGCTTTGCCTATTTCTTCTTAGCCGAAAGCATTTTTGACTGAGGACTCATCAACCCTGCAATGTGACGCGACAAGGACATATCGTTAGCGTTCAGAGGAAGCCACAAGGACCACGAGGTGTATCCTTTTCGCCTTACGCGTCTAATATATTCATAGCTCATAGGGCAAGGGAGATTTCTTCTTGTCCATTTGCTCCTGGGGCATTTTGTCGTTTCCTGATCCTGCACGTTTGAATTTGAAGTCGATTAAATTTACCGTTTCGTCAGAATTTTGCATGTATATGTTTGGCTATTAAACTCGGAATGTATTTCCCTCCTGGTCGTTCTTAGCAATCCTTAAAGTAAAAAAATCTTAGGTGGTCTGCTGCTACAAAAATCCGTATTTTGAAACCATCCTGTTTGGCCGAAATTTTGATAATTTTTTTTAATTTTCACTTTGTATTCTAATTTAATAATTCTGGTGACTTCGGGTTTGAATTTTTTAGATTGGTCACTTTATGAAAGCTTATAAAAAGGACATTGTTCTCCATAAGCATTTACAATTTAAGATAATTCGATTTACCAACAGCAATCTTTAAACATAAGTCAAAAATTGCCCTTTTCTGGCTTTGGCTTAAATTTGCTGCTTTTCCTAAACTTTTATTTTGATACTCAATTAATGGGGTGCTCACTTAAGTAATCTTTTTAAGTAAATAAAATGTGAAGTACATCCAATTATGATCAGAAGTTGAAAACAAATTTGAACTCTATCCGATTAACTTTTTGAGCAAAATTTTGATCAAAGTTTAAATATTAAATTTCTCTGATTTTTGACTCTAATTTTCTCCCATCATTGATTATTTTTTGCAATCTGCAATCAAAGAGATATTCATGAATAAAGAAATTTGATCTTATTTCGACCTAATGTGCGGTATTATGATTTGCTGTTCTAATAATTTTTTGCAATCTTAATTTACAGAGCGGTTCATAAATTATATAATCTCTGTTCATGTAATATCTAATATCTCAACTAAATCCGACTTACTGTTCAAAAGCTCAAACATTTTCTCTGATTTTTGGCTCGATTTTCTTTTAATACCTGATAATTTGTTGCAATACCAAACGAAGGTCTTTTTCGACGAAGTAGCTCTAGCAGTATCTAACATTTGGGCTCAATCTGCATTGTCGTTCGAACGGAATTTTGATCTCAACACAAAAACAGCAATTCTCTGATTTTTTGTTTAAATTTCCTCACATATTTGATCAGTTTTACCATTTTTTATCGAAGATTTTGCTGAATGAAGTAATTGTTAGTAGTATTAAAAATTTGAACTAAATTTGACTTATCATTCGTTCGGAATTTTGATATAAACTCAAAAATCGCGTTACTCTGATTTTTGTTTTAGATTTTCTCCTATACCCGATGAATGTAAGCAACACCCAACCTAACGGTTGTTTGATAAAGTTTTTCTCATTAGTAATCCGTAATTTAAGCTCAATCCGACTTACCGAATTAAGCGAAATTTTTGTCTTAAACAAAAATGCCGTTTCTCTGTTTTTTTGTCGGAGTTCCTTTAATAACTGACATATTGTAGCAACACCCAGCCACAAAATTGCGTTGTAAAATTATTCTTACTAAAGTATCTAATATTTGAGCACAAACCGACTTACCTTTCGATCGGAACTTTAATCTCAATTGCAAAATTACATTTCTCTAACTTTTGGCTCTGATTTTCTGTTATACACTATCAGTTTTAGCAATTGTTAACCAAAAACTTACTCAGTAAAGTAATTCTTATTAATATTGAAAATTTGAATTCAACCCGATTTACCGTTAGAGCGGAATTTTGATCTTACCTTAAAAATTGCGTTTGTATCATTTTTGGTTCGCATTGTTTTTATACCTGACTAATTGTAGCAACTGTAAACCGAAACGCTGCTCGATGAAGTAATTCGTTCTAGTTTCTAAAATTTGAGCTTAATTGAGTTACGCTTCGGGCGGAACTCTGATTTTATCGTTTTATTATTAGCTTGTTTTCTTTCGTAACCTGTTTGATTAAAAAGCTGCTTTATAAAGTAATTCTTAATAGAATCCGAAATCTGAGCGCAATCCGAATTACCGTTCGAGTGGAATTTTGTACTCAATCTCAAAAATTGCGTTTCTTTAACTTTTAGCTTGGATTTCCTCTCATACTTTACCAATTTTATCATTTCCCAAACAAGCAATTTTCCGGTGAAGATTTCTCACTATTGTCCCCAATTTGAGCTCAATCCGACTTACTTGGAGCGGAATTTTGATCTTAACTCAAAAATTACGTTTCTCTGCTTTTCTCAGATTTCCTATCATACCTAATAAATTTGATCGATTTTAGGAACACACAAGCAAACATTGGCTCTATAAAACAATTTTTATTAGTGTCTAAAATTCGAGCGCAATCCGACTTACCTTTCGACCGAACTTTTGATGTCAATTTAAAAATTTGATTTTTCTAATTTTTGGTTCAGAGTTTTTGTCATATTCAATCAATTTTAATAACTCTTAACCAACAGGTTGCTGGATAAAGTAATTCAATCCGACTTACCGCAAAAATTGCGTTTTCTGGTTTTTGGCTCGTTTGTTTTTTTAAACTTGATTAAGTTTAGTACCGCTCAACTCAAAGGCTATTTTATAAAGTCATTTTTACTGGAATTCCAATTTTTTGAACACAATAATTAGGTTTATCGCTCGAGCCGAATTTTGATCATAACTTAAAAATTGCGTTTCCTTAATTGTTAGCTTAGAGTTCTTCTCATACCTTATCAATTTTATCAACCCCCGAACAAACATTTGTTTGATAACGTAATTCTTACTAGCATCCGTAATTTGAGCTCAATCCGACTTACCGTTTGAGCGGAATTTTGATCTTAACTGAAAAACGGCGTTTCTCGGGTTTTCTCGTGTTTTATCTTATACCCGATCAAGTTTAGCAACACCTAACCAAAACGTTGCTTGATTAAATAATTCTTACTAGTATTTAAAATTTGAGCTCAATCTGACTTACCGTTCGATCGGAATGTGGATCTCAAGTAAAAAATCCGTTTATCTAATTGTTGGCTTGGATTTCCTCTTATACCTGATCAATATTAGATACTGCAAACCAAATCGTTGTTTAATAAAAAAATCTTACTAGCTTCCAAAATTGTACCTGATCAACTTTAGCAACTGAATGCTTAAACCGTGCTCAATTTCTTTCTAGTATTAAAATTTGAGCTAAATCCGAGTTACTGTTCCACCGGAACGTTGATTTTATCGCAAAAATTGCGTTTCTTTGAGTTTTGGCTTGTTCCTTTCTCTCATACTTGATTACTTTTAACAACACCTATTCTAAAAGCGGTTTTATGAAGTAATTCCTACTAGAATCCAAAATTTGAGCTCAGCTCGAATTAGCGTTCTAGCTCGCTTTTGATCACAACTAAAAAATTGCGCTTCATCATCAATCAATTTTAGCAACTCCAGAACAAACTGTTGTTTGATGAAGTTATTCTCACTAGTATCCGTAATTGGAGCTCAAGCCGACTTACCGTTGGATTGGAATTTTTATCTCAGGTCAAAGAATATGGTTTTCTCATTTTTAGCGCAGATTTCCTTTTATGCTTGATCAATTTTAGCAACTGCAAACCAAACAGCTGCTTGATGAAATAATTCCTATTAGCTTGCAAAATGTGAATTCAATCTGACTTACCGTTGGAGCGGAATTTTGATCATAACTCTAAAATTGCGTTTTGATTTTTGGCTCGGTTTTCTCGTACCTGATGAATTTTAGCTAGCCCGAACCAAACGGTTGCTAGATAAAGTAATTATTACTAGTATTTGAAGTTGGAGCGCAAACCGACTTACCGTTCGAGTGAAATTTTGTTCTGAACACCACAATTGCGTTTTTCTGATTTTTGATGAAATTTGTTTTTATTACCTACCAGCTTAGGCGTACTCAATTAATGCAATACAAAGCTCAATCCGAATTACCGTTCGAGCGAGTTCTAGCACACAGCTCAAAAATTGGTATTTTTTATTCTAGTGTCTTACCCTTTCTGATCAATTTTTAATATACTTACCCAAAGAAGTATTGATTGAAGTAATCTTCACAAAGTATTCAAAGTTTTAATTCAATTCAACTTACCGTTCGTGTGGTATTTTGATCGCAATCAACGATTGCATTTAGTTCACCTTTGATTCGAGTTTTCCCTCTTTTTTTACACATTTTTGCGAAGCTTTAACTAAAAGGTTATTTAGAAATAACATCTCCACAGGTACCCAAAATTTCAAGAGCAGAATTTTGACCACAGCTCGAACATTGCGTTCTTCTGGTTTTCGTTCGGATTTGCTTTTCTTTCCGATAATTTTTTGCAACGCTTAACTAATAGTTTGTTTGTTCTCTTTACTATTTTCAAAATTTGAAATTGACTGGAATTATGGTTTACGCAAAAGTTTGACTAAAAGCTCAACGAATGCGGTGTTTCTTGATTAAGGCTTGAATTTGGCTTCTCTTCTGATGTGTTTGAACCAAACTCCGAAATGGATCTGACTGACATTTACAAGGTGTATCTTTTCCATGTTACACGTGTAATCTTGGCTGCTCCGACTACATTTGGATCGAAAACGTTCTGGAGCTCGCACTGTACATTCAGCTGCTTTTTCTTTTAAATCGATCCGAACATTGGTCTATTTGGTTCTATCAAAAGGAAACTACGAATCCGGATCTGACGCGTAGTACTGTTTTTAGATTGGGAGTTGATCTCAATTCAAATCCAACTATACTACAGCACTACCGTGTAATATATTCATGGGATCAAATGGTGATTTCTTCTTGTCCATTTGCTTCTGGTGTCTTTTGTCGTTTTGAGATCCCGCACGTATGTAAGTGTAACTGTCCCAAAGGTATTGCTTCAGCTAAACACTAGCACCGTGTCGCACGTCACGCACCTACCAGACACTGTGAACTAAGGACGTGTCTTGAATATTATTCGCTCTTGTTTTTAGAAGCGTGCCACATGTGAATGTCGGATGAGAAAACGTGTGATTTCAAAGTGGAATTTAGTTTAGATCCTATACAGTATATATTTCTGAGGGAATACTTAATACATATCTGTCTTGGTACATTTTCGAAATGTAACATTAAAGGAAGGTGCAGGTAAAAGCGACACTTTCGCAACGCTGACTTCGTGTACAGGTTGACGTTACTTAAAGCCAACATGTCGTAAAATGGAAAGGGCCTAGTAGTTATCAAAGTGATGATTACAAGCGACACAAACGGAATTTGAAAGCATCCTGACGTTTCATTAAGTAGACTATTTCAGGATAATCCGTGATACCTGACCGACCCTGTCTCAACCCCAACCCGTTGCCTAATACCACCGCTTTAGCTTTAAACATTTGCACATTTAAATGCTGCTTCTTAGTTGGGATTCTTTACAAGACATTACTTCAAGGAAGATGGATAAATGCCAGCTACAGCCTAAAAGCGACGCTTAAAAATCAATAATACTTGTCATCATTTTGTTACCCGTTGATGTGAAAGACTAGAAACAAAACAAAAATATTTGCGAACGCTTGAAAGCCTTAAAGCTCTTAAAAAAATTTGAAACAAATTTAGCCTAAAGGCTTTTAGCACGGTTCGTACTTACAAAAAATTGTATAAATGTTTAAATAAGAGTCCCAGAATAGATTTTAATGCAATCCGGTGTTTTTCAAATGTCTGGATTTAAAGCTTATACATAAGCGCAGCACTTCGCCTGAACTATCCAATAGTTTAAAAACAGTCACATAATATTTCAAAATTATGGTTGTAGTTTTGTATCAACGTCCACCAACGGTGTCTTGTAATTACGCACTAATGCTGCCACAATATACCGTCTCAGCCAGCGGTAGCGTACGCTGGTAACATGTTCATTATTGTATTTAGAAACAAAACGTTTTTTATTTATGAGACAAAATTGATTAATGATATTTCGGAGAACGATTCTTTGGGATTAAAGAAAATCAAAAACACAAGAATCAATTCCTTCTTTAAAATTTGGTGGGATGGAAAGAACTAACCCCTTTAAATATTATGAGCTTAGAAACGTTGTGAAACTTATTCTACTATTACTCATGAACAGCACTGCTTTAACATTAGCGTCTAGCCCCTTGGACTGTCAGCCGATCCTACCTTACATGACTTGCGCACTTCCTCTGCATGCAGCCGGAATGTGTGTAAACCACAACTTCGCAGTGGCACAGATGGATATGCGGGTGTATTCGGATGTACTACTTTTTTATTTCATAGTTTTTTTTAAACACTGTTGTTGTTGCGTTTTGCTGTTTACAGGAAGTTATTTGTTAAGAGCAGTTATATTTTTAAAGAAAAAATACGAAGACAAATTTGCATTCACTCACTGATTGACGGCGTACTAACACGCAAGTCTGGTAATAAATTGAAAAAAAAGGATTTGTTGTTTATTTAATGCAATTTATTAGCAATGAAAAAATCGGCTTTAACAATGCAAATCTCGATGTAAATATCACACTCGCACATATGCGAGCCAATATTAGATGATATTGCGCAATTCAAGATCGGCTGAAAGCCCAAGGGGCTAGACTCTCGTTGCTTTAACAGATATGTTTTATCGTCCCCAGTGTATTACATAAAGGGGCCACATTTTCGACCTTCCAAAATTCGTGGAAAATGTCACAGAGAAATTAGCGGACTGAGACTCTAACAGAATTGTAGCCTACTCCTATCTGTATGAGCTTAACACGTTCAGCCCCATTATCACAACTATAGTGACGAACACATTTCGGCTGGTGCGCTAACGTAACCACAGTAGTGATGAGTGTATTGCTTTATCTTGCCACATATTTGGCTGACCTTTAAATAAGGCTCTAGGCTTGTGCTGGCGTATTGTATAGTCCCTAGGCCGCAATTTAATGTTTTGTATATTTTGGGCGCCATTGCTGATAGTGAACAGCTAGAACCGCCTAGGCTCAAAATTGGCTGGGCCTGGGAATGCAGTTAGTAAATATGAATGGCACTGAACGTGTTAAAACATTTAGGAAAAATCGTGCCACTAATCTCTGAGCAAAGCGCATCAAAACTGGTCCATCCGTTCTGGAGACATGAACCGCACTCACATACGTACTTATAGTTACCCACAAATAGGCAAACACTTTTTTAAAAGCTACTTTTTTGCGTTATTGGCGGTCTAAAACGTGTATTTCCCAGTTCATAAATTTGAAAATTCTGATGTAATTAATACTTTCCTATACTAAAAGTTAAGCCCATTGAAATTAATAAAATTGCATATTAAAGTTAAAAAAATAAGTATCAATTTGGGTTCTTTGATTATTAATTGCGACCGCTCATTGCCCTTTGAATGGTTGTAGGTTGCATTTATTTCAATAACTAAATAAATAAATAAAAATTTACAAAATCAAAAATAGTACTAATAATAATAATAATAATAATAAAATCTTAATAATGATATATATTCTTAAGCACTTTATTGTCAGCCCTTTAACTGCATCCAACAGTGATAGTGTATATTTAGGATCGTTGAATAGATACTACAGCTAAAATAAAATTTTTTAGAAAACTCGCTGTTCTAATATTACAACCATTACCAGACCAAACAAGTTGAGTTTACTTCAATAATAACTAGATGCCCTATTATGTAAATTATTAACAGACAACTGTACAGATGTACAAATATAGAGATGTATAGCTGTACATATGTCTATATGTGCAGATGTACACATGTACACATGTACAAATGTGCAGATGTACAGATGTACAGATGTACAGATGTACAGATGTACAAATGTACAGATGTACAGATGTACAGATGTACAGATGTACAGTTGTACAGATGTACAGATGTACAGATTTACAGATGTACAGATGTACAGATGTACAGACGTACAGATGTACAGATGTACAGATGTATAGATGTACAAATGTACAGATGTACAGATGTACAGATGTACAGACGTACAAACGTACAAACGTACAGACTTACAGACGTACAGACGTACAGACGTACAGACGTGCAGTCGAACAGTAGTAAAAACGTACAGACGTACAGATCTATAAGCGTACAGAGCTGCAGACGTACAAACGTGAAGACGTACAGATGTGCAGACGTGCAGACGTACAGGCGTACAAACCTACAGACGTGCAGACGCCCAGACGTACAGATGTACAGATGTAAAATGTACCTATGTACAGATGGGTGGGCTGAGACACCAACGATTGCAACAGACTGAGAACCTAAAGCAGAACATCAGAAAGCATCATAGTGCAGAGCACCAGAGAACAACGCACAGAAATTCACAAGGGACAGAGCACCCAGAGCACCAGAGGACAATAGGAATCACGCAAACTTAGAGCACCAGTGCCAAAAACACCATGACAGAGCAGCAAACTGCGGAGCACCGGGATGAAAATCTCTAAGAGGCGCAAAGTGGTAAAGCAGTAAGAGCAGAGCATCAGCAAGCTTTGTTTACTTCAATAAGAAATAGACATGTGCAGATGTACATATACATAGATGTATTGATTGTACAGGTATACGAATGTACAGACATACAAATGTACAGATGGGTGGTCAGAGCACCAGGGATTGCAACAGACAGAGAACCAGGAGAACAGCATCAGAAGCATCGGGCTCATAGATTTAGAGGACACGGCACTAAAATTCACAAAGAAGCAGAGCACCAGAGCACAATAGGAGGCACAGAACAACAGATCGCCATGGTAGGGCAGCAAAGTGCAGAACACTGGGAAGCAATCATTATGAGGCACAAAGTAGTAAAGCACCAAAGAGAGCATTAACTGGAAAACGCCAGGAGCTCTAGGGAGTCATAAGGGCGCAAAGCAACCAAGGCGAAAAGTTTCATGGGCATCGAGTGAGGTTCATAACAAAGAAGCAGATCACCGAAGGGTACTAAAGGGCACAACAACTCAGAGCATTAGGGTTCAGAGCACCAAGCGAGGGAGCAGAAAGAAGCAAAGCACAAGGAGCAGAGCACCATGGCCAGAACGTTCTATGGCGTACAAGGAAACAGAGCATTCTGGGTGTATTATAGGGATTAGAGAATCAAAAACCACAGAGAAGCAGAGCACCAAAGAACACCATAATCGTTATAGCGCAAAGCATCAAACAGCAGGAATGGGAAGAGCATCACAAGCATAGAAGCAGATGGCATTACGGGCTACAAAAGAGAAACATTTTATATAGGTTAGACACCTAGGCGAAGTCTTCGCAATGAGCAATTTTGAATCTTCGGTGTATGTTTCATATGGTAACGAAAACGCATTAAACGACTTGACTATTAGAAGTCTAACCACCACCACCAGAGCAGCAGAGGGGCACCAAATTTAAGATTGTGACTGTTTGTCTGTTAGGAGCGTAAATTTTTTATCTATGGATCTAACTTAACACTAGATGATAAATAGACGATCTACATTACCGACAAAAGTTACCAAAATTCAGGGAATTATCAAAAACGGTGTCAACTGAAAGTTACTGTAAACGTCCCACCGACATGACCTTATCCACTTAAAAGTGCAACAAATTGTGATGCTATATTTCTAAACGACTTTGTTTAAATACTTTACCTTGTTAAGTAGGGAAAGTTTTTACAGACATAAAAATATATGTCCAAAATGATTGTTTTCTCTTAGTACAAAACATGACACGACTATTATATAAACTTTCTTTGAAGTCTAGACGTTTGGAGGTAAAGATTAAAATGTCAGACCTTTCAAAAGTAATTTAGAGATGAAGGTCTTATTGTTAAACATTTTAAATTCAATACGTCTATTTAAGCATAGTTTATTCATTCAAGAATGTGCTTCAGTTAGATACTGGACTTTGGTGATCTTAAATTTATATCGCTGAGCAAACCCGTCAAGTTTGCAGAGTGTAGCTGCAGGTACCCCTATCTGAATACTACTTTACCTTTTTAGGCGTGAAGTTGTCTCAAAATGCTATAAAATTTGAACTTTGTTTAAGCCTAAACCCTTAGCATATTTTTAGAACACTTGAATGTTTGTAAGGTACTTATAGCTCAAAAATGTTCCTTAAGTTTCTTTAAAACATTTTTAATTTTTGAAAAATGTTTGAATAATTTTTCTTTTTTTCTTATTTAAGCCGTTCACTTTTGTTTAGATTTTGCTCTTTTTTATCTTGAAATCACTGCTTACTCTTTACAGTATTTTAAATTTGTAATTTACGCTTTAACAGCGCTTTTAGTGCTTCTGTTTCTACAATATGCTCGCTCACTTAAAAAATTAAGGAAGGGCAAATTTAATTATGCGTTTTAACTGTGATTTTTACGTTTTAATAACAAACGCATTAAGTTTTAATGTGTAAACCGTATTCTTCTGATAAAATAAGCAGCGAATTGTATTATAAAAGCTGTTAACGAAGTGTTTCGACCTTAATCCTATTTTCCTTAGAGCATTTCTCTTTATGCTGCTATAAGAAAGCCTTTTCTCCGTCTTAATCGTGTTTCCCCATTGACATTTTCCTCTTTAAGGATAAAGTTTGAGTACGTTTCGTTTTGATGCGTCTGCTATGCGAATTGACCAAGTCGTATATCCGGATTTAAATTGATTCACCCCTGGGGAGGTTGCTGTAGCTCTCTTCGGGGAGTTTGGCCGGGCAACAGAAGTGTACTTTTATGAAAAAGAGCCCTCGAAAAAATATTACTCAATATACGCCTACCACAATTTTGGCGTTTTTTAAAGTTTTAGATTGCGAACGTTTCTAGGGGAAAAATAAAGACCCTTAAACTTTCAAGTACGACTATTGCGAGCAATACTAGAATTTAATAAAGCACAAATATTCGAGCATAACCATTACGAAATATAAGACATAAAATTTCTCGCACTAAATATAAAAATTTTACCGAAAAAACCTGTAAATCATAAAAAGGAGAGAAGCAAGATCATAAACCGCCCCCAAGTCAAATATAACGTTACCTTCGCGCTGGATGCGTCAAAGTTTTGCTTCTCTCTTCGACACGTTATAAAAATTGAGTCTACGTGGGGCGAGAATTTGTTACGGGGCAAAGGATCAGCAAAAGTGTACACATATATCTTTTTGCCACTTGAAAAGTTATACTGTAAATCGAAATTTTTACGCCGAAATGTGATGTATGTATGCGGTCGTCGTGATTTGTGTGTCGGGGTCCGATCGTCGTTACTGGCTTAGTTCACTGCCATATAAATGGGGGTACAATCGATTCCCAACCCTTCTTTCCCCACACAATGTAGATTTTTGAATACTGCGGGGGCTTTAAAAAATCAGCTGCTCAACTGTAATTCACCGGATTGACACGTATTCACTTGGGATTTAATAATTGATTCTGTATTTGACAAACTGCTCCTCTTTCTGTTTCGGAATAATCGAAAAAAAAACTGTGAAGGCATCCTTTTGTGGGAATTCTGCTGTATAACGTAACGGTTTTAAATTATTTTAAAATATGTTCGCACTTAAAACTTTTTATTTTACAAACTCCTCGTACACAGCGAAGGTTCACAAATAATTGGAACAATATTTTTGAATTTGAGCTGAGATTTTTCGCCTTTTGCAGTCACATTTTTTAGTGCCCGAAGTAGGGGGACGTTGTTGAACTAATGTTTACAAAAGTCTTAATTTTGGAGTGGAGCCGACTTGCTGGTTTAAACAAAATTTTCATAGTTCTATAAATTTTAATTATTAATTTTGGGTTTGAATTGTCCCACTTAATGCACTCTTTTTGCCCTTTCAGTATAGATCCTTGTTTGTATAAGTTTTACAAGTATTCTCTCTTCTCAGCCCTTCTCCTGAACGTAAGCCTTTTCCATTTTTTTCCATGTCACTCTGTTTTGCACCCTTTGCATCCAGTTTCTACCCGCTATTTTCTTAACATTGTCTATCCATCTTGTGGGTGGTCTTCCTACGCTTCTCTTTGTTTGCCGTGGTCTCCATCTGACTATTCTTGATGTCCAGCGTCTCGCATCTTCTCTAGCAACGTGTCCAGCCCATTGCCATTTGAGGTGAGCTACTCGCTGCATGATATCGGGTATTTTTGTTCTTGTCTAATTTCTTCATTTTTTACTCTGTGCCTCAGGCTAATGCCTAGCATTGCACGTTCCATCGCTCTCTGTGCCACTCTAAATGTTTCTGCGCTTTTCTGGGTGATAGCCATGGTCTCCAGCCCATATGTTTTTACAGGTAGTATGCAGGTTTCGTAAACCTTCCTTTTTAGATTTATTGGTATATCTGTGTTTTTGAGTATATGTTTCAGTTTCCCGAAAGCAGCCCATGCTGTCCCAATTCTTCTTCTTATTTCCCGGGTTTGGTTTTCTTTCCCCAGCTTCACCGCGTGTCCCAGGTATACATACTCTTCTACCGTTTCCAATCTCTCATTGTCTATCGTAATTGGATCGTTGTTGCTACTCATTATCTTGGTTTTATTTATGTTCATTGCTAATACCACTTTTTTTGAGGCATTGTTTAATTGATGTATCATACTTCGCAGTTCATTTATGTCGCTGTTGATTAGGACAATATTATCTGCAAAGCGCAGATTGTTGCGGAATGTTCCATCAATATTTATACCCACATTTTCCCAGTATTATATACAAGTATTAAAAGTTTGAAATTCATTTATTCATAAAATACAATTTTATTGATTTTGGGTTTGTGTTAAAATGTGCCCCTTTCCCGCCTTTTTCATGCGCCCGTAATGAAGAAAATCTTCATCTGTATAAGGTCTACAATTATCAGAATTTGAAGTCAAACCACTTCAGCGCTTATCAAAAATTTCAATCACTTGTTTAAAACCTGCAATTCAAAAAATGTAACTCGTTTAAGTCTAAGTTTAAAATTTTGTCTTTTCCTTCCTCTTTGCTTTTTCATGGATAGGAATTTAATTTCATATAACCCGAAATCTGAAGATACATACATTTAACCGTTTGGCCGAAATTCAGTCAGATTTTCAAAAAATTCTGACTGTTAATATTTCCAGTACTATTTTACCCTAGTTATTAAGAATTTTTATTTAACCATGAGCATTTTACATTTTTAGGTGTATTATTTTCCACTCTTCAGTTCAAATTATGTGAGCCCTTTTATACGTCAAGTATACAGGAAAAAAGTTTTTTGTATTAAGCTGTATGTGAAGATTTAGAAATTTTCTGAATGATTTGAGTAATCATACAATATGTTGGATTAATTATAAAATATTTCTTACATTTTTGAGACGAGATAGAGGTGAATTTAAGAAATCAATTTGCTCATTCGTTAACGGTGCAGTTTTTAAATGTTTGTGAATTTTAAAAGCTTCTAATATATTTAATTTACGTTTATCATCACAAAAGTGTAAACATTTTATAGTGTTATTAGATGTCATTGAATGACTGTGCTCTAGTAAGTGTTTAGCGTAATTGGATTTATGTGGGTGTTTGTATTTGTAACAACGTACGTGTTCTTTATACCTAATATTAAAATTTCAAATTGTCTGGCCTATATAAACCGAATTACAATGCAAATAAATATAAAATAACTTTTAAAACAACCAAAAACATCTTAAACACTTGGTTTAATGCAAAATCAAAAACAGACGATTTGCTAAAATCGGGCATTTACAAATTAAATTGTTCGCATTGTAATTCCGTTTATATAGGCCAGACAATTAGAACATTTAATATTAGGTATAAAGAACACGTACGTTGTTACAAATACAAACACCCACATAAATCCATTTACGTTAAACACTGACTAGAAAATAATCATTCAATGACATCTAATAACAATATAAAATGTTCACACTTTTGTGATGATATACGTAAATTAGATATACTAGAAGCTTTTGAAATTCACAAACATTTAAAAACTGTACCGTTAATGAATGAGCAAATTGATCTCTTAAATTCTCCTCTATTGGACATTTTGGAATAAGAAATCAAGTCATCTGCAGACGATAACTGTTTACTTCCTAATATAACCTCTGACAATGGAATATAAACATGCCGAAATACGTATAAGGTTAAAATAAATAAATATTGTTAAAGTAATTAAGTATTTTATATACAGATAATCATTAGAATACCTATAATTATAAAATTTAGTTATTCGTTAAAAGCTTATTTTAACACTTTAATCGCAGCGCACCAACATTGAAGGCAATTTTGACTTTGATGATTTCATTTATTTTAAAACTTCTCGTTTTTTTTAAAATATTTTTAGCTCTGTTTCTTATACACCTTATATTCTACATGTTATGTACTTGCGTACCTACCTTATGGAATATTCCTTTTCTGATACATGCAAAACTATACTTTTGTACATAAATTTGCAAAACCCTCGGACAAAGTATACACTATACATGTTGGGTATGTTCAGATAACCCTTCGAGCTTTACGAACCTGTAAAAAAGATTACTTTAGAAGCTAAGTTAAGAGGAATTCTTCCAAATTGCCTTATTCTCGTCCTGGAGAATACAACTCGGGTCTGCGCAGTGTTAAGCAAGCTTCGGAAAGGTCAGATAGATGTTTTCTATAGGTTTCATGTAAATAATAGACCTCTGTAAATATTTGTTAGTTACCTGTAGCCGAGTTTGATTAATTCAGCTAAGTTTTGGATAATTAGATGAAAATTTGTTTATTATGAAATAATTGCATTATTCCTAAGATTATTCGATTTGCGTAATTGTGTTTACATCGAAAAATTGTTAGCCGATCAATTCAGCTGATTATTCCAAAATGTGTTTACTATTTATTTTGAATAAATGGAATTTTTCTCCGCAAGCGTGTTGCTTTATTCTTTTTAACGTCATTTGCAGTGTCGTGACCAATAATCTTTTTTTTTAGTTCGTACAAACAGTAGCTAATTATTTACAACGGCGGCTTTTTATATTAATCAGTTTAATTGTTTTTAGCGTTGCTAGTGTTTTCATGTTTAGGGAAAAACATAGTTAATTATTTTTAATACTTTATTTAATTACATTTTAGTGTGCGTATATTTTTTCATATAGTTTAAACGTAATTGTTTATTGTACTGAATTATAATTTTTTATTTGTTATGAGCATCTTTGTTATTGTGCGTTACGATATCTACAGCATTTCTTTTGAATTACCTTATTATTACTGTTCGCACATTTAATTTACGATAATTTGTCATTTATTCGGTTTTAGTTTACCGTAGTTTTGTATCATGTTTTGATTATAGAAGAACGTTATTGGATGCGTATACAATTTATTTTTGTTTATTAAAAAATTTCTCAGAGCTGTTTCGTTTGTTCTTGTTTATTTTGGTGGTGTGTTCTCTAAATTTACCTTTATTTAGATCCGGTGGAGCTGTAGGAATTAGGTCATTACAAATTTGTCTTAAGAATCTAGGCGCGGATTTTATAAATTGTTACAATTTCATTTTACGGTTTAATTTGTTTATCTAAACCTACATCATTTGCATGAGCACCCAAGTGACCTTGATTATTGTTACCTATATAGGTCCACCACTTCAAATTTTTAACTCTATGTGCAATTGCGCTATCTCTTCCAATGATAAAGATCCACATTTATGTAATTTTTGCTAATTTGGTATCAAATTTTCTTTTATTTCTTTGCTGTTACCTTTTCTTTCAATGGCAAGATGTAAGATGTACTCATGTAAGTTTTACACGTACCTAAAATGTGAAGTTGATCCATTTTAATATTTTATCGAAATTTCACTCACAATATTTATTTTTTGACTTTAAGTTGAATTTCGCCCTTGTAGTATTTTCCTCTAATGATGTGGAATCGCGTACAGATATGCTTTAAAAGTATCCAAAATTTGAAGGTGATCTACTTTATTTGCCGAATTTTTATGGAAAAATTAAAAAAAAATCTTCATTTGGAATTTCTACCAGCATCCATAATTTCAAGTCAATCAATTGTACTATATTTAAATTTGTGGATCTTGTTTGTCTTTTCTTCCCGCTGCTATTTGTTCTTTCAGTTATAGAAATTTTTATTTATACAGGGCGAGTTACCGATGCTGCCTGCGGTGGTCGATATCTTCTTTACTATATTTAACACAGAAAAATGTTTCAGATACATGTTTTAGAGGACTAAAAGGATCAAAGTTTAAATTTATTTTCAATTATACAGGGGATTCCATATAAAAGTGCTATACCAAACTTATGATTTTTTTAAATAGAATATCTTGCATATTATTGCATAATTATATTTGTTTTTTTAATTTTGGCATTGTCAACTGTTACAGAGAAGTTGACGTTAGCAGACTTTACTCATAAGTTTTGCGATAGCTATAATATATACATATTAAATGTTTGATAAGACTATAAACTATCAATATTTTAAAGTTTAATTTAATCATACAGAGTGCTTGTTGCAACAGCGCAAAACTTTCTACATGTAGTGTGTCATAAATAACTCCAGTTATCATAGGAGGCATTTACACCTGTTTATTTTTTGCTTCTTTCAAGAAACAACTACTAAAATATAAAAAATTTGTGTTAAAATAACGCTATACAAAAAATAATTTTTAGATCTGGAAACACAGGTGGCCAACGAATTGGTCTAAATCTATTAATTCATTTATCTGAAAATTTATCATTTAAATACATTGCAAAGAACTGGTGCCTCATCGTGCTACAACCGTAATCCCCGTATAGTTGCTAAAGGTACATTTTCCAACAAATCTGGGAATCCATTTCAAAAAAATCTAGATGATAGTATTTCCATTTAGTCTATCATCAAAAAAGGTATGGCTATATCGTCCTATAAAAATAGGTGTCAATGCCTCTTATTATAATACCAGTTTTTTTCTCTTCGAATTTAATTTTCTCAAAAACAAAAAGTTGTAGGTTTAATAATTGGTTAATAAAATTTATAAAAGCACTACTTAACTATTTAAAAATAGACAAGGTGTTTTATTTGAAATAAATCGAGTTATGAGATAATCTATTTCAAATTTCCTACAGCGTTGCTAGAAACATCCTGTATAATCTACTTTAACTTTAAAATATCTACATGGTCTTGACCAAAATTTAACAGAAAACAATTGTGTAATCTGTGGGAATACCAAATACGGATCGTCGAATTAAAAAAATAATAACTCGGCAATGTCGGGACGAAATTACAAAAACAAAACATTAAAATAAAGCAACTAAAAAAGCAAACAAGATTGCACAACAATATACAGCCCATTAGTAGAAAGATCTTATTGACATCCTTAATGAATGTTATGCATGTCCATAGAATATTCATTGAAAATCCCGAGGTAATCCCATGGACGTCCATACGTAGTCCGTTTGTCACAATTCTGCACGTCCTATATTAACTGTAAAGGTTTTGCCCACAATAACTAGATATACTCAATAAGAAAAATAATAAATAATACCCTCTAAATAATTCAAACTACCAGAAACACCACCTAAAATTTCGACAACAACCAAACACTAAACGACACTGACGCTGCATGCTGAGGTAAGTAGATGAGTCAGTTGACTTAGCGTTGAGACGTAGTAGTATGACCTATACGTGGGTGATCGGGCATATCCAACCACACTTTTTCAACTCTGGATAACCTGTGAATATCCGTTATATATCAATGAACGTGCGGAAGTAGATAGAAACTAAAATGGATGTCCATAGGATATCCTGACTGCCTGGCAGGGCGCTTTGCTATATGACATAAATTTGATATACCCTTCTTATACGAAACCTCCTATATAATTCAAAATAATTTAAAATTTTGGTGTTTCCAGTCTTCTACAACTTTTATTGAAAAATTTTTTGGTGCTAAATAGTAAACAAGATATTCACTACCGCGACCGTATTGACTCGCCCTATATAAGTTTAACAATACCCAAAATTATAAGTTGATTTATTTTACCGTTTAACCAAAATTTGAATGACAAATTTATAAAATGATTACTTAGCACTTGAATTTTTCCTCATTCCTAGCTTCGTCTTGCGTCTCCATTTTTAAGGATTTTTGTTCATATAAGCTCTACGAGTATTCCACATTTGAAGTCGATCTGACTTACGGCATTCTCAAAAATACAAACAATGTATTCGCACTGATTACACTGATTTTTGCAGATTTAATTCTGTTGTTCTTGATATTATCCACAAGATCATAGCCAAGCATAAGAAAATCTGAAACAGAAGAGAACAATGAAACAAAAGTCATTTTTTAAGCTAGAAAAAGTTTATTCTAAGTTTATGAGTTGTCGAGAGATCTCGAAAATATTCGGAAAAGTTGTGATAAGGGGAGAGAAATATAAGAAAAAAAAGCTTATGAAGACATAATGCGAACAGAGGGCGAAACTTCTAAACAAATTTGGAAATGCACTAAACTTTAAGCTCTAAAACTGGCAAACTTTTCGTATGAGATTGTACGACCCCGAGGACATTACGCCTGGGAGGTGACCAGGCCCAGTTCGCGTATATATTATCAAACAGAGTTGTTTTTTATCCGGACAAGGCCCTTTCTATTACAAATCCCAATGCTTTACGCGGGTTCGCTGTATTTCCAACAGCCTTGATGTTTTTTCCGAAGGTTTTATTTATTTTTTCTAAAGTAAATACAAATTTAAATTCAGCAAAAAAGTGTAAGAAATAATAATAACAAAGACCCGAAAACAACGCTTGACCGGGACGAAATTGTTTTACTCGTTTCACTTGAAACGTTTTCTGCTTTTTACCGTTTTTTTTTTATTCCACTCAAGGTTAATTATTTATTTTGATGCTAAACGCAGAACTGTGTCTTTTTGCTTTTAATTGTTTTTTTAATTCGAACTAGTATAAGTTTTTTCGTAAAAAATTTTATTTTTCAAAACAAAATCGCTATTGGAAATTATAAGGTGCTTATGTCGTATTTCACTCCCATGCATGATGAAGTTTGAAACATTTTACACCACCAGTGAAACCAACCAAGCGTTAAATGCGTTAAAATAGGATGAAAAAGTTTGTGCAATCAAAAACTTAAGAAACTTGAAAGGTCGTTAAAAAATTGGCACCGTAAATTTACACGCTGGATATTAAATTTAAAAAACAAGAAATTATTTATGAAAAGAATTCTAGTTTTTTTCTATTACAAACTTGTTTTTTTCGACATTATTCATTTTGCACAGTACTTTTCCATCCCGCAATAAATTAACATATTCATTTAATAATTTTACAGTTTTCTGTTCGAAAACACTGCATTTTCCCACTTTCTAATCCAGAAAAAAAGCAAACTTTGTGATGCTGTAAATAATCCATGTCCCTACGAAAAAAAATGTATATGAGTTGTCACCGATGTGTGGGAACGGTTACGAATGTGTTTCGCTATTGCAGATGGCACTGATGTATTGCTTAAATATTGTATAGAGTTTCCACTTTATATTTCCATGACAAAGTATTTGTCTCTTTGAACAGTCCGATAAAGATAAGAAATAAACGTGTATGGACCTTAAAATTTGTTAGAATCCAGATTTATTCTAAATAGATTCACAAATTCATTATCCTTGGCAAGAAACCGATTATCTTGGTGGTTTAATTGGCAATCCTTATTTGAATCCGCATTTTCAATACGACCAAGAACTGTAAACTTAAATACAATTTTTAATTGAAACATAGGAAATAGATTTATTTTTCAATCTTTAGGACTGATTGATTTGAATCGTATCTGGGTCCAATTCGAATTTGAATCACATCCGGATCCGGATATAAAGTAAGAATCGAATACAAATGAATACCCGGATTAGACTCATAAATTAGAAATGTGGTACTTAATCTTAGGTTAGATACCACAATAATTAGAATATAATGAAACTTAGCCAAACCCGTGGCCCACGGTTCATCTTTTGTTAATAACATCTGTTTAAAAATTAGTAAAGGAACTGTGTGGAGATACAAGACACTTTCAGAATTCGTCCAGCGGAATTGTATATTGTGAGACTCGCTTAAAAGCGATATCGTGGACACAAGTTACCCCCCCCCCCCCACCATTCCTTTCAATTGGGGTTTTTTAAAAACTCACCATTAGCCTTATATACGGCTCCTTCCGTTTTATAAAATCGTAAAAAAAATTGTTGTTTAATCTGTTATAATTTTCGAAATATCATCTTGTAACCTTTTAGTTGCCCTACCCTGTACAACGTAATCAGGAAATTAATTAAGCAAGAGGCAGCTATACTTCGGGAGGAGTAGGGACTTGAGGTGACGTGACTCTGGCACTGCTGTCGAAGCGATAAAGCTGTCCCTAACAAAAATGCACCACTTTATATTTGTTATTATATTGCAGACAACAATTGCTTAAAAAAAGTGAAACTTTAACTGTAGGCATTGCTAAATCCAGGGCTTAATTTTATTAGGAGCAAAATTTTGTTAATATCTGGTTTGCTTTAGAAGATAATGCGTTGTAAAGCAAAACAAGCCACAAATAAATTAGATTTTGGAGCGACTCGACATCGGGTAAAACGAACCCAAACACCGTTTGTTTTGTATTAGGCCCGTGCAAATAAAAAATATAATTATATTCTATAGAACCTTCTGACGACTTCGAATTTTTACTTTTTAGATCATAAGGAACAACTTGGCCAAGATTAAACATTTTCAAATTAAAGTCTCCACGAAAGTGAAAATCGAACCTGCCTTGTACTCTACTATTAGAGTTTGAAATTGCAATTGTTAAATTTGAAACTCTTCGCACTGTAGAAATAAATATATGCCATTGAACCTTGTTAAAACGGTGTTTGTGTCTCTAATATTAATGCATTACTCGCGGGCGATGCAATAGTTGTAGGTGATACAACAACATTTTCAGATATCTGCCCTCTTGAAATCTCAGCAGCAATGTCATTTGTACATAATCTTTGTTTGAGTTAAATATAATTATTTTTGCGCGAGACTTCCTTAACATAATTTGATCTACCTCTTTCTCCAGCGTCGTGTTCGGTACTGCGCTGCGCCGAATCTTGCAGTATGTAAAAACCGAGGCCGATAAAAGGACGCGCTAACCCAACACGTGTTCTTCTTGCAGAGTATGATGTGCGATGCCCGCCATCTTACAGTTTGGCCTATTTCTATTAAACGCTCTAGAAACAAATCTGAACCGTATGTAATGGACGCGTAAATATGTGGTGTCTATTGGAGGGGCGCTCTCGTCACTAAAAGTTGTGATAGATGGAAGGGATCCGCGTTTAATATGCAGATGTTCTACTTAGTCTTAAGATTTTCCGAACTATTCGTCAGAAACTGTGTTTACTTTGTAATCTTAAAAGTAGTAGTTTGAGTCCAATATGGATTCAAATTAGTTCGATTTACATCAAAATTCAAATTTTACAACTATTGATCAAGAAAAAAAATTGTATTTGTTTTTAACCTTAAGAATAGCAATGAACTTTAATCAGACCGTGATGTAAATTGGATTAGAGACAGCTCGGGTATAAATGTGGAGCTGAAACCGACTTACAAGATTAACATAAAATGTCCTAATGAATATCAAAAACACGTGGGCTACGCGCCCCATCTGTTTCTGATAACTTATTTAAAAAAAATAATTAATGAGCTATTCTACACATGCACATCTATCACCCTGAGGTACCAAAGGAGTTACTTGTCGAAAACTTCCCTCGAATGGTTCATTGAATTTTTTAATATCTCTAGGACGTTTAACTACCTCAAGTGTATATGTTGGAGCCATAGAAACTTCATCGCAAATAAATAGATTTACAGTTACGAAAAATGTTTAGCAAGAAAAGTACTATCAAGCGCCACCATCGCGTCGCCGAAATTTAATCCTTTCTTGGACGGCGTTTTGCGGCGCCATAAACGTTTCCAGGTCGATTTAAATTATAATAGTTCGTTAGACCATTTAATAGGCTTTCCTATTTTTAGCAAATTTTGGAAAAACATGGCATTTTGGGACGAGAAGAAAAGGTATGTAATAGGACATGCAGAATACGTGCCCAAAAAAAGCCATCAACAGAAGGGTCTTCGCAAAGGAAAGGTACTTACTTTAATTATGTACGAACCAATGCAAAGAAAAGGGCAAAAAAAGATGTTTTCAGGAACCTTGGGTTTAAAAAAAGCACATGGTATATGACCGGCTGAGAAAAATTGAGAACAGGCGAAATGTACTTTCTGAAGCAAAAGGACGACTATTAAAGAAACGTTCGGATAACAGTAACAAGATAGAAAAGAGGGATTATTTAAAACAATGGTTCGAAGATGTGCCAAAATTAAGGGTATAGGTATACTTTAGAATAAGTGCTACATTTGAACTAAATTTGACAAATTAGTGTATTTTTATGTGTTGAGTACGAATTCAAAAAATATACACTGTGTCCATACAGTAACCCCCCCCCCCCCCCCAGCTAATTTTTGAACGACTTGATATTTTTTTACAAAATTTGGTGTGCTGTAATGGGAAATTAAATACTATTTTTCAGACCATATTAAAATTTTGTATCATCCAAAATGGCGACTGGGCGCCATTTTGAAATTTTTTTTAAATAGAAAGGGGGGTCGAGTGACACCTCATTTGAAAGGTCTTTTAATTCTGCGTCTGATCCTAGAGTTTCAAGAAAAAATATTTAGCCATAACAAAATGGCGGATTTTAAACAAATGGACTCACTCAATTCAAAATTGTTTTGATTTTTTTATGCAGGGTCAAGGGACACCTCATTTGAAAGGTCTTTTAGTTCTGCGTTTGATCCTAGAATTTCAAAACAAAATATTGAACCATAACAAAATGCCGGATTGTAAACCAATGGACTCACTCAGTTCAAAATTGTTTTGATTTTCTTATCCAGTAGTCCACTTTTTCATTTGTAGGACTAAATTTTCCCAGAAATATCTCAGGTGGCTTGAAATAATATTGAAAACGTTATGTTCCAACAAGACGGTGCGCCGTCTCATTATTATAGGCCTGTTTCTGACTTTCTCAACGGACCTTTTTTTTGGCATATCGATTGTTAGGCGGGGGCATGTAGAATAGCCGGCTCACTCCCCAGATTTAACTTTCTTAGATTTTTTGTATGGGAATATCTGTACTGGAAAGTGTACAGAACCCGTCCAGAAACAATTGAAGAACTGGAGCAACGCATTACAGAAGTTTGCAGAATTATCACTCCAGAAACTCATGAAAATGTAAGGCAGGAATTTCCTAACCGACATTTTATGTTCCAAGAAGTGAATAGTAAACATTTCGAGCACTTAATTTAATTAATTTAAGCTTTAATTCTTAGTTTTTTTAAATAGACTTCTTTACCTTCAAACATTGTCATTTTGTTATGGCTGAATATTTTTCTTTGAAACTTTAGGGTCAGACGCAGAATTAAAAGACCTTTCCAATGAGGTGTCACTCGACCCCCCTTTCTATATAAAAAAAATATTCAAAATGGCGCCCAGTCGCCATTTTAGAAGATAGAAAATTTTAATATGGTCTGAAAAATAGTATTTAATTTCCCATTATAGCACACCAAATTTTGTAGAAAAATATCAAGTCGTCAAACGTTAGTTGGGGGGGGGGGGGGGGTACTTTATGGACACAGTGTAAATGCGGAAATATCATTTTCATGTTAAAATAAAACATTAATTGCTGCTTTCAAAATTTGATTATAATGTTACTGGGCTATTTTGAGTTTTTTGAATTTTACAATTGTTCAGACGGTGGCTGCTGTTTTTCTTATCGCTGTGCTGCCAAGCGTTCTTTAATTTCTATTTATTTAATGCATTTACAGGAATACAAAGATGGTATCAGATGTAGCGATAAAGACTGATCGCAGGCCATGGTTCAGAAAATGATTTATCCACCACCTGCTGTTTATTTTTATGAAAAAAAAAAAGCAATAATGACTGTAACTACCATTTGATCGCAAGCCATTGGTCGGGAAGCGATGCGGGCACCACCTACTGTTTATTGCTACTTAGCAGTGTAGGTTGTAGGTTTCGTGTTTTTGAATTTATAAGGACAAGTGCAAAACCTGTTAACTTTTTTGAGTTAAAGAAATGGAGTGAGGACTTCCTTTGATACAAAAATTGATAGAGCTAGGCATCTTGGTTCCAGAGGGTACTTTCAAATGCTCAAAGGGCCACATCCTATCATTACTTATTGATAATGCTGGTTGACCTCTCTCAATGAAGTAAAATGTGTGTAAAATACGAATCTAAGGTTCTTTTCGGAGCGCGTCTATTTTGAAGAAGGGCAGCGGTTTGTTGTTACGATTACTCAATTAATCTGTTCAGGTAAACGACCAAAAACAAACCTCTGTAGAAGTAATACCACGTATTTAATATAAAGACATAAAAGAATTTATTTATTTTACTGTTATGGATTTACATTTCACACACAAAGAATGGGTTGCACAATAAGTCTTTGAAAAGTAATAGAAAATGTTTTGAAGCCGGACACCACTAACCACTGTTCGACGCGAATACCGGAAAAAGACTGCGCACCCGGGGTTGCTACCCTGCTTGCTTTAGTCAGGGGTGCGTAGTTAAGCGGCGCAGCCTGTGTTACACCTCTCAGTGCTGTTTTTTTAATGGAAAGTTGTTTCTATTGTCTGTTGACATGCTTATGCCGATTTTAAAGCTGTCATTCGCAAATTTTTGAAAAAACGAAACTTGATGGAGGGGTTGGTGGGGTTCGCGTTTGCGCAGATTGACTATTCGGCATGCGTAGATTACAAATTTAAGGTTTCTTGTTTTGGCGGAGCAACCTCATTTTCTTGCCGTTTCATCCGACGGCAAGTACCAGTGTTTTAGCCTACTTTGGGTTTTCTGTGTTAAGGCGTCTGGATGTAAACTGTATAGAGACACACACCGCAGCATCCGCTTCATCGGTCTCCCAAGGCCCTAAACCTTGCTTATTAGTCAAAATTTTTTGAGTAAAAATGTTTTGCATAAAAGTACCTTTCTTTTGGGCATAACTCGTACATCAGCTAGTAAACCAAAAGCGAAAAAAAACTGTGCTGAATAAACGCATTTGCTTTAAATCCAACCTGACGATCACAATACCTTCATCTATAGCTGTACTTCGTATAGCGAGGAATGTAAAAATGAGTATCTAACTGTAGGATTTTTTTACTAGTTTTGAATCGGATCCAAATTTAAATTCTAAACCAAATCTAATCGAAAACCAATCTCAAATTAAACTAAGGGTCAAGTTCGACTTGAGGGTGTTACCAAGAAATTGAATCCGGTTGATCATGAATAAACTGAAAAAACTGTTTTGGGCAATTGATTTCGACTTTTTAGTAATTATTTCAGTGCTTGTGCGCCCTTTTAAATAACTTAAAGAGTTTGTGCGAACGACAGGTTCAAATTGACGCTTTGATAGAGCAAGGTAGGTAACGCTCTGGAATATTCAATGTATTTAACGTCATTGAAAATCCATGACCCGAGAGAGAAATCGGTATTGGTACAACAGGGGTTGCACTGTTACAAAGTCGTGTAAGTGCAACTGCTTCGTGTGTTTGAAACTCGGACCCCTCTGCGGCCGTTTCGCAAATGCAGCGGTCAGTAGTTGACAGTTTGATGCACAAAGTGGCGTTTCATGTCACTGATAATGAGCACCCTATATATCACTTTGCATATTGTGTTCTTGCAGTTATGTAATGGCAATCTCACGTTATTGGTCCCTTTTGGGTGATCAAGTTTCTAATACAATTGTTGGGGAGAAGTTTGATTTTCCAATTTGCTTGTTCGAATGTTGGTAATTGTCAATTAACCATTAGGAACTAGAAACTCCCTTAGCTTATTAGATGGTTTAATACTTTTATGTAATTTTATATTAAATTGGCGTTGACAACAAAGGTATTGTATTCACCAAAAACATCGACTTGGATAATTTCAGAAATAAACACAAAAACAAATTTTTACTTGTATCTGTGTGCATGTACGTGCATAATGAAATTGGTCTGTAGATGAGAAAGAGAATAGGGGTAACTCCGCTAAGTATTACAGGATTAAAGCAAATAAAATTACAAATGTTTGATTTTTAAAATAAAGCGTAACCGATAACTAAACTTTCAATTTCAAATTGAAACGTTGAGTTAAAAATGAGCGTAGCACTTCGCCTGAACTTTGCTATACTTTCGATGCTGTTACTTATAATGTTATCATATACACCGTGTCTATAAAGTACCCTCCCCCCCAACTAACTTTTGAAAGACTTGATATTTTACCACAAAATTTGGTGTACTTTAATGGGAAATTAAATACTATTTTTAACCGACTTCAAAAAAAGGAGGAGGTTCTCAATTCGTCTGTATATATGTTTTTTTATTTTTTTTTTTTATTTTTTATTTTTTTTTATGTATGTTCGGGCATAACTTTTTTGTTTATGAACCGATTTTAATGATTTGGTGTTGGGTTCAGTATAGTTCCAAGGTGGTCCCATTATAATTTCATTGGTATTGGAGCTTGAACTTCGAAGATACTCCTCAAAATCTGTTTTTTTAACGGACTTTTTTAGTGTTTCCGTATTTCATCTTCCGTTTCAACTAGCAATCGTTTTCTCATTCGAGAAGCACCCTTACTAAGTCTGCCCATCACTTAAAATTGTAAAATAATTAACTTTAAAAAAAAAGAAAACCGACTTCAAATAAAAACACAAAAGTAACATAAGTTAACTAAAAAGCAAAAAATAAATGTTTTTTATACAACAGTTTAATACTTATTTGTTGTTCCGTTTAATGTAATTAAGAAATTGTTGTTTATTATATAATTATTAATTGTTATATAATTTTTAAGTCGGTGCCAAGTAAAACATAGATATAACATTAGATTCGAATTTTTATGTTTTACTTGGCACCGACTTAAAAATTACAAAACAATTAATAATTATATAATAAACAACAATTTCTTAATTACATTAAACGGAACAACAAATAAGTATTAAACTGTTGTATAAAAAACATTTATTTTTTGCTTTTTAGTTAACTTATGTTACTTTTGTGTTTTTATTTGAAGTCGGTTTTCTTTTTTTTTTAAAGTTATTTATTTAGCCCATAATTAAATTTTGTATCATTCAAAATGGCGGCTAGGCGGCATTTTGAATTTTTTTTTAATAAAGAGACGATCGAGTGACACCTCATTTGAAAGGTTTTTTAGTTCTGCGCTTGGTCCTAGAGTTTCAAAGAAAAATATTGAGCCATAACAAAATGACAAATGTTTGAAGATAAAGAAGTCTATTTAAAAAAAAACTAAAAATTAGAGCAAAAAAATTATATTAAGTGTTCGAAATGTTCACCATTTACTTTTTGGCACATAAAAAGTCGGTTATGAAATTCTTGTCTTACATTTTCATAAGTTTCTGGAGTGATATTTCTGCAAACTTCTGTAATGCGCTGCTCCAGTTCTTGAATTGTTTCTGGACGGGTTGTGTATGTACACTTTCGATTTCAGATATCCCTATAGGAAAAAATCTAAGGGCGTTAAATCTGGGGAGCGAGCCGGCTATTCTACAAACCCCCACTTACCAATCCATTTTTCAGGAAAATGTCCGTTGAGAAAGTCAGAAACAGGCCTATAATAATGAGGCAGCGCACCGTCTTGTTGGAACATAACGTTTTCAATATTATTTCCAGCCACCTGAGATATTTCTGGTAAAATTTTGTACTGCAAATAAAAAAGTGGACTACTGGATAAAGAAATCAAAACAATTTTAAATTGAGTGAGTTCATTTGTTTAAAATCCGCCATTTTGTTATGGGTAAATATTTTTTTTAAAACTCTATGATCAGACGCAAAACTAAAATACCTTTCAAATGACTCGACCAACATTTCTTTTTAAAAAAAATTTAAAATGGCGCCCATCCGCCATTTTGAATGATACAAAATCTAATTATTAACTAAAAAATAGTATTTAATTTCCCATTAAAGCACACCAAATGTTGTGGTAAAATATCAAGTCGTTCAAAAGTTAGTTGGGGGGTGGGAGGGTTACTTTATAGCCAGACGGTATATTTAAAGGCATCTTATTATTACTGTGTTACGCTCCAACATTGACTACAATAACATCCCTCTACTTTTACCACTGTACCGATAGCATAGCTGCATAAAAGTAATAATATAAGAACATACTACGTGGTACTAAAGCTTTCATATAATGATAATAGCATAAACTTTTTGAGAATCTTTTCATTTATTCAACTACAAACCGCAAAGGGGGAAACTTAGGTCACGCGCCGAAGAACAAGTTTTTTTGTAAAGAAAATTGATTTTTTGAAAAAGATTTTTGGAATTAAACAAACCCCAAAACGATAAGACACATTTGTTTACCAAAAATTGGGTGGGAAGGGAAAACTACCCCCTTCCCAATATTGCCAGAGCAATTAAGCTTAAACAGAAATTTATTATCGGCTCTCATTTATTAAATAAAGAGGCTGTAATTTTTAATTTTCAAAAATTCATAGAAGGCGTCACAAAGAAGTTAGCGGACTAAGACACGAACCAAATTGTCTATGCTAATCTATAGCTCTATAAGTGTATTAAATTAAATATTATTTGTTTCACTTCACAGTTTTAGTAGTTCTAAAAATTCTAGTAGCTTGTAACATTTTGTACTATTATGACATTTTCCATGTCTAATTTTATCTCGATCTAATACCTAGTTTTTGAGTAAGTAAACGTTCCAACTTAAATTTTTTTAAATTCATAGAAGGCGCCATGAAAAAAAATGGTGAGCTGGGACCCAAACTAAATTGTAGCTCTTTTTTTATCTGTATGAGCATACAAAAATTAAACAATCGTGTTTCCAATTTTTAAGTAATATTTTTTTTAACTTCTGAAATTTTGGAAATTTTTTCAGTTCATAGCTTTTAATTTTTCGAAAATGTTTGTGCACAGTAACACTGTGTTTCTATAGGGCTGTTACAATAAATTATTTGAATCCGATCGGTCAACCTGTTTTTCAGTAATTAGGCGCTAAATCAAATTTTTCTAAAAATCGTAGCGGTCGCCATTTGAAAGCTAGAAAGTTTGGCACAGTATGTTGGATTTGCTCTGAAGTCTCCTATCAGATTACGTTTTAAATTTATAAAATTTGGTGGGGGAAAAATGCTACAAAAAACATGCCTAACTTCGACTTCTGACATTTTTCGGTGAATTTTTGATATACATCTTCCCCCCCCCCCCCTCATTCCAAAGCTCATTAAACTACGACCATCCGTTCGGTAGCTTAGCACACATACTCACATACCCACAGACACACATTTTTTATGAAGCTTATTTTGGGATCCTGGAAGTCCTACACGTGTATTTTCGCCAAAATCTCGAGTTCGAACATTTTTATAAAATCAATACTGAAAGTATAGGAAAGTAAAAATTTCTAAAGATCAACTTGAAAGAAGTTTTTGAAAGCAAATCTGTTGCTTTTTAAATGTTGGTACTTTCAGAAATTTCAAAAAATGTGTCAGTATTTTAAAGCAAACCTCTTAAAAGCTTTCAATAAACTCTGAGCAACAGTTAATGTTGAATTTAATTAAGATATTTACACGTAATAATCTTAAAGTACACACAACTAGACTGAGAAGGCAGAGTCTTGTCATTAAAAGTTAAATTGAAAAGCTTCCTTTAAAGCATACATAAAGAAAGCTTCAACAAACTTTCTACATTGCATATTTACAAGCGTGTTTCCAAGTTTTACTCTTAAGCAGAATTTTTCTTACAATAAAAGTTATCTTTCGACTCTTAAATAACTGCTAACTTACGCTGTTTATGTTAATGCTGTTTACACATATTAATTAAATCATTACGTTAGACTAGAGCTTTGGCTCTATAAACATTTTTAATAAAATCCAGACGCTCTGGGGAATTTGACGTTCCTAGCGTTTTTGAATGTTGACGTTTACTCGTTCACCGTTGTTGTTGTTTGTTGTTACTTCAATAGTTTCGATTAATTCTAATACAATTAATTCTGTCTTGCAACAATTTAAATGAGATTTCTGATTTTGTTGTTGTCTGGAGCCTCTTTTGCAAGTTCGTATTATTTTAACTTAAATATATAAAAATTAAAATTTGCTTTTTTGTTTACAGTTGCAAAAGATATAAACGCCCTTGTGGGCAGTTCTGTGGATCTTCCATGCACCGTGGACACAACCCAATGTGGAGATCTTCATAGTGTCAAGTGGTATCGAGATACTTCCAGGATATACGTATACAGTCAGTCGGGGCAAATTTCAAGGGGCGAAGGAAATGCCACCAAAAGGTAAGTGTCAAATTATGAATTTGCGTGAATAAAAATATAAAAATGAGAGTTATGTAACGGTACTCGAGGAACCCTTCACCTTAAGGTTGAGGTTTATTATTGGATTGGGTTAAATTTCAAGGGGCTACGGGAACGCCACCAATTGGTGAGTGCCAAGTTGTGAATTTGTAAGACGTGAAAATACAAGGATTGCAGCATCATTATGTGACGGTGTCTAAAGTTCGGTTTCAGCTTTAGATTGAGGCTCATGATTCATCAATATATCAGAATGAACGGAATGCTACTAAAGTGCGATTGTCATAGTTAAAGAAAATATACGTAATGAGATTGTATTTAGAATGGCTTCTAAAGACTGCAGATTCAACGAGTGCGAACGCACGAGTTGTCTGTGCTGCTCGGTTTTAACGAGAATAAATTATCAATAATTAATCATAACACGAGATATATTTAGTAAAAGAATATAATGACTAAAACATTATGGCTACCAAAATTCTTTTACTAAGTGTCATTTTATTGTAGTTGCTATGATCGTAAGGTGGTTACCAACGCAACATACGTAAATAAGGCAATAGGATTTTTTGTTTTTTAGTTTTCTACTGCCGCTGTGATAATATGTAAATATAGTTATTTATTGTACAAGATGATAAAATTGCACTTTATCTTCGAGAGCGATTTTAGCGTCGAGGCGTCAGCCGAGACGCTAAAATTTTATCGTCGTGTGGAATACAACATTTTTTTCTATAGCAATTGTTAAAGAAGACCAAAAAATGAAGAAAAATCAATAATAAATTTAATTTAAAAGTGTCAGGAAAAAAACAGTTCCACGAAAAAATGAGTAGGTGGCTCTAATAACTTTTTGGTTGCTATAGAGTTTGTAGTGCGTAGAAAAAAAAATAAAATACTTTATCTATCCTTGCTGTTAAAGTACTACTTTATCCACCCTTGATGGTAAAGTGCTACTTTTCCCTCTAATTTTAGTTAATAATAGCACGTTTTAACAGTTGCTATAGAAAAAAGCATTTTTTTCTACTTCCATCTTTAAAATGCCATTTATCACATATGTTTCCATGACGCTAAGTGATCTTTTAAATACACCTCGACAAGTTGTGAGTTTGTGCGCTTTAGTCACGGGCTGAAGTTAGTGCTAGGTTTTTTAATTGCAAAAATCAATTAACACTAAAAATCAAGTTAGTTGTCACTTGTCATCAATCTGTCAAAATAATTAATATGGCTTAAGGTAATAAAATAAATTCTAAATTTTAGTATTTTTGTGATGGTCGTAGAAAAAGTATAGTATGCAATTCGTTTTATAAACTTCTTTAGACACTCGTTTTAATAAACACTCGCTACGCTACGCTCCGCTCGTGCCTAATAAAACTCGTGACTAAAATGCCGTTTCTAAAACTTGTTGCATAATATACTATTATGCATCTGATTGGTTTAAATAGCATTACGTGACATGTGAATTATACAGGGTGTTAATGAATTGTAGGAACAAACTTCTAGGGCTTGTAAAACACAACAAAGCAAACAACTTTTGTTAATAAATGTGTGGTCAAAAGTGTTTCCTTTCAGGGATAGAGCTTCTCAAAGATTCTTTAAGAAGCGCTTAAATGTAGGCAACTCAATTTACTACCTATTATTTGTCTCCATAACGACGGAAATTAATACAGGATAAATAAAGCCCTATTTCCCTCTCTCTTCTCTTTATGGCGTTTTCACCCTTTATGGGTTCGTCGGCTTTAGCCTCCATCATTCACGGTCCTCCAAGTCTCCTCGTTGAAGATCTCTTTCCACCATTGTTTGTTCCCACTTTTCAAATTCAAATTAAATTTCAAATAATAATTAACAAAATGTTTCAAAACTAAGCAATAGAAAAAACCAAAATTACAAAACAAAAATCAACTATTTGAAAAATTTACAATAACTAATTCAAAAATTAACAAAATTATAGTAAATGTTCAAAATGTCGCCCCCCAGCTTCTACACGCGAAGCACATCTACGAAGTAAATTCCTATGCACCGCTCCAAATATACCAGGAGTCTGTTGAGCTTCTTCACATGCAGCAAGAATACGCGCCGTAAGTTGGTCTACAGTTTCAACTGGGGTAGCATACACTAACGTTTTAACATGACCCCACAAAAAGAAATCAAGTGTGGTCAAATCAGGAGAGCGTGGAGGCCACGCCACATGCCCTCCTCGACCTATCCATCTGTTGAGAAAATTGTTATTTAAAAATTCCCTGACTTCCGCCAAAAAATGAGCAGGTGCACCATCGTGCTGCAGCCACATTTGAGGTGAAACATCTTCCAAAAGTTCAGGCAGGACATGGCGCAAGAAATTTAAATAAATTGCTCCTGTTAACCTTTGGGGTAGCAGATATGGTCCAATGAGTCTATCGCCAACAATCGCGGCCCAAATGTTCACTGAAAATCTTTGCTGGTATCCTTTTTCAACCACAGCATGGGGATTTTCATCGTCCCAAATGTGGCTGTTTCTTTCGTAAAAGATGCCTCGTCACTAAACAGAACGTTTACTTGGAATTCTGGATCCTGGACACCGCCGCAGAAATTCCTGGCAAAATTCTACCCTTCTGGGGAAATCTGCTTGAACCATGGCTTGTACCTTCTATGGATGGTACGGATGTAGCTGCTGCTCATGTAGTACCTCCCATACTGAAACATGGTTCACTCCCATTTCATGAGCGATGGCTCTTGAACTAGTAGAAGGGTTTTCAGCTACTCTCTCCAAAACTTCTTCCACAAAAACCACCGTTCGCCTTGTTCTGGTAGCTCCACAGTTGTGTCTCTTGACAACGAATGTACCTTCCTCCCGCAGCCGACGGGAAACTACACTAAAGGTCTTGTGCGATGGATGATTCCTATTCGGAAAATGTTCTTGGTACAGGCGAGCAGCTTCGCGTGCGTTACCCCAAGCAGCTCCATACATGAACATCATGTCATGCTGTTCGGCAAAAGTATAATTCGCCATAACACAAAAATGCGAAACAGAACGAAAATAACGAAGAAAATAATTATCAAAAAAATCACAGAACGAAAAAAACGAATTATAAAAGGCACAGAAAGAAACGAATGCAAGAAAAGTCAAAAAATATCACAAAAATATCGAATTGTGTCAAAATTAACGTTATTTGAATGCATGTATGTCTAGATCGTTTTTTTTTCAAAATTCCGTGTGACCTGTGCAAAATAATTGAAAATGCAATTTGGGTTGCCTATTTTCAGGTACTTCTTAAAGGATCTTTAAGAGACTCTATTTTCTAAAGGAAACACTTTCGACCACACATTTATTAACAAAAGTTGTTTGCTTTGTTGTGTTTTGCAAGCCCTAGAAGTTTGTCCCTACAATTCATTAACACCGTGTATTATCATTGAAATATTAAATTATAGTGCTTGTTACATTTTAAAGAAATGATATTCTGAACATTCAAGATTAAGGGAATTGGTTTACAAAATAATACATAATTTAGCGAAATTCCTGATAAGTAACGGCTATCACCAAAAGAGCCATTTATACCAAAGTGACTTATTTGTATGCATCTTGTTTTAACTTATTAGTTATGTCGGCACGTGCAAATTAACATCGGTTTTATAGGAAGACAGAACTGTATAATAATTTAGTTTAATGCTCACTTGTTTTTAAATAACTATGTAGCAATACTGTCTTCATTTTCATCATAAAGTCGGTAGTACAATTAAAATTCCAAAGTTTAATTTTATCTGCAATGAAATATGGTAGAAATAACCGAAAAAAATGTACGTTTTCAGTATTTGAAAAAAACATCTTTTAGTATTTTATTAAAAAATTAAATAGCTCAGGCCATTCAGACATATTCTAAGTGTGTGTTACAAAAATGTAATTGCATGGAATTGAATATTGTTTAAGATTAGGATATAATTGAGAAAAGTCTGCCAAAAAAAAAAAGGTGGAAGGAAGAGGTGCTCTATCGCCTCCCATTGCTCCCCATCAATTTTTTGTTTTTTTCAAATATTTACTAGTTTCGGCTCCATAATCGGTATGAGCATGTTAAGTGACAATAGGAATAACTTTCCATTGAGAAATATCGGTGAAAGGTTTCAGATTAATTGAGTAATCGCCAAAAAACTATTATCACCAAATTATGAAAAGATTTTGAGATTTCAAGGGATAGACATTAGTTGAGCACCTAGAAAACACAAAGTATCGTAAAACCATTCAACTGCTTTAAGAAATAGGTAGGAGGGGAAGGGGTGCCTACTTCAAAATAAATGCGTTCGGAGAGGAACCTTAGATTCGTATTCGACACATGTCAAATAGCCAATATACGCTAGCCCGATCTTCCTACCACCCCCGCTGCCTCCTAATTAATTTTCAATATTAATAAATGTAAGAACTTCGGCTTCAAAATCGGTATGAACATGTTAAATGACAATCTTCGCCTCTGGAAAGTTTCCTTTTGGTAGTTTACCTGAACAGTTTAGTTAAATAATCGCCAAAACGAAATCGATAACCAAATGATGAAATCAACTTTAGATTTCAACGAATAAATATTGTTTACATTTAACAAATACCTAAAACAAAAAAGTTTCCAAATTTTCGAAACATTTTCTTAAATTAGAATTCTTTTAAATTTTCAATAATTTTCAAACATTTCATATTATTTCAAAATTTTTAAATTTTATCAAAAGTTTAAAAATTTTCAAAAGTTAGCAAAACAAAAATTTGCGAAATTTATTAAAATATTCTAAATTTCCATAAAATTGCCACAATTTTTGAAATCTATAAAAAGAATTAAAAAAATTCCCATAAATGCGAGGACGGTCCCGTAGCGGTTGCTCGACAGGTTTTTTTATTCTTTTTAATAAGAATTATTCGACTTCATTTTGTTTTGTATGCAATCCAGTCCTTGACACAAAAACATCGAGTACTTTTAGCAACGTTTATAAGGTTGAGTAAGTAACCAAAACGTGTATTAGAAGAAACAATCTTAATTTCCGTGCTAAAACACGAAGGAATTCGAATCATTGACGTTTTTGGACGTTGCCGATTTTCCAAATAAAATAGTATTTACTTTATTATAAATAAAACAGTTCTTTACTTTACCTTCGAACTTATAAATAAAATAGTATTTCTTTTCTTTATTTCCAAACCTGCAAATATTGTGTAGAAATCCTGAAAGTAAGGGTAAAAAAATGTAAAACACAAAAAAGAAAAGAAAGTTAAAGGAGACTAATATTAGTAGGAATAAGTTACGCCACTGAATCCCGTCTCATTTAACAATTTTGCAAGAAATATTTGATATTCAAGAATTTGAAGGCAATTGAGTTGAATAATGTGCCAAGTTAGCTATTTGTTATCAGAAACAGTTTGTGCGAGATACAACGTAAAGTAAAGGCGTCACACTTCTCGCTCTTGAGTTTCCCCGTTCGTCGGTGGTGAAGTACGTAGAGCAATTAGCGTGATTAATTTGATTTTGCCCCAGATTTTGCATCCATTTTCCATGAGACGTAGTCTTGCACCAAAACGTGGATTAGCGAGTGACTATAAATAAAGTGCAGACGGCCCTGGAGACGTTCGGACGCCCTATCTCCCTCTAGTCCGGGGATTTCCCAGAATCGACGCAGTTTGTTCCTGCAGGGCTCGTTTTAGATGTCCTGCTGCGGTCCTTGCGGCATCGCGCTCCTGCTGAGTCCTGCATATGAGTTACGGTGCGGGCTTTAATACCTACGCCCGGGATAATTATAAACACATACACACAACAGGATCTACCGTCCTTGTTCTTCTACAAATTTGTACAAGTTTGCGGACTTAATTGTGCGTTTTATGCACGCCCCAGGTTCGACTCGGCGTGCTTAAATAAGAGTCAAAAGAAGGATGAAGGTGGATTATTAATAGTCCTGCGGGCACTCGACGCTTGCCTTCAGGATAAGCACAGGATCACAGTTTTCAACGTGTAATTTGCATAAGCTTCCCGTCAATCGTCCTTAATTACGTGCAGGGTTTTAACGTCTTGTACTCGATATCAACTTGGAAATATCGTTACGCCGTTAGATACACACTTACCCCCCTCGCTTTTCATCTTATCTTTCCCGCATCACTTGCGAAACGTAATTAATTCAATATTTTACCATATTCACCCCCTACACTATGGAAGTAAATAACTTTGTTTGAAGAAATAATTGAGAAATCAAAGTCTTAAAGAGAAGTCTGTGATTTTATTTTTCTTTTCGGCTGAAAATCAAAACTTTTCTCTAAATTTAATCATTGTTGGCTGGTCGAATCCCCCTTTAAGAGTGTAGTATTTAAATAAATTAGTTGTTATTAATTTTACAATATTATTTACAGGGTTTGAAAAATTGAACTATGAAAACGTTAATAAAAAAAAGTATTGTTTGGAACTTAATGTTTATCCAACGGAATATTTATTTAATGGGATAATGGTGTAATAGTAAGCAATTCTACTGTACTCTCGGTAGTTTCTTCTAAATTTAACCAGCGAAATTTTTATTTAATAAGAAACTGAAATAATGAGAATGAAACAGTTCAAAACCCTCATTGTCAGTATTATATGATTAAACAATAAATATGGCGTGTGCTACTTTGATTTTATGTAGCGAAATTTATATTATACGGCTTTAACTCGCTACAGCAACTTGCTTTCATAGTTAATCTGTCACTCTTACAGAACAATGGAACTACTTGTCATTGTTCCAATTAGTTACTGTTTCTAAATTTCGTTAAATAAATTTTAAAATTGCAACAGTAATTTGTTTAAGGATGTTTGTATACATGGACTTTACCATATCTGTCAAATACTACCCGTGAGTCTTTACTTAACTTTACAATATTATTTAAAGAGTTTAAAAATTGCAATATGAAGGAATTAAATAAAATGTTACAATTATTTTTTATTTGCCGGAATATTTATTTAATGGAACTTTAGTGTAATAATGGGTAGTTCTACTGTATTGCCACTAATGTTTCGTAAATTTAACCAGTGGAATTTTTGTCTAATAATACTTATTTACTGCCGTTGAGCGTACAGCTCTTGGAGATCTTTGACCTCCATGACTATACCTTTCCATGCTACTTTATTTTTGGTTATTTTTTCCCAGTTTTCTGCTCCTAGTTGACCAAACAAACCCCGTTGTTAATATTGTTTGTAAAGTTTTTTTTTAATTTCACGTTTGAGCTTCGATTTTAACTAGTGAGACTTTCATTTTACGGGTTTAAGTCACTAACTTATCACTGTTAAAATTTATTGAATCTATTTGTCATTGTTCCAATTTCTCATTGAGACCAAATTTCGTTGGTTAAATTTTAACATTGCAAAACTGGTTTATTTAGAAATATTTGTGCTATATTGCTGTATTTTTACCATGTTTGTCTAATACAGCTGGAGGTATTATTTCTGAACCGTAATTTTTACTGTAGCATGCGAGTTTCTTCAACTCAAAAATAATTTCCTCGAAAGCTTGGTTAGTTAGCAGTTTGTAGGCTATTATGTCCAAGAAGTAGCTACAAGCTGTTGTTGACTAAATTTAAGATTGTTTTACGATTTTGCTTATTGGAGCAACAGCTCCTTGTCTCCTGAATCCACCCCTGTGCTGCTACTTCATAAGTTTTGAAGCGTGTAGCATAATTTGTACGATGTAATATATGAGAATGTCATATGAAGATCTATGGCTCTGAAATTCGTCAGTTGGCTTGTCGGTTATAAAAAGTTCTTCTATCTTGCCCTTAAACAAAAACAAGAGGGCAACATAATTCCGTTGACGTTTCGTGAAGCGTAAGTGCCTTTAGAGCCCTGTGATCGTAACTTTTCGCCTATAATTTTTATATTGGTGCGGAGCCATTATCTACGGAAATCCGGCAATCTTTCCTCACCTGTTACCCTTCCAGTAGCAGCAGCAGAGCAAAGCAAGTTACGGCGGGTAGTAAAAAGATATATGCGGTATTTTTACGGTATGCTCGGTCATGTTATGAAATAGGACCCCGTAAATTTTTAAAGGGCACTTCTAGCTGCTAAACAAAAACGAGCGACTATAAAGGAAATTGCAGCAGTGCACACGATGCATCCAAGGTACATTGTTGCAAAGATTGAAAGAAAGTGACTTTTTTGCTGCACGTGCATCGTCGATGAAAATAGCGTCTCGGATCGTGTACACGTCTTTGAGTTGAAATAAACTCGGAAGAAAGCTGCTTTTTGTTTTAAAGCCAAAACGTGCGTTGCACACAACAATGGTAATTGGAAAAAGTTCCCTTTTACTGCTGCATAAATTAAAAAGAAAATTCAACGCATCAAGAGAAGCTTACTTTTATATCATAATTTCATGGCCAAAGTTCCCGGTTATCATTTTGGCGCGTACAGGAATTTTTTGAAAATAGAAGTTCTCGTAAAAATCTTCTAGGTAACGATACTTAGGTATCGTTAACGTGTGTTTTCATATATTTTTTAAACGTGAATGTAAAATTATGCGTGTTTTTTAAGTACGTTTTACAGAAACTTATGGTTGTGATTGGGTATTTGGTGCAGAACAAATAATATGTTCTGGAATGCATCCTAAGGGAACTCCAGCCCTTTGAGGTAAAAACGCAGAACTTTAAAAGGTCTAACACAAAAATTTGATATATTATTCTTTAGTAGAGCTTTTTTTTGGTGAGATTTTTAGATTTTGTTAACTCTGAATATGATCCGAAATAATTATTTTTTATTTTTTCGATGGTGTGTAATATTTTATAAAAAAACAAATCGTTGGAAGTAACAAAAGAAACCTTGAACAAGAGGGTTTATTAATATCGCACTAAAAAAAGTTAGAATTATAGCTGAAAATAGCCACCTAATGCATGGTGCACGCATAAATCCTCTTTCTTGTTGATTAGCGTAGACGCTCAAAAACACCAGGCAGGAGTGTTGCGTATTGTCGCAACATGACCATACTCCAAAAAATTCAAGGGATATAATTCTGGCGGTTTAATATAACATAGCTGTGGCTTCCTTGTTTTATCCAGCGATCAGGATACGTCATGCCCAAAACCTGACGAGCAGTCTCGAATAAAGGGCGCAAATTTGCAGTTTTTCTTGGTTTTACAGGAACATGTTAAATGTAAAAATTAAAGGGTTACAATTGTGCACCTAATATATATTACCAACTTTTTGTAGCACCAACCGTTATGTAAGGACAGAGCAAGTACCGTTGCGGCAGCTGGTAACGGAGCATGTTGTCAGACTGCGGACATGCTTCTGTTACAAAGATACGTTTGGTGGAAAGACGTATGTTTCGAATGAGGTTTAGCGTTTTTATTTAATATTGTAAAGTATTTGACTAGAAGACAGCCCATTAAGCCTCTTCCGCGAGGTAGAACTTTTACGCAAATTGTCTTCTTTTTGATTCTGGATACGAACAAGTGGTAGAGTCTGTTTCGGTGAATCTTAATAAGTTGTGTTCGTCCATGGCTTCATCTACGGTCACATAAACTGGATTGAAAGTATCTTCACACCCAATGGAGTTTATTACATGCTGTTTTCTGACTATGACTGCAGATTATAGAAGATTTTAATCCACCTTTCTTGCAGTTGCATCGTGGGTTACATCCAGTCGTGCACGGGCAGGATATTAATTTGAGAGACGTCGAAAATACTCACCCCCTCCGCAACACAAAAATTTTCATAGTTGACATTGATGAAGCCAGAGACGTGTTTGGTTTAGCACTACAGAAAGCAGGAAAAGAAGAAAAAGATTTGAACTTATACCGCTTCAATAGTTTTACAAAAGCTGTCGTTCGCACTAACTACCAAATGTTTACACGCTTTCTCTTACAAAAACTGTTTTACGAATGCACTTTATGCGAGTTTACCACCAGATATAAAGTGGCGAGGTAACTGTTTACCTGCTGAGCTTTGGGAATAGGAACACTGGGACTCACAGTATATTTTCTGCACCGCCTCTTGAGGCACCAGCACCATAATCTCTTATCAAGTTAATATCCTGCCCGTGCACTCTTGGATGTAACCGACAATGCAACTGCAATAAAGTTGGTTAAAATGTTCAGTAGCCATGGTCACGGAACAGCATACAGAAACGCTAATTCTTGTGAAGATATTTTCAATCCAGATGCTGTAACCGTAGATGAAGACATAGACGACGACAACCCGTCTCGAGCCTTTTTGAGACTTCCTTCAGCACATACTTCTTTCCACGAAATGCATCTTTCTGCCTGTAGTTGTACAAAATGCGCTGTTACCAGCCACAAGACGCTGCCGCTACCCGTACTTCTGCAACGGTTATTGCTAGACAAAAATGGTAATACGAAGGTTTATTCTTATACTCCACCTCTGACCAAGTTCTATTAAAATATAACATTTATTGTATATTTCGTTGGCACACTGCACGCCGAATTGCAAGTCAAAACTTGCTTTTATTCCGAAATGCAACGCACTTGTTTCGAGTAACTCCTGTAGCAGTCAGCAGTGTAAACATAGAGCTCGTCGAGCAATGACCGGCCATTAAATACCTGCAAAAAAAGGGTACATCCCCGATTCAAATTCGCGAGAATTGAGTAGTAATTTTAAGAGACTGTACTGTTTTTCACGACATACTGAAAAGGTGGTGTCGCGGGTTTAAATGTGAAAAGACATCGTGAGAAGACAAACATGGTAGCGCTCTGCCGATTACTGTCAATTCGCAAGCAAATTTCGATGAAGTTTACCATCCAGTAATAAAGGATAGACTAGAGAAACAACCGGCATTTCGTATCGCATCGTTTATGACATTACGACAAGTTGCCGCCAGGTGCAGTTCTGTTCCACCAGGATAATGTTTCAAGTGACGTAGGGGTAGCTATCGCCAATGCAAAATTTGAATTGCTTTAATGTTCTTTTTATTCACCAGATCTAACCCCAAGCGATTATTAGCTGTTTTCAAAACTTGAAGAATACTTGCGGAAGAAATAATATTTTTCTTTTAATAATGAAGTGATCAAGGCCGTAAACGAGTGATTTGCAGAGGCCAGACAATTCTTTTACCAGGGAGCTATAGACATGTTGGATTACCGTTGGGAATAGTGCCTCAGTCTTTAGGGGAGACTATGTCGGAAAATAATTGAAAATTATTTTGATTTTATGATTGCAAATAGATCAGGGGTGGAGCATAAAGATTAGTTCTTGTACATATTTGATGTACAATTTTATGCTATTTATCTTTTCCATTTTTTTGTAGAGCCAACAGAAAGTGAGAAAATCGCAAGAAAAAGAAAAAGAAAATATTTGCGAAAAATAATATTGGGTAAAAACTGTTTTGACTTTTTTTCCTAATTATCCTAGACCAGAAACTCTGTCATGCATAAACCACATTTTTTTTTCAAATGATTGGCACCGTTTCTGTATTTTCTGTAAATCCTGATCGTCTTCAAGGAAATAGCGATACGATTCACTTGTGAGTCCTAATGGAAGAAAGCAGGGTCTAATTAGAACATTACCAGTAATTCCAGCGTGTACAATGCAAATTTATGTTGAAATTAAAATTCCATTATGGCATTTGAGTTTTTTTGGCCCATAGGTGATTGTTACGAAAATTTGTGATGGCATTTCTAGAGAAGTTTACCTAGTCCGTCGGTAAAAGAGCTAGAAATTGAGGACTCTATGCAACCATTTGAAGTCCTTACTGACAAGAAACTAGGCGTTGTAGAAAATCATGTGGAATGTGGTTAGAGGTACAACTATCGTTCTTCCAAAACTTTCCCGACTGTTTTCTAACTCACATTCAAGGCAGCAGCAATTTTTTGTGTGTTTGTTTTTGGACGTTCTTCGAGTGAAAACGACCTTTTCTATCTCTGGTGATCACTGTTACAGGTCTTCCAAGAACAGCAGTACTCCTAGCAAAAGCAACTCTTTCCTGAAGACGTCGGTGATATTCGCGTATTTGGAGTACTTTTTCTTATAAAAACGTCTTCCTTCTAATGTGTTAGCATTAGATAGACAAACGTATTATATTTTTTATCTATGAGATAGACAGTATACAAATTGCATGTCGGCCGTTTGAAGGAAGTATCCATGATGAAAATACTCTTGGGTATACACACTCTAATCAGTCGCACTTATGACAATGGTTGCATTCAGCAGGTGTGAGCGATACTAGGTAGCAACCTTACCGCTACTAGTGGGCGCCCCTAGTCTGCTAAATGCGTAGTTTATTCATGCCTCAAATAATTTTGACAGCGTCAGTAGATGCTCGTTTGTTCAAAAAAATTCACTAGGAATGAGGTACATTTTTAACTTTCTTGATTCTCTAGTTCTGTTAAAAATATAGTTTCTGTACAATCACTACCAAGGACTGTAGCAGTCTTAGAAAGCATATTTGGACGCTTTTTTGCAAACACTAATAATGTTGACAGTGGGAGGCCGATATAACTGAGAGTCTATTTACAACAGTACTTAACAGAACTTCACTGATTATGAAATTAACCAAAACAACTAGAAAACAAGCTAGAGGATCTTTAAAAAATATTCAGATGAACTTACCTAACGCAGAAAATGGGCCAATAGATATACAACGCCAATCATCTTACTGCGTGAGCGTCTGATTTGGGCGAATAGTCGCAGATGAAGTGCCACAGGAAAAACAAATAAATTCAAACTCACATATTTTTTTATAATATCATTAACAGAATCTATACTCAATTTTTATAACAATCACATAGCACAACGCGTAACTGAAATTCTTTTAAACACAACAACATAGTTTGTAATAGTTTATTCTGTGGTTTATCAAAACCGAGAAAACATACAATTTTCTTCCGCGTGACGAGATAATTTGAAGGAGTTCTGATTCAATCGTACAGCTTTTCACATCAGCCGGTCTAGTATGGCCGGATGTGGTAACGTGACGCCATGGTTACCATAACAACGTCGTCTGTGGCTGCAGAAGGTTGCGTCACACCAGCTGGACTCTTCCGTCCGGCTTGTTCGAAATACTATTTGATGTGTACGGTATTCTCTGTTTGTGTTCGGTTTAACAGTAAAAATTACGTTTAGGCGCTTTGTTTTGTGTCAAAATCAATGACGTTCTGTTAAGTATGATCGTCTACAAACTATTAGTGATTTCGGCACTTCAGTGTCGTCAACATTCATTAGTGTCTGTAAAAGTGCTTTCTGGACGTATGTTTAAAATTATGAACTTTTCCTCATGTAATAACCAACAATACCACCTCCTTCAGTTTTTGTACATACTTATGAAACACCATGTATACTTTAATCAACGGGGAAACAGTCAGCGCTGGATCAGAGTTTGCTACTGGGGTGCTTACCCGACGAGGAAAAAATGTATATAGCCAGAAAGGAAACTGAGGGAGCTGAATCAGCATATGCTATTATGGTACTTACACGGCCAGGTGTGGTATTTTATATTAAATTAATTAAATTATTCATGGAGTTAGACTCTGAATACATCTCTATCTCCAAAACAACGAAGTAAGGTCCCTTTGAAGCTGAATATGATGGAATAGGTTCACCACTAACCGAATGTATCCACAAATTCCTCTTAATGATCAAGACTTTCATGTAGAAAAATTTAATGATATGTTACCGTTATACATTTTCACCTACTGTATATATAAAGCAATGTTTAAACTAATTGGAAATGTGATCTATGAAAAGGAGAAACAAACTCAACGCAACACGTACATCGTACACGATATGAAATGCTCGAAACGACATGCTGACTCAACAAAATGCTTTGCACACCATTCGGTCCAATAAAACGTGAAAGGAACTGGTCTGACATTGCGCGCGACATCTCTTTCCCTCAGCAAACTTTCCCCACAGTCCGGACGGGCCAGAAAGGCCGAGTGTGTTTGAGATTAGTTGTGAATTCGACTAACGACTTTCTGACAAAATGCAATGCTAACGATTTCGGTCGTATATCTGACGCGGATATATTTGTTCGATTTCCCTTCAATCGTTCCACACGTCGAGTCCTTTTTCGTTGGGGGCGCGGACGCGAAGAAAGATGGGAAGAAGGCGCGAAGTTTTCTAAAAAAGGAACGGGGCCGACTTATCAGTGGATGATGATGCTCTGTTCGCGTGTTGGAAACCCGCTCGACCGAATTTGGAATTTAAATTGTATGATTGATATGTTTTTAATCCGTTTCTCTGGATGTAATTATATTGCGGTGACGAGGCTGCTTGGCGTCGCGGCGCTGGAACCCTCAGTCATTAATTGGCTCGACTGATGTCGAGTTTCGCCAAAAACGTTTTAATTTGTGTTCCTTTCCTCTGTGTAACACATAAAAATTGGACGCGTTTCCCTTCTAACTTGTGTAATTACAGGAACATACGGACATCGTCAACTTTCGTTAGACCTAAAAGCGTCCCCAAAATTCCTTTTTGTTTGAGAATATACATAAAAGACTTTTTATAATTAGTTTGTCAGTGTAATATAAACGAGGTTACATCTAATAACCCGAAGGCGTTGTTGCATAATATTATTTCAGCTTACTCTATTAATTAAATTGACTCAATGATCTGTAGACAATAATTTTTTAAATAAATTTGTTATTTTTTACTTCAGAGCATTATTCAATGAAAACCGCTTTTCCGCAATATTAATCTCTTGTCATTAATAGTTTATCTGATGAAATATTTATTTAATGGAAATTGGCCTAACAGTGAGTAGTTCTATAATTATGCTAATACGCTTAACCGTTATGAAGCTTAACTAAAGAAAAATAAGGATAACGGTAGTATTTCTTGTGGTTAAATACTAGCAAAGTCGTTTAGACACATTTTAACTTAATAGAACGTAGATAATTCCTTAAATAAATTTGTTATTTTTAACTTCGGAATGTTATACATCTGGTTTTCCAACCCATATTTTAAATTTTATATTTAATAAAATAGGTACTTATTGAATGGGAAATTAGTGGTTCTGGTATCATGTCACTGGTTTTAACTAGTGGTAATTTGAACCTACGGAAAATTAGGATAATGTGAGTTTTTTAATCTAATACTATCAAAGTTGTTGAGATATAATTTAGTTTATTCCACTATTGTAATAGATTCAGTGGAACGTATAAACCGTCTATAAATAAATTTTTACAAATATTTGATCTAGGCGAAAAAGATTCAAAATGGCTTTAAAAGCAAAACTGTTTATCTAGCAATTTTTAACTCTTATACTTATATAATTATTTTTTACCAAATGAAATATTTATTTAATAGGAAATTAGCGAAACAGTAAGTAATTCTACTATTCTTTTACCAGATTTAGCTTAAAATTCGTCGGTCTAAATTTTAGTGGGGAAATTAGAATAGCGAGAAGTACTTCTTCTGTTCTAACAGTAGCAAATGAACCTCTGCGTGGTACAAAAATTAACTGCTTAATAACTCAGCTGTATTTTGATATTAAATTGAAAATTTAAGTCATTGTTAAATTGAAATCATAAGAAGTAGCTTTAATGTTCTGACAGACACAACCACTGCATCATCATCAGCAGCTGTAAGTACCAATGTGGGCAATCATTGGAACTAATTTTCATTGCTCTAATTTTTCATCGCATAAAAATTCCAATGTACACAAATTCCATTAAATAAACATTAAAAGCAGAAATAACTATAAGAAGTGGCGTTCCAGTAAGTAGTTATAATATTCTGGCATAAATTTTAACACACGGAATGTGTAGATAATAGAAGTAGCATACTAAAAAATTTTTGTATTCTGATAAGCAACAAAGTCGTTGAGATATATTTCAATTTAATTAATTATCGACCGAGTGGACTGTAGATAACTGACTGTTTTTGATAAATTTGCCAATAGTAACTTTAAAATACTATCCAACAGATTTTCATAAAGATCATGCCGTTAATATTTAATTGAATATTTATTTAATGGGAATTGGCGCAACAGTAAGTATATCTATAAATGTAGCTGTTTAACGTTTAACCGATGTGAATTTTAGCTCATAGAATATTAGACTAATGAGAATAGTTCTTGTGCGTTGATAGAAACTTAAAGTACATTTCAGCTTATTTCATTTATTATTGTAAATCTATAGACCTTAGATGACTACTTTTACAAAAATTTGGTTATTATTAACTTCTGAATATTATTTACCCGGTTTGGAAATTTTCAAAAATGATTTTAAATGCGAAACTAACTTTATCAATTTTTAACTTATACTTTAAATTGTTTCTCTAATAGAATATTTATTTAATGAGAAACTGGCGTAACAGAAAGTGGTTCTAATACCATGCCACTTATTTTAACGGGTTTGAAATTGTAGCTTATGGAAAATTAGGATAATGGAAGCAGTTCTTGTGTTCTAATAATAACAAAGCCGTTGAGATATATTTGTCGTATTCCATTAGTTCTATCTACTCTAGGGGTCGTAGATAACTGGCTCTACGAATAAATTTTGCTACTATATACTTTACATTTAATTTATTTGGTTTTGAAAACTTTAAAACTTTCTAGCAATTTTAACCCAATTGTTTATCAAATGCCATATTTATTTATTGGAAAATTGGCCCAATGGTAAATTACTGCGCTGTATGTCAAAGCAATTACTACTTAATAATAAAGTAAAAAAAATGTTAGTTACATTTTTAGCCATTGATCAAATGGAAGCATGAGAAGTAGGTCTAATGTTTCGAGAGACACAACTACTGCAATATCATCGGTAGGTCTGATAAGCGTATTGATATATCGATACGTATCAACACGGCACTCCGTACCGACAAGCCAATACGCATAGCATAGATACTCGTAGCGATTTATCGCTGTATTGATATATCAATACGAATCAATACTTTCATATATCTGTACATATCTAAATTTCAATATATCGGTACGTATCGAAATTCCAATACATCAATACGTATTAATATTTTAATACATTGATACGTATTGATATATCGATAACTATCGATATTTTGATATGTCTACACATATCGATACAAGACAATCAATACGCATTTAAACAGAAATATTCAATAATCATCAGTTCTGTATTCGATCATTGGAACTAATTGCTATTGTTACAATTTGCATTGCATATAAATTTCTATATCGATGAATCTCATTAGATGAACTTAAAATCAAAGATCTAACTAAAAACGGTTCTCGCCTCTTTAATAAAATTTAGACAAAACTACTGCAATGTCATCAGTTGGCCTGGGTAGGCCCATTTATATATCGGTGCGTATCGATACGGCACATCGTATCGATAAGCCGATACGCATAGATACTTATATTGATTTATCAATATATCGCTGTATCGATAGGAATTGATGTGTCATTATCTATCGGCATTTTGATATATCTGTACGCATCAAAATTTTTGTTATCGATACTTATTAAAATATTGATATATCGATACGTATTGATATGCCGAAACGTAACGATATTTTGATATATCGATACGTATCGATACAATAAAATAAATTTATATTGTAACCAAAATGTTCGTATTGCACAGCCCTAATCATTAGCTCTGTAGTGGATCATTGGAACTAATTGCCATTGTTCCAATTTTGCGTTGCATATAAATCGCAATATCCATAAATCTCGTTCGGCAAACTTAAAATCAAAGAACTAACTATAAAAAGCTTTCGCCTCTTTAATAAAATTTAAACACAATACTGCAATATCATTAGTAGGCCTGGGTAGGCAATAGGTATATTTATATATAGGTGCGTATCGTTATGGCACTTCGTATCGACAAGCCGATGCGCATAGATACTCGTATTCATTTATCGGTATATCGTTGTATTGATACGAATCGATATATTAGTATGTATTGATATTTTCATACATCAGTACGTATTGAAGTTTCAATCTATCAATACGTATCTAAATTCAATTTATCTATACGTACAGAAATTTTGATTTATCGATACATATTGATATATCGTTATGTATGGATATTTTGATATACTGATGCGTATCGATATTCTGATAAATCGATACACGAAAATCAATACGTACCAAAACAAAAATGTTCGTATTGTACAGCCCTAATTATCAGCTCTGTAGTAGCGTTGCAAATAAATCCAAATATTTATAAATTTTATTAGACAAACTTAAAATCAAAGAACGAACTATAAAAAGTTCTCGCCTTTTTAATGAAATTATTTGTAATGGCGCATATTGGTCCCATAAATATCTTGACTAGCATTTATAGAAATTGAAGTGATTTTCGTATGCGGTAGCTATAACTTCTGCCATTTGGTACACTATTATCAGAAACGCTATAAACCGTGTGCCGCTTCGCCCGAGTATGCTAAGCACTTTGAATTATGACCACAATTAGAACGAAGTGTCCGATACTAACGGTTTGGATTGAATCCAAAAGCATTTCAAACTCTTCTTCTGTTTAATGTCTGAATTTACGATCCTAAATTAGATATCATTAATTTATGGTGTTGAACTTTGCAAAGAGTTGTGTCAATAAAGTTGTGCTTTCAGTCCTTCTTTAAATTTTAATTGTTAGACCGTTTAACGTAAAATATGTTTGGAAATAAACCGCGGATGGAAGAAATGTAAGTTTAAAAAGTTAAAAACAACGGCAAGAAGTTAAAAAAGTTTCCTGACAGCTCTTTCCGGGCTAAACGGCCAATGTTAAAGTTATTTTGACTGTAACGTTATCGTACTTTGTTCAAGCATGAAATTTTATGGCGCTCTTCAAAAGCAAACGTTATTGATTCTCAATTCGTATTTGACGACTTCACTCTTAAGGGACTTTTCTCGTCCGTGGAATTTGCAAGTCTACCCGTCTCTGTACGTGTACAAGGTTGCTGCCTGTATTTTTCATGAACAAAAATTTTTGTTCTATTTTTATTTCTGTCGAGATAACAACGTTATTATCAGCGCGCCTTGAAAACTGATCTAAATTTCAAGCTTTTTTCCCTTTTCTGCTTTTCTAGCTAATTTAATTAAGATTTTGTTTCATAATATCTCTTTGAAGGAAACTTTCTTATCTTACTCATCTTTCCTTTTCATATAATTTTAGCTTGTTCTTTTGAATATTCAACGTAATTTTCTAAACTTAATTAAAGCACCATGATTTTGAAGCAGAATTTTTTTAAATTTATTTAATTAAATCACCGATTTCTCGTTCTCAAAATTGAAACCTTTTCCTTTAAACATGTTAATGTATAAGTAAGGAAAATTATCATGCAATAAGGAGAGGCAGTAAATAATATTAATGCGAAAATATATGAGTACGCAAAGTGCTTTACATTGGAACGAGAACTGAGTTTTAATGTACTGAAAGTGGAAATAATTTTAGATAAATGTAAACACTTAAAGTAATTGATCGTGCCATTTGTAAAGCTAGAAAGGCTTTCACTTTGAAATAGCACGAATCTATTTCTCATGCCGTTTATACAAGTTTTTGGTCGAGTTTCTTGTAAACACTTTTTCGATGGAGAAAGTGGCCAAAAAACAGAACTCAAAAAGTTCTTATTTATTTGTTTTTTGCATTAACGCTAAAATACTAGTAATTAATTTATAGGGGAAAAGGCACTTTTGAATAATCGAACGTTTGATGTTATAACGTAGTAAGCAGCGGTGTTATCCATCACGTCTTGACACATGTAAGCGTTCACCCTGCAAAGATACTCGTAAAGTTTAGAAGAAGGGTGACATAAAAAGTTGGAGAAAATAATATATCACGTCTATCTTTTTTTCTTCAGGAATAAATATTTAATAGATTTAGAAAACGTGACGTCAAAATAACGTCATGTGCTGTGTGGTCAAATAAAAAAGACCTTTAAACCGCAACAAAATTCAAGCTCCACATCACTGGTGCGGTTAAAAAGAAAATATTTTGGCGATAAAATTGCTTTTGTGCCGCTTACTTATAATGGAGATTTAATTTAGGGTTGTTTTCCTGTTATTAAGAGTATTACTGTTTGGTTGTTGATACAACAAGATTTGTTAGTGAGTTAGTGGATGTAATATAATTCAGGGTTTAATAGTAGATAACCTGAACCTTATTCAGAAAAAGTTAATTGAAATTTCGCGTTTGTGTGTATTTAGAACGTGGAAATTTGGTAGCTACGAGTATGTGGAAGGATTTGTTATTACTATTATTAAATTATTAATTAAAATGTAGATTCCCATTACAGTGCTTTATTTATGTTATAACAAAGGAGGTACAGCTGGTTTATTTGAATAACAAAAATAATTAATTTTCAAACATTTCCATAAGATTCGGGTTTCATGCAAAAACTGTTGTGATTATTTCATGATATCTTTTACCCCTACACAAAATGGTGTAGATTTTGTAAGAAACACAAATTTGTTCGCATAATTAGCAGCAGAAATAAGCCGACTTTAAATAAATATTATATAAAATAAATAAATAAATAACGTTGAGCATCTAAATTATACGCTTCTGTTTTTATTTCTACAGTTCGAGTACTTTCGGCATTCCATAAGCACACTCTTTTTTGGGTTTCCTCGGAAAGTACATCACTAAACGATTTTACCATTACAATTATAAAATTAGTGATGTTTCTATTTGGCAAATTATCCATTTTTACTTTTCCAATCATTCAGCATAGGAAATGTACTGATTTCATGATTTTCGATTTGCATATTTACAGGAAAATACACGAAATGGACCTTTACGAACTCAAAAACGTGGTTTTTAAGTTGTTATTTGTGTTTAATCTCTTATTTATTTTTTGCTTGGGCGTAAAGGGATGCCAAAGTGACGTCACTGAAAACGTTCATCCGTTTAAACACCAAAATCAAGTTTTCAGGTTGTGATAGTAATACTGTTCGGCTTTACTTAATTGAACTGTTTAGTCTCACAAAAAATTTAGTAATCTAAATGTACATTGTGACTATTAAGCAGTATCGTATGTGAAAATTACAGTAACGAAGTAGAAACGCCCCGTAGACCCGAAACCGGACGTTTCTCCACCGCGCACCGTTTGGACGAAACGTCGCAGAGACGTTTTGACACAGGGACGTTTGGTCGCAGGGATGTGTGGGCACAAAGACGCTATGGCGCAGATACATTTGGGCACAAGCGTAATCTATTGTAGGATTTTTTTTATAGAAAATTCAATAGTTGTATTAAAATCGTTAAATTATTCAATTTGAAATAAAAAAATTGTTAAATGTTGCAAATCTGGTCTTTTTGTGTGTGTAGTTTTAACAGAAACCTGTTGTTTGGCAATTGGTTTGTGTAGGATGTGGTTAACTAATGATAGGGAGTAGCTATTAATTCTTGCTGTTTTGTAGATATAATCTAATTCTTTCTTGTATCGTATTTGCGTTAGAAATATGTTGATTAATTTATAAATTAGTAAAGTAAATGCGGCACGTTTATGCGCAGGAGTGTGATGAGACGTGAGTTTTGAGTAATGTAAGTATCTGTCGGTGTTTGTGCTTTTGTAAATACCAAATTCAATCTTTCCGTCGACGGTTCTAATAATTTTCAAGTCCAAGAACGAAAGATCAGTTTTAATTGTGAATTATATAGAGGAATACATATTGTTTAACTGTGGCTAGAAATTTTGTAAATTGGCATATTTATCAAAAATAGCAAAAACGTCATTATTTATCTGAAGTAAATTAAAGGAAAATAACAAAGAATTTTCTTTAGTTGCACTTTTTATGTGGTTCATAAAGATATTGTCTCATTTTAGGATAACAAGGATCACCAAATTATTAAAACTATCGATGAAAATATTTAGTTTGATATTTATAGAAAAAGCATAAATACGAACGGATACATTACTCCAGACTCTCATCACACACCTGCATATAAACGTGCCGCATTCAATTTACTGACTTACAGATTAATCAACATATGTCTGACGCAAATACGATATTTGAAATAATTAGATTATATCCACGAAATGGCAGCATTTACTGGCAACCCCCCTTATTAGAAGATCACAAAGCAATTTCCAAAAAACATGTTTTGCTAAAAATACGTATGTACTAAAATTACAAGTTTATTCCAAAATACAGGTTTTTGATCTACTACCGTATGTACAAAAAATAATTTTAAAAATCTCCTAGGTAACACTAAAGACTTAGTACCAATTGAAGATTAATCGGGAATTTATTCCTCATCCTCTAAACACTATATAGACCAAACTCAAAAGAAACTAGAAGCACGTTCCAACATGCCTGATAGATCATGCGCAACAGCACACATTTTAGATTCAGAACGTCCTATCCTACTACCTGAATTAAACTTTTTAAACGACGGTTAATTTTCGACGCTTAGAAAAACAGTTTTATCTACAAATTTTAAAACAACATTTTAAATCAATGCTCGGGTTTGATTTCAAATACCTCTTTACTCCTCTTACGGGAAGGGAGGAATTCCAAAACTATAAATTAAGATTCACCTATTGGAAATTTGTGTTTTCCTATTCACTAGACTTAAGGAACGGAATCGGGCGTTTGGGCGCGGCCGATTGGGCGCAGCCGTTTAGGTGGCGCCGTTTCGGCGGGGCCGTTTGGGCGCAAAGACGATTCGGCGCAGGGACGTTTGGGCGCAAGGACGTACGGGCGCAGAGACGTTTGAGAGCAGAGACGCTTAGGAAAACAGATTTTTCTACAAATTTCCCAACATTTTAAATCAAGGCACAGGTTTGATTCCAAATTTCTCTTTACTTAAATTTTACGCGTGACAGGAAGGGAGGAATCCCAAAACTATAAATTCAGATTCACCTATTGGAAATTTGTGTTTTCCTATTCACTAGACTTAAGGGACCGAATCGGGCGTTTGGGCGCGGCCGATTGGGCGCAGCCGTTTAGGTGGCGCCGTTTGGGCGGGGCCGTTTGGGCGCAAAGACGATTCGGCGCAGAGACGTTTGGGCGCAAGGACGTACGGGCGCAGAGACGTTTGGGAGCAGAGACGCTTAGGAAAACAAATTTATCTACAAATTTCACAACAACATTTTAAATCAAGGCTCCGGTTTGATTTCAAATTCTTCTTTACTTAAATTTAACGCGTGACGGGAAGGGAGGAATCCCAAAACTATAAATTCAGATTCACCTATTGGAAATTTGTGATTTCCTATTCACTAGACTTAAGGGACAGAATCGGGCGTTTGGGCGGGGCCGATTGGGCGCTGCCGTTTAAGTGGCGCCGTTTGAGCGCAAAGACGATTGGGTGCAGAGACGTTTTGGCGCGAGCCATTTGGACCCAGAGACGCTTAGGCGCAAGCGTAATTTATTGTAGGTTATTCTATAGAAAATTTAATATTTGTATTAAAATGGTTGAACTATCCAATTTAAAAAAAACAAATTGTTAAATGTTAAGTAGGGGACGGGACAGTAAGACATTATCAATTTTTTGGAATTACAAATTATTTTGTGCTAGAAAAGTTGTTAATTTTGCTAATTATATTTATATTTAAACTTTCGTCTCGTGTTATATGTTAATAAATAATTGACTGGCTATTAAAATGTTAATTCATTTTTTTTATTGCGCTGAAACGTCCCTGCATCTCAACGGTCGGACATTTCTACTTCGTTGCTGTAATTTTCAGATTCGTTGTGGTTCATCTTTTTTGTTTTCTACAGATGATGACTGCTTAGCAGTCGAAATGTACAAAAAGTTCTTTTGAGAATTAAAGGGTTAACTAGGTTTGATTATTCATTTTCTCACAATTGCTCATCTATTTACTTTATCTAAACTGTTTAGGTAAGCGATTTTTAAGGAAACTTCCTAAGACGTTTTTCTTAAAAAGTGGTTCATAATACCATTTAAGATGTTTATACCAACTTTGAAGTTGAAATTCTGAAAATTTTGAAAAGCGAAGGAATGTGGGTGGTGTATCGCATTTGCGCAGATAAGCTATTGGGTATGCCTAGAATACACGTCTTAGTGCGCCTGTTCTTAAGTGGAATACCCCTTCCGATCTCATAAGGATTTATGATATCTGACATTTTGTTATTGCATGCAGTGATCATCTGCTGAAAATTAAAATTCGATTTTTGAAGCGAGTGATGGTCATTTTGTTGGCCATTTCTTAAATCTTCAGGTAAGCGACTAAAAAGTATCCCTTTAGAAGTTTTTCCGATGGTTTATTTAATAGGTTCATACCAATTATTAAGATCTAAAAAAGTTCTTCGAAAACAATTTATCGAATCCCAATTAACCAAATAAAATTTACCGAAAAACAATTTATCGAATGTCAGTTTATCGCATGGTAAATATATCGGAAGGAATTTATTATTAATTATATAAGTATATACATTGTTTAGGGCCGAAGATCTATAAAAAATTATTTACGTTATAGAAACTGACGGTTAAATCACAAAACCTTTTAAAAGATCTTTAAAGTCTTGTAGGTCGCCAGAAATAAAATGTTTATTTATTTATTTATTTATTACACCAATGTTATATTGGTTGCCTATGCACTAAACGGTACTAAGTGTTTGAGGTCAAACTGGTCTTTATGTGTAAGGAAAATATTGTTTCTGTACATTTCAGCTTTATATTAGAAATCAATTTTTGCTGTACATATCAACCTTGTTTGTAGAAATTCAACTTTTATTGTAAAAATCATATTATTGTACTTGAAAAATCTCAGTTGATAAGTTAAGGCTATGTTTATCTGCTGAAAGTTTAAAATCGTTTGTGGAAGGGGTGATGGTCGTTTTTTAGCCGTTGCTCAATTAAACTGTTCAGATAAAGGCTCTTAATAGAGTCCCGTTGTTCGTATTGCCATTCAATAGGTTCACATCGATTTTTTAATAGAAATTAGTACAATAAAATGAACGAAATATAAAAGAAAATGGTGACTGGGGAGTGGTAGGAATTTCGCGATTGCGCAAATGTGCTATTAGGTATGCGTAGAATACATAATTATGCTTCTTGTTGCAATTTGTCTATATTGAAGTAAAACACGCCTCCCCATCTAAAGAACGGAAGCGCAAGTTAAACCTGTTTTCTGGTATTATTGTTTTTCCGGAAGCTGAAATTTGCAAATATGAAAACAGCATCTGAGCAAATAAGCAAATCCAACGCTTCTTATTTCAACTATGTAGTTTTAATATAGCGGCCGATACAGTTTTTTTGGCAATTTTGATTTTGTTTTACTCTAAAATGAGTTGGCAGACTGCCATGTCATTTGTTACCGACGTAGTCCGAGAAAGACACAATATTACTGTGTACGGGAGTTTTTGAAACCATGAAAACTGTGAGAGGAAAAACTTTTAAAATGTGGAAAGTATCCAAAATAATAGTGTTTAAAAACTGGATACACGATCAATTTACAATTTTGTTTGCTTATAGAGCAAAAGATGAACAATGATTTGATTGGTGTCCCAATGCGTTAATTTTATTATGAAGCCATCTAAGAATTTTTGAAAGTAGGAAATTATTGCCTTTTTATTTAATAAACGGAGGACGATCTAACACTCGTGGTTAAGCTGAGTTGCTGCTTGGAGATAGTAGAATAATATTATAAAAAAACCAATCTTTTCCCGCTTCTCCGTTTTTTGGCTGAAATTTTTTTCTGCGTTTCAATGTTTTTTAATTTCAAACTTATTTTCTGCATAAAAATCAATATTTTAACTTTATTTCGTGTGGAGAGATTTCATATTTTCCACCACTAGCTGAACTTATTTTCTTATGGCTGTGCCCGAATGTAATCAAGGTTTTAACAACTGAAATCTAATGCAGCTGAGCATGTTATGCGTATATGTATGCTAACCTCATCGGTGTGTCTCTGTGATTGTATTTTTCTAGCAAAAAAAGTAAACTTCCCAACTTTTGTTTTGAGTTATGCTTAGTATTCCAGAATTTAAGTTAGGCACGTTATGTGAGAATACGTGTGCCAAATTATGTTGCAAAGGGATGTGTTTTTAACACAAAAAGTTTGAGGTAAACCGCGAGTGCATAGACACGTGCGCTTATTAGGATAGGTTATTTGTTTATAAGTAAGTCAAGAGATTTTCAATTTTATGACGAACATGTCGATTCTTATAGAAGTTGTTTCTGCGACTGCCATGAGAATTCTATTTTGTATAATTATTTTTCTTTAGGACGCAGTGTGGAGCTTTTATTATCATTGGGTCGTTACCCAGCTCCCTCCACCATTTTCAGGCTTTACACTTGTAATTAGTGTTTTAGGCAATCCTGCACAATTTTATGTTGGTTTGCCCTATAATCAAAGCGTATTTTTCAAATTTCTATCAAGTTTACACAACTTTTCGGTTTTACTCTTTTAATTTTTCATGTATTATTTTTACATTTTTTTGCTTTTCCGTGACGCCTTTGTTGACGCCACCGGTCAAAGATTTTTTTTAATATTAAGTACGTTATCCTTAGACTGGACTGACCATTTTCTCTTTCGTTATATGCGAAATTCCTAAGTTTCTTTCATTTTGAATTTTCTGCCTGTCTGACTACCCTCTCCGTTAATTTGACTATTTGACAATATTTATACCTAAATTGTTTGATTTTTTATTATTTTTTTGTTATACGCAATTAGTTTACATTAAAGAGATGTTTTCTGATGTTTATTCAAACACAATAAACAAAGGTCCTTTCAAACCAAAATAATTGGTTTAAAAACAGCTTTCACTTGCTATAAAATCCATGTTATTGTACTTTTCATCTCGTTTGCGTCGCAACGATAACATACGTGTCAAAACTACTATTCTCATACGTGCTGCCATTGAAAGACACTCGATCAGCACTCCACTAAGCAAGCAGAAAGGCAAACAATTCCGCTTTTAGCGTAACAGGCTTGCCAACCTATCGATTTTATGTGTGTTTATTTTTTGATGCTTAAATGGCATTTTTGACTTAGAACTTTCAAGTGTGTTTGGGGTTTCTGATTAAATTCCGCGTAGGGTATCTACAACAAGACACATTTTTCTTGCGTCTGAAATACGTTGTACTTCCGTTATGGATTTTTTGTTTCGTTTCCCTTTTGAGATTACCCCAATCGTGTGGGGATGGCTTAAGCCGGCGTCATCAGTTGTAGCATTACCTCTATGTGATCTCTTTCTGGTATAACTGTAAAATATGCTTTGTGATGTTCCCTATCCTATTTTGAACTTTGGTATAAGTAGGTGTTAGCTGTGGTTGCAACTCCAGGGGTTTCGGAGCCATATTTTCGCGGATTAGGTGTGACAAGGACGGTATTTCATGACCAACGTGATCCGCTCCTGACGTATTTACTGCACACCTTTACAAGGGCTGAAAACCGGGCCTGGATGTCTCGAACGGGAGTTTTTCGGAAAAGTTATGGATTTTTAAGAAGGACGTGCTGGGGAATATACGCTGGAGGAGTCTCTCTATGTTTACGATTCAGGAGAGCGCAGCTCGAAACAGTATCGGCGGTCGGAGGTCTCGATTTCGATTTATTGCCCTAAAGTTTCGGTTTCCAATAACCGTAAATTGTTACATAAAATCCACATGTGGACAACGGAATAAAAAATGTTTGCTTTTAAGGGCGGGCCATTAATAGGTCGCCGGGAACAAATGCGACCCATGTTTTCTCTCTGAACTCTTCAAGGATAACGGGGATAGTAATGAAGTTGTAGGGAACATCCTTTTTGCGAACTAATGGCAAATCTTGCCTCCAAAGCTTGTTATTACACCAAGGGCAGAAGTTAAAAGGGATAAAGGTAGCAACAAAATTTTTTGTCATAAAAATAATTTTGGAAATATGAAAAAAAGTTTGTATAAATTCTAAAATTTATCACATTTATATAAAGCAGGTAAGCGATAATGTCCAAAAGGGCCTGGAAAAATTTAAATGGTCAAATTATAAATTTGGGGTCAAACAAAATAGTTACAGAATTTAAAGAAGTTACACAATCGTTCCGTTCAAAGAAAAATTGTTGATCAGCTAGGTCACCTGACCTAAATCCTTTATACATTTTCTAAAACACAAAGCGGGTGATCGACTGATCGTCCTGGCGAGGAATGTTAGTCACCCGGACCTATTTTGATAAGTAAAAGTATAAATTTAATAATGAAAATCTATGAATAGAAAATCTTCTAATGGTCTCACACACGCACAGTTTAAATGATATAAGTCAAATAACACTGCTGCCAAAAAAAGTGGTACACCGGCTTAAACAAACAACAACAAGGAAAAATAAATCTACATTAAAAATTTCTTTGATGGCGCCAAAATTGCGCTACCTATTTTGGACGGAAACAAGTAAAACTGCAAACCTGCAACGAAATTGCATTCAACCAACGATTACGTGGTGTCCATAGAGATGTAGGTCAGGTGACTTTGCTGGCAACAAAATTAGGCTACTTATTTGACGAAAACAAGTAAAACTGAAAACCTGCAACAAAATCGCCAAAAACATGTTTTTCTTTGTGTCCGTAGATCACCGTCTAAAAGATGTAAGTCAGGTGACTTTGCTGGTGACAAAATTGGGCCAGCGATTTTGATGGAATCTGGTAAAACTGTAAATATACAATAAAAACGCAGACAGACAAATTACTTATTGTTTTCAACAATCAAAATTTAAAAGAAGTAGATCGGGGGACTTCGTTGGCGACAACAAGTAAAACTACACCTACAACAAAATACATTTATACAACATCGGCACAACAGTAAATATTAAAAGAAAATGCAATTATAAAAGTTTTACATAGTCTCCAGAAATCCAATTGTAAAAGATATGTCAGATGGCGTCGTTGATGACAAAATTGGGCCACCTATTTTGACGAAAGTAGGTAAAACTGTAAAAATACCACAAAATTGCATTTTAACAAAATTTTTGTTGTGTCCATAGAATAAAATGTAAAAGTTGTAGGTCAGGTCACGTATTTTAACGAAAACAAGTAAAACTGCAAACCTACAACAAAAACGCATTTATACAAAATTTTCGATATTTTTAAAGAACAAAATTTAAAACATGTAAGTCGGGTGATCCTGCTGGCTGCAAAATTGGCTTACTTATTATTACGCAACTAGCAAAGCTATAAACGTTGAACGAAAATAAATACATACAGAATTTCCAATGTCTGCAGAAATTAAAATCTAAAGGGTTTAAGTGGGATGACCTCCTTGGCCAAGAACTGGGTCATTACGACCTGTTTCGACGAAACTAACCTACAATTTGATGAGGGGACGTTTTCGGACATGAAATATACAAATCGTTTCTCTTGCATTTGAGCAAAGATACATCTTCAAATTTTTGCATTTTATGTTACGAACCTCCTGTACTTGTATGTGTTTAAAGCTTTACGAAGGGGAAAAATTTTGAAGTTTAAATTATCATGTAATAGTTCGAAAAGTGTTTTTTTTTTCAAAAGACTGTTTTTTGCGGTCTTTTAACAGCATTATTAATGTCCAGAACTCTCAACTCTCGATTCTATTTTATATTTCATTGGTGCTTTTTGAAGCCGAAAAGAGTAAAGAGTTGAGGTCGAGGCTGCGTAACGCGGCACCGGCGAAAAGGGCAACAGCAAAATCGTAACTCCATTAGCTTGTTCATTTTCCAATCAATCTAGAAGCGGAAGAGGTACGATACTATCCCGGAAGCGTTGAATTTTCTCATATCCGGTGCACAAGGCCGTCAATCAAGCTGAAGAGAGTAGTCTTGGTCAAAGCCTTGGCCGGGCCAGTTCGCCGTTCGCGACTTCTCAAACACGCGGCCGTCAATAACCAATTGGCCGAATGCGGGGCCTTCTGTGTCAATATTAGCATTGTCTGTTGTTAAAGCTTTCGGGGTCTTTTGTGCAGGTGTAGCGCGGCGTTGTCCCTAATCGTTGCCGGTGTCTACTAAAAACGTAATTTAATTCCTTTTTAAGAGTGTCACTTCCAGCGTTGCATTAAACCTGCCCGTGTTTATTTCCCATTGTTATCTCTCTTGATGACTCCGAGAAAATTACTCATAAATTAATGAGTTCCCAGGGACAATTTCCTTCCACCTTTAATAATGTAATCCGGAAATGCTAACCTGATTATATTCCAAAGTAAGCCTTGCCTATATTCATGGCGGTTCTAAAACGCTTTAATTAATTTTTTATTAATATTCATAGCTTTTATCTGCAGAATTCGTTATTTTCTCTTTGATACGTCAAAGTTACAATGAATAATTTGTATTATTTCTAGGTACTCATTTTAGCCAGAAATTCGCACTAATTTTGGTAATTATATGGTTTGACATGAAATTTCGGCATTTTTTATAAAGCTCACATATTTTATAAGAGTTACACATACAATACGAAAAATTTTTTAATGAACAGATTTATCACATTTTTTGTTAGCTCCATTTTGCTTTTGCTTGTTCCTTCTCTTTACTTTTCTGCTCTAAATATGTTTCTGTATTTTTCTTATTTTTTTGTACACAGCAAGTTTATGTATTTTTTTTTCTACTTGGCTTCATCTTCCCTACTTACTACTTTCAGCATTTTCTATTCTATTACTTGCCGCTATTTTATTTACTATTTTATTTGCCACTAAGCGCCACTGCCATCTTCGTTTTTTGTTTAATGGCACCTCCTCCATCGATTTCACTTTAGTTACTTGGTGTATTCACCAGTTTTATGTTTGCTGCTTGACTCCACACTCTCACTGTTTCCATTTCTACCACATGACTTTACGTTCTTTTTGCTACTTGTCGCAACCACCAATTTCTTTTTTAACTTCACACTTCTACCATTTCATCTTTATTGTTAGCGATTCCACAATTACGAGGATCGTTCGAAATGTACGTGGCCTAACACAGAGATAGCGCTAATTTGGCGGAATTTGCAGTACCATTTTTCAGAACCATCTTTTTTTGGTTAAATATTAAATTAAATTTTAAATAAAGAATTGGAAATGAAAAAATACTCCGCACGTTGGGTGCCGCGTTTGCTCACATCGTAGTGAAAACTGAATCGTATGATTCTTTCTTGCGACCTTTTGGCACGTTTCTGTCGCAATCCAAAACAAATGTTTTACCGTTTTATAACCGTCGATGAAGCCTGGGTCCACAATTACACTCCCGGAACCAAGGAACTGTCCAAACAGTGGACACACAAAGGTTCTCTGCCACTGAAGAAGGCAAAAACGGTTTTGTCAGCAGGAAAGGTTATGGCAACTGTATGTTGGGATTCTCATGGAATTATCTTCGTCGCCTACTTGGAAAAAGGGAATAAATGGGGAGTATTATGTATGCCAATTTGTTGCAGCAATTGAGCGACAAAATCAAAAAGAAATGGCCTTATTTGGCGAAACAGACAGTGCATTTCCATCAAGTTAATGCACCTGTACACACGTCTGCAATCGCAATGACCAAAATTCATGAATTGGGATTCGAATTAGTGCCTTATTTATCTTATATGCTAAATTTAGCTTCCAGCGATTTCTATCTATTTCCAAACCTGAAAAAACGGCTCAGCGGTAAAAGATTTTCATCCAATTCCGAGGTAATCGCTGCTGTAAATAGCTATTTTGAGGACTTGGGTTCATCGACCTACAAAGACGGCATTGCTGCTTTGGAGTATCGTTGGAATAAGTGCGTTGAGCGAGCAGGAAACTATATTGAAAAATAAAATGATTTTTTGACCAAAATACTTCCGTTTTCTTTGTTAGGCCACGTACATTTCGAACGATTGACGCAGTCACCGTTTTTAAGTTAGCTACCACCATTTTAAGTTTTTACCACGTGACACCTCTACTATCTTGTTTACTTCGTAATGCAACCACCAATTTGATTTTATTTGCTTGGCGCATTCACAATTTTTATATTTTCTAGTTGGCGCGTCCACCATTTTATTGTTACAACTTGACACTTCCACTGTCTTTTTTGCTAATGGGTGTTTCCGTTAATTTTAATTTGTTTTCTTCCCACTTTTACTATCTTTCTGTTTTCCATATTTTTGTTACTTTGCACGGTCACCATTTTCTGTTCCGCTACTCGGTGTCTCCACTATTTTCATTTTTGCTACTTAGCACTACCACTGCTTTCGTTTGTTGTTCTATGGCATTTTCGCCAGTTTTATTTTAGTTATTTGGCGATTCCGCCAATTTGACTTGGCACATCTAGATTTTTTATGTTTGCTACTTAGCGCCTCCACCATTTCATTGTTACTACTTGTCATCGCCAGTATCGTTTTTGCTGCTGGGTGTTTCCACCAATTTTAATTTATTTTCTTTCCACTTGTACCATCTTTATTTGTATTCTATATTTTTGTTAATTGGCGAGTTTGCCATTTTCTATTCTGTTACTTGGCGCTTTCAGTATCTTCATTTCTGCTACTTAACACCACCACCAATTTCGTTTTTGCTGCATGGCACCTCTATCAACTTTATGTTAGTTGTTTGGCGCATTCACCATTTTATGGTTTGCTGCTTGACGCCTCCACTATTTTGATTTTATTTATGAGACCTTCACTTTATTTGTTGTTAAGTGTCGCAACCATCAATTTATTAAAGTTATTTGGCGCCTCCGCTAGTTTTAATTTTATTTGCTGCGCACTTTTACCCTTTCATGTTTATTGATGCCGATTCCACAAATTTTTATTTTGTTACTATATTATTATACTTACTACGTTATTATACTTGGCGCTTTCACTGTTTTAATTTATGCTGCTTGACGCATCCACCTTTTTCAGTTTTGTTATTTGACGCATTAACCATTTTTATGTTCGCTACATGGCGCCTTCGGCATTGTTAAGTTTAACTACGCGACACCTCCACTATCTTGTTTGCTACTCAGTGGAACCACCAACTTGATTTCATTTACTTGGCGCATCCACTATTTCATTGTTACTACATGTTACCTCCACTGTCCTTGTTGCTGCAGGGTGCCTCCACCAATTGTATTGATTTACTTTGATTTACTTTCCACTTTTAACATCTTTCTGTATTTTCCAAATTTTTTGCATGGCGCGTTTGCTATTTTCCATTCTGTTACTTGGCGTCTCTACTATTTTATTTCTGCTAGTTAGCACCACTACCATGTTCGTTTTTGCTGCATGGCACCTTTAACACTTATATTTTAGTTACTTGCCGCATTCACTATTTTTATATTGGTTACTTCCCGCCTCCACTATTTTCAGTTTTACTATGCCACACCTCCACATTTTTTTTGCTTCTTGATGCATCCAGCAGTTTTATTTTTGGTACTTAGCGGTTCCACCAATTTTAATTTTTTTACTTCGACTTCCAACCATTTACATCTTTACTGTTAAAGTGTTGACGATTCTTCCGTTTTCTTTTTTGTTATATGGAGCTTTAAGCATTTTTATTTTTACTACGTGACACCTTAATTTTATTTTTAGCTGCTAGACGACACCACAAATTTTATTTTAGTTGCTTGGCGCTTCTATCAATTTTGAATTTTTCACATTTCTACAATTTTTAAGTTTGCTACTGATGTTTTCACCAATTCATATTAGATGGTGCTTTCGCCATTTTTATTTTGGCTACTTGGCGCCTCTACCATTCTAGTTTTGCTGCTTGACGCCTCCATCGTTTTTAGTTGTGTTAGTTGGCGCATCCATCACTTCTGAATTTGTTACTTAACGCTTCCGCCATTTTCATCCTAGCTTGACGCCTCCACTATTTTTGTTATGATTGTAAATGATTTTTCAACGTCGCAACTAGTTAATGGAGCAAAATTGTAAAAGTTGGCCGGTGAACAACTGACTGGATTATTTGTCGACATTGTGTAGAGCGCTTCCGCCATTTAAATTTTTGTTGCGTGAATTCTCCACTTTCCTTTTTGATACTTGACGCAACCACTAATTTTATTTTAGTTACTTGGCGTTTCCACCAATTTCAAAATTTTACTTTGCACTCCTACCATTTTCATATTTGCTACTGACGTTTCCACCGATTTATATTCTGTTACTTGGTGCCTTTACCATTTTCATTTTGCTACTTGGCGTTTTCACAACTTTTATTTGTGCTGTTAGCCGCTTTCATCATTTTTAGTTCTGGTAGCTGGCGCATCCACCTTTTTTGAGTTTGCACTTAACGTTTCCACCATTTTCATACTAGCTGGTTGATGTTTTTCCTATTTTTTGATGACTTAGTTGGCGCAACTACCGTTATCAAGTTTGCTACTTAGCACTTCCACTATTTTTATTTTTCATTTTGTGTTTTACTGTTTGTCGCAACCATCAATTTTATTTTAGTTACTTGGCGCCTCCACCAATTTAAAATTTTTACCTCGCACCCCTGTCATTTTCCTGTTTGTTACTGACGTTTTACTATTTTTTATTCTGTTACTAGCCGCATCTACTATTTTGATTTTGTTAATTGGCGCGTCTACTAATTTTAAGTTTACACTTTGGCACTTCCACAATTTTTATTTTTGCTACTTTACGCCTCCACTATTTTCAATTCTGCATCAACTATTTTTTTTTATATTTGCCACTTGCTGCCTCCACTATTTATAGTTTTTCTGCTTAATTCCTTTACTGCTTCCACTTCTGTTAGTTGGTGCATCCACCATTTTATTTTTGCTACTTGGCGCCTCCACCATTTTCTTTATTTAATGTTTTGAAGCAATTATTTGGATAACTTTAATTATTTTGTTTAAGTAGATTATATTATTTTTGTTGTGAATTTCGTTGCGCTGTAAGCACGCAAATAAACCATGTGTTCTTTTCCCCAACATCGAATTTTATAGACTCGACCCAGAATATCTGAACAAAATTTTTCAGAAAAAACCATTTTGAATTCTAACACGTGCTTCTTATAAATAATATAATTGAAATTCTTGTAGCTGAAAATAACGATTTGAAAGAACCACACCTGATGCTTCGAATCCGCAGCGGAAATTTTGCTGAAATTGTATTTTTACGTTGCAGTCCTAAAATTTACTTGAAATAATGCTTAGTTGAGCATCAACTTGCTTTACATATTTTTTCTTACAAAATAGTGCACATCTTTCACGTTTTTGTTAAGAACACTTAAGCATAGTTAATTAACTGAACATTGTTAAGGAGAAATTTTTGAAAGCTTGGTTTATTTGCGGAAAATAAAATTTATGTTTCAAAATGCATTTTTGCATCGCTAAAGCTTTCCTTATTAATTTTAATCTAGGTACAAGATTAGCAGTACATTTCAAGGGATTAAAAAAATAGTCTGTGTAATATTCGTCTGCTCGGTTGGATAAAACTATGCAAAACGAATTTTTGTTTCTGCCCTGTTCATTTTTCATTATTTCCTGATTTTCTGCTACCCCGTCGATAGTACGCAACGCAACTGCGAGTAATACACAATTCCGTGATGGAATTTTTGTAATCCGAATTAATACTTCGTGTATAATTTAAATTTATTGCTCAAATATATGACATTAAAACGAGCTGATAACTTTTTTCCCTACGTCAGCCCAAACGAGATCGTTGTTATGCAAGTGATGAAAGTGAGGATGTTCAGGACGTGTCCTGAAACGTTTCAGAAAATTGTGTAACCAACGTTGTAGAAATAATGTAGCTAAAATAAATAACTTTGCAAATTGTGTTTGAAATAAATCGAAATAAAGAGCCATTATTCGTTGAACAACTGATTAATTCGAATGGAGCGTGTTATATTACTTTAAAACGTTATTATATGCAGTGAATAAATGCTGAAATAGCTGTAGACTAATTTAATTATAAATCGAAAAATTTAAATTGAGTTTCAAAAACGAATTGGTTGAATGATTGGAGTTCAGAGTTATTCCAAACTTAAATATGTTCGAAATTTCATTTTTTATGTGTCACTGCGGTTTCTTGCCTTTTCCGCAAAAAACACGTTAGCAAAACGTGGTTTCAATATTAAAATAAAACTAGTGTTACCCCAGCGCACAATGCACTGACAGATTGAGCGTTGACTGAGTCGGCTAAATGCTAAGTCACGTGATGCACTAGTTCCATGAGGAGACGCGGCGTTGGTGTAGATGTCGCTTCAAGTAAAGCGCGTTTAGCAGACTTTCATATATAAATTAAAATAATTATTATTGAAAAATCGACGTAGAATAAAAATATATAAATGTTTCATGTTCCATCTGAGGATAGAGACCTTTCATTTAAAAAAAAATGGTCCAAATTGGTGAAGCGGTAGCCGCTTGAGGAACCGGAGAAAAATACCTTTTGTGCTTTTATATATGTATGGATATGGATATTATCTCTGGCATAATCTATGATGACTATATAAACTTTAGTATGCATACGTGTCTCCTTTTGTAGTTCTTCATTTATTCTCACCTCAAAATCGTTCGCTTGATTTCTATACTCCGACCAGCTAGGTAACCTTATTTAAACCAGGGCCGCTTCTAAGACGGAGCAAGAAGCGCAAATTAGAGGAATAGTACAAAACTGAAGACTTAATTTGTCTACAGTAAACTATAAACCACAATATTTTAGTTAAAAATTATGCAAGATAAATTATAATTTAATTAAACCTCTAGTAATTTTCTTTTTAATTTACACATAATCTAGATTTGTGTAAAATGGGGCGGCCTGGGGAGCGACAGTATATAGATGCTCCACCAACAATTGCTGCTCGAGCCGACTCTGACTTAATTCTTTGAGATTTTCAACTATAACGCAAAACCTTAAAAACTTCCTCAGAAATATAATTCAAAGGATTTAAATCGACGACCTAGCTGGCGAGGAAAATCAGCAAGAAGAGTTATTTTGGCGAAAATAAGTAAAACTCTAGATTTACTAAATACTGACGTTGGAAAATCAAAGTATTCAAGTCGGGTGATCTTAGTGGCAAGGTAATTAGGTTATTCATTTTTATCTAAAACAAAAACATTTAATTGTTCGTCAGAGATAAAATCTGAAGAAATTAGGTAGAGTGATCGCGCCGGGCGGCGATAACATTGAGTCACGTCAGTTATTTTGACGATAATAAAAATGTAAATCTGGGATAAGCATACAAAGTTTTCAATGTCTTCAAACATAAAATCAAACGGATTTGGGTACGGTAATCTCAATGACAGATAAATTATACTCCTGCGTATGTGTTAATTTGAATTCCGCTGTTACTGAAAGGAAAATACATGAGTGTGATTCTGGAAATTTCCCAGAATTAAAGAAGAATATCTTCCTGAAAAAGTTATTGGAAAATGATTTACAACTAGGTTCTATAAAAACATGCTGCTCCAAAGCTCTTTCAGCAGTATATTGTTTTGATATAAAAAGCTTTCAGGCAACCGCCACGGGACCTTCCTCGCATTAATGAAAGTTTTTAAAATTTTTAATATGTTTCGAAAATTTTGACAATTTTATGGAAATTTAGCAAATGTTTAAAATTCTCGAAACATTTTCGAATATACAGGGTGCTAATGAATTGTAGGGACAAACTTCTAGGGCTTGCAAAACACAACAAAGCAAACAACTTTTGTTAATAAATGTGTGGTCAAAAGTGTTTCCTTTCAGGGATAGAGCTTCTCAAAGATTCTTTAAGAAGTACCTGAAAATAGGCAACCCAAATTACATTTTCAATTATTTTGCACAGGTCACACGGAATTTTTAAACAAAAATCGATCTAGAGACATACATGCATTCAAATAACGTCAATTTTGACACAATTCGACATTTTTGTTATATTTTGTGACTTTTCTTGCATTCGTTTCTTTCTGCGCCTTTTATAATTCGTTTTTTTCGTTCTGTGATTTTTTTGAGAATTATTTTCTTCGTTATTTTCGTTCTGTTTTGAATTTTTGTGTTATGGCGAATTATACTTTTGCCGAACAGCATGACATGATGTTCATGTATGGAGCTGCTTGGGGTAACGCACGCGAAGCTGCTCGCGTCTGTACCAAGAATATTTTCCGAATAGGAATCATCCATCGCACAAGGCTTTAGTGTAGTTTTACATCGGCTGCGGGAGGAAGGTACATTCGTTGTCAACAGACACAACTGTGGAGCTACCAGAACAAGGCGAACGGTGGATTTTGTGGAAGAAGTTTTGAAGAGAGTGGCTGAAAATCCTTTTACTAGTTTAAAAGCCATCGCTCACGGAATGGGAGTGAACCATGTTTCAGTATGGGAGGTACTACATGAGCTTCGTGTGTAGAAGCTGGAGGGGGGGGGCGACATTTTGAACGTTTACTATAATTTTGTTAATTTCTGAATTAGTTATTGTAAATTTTTCAAATAGTTGATTTTTGATTTGTAATTTTGGTTTTTTCTATTGCTTAATTTTGAAACATTTTGTTAATTAATTTATTTTAAATTTAATTTAAATTTGAAAAGTGGGAAAGAGGGCTTTATTTATCCTGTATTAATTTCCGTCGTTATGGAAACAAATAGTGGGTAGTAAATTGAGTTGCCTACATTTAGGCGCTTTTTAAAGAATCTTTGAGAAGCTCTATATCTGAAAGGAAACACTTTTGACAACACATTTATTAACAAAAGTTGTTTGCTTTGTTGTGTTTTGCAAGCGCTAGAAGTTTTTTCCTACAATTCATTAACACCCTGTATTAAATGCTGGATGTTTATAAGAAATTTAAAAATTTTGCTTTTCTAGCAAAAATTTAATTATTATACTGTGAAATTTAAAAAAAATATAAAACTTATATTGAAAATAGTGTGGAAACTTTTGGATGTTATGAAAATTGTTGAAAATGTTAATATAGTTTGGGTTTTGAAACTTTGTGAAAATTTAATTCGAAAATTTTTGATTATTTCAGAATTATTTGAATATTTTTTAAAATGCTGAGTAATTTAAAAATTTCGAAAATTGCAGCATTAAAAACCTAAAAATTCAAGTTTTATGACATTATGAAACGAAATAATAAAAATAAAAGAATTTTTAAAACTTTAAAATTTCAAATCTTTGAAATATATGTAAATTTAAAAAATTTAAAAAATTTTTGAAAATTTTGGAAAATTTTGCAAAATTTTGAAAGTTTTGAAAACTGATGATTTTTGAAACAATATGAAATTTTAAAATTGTTGCAAATTTAAAAACTGTAATCACCTGCTTAGGTAAACGACCAAAAGGAAACCTCTCGTTGATGATTTCTCAATGGAAAGTTGTTCCCATCATTAACGTGCTCGTAGCGATTTTGAAGCTGAAATTCGTAAATTTTTGAAAGCATAAAAATTGACGGTGGGAAGCAGTGGGGCGTGACAAGGAGATCGCCTTTGCGCAGATCGTTTGCGATTTGGCGTTAAGGCGTGTGGCTGAAAGTCCACACACAGACAGACACCTCTGTAGCGTCCGCTTTATCGGTCTCCCAAGGTCCTAAAATTTGCTTATTAGTCAAAATGTTTAGGTTAAACATGTTTGCATAAAAGTACCTTTCATTTAAGCATAACTCGTATATCGGCCAGTAATCCCAAAGCTAAATTAACTTCGCTTAATAAACACATTTGCTCCAAATCCAACCTGACGATCACAATACCTTCTTCTATAGCTATACTTCGTATAGCGATTAAGGTAAAAATTAAAGACAGCTAAACAAATATAACAAAAATTAAACTTATCAAAAACCCCACAGAACATAACTGCTAGAGTAAACTGAAAACGGAAAGCTTGCAAAAAGAAGAGGAAAGGTAAAAATGTAGTTTCAATATGCGTTAATAAATGTGAAAGATTTGTAGGTTGTTGCTGGAAACTCGTACTAGTGACTAAATTTGATTTAGTATTTAGAAAAAGTAAAATTATTATTACAAGATTACTTCCAACTAGCTTCCGCAAACTCAACTAAAACTCTTCGCACTTCTTTGAAACTCGCTGTAAAGCGTATTTTTGTCCTTATTTCTTTGTTGTTTGTTTGTTTGCAACTAATGTGGACAAGAATTAGAACTTTTTCGTGAAGCTTTTCTCTCTTAAATGTTATTTAAAAACACTGAAAATTTTTGGACAGGTATAACTAATAGAAAATAGTTAAAAGCATCTCCAAAACAAAACCCAATTTAAATGTTTAATCAACGCAATCGCTGAATAAAATCTGCGATTCCAGTTAATAACATTTTGTGCATCCATTTGCTATATTAAATGTCCTGATACGAAATAAACCATAAATACGAGCGGTGTGCTCATATATTAAATTAATAGAAATGACCTTTCGGTCTTGTACACGACGTGCATTTCCATCGCTCTCCGGAAACTGCAACTGAAACGTAACGCTGCACCATGACGTCCATTTTATTTATATGTATTTAATACAATTCGGCATTTCGAGCTCGTTTGCGAAATGGGCCGTTACTGCCAAACATAAACTTGGTTGTATTACTTCCATAATCACGCTGCAATTATGAACGTAATGGAAAACAGGCATTGTTTTGTATTTGCGTGTGTAACAGTAAATGGACCGACGATCACAGCCTTTGTGAGGCTCAATTATTACGCGGGTTTGATAATTAATCGTGTCGGAATACGTGTGAAAAGTTAGGGTGTCTTCCTATGCTGGTATTTATTCAAAACAGAATTAGAATCAACATAGGAATTTAATTTTATATTAATGGCAATTTAACCGTAAATACGGTCCTGTAGCGGAAAAACTTTTTATATCAAAAGCGTTCAGTATTCTGCAAGTATCAGCTATGAATAGTTAAAATATGTTGAACATTTTGTCCATATGAGGACTTTTCATGTTGTGGATTGGGCACCCGACGCTAGTAAACGGACATTTTCTGTTGGAGTTCTGGAGTTAAACCGATAAGAATGTAAAATGAGTATCTGTATATAAAATACTTAATTGCTTTAACAATATTTATTTATTTTAACCTTATACGTATTTCGGCATGTTTACATGCCATTGTCAAAGGTTATATGAAAAAGTAGACAGTTAGTGTTGTTATAGCAATAGAACTTGGTGACTTGATCTCAGTAATCGTCTGCAGCTGACTTGATTTCTTATTCCAAAATATCCAATAGAGAAGAATTTAAGAGATCAATTTGCTCATTCATTAACGGTACAGTTTTTAAATGTTTGTGAATTTCAAAAGCTTCTAGTATATCTAATTTACGTTTATCATCACAAAAGTGTAAACATTTTATGGTGGTATTAGGTGTCATTGGATGATTGTGTTCTAGTAAGTGTTTAGCGTAATTGGATTTATGTGGGTGTTTGTATTTGTAACAACGTACGTGTTCTTTATACCTAATATCAAAATTTCTAATTGTCTGGCCTATATAAACTGAATTACAATGCGAACAATTTAATTTGTAAATGCCTGATTTTAGCAAATCGTCTGTTTTTGATTTTACAGTAAACAAAGTGTTTAAGATGTTTCTAGTTGTTTCGAAGCCTACTTTATATTTATTTGTTTTTAAACTTCAGTTTTATCTCAGCCATATTTTAAGCATGTTGCTGTTGCTAAAGGGTGACGTGACACGGCGCAGTGACTTGATCCTTTTTTTTTTTTCATGGAACAGTATGCCGTGCGGCGGCTCATTTGAAAGCTCTTTTCAAGAGGAATTTAGAGCACTGTTTTTTTGACAAATATTGACTAATAATGTATACATAACCGTTGATTAAATTGGATATCTCACAAAAAAACACCTTTTGTTGAAATAAATGTAGTGTGTGGCTTTCAGTTTTGTTTTAATTTTGATGTTTACTCATATTAATGATGTAAAGTTTCTTCACTTGATAATTTGATTGTGACGAGGTTGACTAAAACTCAGTAAATTGGAATTCTTATCTTGGTTGGCTGTGGTAAAAAAACCTAGAACTCAAGAAGAAATATCCCACTTAATCAACTTCAAGTAACCAATTTAATCAACGGTTATGTTATTGGTCAATATTTGTCAAAAGAAACACTGCTCTGAATTCCTCTTCAAATGAGCCGTCACACGACACGACTGTTCCGTTAAAAAAAATAAGGATCAAGTCACTGCGCCGTGTCACGTGACCCTCTAGCAACAGCAATATGCCTAAAATGTGGCTGGGATAAAACTAAAGTTTGCGTGTTTGAGCGTTTTTACAGAAAAATAATATTTCGGGAGATATTGAATTTGTTCCATACTTTATCCACACACTGTATATATGTATCTCGATATTCGTTGTATTCCTTATGTAAAACATACGTTTATTTAAAGATTTTACTATTATTGTTTTTCTTCTTTTATTTATCATCAGTTTAGGCATGGTTCATTTCTCAGGTAGCGTCTTGATAATATTTTGTATCTCTTCAAATTCTTCACTTTAGTCAAGCACTATTTTAAAGAATTTTATTACTTTAATTGTTTTATCTTAATATTTATGCATGTTATTTTTAACGGAAACATTGCATTAAATTCCGAAACGTATTAAATAAAGAAATGATATTTGTTACGCTTTTATGTTTATTAATAATTATATAAATAACTCTTTTGTCATATTTTTACACTCCCATACTTCTACTGAAGTAAGGAAAATTATGATTTCATGCAAATTTTCGAATGACAAATTTTAGCGGAAATACGCGTTTTAGCGTCCAAGGAACCGAAATAAGTGGTTTTTAAAAAATGTCTGTCTGTGGGTGGGTGCGTATATATTACTAGCGGTTTAAAATTTTAGACATTTTCAAAGAAAAAGTTCCAAAAAAACTAGTTACAGTATTTTTTTTAACTTTCTGAGCCGATAGAGCTTGCAATGAACTACAAAATTTGTATTTTCAAATTTTTTTTTATTTCACTCTAGAAAATTTTGAACATTTTGAAATTGATTCATTTTTTATTTCTAAACGCAAATGCTGATCGTTATGAATTTTTATTAGTTTGATAGACTATTTGAAGTACTTTATTAGAATTAGAGAGAATTTTCAACTATTTTAAAAATTAGGGAAAAAACAATACTTTTTAATATCAACATCGTGTTTTGCGACAGTTACGTAATTTTAACTACCAATTAGCTCTAATAACAACAAATATTTTTCATTTTTTGCAAATTTTTAATAAATGTATAAATAAAGCTGTTATAACTATTTTTGTGAGCGCATTAAATATCTTAGCGCCTTTCACGTCGCGTCGTAGGAGCGCGCGCAGCCTGTAAGTAACCAACGTCTTGAGTCTGCAGCCGGCTTGTACCGGCTGGAGACGACTAGATGTAAATTTCTATCACTTTTTGACGCGAGAATATTTAAAACGTAAAAAGTATGGGAAAGTACCAGCGACCTGTTTTGCCCATTTTTAAAATAGAAACATCGATATTTAAAGTGAACAATTTTTGTTATGAAATATTTTCGATTCAGTCAGTATTTTGCAAGGAATTTGTTGTATTTTAACTTTTATAAATAAGCCGCCATTTTGAAATTCGCAGCCATTTTTGGTTGGTGCTGCTTTGATCATAGTTGCTAAAGATATCTCCGATAACTGCAACATAATTTAAAATTTCTTTCCACAGCAGCGTTTTCTGGTGAAACCACTGTACTATGCAGAATGGATTTAGAATCTGAAAATAGTAAAAAATGTTCCTATAAAGATAATTTCGGATATATTTTATTAATCCTTGTATCCACCAAAGCAACATTTGTCGGCGACCTGTTTTGTCAGTTGCTGAAAAAAATAATAGTCGCCGACTTTTCTTGTCGGAAACTGCGGTCACTTACAATGTTTATGTTTTCGGTCGGGGGCGATACATCGAAGAGCATTGGTTTTGCTATTTGTGTTTATCAATAACATGTAGCAAACAACATTGTTGCTTTGATGTATTTAACCAGGCGTTTTGCCGACATGGTCGACAGAAGATGTTTACAGAAACAATAATAAAAGTTGACGACTTTGTCGACGTCAAATGTTACTTTGGTGAATTCGAGGCTTTACGGGGCTACATAAATATTTAAGATCTTTACAATTTTTTTATTATTGTTTATACAATGTTATTCTACAAAAACACAGGCAATACGTACTCTTGTTGACAATCACTAAATTTAACAATTCTGAAAATAATTCAATGTTTTTTAAAATTTAGTTGTCATGAAGGTCTACATGTTTTCTTAGACTGCCATTTTTGAAATCTGTAAAGAGACCGGAACCTCCGACCTTCATGACAACTTGATTTTACGAAAACCTTAAATTATCTCGAAAACTGTTAGATTTAGCGCATTTCTCCAAGAGTACCTGTTTTGTGTATTTTTGTATGATTAATAGGACTTTATAACCAAAAACTTAAAATTATAAAGATTTAAGACAATAGAAAATACTACGTGACCACCCATATGAGATATGTTTAGGGCAGTTATTCAAACAAAAATTAGTGGAAATAGTAAACTAATTGAACAATGCTTATAGGTATAAAATTTAAAAATTTGGTGCAACTACAGCGAAAGGTAACGACAAAAAGTTATTCGACTGTTCCATCTTTAGGAGACTGTAACTCCGGATGAAGCATTTCCGGATCCATATTCATTGAAACTTTTTTACTGCTTTCAGATTTTGACTCTACCGAAAAAATGCGCCCTGTATAGCCTGAATGTAATGCCATTGTAGTAATTTTAGTACAAGTCTTTTACAATTTGAATTTCTAAAAAGCGTCGTGATTTAAATCAAATTAATACGGCCCTTATTTATAAAATGTAAGCTCGCATAAATTGGTTCAGATATTTCGAAAATAGACATTATGGATTTGGCTTTTCATATGATACCAAACACCTGCTTTTCGATTAGGTAAATAATATTCAAATCGGGGGTGGCTATGATTTTGTTAACCGCCCCTACTGGCTAAAATAACAAGCACTAAACTGGGGTTTTGAACCAGACCAATGGTGGTATTCGTTCAAAACAAATTTACAAGTAACTGTTTAGACTGCAGACCAGACGTGGTATTACTTTAAATATTGAGTCTTATAAACTCTAACCAAATATTTGTTAAAAATTTATTTTATATTACGCTATCTTTCCAATATTTTTAAATTCTAAATTTTAATTTTGCAGCAGCTGTACTGAAAACGATCACCCCAGGTATCTTCACACCTCATCTCTTCGGAATTTACCTACTCCTAAGGCTCTTTCATCTGATACTCTGAAACTTGAGCAATGAAAGAAAAAGAAAAGTTTAGAGTAAATGGTGATCCGTTGCGTTAACAGAACAAACGTTCAGGGGTTGCAGTTAAATAATAATGGGGTTCCATTTCAAAGTCGAAGAGACTTGGTCGTTTAAAATGAATGGGTACAAAAAGAGAGGGGTGATTAACCCCAATCTATCAGTTAACAGGGTAATCACGGGAACGAATCCCCACAATAAATCTGAGGTTTTTTCTATTCGTCCACGTGCTTTATTTTGCTCTGCTAACTACGATTGCGCTTTTCTCCAGGTTCGTGATTAGTTTTCGTGGTTCAACTCACAACTACAACTAACTAATCGCACTTGCCCGTAAAAAGAACACACCCGAATGATAAAAACCTAGCTAACATTTTTCAAACAAACTGATGGTGAGGAAAAGACAAATAAATCCTTAAACTATTGCATTTGTCGGTTTTTGTCCAACTTTTACTGCAATCCAAGAAACGTGTGGCCTGTTAGTTCCAACCGAATCCAGTTCTTCAGTTGAATTCGTGTCGAATCAAGATTCAATTGAAAATCTAGATCAGCTGTAAAGCTAGGTTTTAATCCTATTTTGCTATCGCTAAACCTCACGAAATATACGAAATGTTAGATCTGGAGTTAGTTTAATACAGATCTGAATTGACTTTAAATCGAATTCAAATTTGATTTGATACTAATCCCGATTGAATCCAAAACGCATGCTGACCCAATTTAAATTGAAACCAGATTCGATCTAAATCGGATCAAAATCCAAATTAAGATGCGCATCAAGATTTTCGCAACATTAATAGTTCTAGATCTGAATTAACTCGAACGGACCCAGAAATCCGATCGGGTTCTTTCAAATTCAAAGAGGATCCTGATTAAATTTTGATTGAACTTTGATGAAATTCCAAACCAAATCCAACTCCCCTCTTAATCCTATTATTCTTGCTTAAATTAGCAACGGAACAATTGTTAAGTCCGGAGTAAATTTAAATACAGACTTGAAATGACTTCAAATCGGATCCGAGTTGGATTTGAATAACACCGTATCAATATTGTCATATTTGGAACAAATCTGAATCGGATTGAGATAAGAATTCAAATCGAATTCGAATAGGACTTGAATCGAACTGTAAACGGATCGAAATTGGTTTAATATTAAAATAAAATTAAACTCGAAGCAAGTCTTTCGCATCTCTTCATATTAATTTTATGAAGCTACTTTGGATTTCATACTGACTCCGATTGAATCCAAAACGCATACGCAAATTGAAACCAGATTCAATCTAAGTCGGATCAAAATCCAAATTAAGATACGCATAAAAATTTTAACAACATTAATAGTTCTAGATCTGAATGAACTCGAACGGACCCAGAAATCCGATCGGGTTCTTTCAAATTCAAAGAGGATCCTGATTAAATTTTGATTGAACTTTGATGAAATTCCAAACCAAATCCAACTCCCCTCTTAATCCTATTATTCTTGCTTAAATTAGCAACGGAACAATTGTTAAGTCCGGAGTAAATTTAAATACAGACTTGAAATGACTTCAAATCGGATACGAGTTGGATTTGAAACGAATCTTGATTGATTTAAATAAAACTAGATTCAATTAAATCAAATCAAAATTCAAATTAAGATAGGGATCAAGATTTTGGCAGCCATAATAGTTTTACATCTGAAGGAATTCTATCGGATTCAGATTACATTCAGTAAGGATCCTGATTGAATTTTAACTGAATAAAGAAATTCCAAATTAGATCCATCCAATCGCTGTAAATTTGAGGTACAATACTGACAGAATATTTACATTTTTGACTCCTCAATCTGTTTAATTTTCTCATTACAGTGGGGAAAATATTATATCAACTTATGAAATGTATATGACAAATATTACATCAACAAAATGATTTGAATTAAAGATCCTGTTTAGTTGTAAAACTCTAAATGTAACATTTCCTCCCTAATCGTATGTTTCTTCTGTTACACATCGAATAACACTTTATGGATATTGTCATATCTGAAACAGATTTGAATCGGATTGAAATAAGAACTCAAATAGAATTTGAATAGGACTTGAATCGAATTGTAAACGGATCAAAATTAGTTTAATATTAAAATCAATTTAAACTCGAAGCAAGTCCTTTGCGTCTCTCCGTAATAGTTATATGATTCCAGTTTCATTTTTTAATCCGTAATAAATTTAAATCGGTTTGTATTTAGATACAAAGTGGTTTCGTATTAAATTCAAATTAAACTCAAAGCAAGTTTTTTGCATCTCCTTGGAATATTTTTAGATGCAAATAGAACTGAACTAGTTGAATTTTTAAATTATATCAAGTAAGGATTGGATTTAAATTGAATTGTGTTTAGATCCAAATCGACTTTGCGTTAAATCTCAATTTAAACTAAAATCAAATACTTTGCATTTTCTTGTTATACTTTCATATAGGATCAGACTCAATCGGTTTTTTAAGACTCATGCCTGATCCGAATTGTATTTACATTAGATTGTGATTGTATCTAATCGAATTCAAATTTAATTTTTATTGTATATAGATTCAATTCGATTCGGATGAGTATTAAGAAAAAGAAGTCGTATCAATCTCTCACACGTCTTTGTAATACTTTTAGATCTACATAAGTCTTAATCGATACCAGATTTAAATCAGATTGAATCAAAATTTTGGATTAACCAAATTGTGATTAGATCTAAATTGGCTTTGGATTGAATCCAAATTGATAATCGAAGCACTCCTTTCTAACCAACTAGCAATACTTCTAGATTCAGATAGAATTCCATCAGTTGCATTTTAGAATCAAATCGAATTTCAGTCAAATTATAATTGGGTTCAAATCGGCTTTAGATTGATTCAAAATTAGGATTCGAACAAAACCCTTAGCATTTCCTAGTAATACTTGTACATGAAGATAGAATCAAGCCTAATGCTAGCTGGAGTTGAATTGGATTGTGATTGGATCCCAACCAGATTCAAAATTAATTTTAATTGTATAGAGATTCAATCCGAATCGGATGAAGATTAGGAAAAAGGATCAAACCCTCGCACACCCTTGTAATACTTTTAGATCTACATAGTTCGCAATTAATACTAGATTAAAATTATATTGAATAAGGATTGTAAATTAATCAAATCGGGATTAGATCTAAATCGGCTTTGGATTGAATTCAAATTAGTATTTGAAGCACGGTTTTATCATTTGACAGCAATATTTCTAGATTTGGATAGAATTCCATTGGTTGCATTTTAGAATCAAATCGAATTTCAGTCAAATTATAATTGGATTCAATTGGCATTGGATTGAATCGATATTAGGATTTAAACAAAACCTCACATTCGCGAGTAATAGCTGTAGATGGAGATAGGACCAAATCGGTTTTATTTAAAATCATATCGGATCCGGATTGGATTTCAATCGAATTTAAATTAGATCTAAATCGGTTTCGGATTAAATTTAAATAAAGTTTCAAACCAAATCCTCTGTGTTAGCTAGTAATACATTTAGATCCGGATAGGAAGCCATAAGTTTTACTTTAGGACAAACTCGAATTTTGATTGAATTTTAATCTAAGTATGATTGGATTTAAATTGAATTCAAAGTTAATCCAATTTAAAATTTGAATGAAGCCAGTTCGCCTCCCAGCAACTTCTAGATCTGAATAGGATTCGAGCGGATTTAGATCCAAATTACCATCCAGATATGTACGGCGCGCAAGTTTTATATTTTTAATATCCGGAATCTGTTTTAATTTTCTCGTTTAAGTAGGGAAAGGCAGCGCGAGTATTATCTTAAAATATAAAATTCACAATATGCAGATGTTGGGGGGCGAGACCAGTACTACATCAACGAAATGATTCCCGTATCTGTAAGTCGGCTGTTAAATTTTATGCTTGAAGTTAGAAGTGCGCTCGTTATTCGTGTTCCACGTTGTTTTTTGCCATTATACAAGTCGAAGCTGCTTCTTAACGTCTACTTTTGGTTTAAATTATTTTTCCCTGAGCTGCGTCATCTGAAATTCAAACGAAAATGTATAAAACATGCGGTTTACTCGCAATTAAATTTCGATATCGGTCGTAAAGCAGAAAAGAGAGAAAGAAATCGCTTTTTTATGTCTGTGTGTGTATATGAATGTGTGTGGAACACATTGTTAATTAGTCTTTTCGTATTATAACGGGTACCCAAACAAAGTTCGGGCCAAATTAGCAGTTTCGCGACACGTATAGAAAAATTAGCCCGTTCTCGGCTTTGATAATCGAGCTCGTTAAACGTCTACTGTTGGTAGGTATATAACGGGGCGAAACTAAAATTAGCGGGACGCTGCTGGGCCGATTAAAGAAAGTTTGAAAAAGTTTGCCTATTATACGAGAGCCCGCGATTACGCGTTACTTTAAACTTTTTGTTTCACGTGGGCACATTTAAAGCGACATTCGGCAGTTAAAGTAATTCGGGTGGAACTTTCGTGCATCGTAAAAATTCGCGAAAAGTGCCAAAAACATCTCAAAGTACCCGTTGTAAAAGCTAATGTCCGGTGTAATTGTTATTCTCATAGGGGTGATGCAGCTCAGTTCCTGTTGGAACGCCCTGATTTAAAGGGATCTACACGCCAAGATTGCCAAAACTACTTCTTCACTTAAATATATGACTTAATATTTTTATGGGAATGGACATACGAGGCTTTTATACACACTTCATAAATCAAACTTTATTTTCATTGGATTTTCTTTTTTTGTTAATTTGTACTCAAAATTAAAAAAATATTTGTTCGTAAATGTAATTTGTCCCTAATCATTAAAATTAATAAAAATCAGAAATTATTACCAAGAGAATAAATATACATCAATAATTAAGAAGCGTCCATTATCAGCGCTCGAGAACAACTATTCGTATTCAAATTTTTTTCATTAGGCACAATAAACTTTTCTTCGTCAAATTGTATTCGAATTAATCGAAATTAGATTCAGATCAGTTTCCAATTCCATCTGTATCGGATTCTAATAAAATCTAGATTTAATCCTAATCCGTTCTTGCCATAATTAGAATTCAGACCAAGACGGTGCTTTAACGAATTTTTACCATTAAGACAACAAACGTTCGTTCAGTTCCAGATGTATTAAATTGGATCCAAAATATATTCGAATCAGGTTTGAATTTCGTTTCGTTTAAATCCTTTCCGGACTTAAAAATGATTTGGATTTAATCCTAATTCGATCTGGATCCGATCAAGGTTCAAATTAGAATTTTAACGAATTTTTATCATTACAGACAACAAAGGTCTAGTTTTGGTTATGACATAATTTGATTCAATAAAATTTGAATTCAAATCCTTAATTGCTTCTAAAGAAAATCCGGATTAAACCCCAATTTGATCTGAAACAGATTAGGATGGTTCATTGTAGGGTTCAGACTAAGCAAAATCTTTAGGTAATTTTAAAGACGACAAATTTCTAGTTTCGGTTGTTAACCAAATTACATCAAATCAGATTTGAATTGCAATTGGAATCAAATTTTTTATGAACCCAAGCGGGATTCGATTGTAACCCTAGTTCGATCGAAATCAGATCAGGGTTTAAATTAAGCTTCAGACCAAACCTCTACCGAATTTTTGTCGTTAAAGACAGCAAACTTTTAGTTTCGTATAAGACTGTTTTAGATTTAAATTAAATTCAGATCGAATCCTGTATGGACAGACCAACTGAATTCAATCCCATTATACATTTCAATCGGATCAAAGTTTAAATTAAAATTCAGACTGAGCCAGTACAAGTTTAGTTAATTGTTCTTCTTAAAAAAATATATTCAAGTAAGATTTAATCCATTTGAATGATATTTGATAGCGACTCAAATAAGATCAGGTTCTAAGTCGGATCAAGAACCAAATTTAGGTTTAGACCATAGCACTGCAAAATGTATGTTTTGGATTGAACTCAATTAAATCCGCATTAAATTCAGATCGAATTCTGTATAGACGCAATTAGCATTCGGATTTAATCTCATTATATATTTAAATCGGATTAGATTTTAAATTAAGACTGAGTTAGCGCTGGTTTAATTATTATCATTAAAAACAACAAATTTTTAATTTTGGATAAGACTCACCTATATACAAATTAGATTCAGATCAAATTCCGTATGGGCGCAAATATCATCCGGATTTAATCCCAATTACATCTTAGAGGGATCAAGGTTTAAATTAGGATTTTGACTAAGCCAGCGCTGTTTTAACAAATTTTTTCCATTAGAAATGTAGTTTCAAATAAGATCCAAATTATATTTGAATAAGATCTACATAAACCCAAATAGGATCAGGATTAATCTCAATTTGATTTAAATAGGAATAAGATACAAATCTGGATTCAAAGCAAGGCGAATTTTTATTATCAAAAACAACTACTTTTGTTTGCAGTTGGCTTTAAACGGATTCAAATTATAACTGTATAGAATTTTAAATTTTTAAATTTTTTATGGCTTAAAGGGAATTCGAATTTAATCAAAATTTGATCTGAATCGGATTAGTTTTCAAATTAAGGTTTAGGCCAAATCAGTGCTTTGGCGTATTTTTATCACTACAGACAACAAACTTTTAGTTTCGTATAATATTCAAGTGGTTTTGAATTAAATTCAAATCATATCCTGTGTGGACCAAGTAGCTGATTTAACACCAATTTGGCCTTAATCGGATTAGGTTTCAAATTATTCTTCAATTATTCAAAGAGACTTAATTTAAATTCGAATAAGATTCAATATTGAGCCAAATAGTATCACGAGTATGTCTTAATTTTTAGTATTCAGACCAAGGCAGTGATTTAACAAGTTTTTAACGCTAAAAGCAACAACTTTTGGTTCCGGACAGGACTCAAACGAATCCAAATTGGATTCAAATCAGATTTAATACAGATCGTTAACAGGCACACGTATTTAACCCTAATTAGATCTCAATCGAATTGGGGTTCAGATTAAAGTTCAGGCCAACCCAGTGCTGCATCCAATTTCTATCATTAAAGACAACTTTTAGTTTTAAATATGACTTAAATAAATTTAAATAAAATTCAGATCAAATCCTGCATGTGCCCAAGTAAAATACGGATTGTATCCCATTATATATCCTGATCAGATTAGGGGTTATATTGGGATTTAGACTATAAGGTCGCGCTTTTACGAATTCCAAACCTTTTTGATTAAAAATTAAGATTCAAATCCGCTTCGAATTCTATTTGAATAAATTATGATTAGGATGTAATCTAAATTGGATCAAGTTCAAATTAAGATTCAGACCAAGGCAGTACTTCAACGACTTTTATCATTAAAGATAAAAACCATTATTTCCGGCTAGAACGTAACCAAATCCAAATTAGATTCAAATCAGATTTGAATTGCATTTTAATCGGATTTAGTATTTTATCTCAATTTGAACTGGGCAGAATCAATGTTTTAATTAGAATTCAGACAAGGCAGAGTTTTATGGCATTTTTATATTAAAGACAGCTACTTTAACTTCCTGGTAACACTCAAACGTATCCAAATTAAATTAAAATCAGATTTAAATTCCATTTGAACCAGATCTTTTATGGGATTAATTGGGATTCAAATTTAAATCAAATTCGAAGTGAATTCAATCAGGCTCCAAATTAACCTTCAACCAAGACAGTGCTTTAAAGATTTTTTATCAATAAAGACTAGAAACCTTTAGTTTACTAAATTGGATTTAAATTAGATCTTGCAAAAGCCAAATAAAATGAGGATTTAATCCCGATTTGATCAGATTCAGATTAGGGTTTAAATTAGAATTCAGGTCAAGGCAGTGTTACACAAAATGTATTTGATTAAAAAATAGATTTAAGACAAATGTGAATTTAATTTGAAAGCATTTCTAAACGGACCCAAATAGTTACTGGATTCAATCTCTATTTGATTTGAAACGGATCTAGGCTTAAGCGATTTTACGCATTTTTTTTATTATTAACAAAATATTTTAGTTTCGGATAGTACTTTATTGAATTCAAATTAAATTCAAATCAGATTATGCTTGAAATCAAGTAGGATGCAGTCTTATGTCCAATTTGATCTAAATCGGATTAAGTTTTAAAGCAGTATTCAGAGTAAGTCAGTGATTTATTCAGATTTTGGTCATTAAAGACAAACAGCTTTGCATTGGATGAAACTTGATCGAAATTGGATTAAATTAAAATTGTACCAGTGTTGAATTTGAATTAGATCCTGATACGATTCAAATCGTATAGGGATTAAATAAATATGTGAATCAGATTTATTCAACACTTGATAAGCGTACAAAAATAAAATTTAGACTAAGCTAGTAAAAAGCTGTTCTGCATTAAAATCACTTTGGAAATTTTAAAGCCGACCGAACTTTAGAATCACAAAGTTTGGAACACATATATTTAAGGTTCTGAATGAGAAAATTTTTACAAAATTACATAGAATATGCCACTCACAGTGTAACAGCCAATGGCAGGCATTTATTTGCAGGTTCTTCACAAATTAGACCCTGACTGGCCGCGATAAGCCTTTTTTAGGAAGTTCCAATGTTATCGGTGGTGTATAACCATAGCAACACGTCAACAAAAATTTTTACAATTCATAATTATATAACGCGTTTGTACGATAGTACATACCAACCTATTATACTAAATAATAATTCAATTTTTTTGTTTGTGGGATATTCTAAAAAATTTATTTATAATTCTGCCTTTCATTGATGAACTCCATTGTGTTGATGCACGGCAATATCACTCGTCTTTCAGAATCGTGATGTTGCCTAGCAACATCACAATTTCGTTGTCAATGAAGCGACAGAATTATCGATAATTTTTAATTCAATGAGTATCTGTATATAAAAAACTTAATTATTTTAACAATATTTATTTACTTTAACCTTATAAGTATTTCGGCATGTTTACATGCCATTTTCAAAGATTATATGAAAAAGTAAACAGTTAGTGTTGTTATAGCAATAGAACTTGGTGACTTGATCTCGGTAATCGTCTGCAGATGAGTTGATTTCTTATTCTAAAATGTCCAATAGAGGAGAATTTTTAATTCACTTGTGGTATTGCTGTTGATAACTTAACGTGAATTTTTGGCTTTTAAAAATCGTAGCATATTTTAATTAGACTCAATTTAAGAATGTTGGGTTAGTTGAAATTTTCTGATTTAAATATTTGAACTAATGTCAAAACAGAAAAATGAAGAAATAAGTTATTGTATGTTTCTTTTTTAAACCAACAAGGTATAATTAAACTGTCTTTTTAAATTTTTTATTTTACGAACCGAAGCTGTTTAATTCTTGAAATCGAATACCGTAAATAATACTTCCAATCTACAGGGTTAATTTAACAAGCCTTTTTATTTTTTTAACGTCTATTAGCTCGAAAAGAACATTTCGCGGATGTCTGAAGCACAATACACGTATTATCTCGCCTGCCATGGCCACAATTTCTGCAACGGCGAGTTATTGCTTACTAGTCGATTTCTGTGAAAATATGGAATTGTTTTGTTAAAAACCCTGCAGTCCCTTCTTATTGCTCTAATAACAACGGATTCCATGGGCAACCGGGGGGTATTATTAGGATAAGTACCCAAGCAGTAGCACGCGCTAATGTAATCAAGGAAATTTCTGTGTAATTTACATGGAAATTAAGTTCAAACATTGGACAAAATTTCGGGGACGCCTGGTAGATACATAATGTGTAGCTTGATGACGAAGTCTATTGACTCACTTAATAGGCATCGCAAGCTGCCTCTTCCAACTAACCATCAGGGTTGACAGTGTTGCTGCTTATGATCATGATGCCTATTACTGTAGTGAGCCATATAAAATATTGACATGTTGGCTGAGTTTGTGCGAAACGTTTCGTGTGTTTCGCACAAGTTTGGAATTGGAATTAGCAAAATCCGTTCTGTGGGCGTCATTGTCCCAGTCGAGTTGTTCACTAAACGAACGTTTCATTAATTCAATCTAATTTAATTTAAGCATAGAGGAAACCCTATAACGTATCGGCAATCTGATTAGCATAGTTTATCCATTAAAGACACGTGAGTAAAGTTATAGTAGAGGCGCCGGGGAGACACACTCGGCAAACTCGCTCTCTGCTCCATCCTAATCTAACGACGAACGCATCAAACTGAAACCACAAACAATATAACGTCAAATTGTCAAGCTAACATGAACTTGTTCCCCGCGGAGACAACTACGAGAGAGCGAACGGCGAATGTAGATCATGACAGTTTACAGTCTGCCGTCACAGTGATTCCAAATTAGATGGATCGTTTTTTCTTGCCTGATTTAAGGTTTCCTTTCAAAAATCCAAATTAGGAGAAAAAATACGATACCTGAGCTTTAGCGCACCGTTGTTATTTGATGCTTTTTTTACCTACACCAGGTTCGTATCAAAATCTGAAGCAGTAAGAAAACTTTGTGCAAGCGTTCTCGAAATCCATTAGTTTGTGGACGATAAGGTGACGTTACAAAAAATAAAAGAATTTGTGTCTTTATTTTTGCTATTTTCTAGCAAGATTCTGATCACTTATAAGCTTATTAATGAAAAAGCTTTACATTAGGGCATTTCAAAAGGTATCTCGAAATTTTCGTAATTTTCCTTAAAATAAATGAATAAATTTCCATATTGCTGTGGTATGATAGGTAGGTGTGCATTTATTTGTGTAATGTAAAGTTATTAATCATTTTTATTAGGCCACATAGCATTTCCTAGATTAAAGCGTACTGTTTGTGCTTATTTTACTGCCACTGGCCGTATATATAACATTTAAATTAAATCCAACAGACATTCCACGACTTTTTGAGCTTTCATCTAATTATTTTTAAAATACGGATAATTCAAATGAATGTGTCTTTTAAAGGCTGGAATTTAAATTATTTAAGCTGAAGTATTGCAGAAGTATTAACTAAATTAAATTAATAGGTATCTCAAACTATATCCTTTCCGTGTTGTACGGTTTTTGACAAAACTGTAATTTTATTTTATTTGTAATTGATTTATTTTTTTCTCTTAAAATATCCAAGCTCAACGGATATTTCGAACCTCACAAAACACAACTTACAGTTTGATATAAATTTTAACATTAAAAGTTGGTTTACTTCAAGTTTATCACCAAAAATCATTGGAGAAAGTTATAAAAAATTCAAACGTGTCCCCACAACACATCAAAAAAATTTAAACCAACACCAAATTAAAATTGTAAAATCCTGAAACGTGGGTCAAGAATTTTCGGTAATCTTCAAACACACCGATAACCCGACCGTGACAGATTAAAACGAGTCTGACAACCGATCAGACTGTAAGCTATAAATTATTAACACCCAGATCGTGTACACCGTGAACGACGATCGTTGGTTGTGGTTTAGCAATTCGGTGGTAAAGACAAACACTTCAAAACGTCAATTCCTCTCCACGGACCCTTCTCTACCTAGATGGAGAATATGCTGGAACGGACGGGGGTGAGTCAGCCAAGGCCAGATATAACGTAGTTAGTTAGTTACAAGTTATAAGGAGTTACAAGTTACTAGTTTAACCCTAAGCGGCCCCTTGTTACCCGTGGCGGTTTGATGTGACCGGGCCGGCCTGCATATTGTCATTTAACCCCCGCGTGGGGCTTGTGAAATGAGAACCAGGCCCTTGCGCCTTGCCTTGAAAGCCATCTCCAACCGAAGACGACTGAATATTAGATTGGACCCGATCCGGGGGTTAAGTTTGAGACCTTCATGCAGATTGAACTGTTACGCCACTACATAATTGAACGTGCCTAGATGTAACACTTGTTAGACTAGGACATTATGGTCTTTGTTGACACGTGTTGAAATTGTTCGAACTTCAAAGGAACAATGAAACGATATAACGATAGTGTATAGGCCTAAATCAATTGGAGCTTCAGAACGCAGATGTTAAACATGTTTTAGTTTTGTGGACAATGATAAAAACCTTTTCAAAAATGTAGTTTTTTAGTTTTGCAACGATTGTTGAATCCAAATTGTTTCGGATTAAAAATTTTTATCAGGTCTTCATAATGAATCAAGTTTAAAATTAAACAAAACTTGTGGTTTGTTTGAATCCGGATTCGATGAGAAATTTGAATTTAGAAGGTGATTGTTTTCGCAGAAGGGTTTAAATAATGTTTTTCGATCTAAAGCGGATGCAAATTTAATACAGATTAAAATTAAAATCTGGGCCCAACAAGGAGCAAAAAGCAGTTTTAAATAAAACGAAATTTTACAATGCAGATTTCAATAAAGTTCTAATTTTTCAGTGAAGAAAAATGCGATCTAAATATGGTTTAAATTAGAAATCAGTTCTCACTTCCAGTCTAGTGTTTAAATCCTGATCTGCAGAGAATTTAGAATAATTTGAATCAATAATTAAATTGGGCATTTTAATCGGATTCAGATCTTAGGCGAATCTGCACTGAATCACAAAAAAACTAAAATTCAAATCCACCAAAAATTATAGAAAAGTTTTAAATCAGAATAACAGAAGTCGAGTATCAATTAACTACTAAATTTTGAAACGATTATGATCCGGTTTTAAAATCAATCCGAATATCTGGGTTTTGGCTTCGATCTGGATCCAAAAAGAATTTGAATTTATTTTTAAATTAATGGTCTCAGTTTGAAACGGATTTTACGAATCCTATTTTTAATCCGGATCCAACAGAACGAAAAATCGTATAAAATCAAACGAAAATTTTCAACCCCTATGTTCTTCGTTACTAGACGAAAAACAACATGATCTGAATATTGATTCGAAATCCTGATTCTAATTTTCAATCGGATTTAAATTTAGATCCTGGGTGGATCCGTATTAAATTCTGTGTTTTGAATCTGTATTCAGATTAATATTTTCAATCGGATCTAGGTTTTACGGTAGTAGGTCTCAATCTAAAGGAAATCCGTATTCAATTAGAATTCAAATTAAAATCCAGATTTAAACACAAAACGAAAAATTGTATTAAATGATATAGACGTATTGAACACGTTCTGAATATGAAAACAGTTTTAAAATCAATCTTAGCTGGTTTTTCATTTGAATCAGAATCCGATAAGAAATTTGAAAATATAGTTGGACGCTGACGTTTTCATTTTGTAGACATAGTAATATTTTTAAGTACCTAACGATCTTAAATTGGACCCGAGTTCAATTTTAATCTATGGTTAAATTTGCTTAAAACTGATTGAAATTCAATCCTGATCAAATCAGGAATTTCAACTTTTATTCGCAAGCGAATTTAAATCTTACGCGTAATAAGGTGTTTAGTTCTAAATCCGATTCAAAGTAAACCCGCATCTAATGAGCAACTTGAATCTATATTAAGATCGATATCTTCAATCGGATTTGGATCTCGTCAACAATGATGTTGCACTTAATCAAAGCAAAACTTAAAAATTTAAAACTAGATCCGCGACTAATGAAAATTGGACCTACAGCTGAATTTATCTTCTCAAACAAATTCGGGTCTTATGGATAGAATTATTTGTACGTTCAAAACAAATTCGAATTGGATCCGGATGGAATAAGGAATTGTAATCTACAATTGGATTTTTTTTGTAATCCTCAATTCAGATCCTACGTAGAGTAACATTTCTAGATTCGGAACGAGATCCAAATTGGATCCGAATCCAATAAGGCATTTGATTTTGTAGTTGTATTCGTACTTTCAATCGGATTCAGATGCCGCGAGTAATAGCTTTTATAAAGCTAATTCGGTGGAAAGCCGGGTCTAGATGGAAATAAGAACCAACTATTCTGAATTTAATTTAGATCTTGCGAATTAAATTGCTCTAAATACGAAACATTAGAATTGGATCCGCATCTAATGCGAAAATTGAGTTCTGGTTAAATTTTAATTCTTAATGGGATTCAAATCTTATGAGCAGTCCGGAACGGATTCAAGTTGTATCTAATTGAATCAATATCTAGATTCACATTCTGAATTAGATTCATATCTTACAGTTGATTGGAAACGAATCAGAAATGGATCCCCGTCCAATGAAGAATTTGTGCTTCGCTTGAATTCGTATTCTCAAACGGATTAGAATCTTATGAATAGTATTATTTGTTCATTGGAAAAAAATCGGATTGGATCTGCTTTTAATGAGAAATTTTAACCCACAGGATACGTATTGCAATCCTCAATACAGATTCTACGTAGAGAAACATTTACAGATTTGGACTGTTTTTGAAATTGGATGCCCATTCAATAAGGCATTTAATTTGTACTTTCAATCGTATTCGGATTCCACGAATAATAACATTGATAAATTCGGAGCTGATCCGATTGAAATCTGGGTTCAGATCGAAATTTAAAAAGATTCATATTCTCAATGGGACTGGAAATGTCTGTTGAACTGAGACGAATCAAAATTGGATCCGCACCCAATGAAAAACGTGAGCTTTTGCTGAATTTGTATTTTCAAACAGATTCAGATCCTATAGACAGTATTATTTGTAAATCTAAAAAAAATTTAGTTTGCACCACATTGATTGAAGAATTCTAATCTACAGTTGGATCCTTTGCAAAATATTCTTTCTCAATAGATTCTACATAGACTAACATTTCTTAGATTCGTACTGTTAATCGGATTCACATGTTACGGATAATAATGTTACCAATATTGGAGTAGATTCGGTTTAAATCCAGGTTCTATTCCAAGAAATTTAAACTTATATTGTGAATCTATTATAGATTTTACGAACTGTTTTCTAAATACGGAACGGAACCGAATTCGATCCGCATCTAATTAGAAAGCTGAATTTACAATTGGATTGTAATTTTCAATCGGATTCAGATCTTCCGGTCAGTAATATTTCTCCTAATCGGATTCAAATTAGATCTACAAGAATTGATGAATATTGTCAATATCGGATACAGAATTTATGGATTGTCGTATATCCGAAGCGGATCTAAATCGGATCTGAGCCCAAATTAAATTCGAATTCAACGCAGGATAAAGAAAATGTGTAATTTTTGGAAGATCTCCGATCAAATGAGCAAACGCTTCCGTTTGTATGATGAAAACGTCATCGATAAAGGTCTTGGTCTTGAATAGATTTATTTGCTCATAACTGTTTGGTTGAATGTAATCTTCATTATCGCGCACCCCCGTAAGGCAGAAATTTATAATTTCCGTTTAGCGGAATGTATGTTAGTGGGAGGAAATTCGTGTAAATAGCAGGGCAATTTGTTACCCTTCTGAAGCGTTATTTATTCAGGTGAACGAAGTAAATACTTCGCGGAATTTGAGACTGGCTTCTCTTTTATTCCTTCGTTTATCCGAGCGGCGCTTAGCGCGCTAATTGTTTATCGGTTTGGCAAGAGACACAAATCCCCGCCGCGAATGCATTTTCCCGGAGAAGTAAACAGAATAAAATATAACCCGGACCAATTTTCTTAAAATATGTGTATGCTTTTGTTGGGAGTTTTTAAGTTTTGGCGATGTTTTGTATTGGGGATGCGACGTACACATCCCTGCCGGCCATATTCGTTACTGTCCATTGTACGACCAACAAAAAGGAAACAAAATCACTGAAGTTTTACGATACATTTCCAACTCCGGCGACATTTTCCTGAAATGGAATATGTTTGAAGTGTGCGACGTTGAAAACATACACGAAATATGCGACGACGTTTTGCTCATAAACAAAATTGAACTTTTGGTAATTCAAAAAGTCGTTTCCTGAAACCTCATGCAAGAAGCGATTTTCCAAGATTTAAATTTTTTGTTTTACGTCTAGCAAAGTGTCTCGTAAATTTCTGAGTGATGGCGTAAATGAAGTCTTGAACGGCCAATGCACATATCCGAAACAGTATACGAATCATCGGCTTTATCAACTCCCGAATGCTGAACACGTAATCGGTATTACGACTTTAGTAGGAGCAAAAAACTGATAGTTTTCGCGATGAGTGCACGCGCCTTGAATGGAAATCCTTGTTTCGTATCTCTCGAGCCGGTTAAACGGTGTCGCCTGTTCTACAGCAACACATCCTGTTAAATTTTTACGCATCTCCGAGTCTGATACAAATACATAAACAAAAGGAAAATATGGGCGAAACGACGTCGTAATGCAAGCGATAAAAGATACTCCTGCATGTGTTTATAACTCTTCCGGAATTTGGGAGATTCGGGAAAAATGTTGTGCCTGGCAAATTTGCTTTTAAAGTTACCTACTTTACAACTTTGCAAAATGGATTTTTTTCCTACCTGATGCTGACATGTCTAGAGCTCCACTTTAATCATTGATTTCAGGGCAACTTATGTAGAGACAGAGACCGGGGAATTTAAGATTTAATATGCGTCAGCTTCGAACCGGCAAAGCTGAGCATCATCCATTTCATAATTACTGTTTAACTTTAATTAAAATTAATTTTACATAGACTCAAGTCGGTCAACTTAGTAATAAATGGTTTGATTTGAATAGATAAGAAAAATGTTAAGAAACGATTGAAAATTGTCAAAAAATTAGGAAAGTGATCACAACTTGTAAAAAAACTTTTCTTAAATATTATTTCTACAAAAACTCCATCAATAGTGCTGTATATAATATAACATTCTGCTCATAACAATTTGGTGGCAGCAGCGCGATTTTACGACACGGTTTATTATTTATGTTATGGTATGTACTACTTTTACTTTGCTCATACTTATAGAGAGAAAATGTGTTGTGATTGTAAAAGAAAATTTGATTTTAATATTTTGAAGAAAATCAGCTTTTTGCAAATCCAAACAAGTATTTTTATGAAAAACGTCAGAAAATCGTTAAAACGCTTTATGTATATTTTTTAGAACATTTCTTTTATTGCAATTTGGTGGCAGTAGTGGAATTTACCATAAGGTTTATTATTGTTGTTAAAGTGGCTTTTTCTTTCTCATATATTATAACCTAAAAAGGTATAGAGATCTAAGACTTATACAGCTGAAAACTTGTAGATTTGAAGTATTCTGGTAGAGACAAGTAATTTTAAAACAAAAAAAGCTGTCGGGCAACCGACACGAACCCTGAAAAACCAGTCTCCTACCATTTACTAGAAAAAGAAACCACGAAGGCATAAACCCACCGAAACTCTTTGGAGAAACTCTGCAAATTAAGGGGGAAGTCAAATACTTGGATGTAATTTTAGATAGCAAGTTGACTTGGAACCAACATTTACAGAGAACTACCAATAAGGCAAAAACATCCTTGATGATGGCAAGAAGAGCCTTTGGAAATAAATGGGGATTAAAACCCAAAATGGTCTACTGGTTATACACAACAGTGATAAGACCAACAATAACCTATGGTTCACTAGTATGGTGGCCAAAAGTAAATCAAAGACAGACAACTAACCAGCTTTTTGTTGTTCAAAGACTGGCTTGTCAGACAGGAGTACTCCGACAGCAGCACTGGAAGCTCTTCTGCAACTTCCTCCCCTAGAGCTAATAATCAAGGGCGAGGCACGCATGGGAGCATACCGCTTAAACTGCACGGGCAATTGGAGAAGCAGCCAACAGATATGGGGACACTCCAAAATAACAACTGTAGTATCCGACCCAATGCTAGACATGGGTACGGACTACATGCTAACAAAATACTCCGTTCACAAACCATTTGAAGTACGGATAAACCGTGAAGAGTGGCAACAAGGAGAACCGTCAGACTTACAAAAAAGCCTAGTATGGTATACAGACGGTTCACGCACAGACAACGGAACCGGAGCTGGAGTATGGTAGTAAACCAAACCTCTATATCACTGGGCCAATACTCCAAGCAGAAACATATGCAATCTTAGCAGCAATAGAAGAGAACATAAGAAGGGGGTATATGAACAAAACCATCCTTATCATCTCTGACGGTCAGGCAACTTTAAAAGCACTGAATTCAAACCAGATCAAGTCAAAGCTTGTCTGGAACTGCCTTTGTAGCCTCTTAAAACTGGCAAACTCTAACAAGATAAAACTTGTGTGGGTGCTGGGACACAGAGGCATAGAAGGAAATGAAAATGCAGATAAACTAGCAAAGCAGGGATCTGAAACACCATTCACAGGGCCTGAACCTGTGGTTGGCACAACTAAAAAGACAGCGAGAGGAGCAGTTAAAGAATGGATTTCAACAAAACACTCGGAACACTGGAAACTCTCACCTCTACATAGACAAAGCAAAGCTATGATGGGCAGCCATCCCCATAAGCTGACAAAACCAGTCCTGCAACTTAGCAGGACTCACATCAGAATAGTGACGGGACTCCTAACGGGACACTGGCACTTCAGAAAACATCTGCATAACATAGGGCTATATAATGAAGATCCTATATGCAGACGATGTGGCGAGGAAGAAGGAACAGCCTCCCATATAATATTCGAATGCGAAGCCCTAGCTCGCAGAAGATTCCAAATCTTTGAGGGCATCAACCCCAATGAGATACAACCGCCAGTCTGATCAACAAACTCCTAGACCTGCTAAAGGGGACGGATCTACTTGACAGCGACTAGCGACCGAAGGGGACACACAATAGGCCCAAGAGGCCGCAGTGTTAAAGGGCGTAACAAACCCTCCCCGTTTCAAATCAATCAATCAATCAACCGACACGAGACCTTCCTCGCATTTATTGTAATTTTTAAAATATTTCAAAACTTTTCACAATCATACATTGTTTTAATAACTAAAACTTTGAAATTTTTTGGCATTTCTGAATATACTCAAAATTTTGAAAATTTAAAAACAAATTTGAAGTTTTATGAAATGTTTCATGCCTTGAAAAAAATTTTGCAAATTAAAAAACAAATTTGAAATTTCTAGAAAATTTTTATAGTTTTGAGAACTTGAAAAATTTTTAGAATTTGCTGGAAAATATAACCATTTTTTTAAATAATAAAAATGAAAATTATTAAAAATTTGAGAATTTAAAAGATTTCTACTACAAAATTTTGAACATTTTTGAAAATTTTGAGAGATAGAAATATTAAAATTTTGAAAATTGCTGAAAAATTTGAAAATTTTAAATTTTTGAAAAAGTTTTAAATTTACAATACCTTCAGAATATAAAAAAAAATACCTAAAAATTCTCAGGTTTCAATAATTTTTATAAACTATTTTTTAAAGTTAAGAGTATTATTGAAATTTCCAAAAAAATTCAAAATTCTAATACTACAATTTTGAAATTTTGAAAATTATAAACAAATAACAAAGCTCCACATAACATAACCACATACAAATAAACACATGTGTGTGAATGACATTGAATGAATGTGCACGAAGGGTGGCATAAGCTTCAGGAGCGTAGCGGTCTAAAGGCCAATGGCCCCACTACCTCCTATTACACAAGCGAGAGCCTACCCGGAGTGAAAGACTTCGACACCTAACGCCCTAAGGGCAAAAAGGGATGGCTAGAGAATCAGAAGAAGAAAATTATTGGAATTCTGATCCACGAAATTTTGAAAATTTTTATTTTTCAAATTTTGAAAATTCAAAGTTACGTTAATTATGCGCGCGTTTTCAGTAGTTTCCGGCTACTGTGCGCCTCCTCCCCTTTTTTTGTTTATTGTGTTGGTTGCGTAGCGAGCCGCGGATCGAAGCCCTGGTCTGTATCTATATCCATATACATATATAAAAGCTCAAAGGGTCTTTTCTCCGGTTCCTCCAGCGGCTACCGCTTCACCAATTTGGACCATTTTTTTTCAATGAAAGGTCTCTATCCTCAGATGGAACATGAAACATTGTTATATTTTTATTCTACGTCGATTTTTCAAAAATAATTATTTTAATTTATATATGAAAGTCTGCTAAACGCGCTTTACTTGAGGCGTCATCTACACCAACGCCGCGTTTTCTCATGGAACTAATGCATAACGTGACTTAGCATTTAGCCGGCTCAGTCAACGCTCAGTCTGTCAGTGCATTGTGCGCTGAGGTAACACTAGTTCTATATTAAGTCCGGGTGCCTTCCCTCTGTCACACAACTTTAAGTGCATTCAGAAACATACTTTGTATCTCGATGCAGGTTATATCATTACATCTCCCAATATCTCAATAAATTTCTTTTTATTGTTTCGGGCGTAGTCTACGGGTTGAGCTAGTATAAACATCAATTAGCGATTGTTTTAAATCTTCTTCCTCCTTAAGATAGGAGTTTCTTCATTTCTTCTTTGCACGGCCGTTCCTATTCGGGCAAGGATGAGAACCAGCTTTGTGCCCATCTCTTGGGCAGTCGTTCTGGTGGTGTCCTTCTCTCCGTTTGTTCTACTTTACAAATTCGAGCTAGTCTTTCTTGATCCATTCGCTCTACATGATCGTTCCACGCTTTTTGTCTTTTTGGTCCGTTTTACTACGGCATCTCTGTTGCATCTTTCTCTGATACTATTGCTTGTTTGTCTGTCTTATAGCTTTAAACTTAATATTGATCGTAGCACTGTCATTTCTATAGTTTTCTTTTTTTGTGTTGTCCTTTTTGTCTCGGCTCTTGTCTCTGTTGGGTACGTTAAGACCAGTATAACCATTGCTTCATAGATTTTAACTTTGTCTTCCGCTTTCATGTGTTTGTAGTTTTAAACTGTGTTTCCTAGACATTCTGCTATCTGCGTTGCTTTTATTGACTGTCGTTGAACTTCCGTAATCAAGTCTCTACTACTACTTATATCAACTCCTAAATATTTAAAACTTATAACCTGTTGGATCACTGGTCAACAAAGGTTATTTTCCTTACACTCTTATACGTGTACCGGTTGCACTATTTCATGCTGATTCTGAAAACATTTTCAATTTTTTTCTACCACATCAGAGAAACATTTTCAATAATAGTTTTGACATTAGATTTGACATTTTTCGTTTTATCGCATTAATGTTAAATACTAACAGAAATTTTGTGTTGTTTGATTTGTTTCAAAAGGTCTTAACAAGTTTTGGCATGTTTTCTACGTCACAACACTTTGCTTTAAAACTAATCACATTTCGAAAATTCGTAGATATGCGATTATGCGGATATATAAGAAGGCACAGAAGGATTATTACGAATATTAAAATTGAATTGAGTCAGTTTCTTATAATCTGCTGTGTTTTATATTGACGATGTCTAGTAAGTGTATAAATGATCTCAACAGTTTTTGTTATGTTTTGCAAAGAATTAACTATTCAGCAGCTTAAGCACAATATTACATCTACAATGGAAAAAGCGTACTGCTACTACTTTGGTGTCTAAATTAAAAAACAAGACAAATCCTGGACTCTTTAAACTTACTGTAGGCGTTGTGCTGTTACTCTAAGAAGCTGATTGAGTGGTAAGAGCACTGATATGCCGTCTACGGTTTGTTTCTATGATGGCATAGGCAAACGGACCATACGACGAACTGTTACTTTTGCTGCAATAAAATCTTCGGGATTTCTGGCAAAAATAAGAAGAAAATTGCTTATCTCAGTTTGCCTTTTGCACCTCGTCCAGAACCTCATTAGACAACTTTTTCAGTAGCAACCTGTCCAAACGTTTTTAAAGAAAAACAAGTTGATACAGAAACAGAAGGAGCAACTGAAGAACTGTCAAACAATGATGAGGAATTTTTACTATCTCAAAAAGACAAACCTGATTTAATACCTCAATTAAAACTAAACGACCTGGTTCGTAATTTCAATTTATTAAAACGTCAAGCAGAGATAGTTGTTAGCTTCAGATACGCGAAAGAATTGTCACAGTATTTCTCAACTGAAAAGGATCTTTCTTTCTGCAATAATATTGACAATTTAATGCTTGCATTAGGCTATGAAGATAATGCAGAAGAATGGCGTCTATTCATCGATGCTTCGAAACTGAACTTAAAAGCTTTCCTTCTACACAAAGGAAATATTAACTTTTCAGTTCCTGTTGGACATGCTGTTCGCATAAAGAAATCCTATGAAAATATGGTATGCCTTCTTGACAAAATTAATACAGAAAATTTAAATGGTACATCAGTGCAGATTTAAAAGTTGTGGCAATTCTGCTTGGTTTACAACTTCAATATACAAGGCATTGTTGTTTAATTTGTAAGTGGAACAGCAGAGCAAGAAATTCTCATTATATTGTTAAACAATGGCCACCAAGAGAGCAGCATATTCCTGGGCAAAAGAACATAATCCGTCCGGCATTAGTTGAGCGTGACAAAATTTGCTTACCACCGTTGCATTACAAAGCCATGAACAAAAAAGTACATGGATATTAGTATCTCAAACAAAGATGTCCCAATATTACCGATGCAAAAATTAAAGAGGGTATTTTTGTAGGACCCTAAATTAAAATATTAATGTAAGATACGAAATTTGAAGAAGCTTTAAGCGACTTAGAACGTTCTGCTTGAATTGCTTTTAAAGCGACAAATCAAACTTTTTTGGGAAATATAAAACTTCTTAGGAGTTATCAAGCATCAGGTTGTAACCTGAGGCTTAAAATACACTACTTAGATTATCACTTAAATTTTTTTCCTCCGAATCTTGGTAACGATAGTGATGAGGACAGAGAACGGTTCCATCAAGACATTGCTACTATCTTAATCGTTACCAAGAGAAGTGAAACGGCGAAACGCTTGCTGATTACTGCTGGACACTGATATCAGAAAGTTTCACAGTCCCATACAAAAAGAAAGCGAAGAGAAGAACATTCTAATTGTAATGCAATAGTGTATTATGCGTAATGTCTTTTATTCATTCTTTAAGTTAATTTTTCCAAAACCTGACCTGCTAGAAGTAATTTCTTTTTAAAATTGTAATTAAAACTAGAAAGCAAAAATAAATTGTATATAGATAGTAAAGAAGAAATGAAAAGTCAAACATTTGTGGACCAGTGATCGCTTCTTCTATTTCCAGCTTACATCGGATGGAGTTTTTTAATGTACCTAACCATTCTCTTAGTTTTTGTTATCAATATTTCTATATTGTAATGTCTGCGTGTTAGGTTAAATTATTGTAACAGTTTTTATAGATTGTCCTTGTTATTAGATATTAACACCGCATCATCCGCATAACATATGATATTGATGTTTTTATTTCCCATTCTGTATCCTGTTTTGTTTGGCACAGATTTTATTCATTATTTAAAAAGGAACCGACTAAGAGAGTTACTTTGCCGTGTTTCTGTGGTTATACTTATAAGATTTTTGTAATCTTTTGCTGTTGTTACCTTAGTTGTGCTTTTTGAACTCATTTCTTTTATGGTGTCTATTATTTGTTGTAATATGTTTTCTTCGAGTAGGATGTCAATTATGTCTGGTTTTCTAACACGGTCGAATGCCTGTTTAAGGTCCACAAAACAAAGATACATCGAGTTGTCATATTCTATCGAGTTTCCACCATCTGACAAAGCATAAAATAATATAGCATCTAGTACGTTTTTGTTTTTCCCCTGAGGCCTTGCTGTTCTTTACCTATTGATATGAATTTTTGAAGATTGTTTTTAATTAGCGATGTAAGTAGTTTTAGGATTGAGTTTAATAGTGTAATTCTACAACTTTATGCTAATTTCTTGTTCCTTTTTTTGAATATAGGGATATTTAAGCTTTTCTTCCACTTTAGGGGTATTTTTCTTTCTTTTAGTACTTTTAGTAGTACCATTGGGTCCGGGTAATAGTTTATTTTTGGTTTGTGTAGTTTGTTCTAAGGTTATGTTTATTGATTATTATTTTCGTTGTTTAGTTGGTTCATTTTTATGTTTTTCTCCTGGTTCCGTTTGAAGTATTTAAAGGTTTTCAATCTATTCGTGTTCTTGGATATTATTAATCTGTATGACTTCAGTTATTTCCTTTTTTGTTTTTGTAACATCTTCTAAGTGTTTTTCAGTGTTCCATATAAATTACATTCTATGTCTTTTGTGCATTTTTCCCAGCGCGATAGTTTTAATTCACGTATCTCCCGATTAAGCGGGTTTCATGTTTGTACATATTTGGCTTATTCAGTAGGTGTTTGATTGGTTTTATTTTCTTTTGTTAGTACCTTGACTTATTCGCATGTTTCTTTAGTTTGATGTGTAGGTTTAATACCGCTAGTCAACAAGCTTTTAACTTTTTATTTTTTCTTCTTTTCTTCTATTCTATTTTTTTCTTCTATTCTTTTCTTTAGTTTTGTTATTTTTTCCTAATAAAACTTAAAAAAACATTGGAAAAATTAACTTCAAGAATGAATAAAAGATATTACGCATAATAACTAATAGGTATTGCATTACAATTAGAATGTTTTTCTCTTTACTTTCCTTATGTATGGGCCTGTGGAACTTTCTGATATCAATGTCCAGCAGTAATCAGCAAGCATTTCGGCGTTCCACTTCTTTTGGTAACGTTTTTCGATAGTGGCAATGTCTTATGGGACCGTTTTCCGTGCTCATCACTAACGTCACCAAAATGTGGAGGAAAAAAACTCAAGCGGCAATCTAAGGCTCATGTTACAACCTAATGTTTGATAACTCCTAAGAAGGTCACTGACATTTGTTTTTGTAGTTTTCAGATTTTGTATTTTCCAAAAAGTTTTGTTTTGCCGCTTTAAAAGCAGTGCAAAAATGCCCTCTTTAGTTTTTGCATCAGTGATATTGAGAAATTTTTGTTTGAGATATTGAAATCCATGTCCTGTTTTGTCCATGGCTTTGACAAAGTTTTTCATCAAACCCAATTTTATATTAAACGGTGGTAAGAAAATTTTGTCACGCTCAACTAGTGCCGAATGGATTGTGTTCTTTCGCCCAGGAATATGCTGCTCTCTTGGTGGCTATTGTTTGCAAATTGAAAATTTGTTGATCGGCTGTCCCACTCACAAATGAAACAACAATGTTTCGTGTATTCAAGTTCTAAACCAAGCAGAATTGCCACAACTTTTAAATAAGCGAGCGCTGATGTACCAGTTATACTTTTTGTAATTAATTTTGTCAAGAAGGCGTACCATATTTTCATAGAATTCCTTTATGTGAACAGCATGTATAACAGGAACTGAAAGGTAAATATTTCCATTGTGTGGAAAAACAGCTTTTAAGCTTAGTTTTAAAGCATCGATGAATAGACGCCATTCTTCTGGATTGTGTTCATAGCCTAATACAAGCATTAAATTGTTAATATTATTGCAGAACGACGATTGCGACATACTGAAATACGCGTATCTGAAGCTAACAACTTCCACCTAATCTAGTCAACGAAAAGGCTGTAGAGGGAAATGGAAGGAACACAATTTTTGACTTTGGCACTTTGTTTGGACTAGTTAGGAGGTAAACATACTAAAACTCCTAGGAGGTGAGCGGGGTGCAGGAGGGCACGTAGAAGGTTCCTTTTTTCGGGTTTTCGCTTATATCTCGGAAACTATGCGTCCTAGCGATAAGACCATTTCATACAAAATTAAAGCTGAAAAATTGTGCCACAAGATTGACTGCAATTATTTTTTCGCTATCTCGCATAGTTTCCGAGATACCCGCACTCAAAGCTTGCTAATATTGAAAAAAACATTTTGCCTCGCGTTTTTTGCCTTATTTGACTAGCTAACTCTTCAGCCCTTAATCCTACGAAAAAGTCATGAAAAAGGAAGTTGTAGAGCATTAAATTTCCTTCAAGATTATATGATATTTTACTTTTTATCTTCAACCGTTCAAAAGTTAAAGCAATTTTAACTTTAGGTGTAAATTCCGAGATTTTGCAGAAAAACTTAACTTTCGTATTTTAAGTTATTTCACTGCTCTAACTCTATGTATAAGCCAATATATTTTCAAAATTTGCGAATTTTGGGCGCGGGTATCTCGGAAACTATGCGAGATAGCAAAAAAATGAATGCAATCAATATTGTGACACATTTTGTCAGCTTTAATTTTGTATAAAATGCTCTCATCGCTAGGAGGCATAGCTTCCGAGATATAAGCGTAAACCCGAAAAAAGGGACATTCTACGCGCCCCATGCACCCCGCTCACCTCCTAGGAGTGGGGAGTTTTAGTATGTTTACCTCCTAAATAGTCCAAACAAAGTCGCAAAGTCAAAAATTGTGTTCCTTCCATTTCCCTCTACACCCCTCTTTTGAGCATTCATTGACTGCACTAACACTTGTAATCTCAGCTTGAGTTTTAAATTAATTCAAATCTCGAACCAGGCCATTTAATTCTAATAGAGTTATTAAATGAAGTTTGTCTTCTGCTTGAGATGGTAAAAATTCCTCATCATTGTTTGACAGTTCTTCAGTTGCTCCTTCTGTTTCTGTACCAACTTGTTCTTTTTCAAAACGTTTCGACATGTTGGTACCGGAAAGGCTATCGAATGAGGTAATGGACGAGTAGCAAAAGAGAAACTGGGATAAGCAATTTTAATTTAATAACAAAATATGGAAAAAGTGCGTTTTTTCTTTTAATCGCTGTTACTTAAACACCAACGATTCCAGTTTATTTATGATAGTAAACATAAATGTAGTTTTTTGCAAGCTTTCCAACGAGCCCACACAAAGTATATATCGCTATTAAAAAAAATTAAATCAAGGTAGCTGGGGATGCGGAGGCTGACGTTGGAAAACAAAAGATATCACATAAAAATGCAGTTATATTAAAATCAATTTGAGTGTCCAATTATTTTTTCAAAAAACAACGCGCTGCAAAAATGCGAATTTTATTCTTTACTTTTGAATAACCCTGTATATCCTAAAAAGTGGAATAACTTTGTAACTGTCTTGGTGTGTTAGTCCCAGTATTTATAGTAGAAATTGTCTTTAAATTTATTCTGCTTCAGTCTCAGACACCCTGTATATAACAATTTTACTTGTTAAGTAAATTTCTCTCTAATTATGATATGTAAACATAACTAACTCGATACATCTAAGTCGTGTAATTCCTTAATGCAACATAATTCCCGAGCTAATTTGATACCATAAATTATGGTATTAATTACACCGCCATGTTAATGATTATCATAATAATAGTATATTCAAGCTTTATTTATAGTCCCACTCAAAGTGATTACAAATTCAATAAATAGCCCGACGAACGTTGTAGCTCGTCCGGATTTGAACAACGGCTTAATTGCGATGTTCTGTGAAGATCTACTAGTTTACTCTTTGTTTTGCAGACATAGTTTAATTGAATCGAAAACACGTAAGCCTTGGGCTGTTTTTACACTCTGCCTGTTTCTGCCTTACACCTCAAAACTGTTAACTAAAACGCTTGTGCGCTTCTAACTACAGAAAGACTATTGTAAGTCAACAACTTGTCGCTTTTGACGTTTACCGTTATATTAAAATTTAACTGCCCGAATCTTAAATAATTACATAAAAACGAATATTGATAAACCTGAAGATGATCAGTTCTACGAACAAACGGAAAAAATTGGGAAAACTTCTGAAGCTGATGTCAGACGAAACCGTTTATGAGCAAATTTGATAGAAGTTGTTATAGAACCTGTGTTGTAGATGGCTATACACGCAACAGTTTCTTGGTAAGAACAAATTCTTCAAGAAACAATTTGATACACATTTTTACTAAAATTGAACGTGGTCATTAATGAGACACTTTCTGAGAACAAAAGTAGTCAAAAAGAAATCTGAGGATGATCTTGGACGAAACACCCCAGGAAGACGTACCTAGAATAGATGGACATTATTCATAAACCTGAAGATGGTTATGAAAAACACACTTGTTTGGGAAGAACAACATTTTTCAAGAAAATTGGATACATATTATATATACTAAACCTAACGATAGTATATCATGAATATAGGAGAAAACAAAAAAATAAATAAACGTAGGCAAAACGGAAACTCATCAGGAAGAAATCAATAGAATAGATAATCAGGAAATAACCACTTTCTTGGGAAATACTTGATAGATATTGCTTTTGAACCTGGTCACGAAATAAACCGTTTTTCGGAAAATAATTCTTTAAATGGCTATAAATAGAATACATTTTAGACGAAAACAAAAAATAATAAAAGCAAATGAAACCGAAACTGGAAGTGATAGTTTCTCCAGGACAAAATTAGACACGCATTGTTATCAACTCTGACGATGATCATGAACGAAACACTTTCTTGTAAAAAGCAGAAAATAAACAAAATGCAATCTGAAGGTGATCTAAGACAAGACACTGTTATCGAACCTGAAGGTGGCCAAACATGATACATTTACGAGGAAGATGCCGAAAATAATTGGGAACGTGCAGAAAAGAATCTAAAGGTGAACGCATCAGAAGAAAAATGGACTGATATTATTATTGACGCTTGAAGGAACTTTACAGTTGTTTAATATACTGATTATACTTTAAAATAAGTTTGACTTAAGCAATTTTTAAAAAATAAACCGACAAACAAGGATTTTAGCTAGATAGCCAGAATGAAAGCACGCTTTTTTAGTTGTAACCTTTGCTTATCAGCAATCTCGCCAAATTATGAATTGTTTTGTAAAAAATTTTCCCTAAACTGAGATGTTTACACTTTCCTGCAGATACAAAAGCGTTATTATAAATAATGAGGAAAGGTATCGGTGTTTCTATATCAAACGCAAGTTTGTGTTAGGAAAAGTCAAGGATGCAATTTTAAGCGAAATTTGGCAATAACTTACTATATTGTAAGAAGTATTTGACGGTCGCTCAGAAGTTTTGCCAATACAATTTTGACAATAAAATTATTTTGAGAATGTAAACTCAGTTTTAAATAGGCAGTTTACCTTTTGCAAGATTTTCACGAATATTTCGGCATAGAACATTTGAAAATATCCGACTGCAAGTTACAGAACAATAAAGTCTTTGAAATTAAAGTGAGTGGTTCTCAAATAAATAAAAAAAATTAATATTATCAGAATTAGGTGCAACAAAAATGTATTGTCTTTATTTGGGCACGTCATTCCCCAACAAATTGTTCTACAACAAAACATTTTATTTAAATAAGTTTCGCAAATATGCAGATAAGCAGCCCGAACAAAACTGCAGAAAGATTTAGTTGAACGGGCACAGATCGCATTAAATAGTACTAATACGTAATATTATTTTCCGTTTCTTGCATATAAAGTGGATCATTTTTGATGAGGTTGCGGGGTTTGTCTCTCCAACTATCAACGATAAAAAAAGAAATCAATCATTCTCGATGGACACAGATGTTCATGTTTTTCTGGTAGGATTTAAAATATAGATTTTGATGGAAGGCGTTAAGATGTATTAAATGCTGTTTTTCAAACATTTCTTACCTATGTGATTGTATACGATACGTCATCAAAGTTCAAGTCTATTTTACAACTGATTTTGGAGTAAACAAAAATTACCAAAAAAATTGTTTCGATCGCTATTTGGAGCTACGAGTTCGGAAAATAAGCATTTTATGTGTTTTCGATGTTCTCTATTATACAGAGTGGCTAGGAAAGCCCCGGCCACTTTTCATGCGGCGGTCAAGAGATGGCGCTATAGCAAAGAAAAAATAAATTAAAATACTGGCAACAACGCAGAATCCAAGACGTTTTAGTTGTTTTGATTTAATATGGGGCGTACTTAATAACTAAAACGTCTTGGATGCTGCGTTGTTGCCAGTATTTTGATTTAATTTTGCTTTACTAAAGCGCCATCTCTTGACCGCCGCAAGAAAAGTGGCCGGGGTTTTCCTAGCTACTCTGTAAGCATTCTGATTTTTTTTTAACACAAATCTAAAAAGTCTGCGAACATGTATCTTCCGCTTCCAGTTTGGTTTTTCTAACCTAATATTCCCGATGAATTTTTTATGTACTCCCGCATATTTAATTTTATCAAAATCGTTTTTTTTAAAACATCCGTCTAGGTTAGTTGTAGATATAATTTAGGCCAATTATGTCAAAAAACTGTTTCTTTTTTCGTAGCTGTGGTTAAATTTCATAGCTTATCAGCATCAAACTGTCTTTTAGATACATTTTAAGTAAAACAGTACCTACACCTATTTCTTTTATATTTTATTAGCAGTCTTTTTGTCTCTGTCTTATACTACCTGGTTCATTATCTCGATTAAAAAATAGATTTGTATGTGGTATATGCAATGTTTTGTATTTGCTAGTCAAAACAAGTTAGTACGACCGTATTTTTACAAGCGCCATCTATTCTACAAGGGAATTTTGAACTCCATGTTTAATTTTGTTCTTATCCAAGCATTAGTAATTTATAGGTTTTACGATTTAAAACATTGACATCTATACGCCGTTTTCTAACTTAGGCAAGCAGGCTTATTTTTTTTACATCAGTTTACTCTGTACGTTTTATACTTTATTAAGGGCCGGCGGGTGGTGTAGTGGTTAAAGTCCCAGGCTTTGAAACTAGACTCCCAATGGCAGTTGGTTCGATTCCACTGCTCGTCGGTAATTTTTCTGAACAAGTTAAATCCGACGGGTCCATGGATGGTGTATGTAGGTGTGTATGTTGGGTTGCATGTCTTCAGGGGTGGGGTGCATGTTAGACCGGTGTATAGCACTGAGTGTGCTGAGCCCGGGTAAGGGGGTGGGATGGGAATCATGGGGTCGTGCTCACGCACGGCTTCATGATTCTTAAAAAAAATACTTTATTAAAGGTTTAAATGCTTAGTTATGCCGACAGAAAAAATTATAATGTCTTTCTTCGTATACTGTTTGCATGCAGTTACAGCTACATTTTCTTATCTTACACCACGTAGGCTTCATTTTTTAGCTGATTAGATCTCTCTGTATGTTTTTATCATTTAGAAGTTTTTTTAGTTCTTGCAGGCATCGGGTTATTAAGGCTGACTTGGGTTAGACCACCCAAGGTTGAATGTTATCCTGATTAGAACACCCTCACTTACTTGAATACGTAGGAAAGATTTAAAACGAGCTGAGTTTTGTTCCTGCAGTTACTGTTGACAACCAGTTAAGGCTGCTCTGTACTACAGAGCGATCAAATAATAACCTAATCGCAGTCGCCTATGAAACAAGTGTGGTATGTCGATGATTAGTTTGGAAATCGGCTAGCTATTATCAAACTTGCGCGGCATATTTAACATTTTTAAACTTTTAGTAAATGAACACTGTAAATTATTTTTAATATTTATAATATTTATTTTACAAACACGGTGGATTGGTTAACGATAAAAGCTTGGGCTTGTAATCTAACGGCCAATTGTTTAAAAATGTTAAATATGCGCAATTAAGGTAAAATATCAGACTGCGCAACTATGATAAAAGCTAACCGATTTGCAAACTAATCATCGACATGCCGCGGTTGTTTCATAGTCGGCTGCGATTAAGTTTTTATTTGATCGCTCTATGTTACACTATCTAAATGAATTATCAGCTAATCAAATAATACCGTAAAAACGCTTCTTAATTGAACAAAGAAAATTTAAAGCCAGATGAATTTTTTTCTAGGTGCAGTCGTTCCAATCAAGCATTTTAAACTGCACTTTGCTGCTTTAAATCGTCAAAGTTTATTTTCAATTATTTTATTCATTTTGTGCCGATGTTAAACGTATTTTAATTGAATAATTCTACTCAATTAGATCTACAGGAAAAATTTAAAGCCCAATTAGATTTTTTTGTGGTTTGATAAACGTTTTATCTGCAGTTGAAAGGGATAATAAACTGACGGTAGTCGAGAACGGAGGGTATCACCTACGGCATCTCGAGCTGAGGCAAGAACTCGTCGTCGTTCGACTGAAACCCGAGCTGATTAACTGATTTTTTGTTTGAGGAAACTCCAGTTTCTTCCCTTCAATTTGTTGGATACCTCATCAGTCTGCTCTTTTCGATACGATCTAAACACTTTAAGACTTTTTCTATTTATTTTTTTCTCCCGCGTAATTTTACGACCAGCTAATGCCGCTGCATTCTGCACTTGTTGTTATAATTGGTTTTGCAGAGAGAACTCCCTAAACTAAACCGTTCAAAGTTACGATCGTGAAAGTTTTTGCTTCGTAAAGAAATCCATCTTAGATATTGCAGTATTTATAAAATTATCCCCAGTGCAAATCTGTTAAGAGAACTTTGAGTTACATTAAATTAAAATCAATCAGTTAGGCGATGATGAATGAAGACACAGACTCGCTTAGACTCCTCGAGAGCTGCTACCGGCTTCATTAATACAACTTCATTTTAATGATCAGTCTCGGAACTTCCTAAAGCGAATCTTGCTTAATAAGCAGCTTTATTTGCAAAATTGTATGCTTACGTTAACATAGAGTTATGTAAGCAGATCTAAATTATATTTTCATAAATATATTAGGCTCATACGTTCAGAACGTGTGCAATATAAACCCGTAATGCTAATTATACTCACATTTTATTTACGTTAATTAAAAGTTAATTACTTAAATAATATTATAACTAATGTGAACATTTTTGTTTGTTTTCAAAATTAAATTTTTGAAACATATATTCGTTTAGTTACTCACATTCTTTAGGTCGGTTTATTTTTTGTGCTTCACTAAATATAAGTTAATGGTTAATTTCCAAGGCAATTAATTAAGCTAACGTATTGTTTTAAGCAACAGCACAATTTAACAACAAGATAATTATTTAAAAAAACTTGTTATTAAAAAACCAACTCCATTTTGTCTAGATTTGTTCAATTTTTCTATTTTTAAATTTCCCATCAAATACTTCTCTAAATATTTAGCTTTAAATCCCAATACGAGAACAGTTTATTCATATCAGCCATGTTAAGCTACAGAAGCATCTAGAGTTGCAAGATAAACAGACTTCTCATATCCTGTACTCGCCTGAACTAAAGCAATGGCGCAAGCAAGACTTCCGTTAAAGCGAGATATGGGAATCTAGTACACTTGGAAATATCTACATCACTAGTTTCATGTTAGCTCTACTTTGTCCCGACTCAAAATTTTACAAGCTTCAATATATTTGTGATAGTCGTGTTAGTCGAATCCGGGTTTTAATTTAATCTCAACTTTGCTTAGAATATCATAATATTGCTGTTACTAAAATACAGATGAAATTTATCTGAAATTCTGGATCCGATTGCGATTTTACATTTACCGGAGTATAAAAATGTCCAATAAAATCTGAATTTAAATCCGGAACTAGATTTTCAGATCCATTTTAAAATGCAATCCATAGTTGAATCGTGTAAAGGTTTAATATTAATTTTAGTCCGCTTCGGATCTTAAAATATTACACCACATAGTGTTCCAGGTTTCAATTTCGAATAGTTTTTTGTAGGGATTTATGTACGAGCTGGCGGGACCCGTGGGCTACGCCTCACGTTTATAATGATAAGTTTTTAAATACGTAAGCTTTTGAAATCAAGTGCCAAGTCGTCCTACGTAACTGTTAAGGTATAAATATTCACTTCAAATTATACGTTTAACAAATAAATTATAAAAAAGCTGTATTGAGATGTAAGATTATAAACTGTCGTCACTAAAAGTTGAGACAGTTCTGGATTTTATATAATAGATAAGTGAAACTCGTGGGCTACGCCCCGCGATTGCTTAAACTCCTGTTGTCGTAGTCCTGCGTTTGTTATTGTAACTTGAGCCTTCCATAATGTGCGGTTTCTGGTTATGAATTCGTAGTCTATTTGTAAACATGTTCATAACATCGTCAACGCACTATAAACAAAATCAAATCAGTTCAATTCATCCCATATTTGTACGCAAACCTGAGATAGCTGTATTTATGTGATAAATGTATGGACAGAGATCGCTTGTAATGTAATTGATGAATATTTGTCCAATGACTGCTTTTATCTGTACATATGTTAAGGATTGTTCTATTTTTCAATAATATTGTGTGGCGTTTTTGCATTTAACAATGTGCGGTCTGCTGTGCAGTGAATTATAACCCCTATAATGTACGCTTAACAATGTGGGTTCTCAAAATTACTAAGATTTAAAAAAAAATCAATTTATTGAAAATTTTCGAAATCTTCCATAAAAATTTTAAGGTCATAAAATTTTAAAATTGTAAAAATGTTGAATCTGGAACATTGCCAAACTGTCGAAAATATGGAAATATTTAAAATATTAAAATTTTCTAAATTTTAGAAAAATTATTTCGGAAATCTTTGAAACTGATCAATATGAAATTTTTAAAAATTAGGTTATTGGCCAATTTTCGAAATTCTGAAATTTGGAATTTCCCCCGTTTTTGGAAGCAGGTATTTGGTTTTGTGTTTTTAGTATTTCCTAAGTTTATGCATTGAAGTCCTAAAATCAAGTTTTTAAAATGTTTTTTTTAGTGATTATCCAATTAAAAAATCGTAAATTTTTGAAATAACAAAAAAGTCAATGGTGGGGGATAGTGGGAAGATGACGCTTGCTCAGATCGGTTATGCGACCTCAACCAATGTTTATCAAAAATGCTTAGGAAAAAAATGCTTTCCATATACAGGATGTTCCGTAAATAATTATTTTTAAGACCTTTTTAAGAAGTTATCTTAAGAACTTTTTACTAAATGATGTTAGGTTTAATCGGTCCCAGGACCCAGGACCCCAGGAAGCTATATCTAAACGTTGTCCCATTACTTACGAGACACCCCGTATATACCTTTTATTAGGCATAAAACGTGTATTGGTGAGTAACCCTAAAGCGAATAAACTTCAATAAGATATAATTTAGTTTACGACTTTAACCGTCACACTACCCTTCTCAAGGAAGGTAAAAATAAGCAAATATCTTAAAAAAATAAAGTCATATGTTTCATATAATTACAGTTAATAGTATTGTTTTTTAGAATTATTTTAAAATACATTTTCAGAACATATTGTGTATTTAATTATTAATATTAATTGCGTTCGCTAATTTTGGTTAGGTTAGTTTGTACTTATCTGAAATTGTTTACTTTTAATTGTAAATAGTAATCTAGTACCTGAAGGTAATAAACTAATTTTACACCGCAACTAAAGATGTAAAACATTTCACATGCAATGAAAAAAATAACATTAAGTAGGCTTTGGCTGCCATTTCTTTGTTAATCCTACCCAGTGTAGCATATGCTCACTTGGCGCTATTGGTTTTCGATCGCATATCATCAGTGTGACCGCATTCCGGAAAAGGTAATGTTTGGCCTATCTAGCACCGCCGACGTGGCATCTGCAAGAAACTAGAATCTTGTCCGACACAGCTGACGGAGAGTTCTCTGTTATGTCCCTATCACGTCTTAATTATTGTTCTTATTAGTTAAATACATTATTATTAAAAAACCGTCGCGCACGATTTTGCATCTTTAATGACAACTATATGCAAGCAGTTGAAATCAAATGCTGCCGCATCCTTTTACATAAACAGCCGGGACCTTGGTCTGCATATTTCTTCTTCAAAGTTTATTCTTAAAATGGTAACCAGCAGCAGATTATAATACAATAACACAAACAATCGGTATAAACTCAAACTTGCTTTTCTGCATTGAAAACTATAGCGGTCCGCGGTACAAATAAATATGCGCCTTGTATAATGGACGCGTAAATATGTGTTCCGGTAGGAATTCCCACCACTAAAATTTAAAACAGATGGAAGAAATCCGGATTTACAATATTATAAATTATTTCAAGATCTATTTTTTTAAATTCTGATTGTTCAATCTCCCGTTTCTTCTTTGTAGAAGCAATCGTTACACTTAATTTGATACACAGTTGATTTTTATGGTTTCTGTTTTGTTTTTATAAAGCTTCTGTATTTCCAAGGAAGTGATTTTAGTTTCCGGTTTGCCCAACGTATTTGTAATTACAATCTCCACAACAAGACATTATATACACCTGATCGTTATTTATCTAACAAGATTATTTGATAAATTTTTTGACTTGTTTTTCTTGCGCACATTTGCTGAATTTTGAAAATTTTAAACGCAGCTTTTGAATAAATTTGTAAAAAGATATGTAGACAAAAAAGGAACTCGTATTATTAGCTCTGAAGATGAGCTCTAAACCCTTTTAAGGAAAACGTTTTTAAACAAAAGAACGATTAAGTAGTTAAACTTAAAGATGCATTTGAACGGAATCTTTTCAGAAAAAAAATATACAGACAAAGTCGACCCTCAATAATATTAAACTTGAAGATGGTTTTGAACTAAACCCTTCAAAATATCTGTATCACTGATTTTATATTAACTTTTGTTTTGTCCAGCTCAATTCCGCTCTTGTAAAGTCTTAGCTTCTTTGTATTTAAGGTTCTGCATTTCCATTTCTTTAATAAATTTTAAAATATAAATTTTCCTTCCTTTGTTTTAAATATGTTTAATTACAACCTTCGCAGTTATATTTCTGTATGCCAAAATTTTCTGATTTCTTTTTAATTAGGTGTTTGTTTTTTAATAAATTTTTCAGTGATTGCATGTTTCCGGTTTGTCCTATGTATTTGTCATTACAATCATAACAATCAGGTTTGTATACACCATTCTTTTGTGGAATTTTACGCGATCGCTTTATTTCTGTAGGAACGGAAACGAAAACTATTCAACGCGTGTATTTGATGAACCACAAAAACTTCAGTAACAGTGTGTGTTAGCGGAAATATAAACGCTTAAAATTGTAGACGCGTATAGGAGCGACAAGAACGGTATAACGATACCAATTTACCGATTCGTGCGAGTATCGCTAACGAGCTACGACACTTGGAGGCACCACAGGAGGCCGCGCAATCCCACCGGATGCCTTCTACAAGATATCACCTACTCCCGACCCTAAAACATATACTTCAGGACCAATTTCCAGTAATGTTTCATTTTTCATTTTTTTCTTTAAAGCGCAACTGAAACGGATTTCTCTCCTGCGTCCCATCGACGCCCGTCCCTATTTTCTCCCATTCGTTTACACTTTTTTTTGATATAAATGATCTCCATTTTTTACTGCCTGCCACACAAATCGAAAATGTGTGCGAAGGCTTTTTCTTTGATTTCCCGAAAACTATACATTTATGTTAAGAACGATTTATACCATTTCCTATAAACTTAGAAGTTACATCGAAGGTATTTAGAGAAACTTTACGAGAGGGTTAGTGGGGGATAGGTCGGGGGGTTGCTTCCGGACTATATTAGATTCGATTACCTCCATTAGGTATTATTTATTATTGGCCCACGGCCCTAAACCGCTACCGTTCGATATCCAAGCATTATCTTGACTCCAACTTCCGAAACCGCTAAGAAGACCGTGATTTATGAATTAGATTAGCTCGTGATTTGTATAATTTTCTTATTGCAAAAGCTTCTGCTTGTTTTGGAGACAAAATCGAAATTTCCTATTTTAGTGCAAACAAACAATTAGGACGAGTGTTATCCAATGTTATTATCCTTCAGCAAACAAACACCAAACAAGCTGAATGAAATGATTTTTATGTACCTACACCATTAAAAACCTCGAGGAAGGCAAAAAAAGCTGACTACATTCGCCCATTATGAACTCGGCCACCATACAACATCGGCCATTAGGCAAAGTGAAACGAACATTTTAAAATCCTGTGGAATAATCATATACCTTGTAAAACGTTCAGGCCAAAACTGTTGAAAACGGTTTATTGAATTAACCCACGGTATGGTTTTATCGCGCCTTTGATTTTTTACCGAATTTATGTTACATTCGACGAAAGCGTGACGTACGCGTACATAGCCACGCGTGAACAATCGAGCAAAGGTTGAAATTTTTAATAATGAAAAAGAAGTGATTGACTTTACTAAATTATCATCTGTCAACAGGTTGTGTGTATTTTTGGTTTTTTAAACGGTTGAGTGGAAGGTAACATAGAAAACGAATAAGGCATGCACGCTTATAGTCCATATTATTGATTTTTCGTTTGATTCAGTTCGCGATTATAATCCGCAGGCAGGTTTTGTGCAAGAAAATCCGAAAAATTTATTTGTAATTTTGATTATGTTGAAAAATTGGAGAAATCTAGAAACCGTAAAAGTTTTAAGGTTTTTCTCTATATCAGCGCTACCACTATTTCTATCAAACTACATGAATATTTCAAAGTTTGTACTTTATGTAATTTACTCCCAAAATTTAATATTATACAACAGGTTTTGTTCCAAAAAAATCTGAATTTTTGTTATTATTTTGATTGTGTTAAAAAGTATAAAATTTTTTTTATCGTAGAAATCTTTTTTTTTCTTTTAAAAAGAATTATGTTTCCCATCTCACCCCCTTACTCAGCACACTAAGTGCTCTTCACCGGTCTAACATGCCCCACCCCTGAAAGACATGCAACCCAACATACACACCTACATACACCATCCATGGACCTGTCGGATTTAACTTGTTCAGAAAAATTACCGACGAGCAGTGGACTCGAACCAACTGCCATTGGGAGTCTAGTTTCAAAGCCTGGGACTTTAACCACTAGACCACCCGCCGGCCCATCGTAGAAATCTAGAAACCATGAAAGTTTTAAAGTTCTTGTTCCACGATACCTTCAGTTGTATTAAAATAGATGAATATTCCAAATTTTGTGTTTTATGTAATACACTCTTAAAATAAAATATTATAAGGGAGTTTTGCGCAGCAAAATCTGAAAATTTTATATTAAGTTTTGATTGTGTTTCAAAGATAGAGAAATTTAGTAATCATGAAATTTTTAAGGTTGCTATCTCAACGGTTCTACCGTTTGTATGAAAGTACGTTAATATTAAAAAGTTTGTATTTCATGTAATTTATTCCTAAAAGAAAATATTATGAAGGTGGTTTTGAGCTGAAAAACACGAAAAATAGATTTGAAATTTTGTTTGAAAAAATTCGAAACATCTAGAAACCAAAAAAAGTATTTTTTCTATATCAGCGCCTCCATTATTTTTATCAAAGTACATGAAAATTATACAGTTTGTACTTGTATGTAATTTAGTTTTAAAATGCAATATGATAAAAAGAGGTGTGTGCAGCAAAATCCGAATAAAATTATTCATAATTCTAATTTGTTAAAAAATTGGAGAAATTTAAAAACCGTAAAAGTTTTAAGGTTGTTTTTTTATCTCAGCGCCACCAGTATTTTTATCAATATACATAAATATTCCAAAGTTTGTACTTTATGTAATTTACTTCCGAAATAAAATATTATAAAACGGATTTTGTTCACAAAAATTTGATTTTTTTTTGTATTCTTAATTGTTTTAAAAAGTTAGATACCATAAAAAATTTAAGGTTATTTTTTCATCTAGAAACCATGAAAGTTTTTCGGTTTTTCTTCACGGTACCTCCAGTTGTATTAAAATAGATAAGAATTCCAAATTTTGTATTTTATGTAATATACTATCAAAATAAAATATTTTAAAGGAGATTTTGTGCCGGAAAATCCGAATTTAATTTTGTAATGTTGAGTGTGCTTTAAAAACTTGGAGAAATTTAGATACCATGAAAGGTTTAAGGTTGTTTTTCTATCTCGTCGCCTTTACCATTTGTATCAAAGTAGTTGAAAATTAGAAAATTTGTATATTTATGTAATTTAGTGTCAACATAAAATATTATAAACGGAGGTTTGTGTAGCAAAATCCAAAAATTCATTTACAACTTTAATTGTGTCAAAAATTGGAGAAATCTTTAAAACATGAAAGTTTCAAGGTTATTTATCTTGGTGCTTTCAGTTTTATCAAAGTAGTTGAAAATTTCAAAGTTTGTATTTCATGTAATTTCTTCCCAGAGTAAAATAATAAAAAAGGGATTTTAGGCAGAAAATCCGAGTTTATTTTTGTAATTTTGATTGTGTTAAAGAGTTGGTGAAGTTTAGATACCATGAAAGGTTTAACGCTGTTTCTCTATCTCGTTGCCTCTACCATTTGTATCAAAGTACGTGAAAATTACATAATTTATACTTGTATGTAATTTAGTCTCAAAATAAAATAATATAAAAGGAGATTTGTGCAGCAACATTCAAAAACTTTATTTATGACTTCGAGTGTGTTAAAAATTGGAGAAATCTAGAAACCATGAAAGTTTTAAAGTTATTATTTATGTCGGTGCCACCAGTTGTATCACAGTAGACGAAAATTTGTATTTCACGTAATTTACTCTCAAAATAAAATATTATGAAAGGTTTTTTTTGCACGAAAATCCAAATTTAGTTTTGTAATTTTAATTGTGTAAAGCGTTCGAGAAATTTAGATACCATGAAAGATTTAAGGTTGTTTCTCTATCTCGTGACTCCACCATTTGTAACCAAGTACATGGAAATTGCGAAATTTGTATTTGTATGTAATTTAGTCTCAAAATAAAATCTTATAAAAAGAAGTTTGAGCGGCAAAATCGGAAAAATTCATTTAAAATTTTGACATTGTTAAAATATTGAAGGAATCTAGAAACCATGAAAGTTTTAAGTTTTTTATGTACTTTTATGTACTTAGTTTAGTTCTAAAACGAAATACTATAAAAGAGGTTTTGTGCAGGAAAATCTGATAAATATATCTGTATTTTAATTGTGTGAAAAAGTTGCAGAAATCTAGAAACCATGAAAGTTTTAAGGTTATTTTTCCCTCGGGGCCTCCAGTTAAATCAAAGTAGATAAAAATTTCAAGGTTTTTATTTCATGTAATTTACTTTCAAAGTAAAGTAATATAAAGGGGTTTTGTACCGGAAAATCCGAAAATGTTTTAAAATTATGATTGTGTTACAAAGTTGGAAAAATCTAGAAACCATGAAAATGTTGAGATATCTTGTCTATTTTGGTGTTTCCACCGTTTGTATCAAAGTGCGTGAAAATACTGAAATATGTACTTTTATGTGCTTAATTTAGTATTAAAATGAAATACTTTAGAAGAGGTTTTGCACAAGAAAATCTAAAAAGTTATTTTGTATTTTAACTGTGTGAAAAAATTGCAGAAATCTAGAAACCATGAATGTTTTAAGGTTTTTTGTCCTTCGGGCCCCCAGTTGTATTGAGGTAGATAAAAATTCCAAGGTTTTTAATTTATGCAATTTCCTTTTAAAATAAAATATTAGAAAGGGGGTTGTGTGCAGGAAAATACAAAAATTGTTTTTAAATTATGAATGTGTTACAAAGTTGGAGAAATGTAAAAACCGTGAAAATTTTATGGTATCGTGTCTATTTTGGCGGTTTCACCATTTGTATCAAAGTACGTAAAAATTCTAAGGTATGTACTTAATTTAGCCCTAAAATTAAATATTATAAAGGAGGTTTTATGCAGGAAACTCTGAAAAATGTATTTCTACTGTGATTGTGTTAAAAAGTTGGAGGAATCTAGAAACCATGAAAGATTTAATGTTGTTTTTCTGTCTCGGGCGGCGCCTCGATCAATTATTGTACCAAAGTACGTAAATATTCCAAATTTTTTCAAAAGTGGTTTTGATTAAGAAAATTTGAACAATTTATTTAACATTTTGAATGTGTTAAGAAGTTAAAAAATCTAGAAACAGTGAAAGTTTTAAGGTTGATTTTCTATCTTACCATCTCCTTTATTTGTATCAAAATACGTAAAAATTCCAAGTTTATACTTTTATGTACATTAGTCTCAAAACAATATTACAAAAGGTGTTATGCGGCAAAATCCGATAAATTTATTTGAAATTTATATTGTGTTAACAACTATATAAGTCGGAGAAATTTAAAATGCGTAAAAGTTTTATGGTTATTTTTCTATCTTAACGCTTTTCCCATTTGCATCACAGTACGTAAAGATTCCAAAATTTTCTATCTAATTTAGTTCGAAAATAAAATAACAAAAAAGTTTTGTAAAAATATTTTGAAAAATTAGTTGGTACTTGCGTGTAAAAAAATGGAGAAATCTCACAACCATCAAAACCATGAAACTTTTAAAGTTTCTCTATCTCGGCGCCTCCACCATTTGCATCAACGTACGTAACGTAACGTAACGTAACTCCAAAGTTTAAACTTGACGTAATTTAGTCACAAAAATATAAAGGGGGTTTCGTGCAAAAAATTTTTTTAAAAAGTAATTGAAATTTTAATTGTGTTAGAAACATATAGAGAAATCTAGAAACCATGAAACTTTTAAGGTCGTTATTTTCTACCAACGCCTACACCATTTGTATCCAAGTACGTGAGAATTCCAGATATTGTACTTGTATGATTTTTAGTTTCAAAATAAAATATTTTGAAAGGAGTTTTGTGCAGGAAAATTCGAAAACTTTATTTTAAATTTTGATTGCGTTAGAAAGTTGGACAAATCTAGAAACCATAAAATTTAAGGTTGTTTCTATATATCAGCGCCTCCGCTTTTTGCATCAAAGTACGTGTAAATTCCAGAGTATGTAGTTTTATCTATATTAGTTCAAAAATAAAATATTATAAAAATGGCTTTGAGCAGGAAAATCTGAAAAATGTTATCAAAACATTAATTGTGTTAAAATAAAAAATTAAAGAAATATTAATACAGTAAAAGTTTTAAGGTTGTTTTTCTATCTTAGCAACTTTATTATTTGTATAAAATCAGTGAAACTTACAAACTGTATACTTTTACGTAATTTAGTCTCAAAATAACATATTATAGAAGGTGTTGTTTTGCAGCAAAATTTCGAAAAATGTATTGAAAACCTTTATGGCGTTAAAAAAGTTTAAAACCCATTAGTATTAAGCTTTGCTTTTATATCTTGGCTCCTCCACCATTTGTATCAAAGATCATGACAATTTTCAAAGTATATACTTCATGCAATATACTAAAAAAAATGAAATATTATAAAGGGGGTTTTGTGATCAGAAAAAATTGAAAAAATTTAGAACCCGTAACAGTGTTTTTTTACCTCAACGCCTTTACTGTTTGCACCAAAGTACGTGAAAATTTTAAAGTTCCTATTTCATTAAGTTTAGTCTCAAAATAAAATATTATAAAAAGGTTTTTGTGCAAAAAATTTCAAAAATTAAATTGCAATTTTGACTGTGTTACAAAATTGAAGAAATCTAGAAGCCACGTAACTTTAAAGTTTGTTTTCTTATCTCGGCGCCTCCACCATTTGCACGTAAATAGTCCAAAGTTTGTACTACGTGTAGTTTTGTCTCAAATAAAAGTTTTGTGCAGAAAGCTTTTGAACTTTGAGAAATTTAAAAACCCCGGGAATTACTAAGGTGGTAGTAGTACCCTGGAAGCTCTTTCCTCTGTATAATTTTTAATTGATATTTTAGAAAAAAAATGCGTGTAATTATTATGTGCCATTTTGTTCTGCAGTTTCCAGTAGGAAAAAACAGAAAAGCGCTATTTTCGAAAAATTTGTTAAAATTCCAGACATTCAGTTCTTTGTTTTTTAAACTGGTTTTAAAGTAAAATACTACAGGCAGGTTTTGTTCAGAGAAATTTTTCTAAAATTTGAATTGGTCCAAGAGTTGGAATGGTGCGAAAACTATGGTATTTTTATATGATAATATATTATGGTATCAATTTTTTTTAGTTTATTGTTTAGACAATTCCACTCATGTATAATAATTCCCATTTGTGAGTACAAAAATCGTAGTTTGCTATCGGCTAAATAGGAAGGAACAGAAATGCAAGTGGATAAAAAAATCGGATAAATTACGTTACCGTAGCAACGCTAGCATTTACTGTTCGTTTATCAAGCGTTGCGCGTCGCATCAGTTTGACAATTGTAAATGTCAAAAAGTTTAATTGAATTGAGTTTTCTATTCATGGAATTGTCTTACCAAATACCACGCGAGCTCAGATTTAGCAGGATATTTTTTACGGTGGTTTTCTCATACTTACTTTCATATAGGTAATTTAACTCGATCTGTTCTGACAAAATCACTCGAGCTACGCTCTCGTATTGCCAATGAAAGTAAGTATTCGAAAACAACCACAAAAAATATCCGGCTAAATCTGAGCTCTTGTGGTATTACCCCCGATAACAACATGCTCAGACATTCTTTAATATTTTTCTTTGCATAGCTTTCCATATAAGAATAACAACCACAATTGTGCAGATAAATTTTAAAAACTTGGTTTTAAACAATTAGTTGGAAAAAAATCGGTGACTTTTAAATTTTTTTTATATCCCGGCGGCGTCTCCACAATTTGTATCAGTTTGTGTGTTGTTTAGTTTTTTAGAGTTGTTTAGTAATTTGGAGAAAAAAATGTTATAACGTTTGAGAGATATATGTTTACTATTTCCTAATCAAATCTGTTATTTGTGATCACTGATCGAACTTTCAATCCCAGAACAGCAAAAAATTTCTTTAAAATTCAATAACTAAACAAAAAATACATTACGTTAAAGATTTTGCAACGTTTCTACAATTCATCTTTGATCATTCGTATTCTACGCTTATGAACCCTGTTTTATTTCATTTTACAATTGCACAAGCATGAATGGCAAGTAACCAAATAAATATTAGGTATCTTAACGAGCTCCTATAAGGTCTAAAGTCGTTTTAAATTACACATATGCACACAACTATATATTTACAAGAATTGTGCAGTTTTTATTATTAATTGGTTGCCTCGTAATTTAAATACTGATTAAATACTAGAATACGTATCCGGACACTGGCTTATCACCATCTGACGATGTTAATAAGCATTTACTTAATTTAAATTTAATATTACATAATTTATTATCCACATCGCTTCATCATTTTATGCGGGGACTTTAATATAAATTCCGCTAAAGACACAGAAGACTGCAGAAACCTAACAGAGCTGATGCAATGTTTTGGTCTGAATGCCAAAGTCACGTATGCCACGAATGTTTTGTTCCAGTATATTGGATTAAATATTCACAAATTTAACGTGCAATAATGTGAATATTGTTAATAATACAGTATTAAATCATTAGACAGTTTTGTTTTCTAATGGTTCAAACAGCTCACGTAGCAATTCTAATTACAAAGGAGTTTACAACCAATTTCAAGCAAAAAAAAAAGTTTATTTCGGCTTTAAATAACGAACAGTGAATTAAGGTTATAACTGCGTAGAGCGTCACCAGTGGGATACGCCTCACACTCTTTATCATTAAATTTTACGTAATAAATTAGTTACTCTAAACGCAGCAACCTCGATTTGTTTCCAGTCCGTTTGCTATTGTAACGCGAGCTCCCAATATTTGGATCAAATTTGATTTCTAACTATTTCTTTAGTAAGCAAAACCGTTGAACTATTTTTTAAATTATTAACTAGCAAAACTTGTGGGCTACGTTCCACGCCCTTTTTTGTAACTTCTTTTAACAAATAATAAATAAGCTGTTTCGAGCTGTAAAACATATACTTAATGCGTGTACAGTTTTGTAACTGCGCCGATTACAGCTGCATTGGGGCGTTAAATGCAGAAGCGACTAAGTTAATTTTTTGGGTAGTAATAAAAGCCACCGTAATTAGAATAGGCCAAAGTATTTGATAAAAGAAAAATAATAAATATTTTTTATAATTAATGATTGCGTTATACATACTATGTAATATATTAAAAGGTATTGTAAACTGCAATTAACAACAAAAAAAATAGCACCGTGCTGAATACATGTGAACTAATTTTAAGTCTGTTACAAATGTACATCAATAAATAGGAAAGCGGGTGCTTACTTCGGACGGTTGCAGTAACATCAATATGAACAATAGAATCTCGAATTTTTTAAATATAAAGAGTTGCATTTAGTTACTGAAAACTTATTTTGACTATTGTAATTCGAATAATAGGCAAGTTATAAATGCTGATCCCTAAAAATTTTAAATAGAAGAGAAAATTATTCAAATTTTATTACGATCAGCATCTATAACCAACTTATCATTCGAATAACAATAATCAAAATAAATTATCAGTAACCAAATAACTTTTTATTACCAAAAATAAATGGAGAAAATGTGATAGCTGTGAAGGGGTACCGGGGCCTATTTTCTGAAGTCACTCCACTGTGCGTACGGCAATATTGTATACAGTTTGATTTTAAATTCAGAACCAGTTTATTTGCTCGTTTAATTTTAGAAGTAAAACAAAATAGTATAAGTAAAAGTTGTACAGTTTATAGTGACGAGTATTTTCTGCATACAAAACAAAATGGTCGACTTCTGGTTTAACCGGAAGCAACTTTATCTTTATTTTTTCTTTAAATAGAACACTGTATTTTTTTGGCAAATTTGATTGTGAAGTAAATGTTTTCTATAAGAAGTTGTAATACAACTAAAGGCCTAAAGTTAATAAATAGCGAGATATTTTGATTTAAAGCAACGTATGTAACCAACGGTAATAATTGTACATAAATTGCAATTTAGGGTGGAAAATTGTTGTTAAGCAACTAATAAAAGCAATAAACAAACGTGTAACATATGTCACGATAAAGTTTATGGATAAACTAAGACATCTTTTTTTTTAATTTGCCAAGCAAGGCACTTTTAGCTTTCAACCTAATGCCCTGACCTAACTCTAATGGATTTTTTGTTTAAAGATTCTTAAAATATAATGACCAACTGATGTCTAGCTAACATTCATTGCATGTTTATTCATCGCTTTATTATTTTAATACAAACAGTTTCCTGAACTTAGCAGAAATGCATCTTTATTTTGTTTAATTCCGTGTTTTGTCTGAAATAATAAGCGTGCATATTACTTCATCTCCAACTCAATCATTTTTTTTTCACAAGAGTGGTTTCGTAATGAATGAGTGATTACCTACATTGAAAACTGTAGCCGTCCACTGTACAAAGGAATATGCGCCTTATATGTGGATTATAGTAGCGGTGGCATCTGACCACTAAAAGTTAAGACAACTAAAAGGGAAATAGATTTAGTTTGTAAATTCTTTGCTTATTTATTAAGAATGTCTTATTTTTCAGTAATATTGCTTGACATTTTGCATCGTATTTTTGTAAGTGCTATAGCAAGTGCACGTGTTGTTCAAAATACCGCTGACTGCTTCAGTAGGTGTCTCCCTTGGAAATGATTCTACTAATGAAAGGTTCGCGTTCCAATCATCCAATCGTAGAGTGTAAACCTAATTTTCTTATTTCCATTGAAAAGTATACATAATATGTATTTTACTTGCTTCAATATATAGACTAGCGGGCTATACTGTGTTTTTGTTATTTTTGTTTAATAATAAATAGATAAATTAAAAAGCCTAGCGTCTCGAAGTCCTAGTTTTTTAAATTAATTTGCAATGATAACTCACCCTCCAAATATTTAGGTCAATGAAGTGTGGTTTCTAATTATGAACTCATAGCCTATTTATTTATAAACATAACTACATTGTCAGCACACGATAAACAAAGTCAAATTGGTTTATTCCGTCTCATAGCTGGACGTCAGCGTGCGATGGCTGTATTTATTTTACAAATTTATGAGCAAAGTTTGTTTGTAACGTAATTGGTTATTATCTATTTGTCCAATGACTGTTTTTATTTGTATATATCTTAAGGATTGTTCTATTTTTTAGTAATATTGTATGGTTTTTGCAACATATTTTTATAAGTGCGTAACTGCGTATCGTATGTCCTTGTTTTCTCTAGTGACTAGTTACGTTCCGTCGGTCTTGCTGTGTGGATTGGCAATGAAAGGTCAGCGCTTTGCAACTAATTTAGACAAGCAAATGTTGTACACTTAAAATGGCTTACTTGCATTGAAAAGTATAACGGAGTGCCGTGCAAAGAAATATAAGCCTTATATAATACACGCGTAAATATGTAGGTTCTAGTAACGGCAGCTAAAATTTTGAGACAAGTGAAAGTAATCTGGATTTAATATATAGACTATTAGAAGCCGTGCGCTACGCTCTCCGCAGGTTTTGATAGCTTTACAGCCGGCGAGTGTGTCTCAGCATGAGCGCTACTCCCGGAAAAAAACGAAAATAAGCCTGAAAAAACAAAGGTGAAAAATAATCTTAAGAAAAAGGACCCACTGAAAAAGCTTTAAGAAGACAATCAGTAGAAAAAATCCTGTAAATACAATCCAAAATGTTTTTTTTAATAAACTTAGCAGTTTACTTCATTTTCAGGGGATTGTCATCTTAGACATTTAAACATTTACATATAATTTGGAAAATTAAATTCGCTTTGATTTGTATAAATCGTCTGAAGAATCGGTTAACAAGAAAAAACACGTATCTTTTTCAGGGAAAGCTCTTTCTCATTGTACAGTGATTCACCACTCAACTGCAAGAATATAAATGTGCTTTTGTTTATGCGATGTTTTTTCGGCATATTATTATTTAACCGAGTTGTTTTGTCAGAAGAATGGTTCTACAGCAGAATCTTTTTACGGGGTTTATTTTTCGGACGAATATTGTAGACTGATGTTTTTCCACCGATGTTTGTCCAGGAAAGTTGATCTTGGGACTTCTTTGTGCACCGAAATTGGCTCTCAGAAGCAAAATCAACCTTGGGCGCCACAGATGGTGTAAATAAAGTTAATAATGTGGCCGCACAAATCCGTCCGGTTCCTATAATCGTAGCCGTGTTGCGATGTACGCTCGTTCAAGTTTATTGCCGCTATGAGATGTCAGAACAATGTGCTGCAATAAGACAAACGAATATTTATATGAAAAGAGGGTATTTCTACTTTGAAATATGATAGCGGTCCACTGTATAAAGGAAAAGGGTCTTTACATAAGGGCCGCGTAAATAGGTCGATTGTAGTAGTAGGGATTAACACCATTAAAAATTGCGACGGGTCGAAGAGATCCGAATTTAATATAAAGGTTCTACCATCGAAAAATTTTAAACTCGATAACCAATATTAAACGGTCTATAATTTGGGAACTCTCAAATAAATAGCAAGTATTTAATAAATTCAATATTGAGCATGAGGACACTGCTACTGATGACTTTGATCGAATCTCTGTTTTTGTCAACAACTATTCATAAATTATAACTAATTTATCCAACCAATTCTCTCATAAATAGTAAGAAAACTTGGAATAATCTTACAAATATCATGGCCATAAAACTTTTTATTGAACTGGATGTTCTACAAATTGTAAACTGTAAATTAAAAATAAGCTCTGCTGAGCCAGATGACGTTTCTTTTAAAATTCTTAAACAAGTTTATCAATTCATTATTACACCTCTTGCCATGCGTATTAACTTATCTTTTAAAACTGGTATTTTTACAGGTTTGATAAAATTTTTAAAATTATACCAGTCTATAAAAATAACAGCCGTACATTGTTGGAAAGTAGCAGCCAGTAGCATTGGCCTCGTGCTTCTCTAATACTCTAATTGTGTATGCTTACTAAGTTATTAATTAAACTACGTAAGTAAATACGGTCAAATACAGGAGTAAAAACACGGTTTTATACCTGAGAAGTATTGTATGTCCAGTTCATGTTCAATATTGTCGAAGCAGCCGGGAGCCCTGCTGGGAAATTCTACAAATTTCTCAATAGTGAAAATTACAATGTTTGCCTTTTTTTATATTTTGTATATTTCAGCCGTCTTGTATTACATTTTAAATTTTTCCCGTTGAGGTTTCTAATATAACATTTTTACTACTGCTTGTTTTCATCAGTTGCAATAGAAAAATGATAATTTTTCATTTTTAGCTCTACGTATGAAGATTCAGGAACTTTCTGTAGTCGAGATATGCAAGGTGGCACCTCCACCATTCATTCTACTATTCCTTGCATATTTTAATAATTCAGACCTGGAAGATGCTTTCCTTTGGGAGTTCTCGCAAAAGCTTGCAGGTTTTGTTATTATTTTACAGTTTATTTACTCAACTTGGCTTCCTCATAACTAATTGTGAAACTGACTTTTGTTGAGAAGTTTCACCTTCTACACTATAATATTGAATATAAACAATAATAACAACACTCTTTGTTGTAAAGACGACATCCAAATGCATAAATTATTTCTAACAAATTCATCCAATTAAAATGATTGTATATCCCACTCGATTTGCAACAAAGAATGGCAGCTGTTTATTTTCAGATTCTGAGCCAATCAAACCTAAGATTATTGTGATAATCCTTTTAAGGAAGGTATATTGTAGCCATAGTAACAGCGTCAGTAATTTTATTTGATATTTGTTGTTAATAACAATTGTACTGTATATATTTTTTTTTCTGTTAATTTAATATTCAAGACTATTCTCTGTAATGAACACCAAATCTATCTTTCAATGACAAAATTCAATCGTGTTGCTATGGGGTAACAACACAAATTTTTAGGGACTCGTTGTATTTCCTAGCAATACGATTTCGGTTGTCAATAGACTCACGGTGTTTCCGAAATTTTTTTATTTATTTGTGCGATTTTGGTTGATAATAATTTAATTACTTTTGTTTTACCACCGTTCAGGGCATCAGTCAAAATTTTATAACAACACATAAACAAGCATATCAACATTTTACGAAGAAAACGTTAAACAAACAAATCATTAAATATAGATAATTATAAGAAAACTATGCTATGTCGTATATCTAACGGTAATCGGGCAGGATACCGGCAGGTCGTACGGATTTTCTCTAGGACTGCAGTGTTATCGAGAGAGCTAGAGTACTACAGGTCTCGGAGAAGAAGCGGGGTTATTGATTTTGGAGCTGGGTGCAACATCTGACCGTTAGCTTGCGCTAGATCCAGCAGCAGTTAATAATTTCAGTTTTTGAGGCGTTTTGAAGGTTATGCTTCTTTCGATCCTGAACACGTACTGAGACCGTTAGCTGTGCTCGATCCGGCAGCAGTTTTTCTTGTTTGTTTTTGAAGAGTTTTTGAGAGTATTCTTTTTTCGCCCCTAACATCAAACTATAATTTGTAAATTTAATTGTTTTGGCATGGAAATCTGCATTATGTGCCGACCAATTGTAATTAAATTTATTAATAATAGGAAGCTTGTATTGTGTGTTTGTCAACACCATAGTTTTCTGATTTTAGTAAAAAGGTCACACCAAAGCGTAGGTTTAAAACGTTTTATTTAGCACAAAAAAGGAAAATGAATTAACCCTTGTTTCGCGTTAAAGCTTTTGTTGCTTTCATGAACAGGTATTTTGCAATCCGCTCTCTGTGTGACTATATTATTCTTTGAGGTACTATCGTCTAAATTAAAAATATTTTACGTTTGTTGTACTGTGCAAACAGCAAATTAACTGGCGTGTTGAAAAAATGACATTCTATTTTTATTTTAAAATTTTGAACTAATCCTGCGCCTCTAGTATTTTCCGCTAGTTTTTGCTGCTTTTAAACAGAAAGCTTTTTTTGTAGCAATTCCTGCAAAAACCATTAGTTTTATTTTTAATTAGACATTTAGACTTCCACCCCGGCGCCTCCACCATTTACTCTGGCGCTTTCCTTACAACTCGAGGTCACATAATGGCACTAAATACTTTTCAACATTTTCGTGCTGATGATTGTGAAAAAATTGCCCACCCTACACAAGGAATCGTTTAAGATAAGAAGTTTGTCGTAATTGCTGGAACGTTCGGAAGGACGTCGGAGAGAAGGAAAGGGAGAAAGAGAGAAGGCAATTAATTTTTCAAATTTGTGCCCGCGCCAACTGTTGGAAAACGCAATTTGAAATTAATTCTTCAACAATCGTCCCGTCTCACTTATTATACATACCAATATTACCCCGGAGGGTATAACCATAACAAGGGGTTTCAGGGGTAATTATAATAATATGACACGAGGGACAATTTACTCTCAAGATTTGTTTGCAGCAGGCATGGCGCGCAGCAAGCAGCCTCTGCTAAAATTAATGAAAACGAGGTTGGGACAAAGAAGCACTTAGCAGCGTGACACGTCCTCGCTCAGACACAAATTGCAGCTTTTGTCGCAGTAAAATCATCCCCGAACGGCGTTCACCAGCACAAATTTTCCCTTTACGGCGGCGAGCCGACCTCGCCTCTTCTTCGGGGTCCGCAAGATGGAAAGTCCTCCCGCCACTGCCGCCGCCGCCGTCGCCTCTTCCTGCTGCCGCTCTTGTAACAACGCGCGCGTTACTGCCAAACGCCGGATTACACGAATTCGCAATTCTCCCCGACATCAAAGATTTCCAAACCCTCTCCGCGGTTCTGCTTTCGGTATTCCGGTTTAAAACGGTTCAACTTAACCTTCGTGTTTATTTACTTCTGGGTCTTGTTATAGCCTAAATACTATCGTCGTGTGCGGCTTTCCTTAATCCTTCCGACATTTCAAAATGCCCATACTCACTCACATATAAAACCCCCTTGACACTAATGCTCCCTATTTTCCAACAGAAGTGCGATTCTGAAAATCTAACCTTTTCAAACTGACACAAATTCCTTAAACTCTTTCATATTCGGAAGATAAACTGTTTAGTATTGGAAAATATAAACTCTTCGGTATTGAAGAAAAAAACATATCGTATGTAATTTGCTAAAAGTTTGCAGATTTCAGGAAAATATACATAAATTTTCCGCTTTTCAGGAAAATACATTTTCACGTAGTTTAACGTCTATAAAACTGAATGATAGTAGATAGGGTAGAGATAACAATTTTGAGACCGCACGTCCCGCACGTTATTCAATCTCTAACCCAAACCATTCTACAAAAGCCCTGAAATTTAAAAATTTCTTGCTAAAACAAAACTGTTCTTGAACATGAAGAGCTTGACCCTGAAAAGCAACAAATCAATCCCCGAACAAAAAAATATACATATTCGTACTAAAATTGGTTTATTTTTGAAACCAACCTGTTGTGGTTTTGCAACAATGCTTTGCTTTTTACCAGGGCTGTCAATTTTTGAATATCCGAATAATGGTTTTTATTCGATGAATTCGGATAATAGATTTTTCGATTGAAATTTTTTGAACAAATTTAGTTTTATCGAATAAAATAGAATACAGATGGCGAATTCGCTTAGATAGTAGATATCTAAGGAATATCGGATAATACGGTTGGTTAACTGATAATTTAAAATCATGAATCCGGATTTAATACAATGATTTACTTGTAAAATTAGACTGTGTTGGTTGGAAAACTGTGATTTCTACTAAATGGCGATAATGAAAAAAAAAAATTTTTGTTGCAGGATGACGGTCGAATACGCTCCAAATAACCCCGAAGCACTACTAAAAATCAGCACAGTAGAATTGCAGGACGAAGCAAGCTACAAGTGTGAAATCACATATCTGGAAGTCAGAGAAAACTGTGATGTTGTGCAAATCATCAAGCTGCAAACTATGGGTAAGTTAATTTTTTAGATTACATCCGTACAGCAAGGTGCAGAAGTAATGTCGCAAATAGTAGCCGTGTATAGGCAACACACTTTTCATGCACGCGCAGTCAACGACAAACTGTGTTAAACAGCAGTTGCCTAAATCGCTGTGTTTGTTACTCTTGCTGCGTATTAGGTGAACTTAAAACTTCAATTTGGGATTTTTATGACTGGAGTCTGTGACGTGAATTTAATTTTTTTACGGGCCTTTAATGAAACTAAAACTGTAACAGCTAATGTTTTTAACCGACTTCAAAAAAAGGAGGAGGTTCTCAATTCGTCTGTACATATATTTTTTTTTATTTCTATTTTTTTATGTATGTTCGGGCATAACTTTTTTGTTTATGAACCGATTTGAATGATTCTTTTTCCGTTGGGTTCAGTATGGTTCCAAGGTGGTCCCATTATAATTTCATTGGTGTTGGAGCTTGAACTTCGAAGATACACCAGGGAACTCCTCAAAATCTATTATTTTTAACCGACTTTTTAGTGTTTCCGTATTTCATCGTCCGTTTCAACTAGCCGTCGTTTCCTCATTCGAGAAGCATCCTTACTAGGTATACCCATCACTTAAAATTGTAAAATAATTAACTTTAAAAAAAAAAGAAAACCGACTTCAAATAAAAACACAAAATTAACATAAGTTAACTAAAAGGCAAAAAAATAAATGTTTTTTATACAACAGTTTAATACTTATTTGTTGTTCCGTTTAATGTAATTAAGAAATTGTTGTTTATTATATAATTATTAATTGTTTTATAATTTTGAAGTCGGTGCCAAGTAAAACATAAAATTTCGAATCTAATTTGTTATTGTAGCAAGGTATATAATTTTTATGTTTTACTTGGCACCGACTTAAAAATTATAAAACAATTAATAATTATATAATAAACAACAATTTCTTAATTATATTAAACGGAACAACAAATAAGTATTAAACTGTTGTATGAAAAACATTTATTTTTTGCTTTTTAGATAACTTATGTTACTTTTGTGTTTTTATTTGAAGTCGGTTTTCTTTTTTTTTTTAAGTTAATTATACTGTTACAGAAAGTAAGCAAAAATTAGGTAACACAATTATTGTTGTTTTTGAAATAAAATGGAAAAGGAAAAGCTGCTAAGTTTTTGAATAAACAAATAACTGGTATTGCCAAAATATAAAATCGATTTTGAGATCTCCATAGATAAATATTGTTTGCAATATTAAAATAAAAAAATTAAAATTTCTCAAACATTCCGATTTTTTAAAGTTTTTTCTAAATTTTCAAATATATCAAATTATGTAGAATTTCTTAATATTTAAACATTTCTAGAATTTAAAAAGGTTAAATATTCAAAATTTAAGATCTTCACAAACTAGTAATTTTTAAAACATTAAAAAAGTTTGAAGTACTGCAAAATTTCGAAAATTTTCAAAATTTGTCAAATATTGAAGAGTTTGAATCGGAAAATAGGGAAGAAAGCAGCAGGGTTTTAAAAAGTATTAAAAACATATTTAAAAATTTAAAATTTCTACATCTGAAAAATTTTATAATTTAATATTTCGTAAATTTCGAAATAACAATTTATTTGAAAAATTTTTGGATTTCAAAATACAAAATTTTTAAAATTTTCATAATTTTCGACCATTTTAAAATAATAAACATTTAAAAAAAATATAATATTTCGAAAAAATGCTCAAATTTTAAATAATTTATACATTGTATATATACCGGGTGATCGTAAAAAAATTATTCAGGGCAGGCCATGACCGAAGTGTTAAAGTTGGCAATACTTAATGTAAGCCAATTGTCAAATGTTGACAGCTGTAAAAATTGTTGGTTAGATAGGTACATTTAACTTAATGTATCTAACCAAAAAATGTTACAGCTGTCAACATTTGACAATTGGCTTATATTAAGTATTGCCAACTTTAACACTTCGGTCATGGCCTGCTCTGAATCTTGTTTTTTACGATCACCCAGTATAATCTATTAAGTGTTGGTTGTGATTTTCGGAAATTTACCGCCAGACTGTCGAGTTGTTTTTAGTTACGAAAATCACCACGAGTCCTAGACAACTGGTGATTTTTTTGTAGCAAAACACAACGAAACATACCAGAAGGTAAATTTCCTTAAAAAATTGAACCAGCACGCAATATATTTAGCTAGAAAGTCGCATTTTATGTTTGGAATTTAAATTTAGAAAATGTCATTATTAAAAGTTATAATCCTTGATATTGGCATGTAATGTCAAAATAAGTATAAGGTTAAACTAAATATATATTGTTGAAGTAATAAAGTATTTTATTCATAACTAATTATTTATTTGTTTCTGTTGTAACTAAAGAAGCAAAACGGAAACATGGGAGAAATTAAATTCACGGCGGTGATTTTTTTAAATCATCCTGGCGAGATGAATTTCCGGGAAATCAGCGTATAATCGGCAGTTATACTAAAAATATTTGAATCTGATTGGTTGAAAAATATAAAATGCGATATTTACAATAATTGTAATATATTTTCCAAATTGATATACCATAATTAAAAATTTACACAAGACTAAAAATGATTAAAATTTTGAGTTTTTTTAAATGTTTCAAATTATTTTTATTAGTGGGGAAAATTTTGGAATAATTTACAAATTTTAAAATAATTTTAAAATTAGATAATTTTTGAAATTCTTAATTTTGAAAAAAATTTAGAATCAAATTTTTCCAAACATTTTGATGTTTCTGAAATTTTTAGAATTATTGAAAATGTTTAAGCATCTAACCTTTTCAATATATTCTAGATTTTTAATATTTTCAAAATTAGCGAGCTGCAATTGTTTCAGTATTTTCAAGAAATTTATAATTCTTTTTATTATTATCAATCAAAATATTTTATTTATTATCAATTTACATTAGATAATATTTTCGTCATTATAAAAGATAGAGATTCGATTAAACGGCCAATGCAGTTTTTCATCCTGATTTATATTCCGTTTATAAACATCACAAATTTTCGGCCCTTCAAATGGCATATTTACCAACTGAAAGTATTTTTTTAAGTGAAATATTTGCGTAATTTTAAAATTTGAATGACTGAATATTTGTAAGGTTGTGCATCTAACGCGCGGCAAGAGTAAAAAGACTGCGAATTGAGCAACTGCTTTGTAACAACGTTTGTCGCCGCTCGCGTTTGTCTGAAGAGTGTGTTGCCTATACGCGGCTGCTATTTGCAACATTACTTCTGCACCTTGCTATGCAAAAGCTGCCAAATACATTAATTAAAATAATTGCCATTTTTAAACACACGAAAAAATTGGGGGAGTTGGCTACGCTACATCGGAGCTCAGCAACATTTGTGGTACTTACTAATCAAAGCTAAATTAGACCAATTTTTAAATTTTTATATTTCTATTGAATACAAAATATAAACCACCATCTCAGCATTGGGTTTGCTTTTCCATTCTGTACATTAATAAAAAATTAAGATTTAATTTAAAAATATGCGTTTTTAATACCTAAAAATTTAATTTAAAACTTTTTCTTCCTATAAATTACTGTTTGCTATTATCAGTAGGTTTATTATCCCTTCTTCCTTGCACCTTTCGTTATTGCTTCAAAGCTAAATTTATTAAATAAGTCCAGCTTTGAAGAGTTTAATAATTCATCAAATAAGACATTTTATGAAGGTAAGCCTCAGTTTTCAATAAGGATATTTTTAAATCAAGCAAAGCTTGAACGAAATGGAAAAGTTATTTAATAAGTTCGTACCGTTGAAAATTCAGACACTAAAATCACAAAATTTTCTCTTGTAGAATTTATAATCAAGCAAATTGAGAACATTTTCATACGGAGGATAATGGATAAAATTGCAGTTGAAATTAGTTTTGCATTAAATATTTCGTTATCACCATATTTTATGTAGTTGAGAACTCGGTCGTAACTTCGTTATATTCAGTTCCGTTGAAATAATTCTCTATTCAACACTTGATGGCTAATAAAGCGAATTTTCTGCTTTTGCATTCCTCCAACGCTCTACGGTACCACCCAAATATGGTCCGTAGGGGTAGTTTTTGCAAACTTCCAAAAAATACGTCTAAGAGAAGTAATAACTTTTGACCGTTGGAATCGAAGGTGGATGTTATAATATATGGTTCCTGAGTGAAAGTGTGCAACTTTGAAATTTTGATTTTATGGTAGGCAGGGCGCAAAACTTTTGACATCTGCTTGATTTCTGGCCGGGGAGAGTAGAAACGGTAGCGACCTGAACGAGGGATCGAACATTAACATTGGACATCTTAGTTTATGGCATTTTTCACACCATTTCTCGATATTTCAGACATTCGCGATATGTTATCGCGCTTTGTTGGTATTTTTTCGCACGTCGAACGCCGCCGCCGCAGTATTCGGGATCTGCGGTCTCTGCGGAAGGCGGAGGTGAAACGAGAAAACTACGCGTGGGGAAATTAAAAAGCTCTCGGTCTATCGGTGCTGCGATATCTCGAAATGATTTATGTTGACTTGGTGTTGCTATAATAAATCGCTGTGGATTTTCCACTTGGCCGTCGTAGTGCTGAACACTTTCCAGCCCGCTCGCCTTTCTTTTTGCCTATCTTGATTTATTTGGCAGACTATGGATACGGATACGCTCGATGAATACACTACTCTGCATTTTTTGGATTTATCTTGTAATTCCTCTTGGCACACCGGGCGATTATTCTCTTTTACAGTATTTTATTGTCTTACAAACTGCTAGGCGTCTTCTTAAAGCAGCGGGATCTCGAGGAAATTTTCCCTCGCCCGTTTTTCTCTCCTCCGCACGCAATTTTTTCGCCCCTTATACCCACACATTCTTTATTTTATTAGCTTTTATTGAATTGCTGCAGATTTGCTAACACGATGTTATTGTTGGCCTGGGATGATTCAGTACGTTTTTTTTGACATCCCGAGGGCTTAACACGTTTTCCCCAACTTCAATTTAATCGTTCTGCTCGAATAGATTTATTTTGTAACATCATGTATAAATAACTAAGAAGATTTTTTAACCTGCTGTTGGTCCAAGAAATTCAGCAAGTTAATTGTGCACATCCCTGGGGTTTAACACACTTTCTTTTATATTTTCTAATTTAAAACAGAATTTATCTGGTTCGAGGGATTTTATTTGTAACATTCTGTACATACTATCTTGTTTTTAGTTTCAAATAATTCAACAAATTTGTTTTGGTCATCCTTAGAATTAACCTAATTTTTTTTATATATTTTTTTAACTCCAATCTAATCGATCTGTCAGATTTGTCAACACGTTGTTGTTCTGTTGTTGGTCTAGCAAGATTCACAACTTATTTTTGGGCTCCCTGGAGCTTAACGCACTTTTTGCTTAATATTTTTCCAAGCCCCGTTCAATAGATATGTCTAAACAAATTTGATTTTGTAACATTCTGTATTGAATTTGCCAACAAGATGTGCTGTTTTGTGATTCAGCAACTTCTTTTTAGACTTCCCTGATGCTTAAAACACTTTTTCATATTTTTGCAATATCAAGCTAATTGATCTGTTCATCTGTATATATGAATTTATTTCGTAACATAATGTATATGTAACTAAGCAGATCTGTCAACATGATGATGTTGTTAGTCTGGGATAATTCAAAAAGTTTCCTTTTTGGGTCCCTGTAGCTTAACCCACTTTCCATTATATTTGCTAAATGTTTGCTCAATTGATCTGTTTGACTGTATTTATTTTGTAACATTCTGTATATATACAAGCAGATCTGTCAACACGATATTGTTGTTGGTCGGTAATTATTCAGCGAATTCGTGCATTCCTGAAACTACTTGGTCTATTTTTCTAAAATAAATTAATGTTTTATAAACAACTATCTTGCTGGTTTAATAAGATTTATCGTTCAATTCTGTAGCACCCTGTATAGACTTACTAGCCAAATTTGCTAGTAGGATGTTTACATGTGAAATGATTCAGCAAGTTTTTTTTGGAACTGTTTTATGTTTCCAAATCAATTCGTCCGACCTTTAAAAGCAATTAGTTTTGTCACACTCTGTACTTATAACCAGCCATATTTGAAGCAAATTCGCTATGACAACATCATTGTTGGTTTTAGACGATTTCACGAGTTATTTTAAGCACTTAACACAATTTATTCTATATTTTGCTAATCTCAATACGACCCACTCCTCTACAATAAATTCTATATCACCCTGTATATATAGGTAGCCACCAGAGCTACAATTTGCATAATCAATCGACTGATATAGTTGCACAAGCAGATCAAATTTACTTAGACAATAGGAGATAGCTTCCTAATGACGCTTTCAACCACCATCAAAGCGAATTTGATATCGATCATATAATGCATAGCCTGCCTCTAGGTGTGTATTGCGTTTGGAAATTATGAGGGTTTCTTGTATGTGTGAATCAGTGAGGAGAGAGTCCAGAGGGTGCACACTAGTGTAAGTGGCCCTGGTCCTCCATAATGTATGTCGGTCGGACGTGGGAAACGCTCTGCACCGTACAGTTGTGGAAATCGGGCAGTAAATACATCAAACAGTATTGATGGGTTCCGGTCGCTACTTCCGGATCAATGGGACGCTGAGGCCGTGGATTTGTTCCGATACAGAGGATGCCAGGATATAGCGTGCGGATTGCGTGAAATACATGTATGCTGCGGCACTTGCCAAAACTTCAAATTTTAACGTATATGCAAACGTTCTCTTATTAAATTTTCTACCCGACAGTCGAATAGATTTTAAGCCATAAATGATGAAGCAATAGGAGATTCCTGGGTCGCCGTCAATTAATCATTGTCGACCACGTTGACACCAGGCGACAGGGTTAGGTCCTTTATAGTACAAGAAACCGAGCTGGCGCACTAATAGACCTGCTGACAGCATACACATTTATCAATACACATGAGCATTTGGGTCTATCAAAAACCACAAAACAAGAACGTTGACATAAGGGAGGTACAAAAGGGGTCTTATCATACCAGAGCTTAATCGAGGGTTTTCGCCTGTATGTCAGTGTAAGTTAATCTCAAAATATCGAGCTGTCTCCGTAAACTGTAACAATAATTTCTACCGTGCACATTCTTTTTTTTTACTTTTCCTCAGAAATATAAGAATCTATCTTATATAATGAGTAATATTTGGTTTTTACCTTTGTTTACATCGCCCACGAGTCATCTTAAATTTTGACTAAATCAATTAGAAAAAGCAGCTTTTCCATTGCATCGAAAATAATTAAGTAGCCCATAATTGTATTTATTAATTAATAAAAAGTTTAAGCTTTCTTTAATTAAAGTTTATATTACTTAAAATAAAATATTAATTTATAACTTTAAAAGATATTTATTTTAACAATTGGTGCTACTATAGGCACAATACAACTTGATGACTTGATCTTGGTTATCTATATCTGCAGATGACTTAATTTATTATTTCAAAATTCCTAATAATGAGCAAATTATTCTCTTAAACTAACCATTATTAGAAATTTTAGAATGAAAAATTAAATCAGACATAAGTAACCAAGATCAAGTCAACAAGTTCTATTTTTACTGTAGCAACACCAACTGTTTGCTTTTAATTGTGCCTTTGATAATGACGTGTAAACACGTTGAAATACGCATAAGGTTAAAGTAAATATCTTTTGAAGTTATTAATTATTATTTTATTTACCCATAATTGCATTAAGCAGTTAAGTCAGCTACCTTTATTACTGAATTACTGGATCAGTACTTCTAAAATCTCTAACGCTGAAGGTCTAGGGTTCGATTCCCGGCCGAAGCCATGCAGCAATAAAAATCTATGCCGCAACCCGCCACTCACATTCCCCAATCCGGTGTACGCAGCCGTGGGGTTTTAATGCCTGAAACCTTCTCTGGAATTTAGTCGTTCGGATTCGACGTTAAACTGTAGGTCTCCCGTACTCCACCTTAGCGCTAAGGAGAGTACGTGGCAGAGAAGAGTGCCGGTGCCCAGCAGTGGGACGTAAAGGCTGATTACTACTTCTAAAATCAAACGAAATTAATCACTATAAAATATTACCACACTAGCTCGACACTGAATAACGTGTGAGTCATTCGAAAATTGAATCACAGCAAGGTTTTGCCATATTAGTTTGTTACTAAATAATGGATGAGTGCGTCTGAAGTCGAACTGAATCAATCATTGTAAACTATTACCAGGCGAGCTTATACTACTGCATCATGTATGAATTATTCTGCACTCAAACTAAGTCAACCTTGCAAAACATTGCAAATTAAATCAACTTTACTGTACATCGTCATACTAACTGGTTACTGAATCATTTATTAGAACTTCTGAAATCAAACTAAATTAACCATTACATAATTTGCCATAGTAGTTGTTTACTTATTATGTATGAGGGATGAGTAACATTGAATCATATACTGTAACATATTATTATAGTAACTTGCTACAGAATCATGTATGAATTATTCTGCACTTAAACTGAGTTCACCTTGCAAAACATGATCACACCAGGTGGTTATTTAATCTATTATTAGAACTTTTAAATCGAACTGAACCAGTGCCATAGGAGTTTGTTACTAATTGTGTATGAGGGACACTGAATCATTTACTGTAAACTATTATTATGCTAACTTGTTATAGAATCATGAATGAATTATTCTGCACTTAAACTAAGTCCACCTTGTAAAACATGATCACACCAAATGGTTATTAAATCTATTACTGGAACTTTTAAATCGAACTGAATCAACCACTGCCAAAATTTATTATACTAGTTTGTTACTACATTACTTATGAATCACACTGAGTCAGTTACTGTATCATTGTAGCTTGCTACTCATTATGTATAAATTTTTCTGCACTTAAACTAAATCAACGTTGCTGCACATGGTCGTACTAGTTAATTCTTCTGTAAACGAACTAAATCAACCTCTCCAATTATTTACCAAAGTAGTTTGTTACTAAATCATGTATAAGTCATACTTAATCAATCACTATAAGTATTAACGCGCCAAGTTACTGCCGATTCATCTATGAATCACCTTGCGCTCGAACTGTTCGTTACTGAATCATGTACGAGAACTTTTGAAATCGAATTGAATTAAGCACTGCAGAGATTTACCGTACAGTAATACCATGCTATTTTAATAATGAATATTTATTATTATATTTGCCCTGAAACTGAATCAACTTGCAAAACATGCTCATACTAGTTCGTTATTAAGTCTTGTATTAGAACGATTGAAATCGAACTGAATCAACCACTACAAACATTTTCCCCATTACTATGTTACTAAATCTTGTATAAGCCGCATTGAATCAATTACTGTGCAATATTACAATACTAACTTACTACTGAATCATGTATATTGCACTTAAATTAAATCAACTCTGCAAAACATGATCAACCTTGCAAGACATGGTCATACTAGGTAGTTACTGAATCATGTATTAAAACTTTGGAAATCAAACTAAATCAATCGCTCCAAAAATTTACCATGCTACTTCCTTACAAAATCATACATAAGTCACACTGAATCAATAGCTTTTATCATGATCATGCCAGCGTACTACTGACTCACGTATGAATCATTTTGCTATAGGACCAATACGACTTACCCTGGTTATTTATGTCTGCAGATGGTTTGATTTTTTGACCAAAACTTGTAGTAATGTGCAGATTAATCTTTAAAATTCGACATTAATAAAAGTTTTGGAATAAGAGGTCAAGTCATCTGCAGACATAGATAACCAAAATCAAGTAATCAAATTCTATTGTTCCTATAGCAACAGCAACTGTTTGCTTTTATTCCTCTTTTTAACAAAGACGTGTAAACACGTTGAAATGCGTATAAGGCTAATACAAAAAATCTGTTGAAGTTATTAATTATAATTTTGCTTCGTTTACCTATAACTGTATTAAGCAGTTAATTCAGCTAGTTTCATTATTTAATTGTTGTATGAGCACTTTTAAAATCCAAGGAAATCATTTACTGTAAACTATTACCACACTAGCTCGACGCTAAATTATGTGTGAGTCGCTCTAACATTGAACTGAATCAACCAATGCAAAGGTTTGCCATATTTGTTTGTTACTAAATGATGAAGGAGTGCGTCTGAAGTCGAACTGAATCCATCAGTGTAAAATATTACCAGGCGACTGTATACTACTGAATCATGTATGAATCATTCGGCACTTAAACGGAATCAACCTTGCAAAACATGGTCATACCAGCTAGTTGCTGAATCTATTATTAGGACATTTAAGTCAAACTAAATCAAACACTGTCAATATTTATTATACTAGTTTGTTGTTAAATTATATATGAGTCACACTGAATCACTAACCTAGCTACCATAGTAGCCTACTATTTATCATGTATAAAGCTATCTGCACTTAAACTAAATCAGCCCTGCTGCACATGGTCGTATTTATTAGTTCTTCTGTAATCGTACTAAATTAACCAACCCAAAAACTTACCATAGCAGTTGGTTAACAAATCATGTATAAGTCACACCTTATTATATGTTATAAATATTAACATGGCATGTTACAACTGCTTGATCTATAAATCATTTTGCGCTCATACTGTTCTTTACTAAATCATGCACGTAAACTTTTGAAATCGAATTGAAGCAACCACTGCTGAGATTTACACATACTAGTTTGCCACTAAATGATTTATGGCTCACACTGAATAAATTACTGCACAATATTACTATGCTACCTTAGTTATGAATAATGTATGAATCTATTTGCGCTGAAACTGAAACAACCTTGCATAACAGTTAGTTATTAAATCGTGTATTAGAACTATTGATATGGAACTGAATCAACCACTGCAAAAATTCCCCCTACTACTATGTTATTAAATCATGTATGAGTCGTGCTGAATCAATTACTGTACAATATTACAATACTAACTTACTACTGAATCATGTATAAATAATTATGCACTGAAATTAAATTAATTCTAAAATATGGTCATCTACTAGATAGTTACTGAATTACGTAGTAGAACTATCGACATTATAACTCAATCAACTACTGCAAATATTTCCCATACCAGCTTGTTAATAAATTATGTGTGAGTCACACTGAATCAATCTGTTGAATTATACCATTCATACTCAATATGACTTTCAACGAAGTACAGCTAAAATTTATAAATATACCATGCAAGCTTACTACTGAATCATGTATGAATCGTTTTACACTCAAACCAAATTAACCTTGCAAGACATGATCATACTAGGTAGTTACTGAATCGTGTATTAGAACTTTCACACTAAATCAATCGTTTCAAAAATTTGCCATAGTAGTTTGATAAAAAATTATGTATGAGGGTTACTGAATTATTCACTGTAAAACTTACATTGTATCAACCTTGCAAAACATGGCCATGCCAGTTAGTTATTGAATCTACTATTCGAACTGAATCAACCACTGCGAAAATGTATTATACTGGCTTGTTACTAATTCATGTATGAGTCACACTAAAGGAAATACTGAAAAATGGTACCATAGTGGCTTACTACTAATCATGTATATATCTATTTGCACTCAAACGAAATCAACCTTGCTGTACATGATCGTTAGTTAATTACTGAATCATGTATTAACTCTTCTATAATCGAACTAATTAAACTTCTCCAGCTAATTTACTAAGTCATGTATGAGTCACATTGAATCAATCGTTATAAATACGAACATGCTAGCTTACTACCGATTTTTTTATAAATCACCTTAAACTAGCCTTGCAATCATGTCAGCCATTTATTGAATCATGTTTGAGAACTATTCAAATCGGACTGAATCAACCACTTTAGTTTGTTACTAAATTATGTATGAGTCACGCTGAATTGGTTACTGTACAACATTAGCTTACTAATCAATTACAACATAAATCAACCCTGCAACACATGGTCGTACTAGCAAGCTACTGTATTAGAATTTTGACATCGAAGTGAATTAACCACTGCAGAGATTTACTATACTAATTTGTTACTAAATCATGTATGGGTCACAGTGATCAATTACTATACAATATGACCATACTATTTTACTACTGAATCATGTTACTAGTTAATTACTAAATCATGTATTAGAACTTTTGAAATCAAACTAAATCAGACACTGAAAAGAATTATCATACTATAGTTAGCTACTAAATCACGTAAGAGTCACATTGAAATAATCATTATAAAATAATAACATGCCAGCTAGCTTATTAACTACTAAATTATGTATCGATTATTCTACATTAAAATAAAATCAACCTTGCGAAACAAGGTCATACTAGTTAGTTACTAAAACGCGCATTAAAACTAAATCAACTACTCCTAAATTACCCATACTACTTTGCTATGAAATCATGCAGATGAGTCATACTGAATCAATCGCTGCTATTATTACCATGCTAGCGTGCTGTATGAATGATTTTACGCTCAAAATAAAGCAACCTTGCAAAACATGACCATACTAGTTAGTTACTGAATCATGTATTAGAACTTTGAAGTCAAACTGAATCAACCACTGCAATATTTTCCATACTAATTTGTTACTAAATCATTTATAAGTTGCGCTAAATCAGTCATTGCACAATATTACCATGTCACCTTAGCACTGAATCACTCTACACTCAAACTAAATCAACCTTGCAGAACATAGTCATAGTAGTTTCCTACTGAATCATGTTTGAGAATTTTTAAAGTTAAGCTGCATCAACTACTACAATACCATACCATACTAGTTTGTTACAAAATTATGTACGAGTTATTCCTAAGTCGAACAGAATCTACAACAATGTCTCATTTGTTGAATAAATTGCAATTTTCTGTAAGCTTTAACCGAATCACTCTGAATTGTTTTAAAAATGTACTGAATCGACAAAATTTGTTATATTAATTTTTATGTTAATATTCGAATCATCTGTCAGTCAATTAAAGCACTTTTCGTTTTTTAATGATTAGTTTTGATAATAATATGAATCGCTTACTGGAAAATTTAGGTGACTAATTAGTATTTATGGCGTATTAATCACATCATTTCATTGTACAAAAAGGTATAAGTGCCCAAATAATAATCAAATAAACACATTTACGTCCACACGCATCGTGTTAGCATTAAAAAAATATTAGCGAGCATTTACTCATTGATTATTTGAAACTCGATATTTAGCTATCGATGACAGTCACGACCACTCTGTTTTAGGTATTTGTTCACTTTCAGTCTCCGCGATTTTAATTGTTACGTTCGCACATTGTATATTTGTGAAGTTAAGCTCATATTAATGGACACATTAATTGATACAAATGATGGGGTAAACGGAAACTGGTAATTTGGCAGGTGAACTCACGTGTGGGGCTTTTAAACGTTTTACGTGATGAAAAATTGGACAGTCAACATAGCATGGGCTCATTTGTCGTTGTGTAGCATGGCTAAATAGCCCGAACTGATTCTACCCTGTACATATATCGCATTTACATTAATTTACATATGTCAATTCACAGTCGACCGTAAATAATTAAGCCGCATCTGTTTGACATGGTCAGATCCAATAGGGTTGGTATTAATTCCTAGTTTGTTTAAATATTTGATTATGGTATTGATGGTTTTAGTTACGTGACTGTCTAGACCTCCCTTGACTATTGTATAAATCTGCGACAGTTCAGTATCATTTATAAATAAATTTCCTGTGTTCAGAAAACGTCCTGTAAATATCAGAAATTATTCGCGCCTGGCAGATCTGGCATCAGAAACTATTATTCATTTGACACAGTCTGAAGGGTTTATTATTCATTCGGTATTATTACTAAACAGTTTCCATTAACGGTTGTTTCGCATCCATTACAAATTTATAGTGAATTAAAAAGTTGCAAGCTGCTATTACAAAATAACTAGAAGTTGTTGCAACCTCTAATTAATTTTCCTATGTATAAATTTATAGCGCACGTCGAGGTTCGCTATTTTTAGAACCACGAACTTCTTAAAAATGCAAATTCTCTAATTAACTGCATCTCGAGCCCCCCAGCACTCGAGTCAAGCACGCATTGAAACCCGAGTCATTCAGTATTTATTGCAGTCCCGTGTATATGTACACAGAAGTCATTCTGAACTGCAAACAAACAAACAAATCCTCGTTTTTCACTTTCTTGCAAAATAGAGCGCACCAACGAAGTTAGTAAATGTAGAAGTCTTACTGGATTTTCTGGAAAGCACATTTTTTAACTTTTATTTTTCGGTCCTGACTTAAGAATGACTCAGGTTGAAGTAGTTTTAGTATTGAGCTGAATCATCCTTAATATCTTAGATTTCCATGTTTTAGAAAATTTGTGAAGCAATTTGTGTTTAACGTATCCACTTCGGTGTTTTTAAGAATTTCATTTTACAATTTTGATTACTTACAAATAATTCTAAATATCTGCTGAATCAAATGTTGTTTTTGATTCACCATAACTTTCAGCTACTTAACTGAATTTTTTTATCACGCTACGACTTGTTTTATAATTGAACTGACTCAACCATACTGTTTTATTCTCTTTCTCAGCTCCAACATTTGCGATTATTTCCATTTTTACTGTATAATAACCCATGAGTCATTTACAATTAAGCTGAATCCACACTGTGAAATTTTACTTTTCAATGCATCAACTATATTTTTTTCAAGTTAACTTGAACAATATTTTTCTTTACTTTCTCTGTAATTAAAACCGAATAAATTGCAGGTTTTCCATAAATATCCTACTATTTGATGTTTACAAATCCAAGAAGCGTTTAAGCTAATTAAGTAATTTCAGTTTATCATGTTTTTGTTAAAATTGAGCTGAATCAGCAATAATATTTTAGATTTACATGTAGAAAATTTGAGATTTACCATTTCTGATTAACTTCTGTGTTTTGAGTAATTTTCTGATAATTTCTATTACCTGCGAATCATTCTCAATCTTTGCTGAATCAAGTGTTGTTTTTCGTTCAGCATAATTTCCAGCTACTAGCATAATTTTTTGCGACGCTACCCTTTATACTTAAACTGAATCAACCATACTACATTACTACGTTACATGCACCAACCGTGAGTCATTTTGAAATTGAGCTGAATCAGCCTTACTATTTTAGATTTCTACCTCTTAGAAGATTTGTAAGTTACAATTTGTGTTTAGCTTTTCTACTTCATTGTATATGAGTAATTTTCTAATAGTTTTGACTGCTTGTCAATCATTTTAAATTTTTTCTGAATCAAATGTTTTTGATTCAGCATATTTTCCAGCTACCTAACTGATTTTTTTGTCAGGATTCGATTACTTTGTATATTAATTTGAATCAACCGCTGCGATTTAACCGTATAAGTTTTTCGATTTTTTGTTATTAAATTCTTTAAAATTAAACTGAATCAACTGCAGCATTATATTAACTATCTTCCTCTGTTATATTTACAATTCAACATTGTGTTTTGTGTTTAAGCTTAATAAATAGCTTAAGTATATCTTATTTTTGTTAAGTTAGATGCATCAGCTGTGAGTCATTATAAAATTGAGCTGAATCAGCCTTATTAGTTTAGATATCTAGTTACACTTTGTGGTTAACTTATCCACTTCAGAGTTTTTTTTGTAATTTTTTGATAATATACCTATATTACTTGTGAATCATTACAAACTTTTGCTGCAATAAATGTTTCTGATTTTGCATTACCTACTTCTACTTAACTGATTTTTTTACCACTTATGCATAGGTTTTAGAATTGAACTGAATCAACTACAATGTTTTAGTCTGTTTCTCATTTTTAATAGTGGCGATTGTTTCAAGATTTGATTTTCACTTTGCAATAACCTACTAGTAATTTACAATTAACTGTATCAACACTGTGAAATTTTACTTTTTAATGGGTGTAGAATCTAGAAACCACCTTGTACCATATTTTTTATTTTTTTTTACTAAGTTAGTTAGGTAACTTAAAATCATTTTATTTACGTTATGTCGTTAAGTCGTTTTGGAATTGCGCTGACTCAGCCTTAATATTTTAGATCTCAAATTTTAAAACTTGTGAGGCAAAATTTGTGGATAACTAACTTCTTTACTTCAGTGTTTACTTCAGTGTTTTTGGTTTTTTATTACCTGCGAATCATTCTAAATTTATGCCGAATCAAATGATTGTTTATTAGAATTTTTTTCTTGGTTACGACTAAGTTTTATAATTTAACTGAATTAACCACAGCGTTTAGGTTGATTTAGATGGTAATTTCAAGATTCCATTTCAATCAACACTGTAATATTTTACATTTCCATGGGTCAACTGTATTTTTTCTAACAATTAACCTGTACGATTTTTTTTGCTGTTACTGAAACCGTTAAAATTAAACGGAATTAACCCCAGTTATTTATTAAATATAGTCTTTTGTGATATATACAAATTTAAGATGTGTTTAAGCTGAATCATTATTAATATTTTAGATTTACATCTTTAAGAAAATTTGTGAGTCACAGTTTTGCTTAGACACTTCAGTGTTTTTTGGTAATTTTCTAATCATTGTCGTTACCTGTGAATCATTCTAAATTTCCGCTGAATTAATGGCTTTTTCTTTAGTATTATTTCCTGGTGCTAATTTGCTTTTTTTGCCAGGATAAGATTACTATTGAGTTGAATCAAGAATTGTGTTCAGGTTTTTTTTCTCAGTTTCAGTATCTGCGATTATTTCAAGTTTCTATTTTTACTTTACAATAACCCACAAGTCATTTACAAGTAAACTGAATTAACCCTATAATTCTACTTATTAAAGTGAATCAGCTACAGCTTTCTAATAAATATCCTCCGTTGTAATATTTACAAATTTAAGATGTACTTAAGCCAGCAAAATAGTTTAGAATTACCTTACTTCAGTTAGGTTACATGAAGCATCTGTGAGTCATTTTAAAATTAATCCAAGTCAACGACATTTTCGGGTTTCTCTACTAAATTTGTTCATTTTTCTGAATCAACTGTACTATTTGTTCTACAATTCTGTAAACATTTTATATTATTGGTAACGCATGAGTAGTTAAATCTGCCGAATCAATACTAACTAAGTACTGAGTCACTCTGCAATAAAACTTTTAGTCCAGATTTCAATCCACATGAATATGTATCATGCTTTTGTCTGTTAACACAATTCTGAATCATCGTGAAATTCAACTGGAATCATTGTGAAGTTCAACTGGGCCAATAATTAAGGTTAAAAGATAAAATTTCTCTGAATCAATTACGATGGTCTTTAATTTTGATCATGTAATATTCATAAAGTAATTGTGTCGCAATATTAAAAACAACAGGGGTTAAAATGTCAATGCTTACTAAAACAGGTCAGAGGAATCGAACCTTGAACCTGTGTACGGACAGTACGCCCTACGCAGTTTAAACCAAGCGTGCTCTTTCACCTTTTAGTTCGTTCCGTTCATTCGGAGTATCAATTTTGCAGGAAACTGTCTCACACGTTTACTTTTGTTCCAAATAAAGTTACGTCTTGTTTCATTTCGTTGTTTAGTATTTCTTTGGGGCATTATTCTCTCTACATTTTACTACTTTTATTGGTATGAGAGCGCTCGGCATGTATAAAATAATAAAACGGCAATCTGAAAATCCTCCTCCCCGGCTCGAGTGGCAAATATACAAAAGGTATTCATATAACAGAAAAATACAGCATACCGTAGGTACCCACTCTAATTTGCTACGATGGGCATATGAATACCTGCACACTCGTCCTTTTTAACGGCTCGATTTGCAATGTATTGCTCTCTCACGTTCGCTCACGTCTAATTCCCTCCTTTAAACTCTTTCAAAAGAGCAATGAGAAATTAAATTTAGTGGAAAACTTTAAAGCCGTGCGCGACCTATGCAATATTGTAGAGGCTTTCCAAGTTCAAATCATACGCTGCGTTTGCTTCTTTTAAGAGAAATGTGTTCTCGAACCGAGCATTAATTTATCTATTTATCCGGATTCTGTCCGCATTCAAATTTATTACTACCTATAAGGGCAAAATTTGCTTGTAAACGATTGGAACACCTCATACGAATTAGGCTGATCTTAAGTTACGGCCCAAACGGTAAAAAGGGGACCAAAAGAATTCGACGATAGATTTGTTAGAGCCCCCGTAACAAAAGGAGTGCATGCAGCTAGCTCAAAGTCGAAAGGGCTCTTCGCAAATAACCTTGGGGTTGAATAATTAGGGTTGAATAAAGAGGGCGCCACCTGTTTTTGATGTCTTACTAGGGGTTGTTGAAATAGGGAAGATAGGCCGATGTACAGGGGGGGTAAACAGGAACCGCCTTTGTAGACAGCTTTCTCGGAGATGACTTACCTTCGAGCTTCCCACCTAGATGGAGTTTACAGTATATGCTTATAATTTTGTTGAGGCTAAGTACCGATGTCAAATAAGTCTCAATGTTTAATTTGATCACAAAATATATTGAGTAAAATATAATTGGCCGCAGATTGCAGCTATAAACGGAGTAATATGAATAAAGGTTAGATATATGATTAGATTAATACAATCAAATCTGGCAACGTTGCAATACGCGGAATCACCGCTTCGGAGAGGATTCCCTTTTTACAAGGTAATTCCGGCCCCGAAGTGGGTTCCGAACAAAACACATTAATAATAATACACATGCAAATATATCTATAATATAATTGAATTCGATGTAATGTACAGGACCGGAACACATAAATGTTTGACGGCTATTATATATCACTTTCACTGATTAAAAGTAGTGTACAAATGTACTTACAAGTTCGGAATTTACTCCACTTGGTGTTCTGCTTGTGGGTAATCGATGGGCACCATTACCAGCAGGTTAAGGGTGTAGATAGGGGGAGCGGTAACGGGAGTTCTAATAATTTGATGACAGTTCGGAAGCTTCTCGTGACCAGAGAGTAGCTTTAAACGACGACGGAAAGAGTAGATCGAGATGTTCGAGGTATAGCTTCGTGTTGGACCAGGCAGTTTATATCCGCCCTCGGCGAAATGGTTTACTCGTGCGGACGGCAAACGGGACCAAATAGACCCTTGTACAAGTGAATTTCACACCACTGTATGCTTTTGATCCGAAAGAGTCGAGCGAAGTATCAGACGATACACGGCACGATAAAGTGAAGTATTCAAATGACGGGCTATGCACTGCCGAAGCCTCCAATCTAGGCTTTCCCCAGAACAAGGTGTTGAATTTTACATAGACGGTAGCTTGTAAACGAGCGCGTTAAGACACAACACGCCTGTTCAGTACAGTTGCTGTAAGCTAACTGCCTCAATTCGCTGCCCGAAGCGGGCTTAAGACGTTCGGACGCGGACGGTTGCGCACTGGAATCCCAGTGGCAGCGTGAAAAAGGGCAAATACATATAACACTTATTATCATAATGAATTTGTAATATTGAGTCTACTTACTTCCAAATAAATCACCAGACTTAGAGGATCTGACGATCAGATTAAGCACATCTAGTTGCAGAAGTTCAGGTCTAAGAAAGTGAATTCGTTTCCATGCAGCGAATTTGTCATATGTCCTGAGAATCCTTATTAGGCGGATTGAGTTTTCATAAACTGAATTGTAATTAAGTGGATTGAATTCTAGTGGTTTTACTTAAACTGAATCGTACAAACACATTCAACGGATTTTATGTCAGGTGATTGGTATTAAGTAAATTGACTTTTATTAGATCGGATTCTAATAAATCAATCCGGATCTTTTGAACTTAAATTCTTCAAACGGATTTGCCGAATCTTATGTCAGGGGATCCGTATTAAACGGATCTAGTTTTAGTAGATCAAGTTGTAATCTATATGCATTTAATCCGAATCCTTCAAACAAATTTAATGAAACTTGTTTGCGATCCGTAATTCCAAGGTCATATTCTAGCAGATCGGGTTTCGAAGAGTGGATCCGGTTCCGAGAGATTCAATAAATTTTTCAAACGAATTTAGATTCCTATGACAATAGCTGCATATTTAACTGCTTAACGTAAATAGATCTGTAAAAATAACCGGTATTAAGCGAATCTTGTTTTAGCAGATTGGATTCTAATAATATGTGGGTCTGTTTTACGTCTTCGAATCCGTTACAGTTTGAAATCTGGATTCAAGATTTTAGATTTACCGTTATGCGGATAATCCGGAATTAGTTCGGCTTTTACTTCCCACATAAAATCCGCAACGCAAATTCGTCATTTGACAAATCCGCTATCCGGATTGATCTTGAAATTTTAATGTCCGTATACATATAATTAAAATTATATTTAAAATTAAAATTTTTCGTAACCGTAATAATGTATAAATATTTATTTAAATTTCGTGGCCATATCGGTCAAATGAAAAAGTAAATATTTAGTAAATATATTATCTCCTTTGATCAGGATTTGAACCCAAGATCTCCAGGTATCTAGCCTAGTGCTCTACCACTGAGCTATCGAAAACGGTAAAAATAGCAGTAAAATGTCGCGTTTTCAAATCCCGAAAGATTGTATATTTCGAGTAATCTTATATCCGGGTTTATCCAAAAAATTCGATATCCGGTATTTTCCGAAAAATCCGATACCAGGATTTATTCGAAAACCCCCTTACCTAAAGAAATTTATAATATCTGCCGTCGCTGTCCGATTTCTAGACTCTTCCTCCATCTTTGTCTGTCTTGGCAATGTTCGTCTTGAAGATTTCTCTCGCTTAATGCTTTTCTTATGATGTTTCCCTATGTTGTTCTGGGTCTCTTTTTTTTTCTTTAAAGAGACCATTCCTTTGCTGTTCTGGGCAATCGGTGTTCTCCCAGTCTTTAAACGTGGTCGTACCATGTTATGGGTTTCTTCTCTGCATTTTCTACGATAATTTCTTTTATTCTCATTATTTTTTTAATTCTTTCTAATCTTGATATTCTGCATGATCTCAATGCGTTTATTTCTATTGCTCCTACACTTCTTCTATCCGCCTCATTCTACCTTCATATCTCAGCTCCACAAAGTGCTACACTTTTTACGACTGTATTGTAAATACTATATTTCCTGTTTTTACTTATATCCGTATTCCACCATATCCCACTTAACCTTTTTATCGCTTTCCGCCCCCGTCTAACTTTTTTTCTCATTTCTTTTTCATTTTGTCCACTTTTCTCTACTTTTACCCCAAGGTATTTCTAATTGTCTCACCGTTTACCAAATCCAGTTCTTCCGAATCCTCGTCCACATAAAATAATTACTTTTGTTTGTGTTCATTGATAAACCAGCCATTTCTAATTCTTCTTTTATTTGACGTGTCTTATATTCTAGATCCTCCTTATCTTGGTTTAGGAGGACTTGATCTTTAGGAAATTGTAACGCGTAAATCGTTTTGTCATTTAGTGGTACATCCATGTCTCCACATTTGCTCTTCCAGTTCTTTAGGGAGTATTCAATATATATTTTAAAGAATGTGGGTAAGAGGCAGCATCCCTGTTTAAAGCCATTGTTGACAATAAACCCTTTTGATATCCGTTGGTCTATTTTGGTATTTATTGTTGTCTTTTTCTATAATTCTTGTATCGTTTTGAGTATTACGTTATTTATGTTGGTTTTCTCTATGCCTTCTCGCAGCATTAGAATTATATCAATAAATAACAGATGTATGCTTCTTCCTATATTAATTTTTTTTCTATTATTTGTTTTAAACAGAATAGATTGTTATCGGTGCAAGAGCAACCCGCGCGGACCGCTTTGTTCTTCGGCTTCTTGGTCGTTGTAATTTTCTTCTATTAACTGCCGTAGCACCTTTCCATATACGCGGCCAAATGTTGACATCATCGTTATCTCTCTATAATTTTTACATTTTTCTCCTTTTTTGTGGATAAATGACATATCATAGTGTTTATTGCTTTGGTAGAGTTTTCTTATTTATGCATTTGTTATACGATTGTTATTATTCTTCTCATTTCTCTGTACCGTTCTTTAACAATTCTGGTACTATATCTCCCGGGCTTTTCTGTTTTTCTTATTTCAAATAGCTTTTTCTGCTTTTTCGATTTTTATTTCTATGGTTTCCCTTTGTACTATATATACTGGATCGAAATCTTCCATACGAATATAACGTACTTATGGATCTGTATAGCCGTTCAAGTAGATAAGGCTTTAATAAGTAGATCTGCTTCCAAGAAATCTTTCAAATTAAACTTATTTTAGGATAATGAAAAAAATTATTCCGAAACTTATGAAGTTTGGCATAGACGTTTATAAAAGATTATTAAATTTTATACCAAAAAAGTGAAATTCATTTTTCCCTTAGTTTGACAGTTTCTTAGTAAATGGGCTGCGAATGTTACGTAGATTAGTTAGTAGCTTCATTATGGGCACTGCCGAGGTCAGGGGCGTAAGTACTTAGAGGGCCGAGTGGACAGTAGTCCCCCATTCCGAAGTATTAGAAATAATTTTTAAATATTTTAAATAGAATAATAAAAAAGTTCTTAAATGTCTAATAATAAGTTTTTCCTGTTTTATTGCTATTTGAAGTTATTTTCACACCGTTTCATAAAACCCCGCCATCTCCTGATGGCGGAGCCAATCAAAAACGTGGCATTCTTGTCCACACTTTTACCTTCTTATAGGTTATGACTCATAACTTGTCTATCTTCTCTCACACGCAACTGCCACTCCCACCGCCGAGATGAGACAGAAGACCGGAGGTTGTATACCGATTCTATAGACAGGTAAAGACGATCTCCAGGAAGGAGTGGCATATCTGCTAGCATTAGGAACTTAGTCTCTAGCAATGAGGGTTTAGTTTGTCTGTTCATTCCCATAATTAAACTGTCGAATCAAAAGGACCATATTTCTGACACTGTTAAGGTACCGGTCATTATGATCACACCGGCTACTGACCATCTAGACTGTGCGCAGCATGTCGAGCGAGAGCAGCTTCAGCTTATTGAGCGTAAATCAATCCGCCCTGTAGAGGGACGTGATAAATTGAGGCTCTTGTTAGATGCCGCAATGTTAAACAAAAGAGGTTGGCGGTAATTGCCTCCTTACAGTGACTGTAGACACAACAAACACAAAGTGTCGCTCGGAATATTAGCGCAGCTATGTTCTAAGCGTTGTGTCGCTTGCTTAGTTTGGGTCGAGTATTCATTTCTACGCATGCACAATTGTACAGCAGTAATTTGTCAGTGAGTAGATGCAAATTCGTTTTAGGAGTTATTTCTTACTAGTGTTACCCCAGCGCACAATGCACTGACAGACTGATCGTTGACAGAACCGGCTAAATGATGTCACGTGATGCATTAGTTCCATAAGGGAGACGCGACGTGTAGTTGTCGCCTAAAGTGAAGCGCGTTTAGCAGACTCATATATATTATAAATTAGAATAATTATTATTGAAAAATCGACGTAGAATAAAAATATTAAATTTTTTCATGTTCCATCTGAAGATAGAGACATTTCATTGAAAAAAAATGGTCCAAATTGGTGAAGCAGTAGCCGCTGGAGGAACCGGAGAAAAAAACCCTTTGAGCTTTTATATATGTATGGATAAAAAATATTGTTTTTTAAACCATAGCTTCGCGTACACCGCCTAAACCAACAACACACAAACAGTTGCGTCACACCAGGATTCGATCTCATAATCACCTATGCAGCAAAATACTGCACACCCGCTTTTCTGTCTGGGCGTTTTCAAGTTTTAAGGCGTTGGAGTTTTTTGATTGGCTGTCAAAATCACTTTGCTATCGTTCACATACAGGGTGTTTTGAAACTCGCGGACACGAACTGTGAGGCGGTATTTTACCATAAAAACTAAACAAAAAGTTCCGCTACGATATTTAGATTCGGCTAATATTTTTGGAGTTATCAAAGTTTAACAAAATCTGAAAATAATCAAAAAAATACCGTCGAACTCAAATTTAAGCGTTTGCTCAAGTACTGAAAATAAATCCATGGTACATTACAAAAACAAAAGATAGTTCGAAGCGATAACTGAGAGGAAAAATTACAAATATTATTTAAAGTGTCTGAAAACTCAGATTTATGTGTTCAATTAAGCAGTGGCACGCTATTTGTTTCATAGTTCGTCATATGTTTGAAATTAGTTTCTAGTTTTGCATTGTGCAATGCCACTTATTATGTTGAAAACGGTCCAAAGTGCGAAAGAATGGTCGCGTATAAACGTACCGCTCGTCCTGTTTGTTTATTAGAAGCCCCTAGTCTCATCAGCATATCATAACACTCTTGGTTCCAAAATTCGCGGCCATTTTATCGCACTTTAGAAATAAATTTAAACAAATGATGAACTACGAAATAAACAAGTAATGACGTGCTGTTTTCAACATCCAATAGGGTGCCAGTGCTCAATTAAACACATAAATTTAAGTTTTTCGGACATTTTAAACGATATTTGTAATTTTTTTTCTTAATTATCGTTTGAACTGTCTCTAGTTTTTTGCAGTTTACCATGGATGGATTTTCAGTACTTGATCCAACACTTAAATTTGAGTATGAATTTTTTTTCTTTTTAACTTTCAACAGTATGCCCCTACAAAAGTCTCTGCCAAATTTCAAAACTTTCGTAATTATTTTTTTCTAATCTGACTGCCCTAATTCAAAACCTTGAAACGAAATTAACGGATTTATAAATGAATGTGTATTAAGCGGGGGTCTAGTTCAAGCACGTTGAATTTAAATGAGTGGATCCTAATCCTGTTCCCGAATGAGCATATTTTGAATCCAAATTCATCAACTTTGTTGCTTTGCAGCTCAGCACTGTGAATCCTGTTTAATAAAAACAATTGATCTGATTTAGAGAAGGAATTTAGAGTGCAAGTCGGATCCAAACGCGATCAGTTTTAAAATCAGATTCATATTTAGTTCAGTATAATGTCAGATCCGAATCAACTCAAAACGTGGTCGGCTTCGTAATATTAGGATCTTGTAAACGATTAATATAATGCTCATGTAATGAGTAGGTAGATAATCTGTGTTTATTTGCCACAGTGCATTGAGCGGTGTAAATACGAGATTATTATCGGTTCAGCGCTCCCTTTTGTAACGTTTCCTTTAACCTAAGAAACGTCGATATTCACCTGAATCCGCAGCGTCGTCGGTCGCAAACGTTAATAAATGAATATGTTTGTTTCTTATCAGCAATGCAAATACGTTTGAAATGCGAAGTTTCAACAAAACAAACACAAGACTGCAGTTGTTGGTGCGTCGTGTGCAACCGCACAGAATTACGCGAGCACGAAATTAAGCACTTTAATTTAGGACCTGCCGTCTCAAACTACCGACTAAATTGAAATTTACTCTTGGCTTACTAATCAGAAAATGTTGGTATACCTATGTTGGTGCTGACATTTGCAGAACGCGGGATCTTAGAATCCCTGATCCGAATTTATAGGAATTGCTGATTAAAAAAGCAATTTTGAGATTTAATAAAAATTCGGAAAACTTTCCTAAGGAATGGGCTTAGGCTTGTTATATACGAAGATAAAGGTTGGTATGGGAGAAAAAATATCAAGGACAAGAGCAAAATATAAGCTTTAAATCCATTACGCAAGTGTAGTGCAAATCCGCTCAGCGTGAATCTGCTTTCCAGTAGCAGTAAGTCCGCATTGCACTTAACCTAACAGGATCTGCTGTACCAGAATAAATGGATCCGGGAAAACAACATATGCATTGCATTAGCTGTTGTACACGAGTTAAGACGCATCGCTCGCTGTTCCGTTTGTGTCTTTCTTTGAGACATGCCAGACGACATACGTCTGGAAAGCCGTCGGCGTCGGGACGCAAGTGCACATTTTCTCGCGAGGATTCGGATCACCGGAAATTATGGTCTGGATGCTTCTTTCTACAAGGTTCCCTAATGAAATTTAAATAAAAACGGTGTGAAATTCTGCATGCGAAAACCGGAAGTCTCTCCACGCGGATGATTACCTTATATAAGTGGTAATAAAACCCCGTAAATATTTTTTAATGCGCTATTGGTGCTGCGAAGCAGCAAGGGAAAAATTGTCGGACATATCCGGTCTTCGTTATAGTCCTCCGGGGAATGCAGACAAACGGCTTTGCTAAAATTGTGTCGCAAATTCGCTTTTGCGTGATTTATTGCTCGTTTTCAATAATTTTCACGGTACCTGGAATGCTTCGTCTCGACTTGCCAAAATAGGAAGGGATTTTTCACGAGACAACGAATTTCCTGATTATTTTGTTAAGAGTTCTCCTTTCAATTCCATTATTTTTCTGAGTTTACTGTTCATTTGGCAAAGAAGTAGAAATATCGAGGCTATTTACTTATTTAATTATATTAAATTTTAATACCTGCCGTCTTTTCAATTTTCATTTTATTTTACGGAAAGTTATTGTAGTCGCGATTTCCAGTGTTTGTGTATTTGTATACACTTTAACAGTCCAAATGCCTCAACGCAGAAAACGAAATTAGGCTAAAAATGTTTGTAACAACACTGGTATGAAAAAAATAACAAGTTTGATCCGCAAAAAAAGAGAAGGGTGGGAGACTTAATTATAGACGCACCAAAAATAAGAAATTTAGATTCGTATTCTACGCATACCAAATAGCCGATCTGCACAAGCGCAATTTTCCTAACCCCCCTACCCCCAGGTGCCTTTAACCAACGATGTTCTTTTATTTTAAAATATTCGAATTTCGGCTTGAAAATCGGTACGGACTTGTTAAATGACATTAAGAACAAATTTTCATTGAGAAAAAACACCTTTGGCAGGTTTCCTTTTAGTCGGTTACCTGAACAGTTTAATTGTATAGTCGCCAAAAACGACTTTAACCAAATTAGAAAATCGATGTTGAGATTTTAACGGATGAACACCATTAGAAAATACTCAATATCACAAAATCAGACAGTTACTTTAAAATTGGGGGGGGGGGGAGTTAACGGTCTACTCCAATGAAATCGAACTTAAAAAGAAGCTTGGATTTGTGTTCTACGTGTTTTAAATAACGGGATCTCCCCCCAATGCCCTCACTATCAATTTTTTCTTTGTTACAAAATGTACGAAATTCGGTTGTTAAATAGGAATAGGAACTTCTTCTGGAGAAAAGCATTTTAAGAAGATTCCATTTGGTCGCTTAGTTTAACTGGAAAATTGACATTTATTTTTCAGCGGATAAATATTGTTTGATTTTATAAAATACTAAACATCTTAAAATATCAAAATTTTGAAAACAAAAATTTATTGGATAATTTTCCACTGAAAAAAAAATTTCTTTTCGTTGAAATCGGAATCAAAAACTATTCAAATATGAAAAAATTTAAAATGCCGACCATAAGAAAAAAAAGTTGACAGTCGAAAATGAACAATGGTAAAAGTTATACCAAATTTGATAAAAAATTTGGATTAAGCACAAAAAAGTGTCTTAATAATGCGTTAACTAGAAATATGTAGCACAAATGATAAATGCGTTATAGCCGAAAATAAATTATCCAACATTTCAGTTTTTTTCAGATATCTGAAAAACCAAAGCGGCCACTTTAAATTTCTTTAAAGATTATTGTTAGGTATAAAATTTGACAACTTTGCCTCAATTTAACCAACTCTCTATCTCTTCAAATAAGCGAGATCCCCATGGTGGTGCTTGTATACAGAAACGACGAGAACCATTTTCTTTATTAAGGCGTTACCTTCAAACCACTCTCAATGACACCGTCAGCTCTGTAAATTTATAAATATGACAGGAACGAGTTAACATGACTTCTACTGTAGAAAGCAATATAGTTTGAATCGGAGAATACGAAAAAAAACAAGGTGGTCTCGTAACGGTTGCCCGACAGCTTTCCTAAAAGCTAACCTAATGTTATTTTGAGTGTAAAGACATGTTACAGACATTACTTGTTGGCTACAAAAGATTGACCTTGAATTATGTCTTTATTGTAAACAATTTCCATCGAATAGAAAATATGTATGTTAGCTCATATCAAAAAGTTAATTAAATTTAACTTATCTGGTTATTTAAAGACATTAGGATCAATAGATTCTAAAATGTAATTGGCACGTTTGAGCTAACTAAGGTTAGCAGATAACAAAACCGATTAAGTCGAGTTTTGGCCAAAATTGCTTCGCACGTGGAGAGTATCCCAATGAAAGTTAGCTGGAATAGTGCATAGAAGCCTTGTCGACAACTCGCCATACAATTTACATGAATAAAACTCGAGCTAAGTGCAGTTCCGAGAGAATTCCTTAATTGGAAGCGCACAGCGGCACGCCAAGTTGCGGTTCTGGCCGTTGCTGTGCAAAGTTTTCGAGTTTCGTACCTTTTTCACTCTGGGTGGTAATGTAAATTAAATAAAATAAAATTACCCCGATTTTAGCACCTAACTTTCAGTCTAAATAAAATTTTTCTTTTTAACTTTATTATTTATACCTTTGAATTTGTAGAATCTAGTTACGTACGTATTTCTAATTTAGCAGCATATCCGGCTATTGAATAGATTCTGGTGCCTCCAGAATTGTATATCGATTTATCTAAAGTTTTACTAAGAATAGTTTTTGTATTCGAATTGGTTGTAATATTCAATCCATATCATGATCCAGGCTGCGATAATTTTGATTCAATCTAAAATCGGATTTAAATGTATACAAAGTTTCTGATCGGATTAGGAATACCGGTCCAACTAAGAATATTGTAATATGCAGTTAAAATCTATAATCGCATTTAAATTGCTCAAAATTTCGGATCAGATTTAAAATACGGATCCAACAAAGAATATTCGTAAATATGTATTATGGATTCAATTTTAAAACAGGTTTGCTTGGAAGCCACTTGCAACAGAATCTACATTGTGCTTAATTTGCTATAATTTAAGATTACGTTAGAACCCGAAACTGCATTTGAATTTATCTAGAGTTTAAGATCAGTTTGTAAATACGGATTTATTTAAGGATATTCGTACGCTCAGTCGGATTCGAATAAAATCAAAAAAGCAGGTTTTCCAATCCGTTTTATAATTTGATCCATATCTAAATTGTTTTAGTTCAAGGTAAAATGTGTTTCAATCTATCCAATGTTTTGGAACGGATTGAAAATATGGATCTAATTAAAGATAATTGTTTATTCAGTTGGATCTAAATCTAAATAAATAAGCAAGTTTTGAGCTCTGTTTTAAAATTTAATTTACATCCAGATCGTATTTCACGTAACGATAATTTTAGATCAAGTAAGAATCCATGTTTGTATTAGAATTCTACTAAAGCTTTAGATTGGAGTGAATACGGATGTAACTAAAGTATATTCAGATGGATTCGAATCCAAATCGAATCAGTTTTGCAATTAAATCTACTTATAATCCATATCCAAATCGTGCTTCAATATGTGATATGCTATGTCAATGTAAGTATATTTAATAGAATCTTGATCCAAATTAAGAAGCGGGTACTTGAATTTGTTAAAAACTTGATCCATATCTAGATCGTATTCTGGGTTACCCTATTTTTGATTCATGTTGGGATGTAAAATCGGATTTGAATATACCTATCTATAGTTCCAGATCGGATTAAGAAGAATAATTATGGGTCCAACCAAAGACATTTATATTTTCAGTTAGCTATGGATCAAATGTTCATCATCAATTCCATTTGGATTTGTCGTGTTTTACAAATCGGATTGTGAAGGCGGTTCGAACTCAGAAAATTCCTATATTTAGTGCAATTTTGATACAAATCTTAAAACAGGTATTCGAATTCGTTGTAAAATTGAAGCCACCATTCGAATGGCACTGCAGGTTTGATAATGCTGATCGAAGGAGTATCGAAAATTCCACGTGAATTAATTTAATATCAAATATGGATTGAGATTCCAGAGCAAACTATATTCTTGTATTTAATTGGATTCGAATCCAAATATAAGATTAGGTTTTTGAGCTCGTTTTGAAATTTGATTTATAGTCAGGTCGTACTGCAGGTTGCAATAATTTAGGTTTACACATAGATCCATTATCACATTTGAATTGATTTAAAGTCTGGATCGGACTGGGAATGAGGGTTCAGCTGTATTCTGTATTCAGTTATATTTAGATCTTGAAACTAAGTGTTCGGATCCGTTTAAAAATGTGATTCATAACCAGATTGTGTTGCAGCGTACAATTATTTTAGATCACGTAAGAATCCTAATTTGTATTAGAATGTATCTAAAAATTCTGGTAGGAGTGTGAATACGAAAAACCAAATAAAGTATATTTACTTAAATTAAAAAAAAAAATTAAACGGGTGCATATGAAGTATTTTTTTGCAAGCCTTCTGACACGATCCGTATGAAAGACCTGAAACTAACATAGATAAATCAATTTCAAAAACAACATTATGCTCATTACCTGTTTGAGCAGATAAACATCTTAACGATTTGTTGGGACTTGCATCCATTCGTTGCTGAATATCATGTACAGTGTCTTCGGTAAGTACAGATGACCGTAGACTTTCCTTTGCAGACGCTGCCTGTTTCGTGGTACCGTTGAATAATACGACGAACGTGTTGACTAAAAATTTCATAGTGAACTGCTTCGTTGGGAAAATGCTTTTGGAACTGATTGAAACAGGAGGGATAAGAGTACTGCCAAACACCATTTTGGTCACGTTCTCCGGATCTAAAGTACGCTTCCAAAATAAATTTATCATGCTCTATTGTAAACACCATATTAACCTAAAATTACACACCTGTTATCATCTTCATTAAAAATAAACTTTGTAATTTTATTGTCTTACCTAATAAAGGGAACGAATACAAACTTTGAGTTTTGATAAAAATTGTTATAACGTGGGGATTACAAAAACGAGAACAATAACACAAAAGAAAACAATAACTGTTATTATTACGAAATTTGACAGGTAGAATGCGGGTACGCTAATGGATTCCAGGGGTATAAGTATTGATAAACGACAGGTTCGCGGACACATCAAAACGCATTTTTGATAATAATGGGACCAGATCGTGGTCACGTGACCTTCAATCATTTTCGATCACATTGTATTAAAATTTTTCTAAATCACAATCCCGGCCCAAATGTTCACTGAAAATATTTGCTGGTATCCTTTTTGAACCACAGCATGGGGATTTTTATCGTCCCCAATGTGGCTGTTTCTACTGTTGAAGATTCCTTCTTTCGTAAAAGATGCCTCGTCACTAAACAGAACGTTTACTTGGTATTCTGGATCCTCATTACACCGCCGCAGAAATTCATGGCAAAATTCTACCCTTCTGGGAAAATCTGCTTGAACCATGGCTTGCACCTTCTGTGGATGGTACGAATGTAGCTGCTGCTCATGTAGTACCTCCCACATTGAAACATGGTTCACTCCCATTTTTAATGAGCGATGGCTCTTGAACTAGTAGAAGGAATTTCAGCCACTCTCTCCAAAACTTCTTCCTCAAAATCCACCGTTCGCCTTGTTCTGGTAGCTCCACAGTTGTGTCTGTTGACAACGAATGTACCTTCCTCCCGCAGCCGACGTGAAACTACACTAAAGGTCTTGTGCGATAGATGATTTCTATTCGGAAAATGTTCTTGGTACAGGCGAGCAGCTTCGCGTGCGTTACCCCAAGCAGCTCCGTACATGAACATCATGTCATGCTGTTCGGCAAAAGTATAATTCGCTATAACACAAAAATACGAAACACAGAACGAAAATAACGAAGAAAATAATTATCAAAAAAATCACAGAACGAAAAAAACGAATTTTAAAAGGCACAGAAAGGAACGAATACAAGAAAAGTCAAAAAATATTACAAAAATATCGAATTGTGTCAAAATTGACGTTATTTGAATGCATTGCAAAATTCCGTGTGACGTGCAAAATAATTGAAAATGCAATTTGGGTTGCCTATTTTCAGGTACTTCTTAAAGAATCTTTAAGAGGCTCTATTTTCTAAAGGAAACACTTTTGACCACACATTTATTAACAAAAGTTGTTTGCTTTGTTGTGGTTTGCAAGCCCTAGAAGTTTGTCCCTACAATTCATTAACACCCTGTATATTTCCGAGTTGGATTGAGAAAAATGATCTAACTAAAGATATTAGTTTATGCACGTAAATCCGGCCCCAAACGTAGAATCAGGTGTTTCTAAATTAAATCTACACCCAGAGATCGTGCTCCACGTTGCGATAATTTCAGTTCAGGTTAGCTCAGGTAATATTTTCATTATACAGTGAGATCCAGATATAAATTTCTAAGGAGATATTCGAATTTGTTGTAAAAATTTGAGCCATATTCAAATTGCACTCCAGGTTTGATAATTTTGAATTTAATGTTAATCCAAAGTCGCATTTGAATTAATCTAAAATCTGGATCCGCATAAGAATACGGGGCCAACTGCATTCCTGTATTCAGTTAGATTTAGATCTAAACTTAAAGTGGGTGTTTAGATTAGGTTCAAAATTTAATCCATATCCACATCGTGTCGCAGATTTGGTAATTTGGAATTAAGCTAGAATCCAAAATTGTTGCCTATTTATCAAAAGTTTCAGTTCTGATGGAAAATAAAAGTCTTGTAATTTGTTAGATCCGGATCTAAATAAAAAGATGGTGATTTGGGTCTGTTTTAAAATTAGATTCATGCTCAGATCGTGCTCCAGGTTGTGATAAATTTAAATCAAGTTAGAACCCTTAGTTGAACTTATATTTATTCAATGTTTCAGATAGGATTCAGTATATGGAACTAAGTTAAAAGTGTATTTAATCGAGAAAAAAAATGTAAATACAAAAACAAATGTTTGATTTCGTTTTAAAATTAGATCTATATTTAGATCGTGTTCTAGGTAGCGATAATTTTAGGTCAAGTTGGAGCGAATCTGAATCCGACTACGTTTTTACTCGCAACGCCACTGAAAAAGCCGGGATGATTTTATTATTGAACATGCCAGAGATGAATCGGACTCTTATTGGAAATTTCATACCTTCAACTAGAAATTATAGTAACAGGGGCTTTAAATGGAAAGCGGTGCGAGCTGAATAGAAATTAGGCGATTTATGCAGGTACAAACAGTCTCTGCTACTCCCATATAAAATCTACATTTCTTTTCATAGAATATTCGGTCCACGAAATCTGTATCGAAGATGATTTACGATATTAAAACCAAACGGAATAATTAGTATTCACATCGGTAAAGTTGTAAAACTTTTTAAACTTTTACTTTGATACTGGTGCGCGGTCTTCTCTTGCAAAAGATCCGACCTCAGATTTCCTCTACTCGATAAATTCAGTTTTGCGATTCTTCCTAACTCTATTTCGGATTGTTTTATTTCATTTACTCGGAAGCAAATCCCCCTTTTTATGTAAAGAGCACCAGGCAAAAAGCGAATTTTAAGATGTGCGGTTTCCTTCTGAATCGATAATATTGTTTTATTAAGGACCCCTTTTATGATCTTTCTTCATAGCGCTAAAACAGCATTATCGACAAGTTTTTTATTGTTCGTCGCATGTTATCACTCGAGCTCGTAAAAAACTTAAAAATCTGCAAAAAGATAAGGAAAACGGATAAGAAAATTAAAAGGTTGCAACAGTAAATAGTTTGAGAAAAATGTAAGAAAATATTAAATTTAAGAAAATGGTATTTTGCAATTTTCTCTGTTTTGCAACAATTGTCACATTTTAGCAATGGCTACAAAACAGAAAATTGATAAACTCGATGAAAGTAATTTGTAACCGTAGGGGAAAATAGAATAATTTTTCTGAAGAAATGCCTCTAGGAAGGAATTTTGCAGGGGTCTCTCAAATGTTACAAAAAAAGGTGTTTTTATCAAAGTTTTCAAAACTGTTTTACAAAAGCGTATTGGAGAAAAGTTTCTGAGTAAAAATACCCAACAACTCTATGACACAAAACGGTTTTTTGACTAAGGATTTTTTAAGGACATCCTGTGAATTCTTTAGAGACTACATGGCAAAAAGTTTTGATATTTTGGAAACAGTTACTTAGGAAAAAAGAAAATTAGAAACATAAGGACACATTCTTTTTCCAAATTTTAAATGAAAGGGGAAAATTAATTCTTCTAAATATTGCTGCACCTCAAATTAGGTGTAGACTTTATTCTACAATCACACAAGAGCAATTTAGTTCAAGCGTAAATGTTTTATCGCTCCCGTTTTTTAAATAAACGTGCACGAATATTTAGATTTTCAAAAATTCATAGAAGGCGTCACAGAAAAAATAAAAGACTGAAAGATAAAATTTTATAAATATAAAACTTAAAATATCTTCTACTCTATAGTTTCAGTGGTTTAAAAAATTCTTATAGCAACATTGTGTACCTCTGGAGAATTTTTATTGCCACATTTTATCAATTTAATTTTGAGTAACTAGGCATTGAATTCAAAATTTTCAAAAATTCATAGAAGCGCTTAAAGGGAAATTAGCGGAGCTGAATACAAACCCAATTATAACTGATCGCTAGCTCTATAAATTAAAGAATCATGTGGGCAGTGTTTGAGCATTAAATACCAAACTTTTGAGAAAACGGTATTAACTCAAAAGTTACCATTTTTTTAAACATGTTCGCACCTAATAAGAATAACATTGGGCTTTCCTGGGGCTATTATATTCTTTTAAGTTATTGCCGATCTGCCTACTCGTTTTAAGTAATAAGGCGTTAAAGTTAAAATTTTCACAAAATAGTAGCGGCCACCATTTTGACGCTAGAAAGTTGTTGCGATTTATTTTTAACAATCCTATTTTACTCTTGTTTTTAGGTGACCCAAAGTTTCTTTTATTTAAAGCTTTGAATTTGAGGATTTTGAATTTTGAATTGTTTTTCTTGCTCTTTAATTTCATACTTCTACTGAAGAAAGGAAAGTTATGATTTCAAGTAAATTTTCGAATTTCAGGTTTTAACGGAAATGCGGATTTTTAAGAAATGTCTGTCCGTGGGTGGGTGGTTAGGTATGTTGGTTGCGTTGATTGGTGAGTGGGTGAGTGGATGGGTGGATGGGTGCGTTTGTTCCATCTCCGGAACCCCTTTACCTATTTTTATAAGATTTGGTGTGTGGAAGTTTTTTAGTTGCAGGTAGTTCTTTGTAAGGTCGTTTATCGGAACCGGAACCGGAAACGGAAATTAGACCTGTTTTTTTGGTATACATTATTAGAATACTGAGGAAAACCCCTTTAGTTCTCACAAGAACAATTATTAGTACGATCAGATGCACATTTCGGCTGCTAAGCAGCCATCTTCAGTGAACTAAAACGTAAGAAACAAAGAGGAAAAACCCAACAAAGCAGATAAGTAACTTACTTGCTTACATAGATAAGACCATTACGAATTTTTAAAAATTTTAACTTTAATGCACGATTACTCGTAAATAACATATTCAATCAAAACAAATTATCATATTATTTGATAGCCCTTAATAAGCATAATCAAGTGATTTAAAAATATTTTTTTAAATTTAAAAATTGTAAATATGTAAGCGGCTCAAAATTTTGGTCATTTTCAAATATCATTCCTCAAAAACTGTCGATACCATTTTTTTTAAATTTTTGGAGCCGATAGAGCTTGCAATGAACTATTATCAGTTCGACAGACTATTTAAAGTACTTTATCAGGATCAGCAAGAATGTTCAAATAATAAAAAAATTAAGTAAAAGACAGTACTTTTTAATATCAACAACGTGTTTCCCGGCAGCTACGTGATTTTAACTAAACCTATCAATTAGCTCTAATAAAAAAAATGTTGTTCACTCTTTGCATATTTTTGATAAATGTATAAATAAAGCTGCTATATCTACTTTCGGGAGCGCATTATCTGTCTTAGCACCTTTCACGTAGTAGGAGCGCGCGTCGCCCGTAAGTAGGGATCCTAGATGCCATTGATAATAGCAGATCTGTTATATGAGAAGGTTAGGACACGTCCTCTTTTCCTCTCGCTCTAACTAGCCAAAATGTGCCTTATGAGATGTGTATATCGTTCCCTCTTTTACTAATTTAGTGTTTCTTACTAGATATTTCTCAATGTCAAGTTTGTAGTTTATCGTTATAGACATGTGCGTGCATTTTAGAAGGGAATTGATTGTCTTATATTAAAATATAGATTTGAACTTTGCACATGCAATGTGACGCCTCTGTACCGATTTTGATGAAATTTTAAATCAAGAGGTATATTGAAAATTTTAGTACTAGTATTTATAAATTATTAAATTCATGACACGCCACTGATTTCATAATTTTAAATTTGTTTGAAATTATCAGCTGCTTACAGTATAGGAAACCATGTAAAATAAAATCACTATGAACAAAAAGAAAATAGGAAACTAATGTTGTCCTAACCCTCTCATACAACAAATTTGTCATTATCAATGGCATCTAGGATTCCTACCCATAAGTAACCAACGCCTGGAATCTGCAGCGGGCTTGTACCGGCTGGAGATGTAAATTTCCATCACTTCGTGGGGTGAGAATATTCAAAACGTAAAAAGTATGGGAAAGTACCAGCGACTTGTTTCGCTCATTTTTAAGGTAAAGTTACAGGGATAAGTTTTTCATATTAAGCTCGTCTTTTTACTTTGATTCTAATTCTTGATGTGTTAAGAGTGGTTGAAGCTTGGGATTTGTTTTAAAGATTTAAGTAATCATACAATTTGTTGGATTATATAGAAAATATTATTTACTTTTATGAGACGAGAAACACGAGGATATGGACTTTTGGTAAAATTCCGCATCAGATATATTTATAGGAATTTTTGGCTTTAATGTCTCATGGCAATCTTGAATATCTATAATTAAAGCTAGTTATTCGATTGAAACTTAATTAAATATCTTACCTGCTGAGTAACAACATCAAAGGTAATTTGGTCTTTAGTAAGTTTATTTAGTTATAGATCTTGTTCTGATATTTTAGCTCTGCTCTTTTTGCCTCTTATAAAACACACGTACATACCTACATATTTACGTACTTACTTACTTTATGGTTTTTATTCTGGTTCTATATTTAAAGTTGTCGTTTTTGTACATAAAGTTTGGGTTTCTGTACATAAGAAATCTGTTGGCTGGTGGTGAATGTCGAATTGACCGTTAAAGCTCTACGACCCTGTAAAGGGATTATGTTGAAAGCTTATTTTTACAGGGAATTATTTGTGCTCTTCATTCTAGACGATTCATTTTGATTCCGATTATTAAAGCGAGCTTCGGAAAAATCAGGTTACTTCACATCTACTAATTTTGTAGTAAATAATAGAAATCTGTATATACAATTTGATAAATAATATTAATCTTCTTGCACGTTGTCCTGTAAAACTTATGTTATATTCAAATTAAGAAGTTAATGAAACTATTTACCACACTCTGTTGATTAATTGCAAGCTTTTAAAAGTTTTATAGTTGAAATAATTTTATTTTTTATTAAAATAAATTTGACAGTTTATACGATTGCATATTTATGCCCAATTTGCATTATTTTAAATGTATTGATTTTATATCATTTGTATTGCACCTAAAAGCTATCAATCAAACAATTCAGTGGTTTATACTAAATTTATAATTTATATTTATTTTGCATGTTTACAGTTTTTCTTTGGGCAGCCATAAGACTTACAAGCGATTTGACGTAAATAGTGCATTGTTGTCAAATCTGTTTTTTGAGCTCTTACCAACAGTGCCTAATTTATTACGACACGTTTTAATATTATTCAGTTTATTGCTTATTACGATTTATTTCTGCGCTTTGCTAGTATTTTCTTGTTTGAGAAAAAATGTATTTGCGTATTTGACTTTATAATTTAATAGATATTTATTATACAAGGGAAAAAAGTAATAGATTTTAGCTCGAGGTGTCTGTTTGTCTCCCGACGCGAAGCGGAGGGAGACACTCACACCGAGAGCTAAAATCTTACTTTTTTCCTGTGATAATACACTATTTTTTTCTGTGACGGGAAAAATGTAATATATCGAAAAACATATATAATAAAGTCGGAAAATTGCTCAACGTGGAATTTGAATTTTTAAACTAGTAAGCTGTTGTAGCGGGAAAAAAGTAATTACTTTTTTCCCCGGGGAAAAAGTAATTACTTTTTTCCCCGGGTAAAAGGAAAAAAGTAATTTCATAAAAAGTGATACTTTAGTACCTGTCAGGAGAGACAAAATGTTAAACTTTTTTCCCGTCACAGAAAAAATGCATTTTTAAGTGCATATATTTTGTGATATAATCTAACTTAATAAATTACTGCGCTGTGTTATCGACATTTTATTTTTGGAGTGCCCTATTACCATTCTATGTTATAATATCAATAATTTTAAATTAATAATTTTTTAACACACCTATACAACGGAAGTTTATGACATTTATGTGGTTTCGCTACAGTGTTTTTGTATATAATAATAGGATTTTGGAGAGAATGTATATAAACTATTATTTAAACCTACAATTAACGTTTGCTTTTGAATTTCTTTGAGCTATTCGCTGTTGTTGTTCTTTAACTTTGATGTTTCCTACGAATTTATCTTCATTTAGATTAGATGAAGCTGTAGGAACTGGATCATTGCGAGTTTATCTTAAAGATCTTGGCGCCCATGTTATACATTATTTCTTTTTTATTTTACGGTTCAATTTTATCACCGAGAACCACCCCAATTTCAACAGCAGTCAAGTGACGCTTGTTATTGTTACCTATAGGACCACTATTATAAATTTACGTAACAAAGCTCTGAAAAAATACGTTGAATTTGTTCTAAAGTTTTCCATCAGAAAAATCTCTAATTCGAAAATTGTTATAAAATCAATTTCCCTATGCTGAAAATATAGGAAAGCAAAAATACTGTTAGAAACAGATCTTGGGGAAGAGATTTGCTACAACTGAAGGGTTGTTCGTCGGGAAGCCTCTGGAACAAGTTCTATGGCATTTGAGAATTGCCGCTAAAAATTGGAGAAAGGTTTGTCGCATCATCGTTAAAAGTTAATCCAGAAAGCTCTGGGCAGAAGAAGATTTACATAAAAAAATTGTCCAAAATACAAATTTGTTGATAGAAGGCTTCATGTTTTCTGAAAAGCGCGGCTTAAAAAATCGTAAGAAAACGGGTTTACTACAAAACCGTAGAATGTTGTACATTAGAAAAACTTTATAAGAAGATCTAGAAACACATTTACCAGAATAAAAATTGTTTAGAAGACGACTCTGGGATTTTTGGTAATGGGATCACTGCAGAATCGTATAAAAATCTTCATTAGAGAACTTCTGAAAGAAGTTTTACGAAAAATTTTCCAGTGTGAGTATTTTTTTTGGAGAAGACTCCAGGTTTACAGGAAAGTGTTGCACAAAAAAGTTGTTTTAGAAATGGAAACACTATAAAATTGTGAAAAAACTTGTTTATCAAGAAACCTCTAAAAAAAATTCAACTCTATAGTTTTCTAAAATAATGTTTTGCAAGAAAAGTGTTTTTTCAGAAGAAATCGGTCAAAAGGTTATTTTGGAAAGAAACCGCTGTAAAGATGCAATAAAAGTAGTTCATCAGGAAACCTCTGAAGGAATTTTTCTGAAAAACTTTTTAAAACAGTAATCTAGAATTTACTGGAAAGCTTCTCAGAGAAAAAGACAAAAAAAAATTTACCTACAGGGGTAAACCGCAAGGGAAGTCTGGTGTACACGTTAGAAGAAGTCTCGTGAAAATCCAAGGGAAGTCGGGGAAGGTTGATGTACACGTTAAATAAAATCTCGGGGAAATTTAAGGAACGTCGTGGAAGTCTAAGGGTGTCGGAGAAGTCCAAGGCTGGTAAGAGAAGTCTAAAGAAAATTGCTGAAGTCCGAGAAAAGTCGTGGAAGTCTAAAGGAAGTCCAGTGGAAGTCGAAGAAGTCTGAAGGAAATCCGAGGGAAGTCCTTTATATTACTAAGGAAAAGCCTGTGTACAAATTTTAGCCTGCGGTTTACCCTGAAGGGTAAACCGCAGGGGATGTCGGTTGTACACGTTAGAGGAAGTCTCGTGGAAGTCCAAGGGCAGTCATGGAAGTCCAAGGCAAATCGGGAAGTCCAAAGGAAGTCCGCGGAAAGTTGGGAAAGTCGCAGAAGTTTGATGTAACGGTAAATAAAATGTCGGGGAAGTCCAAGAAAAGTCATGGAAATCTAAGGGCTGTCGGAGAAGTCCAAAGCAAGTAAGGGAAATCTAAAGAAAATTGATGACGTCCGAGGGCACTCGGAAACGTCCATAGAAAGTCCGGGGTAAGTCGAAAAAGTCTGAAGGAAGTCCGAGGAAGAAGCTTTGCTAAGGAGAAGCCTGTGTACAATTTTTTATCCTGCGGTTTACTCTGAGAGGTAAACCGCAGAGAAAGTCTAGTGTATACGTTAGAGGAAGTCTCGTAGAAGTCCAAGGGAAGTCAAAGAAGTCCAAGGCAAGTCGGGGAAGTCCAAAGGAAATCCGGGGAAGTCGGGGAACTTTAATGTAACGGTAAATAAAATTTCGGGGAAGTCCAAGAAAAGTCATGGAAATCTAAGGGATGTCGGAGAAGTCCAAAGCAAGTCGGGGAAATCCAAAGAAAACTGGTGAAGTTCGAGGGCAGTCGGGGAAGTCCGAAGAAAGTCCGGGGTAAGTCGAAAAGGTCTGAAGGACCTCCGGGGAAGAAGCTTTACTAAGGAGAAGCCTGTGTACAAATTTTATCCTGCGGTTTACTCTGAGAGGTAAACCGCAGAGGAAGTCTAGTGTATACGTTAGAGGAAGTCTCGTGGAAGTTCAAGGGTAGTCAATGAAGTCCAAGGCATGTCGGGGAAGTCCAAAGGAAGTCCGGGGAACGTCCAGTGGAAGTCCGGGGGAAGTCGGAGAAGTCTGGAAGAAGTCCGGGGGAAGTCGGGGAAGTCTGGAAGAAGTCCGGGGGAAGTGCTTCACTAAGAGAAAGTTGGTGTACAAATGCCTGAGGTTTACCCCTCGAAAAAACTGAAATGTACTTTTTGGAAAAAACTGACGCTTGCATTTCTATTTTTACCTCGATCTCTTTCATGTCTTTCCCTCTCTCCTTTTCTTTTATTGAACTTCTACTTCTCTTTTTTAACTCCGCTTCTGTCTTACTTTAAATAAGTTTAAATTAAATGTTTGATCTGAAGTTTTATCTAACATATAGATTTTGTGCTTTACTTAGAACTTCTTTGCTTAAACCTCTAGATGATTTATTTTCTAAAACCTTCAGATAAGTTATTTTTTCTATGTCCTGTCTTCAGCGGACGTGTCAAAACCTTCTTCCGCGAATGCTTTTCTTGAAAATTTTTCCGTACTTTTTACCGTTGTCGATATACAAAAACTACCCAAATCTCAAAATTCAACAATTCTCATACTATCATTAAACCCTTCTCAAATTATACCCTTTTAGTGCTAACCCGCGCTCAACAATGAACAAACGTCTATTTCCAGCCATAATCAATTACTCGGCATTTCTTGGACAAACAGGCCGGAATTAAACGTTATAGGGGAAAATTTCCATGTAATTTAGTGGTTGCGATTATTTGTGAATAGCTGAGGCAATCTCTACAACTTATTACCCACGAAACTCGAGCAGGATAATTACTAACTCGATTCGCTAATGAAGTTCTAATAATGAGGTATTAAATCGCACACGTTCTGATGACGGGAGTTGAACGCTCCGGGGAGGAGGTGTAAAAGGCGTCGAAGGGGAACCCTAGCACCTGACTAAGAGAGGTGCGGCTGTGTTATGTACGGGTAATAGTGATCATCATTATTCCGGTTTGTTGAGTTTATTGTCGTTAATATAGTCGAGACCCGGAAGGGGGTGCGTGCCTATAAAGCGTATGCCGGGCTGTTATAAGCCCACCGCGCGTGTGGCACTATCGCTCATGTTATTTATTTAGTAATTACTTGCGTCATAAGCTGATTAAGACCTAGACGCCCTCACTCAAGGTTACGATATCACTAGGCGAACGCGACAAGGGTTGATTTTAGGATGTATGCATAGGTGCTTTAGGGCCTATGGTTTAACAGTTTAACATGAGGAAATTCAACAAACCGTGATGTTTGCTCTATTACGTTTATGTCACATTTGAGTTTCGAATGTAAGTGGAAATGAAAGTCACACGCAAGCTTTTAGACGAATTTTTTTTTCAGTAATTTTTGGAAAAATCTTTTCTATTTTAATACTTTCACAATTTTGGTGTAAATAAAAATATAGTAGATGCGATCCTGTGTCATCAAATTTACTAATTACTGTTGTTATATCTGCAGAAAAAGTTTTAAGGCGTAAAATTATAAGAAAACGATTTTCACAAAATTTATGTTATTTTTTCCAAAAATTCAGTTGTCTTTTGCAACACATTATAAATTTCCAGGAAACATTTACTTGCAACGGCATATAATTTACTTTGATTTAGTACTAAAACACAAACAAGTTTTACGTACGTACAACTAGTTCTTTCATGGATATTAGGACGTTACATAAGATGTCCATGTGAGATACACTGGACATTAATTGGACGTCTATGGAACGTTATTTTAGCACATCTTGGAACTTTAGAAAACGTTCATTAGTAGACATTTATTGTACTACTTAAATAGCCGATAATTTGCACTTACTTTCTCCAAAATAAAAAAAAAATAGAACATTTTGTCTTCCTGTTTTAAGTAATTACAGGCAATTTTATAAATTCGACGTAATTTACACCCTCTATATATATTAGATCCCTAACTGTCTCACTATAACACGCTGACAGGCTCTTGCATCTCGGCACAATTTATCAGCCGTGTCAGCGGCACGAAATCGCCCAAACATTACACTAATATAATAACATGCGATAAATGAAATAACTTTTGTTTATGGGAGTAATTTACGGTTTACGGTAAAAACCCAAAAAACCGACAACAAGTTTGCTGTGAAAAACATTGATGGGAAAAACACCCGCCCACAAACATAGTCGACAAAAACAATTTCGGGGTCGTACATTTCCTGGAAATAACAACCCCGGTAAAATTGTTTCCCGAAGAAATCAACTTCCAAAATAATATATCTTAAGCAAAAGTACGTGTTTTTCTTGCTGGTAGATCACTGTACAATTAAAAAGAGCTTTCCCTGTATAAGAGACATGGTTTTCTTCTTGCTGATCCTATTTATATCAATGACTAATTTTGAAAAAATTTGGAAATCTCTGTTAGGGCGCTCTCTTGGAAATAAGGAAACGTGATAAGTCTAACTTTTTTCTTGCTATTTTCTGAAAGAATTTTTTGAGGATATTTTACGGGAGTTTGCTCTCTTAAAATTTTGGCTGTTTTTCTGTTATGTTTTCAGTTTATTTTTCGTTTTTATGGGATTTTCTTTCCGGGTGTAACTCTTAATACCGAGATCGAGTCAACGGAGGAAACATTCGAAGATAAAAATAATAAAACGTAGCCCACGGGTTCTGCTAGTTTCTATTAATTATTTTTATTTTCATTTATAGTTCTCTCCGAGCTCTTCTTTAACCATTTTAAAATTTTCATAAGATAAAGTGCACATTTTTTCCACCCAAGGGAGATTCTCATTACATTACAAACATTAATATTACAAGCTGCACATACATAAACGTTGTTATTACACCGCTTTGTTAAAATAGTTTGATTTTGTATTTTTGCGTTTTTAAACTCTGCAAGTCTTCTGCGCAATCGATTGGTCAAAGAACCTTTTGTGAAAATTCAATCTATTTTTTTAAAGAAAACAAACTTTATAAGCAAACAATTTCTTTAGGTAATAATTTTATGGCATTTTCTATAACACAATTTATGGATGTCCATTTAAGATTTACGTGCATTCGTACTTTTAGTGGACTTAATATAGACGTCCTGCGGATGTTGTGTGAATGGGGGAGGGGTCATCATAAACATTCGTTTCCCTTTTATCAATAATTTTTAAATGTCTACACCCAAGAAGTTCTCTTGTCCACTATTGAGTGAAGGTTAGTATGAACTTTTCATAGCGGTTAACTTTCCTTTCTACTGACTTTTCGAACTGTCCATCCAAAAGGTTCTAATCTTTAGCGTTATTTAGTTTAGTTTAATTTAGTAATAGACTTGGGATCATCAACTTTACGTGAAATTAACGTTGTACTGAAACCAAAGCCTCGAACACTTGCGTGGGCTCCAGACACTATCATACCGGTTCACTTCCCTTTCATAGACAATTTCTAAATGTCTATTTCAAAAACTATAACGGTAGTGTTATTTAATTTAATATAAAAAAACTTCGTGTTTTTTTAATCTTGCCGAAATAAAAGTTTAGAGCCTTAACCACTTGCAATTAGGTGCCTTTTGGGTTCTAAGTATTTATTATGGCGGTTACTTTCCTTTCATTAACAATCAAATTTATACATAAGACTCGCTACTTCCCAGGGCTACTTAGGGGTGTATTTCCTAAAGTTTAATTTAATTTTTAAGAGGGTGTTAATTTAAATTACCATAATACTAGCAATTTACTGCCAATAGTAGCTAAGCTCACATAGCAACAGCACCATGTTATAAATTAACAGATCCTTAAACAATTACAGAATAAGCGTTTTTTGTATGGTTTAGCAGTTTACAATCAATTTTTAAATGTCTACCAAAGCTGCTTAAATCTTCAGCGTTATCTGATTAAGTTTATTAATAGAAATCCCGTGAGTTATTTCAATTTTACAAAACAATTAACATTGTGTCGAAATAACAATTTAGAACCAAGAACACATGCGAATAGGGACTCTTTGAGCTCTAAGTAGTCATCATGTCGGTTCACTTCCCTTTCATATATAATTTTTAAATTTTCACCTAAAATCCTGTCGTTTCCAGGGCTACTTAGTAGTATGATTTCTTAACAGGAACTCCGTGGATTAACAATACTTAACGTTAGGTTATTAAATAAGGAATAAACATACAGGTTCGTTTTCCCTTCATAATTAACTTCTCAATGTCTACGAAAGATGCTGTAATCTTAGCGTGGTTTAGTTAGGTTTAATAATAAGAACTCCGTGTGTAAGATAACATTGCGCCGAAACAAACATTTAAAGCCTTGAACACTTGCTTGGATAGTGGGCATGTGACCTCCACGTAGTCATCATGGAGGTTTACTTCCCTTTCATATATAAATATCCACCTAAGATCTTGTTCTTGTTAGCCCTTACTTATAAGGGTGCCGTGGGTTACAAAAGTTCAACATACCGGTTCACTCGCCTTTCACAATCAATTTTTCAATGTTCCTTAAATATGATTTAATGCCCAGAATTACCTAATTAAACTTAGTCTAACGGTCCTTGTGAGGTTTTGGACTGTACCATATAGTTAATATTATGTTGAAACAAACAATTATAGTCTTGAAAAGTTGTGAATAGGGCTTCTGTGAGCTCCAAGAAGTCATCATTATGCCGGTTCGTATCCTTTTCATAATTTTCAAATTTCCATCCCATACACTCTCGTCCTCAGAGCTACTTAGTTAGTATACGATAGTTTAGTAATAAAATCTCTAACAAGCTCCATTAATATTGAGCAACCCGTCGGTTCTTCGGCTTTGAGAAGAAGTAAGCATTGTGTATCGATAAAAATTTAGATCTTTAAACACGTACTGTGAACTGGAAAAAGATATTTTTTATTTATAATTAATTTCTGAATTTCCATCCCCATGGCTCTCATCGTCCACTCTTTTTATGTAGCTTAGTACCAAACGTTTCGTGGGTTTCAAACAGTTATAATGCCGGTTTACTTTCCTTTCATACTCAATTTCAAAATGTCTACCTAAGAGATTTTTTTATACGGCACTGTTTTGTTTACTTTAGTTTAATAATAGAGACGCTTTCCGTTCTTCTTTAAGAAAAAGTAAGCTGTTTGTTGAAATGAAAATTTAAAAACTTGAACGCTTTTATAGGAAGCACTGAAGGGGCTCCAAATAGTTATTATACCGATGTACCTCCCTTTTATGAACAATTTCTAACTGTTCGTCCATTAGGCTTTTACCGCCAACGTATTTGATTTATTTAATTTAGTGATAAAGAGACGTAGACCGTCATGCCGGTTTACTTCCTTTTCCTAATTATTAAAAATGCTCTTGTACGTAGCACAATTAAGGTAGCAGTTAATATAAACAAACTGCAGACAGACCAATATAAGCAATCTATGATCAGTGGATATTCTGATTAGTTAACCGGGACAGGTGTCTCGCTTGGCTATGGTACTGCATACTCAATATCTGCTCATTTTAAGCTCACGTAAGTTAAGATTGAAGGTGATTCCAAGTTAGTCTGATAACAAAATAACTGTTTTATCCTAGATGGAATCGGTTTTCCAAATCTTACTTACTTTGATGAAATGACTTATTCTAGAAACAGTGGTGCAAAAGTTATTTATTCAGATCCATAATTAAGGTTCTCTGCAGAAGTGGTAATTTTCGGTAATTAAACTCAAGAATCATGTCCTCTTTCATTTTAATGACTTTTCCCTTATTGCACAATCCATAGGTATTTAAGGGAGGCTATTTTTTATCCGCGGCGAACAGAATTAAATACTTGGTAAGTCGTAGCAGCCGAGATGGCGAAATTTCCAGCCCGGCGTTTAATGGAATACAAAAACGCCATTAATGAAACGTAACGTGGAGGAGTGGAACGGTGCCGTTAATAGGGGTGTGTACGGAGCAATTTCATCCCCGTCCCGTTTGTAGACAATTAAAGGAAGATTCATGTCAGCCTGCAGCGCGCATAATTGAAATGGACGGGAGGGTGCAAGGGGGTGCGGGTATTTAGAGCGAGAATGAAGCCATCAAGTATGTCAAGAGTTTCGCGACAATGCTGCCACTATAATAAAATGTACACTCACGTATATTCGTTCAAAAAGTTTCTACTTTTTGCAGTCGCGTCAAGAGCGGACGACACGTACTAAATTGGCCGAATAACACAATATATGATGAAAAAGGCTGCGCCGCTGAATATGCAAATATTGCGGGCACTTTGTAAGAATATTGAATTGTAAAATACTGGAAATGCAGTTAATATTCATTGACTTTGATGTGCCGTTTTTATTAGAGAAGCGACAATCATACCTAAAAGAAATTAAATCAAATTCTGAAACAACAGCAACCACGACTTAAAATCAGCGGCAAACTGCTTTTACAATAAAGCATTTCACCTCTATGATATCCATAATATAATAAATCATCAAAACACTAAAAATTGTGAGTGGTGACAGGAACATTGCGATTTCGTAAATCGACTATTTTAGTAACCGTAGAGTACGAGTTCGAACTTTTTTTTTCTGACATTTCTTCCATACACACACTATTTTTGGCGGACCAGCCTCGTTTCTTGCGATATAAAACACCTAGACTAAAAAGAGCGTACAGACACGCATTCTCGGTACCTAAAACGTGCGTATCCGTCAAAATCTTGAACTCGAAAATGTTTACAAATACAATACCTTCCTTTGAAGTAAACTACTTATACCGGCAAAAAAATAACATAGCTCTAAAATTGAACATTTAATAGAAGTTGAAACAAAGTGGTGGAAGCGCCGGTGGAATGGAAAATTTAAATAAATAAAACATCTCCCAACCCCCTTTAGCAAGTGGCGTCTGGAGCCGATCGTATCCGGTCGCGTGGTGTTTCCGGAATGTCGCTTCCGTGGTGTGAAATTAAATTCCAGCGCCAAGACGCTCTCACCGTTTCCCCGCCGGGGGCACAAGCGATGGTCAGGATGAGAGAGACCTCGCTAGGGTTGCTAACTTTAATTACTGAGGTGTCGCTAAATTCCTAAACAACCACCTGTCTCGAGGGTGGCAGGCCAGGGACGCTTTTGTCATTTAAGGAGTCCTAGAAAAATGCGACCTTGAAAAAAGGTTAATTGGGGAAAAATCAAATAAGTGCTGGCTCCGAATTAAATTAATTTGTTGGGGAAAAAATTAAATTAAAAGACTAGAAGATTATTTACATTAAATATTAACTTGAAGGGTTGTAACTACTTTGTTTTATTTACTGTGTGTTTAATTTTAAAACGTTACAGCTTTGTCAGGAAAACTGAACCAGTTTTCCTCATGTACGTAGTTTGCAGATCCTGTTCGAATTTGTCATTTTTTCTTTGTGGATTTTGAAAGTTTTATGAATTTTTCGTAATTTTTTTGTATTTATTTTTACTTTAACTACAAAATTTGAATGTTTTAAATGTTCTTCTAAAAATCTGGCCGCGTTTATCTCAAAATTTTGCTGATATCTGTAGATTTGTTGAATTTTTAGATTTTGTCTTGATTGTTTTTTCAATTTCCTTTTAATTTAATTTTTAAATTTTGAAATTTCCAACTTTTGGTTCGCGGACCTAAACTGGTATTTTTCAAAAAGATTCTGTTCGAATTTTCAAAATTTTATCGGATTTTTAGACTTAGTTGTGCTTTTCTTATTCCAATTTTTTTTACTTTTCTATATTTTCATTATAAGGAAGTATCTATTTAATAAAAAATTAGAATGTGAGGTTTTGACGGATATACCATGTTTTGGACCTCCAGGAAGCTTAAACAATGTCTGTCTATGAGTGGGTGGGTATGTGGGTATGTATGTGCGGCTCATATCTCTTGAACGCATGGGTCAATTTGTTTAAGTTTTGGAAATTTGAGGTGAATCATCTGAAAAAATAAACATTAAGAAAATCTGAAACCAGAACCGGAAGTTAAGCACGTTTTTCTGGTACCATTTTTTTCGAAAACCGAATTTTTTAAACCTGAAAACAGAATTTCAGATAAGGGCAAATCTAACGTTTTTTACCAGCTTTCTAGCTTTAAAATGGCGGCCGCTACAATGTTTTTGAAAATTTGAACTTTAATGCCTTATTACTCAAAAACCACTTGAGAGATCTGGATTAAATCTGGTATTGCAACAGCTCTATGTCAACCCAATATTACTGTATACGCAATTTATTAAAATCTTAATAATTGCCAGTTAAAATTATAAACAAAATTTAGGACAATTTTCAAAAAATTATATTAAAAAAAATAAACGCACTATTTTTTGTTCAATTTTGTAAGCTCATAAGGCTACATATTTGGTATAGTTTGGTTGGTGTCCCACACCGCTAATATATCTACGACGCCTTTGATGAATTTTTGAAAAGCGAAACATTTCTGCTTAGACTAATTGCTCAGAAGTGATAGTAGAATAAAAGTAACAACTTAATTTTAAAGTGCAGCAATAATGCAATATATTGGGAAATTAATTGTTGCTCTCCTATCTAGTTGTTAGCTGACATTGTCGTTTTCAGTTTTTGGTTTTTTTCAATCCCAAAAAGTATTTTTCTCAAAAGTAGAAAGCAATCGAGCTTTTCTTTTTTACAGTAAACTTATAAATTTTGTATCTAACCACATTTCTATGACGACTCTTAACGTTTTCCTTTTTAGCGCATACACAGCACTGCCGTAACAGGTGACTAAATTCATGTCACTTACAAATCTGTTACAAAACTTTTAGCTAGGCGCCGCTACTAAAAACAACGCATAATTCACTTAAATAGCTAGGGAAAAAATGTTATGTTTGATATTTTGCAATCTGCATTAACCGTGTGACCTTATAGTACCACTTGGGTCTACATTAATATGCAGAAATACTTCTGAAAATTCGACAAGTAACAATTTTTAAAGTATAGAAAAGTCAAGGCGAAATGCTTTTTTCTCTTTTACTCATCCTTTCCCCTATTCTTTTCTAAGAGCGTCTTTGAGCGCCGCGTGTTGGGCGTAGGTCACGGGGGAGGATATGCGATAGTTTATGTGTACTTGATTTTCCGGACTGATTTTTTAAAAATTTGTAAAGAAAGAAGAAGATTTTAAAATCGATCCAGAACCAAAAACAGAAGCTATTCCCGTTTCTTTTTAATATAACAAGATTTTTTATACAATATGAGTATACAAAATTTAAAACAGATTTTATTGCCAGTTTTTGAGCAATATTTTTTTGAAAATTTCTCAAACTCGTCTTTGAGTAATAAGCCGCTAATATCAAAATTTGTTTTAAATTGTAGCAGCCACTATATTATAGCTAAAAAGATCAAAGAAAAACCATTAAATTTGCCCTAAGGTGTTCTTTAAAATTCTCGCTTCAAATTTAAAAAATTTTGTTTTTCGAAACAAATATTTTTTAAAGTTTGTTTCTTTGATGAATTTTTCATACACTTTCACATCCCAAAGTTCAATAGAACGGACCATCCGTTTTCGAGCTACGAAGCGCACACACCCGCTTTAATTGTTTTTCAAGGGCTTTTGGCTTTGGTTCTTTCTTCCAAACAATTTTTATTGTAGTGTTTGTTTTAATTGTTGCTTGAGAAATCTTATTGTTTGAAAACACATAAAATCGTCCAGTTACAACAGTTTAATCTGTTCTATCTGTCAAAGGCTATAACTCTATAAGGAAGAATTTTCTTACTTATATTTATAGCACAGAAAAGTAGAAATGACAAAAATAAGCTTATGGTTTTAGGTTAGTGTCTTTCGTACAAACGTAATTTTTTTATACAGAGTGGCTAGGAAAACCCCGGCCACTTTTCTTGCGGCGGTCAAGAGATGGCGCTTTAGTAAAGAAAAATTAAATTAAAATACTGGCAACAACGCAGAATCCAAGACGTTTTAGTTATTAAATACGCCCCATATTAAATCAAAACAACTAAAACGTCTTGGATTCTGCGTTGTTGCCAGCATTTTAATTTAATTTTTCTTTACTAAAGCGCCATCTCTTGACCGCCGCAAAAAAAGTGGCCGAGGTTTTCCTAACCAATCTGTATAATAAGACAAGAATTTTTATAGTGTAGGAAACTCCAGGCGAAGTGCTTCGCTCAGTTTTTTATTCAGATATTAAAAATCATATTTTTTTCAAAACTTTGTGTTGTTTTCATATTTTGTTTAATTTTTTTCCTACAATTTACACGTTTAACTTTCTTTCAAAAAATGTTTTTGTTTTATGCTAAAAACATTTTTTACCTCAAAATTCAATCTTTTACATATTTTGCCTAAAAATGTTCATAGCCAGCTGAAAATCAATTCTGATTTTCTGACTTTTCTTGAAGTTTTTACAATGCTTTCCATAAAAATATTTGATTGTTTCATATAAACATCAAAATATAGAATGTGAGAAATGAAACAGAACTTAAGACGACGGGAAATCCTCGTGGGGTGTAAAAGTTGCGTATCGGACAGAAATCACAATAAAATATAACGTTATCTGTTCACGTAGTGCTGGCGTTCCACCGTTTTTTACAGCTTCGTAAAAATACACATTTTGTCGACGGATAAATCAGACAGATAAGCATTTCTAACCTTGCACACCTGAACAAAAAAATTTTAATTAAATCTTGCACCGTCTAAACCTCTGAGTAAAAGAAAAGAAAAATCTTATTCGATGCTGTTTAGAAGTTCCAAGACGCGCAATTTTTCCCTAAAAATGCGGATGTTGCCCGGGAAAGTTTTCGCTGAATTTTTGAGAATTGTTTCAGCTCTTCGGATTTTCAATATTGTACTAATTGCAGAGGCCCGGGGGCGATTCCCTCTAGCTGCCACTTGTGCTTTCGTGATTTTATGATTTTCTCTAATTTCCCCTGCTTTCTCTGGTTGCGTCGCCTTTCGCGACTCTCCTCTTAAATTTATCTGAATTCTTCCTAACAACTTCTCGTTTATTCACGCTCTGATTTTTTTAGGGATCATTAAACAACAACAAGCAAAAAAAGATAAGCAACGCTTTAAGCTCGTGTCGGCGCTTTGTCTCGTTAAATAAATTAACTCTCTTCTGGAAACTCGCGAAACTAAACTACTCATATAATATATTTTATTTTTATTATTTGCGACGTTAAATGTCGCTTGCGACGACAAAAGCCCTGCGACTTTTACATTTAAAGGCCGGGCCGAAGTTTTCACTTCGCCAACTTGTTTTTTCCCTGGCGCATATTTTTCATTACCCTTTTCTTATTTTCTAACGCTCGGTGATTTATGAATTTTCTGCCTTTCTTCGAAGTCCTTTTTCTATTTTTTGCATAAATTTCTGTCACCTTAGCAGCCACATAAGCGGATTTTATATTCTTTCATAAAAATGCGGGTTAAGATCGTAACATTTTTTTGCCGGATAAAAAATATTACTATCCGGAACCCCTTACTGTTGTACAAGGGCTTGCTTTGAACGCGCCACCATTTACAACCCTATTTTACTGTTACTGTTATACTCCAGATAATAAGATTAAATTTGATATATTAAAGAAACATTGAGATGAATTCTAAAACTGACTTCATAAGATCATCATTTCTACTTAAGACAACATAATTTTCAAACAGAAAATGGAGTACTTCAACTAACTTTGGAAATAAGCCGCATAATTTATTTAAAAAGGTCGGACTCGACACTAGGACGTAGAAGTTTTAAGTTATTACTTATTAGAATTTAAAAAAAATTAAACACAATAAACTTCTCACGAAGAAAAGTTCTGAAAAATTACTGAATTTTCAGAAAAACGAATTATTGTCGAAAATTTATACTATTGGGTACGATATAACATGTCCCTCCTATCGATTACGTCAAAGGTCTCCGGTGGTAGCGGTTTGCGGTTTCCTCCAGTCAATTTGAGTTATTTATTGATCAGCGGAGCACTTAATTTTTAAAATTGTCAAACCTAAATCTTTGCTCATTTAACCTACAACCTTCGGATAATAAAAAGGGTAACAGATGATCTTTATCTAAAGATTCCCTTGCTTTTTTTGACCTAATCTCGTATTTTGAAGCTTTGGAGGAGGATTTTTAAGCTATTGGAATAATGGAGACGTAGCAATAAGATTTCGTTGTTGTTTTACAAGTATTTAGTGTATAAACTTCTTCTCACTCCTCCATTTTTTAGTGGACCTAACTCATGTTTAAACGGGTTCATTAGACAGGTACCACCAAACTATTAATTAATTGTAATTTTGGTTTACTATCTAGCAACGATTTTGATAGACAAACAGACAGAGATAGACAGATATGCAGACAAGCAGACATAAACACAAAATTCGATTTTCTTTTGATTGATAAGACACATACGGGGATTTCAGAAAAGTTAAACTATATGCAAAATGCAAGGAAAATTATATTTTTCCAGATTTTATGTTGCCAGAATACTTTGGCTGAGAATTTAAACTGTATTATTGTTATTAGCTGTTGTTAGTGCCGTTTAATCAAAACATAATAATTTTTACATTTAAGTTAAGCAGAAATCTAAATAAATATTAATCAATTGAAAACGTGTTCTTTTAATCCGAGACAACATTACTTTCTAATGTTTCGGTAGCGACGCAGCTAAGCGTGCTGCATTCTAAGTAGAAGTTCCGGGTACTAATCGTGGGTCGTACAAACTTCCGTTTTAATTTTTTTGCTGATTTAAATGTTTTTTTAATTTAAAGACCTCAACCTTGTGCACCAATCTTTTCGCTCTATTTGTTACAAACATTTCCTGATCTAACTACTAACCTAGGCACCATGTTCACCACTTATGCGTCAGAAGTGGTCTACTATACTGCATTTTAGCCAAGTTTTAAACTGTTTTCGTCTTCTCTTAACTAAAGTTTTAATGTTTAATTAGGTTATAATAATGAAATAGGTATCAACCTAATTGATTTGTTACCTGAGGTATTGAAACTACAGTTTCTGTACAAATCGCGTTTTTTTTACTATTTGACTGTAGAACTGTCGTGAAAATTAAATAAAAAACCAAAAGAAAATTAAAGAAAGTATGTCCTGTCCAGGATTAGAACCCGGGACTTCTACATAAAAGACATCAGCATTAAGGACGTCGCTACCCAGACATTAAAAAGCATTATTGTTACTCTCAGATTTAAAAGACACGTCTTGAATTTATTAATATTTCTTTAGATTTTTGCTTAATTTTAAATTTAAAAATTATTTTTTTTACTAAACGGCACTAATATCAGCTAATAACAATAATACGGTTTAAATTCTTCTTTCCTAAAAACTAGTATATCGTTTAAAAAATGGCCTTTTTTTAGTATTTCGGTTCCTCCTCCTCTTCTATTTTTCAGGCCTCAGATTGACTGCACATGAAAAACCCGGAAAGTAAATGTATATTGTGACTTACAGTTTGGAGGGAAATTTAATAAGATGTGCATAAAACGGTTTACTTTTGTAACTCAAAAAACAGTATTACGAAATTTTTTTTTAAATTTAGTTTTTAACCCCTGTGCAAATATTGAAGCGAAAATAAACAAGTTTTTTAAAATATCAAAATTTTTGAGTTGCTTAAACACACTTGCTTGAAGTTAATAAACTGTATTAGACAAAACCCGCCACCAGAGGATATAATTTGTAAAACGTGATATTTTACAATCGTAATGAACAAATTACGATAATTGATATTTTAGTAATACGCATTGATAAAGCCTAGGGGAGTTTACAAGTTTTGCAATTAGTATCGCGAAATTGTTTTAGTCCTATTTTGCTTAAAAATATTACACAAACTCTGTTATAACTCAAATTTAAATTAGTATTTAGAATTACCCCGTGTTATTCTAGAAATTACTGAAATACGCGCATTAAATTCAGATTTATTATGAAATCAGTTTAGTGGTTCTAGTCTACACATACATATTAAATCCGGATCTTTTTTACCTGTCTTAACTTTTACTGCTGCCCAGACTTCCGCTAGAAACCGCATATATACGCGTCAATTAAATAAGGCTTATGTACTGCTGTACAGTGACCTAGTACAGTTTTTGATGCCAATAAAAAAATTCAGTTTTATACTGTTTGTATTAACTGAACATAATCTGCTGATAGCTGTCATTTCAAAAACAAACCGTGAGGAAGAGACATTCGTGCCCCGAAGCTAAAAATATCGACAAATAGGTCTTCATTGCTTCACATATTTTTTTTTTTCTATTGAATACTTCGGCGTATTTCCGTTCCATTTGTTTTTATCATTAAATAAATACTTTGAATTTGAACCCCTTTCAAATTCTGACTCCAATGCAGTTGCATGACGAATTTTCGTTGACTTTTATTAAGTTGTACTGTGTAGAACGCACCTATTACATACACTGTTTTAATTAAAAAAAATCGTGAGGCGTACTCCACGGGTTTAGTTAGGAAGATGCAAAGATATTGAAGCAAATCTAAAGTTTTTCCCGAACTTTCTAGTTTCAAAATGAAAGACGCTACAATTTTTTTTATATTGACTGTAACAGGTCTTATTACTCAAAATCGCGCTGACAGATCGGAATCAAATTTGATATTGTAGTGGCTCTCAAGAAGACCCAATATTACTATGTAAGAAAAATTTTAAATGCATAAAAGGAAAAATTATTTCAGAGTCTTGTGAATTTTCAAAAAAAACTTCTGACTTCCCGGCTTGATTTCAAGGTAAATAATTTTGCAAGAATATTTTATTTGTGGACTGGCCTACTTTATTCTATATCATAGAATATTCAAATCAATATTATTTCACAGCAAAGTGTGGTGTATCAAATACTTACATTATATGCCTTTATGTCTTTATGAAAAACTTTAATTATGATCGTCACTGAGAACAGAAATATGGGCATTTTGAACAAGACTGTGTTCCAATACATTAGCAAACGTGAATTTAGAGCGTGGTTCAACAATACTCTTCGAAAGCAGTGGCAAGGGCGTTGCTTTCTTAATCTATCGCCGACTAGGTTACCCGATTTAACGCCGTTGGATTTTTTCTGTGGGGCTAACATAATTTAAAAAAACTTTTTGTAAATATTTCAGAGCCACGATTACACAATGTACACTCCAGCTCTTGAAAAATTCTTCAAGGTGAATTTATTCTAAAACACTTACTTGCATGGACAGTGAATGCAGAACTATACCTGATTTTTAAATTCTGGTAATTTTGAGGTTCTTTTAATAATAAGTTTCGCATGTATGTCTGAAAATAGTATTTATTTCTTTGGTCTAATTAATTATGTTTACTAATTTTAATAAACAATTTATTATTCTGCATTCAAGGTCAATAGCAATTGATGTTGAGTAACTCTTACTTTATTAAATATATTTTATAACAAATAATAGTATCTGCTGCTGCGTCTTTGTTTAATACAGTTTACTGAAAGGAGTGTGTTCAAGATACATAATTAAAAATTTCAAAAAACTGCTATATCATGTTTTTTTGCTTTTTTTGGGCTACAGCAGCCTCTTTTTTACTACGACCTTCAAAATCTATTGTAAAAACAAACTTATTACAGTTCCCCACCAAGTCCTACGTCGTTTATGAAGCGTCACTCCCACATAGCATGTGCTTAGCTGTTTCATCCTCTAAGAGGATACATTTATAATAAGTTTTTTAGGTTTTAAATGGAGCAGTAACTCAAATAATAAAATATTTTTGATGTATTGAAAAATATCCATTTTATATATTCTTTAAGGCGGTAGCTTGTCTGGTTTTACAATCATTTGCTCTAAATGTTTGAGCCACGGTGGTTCGTGGGTTTTGCTTACCTAAACAGGGCTGTATATTAGTGCTTCTACTTTGTGTGTCTGAGCAAGGGTAAATGCTAGGTCTACGTCTGCTTAGATTGTTTTAACCTTGAGGCCGACCAGGATCTTATCTTGACCACGGCCCTGTTTAGACAAGCAGGACAAGAACCTAATTGACTCAAAAATTTAGAGCAAACGCTTGTAGAGCTGCAGGTCGGTTCTTGCCTAATTATGCTGAGTGTAATCTCCAAATGACAACGCGGTCTAAGCCGAAAGTAAATTTGAATATCCACAAATAACAACCTTGTTTTATTTTATTGCAAAGTGATTTCTTGCAGCTTGAATATTTTTGAGCAGCAGTGTAGTTTTATTTAAAAACCTCGTTTGTGGCTTTAGATGTATAATTAATGTGAGTTTTCATACGTAGTTTTGTCTTCTGAATTAGAACTTACAAAATCTATTAAAGAAATAGTGCTTTTAGCCACAGGAGACGTTGACAAAATCATGGCCGTTACTACTTCGAATATTTTTTTTTTAATCGGAAACCAGCTGTTTGTGAAAACATGAAAGGAAATAATGTTTTCTTTCGAATTGTGTGCGATTTTGTACTGTAGCTGTAATTTTAGAGTTCAGATCCGTATTAGTTTTATTAACAAAACGTTGCTTTCCAAAAATTGATATTCCAAAACTAAAGAGAAAGTCATGCAGCCACCGCAATACAGCGTAATTTTCTAAGTAAAGATAATTATACCTTACTATTATTCAACTCCGGTGGCGGCCTGTTACGGAATTCAAAAGAGAAAACCCACAATCTCAAAATGAGCCCAACTCATTTAAATTTGGTATCATATTGAAGCTGCATTAAAAATATTTTTTTATTATACCTGCATCATAATCCTTGTAAAACAAACCAAAAAGCGTGCGTAAACCCAACATTAAAACACCCCGGTGTTTTTAAGTTGCTAAGCAACAATGACATCATCAATTTTGAAGCAACAAATTACAAACACGCGAAAAAAAAAATTCGAATTCACATAGCAACATAACATGCTCCGTTAAAAGGCACTCGGCTTCGCCTCGTGCTTTTAAACCCGTCGCGCGTGCTTTAAAGGCTTGCTTATATACTTGTATTATAATATACAACTAGTGTTACCCCAGCGCACAATGCACTGACAGACTGAGCGTTGACTGAGCCGGCTAAATGCTAAGTCACGTGATGCATTAGTTCCATGAGGAGACGCGGCGTTGGTGTAGATGTCGCCTCAAGTAAAGCGCGTTTAGACGACTTTCATATATAAATTAAAATAATTATTATTGAAAAATCGACGTAGAATAAAAATATAAAAATGTTTCATGTTCCATCTGAGGATAGAGACCTTTCATTGAAAAAAAAATGGTCCAAATTGGTGAAGCGGTAGCCGCTTGAGGAACCGGAGAAAAATACCCTTTGAGCTTTTATATATACTAGTGTTACCCCAGCGCACAATGCACTGACAGACAGCGTTGACAGAACCGGCTAAATGATAAGTCACGTGATGCATTAGTTCCATAAGGGAGACGAGACGTTAGTATAGATGTCGCCTCAAGTGAAGCGCGTCTAGCAGACTTTCATATATATTATAAATTAAAATAATCGACGTAGAATAAAAATATAAAAATGTTTCATGTTCCATCTGAGGATAGAGACCTTTCATTTAAAAACAAAATGGTCCAAATTGGTGAAGCGGTAGCCGCTGGAGGAATCGGAGAAAAAAAACCTTTGAGCTTTTATATATGTATGGATATGGATTATCTACGACTGCTTGTATAGAGACTTATTATGTCATTCATTTACGTTAGGTAATGAAGTTCATTATCGCAGTAGTGAGATAATGGATTCATTACCTAACTCATTTTATTTACACAAACAAAACTGAAGCTTTCTTTATAAGAAAACTGGCTGGTTGCCGTAGTATTGAACAAATCAATTCGAATCGAATCGTTCCTTTGATTTCATAAACAAAACTATTTTAAAAGTGACTTGCCATTTGCAAATAAATTAATGTGAAATGTCAAATATCATTTCAAGCATTAACAAATTTTGAGCAATCGTAGATGTCACACGTGGGATACTGCATTATTAAGGCACTCGTTTGATTACACGACTTGGTTTTTCAACCTCGTCGTGCAACTTTCAAACTCGTGTTATAATAACGCCTTTATCCCACTACTACCATAAATAATTGTTAAATTTCGTTAATTTTGCAAGCATTCAACTAATGCATCACGTGACCCATTTAGACGGGTCGGCCAACGCGAGTCTGTCAGTGCATTGTGCGCTGGGGTCTCACTAGTACAAATAAATACAAACAAGGTGTCCCCGAATTGACTGCGTTATAAGTGTAACCAACAATTTTTTGTGGGAATAGGAAAAAACATTCAGTTTTTGCTTCTTATTAGAAGAAATCTATCAAAAAAGTTTTTTAAGCTTTGTCATACAAGGTGTTATTTATTTGGATTTTTTAAAACTTGTCACGTGTCACCATAAAAAGCTGGGCCAATTAACTTGGGCGATAATGCTCATAAAATGAAAAATGACCGATTTTTACTAAATTTGCAACATGAGAAGGTAACGCAATTTTTAACAGTTTTTTTAATGTTTGTTTCATCTTCTCAAAATAAGGTCGATGACTGTTGTCCATTTTATTTTTAAATTAAAATAGCACTTTTACGATTAAATCTGCTTCTAAAAGCAAGCAAAGTTTATTAATTGCCTAAAATTTGTTTTTCCAATTTTGTAAACAATTGTTCTTTGCAGTAATAGTGCAGCCAATCTGGGGACACCCTGTATACATAAATAGATAGGTCCCTTTATTTAACCACCGTGCAAAAGTATTACGTTTGCAGCAGGTTCGTGAGATTAGTAAGAGTCGATTTTATACCCGACGAGTTGATGAAACGCGTTGTTTGGGTGCATTTGTCAATGTAGCGTCTTTCGGGGAAGCCGTTAAATTGTGGCTGATAGATATTGGCATGTTAAGGTCCATCGGTACGGAATTCAATACATCCAATGTTCCCAAAATCGGCACATTTTCAACTTTTACAACTTTATAACGTAAACCTTTAAAAATCTTAATGTTGTTAGAACAAGGACAGTTTTTTTACAATTTTTAACAATAGTCTTTTTTATTATATTTTATTTGAAGTGTCAAAACCGAATAAATATTTTACTTATGCTATATTATTAATACTGTTCAATTCGGTAAAATTTGATATCCAAATATAGTTTCAAGTGTATTTGCACTCATGTACATCTCTTAGATATTATTTTCATCTCTATCAAAGTTCAATTCGGTAGATATTTCAAAGTCACAAAAGTATTTGAGCCGGCGGCGATCATGATTTAGTTAACCGCCTCTGGCGGCTTAACCCACCAATATTTTTACTGGAGCCCGCGGGATTCTTATTCGGGATACAAAACTACATAGAAAAACGAACATTTGAACGACTACCTCCGAACAGCCACAAAAGGGAGTTTTCGACCACACTGTTGGGAACTATTGCCCGGAAACATTTTTCTTTTTGCAGCTTGCATTGCAGCTACATTAACCGACAAACGACGACTAGCTTCAAACAGCATTATTACACTTTCCCTGACCGCTACGCATATGCGAGGAAGTGCAAAATTCAATAAATTAGCAAACATTTGAGCTTACTCGAATTTTTTTTTATTAACTAATTCAGTTAATAATTTTCCCATAAATTTCTTTGCGAAAATTAACATTATACGTGAGATTTTCGATAACTACACAGAATGGAATTGAATCTTCGAATCCGCCTTTTCCTATTAGCTAAAGTGGAATATTATCATTTCTGCAGACTCCGCGAAGCTCGACCGAAGGTCGTTCCCAAGTGTATATGGGAAAGTACTTGTAAGTTGACGCTGTCCTAGAAACTAGATCCAAGTCGGTGAGTGCTCTCGGGAAGGGCCATCAGAGTCGAGCAAACCCCGCAGACTTTCTTTTATATATGCATTAGAAAGCCGCCCTTTATTTCTCCTAGTCACACAAAACGATCATATACATATGAGCGTGCCTAAAATGCACGTATGTTATACATCGGTCAACAAAGCGAAGGATATCCGCTTATGCTTTCGGCAAACATGGGACGCCTTTCAAAATTGTTTGAATTTGCGCTTTCCGCACTTGACTGGTGGCGTTATTAACTTGCCGGGATGTCTCATGTGTGATATGATTTTTTTCTTTGCAGTTGAACCTGCGCCTCCTACGATAGTTCCGACGTTGGGGATTGTCAATCCAGTACCCATCACCAATTCTACGTTTGGACCATACGAGGAAGGAGAAGATATCGTGCTTGTTTGTTTAGCTAACGGAGGAAAACCCGAGCCAATTGTTAAGTGGTACAATGGAACTGAAGAGGTGAAAGGTAAGGTTTGCAATTTTTTCTTTATAGCTTTAAAATGAGAACCAAAAACACAAGAAATGTGGAGTAAAAGTCATTTACTTTCTTATTCAATTGTCATGTGTTTACTAAACAAGGCCACGTTCACAATGTGCTGGTTATTGCAACCACGCATTCGATATTAAGCGCATTTAAATAGTGATTGTATATTTAAAACGGAAATAATGGAATCATATTCGATATTTTACAGCAATTCATTCGACTGATTTTACGATTTTAAAATTTCGATTTTGCCTGCTTCGGAAGCAAAGTGTTGAAGCAATTGCCACTAAATTAGCCAGCTGCAAATTCTCAATGCGAATGCAGACAGAATTTATGGAATCCGAATGAATAAAACTGGCGTTCGCCGAGCAAACACGGAGAAAAACGATATAAGAATGGTTTGATTTGAACATTCGCATATTACTCATATTAGAAATAGCAGACACGGCAGTTAGCACCACACTGTTTTGTTTTCGCCGTTATTCGGTACAGGGTCTTATTTAAAAATTTTAATATTGGTCTAAAATTCTAAATAATAAAAAAAATAAGGTATAAAAAATAATCATAAATTCTTTGTATAATAATATGAAATCGTACTTATATAAACTCTCTTAAATTGGTGGTCATTTCAAAAAAATTTAATACATATTTGTTTGCGCAAATTGCATGTTGCAAAGTTACTGTTTGAAGATTTTGTGCACAAGTTCCAACCAACAGATTTTTTTTTGATAGAGAGTTCATATTCTCATAAGTGGTGTTCATAATTAGAAAAAAAAATAATACCACACATTCTCACCACTCGATATATTGAAAAAATATTAGTTTGATGATTTGGCTACATGTTTCGGCCTAAAGCCATCTTCAACCTACAAAATCACAAACTAATATTTTTTCAATATATGTAGGTCAGGTTTTATTTATTTTCTAACAAATTTTTTGTTTCGTGTCATTTATCAAAAATAATTGATTTATGAAACAGAAAAATGTATTCAGTTTCGCTGTTTATAGAAATATTACTCTAAAAACGAGCTGAGATTAGCAATTATAAATGATAAAGCTAAAAAAACTCTAAGAAATGAATTACGTGTTGTAAAGGGTGTGCCAGAAGTTTAACTTGGGTACGTAACTAAACAAAATAAGGTTGGTAAGCTACTGAATCATAAAGCCTCATGACAAGGTAGCGACTACTGCGCCTAACGGTGCCGTGCATCCATGAATTCAAATTTCGAACTATTCGAAGCCGAATTTTTATTCCGTTTTGCCGAGCGGCCCAGGGAAACACATTGAAAACGAAATTAATTCGTAAGAGCATCCGAAAATCAAGCGGAGAACATTTTTACAACTTTTACCCGCATAGGTACATTCGAATGATTTTATTCGAATGAATCAGTTCGTTAATAAATTTATTCGAATGTAATCATTCGACTATGAAAATTTTTCGATTATGCTCATCATTATACTTTTATGTAATTTGAAAACCATTGGGGCAAGTGTGTTACTTGGTCACGATGCTGTAAGTAACTTAACTGTTATAAGACTTTTTATGAATTATGGCACAATTTAAAAAAAAAGATTTCCAAGAAATATAATATAAAATTATAGGTTTTCGTTACTGCTGTAGGCGTTTAATCATGAGAATGCCGCTTTCTCTGCTTTCACATGTACTTATTCTGTCAATATCAAATAAGTTTTTGTTTTCATTGTTTCTAATCTGACAAATGTTGGGGCGGGAGTGTAATGTGGTTAAGGTACTGTACAACAAACTAGTTAATTTTTCTACTATTTTCGCGCATTTTCTTTTCAAAATACTTTAAAAGTTCAATCAAAAATTTTCAGTTTTTATGCTTTCCTGACATTCCGCTTTCTTAAATAAGCTGAACATCGACTGGGGCGGTAAGCCACGTGGTCATGGCACTAACTAAAGTTAAATTGGGTGATTTTTGCTAGTTTTGTAGCAAGTTTTTTTTTTATTATAGCTGTAGAAAGGTATTGTTATCGTCAAAATGCCATAAGTTAAGATTTCGACGGATATGCACATTTTAGGGTCCAGAATGCCGAATAACTAGATCGGTATAAACTTTACAACCCAGTAAACTCAATTTAGGTTTTGAAGATTGTAAACTAGTGGAATGAAACCGCAAAGTAGCGAGATTGGTCCGCCAAAACAATGGGGAGGGGTCCTACACTTCATTATATAGGCGCTCGAAAAAAAAAGGCTTTGATTCGTATTCTAGCCATCTCGAATAGCCGCTCAAGCGCGATCTTCCTACCATCCCCCAACTGCCCCACTATTTATTTCCTATTTTTTCAAAAATTTTAGAATTACGAAATAGGTATGAACATATAAATATTACAAGGAAATTGAGAAAAAGACCTATAGAGGGTTTTCTTTTGATCGTTTACCTAAACAGTTGAACTGTGTAATTGCAAAAAAACGTTTTTTTTTTAAGAAATCGATATTCAGTTTTTGGCGGATAAACATTGTTTGCATCTACAAAACACCAGATATCATAAAACTAGATCATTCTTGCACACAATAAGGAAGTGGGAAGGGGTACTTTACTTCAATATAGACATTAGACGCGCTTAAAAAGGAACCATATATTCGTATTCTACGCATACCAAATAGCCGATCTGCTCAAGATCGATTTACTTACCCGGGTGTTAGGGGCGGCTGCCTTACTTCAATATAAACGCGTTCGAAAAACAACCTTAGATTCGCGTTCTACACATATCGAATGGCATATTTGCACAAGCGCAATGCCCCCCAACCACCGATAATTTGTTTTTTTTTTCAAATTATAAATATGAACTTCAAAATCGGTATGAACATGTTACATTGCAAGAGGAACAACTTTCATTGAGAAAACAGCGTTGTGAGGTTTGCTTTTGGTCGTTTACCTGAACGGATTGTATAATTGCCAAAAAAAGATCAAATTATAAAATCGTTTTTAGATGAAATAGAATTTAAATGTTAGAATAAATATTGTTTGCAATTAGATTAAAATTTTTTAAATTTCCAAAAATTGTCAAAATTGTAAAAATTTTCAAAATTGAGTAAATAAATTTCAAAATTATAAGAAATGTTCAATATATTACAACTTTTCAAATTTATCCGAAAATGTTTATAATTATCTACAACTTTCGTAGATTTTAAATGTTTTTAAAAAGTTTAAAAATTTTTAAAGTATTCAAAACTGCTCATAATCTACACGTTTTTTAAAATCATTTTAACACTTTTTAAATTGTCAAAAAACTTTTGAATAATGATGAAATTTAAAAAATAATTATAAAGTTTAAAATATTTTTAAAAGTTTTTGAAAATTTTTTAAATACAGCACATTTTTAACCATTTCAAAAATTTAAAAATTTCTTTAAATTACTAATATTCTAGAATTTTCAAAAATTATCGTTATATTTATAAATATTCCAAATCATTAAAAGGTTTCGCCGCGGTTGCCTGACAGCTTTTGTAAAATGGTTCCCATAATTTCATTCTACAATTTCCATGTTTTATGGCTAATTTACATAGGTTTAACACATAGTATCCCGAATTGCATATCATATCATTCACGTGTAGTTATCATGTGCAAAGCTTTTCCTTCCAGTACATCTTTAGGTGCCAATTATCATAATCAAACCTTTGATATCAAGTTCTGAATTTGAACTGACTCTGAAAGCCGCTGCGGCAGATGTGTTACGTGCTTACAGTACTGTACATGTTGTATAGCTTTGCAATCAGCCTTTACGTCTCACTGCTGGGTTCTGTCATGTACTCTCCTTAGCGCTAAGGTGTTGTACGGGGGACCTACAGTTTAACGTCAAATCTGAACGACTAAATTCCAGAAAAGGTTTCAAGAATTAAGATCCTTGGCTGCTTACGCCGCATTGGGGAATGAGAGTGACGGGTTGTGGCATACATTTTTATTGCTGCATGGCTTCGGCGGGGAATCGAACCCCAGACCTTTAGCGTTAGAGGCCAAGCGCCCAATCTCTAAGCTACCGCCACTCGTTGTGTTGTATAGCTTTTAATAGATTAAATTAAAAGTGGAGTAACTTTCATCAATTTTGACAGAAATGTAGTTTTTTTTCAAGAATTTGAACGTATTATTTTTAAGTTTGATGTTTTTCTTGCAATTGTTTGATCGTGGCTATACCGGTTTGCTGCCCTTTCACTCTAGCTGTTATATTCTTTCTCCGTTCTTGTAAAGCTGTACCTATGTTAACTGCTATTTGTTGTTGTTCATTTTAGGTGCCAAGGGACTGTATTGGTTATTTTTATGAAAGAAACCATCAAAATGAAAAATTATAACTAAACGTGAGCTTGACTTGCATCTCAACAAGCTGATAGCTTATTAAAAAAAATTTAAGAAAGTTTACTGGAGCTACATGTGATTGTGACACAGATTTCCCAAGGAACGTTAAGAATTGGAACCCAGCCAATGTCGAAAGCTTCATGAATATCAGATTTTTATCAATAGCGTTCTTTTACAATTTTTTGCTAGACATCATTCACGGAATTTTGTAAGAAAGTTTTATATTATCATCGTTGCTAACATCTCGTGCAATTTCTTCTACAATAAGAAATTAGCCGACAGTTGAACTCCTATTGTCTCCAACTTAATCTTAGATCCGTTCGAAGCGTTCACTTAACGCCATTTAATGGGGACAAATTGTGCTCCGTCTTTTTGCACTAACAATTACGCCTGTCTGGGCTCTATGTTAAAGAATAGATTTACTTGGGAATGTCAGCGTCCACATGTGCTCCTCTTTCGCTACAGAATTTCCAATAATGGTGTCTCTTGCAGTTCTTTTTCTCCTCTCCTGTACTAGTGTGTGGAGCTTTAAAGCTCGACGTTTGCAGTTGAAATATCATTAGCGATTGTGTATCGCGGACCATTAGGGATAATCTTAAAATCGTATATTTGAGCCAAATGGGCTGCACTGCGATTGTGTAGATTGCGGAATAGCAGCTGTAAATAAGACGGGGAGAAAACTGAAGAAATCGGAAGGCCATGACTATAACGCTAACAGACAATTCTCTCTCTCGGTCGTGCCATTTTCCTTTTAACGGGCACCAGCCGTGTTTCGACTTTAAACGAACACACGTTTGCGCCCTGAAAACGTCTCAATAAACGTAGCCGTTACGTTAATTTTATATTTTACAAGCCTTCTCTCTGCGTCATTAATAATGAACTTGTAGGGAATAAGTGCCTAAGTGTATTTACGTAACGTGTAAAGTAACCTACATGATTAGTAACGAAATGAATAATTAATCAAGCTTCACCCTTAAAATTAAGTTTTAGCTTAAATTTCGTGCATTTTTAAAGAAAACACGCTGGAAGAACTAAAAGCGAGATTATTGTACGTTCCAAAACGGTTCGGGGAAATAAAAATGTGCCTCGCCTGGACAAGATATATGTCCCAATTGAATTAGCCTTTATTTAGTCTAGTGCTTACTGTATTTCACGTTAACTTTTTAATTTGAAATCGGAAAGGGGTGGGCGTTGCGCAAGAAAATAGAGTGGCTTAAATTACCTTTCCGTTGTAAATCCAGTCGGTGCACATTTGAATAATTGTATTTAAAAGCATGTTTTCTTTGAACCCGAAACTTTTCCAGCAACGAAGTGAATTATGACTTGCTTTGCTTCTTTTTTCTCTCGGGGCAACTTTTCTACTTAACTTGCAAGTCGGAACTAATTACAAAATTAATAAGTAGCAGGACAGAGTGTAAAACTGGAAAAAAAACAACTGGTTTAAGGGCAACCGTCGAAATTCCTAGTTTTAATGAACGCAACTTTGACGGCGCTTGTTTTTAATCAAGAGTGAAAAATGGTTCGGTTATTCCAGATTAAGGGGATCTAGTGAAGCTTATTACGCCTCACTTATTCCGCGTTTTATATGAAAACGGTTCCGTTTCGGGTTGGGATCAACATCAATCGTTTTATGAACAAAACGCTTTATCTACTCACACCTTCATCTCATAATTCTTTTATTACATTTATGAGAATTTAATCCAAACGATCATAATCTTTGACTTGATTTATATTTTTCACAATAAACAGGGGCATAAAAAAGGTATTTTACATATTTATCCTATTATACAGGGTGTTCCCAAGTTCACCTTTCAAACTTTAGTAGGTGATTCCTTAAGCCATTTTAAGAAAATAAGTTTCCCTGAATATGTGTTTTAAAATGCCCCTGACGGCCCTCTGAAGGGAACAATGAAATTGAAATTTTAATTAATATCTAAGTAAGCTTCTAAAATAAACTAATTAAATTTGGCATACGGCTTAGTAGTAGTAAGTGCTACTTTCTAACACTATCTAAATAAAATTATTTAAATCAAAGACGTCCCAAACTGGTGGGGCTGGCTCATTTTTATTTTTATAATTTTTGTTATGTTCATTTTTTCACCTATTTGAGCCAGTAGTATTATTCTACGTTAAAAAATGCATAAAACTGGCACTCTTGATTCTTTTCGTACTACTAGCCATTTTCTAGAAATAACTAATTTAAACATTTTTCTTCTTCGAGGATGAGATAAAACCTTTTTTCTACTCGGGTGTCAAAAATGACAGTTTTTAGTGTAACAACTAGCCTTTTTAAACACTGGAGCAAAATTGTTTTAAACACCAGCGCGGAAAAAAGTTTAAAGCAAAATCTATCCAAACCATAGCAACGGCATCAGACAAAATCAAATACAATACTGAGTACGATTACACTGACGTGTGAACCAAATGTAACCTAAATTATTTAGGTCACTTAATGTATTCGGACGGAATACGAGTCCTCCGCTTAGGTCAGGTTATTTATTCACGTAAGAGGACCTAAATTCGGACCGACCTAATTTAGCAGGTGTACAGTACCATCTTAACCATTGGGTTAATTGGGCTATAGCTCTATAATTGTCTTTTTAGGTATTTTTTTTTTATTTTTTTACAATAACCCCTCAGTGGATAACAAATATGTTAGTGCGCCCACCAGTAGAAACTCGGCATATACCGCTAGGATCGCTGTCACTCTACCAGGTCGGTAATACAAACACATCTGGTCTAGTTATAAGACAGTGTGAGTGCGCCTGCGCTGAGTGCGCATTTGTGTAAAAATTGAATAGAAAGTGGCCACTACTGTTCGAGAAGGATACGAGCCGCTGCCTATTGCCCCACTTCAGACTCATGTATGAACCAGTACTGTAGCAGTTGTGTCGTTTGTGTAAACTACTGTTAAGATGTTCGGAAGAAACATTCCTGGTAGAAACATGCTCGGGTAAAAACATCCCCTGCCTCTTCGCAGTTTTCATTTCTACAAAAATATTCTTAAATAGTGACATTTTGTTCCTCTAGGGCTATTTTAATACCAAACTTCATCCCCATCTGTGAACTAGTTTTTGAGTAATTATGCATAAAAGTGAAGAAAAAAGAGATCGGCCGTTAAAGTTAGGAAAAAAGAGTTAGATATGCCCTAAGGTCTTCTATCAAAGTCCGTTTTTAGTTTCAGGAAATTAGTTATAACGCGTAACTCACACTCCCACATACAAACCCACCCATACACCAGACATGCATTTTTTTTAAACCACTTCTTTGAGTTTCTGGAAGTCCAAAACATGTATCTTTTATTATAGCGGATTGTTTTTGGTGTTTTTTCCCGGGGTCTTTTTCCGGGAATTTTTTTGTTTTTTTCGTTTTTGTTTCTTTAAGCTATTTTCACAGAGCTTTCTTTTCCTGGGTATATATTTTTTTCAGGTTTTCTTTCCTCTTCGGGAATTTTTTTCGGGGCTGTTTTTCCAGGAATGTTTTATCCTAGATTCGATTGTTACCACTGTTGTTAGGGCGCTACAAATTCTTAGGCCAGGGGCTTCGAATTTCTTAGGACGGCCCTGCAGGTGTAAACACCGTTTGCTCGCCCCAAAATATTCGACCTAAGTAATAAGCTGTCTATTTTACCGGCTGCAGTGTGTGAAACCGTGTTAAGCTCAAAATTTGAATTACTTCTGCGAAAAAATATGTTTGTTTGAAGGAAAAATGATCAAAAAATTGGTCTGACGACGAAACTCACGTTTTGGGGCTTTGCAATAGAATGCAGACGCACCAAAACTAGCACATAACCAAACTTTTAGGAGATTTTCTAGTGTACATAAATTGTTAACAGATGGCGCAGATGTTGGTATCTTCTTCTTTTTCTTGTTCAGCCATATCTTATACCCTTAGGGCGTCGGGTAAACATGGCTAGGGATTGGTTTTATCGCTATGTTCCAGGAGGTGATGGAGTCCTTCGACTTTTAAACTACTACGCTTCATCAGCTGATGCCAAACTCCTATTAGCCGTTTTTATTCGTACCTCTTTATTTGAGGAGATTTCTAACCTCTCTAACGACTGCCGCGTTATTAATACGACAGTCGGGACTGCCTATTCGCGTGCCACTCCGAGAGCACGAGGCCCCGTGTTGACTCGGTTTTTCGGACGCCCATCCAAGCACTGACCAGGCAGAGCTATGCTTAACTTTGCTGATCGCACAGCCGCGCCAACTCTGGACTTACTTAAAAAGGAGAAGGTGTAAACGCTTGGGGATTAGAGTAAATTTGGGTTAGGGTATAGGTCAGTCCACAAAACATAAGTGGGTGTAAACGTACTCACTGAGTACGTTTACACCGAACGTTTAGGTCGCGACCTGTACACCAAATCTTACCTACATTTTTTAGGCCACTTGGTGTAAACAGGTGGAATATGATGAATCCTCCACATAGGTCGAGTCATTTTTTTTTTTCGTGACCTGACTAAAATTTCGATTTACCTAGGCACTAATTTAGCAGGTGTAAACGCCGATTGCTCGACCCAAAGATGCTCGACCTAAATAACATGTTATCTACTTTACCGATCACGTTATGTTAATCCGTATTGCTTCAAATTTAAGCTTTTTTTTGTGAAAATTAGTTCCTATGATAGAAGGAAAGAATAAAAGAAATAGTAAATACAATTAATTGGTTCGATTTGGAAACGTGCACGTTCTTTTGGAACATTAAAACACAAAATTTTCCAGCATTCAGAAATTGTTCACAGATGGCGCATATATTAGGACCAAAATGAGACGATAACAGATTTGGTCCTAACCAGTAAGGTGAGGCTGTAAACGTTTGGTGATTAGAGTAAATTTGGGTCAGGGTATAGGTCATTCCACAAAACAAAACTGGGTGTCAACGTACTCACTTTAGATCGCGACCTATGCACCAAATGTCACCTAAACTATTTAGGTCACTCGGTGTAAACAGGCTGAATTATGTAATGAGTTCTCCACTTAAATCGGGTCACTTTTTACATGACCTGACCTAAATTCGAACCGACCTAAGCACTAACTTAGCGGGTGTAATCGCTGATTGCTCGACCCGAAGATGCACATTGTTTGACCGAAATAACACGGTACTTTACCGATCACATTGTCCAAACGTATTCAGCTTAAATGTGAAATTTCTTATAAAAAAACATGAGTTCATGTGATGAAAAAATAAAAATAAACTGGTTTTACAAAAAAACTGACACGTTTTTCACAGTTTTCAATGAAATGCAGACTTAACAAAACTAGCACGTAACCAAACCTTGTAGGATTTTTTAGCATTAATACTTGCAAACAGATGGCGCTTATTCTGTAACCAAAATGGGACTATAACAAATTTAGTTCTAGTGAACAAGGTGAAGGTGTAAACAGTCTACCAAACATTATTAGGTGTAAACGTACTCAATGTCAGATACCAATCAAAGGTAACTTCAGAATAATCTGTCATCTAATTTTTTCCAATTATGGTTATATATTCTCTTTACTTTTAAGAGGCGCGTTGAAAAAATAGGGTATGCCACACGTCCCCAAGATTTAATAAACGAAATAAGAAAAATTAATCTTTCTGTAAAAACAAATGTTTAAATCGTTTTTTATGGAAAATGGCTAGTCGTACAAAAAAATTCGAGGGAACCATTTTTATAGGTTTTTTAACGTAAATCATGTTCCTTACTCAAATTGGTAAAAAACTGAAAATCCCAAAAATAATTTAAAAAAATGGCCTAGCCTTTCCCCAAAATTTTGGGAACGCTTCTGATTTAAATAATTTTATTTGGATGCTGTTAGATAGTAGCACTTACTAGTACTAAACCGTATGCCACATTTAATTATTTTATATTAAAGGGTGTCTGAGGTATTAATTAAAATGTAATTTTTAATTGCCCCTTACCGTAGCTCTTTTCAGAAGCATTTTAAGACACGCGTTTATGGGAACTTTTTCCTTTTAAAAGTGCCTAAGGAATCACCAACCGACGTTTGAAAGGTATATTTTGGACCATCCTGTATACCGTCTGTCTATAAAGTAACCCCGCCCCCTAACTAACTTTTGAACGACTTTATATTTTACCACAATATTTGGAGTGTTTTAATGGGAAATTAAATATTATTTTTTAGACAAAAATTAAATCTTGTATCATTCAAAATGGCGACTGGGTGCCATTTTTAAATTTTTTTTAAATAGAAAGGGGGTCGAGTGACACCTCATTTGAAAGATCTTGTAGTTATGCGTCTGATCCTAAAGTTCAAAGAAAAATATTCAGCCATAACAAAATGACGGATTTTAAACAAATAGACTTACTCAATTCAAAATTGTTTTGATTTTTTTATCCAAGGTCGAGTGACACCTCATTTGAAAGGTCTTTTAGTTCTGCGTCTGATCCTAGAGTTCCAAAGAAAAATATTCAGCCATTACAAAATGGGGGATTTGAAACAAATGGACTCACTCAATTCAAAATTGTTTTGATTTTTTATCCAGTAGTCCACTTTTTCATTTGCAGTACAAAATTTTCCCAGAAATATTACAGGCAGCTAGAAATAATATTGAAAACGTTATGTGTCAACAAGACGTCTCATTATTATAGATTATAGATTATAGTTTCTGACTTTCTCAACGGACATTTTCTTGGAAGATGGATTGGTAGCCGGGGGCCTGTAGAATAGCCGGCTCACTCCCCAGATTTAACTTTCTTATATTTTTTTCTATGGGAATATCTGAAATCGAAAGTGTACACAACCCGTCCAGAAACAATTAAAGAACTGGAGCAACGCATTACAGAAGTTTGCCGAAATATCACTCCAGAAACTTATGAAAATGTAAGGCAGGAATTTCATAACCGACTTTTTATGTGCTAAAAAGTAAATGGTAAACATTTCAAATTTAATTAATTCAAGCTTTAATTCTTATTTTTTTTTTTTTAATAGACTTCCTTATCTTTAAACATTGTCATTTTGTTATGGCTCAATATTTTTCTTTAAAACTCTAGGATCAGACGCAGAACTAAAAACCCTTTCCAATGAGGTGTCACTCGACCCCCCTTTCTATTAAAAAAAAATTCAAAATAGCGCCTAGTCGCCATTTTGAATGATACAAAATTTTAATATGGTCTGAAAGATAGTATTTAATTTCCCATTACAGCACATCAAATATTGTGGAAAAATATAAAGTCGTTCAAAAGTTAGTTGGGGGGAGGGCTACTTTATAGACACAGTGTTTATGCGTCGAGCCAGGTTACTGCGTTCACGAACACGAAAACTTACACACAACAACTACTTTGAAAGCTATTTTTTTATGCTTATCTTTTTATTATATATTTATCTCAAACCAGGATATTATTTCAATTTTAACAGTAGCTCAAAAACGCGCAAAACAATCGGAGTAAGAAGTTTTAATTGTGCAAATGAAAATAATCTAACAAGTCCCATAATTAAGTTTCTATTTACCTGGGTAAATATTTTTTGAGCTTATCCCAGAGGGGCTCAAAATGCGTTGTTTTAATAATTGTTATAAATTTGTAGGAAGGTTGCCTGCACGGTTTAAAACCGTGGATTAGGAACGCTCGGTTGAGTGTGGATAAACGGGCCATTTTCAGCGTGGCTGTCGCCAAAAATCATATTAAAAAAGTTTAGCAGATGCTTAAATTTAAAGCTGCGCTCTCAGGCGTGATGAACTTAAAAATAATATTTCCCTGTTAATGCTCCCTTGCATTATTCTCCTTCTCTTACTTTTCGTCTCCTTCGGATTACGATTTCGTGTTTCTTCGTCTCGGCCAATTATTATGGTAAATAGATTTAAAGTTTTCGCTTGGAATTTATATATTTTGAATTTTGTAATCCGCGCCAGCATTACGAGGTTATTAAGAAATAATTGAAAATATATCATTCTACGTGAGGAGAATTTAGGATTTATTTAAATACGAAGACCTGGAAAGAACTAAATCTAAATATTTTCATGTATTATGTTTTTCTGATTGCGATAGAGAACTTAATAACTAATTTAATGATTTTTTTATATACTTTCTAGCTTTAAAATAAAAGCTCACACAATTTTTCGCAAATTATATTTTTGCGCCTGTTTCTTCTAAAACGAGACAACAATTGATTTGGGACAATTCAGTAGTACATAAAAACTATAACGTAATAATTTAACAAAGTCAAAATGACACTTTGTCAGAATTTCAACATTTTTTTAGATGTAAGTAAAGAAATTTAAAATTTTAAAATAACTATAATAAATTATTTCTTTAACAGTACTCATACGATTTTCTTTGAAGTTTGTTTTGTTTTTTGATTTTTGATAGGGACGAACATGACTGGCTCTCCAGCTCTCTAATTCCTTTCTAACGCCCTTGCCCACGGTGAGTCAATAGTGCGTTCTCCTTCGATATTGGGTGAACCGTTAGAGATACGATAATTTTTTAAATACAAAAGTTTTAGGGTGTCATAGTATCTATAATTCAAAATTATTTTCACTTCTATAGGGTGTTTCATTTTTGCGTCACAGATTATTGATCAATTTTTTTAAATAGAACACCCTATATTCAACTGCATATTCGAATGCACCATCAAAATTGCTACAAGACCATATATTGTTTTTGCAATTTGGCTGCACGGTTGCCAAGATATTTAACTTTTCTTGAGATTTACTGATTTTGTAGAGTTCCCAGCAAAAAATCATTGTGACCTGCGGTTAGGAAATGGAGCAAAACAAATTCATGTGAGTAGTTGTCAAAGTATGCCCTACCTCTTGTTACAAAACTAGCTCAAAATATCGAATACGCTGTTTGACACAGACGGGTGAACTTGACGAAAGTGAGGGCGTTAAAACTTGTTTTTTTCAAATTGAACATCCTGTATTTTTTTACATTATCAGTTGCAGATCTTAATTACCTTTCATTTTTGTAAAGTATGTCCTATACCTAACTGTTACCCTTTTCGATATAATTTGACTTTTTTCCAAATATTCATAAATTTGGTCAAAAATTAGGCATTTCTGCTTTCGGATTCATAAAGTAGTATTGAATCTTGGAAAAATAAATCATTTTATTCATAGAAATGTAGAAGTACAATGAATAAGTAACAACAAACAATAGAATGAAAGAACAAAAGAATAATTCTATTGCAAGGTATGTTCAAACTGTTCTCCATTTTGACGTCTACAAGTTCTTATTCGCCGTAAACATGCATTGCTAACTTTGTGTCTCTACTCTTAGGTATGACATCCGATCCCATGAAATTAACTGTGAGAATATGGTTAAAATATTATTTTTGTAAAAGTATATATATTTTTATTGTATTTGCATTTTTAATAGTTCATTTGATTTAATTAATGAATTTTTAATTTTTATTAACAGCTTGCATCCAAACATAAAATTTACACTAGAAACTGAACAAAATAAGTCCCTTAACTTTTTAGATTTAAACATAAAAATTAATTCAACTAATAAATTTGAATACTCAGTTTATAGAAAACCTACACAAACAGACATTACAATACCACACGATTCTTGTTATCATAAAACACATAAATTAGCAGCATAAAGGTCCCTGATACATAGGGCTTTGACGGTCCCTTTAGATGAAATTAATTATAATAGAGAAATTTCAATTATTAAACAAATTGCATACAGTAATGGTTATAATACTAAACTTATTGATACATTAATTAAAGAAAAAGAATATAAATTAGCAATTAAATAAAATTATCCGAATACTCCAACTTCATTCGATACATTTAAATATGCCTCGATCCCATATTTTGGTGACAAATCAGGAAAAATTGTTAAATTTATAAACAAATTAAATAAATATAAAGTAAGTTTTAAATCTTAAAATTAACCCCCAAAAACGATCCATACCATTTTCTTCAAAATATGTTGCTTGGTAGAGATGTACTTGGGCTACAAACGACTTTGTCAACAACGCTCTAGGTACCCTGCAACGGCCTGAATTTGACAGAAGTATGAAAACATATAATTTCGATAAAAATTTCAAATTTTAGATTTCAACGGAAGTACACGGTTTGGGGTCCAAGGAACCCAAAAACGTCGTGGGCGCGTTGGTTTCCCAATATCTTCATAACCGATTTTAAATTAAATGTGGTGTGTCAAAGTGTAGTAGCAGGTTTGTTTTTCGTAAGGTTTATAACCGTAACTTGAACCGGAAACGGAAATTTGACATATTTTATATAAAAACTTTTTTGGAATTAAAAAATGCAGAGTTGAAGTGCAGCTAAAGACAAATTGAATGCTTTCTTTTCGAACGCTGTATCTTTAAAACGAAGACCGCTGCGATATTTTGAAAAGTTCAAGTGGTTCAGTGGTTATAACAACTTTATTTATAGAATTTATATTATGAAAAAAATGCAAATAATAAAAAATATTTCTTTTATTAGAGCTAGTTGATAGGCTCAGTTAAAATCAGGTAACTGTCGGAAAACACGTTGTTGATATTAATTGTTTGTTTTTTCTTAATTTGAAAAAGCTAAAAAATTTTGCTGGTCTTATTAAAGTACTTTAAAAAACTATAACGACCGGCGCCGGCGCTTGCGTTTTTGAATAAATAATTAATTAATTTCAAAATTTTCAAAAATTCACGGTGGGCGTCAGAGTAAACTTTGGGAGATTAATAAAAAACAGATTTGTAGTTTATTGCAAGTTCTGTCGGCTCAGAAAGTTGAAAAAATGGTGTGGGCGGTTTTTGAGGAATAATTCTTTAAAATGTCGAAAATTTTGAGTATGTTGACAATTTTTATATTTCCAAACATATTTTCGCTTGATTATGCTTATTAAGGGCTATCAAGTAGTATAACATTTTTTATTGATTGGATATTTTGTTTTTGAGTAGTCGAGCATTAAAGTTAAAATTTTCAAAAATTCGTAGCGGTCTTCATTTTAAAGATGCAGCATTTGAAAAAAAAGGGTTTGTTTTGTTTTAGATGCACTACAACTCTATATTTTCAAAATTTCGTAAAAGTGTTTAAAAAATAATCTATACCAAAGAAACAGGTCCAATTTTTTGGTCCCCGGTTCTGGTTCCGATTAACGACCTTACAAAGAACTACTTACAACTAAAAAACTTCAACATGCCAAATCTTATAAAAATCGGCCAAGGGGTTCCAGAGATATAGGGGACCAAACGTTTATTGTATGAATTGATGAGGGCTCTAATAGCAAAATTAATTTTTTTTATCAAACTGTCTAGCTTAAAATTCGATACGGCGATACATATTCGTATACGGCCGGCGATACGTTTCAATACGAGGACAGAATTATCAACAGCAATACCATATGTGAATTAAAAATTATTATCGATAATTCCGTTGCTTCATTGACAATGAAATTGTGTTGTTGCTAGGCAATATCACGAGTCAGAAGGACGAGTGATATTACCGTGCATCGACACAATTGAGTTCGTCAATGAAAGACAGAATTATGGAGAATTTTTAAATCACGAGTAATTTTTTTTAGAATATTCCACAAACAAAAAAATTAAATTGTTATTTAGTATAATTAGTTGTTATTACTATCGTACAAACGCGTTATTTAATTATTAAATGCAAAAATAAAATATTTTGTTGACGTGCTGCAATGGTTATACACCACCAATAACAGCGGAGCTTCATAAAAAAAAGGCTCTAAAAAGGTCTAATTGGTCAAGAACCTGAAAATAAAAAAGGCTGCCATTTGCTGTTACAATGCGAGTGGAATATTCAGGGGAATTTCCGTTTTTAGCGACCTGAGTCGATGCATCGATATATCAATGCGTATCGATACCATTTTCGTTTAGAATATTGATCAAAAAATGTTCCGTATCGCTCAAGTCTATTTTTGATCCTCGTTTACTTAAAAAAGTAGTAAAGAATTGCCATAAATTAAATATTCTTTTAATAATCCCTGATAGCTATAACGTATTATAGTGTTTGAAAAAATTTAATTAGGTTTTTATTTGTTAAAACCTGCTAACACGATTTACCAGCCAAGGTTGTCGCTTGATAGATAAGAGTATGGACTATTGATAATCTTCTCCCCAATGCATTATTTTTAAATTTGATAGTTTTTCTTCGATACGAATATCTGTCGCGCTTTTATTAAAGGACTCTCTTGGTTTCAACACCTAAAATACGATTTGTACCTAATTTTCAGATAATCTAAGAATGTTTGAGTAAAAAGTGTTCCCTTCTCTACTCTTAAGCGTGACGTCTGATTGCATGTAGCTAACTTGTAGTTAAACTAATTAAAGTAATACAACATAATTTTAAACGTGTCGATGTGCGAAGCATGAGAAAGTCCAGGCGAAATCTTTTATCCTATTTTTGTCCTACTTCCTGTAAATTTTCTACACGTACTTAAATAAAATTTAGTTTTATGGGATTTACGCCGTCTTCGGATAGTCTAATATTTCTAAAATTTATGACGCAATCTGTCGGAAAACCAAATTTCCCGTTAAAAAACTATAAGATTATCTAGATAAGGTAGTTATCAGGGCTAACTACGGCAGTTTGCGGGCTAGCCGTTTGTTCAACGACCGTGAAACGAAGAAGCGAAGGCATAGATTTTTCTTCGATCCGATCTACCGATTACTCTTAAGAATCCCCGGGATTGAAACTGTTTGCTTTTTGCTGGGTTTCGAGCTGCATTAAAAAAGTTATTTAAGACGACCAGCAGATGCTTCTTAAAGGTCGGCAATGTCCCGTCAAATCCCAAAGGATACACAACTATAATCCCCAAAATGATAAATTTGTCGCTTCCTCCTGGTGACAGGGCGAAATCTAATAAAACTCCTTCGCAACCATTAATATAGAGAATTTTTTTGTCACTTCGCTTCTTGTAATGCGCAATGCAGGCTTGAAACAAATAAATTGGAAAGTATGTTTGAAATAAATGACATGAAAATTGGGCCTGTTTTTAAGAATAAGGATTTAAATATTTTAAATTATGATTTTACAGCAAAGTACATACAGTTTCGTTTAATTGAAAGGGAAACGAGTTCTATTTTAGCTTATCGAATCAAAAATTGTTCTGATGGTAATCTCCGGTCGTTGAAAGTAGATTGAATAGTTTTCGCTGACTGTTCGTCCTTTAGATTCGTCTAAAAGGATCGGAGGCCGTAATTGGTCCCCAAATTAAAGAATAGCCTCCCTAAATTGGTCGAGAGGTGAAAGGGCTCGCGTCCATCAGAGTGTACCCGAGCCATTCGTCCGAAGTAGAATGGCCGCACTAACACGTACATTGTTGACTTCAATCAGATTTCATGAGCGGCGTTGAGATTGGTCCTCGAATTTCCTCTTTTCAAACGAAAGAATTACGTTAGACTTGATTGATTCTGGACCAGAAAGTACGGACATTTATTACATTTTTTGCATCACTTGTCCAGGATTAGGATTCTTAATTGAGACACATTGTCATCCACTGAATCCAGTTGAATGTATAAGAAAATCGACCGAAAGAAAAGGAAAGAGGTCCCGGGGAATATTGAGGACGAGAAGGATTAATCCTTAGTTGTCGCAGTAAATTGTGAGGACATTATGCTTCGGGAAACTCTCTTCTGTGCGCGAAATCTATTGCCTTAGATTTATCTAGAAACTCTTGGTTAAACAATGATACCCTTTTAACTCTAATTATCAAGAACAGGTTGAATTAAAAGGGGTATTTTAAACTCTTGTTCCATTTAAGGACGAAAGTTAAACCCCAATCTTGAAAAGTCGGACAATCTACAATTATGAATTAACATAACGAGTCTTCGAAAAAACGGGGTCAGGTTCGCTGGCATTAAATTTTGTTTACGTAAAGGCACGACTGAACTTTTTCCATATACTTTATGTTACATAACCTCAACTATAAACCGCCATTTTTCTAAATGCACTTATAATAATTTGCATATTAACTACTGAATAATAAAGCGCTATAACATCACAGAGTTTATTTTATTTCACTGGAAATGCTCGCCGCCGTCTTGGAAACAGCAACAAATTTTGCGTGTAAGACCATTCAGAACATTTTCTAGAGTATGTGAAGCGCTTTCGTGTTATGGGGTGTAGTTTATGTAAATTGTTGATTGGTGTGGCAAAGATACAGTTTTTAAGGGAAGGTCACAAAAATAAATCTAATTGAGTTAAATGACAAGACCTCGCAGGCCACCTGATTGCAGCATTTCGGGTAATCATTTGGTCATCAAAGAATTCACAAAGCATGGCCAACGTTTTCTGTGTACAGTGAGGTATTGCTCCGTCTTGCTAAAAACAACCCATCATATTTCTGTTTTTCCAAAAATTTCCTTCCGATATCTGGCTGCGTTGGTATTACCTAAAAATGCAAATTTTTATTCTAAAACTTTGGTTTTATAGAATGTTGTATTAACTTTAAAGAAACAAGGTTCGATTAATCTCCTTCCACTAAGGCTACCCAAACCCCAACCTTTTTAAGGTGCCACTAAGTCTCAACACACTGATGAGAATTTTCAGCCTTCCAAGTTTTCACACTTTGCGAGTTGACATATCCCGACAGACAAAACCACGCATCATCCGTAAAAAAGCTTCTTATGGCTCACAATCATCATTATTTAGTGTGTTTAAAAATAATTCAAAAAATTGGCTCTACCAACATCAATGGTTTTTTCACAATGCCACCCTGTTTCTACCGATGCTTTCTGTATCACGAAAAAGTTCAACATACCGATGCAGGTAACATCTGAAAATTTGGTTCTAAGTTCTTCCAGGCATTCATGTACAGAATTGTTCAAACTTTGTCCACCTGCGGTCCGTTACAAAAACAAATTTAGCCGGAAATGTTTTCTGCTCCAACTCATAAATCATTTTATGCACCTATATGTATATCCCAGCCAACACTTCCAAGCTCTATGAAACAACGAATTTGACAACTCAACCAACTCAACTGTCAAACCTACGTGTATCTGATGTAGACCCATAATTAAACCAATTTAACTCATTTTTTACATTAGTTGTTCTATAACCTACCGAAATCAGTTTATAATTTTGAAAAAAAAACTTTCAAATAATAAAAATCGTAAATTTTTGAAAAAGAATTAAATGTAGCATCGACATGGTTAGAAATATGAGAAAGGAGAAAGAAATATGAGCTATTTAGTTAAATGGTTACTCCTAACTAGACTTGTAGGTTTACAATTGGCTACACCCCTTCCTGACTTAGTAAAATGCATCATCAACATACCGTGTGCACGACATTGTGGAACATACGACAATTGCTTTATTAATTTTGAATAAAGATCAACTAGTGCTTTAAATGTTTTATGCAACCAGCCACTGCACAAAAAAGTACCGTACTTGTATTGCCCATACGCTTAATGTGTAATAGTTGTACAAAACATTTAAAGTGCTTGTTCAAAAATAAACACAGACTTTGCTCTACCTCCATAGTCTCGTGGACACACGGTATATAAAATATGCCTTTCTGGTTTCTTCCCTCTACTATGTAGCTAGAGAACTAACTGTACTTCACAAATAATAGTTTACAATTGACTACTCCCACTCCTCCACTAGTTTATTCATCGTCAAAATGGTTATAAGAGTTGCTCCCTGAAAATTAAACACCTTGTATCGAAGAAAATAACTTACAGAACTATCTACCGAACAACTTTTGAGTGTAGCTTTTTGTTCCTTGAAAAGTAAACGCCCTGTATAGAAAGAAATATTTTACGATAATACAGAACTGTCTACCGAACAACTTTTAGATGTAACCTATTGTTCCCTGAAAATTAAACGCCTTGTATGGAAGAAAATAATGTACGATGGTATAAAACTATCTACTGAACAACTTTCCTGTTGATTTTTTATTCGTATAGATATTGTGCCAGGCACGATCGAAAAATCCCAACCTGAGGAAAGATGTTTTTCTGTTGCATCGATTTAAGTAATGTCAGTCTGATTAAAAACTTGCAATTTGAATTTCAAGTCAATAAATCTAAACATTGCAAAAATTCGTTTATGAATCGGTTTACCTTGCTTATATTTGGGATAACAAAGTGTGGTTTATGTTTTTGAATTCCTAGCCTACGGATGTTTGTAAACATGACCTTAACTTTAACCCCAGATGGCATGCTGTAAAGCACATATCGTGTCTGTTTGTAAAACTACGGTTTGTACCTGCACAAGGGCCCGTTTCGCTTTTAAAAACAGACAGGCAAACGTTATTCTATAGGTTGCTCTTATGGTGCCAGATGTAGTAATTAAATAGAAGTAGTAACATAATAGAGCTTTAAACTTTACGAAATTGAAGACTTGTTTGCTGCTTGCCAGACGCATGAATAATGCGAGCTAAGCGCGAACAAAACGCGTCGGCTTCCCGCCGCTACAAGCTAACACTCAACGCATTTAATCATTAGATAATTAAAAAGAAGATAAGAGTTGGAGTGGGGATAGAAGTAATAATGAGAGGAGGTGAGTTGACTTAACATTACCTTACAACGAAAGGAAGAAACATTTCAGAAAGCTTGCAAGTATATGGAATTAAATTTTAGTTTAGAAAGTGAACGAGGATTCAGAAATCCTCAATTTGAGAATATTCACTTTCCAAAAATTTCTATTGTTACAGTTTTTTCGTATTTTCTTCATAAAAAGAACTACAAATATTTCCTTGTTTACGGTTTCAATTTACTTTATTCGCACCCTTTCGAGCGGTTAGATTAACTTTATTTAAATTTCATTCAACTTTCCCTAGATAATAGAGAAACGCTTTGTTCATAAACGTAATATTTTCCTTACAGTAGATTATTTTCTACTACAACGTTTTCTTTAGCATAGTTTGCACCAGCAGCAAAGTTCCTTAACCCCAATATTTACAATTACAAAGTTACTTGTTAAATTGTTATTTGCGAGGTAATAGAAATTGATTTCACATTAACTTTTTTCCTGATAAGTTAGCGGTTCGGCGCAAAAGCAATTTTAATGGGCTCTGCCAGCACAACGTTTCGCCAGCAAGAAGAGATAATGATAACCAAAAGGAATTCCCGAAATTCCCGTTGCATTTCTTGGATAAGCGAGTGTGAAGTCATGTAGGACGCGTAATGGTGCACGTCCCTCATATTATATTCAAATATTATTCATCAGCAAATACAATCGAAGCATTCAAGCTTCATTCCGGCCCCGGAGTATTCCGGGCACGTATGAAAGTCTTATTTTTTCATCCGCCTTCGATTTAGCAATCTATTCTGTTTTTATCGCACAATTTGAGTGTCCAATATCTAGCGTCTTTGTCTTACACGTTCTCTCTCGCTCTGATTGATCGGTTCCATTTCCGTCTCTCTTCTTTCTGTGGTAAAAGGGCGGTCTGTTCATCGCACCTCGCTACGTATTCATCTTGCTTTATCGCGGTTTTTATTGGCACCGTTTTTTATCGATACCCCTTGATTACATCTTGTACACTCGCGTTCAAGACCCGGATTGTTTGGTTTTTGCCCCCGTTTGCGTTTCCCTCGTTTGTTCCTAAAATTGTTAATCCTAAAGCATATTAAACGGGAGGCGGCCGTAAAAAGTTTACGGAAATCTTATCTCGTCCGAACAGCTGAAAATTCGGCGAAGGTGCCCGCCTTGCAATATTCAAGTAAAAATATACCAGGAAAGGCTTTTAACGAAACATAGACAAGCAAACAGCCAGCAATAAATGGAAAACGAGATCGAATAACACCCACGATCTGGATATGAAAGGGGGGGTATTAGTCTGCGGGCTGTAATCGCACTTTATACAGTCTCGTTTTCCAACTCGAAGAGAAGCCCTGAGAGAACCGAGAAATGAGCGGTAGGCGGCACCACGACCATAAATTCACTAAATACGTGCAAGATTAAACCACAAATCGCTGTTGTCTTACGGCTAATTCATTTATATCGATTTAGGAGCGAGCCGAAGATCACATTCGCCAGAAAAGCCCCGTTTAAAATCCAATTCGCCCCATAAACTGCGGTTCACCTTTAATTAAATGCTCTTCTCTCGGTGCTCGCTCGTCCGTACATGATTTTAAGACATCTGCTGATCATACCGACTTGCCTCGAATATCCCGAAATCTCGAGGAAGATGCCAAGACTCGAGGCGCATGTGGCTTTTAATGCATCAACTTCCCGAAGAAGTTCATAAACTTGAGATTGTATTAGCTTCATTTATGCTCTGTACTGACTACAAAGCTATCGTGAAAATTAAATTGGAAGAGACGCCAAAATACATTACGTACAGTCAACAATTAAAATAGCAACGCTAAGGGAGGTAACGTCACGTACCGAAACATATTTAAAAAATTAATCATTACAATAACACCTACAATTAACTGCTGATCGCCCCCTTTAAAAATTTGAACCAGAAGGTTTTCAAATCTCGAGACACGAAACACGCAATGAAACGCAAAACGCAAATTACAAATAAGAAAAATTGACATACCAGCAACGAGGGAGGTAATGTCACGTAGCAGATTATCCATACATATATAAAAGCACAAAGGGTTTTTTTCTCCGGTTCCTCCAGCGGCTACAGCTTCACCAATTGGGACCATTTTTTTTTTAATGAAAGGTCTATATCCACAGATGGAACATGAAACATTTTTATATTTTTATTCTACGTCGATTTTTTAATAATTATTATTTTAATTTATAATATATATGAAGGTCGGCTAGACGCGCGTCACTTGGGGCGCCATCTATAATAACGTCGCGTGTCATTATTGGAACTAATGCATCACGTGACTTGACATTTCGCCGGTTCTGTCAACGCTGTCTGTTAGTGCATTGTGTGCTGGGGTAACACTAGTGTTAATAAATTCACTAATATGGTAAAATACTACTCGCACTCAGCAGTACACAAATGTATTGCAAAAAACTAACAACAACAACAATACAACTGAGGAAAGCAACGTTACATGTTACAATATATTAAACATTTATTAAAAACGCAAAACTTATTAGAAATTGCAGTAGTAATTAAATTAATATACTTGAGTGGTATTAATTTAACCTAACAGGTTGATAAGAAACGTTTACTATTAATTTTTATTTATGTATTCTATATCATAACTTAGTGACGTCACAAACGACGCATTTTTATTGAAAGAAGAAGAGTCTCTAGAATACTGAAAAGGCAAACTATAAAATCTGGACATATACAGTCCATCAAACAACAGTCAAAAGGGTCGGTAATAAAAGTTGAGGATTTTCTACAAAAGGATCATAAAGTTAAACGTTCCTTTGTGCATTAATTGCAAAGAGTACTTCAAAAGTAAAGAATCTGACCTGCAGATGCCACTCGTGTGGTTGCTGACACGTGTCTGCTACAAATTCTACTACTTTTAAGTGATAAAACAACGTTTAGCACTTCATAGAGCATTATTTTCAGCGAAGTTCTTCATGTAAAAAGGCATACTAAACTATTTTGTTTTTCAAAACAGCTTTACATTTTATAAGACATTAAAATGGTTTTGAAATATTTTTACAAAAATATAATAAAAATGTTCAGCAAAATGTTTTTATTATTTCAGTTTTTTAACAGAAATCTATTTTTAAAAGTGTCTAGTACAAGAAAATCTTATGTTAAAATAATAGACCAGTACTTATAATCCATTTTATTTATGCCGCGCTACTTAAAGACACGTAATCACAAAGGTATTTATTTAAAATTATTTAGTTGCATATACTACATAAACATCATGTGACAAATGGTGGAGGCGCCGGGGTGATCAAAAAATATTTACGTAGGTAATTGCAAAATTATTGGAATTATTTTAAGAGTACTTGGTATGTATACGTACTTTATTTTATGGCGTGTCTTATATATTGTATGTGGTCACTACAATCACGTTGACATAAGAAAATGCAATACAAATTTTGTTAATGGAAGGTTAATGCGACATTATTTTTCTTCTTAAATATTTGTTGTTGAAGAAATTTAAAAACGCTATAAATACTAATGTTTACAATAATTAGAAATAAATACATAATGATTACACTAAATTTCCCGAAAACAGAAATTAAATACAAATGTCAATAATTTAAATTATAACATTGTAGGAGGCACTGTCATGTAGCATTTTAATTAATAAAAGTCATTTAAGGGCCAAAATACGTTAAAAGAATCTTGTAATTAAAATTACAATATTGGGGAGGTATTGTCATGTAATGTTGTCGTAGAAACACACAAAAAAGTCTTAAAAATATATGAGGCGCCAGATTAATCGAAATAAATAACAAATTTTTAGAAACAATTTAAGAGTAGTTCGACGATAGCTAAGCATACAATTCAGTGGACACAAAGAATTTTTGCTGTAAAAGTGTTAAATTTGTAATGTCTGGTTTTTAATAAATTCATTTTCTAATGAAGGCAAAAGCGACACTGTTCATCCTCTTAAGTACTTGTTATTGAAGTCGTTTTCCCGAAATATCATTCCGAGATGAAATAAATTCGGTGACCTTCCCTCGAGTTCACTAAATTTCCATAAATTTGTAAATAAATGCATAAATCTACCTAACGATTACACCCTCGCGAGTAATTGCGTTTTGTAAGTTTAGCAGCTGTAACTAAAACTTTCTTTATGAGTGCTTGCAAATGACAAAATTTTCCTTTCGCTTCAGCACATTTGAAACACAAAAGGATTTTCAAGACATCTCCAGGTCCGGTTGGCAATGGATATCGTGGTTTAAAGGAGGGTCCACAAGGACGTCAGATTTAACCTCTTCGAACTTTTATCTAAGGATTGCTCTTAAGGTTATTGTTTTTTCTCCTCCGGCAACAACGAATATCGATGACTTTACAGGACGGGGCGTCGAATCCCTTTTTTTCCGCGTTTGCTGAACCCGAAGTTCGAGATTTTAATCCCAAGAGTTGCGTGATTTTCTCGTCTAAAGATCTGACACACCTTGTACTTTTTAATATTTCATTCAATCATTACTAGAGCTGATGAAGTGCGGTGGTTCTTTGTGATGGGCAAAGAATGAGGGCCAGTAATCCCGCGACACGTACCTAATCCAAGGCCACCACTATAGAGAGGGCGGTTCGAAATGAAGCGCACACAATGAATCTCCTCGAACAAAAAAATAATCAAATCTTTTTCTTTCTTTGGGTGACGGTGTTTTTGTAGGGACTCGCGACATCGCAGCTTGAGGTTTATTGTTAGTTTTTCCCGCATTTCCACGGTTTCCGGCTTTTCCTCTGTTTCCTGGCCAGAAAGTAAGTGTTCTTTCCTCTTCTCCGGCGGGAAAACCTCCTACTTCATTTCCACCTAAACATATGCCTTGTTTTGTTTTGTTGTTTTTTAAAAACTTGTTTCTCCAGGGATGAGAAAGCCGAACTTAACTTTCCTAAATTGCTAAATTTTTAATTATCGCCTCAGCTTTTAAATTGAAACTAATGAACGTCGTGCCAATTATTTTTTAATTAATAAAGTTAGACGTGCTCGATGTCCGAAGTGGTTGACAATTAATTCGATGTCCGAAATTCGCGAAATGCTTGTTAAATCTGGGACAAATGAGAGGCTTTTAACTAGGGTAAAATATGAAACCATGTGGAAGTTCGCTTAAGCCCTCGTACCCTTTAGAAATGAGCAAAACACAACATAAAGTTAGCTCGATGAATGTTTATACATTTGCATGTTTACATTTCTGTTTGTATAATTTAATGTTGCGTTTTGCTGTCTCTAAAACCCAAGCTGCGCTTAATACCAGTAATTGTTTAGCTGCTACGACTAAAGTATACCATATTTTTATAACCCGAAGGAATTTAAAATAATTACGCAAAAAAATCTCTTTGCTCTCATAAGCTCTTTTACAAAATATTCTTGTTATTTATTTGCTTTTAGTACACGCAAAGATTTCATTTATTTTTTACATTTTTATACAATTTCATTTAATCACAAATTCCATTCTACCCAAAAAGTAATTTCGTTGTACCGAAAAGTTATCTCTACTATTTTCCAAATGAATAATGTATTAAGTCATTAAGTAATCGAAATATTTTGCAAATACTCGATAATTAAGAGAATACTAAAGTAAACTAGTATTGGCTAGCAGTGGCGGCTAATACAGAGGGGGTCATTTTTTCTATTTTTACTATTAAAAAAATGTGTATAATTGAAATTCCAAGAAAACAAATTTTGTTGAGATCGTTAGTAGCACGAAGTTAGTATAAATTAGTCAAAATGAAACAAATGCTTTTGGAACAACGAATTTAGCGAGACTTTGGAGGTTGATGCAAGACGCTGGGGCATGTCAAAAAGTGACGTGCTTTTAGCCGGCATCTACAGCTTTTTAATAAGGTAACGAGAGCACTAAATACGTTGCCATGTGAATTTGTTTATTGTGCGCGTGGCCTCGTTTGCTTCGAATTGTCACAACAAAGGCTACGGGCAATTTGGTTAACAGTGTGATTGAGTTAATTAATCAAAGTAATTTGACTAATGATATTAAAATAACACTTAAAAACCAAGAACCTCTAAAGCCAAATTTATTGATAATACTAAAATAATGAAACAAATAAAAGAGCAAATAAAAGTGTTTCAAGAAAGTTTAAAATTAATTTTGTTGTACCGAAAAGTTATTTCTACAATTTTTCAAATGAATAATGTATTAAGTCATTAAGTAATCGAAATATTTTGCAAATACTCGATAATTAAGAGAATAATAAAGTAAACTAGTATTGGCTAGCAGTGGCGGCTAATACAGAGGGGGTCATTTTTTCTATTTTTACTATTAACAAAATGTGTATAATTGAAATTCCAAGAAAACAAATTTTGTTGAGATCGTTAGTAGCACGAAGTTAGTATAAATTAGTCAAAATGAAACAAATGCTTTTGGAACAACGAATTTAGCGAGACTTTGGAGGTTGATGCAAGACGCTGGGGCATGTCAAAAAGTGACGTGCTTTTGGCCGGCATCTACAGCTTTTTAATAAGGTAACGAGAGCACTAAATACGTTGCCATGTGAATTTGTTTATTGTGCGCGTGCCCTCGTTTGCTTCGAATTGTCACAACAAAGGCTACGGGCAATTTGGTTAACAGTGTGATTGAGTTAATTAATCAAAGTAATTTGACTAATGATATTAAAATAACACTTAAAAACCAAGAACCTCTAAAGCCAAATTTATTGATAATACTGAAATAATGAAACAAATAAAAGAGCAAATAAAAGTGTTTCAAGAAAGTTTAAAATTAATTTTGTTGTACCGAAAAGTTATTTCTACAATTTTTCAAATGAATAATGTATTAAGTCATTAAGTAATCGAAATATTTTGCAAATACTCGATAATTAAGAGAATAATAAAGTAAACTAGTATTGGCTAGCAGTGGCGGCTAATACAGAAGGGGTCATTTTTTCTATTTTTACTATTAAAAAAATGTGTATAATTGAAATTCCAAGAAAACAAATTTTGTTGAGATCGTTAGTAGCACGAAGTTAGTATAAATTAGTCAAAATGAAACAAATGCTTTTGGAACAACGAATTTAGCGAGACTTTGGAGGTTGATGCAAGACGCTGGGGTATGTTAAAAAGTGACGTGCTTTTGGCCGGCATCTACAGCTTTTTAATAAGGTAACGAGAGCACTAAATACGTTGCCATGTGAATTTGTTTATTGTGCGCGTGGCCTCGTTTGCTTCGAATTGTCACAACAAAGGCTACGGGCAATTTGGTTAACAGTGTGATTGAGTTAATTAATCAAAATAATTTGACTAATGATATTAAAATAACACTTAAAAACCAAGAACCTCTAAAGCCAAATTTATTGATAATACTGAAATAATGAAACAAATAAAAGAGCAAATAAAAGTGTTTCAAGAAAGTTTAAAATTAATTTTGTTGTACCGAAAAGTTATTTCTACAATTTTTCAAATGAATAATGTATTAAGTCATTAAGTAATCAAAATATTTTGCAAATACTCGATAATTAAGAGAATAATAAAGTATTGTAGTATTGGCTAGCAGTGGCGTTGATACAACAAGGGGGGGAAGGGCATGCTGTTTATTACGATTTCGTATTGTTATTCTATTTTTACTGTTAAAAAAATTTATATAATTGAAAATTCGAGAAAACAAATTTTGTTGAGATCGTTAGTAGCACGACGCGACGTTAGTATAAATTAGTCAAAATGAAACAAATGCTTTTGGAACAGCGAATTCACCAAGACCTTGGAAGTTAATGCAAGACGCTGAGGCATGTCAAAAAGTGACGTTTTTTTGACGGGAATTTACAGCGTTTCAATAGGGTAACGAGAGCAGTAAACACGTTGCCGTGTGGATTTATTGTGCGCGTGGCATAGTTTGTTCCGAATTGTCACAAAAATGGCTACGCGCAATTCAGTTAACAGTGTGATTGGGTTAATTTAATCAAAATAATTTGACTTATGATATTAAAATAATATTTAAAAACCGAGAACCTCCGAAGCCAGATTTCTTAATATTACAGTGTGAAACAAATACAAAGGCAAATAAAAGTTTGCAAGAAAGTTGAATAAAACGCCGTATGAGTTAGCGAATTGGTTATGCAAGTGTAATGTGCGTTACGCGTTTTTGTTACGTTTGTGTGATAATAAACGCGATATTGCGAAAAAGTGGAAAAACACAAAGTACGTGAAAGACATTTAAATAATTGTGTCGAATTTTCAGTGCTTAGCAATATAAATATACTGTTCCAATTAAACTGCGCAAAATCATTGGAAGATAACTAAGCGTAATGAGAATGTAAGAAAAAATCGCTCTCCCACTATGTCACACTACGAGCCGCTACTGTTGGCTAGTATTTTCTAAAGGCAGACAATTTTCCTTCTTGGTTTTACACAAAACAAAAATTATTAACCATATCCGGATACTACAGATATAGTAGTTCAGATACGTAGTGACAGCTATAGATAAGTCAAGCGCAGACCAATAAAAACGCACTTAAAGCAAAAGAGGCAAGCGGTGGAATGAGAACTTCAGCCAGGATGGTAATCAGTATTAATGAAATAAATCGATTTCGAGTTTCGGCAATCTCCTCATAATAAAAACAATATCTAAACATTTTGCGTAAAGTTATGTGTCTTGTGTTCTTAAAAATTATTAATTTAACAGTATAGTAAGGTAAAAAATTATTCGCTTTAGATACATCATAAACGTAGATTGCTTTTACCCTATTTCATACCTCTTTCGCAATTTTATGGATTATTTGCTGCAACACCTTTGAATATTTTGTCACTTTATTATAATCTTAGATATGTTACGTATTGACTCAATAAAACAGTATTATGAAACATCGTATATTACCGTAGCTACGACAAGATTAATAAACACTAATTTTAGTTAATATTTAACTATTTTACTAGCCCCTAAAACTATACGAGTGGGGAGGTAAGACCACGCGACAGTGTGTATTAGAATATTTTTGAAAAAACTTAAATATCTTACAAGTGGTTAGGATACAATACTACAACATTTGAGCAGTACCATCATAGACTAACTTTTTCAGATAAATTTATTTGTAGCAAAGTATCTTACAGGTAGTCAATAATTAAAAATACAACGGCAGGGAGATATCGTTATGTAGCAAATTACTTGAAAACCTTCAATAAAATAACAAAATACGTTACAAATGATCAATAAATAACATTATAACATTAAGAGAATATTGCCATGTAGCATGTTGTTTCAAAAATTAATAAAGAGGTTATATTTCACTACCACTATTGGAAATACCGTAATTCAAAATAAATCAGATAGAGGAAAACAGATAGTCAGTAATCAAAGGTATAACATTAAGGCGGTAATGCCACATCGCAAGTTTAAAAAAAAATTATTTAAACGCGCTACAAGTAGTCAATAACTGAAATTGTATCATTGGAGAAGCATGTTTCACGTAATACATTATTTACAAAAAATCGCTACTAGGGCAAGATATGAAACAAATGGTTAATAGAGAATATTTTCATATTGGGTAGGCATTGTCATGTAGCAGACGTTTAAACAAATTGCTACAAAGGTTAAATGTAATACAAATAGTCAACAATTTTAACTATAAGATTGGGGAGGTATGGTCATGTAGCAGGTTGCTTTAAAAATGCACTTAAAATCTAAAAATTGTGCAATATAGTACTTAAATAGCAAAATAAATACGTGACAGATAGCTGATGCTTGTGTTTTTTTTTAATTTGTCTAAAAACCAATATGGGTTACAAGTATTTGGTAAGTAAACTTAAGTGACATTGGAAAAGTACGGTTACATAACAATTTGTTTAAAGTTCACTAAGGACATAAATGGGGCATAAATTTTTAACAATTAAAATTATAGTACTTTAAAGTATGTTGAGTGACAGATTTTACTAAACTAACGGAATCCATTAATTATTTTTATTTTTAAATAAAATTTAACCTCCTAAACCAATGAAATAAAAAATTTATTTTCATATAATTTAAATAATTGCACAATAAAATTGCAAATAATTTGTAATTAACTTCTTGAAATCAGAAATTCAAATCTAATTTAATATTAGTTTTATTGCGCAAAAACCGTATTTCCACTATTTTCCGATTGAATAATGCATTAACTAAAAATTGAGGCTCTGGGTGAGTTACGGCCCATTAACGTTTATTCCTCTTCTTTTACGGGGGCTGCAATAATTATTCGCGGTAATAAAACGCGTTCTACGAACGAATCATATTATAGCAGTCACGGGCGTCTAATGTAAGTGTGGAAATTTTTACGACGCATGCAGTTTTAATTTTCCTCGTGTCAAGTGGTTTTATGGCTTTAGCTGCGACTTGTTGTTACCTGCGGTTCGAATACGCCGGCTTTGAACAAGCTGAAAATCTGAGTTAGGGCGTCGTAATTATTTTCTCTGTCCTGCTAATGATGGACGGTTTTACGACGCTCTCCCTCCTCTATAGGTGGCTGTAAAACAGTTAATGCGTGTATGTGTGCGTACGTCTGTGTGTGTTGTAACTAACGACCGTTAGAAAAACACCCTCTGTACTTAACTTGTCAGCGCTGCAAATGTCTTTGGTTTTTATCGTATCTCATTGTTAATTTGATGGAGTTGTCTTTGTGCGGATTTTTTGGCCCTTATCCGCTTCTTGGTGACCCGAGAAAAAAAATTCCACTATTCAATTCAAATGCTTCAACTGAAGTTGGAATTAACTCGCAGATACTTTCTCTAAATACCAGGATGAAAATGTTAGACCCTTCACTTAACAAAGGAAGTCTATCCAACTTTTCCAAACTTTGCAATCGCTTGTTTCCTATAAAACACAAAAGGGCGCGATCTCGAACTTAATCTGAGCAAGTCGAATCGCACTCGATTCAGAAAATTTCGAGTGCGTGTTACTTTTATTTGCTCGTCTTCTTTTCTCTAAACTCTCTGTACCCCAATTCTGGAAGAATGCGATATTTTGTTTAAGGGAGCCGTTCAGAAAGTGCGAAACCATCAGTGAAACCCGAAAGGAAATTGAGTCGAGTGTCTTCGAGCTTATCCCTTCCTGGCCCTTCTATCTAATAAGTTTTGTTGGGAGCAGACAGAGACACGTTTATTAGCAAGCAGAATGCATTCGGACGAGGATTTTAGTGGACGAAAGGGAGATAACGTAATTTTCGGAGTGGAGGCATTTTCGGAACGAAACGGATACAACAGTAGGACCAAAACCGGCACTTGACGACGTTAGATTTATATCAAGGCAGTTAGGACACGACGATGGCCTCTCAGGACCGACAAAGGCCCAAGGGGAATAGTGCTGCAAGAACTGTTACGGTTTTGAATAAAATCTCTTCGCGTGACTTGGATTCTTTTTAAGAAAACTTCGATTGAAGAGTTGTACAGTGTGGAAGTTTTAGAAAGATTTTCTTTTCTTATTCGAATGCAATTGTTGCATTTTCTATTTATGTGCAAAATACGATTTTATTCCATAAATAATTTTAAGATTGTAATTAAACGTATAATCTTATCTGTTAAACAAGAATCGGCAGGTAATTCGGTATGTAGTAAACCACGTACCAACATTTATTATTATTCACAGTTTGAGAATTAATATTTATGAAAAAAAGATATTTCTCGACATTTTTTGATTATTTTGGTATCTTAGAATATTCTATTTTACGGTCAGATAAACAGGGTGTCTCGCAGTAGGATGTCCATAGATCAATGACGTGTTTTTGGGTTCAATTTCAGTCAAATAATTATGTCCGCAAAAAACTATCTCTTAAACTGATGTTTCAGGAGAAGTTGAACAGCCTCGAGTAGCTCAGAAGCCAAGATTCGTTGGGAATAACTGGTAACTGTAAATTAAAACTTACACACATAGTTTATTGCCCTGTTAGTGCAATACTAAAATATAGAAGCATAAATGATTAAAAAGAGTTTTTATACTGTGTACAATTGGTATTTACTAAAGCAAAAAAATAGTAACCCTCCGAAACGGTACACTACTAGCGTTCTCGTTTGCAACTCGTACTTTACAGATCTCTGCAAATTTAGTGCGAACCAAAAAAATATGGAACTGTTATTCGCTATCAGTTCAAAATCTGGTACATAAAACGGTTAACACACTAAATAACTTTATTTATCATGGAAACTGGTAAATTGTCTATAGACGAAATTTAATTACACGGCCATTAAAAATGACTAATAAAAATGTCGATGTCTTCGGAGCTTTTGCTCTAAGTTGGTTTGTTTTGGTTGTGGGTTTAGTGACAGGACCTGTTGCTAATTGGAATTTGCTTTCCTTATAAATTAACTTTTAATTGACCAATTAAATACATTTAGGTTGTTTATACGAAAATTTGTGTTCGTAATAACGTATACGGTTTTTTAGGGAATAAAAATGTGATTTTGTCCGGAGTAAATATAGTTTTTTAACTAAGTTGATACGAAGTTGCCTGTATTTCGGCGTGCTTGATTAATTTTTAAACAAAATTTGAGCAATTTTTTTTGATATTTCGGCGTGCTTGACTTAATTGATAAGCCATAGGTTTAACCACTCTTTGGTTAAAATAAGTATGTAAAATGCTATGGAATTACCAACTGGGGATTTCTACCGTCGTTATTAAAATAAAAGAAGAAAAATAACCGGTTGGGTACAACTGTAGATTTTTTCCCTAGTTGTATTAAAATAAACTACAATTCAGGAAAATAATCGGTTTATGTTCAACTGGGGATTGCTCCCATCGTTGAATTAAAATAAATTAGAGGAAATACTCGGTTTAATCAGCTTGTTAAAAAGAATTCAGATTAATAGTGACGATCTCTCAACGGGAATAATTATAAATATTACATTTTCTGGGTAAGGATTCTTCTTTTATACTAGAGCCATCTGGTGCGAGAATACGCTGAAGTAGGATTATTATATACAAAAAATAATTACTAATTTCAACAATATTAATTTATTTTAACCTTATGTAGACATGCGAAAAACTCGAAGTACGTATAAGGTTAAAATAAATTAATATTGTTGAAGTTATTAATTATTTTATTTATGCATGGTTTTTTTGACGTCCATGGTTGATGGATTTAAACGAAAACAAGTGTCACTGTATATTATTACTAGTAAAATATCTACGCACATTAAATACCTCAATATTTGGCAAAGATGTTAATCAATACATCATTTTCCTCCACCATCTTTAGACGCATGTGATGATATGAAACGTATCTTAAAGGTTATAAGTCAACATATCCAATTTTAGACTTGACCCAGGATATGCAGTCTTACTGCAAGTTTATTTAAAAAAAAGTATCAATCAACTCCTTAAATGTATATAAAGATCTGTAGAAGTTAGTTAACCGTTAGTATCCAGTACCTCTTAATAGTTCGGTTCAGTTCTTTTTAACAGCTTTCAAGCTTTTGCCACGTTTACCTTAATACTTGTTAGCCCTTTAGGCTTTAGTACTACTCGCCTTTTTCTCTGTCATATTCTTGGTCGTATCCATCGAAATTGTCCTAGGTTTTCCCCTTCCTCTCTTCTCTTCTCTTCGTACCTTTATGAGTTTCTTTGGTAATTTCTCCTATGCCGTTCATATCACATGTCCGTACCACCCTAGCTGTGTCTTTTGTACAGTTTCCACTTTTGCTTCGATTTCCAGTTTATCTCTTGTTACTACATTTCTAACTCTATTTCTTCTCGATCTTCTTACTATTCTCTTTAAATGCTTCATTTCTGCTGCCGTGATTTTACTCTTATGTTTGTTCTGGAGTGGCCAACTTTCTGCCTCGTATGTAAAGGTAGGTATATAAACTGATTTGTATAAATGTAGTTTTGTGTTTAGCGTGTTAACCATTTTGGTTGGCCAATAGGTTTGTAGCCAAAAATATTTATTAATATTTCGCATCAATACAAATACAAACCGCAAACATGTTCTGTACTGTGAACTTGTCTGGAGGGGGTGTGTCAGAATCAGCGACAGAGTGAATCCTCATACATAAAGTATTCACATGTGAAAATAGCCTAGACAGTAAATTAGAGGTGTCTGCTTTTTTTGTTGGACATGCACTGCTGTGGTTATTAGCCTTCATCTAACAAACACAAACGGGCACAAACCTCCTTGGCGAGGCCGGGACTCAAACCGGACACGTTTGGCAGAGCCGAAACGAAACCGAAACCAGCAGCTTCAACCGCAGCTCTACCGCGCGCCCCGGTATCTGCTTCATTTTAATACGTTTGTGGGGTAAAAGTAACGAATGCGATTTAAAAAAATTCCGTCATTTTTTGATGGAGTACACGGTATTTTATATTTGGTATTTGGGGAAGCCTAAAGGTCACATTAAAACAATTGTACCAAAAATGATTTATAAATTATAATTACGTGCATTTCAAAATCTTTTAGAAAAGTACATGCACATGTTTTGCTCCGCGTTTACGTTGGTAATACCCAGAAATCAGTACAGTGGCGCTGTGACATAACCAGACAGCTGAAATATTATTAAGTTAAATTTTCTCACTAGCGATGTACTTGGGTTTTTATTTTTCTCATTATGTAAATGCTGAAATTTTACTAGTTATGTTTTAATAAATTGGCTTGCCTGGAGCTTAGCGGAAGGCGCCAGCTATTAACGCATCGCAATGTGTACACGGTGCGATAACATTTTAAAGTTTGATTTCGGTAACAAAATGGTTTTATTCAGGTGGCCCCCCTCCCTCTACCCATTTTACCAAAATTTTCCACGATTTGATCTAGACTGTTTGTTTGCATATTTACCCACTTTTTTTTTTCACCACAATATAAATTGATTCTTATATAATATTTGATGATTTTCTTAACATGTATCGTGCCATAATAATTGTTGTTGGAATTAGTTTACGTTGTTGTTGCTCAAATTGTACTCCTCTTGTACTTATGTAATGGTATTTTTTAACCCACAGTTTGTTAAAATTGAAACTTTCACGGAGGTGCGTAATGTAACAGTTACTTTAAGGTTTTGGTTAGAATTCAATGTCTTCTTACACCTATGAATACTGAAAGAAATACCAATTAAAACCGGCCTTCGAAACGGAAACCTTAAGCCGCATCAAACCGTAACCAAAATTTATTACAATTTGAACACTAACTGAAACCGAAACATTATTGTACTTCAGTGTGCTTTCCTGCTTAAAAAAATTTCCCATAGTAGTTATGCACTAACGTAATTTCAAATCAACGCCTCCATTATCAGCCCTCAAATACAACTACAGATAATAGTTTTGTTAAATGTACAAATTTTAATAAATACAATCAAAGATGCTAAAAATTTCTCAAACTTTTAGGCTTAGTTATTTCCTCAGTTTCGGATTTAACCGAAAATTCCTGAAATTTCTGAAACCTCACAAAATGTATTTTATTTTTAGATTTTGTTCTGAAGTATTTGAACTGTCAATGGCCGTTATTTTATTCTGCTTGTTGATGTAAAAACAAAAAATTGAGTTTCATCTGAATGTGTACTTAAACTCAGTATCTGTTTATCCATAAAGTTTTATCAATATTTCCCTGGAGTGTACATCGGAATAAATATACTAAATCCAGGTTTGCTCCTGCCTTGCTTATTTAGGTAACCGTTTCAATACAAACAAACATTTTACACGTACATATTTTACAGTTTTAAACAGTTGTAACTCATTCAAATAGAAATAAAACAAAAAAATTAAAACATGAATCCACAACTCTAGATTGTTTTAAATAAATGTGAATTACGGACGCAAGGACATTACGGCGGCTGCACACAGTGTAAGCTGTCGCCCGAAGACAACAACATATCTGTTTTCATAAAATGGACAGGATTTATACTCGTTTTTCTTTTTGCACAAAGTTAAGAGAGCTTGGATTCGTTGCGCTGCTGACAATATCGCACAAAGCCGCGGAAAATAAAGTCTCCTCTGGTACGGAATGACGCTGAAACAAAACGGAGACACAATATATAAGTTTTTGCCGTGAGCAATAGACAAAACGAAATAAGGAGAGTGGTGCATCAAACTTCTGCAACTGCTTCCTCCTTTTTCTTCCGCAGATTTTGTTGTTGATCTCTTTTATTGAAATGTCATTTCCTCGGGAATTTACTCGATCAGACTTAAGTTTTATATCTTGATACTTGTATAAAGTTACAGTTCTGTCCACAGCTTTCAACCCCTCCTGTTTTTATACGACAATACAGATATTTTATATGTCAATATATTCATCACGTTAATATAATTCTTAAAAGCTAAAAAACAAACGTCTGTTGCTAAAAAATAACAGACTGTTCCGTCAAACAAACAGATCGATTCCTAAAATAAACAGGTCAGTCCTAAAACAAACAGATCGTTTACCAAAAACAAACTTTTGTGTTTATTTGGGCAATAAATCTATGTTTTTAAGACAAGCTTATTGTGTTTTAGTAACACACTATCAAAATAAACTTTAATGTGATTCAACTGAATTTTTAAATTTTCATTGCTACGCGAAATTAAACCATTCCTGTCTAATTACTTAATCTTTTATTTTTGTTGCAGCTTATTACAGTTCCTCAAAAGATGCGGACGGTTTATCCTCGGTAACATCGAAACTCAACATTATCCTGAGCAGAGGCGATTTAAGGGCACGCTACGAATGCAAAGTTACGAGTCCTGCCCTAAAGGAGCCTATGGTTGCGTGGCTAACGATGGATGTTCAGGGTAAGAGAAATTTTTAGTTTTACGTGTCGAGAGTTTGATACGGGAATATTCCCAAAGGGCATCGTGGAAACGTGCAACAAACAATTTTATCCAGAACTGGGAATTGTCGATAGAGCTTGTTTGCTAACCGCCATCACTCAATTAACTATGGCAATCAGCATGACCTAATGGTTTAACCTCATTATTTAACGAAATTACAGGAAACAATTGAACCAACCTACAGCTTTAATTGTTGCAAAAAACCTTTTGTACGATTTTTAAAACAGAAAAAAAGCTTTTTTTAAAACTAGTTTAATTCTGCGAGTTCATATATTAATATTAAGCTAACGACACGATGAAATTAGACTAATTAAGGTTTTTATAACCGAGATATTTAAGGTAATTATAAGATACAGTTAAACCAATCAATGTCTTTTTAACTGACGCAATCTTACGAGTATGCAATTTATTTGAAGGTAATTATAAGGTGCGTCTTCTTCTTCTCCTTCTCGTGCCATACCCTATTCAGGGCGTTGGTGACCTCTCTTCTATGTCCGTGTTTCGTGCACAGACAGACATAGGGGACCTACATTTTAAAGTGGGCTCCGAACCACAGGAAGTGGTTCGGAGAGAGGTTTTCTGGCTGAGCAACGGCCGCTCCGGCCTACGGACGGTTCTTAACTGAAGACAATTCTGTGAATTCATAATTTAATTTAATATAAGTGCAGGATACAATTGCCTAATTAACATTTGATTAATAAAATATGAAAATTGTGCAAATATACCGTCTGTCTATAAAGTAACCTCCCCCCTCCCCCAACTAACTTTTGAACGACTTGATATTTCACCACAACATTTGGTGTGCTTCAATGGGAAATTAAATACTATTTTTAAGTCAATAATTAAATCTTGTATCATTCAAAGTGGCAACTGGGCGCCATTTTGAATTTTTTTTAATTGAAGGGGTGGTCGAATGACACCTAATTTAAAAGGTCTTTTAGATCTGCGTCTGATCCTAGAGGTTCAAAGTAAAATATTCAGCCATAACAAAATGGCGGATTGTAAACAAATGGACTCACTCAATTCTAAATTGTTTTGATTTTTTTATCCATTAGTCCACTTTTTCATTTCCAGGACAAAATTTTCTCAGAAATATCTCAGGTGGCTGAAAATAAAATTGAAAACGTTATGTTCCAACAAGACCTCATTATTATAGGCCTGTTTCTGACTTCTTGGAAGATGGATTGGTAGGCGGGGTGCTGTAGAATAGCCGGCTCGCTCCCCAGGTTTAACCCCCTTAGATTTTTTTCTATAGAGATATCTGAAATCGAAAGTGTACAGAACCCGTCCAGAAACAATTGAAGAACTGGAGCAACGCATTGCAGAAGTTTGCAAAAACATCACTCCAGAAACTTATGAAAATGTAAGGCAGGAATTTCATAACAAACTTTTTATGTGCCAAGAAGTGAATGTTAAACATTTCGAACACCTCATTTAATTTCTTTTTGCTTTAATTCTTAGTTTTTTAAAAAAACTTCTTTATCTTCAAACATTGTCATTTTGTTATGGCTGAATATTTTTCTTGGAAACTATAGGATTAGGCACAGAACTAAAAGTCCTTTCAAATAAGGTGTCACTCGACCCCCCGTTCTAATTTAAAAAAATATTAAATGGCACTCAGCAGCCAGTTTAAATGATACAAAATTTAATTATGGGTTAAAAAATAGTATTTAATTTTCCATTACAGTACACCAAATTTGTGGTAAAATATCAAGTCGTTCAAAAGTTAGTTGGGGGGAAGGGGTTACTTTATAGACACAGTGTATAGTAAATTATCTACAGGTTCAGCTAGTTCTTGTTAAATGAGAGCTGTTAGTGTAAACGCAGTTTGTTACCAGCACGTCCAAGTTTAAATACTTTGCCAGAACGTTTGTTTTTGTATCTTGGGCTCTTAATACGTGCGTTTAGTTCCTAATTACGAATTGGTAGCGTATTTATCTTTAAACATTAGCGTAACATCGCGAACACACGATAAACAAAATCAAATTTGTTAATTTCTCTTGGTAGTTGCACGTAAACCTGAGATTATTGTATATATTTTAGAAAAGTTGTGAGCAAAGATCGCTTGTAATGTAATTGCTTAATATCTATTTGTCCAATTATTGTTTTGGCTTGTGGAATATTTTCTATTATAGTAATATATTATGACATTTTGTAACATATTTTTATAATTTCATATTGAATGTGCTCGTGTTCTACGGTGTCTATTCACTTTCCGCTGACCGGCTTGCGTCGACCGCGGTGTTCGGAGTTGATGACAAGACAGCTATCAGTAAATTATGTTCCAATAAAATAAACAGACTGTATAAAACCCAATTTGCTTATCTGTATTTCAAACTGTAGTGGTCCGCTGTACAAAGACATATGCGCCTTATATAATAGACGCGTAAATTACTGAGTTCTAATAAGGGAAGGGGGCTCGCTGAAACTTGAGACAGGTGGAAGAACTCGGAATTCAATATATAGGTAGTCCAATATATAATAAATCATTATTGTATGTTAATAATTAATAAATTCAAAAATATCTATTTTAATCTCTAATATTCAACAAATCTTAATGTATTTACGGTTCGGTTTTTTGCATCAACTGAGTCCGCAAGGTTGCCAAAATATCGTAGCATGAAATTAAATGTTCTTTTGTATTAGTAATGAATAAGCAAATGAACTAGATAGCGTAGCGTACCTCTGATCAAATTCCTGGTTTATTTATTCTATATATTAAATCCGGATGTCTGTCTCAACCTTTAGTGACCGCGCATTCAGTAATATATCTTACATCTCGACACAAGTTATTTATTTATATACAGTTTTTCCGAATCTATTCCTTTTGTCTCAACCATTAGTGATCATGCGTTTAATAACATGCTTTACATCTCGACACAAGTTTTTTGTTATGTATGCGGGTGTCTGTCTTAAATATTTGTTAACATGTTATTTAAGAGAAAAGCGTGGGACGTAGTCTATAGGTTTAGCTAGTTTTATAGATTTATTTGCGATTGCTTTAATTCTTGTAATCGTAAATGCAACCGTCTGTTATTGTAACTGGATCCCACAGTATTTGGGTCAACGAAGTGTGGTTTGTGTTCATGAATTCTTAGCAAATGTATTTGTAAACATGATTTTAACCACCTCAATTGACGTTAAACAAATTCAAATTGGTGCATTCTATCTTATACCTGTACGTAAACCTGAGTTGAATATTTGTTTTATAAATTTATAAACACAGATCGCTTCTGATGTTATTTGTAAAACGTCTATTTGTCCAATTGCTGATTTTACGTGTACGTATGTGAAAAAAATAGCGTCCTATTTTTCAGTAACTTTTTATAACCTTTTGTAACACATTTTTGTAAGTGCGTATTGGACTAAATGTTACACTATTCTCGAGAGTACAGACACGTTCTGGTACACCTTCTGGACTTTGAATGAAAGATTAGCGCGTTGCGTTCTAATTGGTCAAGCCAATGTTATATTTTTAATTTTGCTTATTTTTGTAGAACACCGTAGCGGTCGGTTGTTCAAGGGAATATTGGTTTTACGTAATTGACTCGTAAATATGTGGTTTGTAGTAGTAGGAGCCCTTGATCACTAAAAGTTGGTATAGGTGGAAGGAATCCATATCCATACATATATAAAAGCACAAAGGGTTTTTTCTTCGGTTCCTCCAGCGGCTACCGCTTCACCAATTTGGACCATTTTTTTTAAATGAAAGGTCTCTATCCACAGATGGAACATGAAACATTTTTATATTTTTATTCTACGTCGGTTTTTTAATAATAATTGTTTTAATTTATAATTTATATGAAGGTCGGCTAGACGCGCGTCACTTGGGGCGCCATCTGCAATAACGTCTCGTGTCATTATTGGAACTAATGCATCACGTGACTTGACATTTCGCCGGTTCTGTCAACGCTGTCTGTCAGTGCATTGTGTGCTAGGGTAACACTAGTTAGGATTTAATATACATACAGATTAGAGTGCATACGCAATTACTGGTTTTGCTTTTTACTTATATAATAATAATAATATAATAATTTTATTATAAAATATTAATTGTATTTACAGTTAATAAAATGGCGGCGCGCATCGTGCGCGATTTAGTCACCGCATATTAAATAAAACTGCGACACCGGCCGCCGGTGTGCGTGCTTTCTGCTCGGTAATATGTTTCGGAATTGCAGCAAGCAACAGATGACGTAGCAATTATACAAACAAATATTGTTGACACAATTTTCTTAATGGAATTGAAAACTGTACTGGCCTGACACTAAGCTGCACAAACAATTACGCGCCTTATATTAATCGCGCGTATAGATCAATCTAGAAGACAGTTGGGCTGATTAACGTTTATATTTGCTTTTAATTAAACGCAACAACTACATGGCCCAGGAGTCTAATTTGGCGTAATTATCAAACACAATTTAACCAACTAGCGGGCTAACACGTGCTTTGGGGATGCTTCTTCTGTGGTTATTTTTCTGGGAAAATACCTTGCTTGGGTTTTCGCTACAAATAAGCAAATTTGGGATTCTACTATTTGTGTGTTTATTATTGTAACATAAACGGCTGATATCGATAGCGTCTATACTAAAATATACTCCGAGAACATTTCATTAGGGCCGAACTCAAGCTCCTTAATCTTGAGCCCCAATGCAACTACATTATGAGTTTACGTTGCATTTTATTAAGTTATGCTGCGAAAAACGTTAAGCTATAGATTAATTCCGGAAATATGTACAAATAAAAGCAGTAATTGGACAAGTAGATACTAAACAATTACATTACAAGCGATCTTTGCTTTTACGTTTGTAAAATAAATACGCGAAGAGATGGACTGAACCGATTTGAATTTATTTATCGTGTGCGGAAGAGGTTAAATGCCCATATTTAAAAATACACAGACTAAGAATTAACAAACAGAAACTAAACTTGGCCCAAATGTCGAGATATCGAGTTACAGTAACAAACTGCTGCGTTAAACTACCAGCTCGCATTTGGGAAAAATTTAACCATATCCGTGGGCTACGCTTTACGTTATTTGTGGTAACTTTGACGAATGCCGAAGGGATTCGGATTTAATATGTAGAATTACAACAACCTTATAGAATTCATAAAACTAGGACATCGATCCGTGCCCCGCTACACTAACTACCTAATTAGCTTATTTATTAATGAGAAAAAGAAACAAAACAACCGTAAGGCATAGCCCATGAGTTTTGTTAGTTATTATTATAATCCTATGAACTTTTAATTCAATTTAACGTAAGTTACGGACACATTTGAACTAATCTGTCCGTTTAATTGTTACATGTTAATCGTTTTCAGCGCAATTTTTTCCAAATACAATAATTTCAAAGCCCGTGAAAATTCTTAATTATCTGTAACAATTTACTAAGTCAATAACTTAATTTAACAATAATTACAATACATAATTGAACTGTAGTAAGCGATTATAATTATTGAGCATTGCGACTATCAGTCCTAAAGCTTTTCCAAATGTAAATAAAGTCAAGGTCAATAAAAATTCTGAATTCTGAACTGATCCAATAATGTTATTTTCACGAAATTCCGGAATATAATGGAACTCATCAGAGGTCATAATTGTTACAAAATTACCTTGAACCATCATTTTAATTAGGATCTAACTTTTTCTCAAATATCAACAACTTGAAGATCAATCGAAATTCTTAATTAACTTTAGTAAAAGCAAGACTTGATAGTAGAGTAACCCTTTATTTAAACGAAATCACAAGAAGCAATTGAATTAGGTAAAAAAATGTATTCAAGGCTGTAAAAAAATAATACTTGCGGCCCAAATTTTGCAAAGCATCAATAATTTCAAGGTCGATGTAAATTCTTAATCTTACTTAGCTGCGCTGTAGGGGGCAGGATGTTCTTGTAAAATCCTGTTCCGGCCTTAAGTTTAATTAAAACGGGCTCAAAATCGAGACACTTAACGTAAGAAGCCGTAGGGCTTCGGAATTAGCCACTTGAGAAACGCTGCAGGCTGCCAATGACACGTATTGTACTTACTTACCTAAACTTCCCGATGCTTCTCTTCTCTTAGGCATTGTCTTTCGCCCTCTTCCCTGAGCGCCCGAGCGTCGAAAACCAGAACGAAACAGAATTCTCGGGACTAAATTTGAACGCGATTAATTATAGAAAGAGCCGGCAATATGCGTAAATCAGAAGATAATTAAACCAGCTGTGTGATTCAATAATTAAACGCTCTGACACAACGGCGTTAAACTGAGGCCTATTGGGGGCTCTTTTTTATTAATTTCTACCTAAATAGCTACACCGTATTTTTATATACATAAAAGGGGTTAAATAATTAATTTGTAGCACCAAATAAAGCGTCGTTATGAAAAATGAAAAAAACGTGTCGGTATTTACACTCTTGGACAGCATGTTAATTACTTGTTACTTAACTATACTTTCCATATAAGGAAGTATTGATTTCAAGGAAATTTTCAAAATTATGATTTTGACGAAAATACATGTTTTGGACCTCCAGGAAGGCAAGAGCCCAAAAAAGTGGGTTTTAAAAAATGTCTGTCTGTGGGTGGGTGCGCCATAACCTCCAAACGTATATGGTCCGACTTCAATGAGCTTTGGAATGTGGAGATATATCAAAACTCCATCGGACAAACAAGCTTTTAAGAAAAATCCGAAACCGGAAGCAAAATCAGACACTTTTTCTGGTACCATTTTTTCAGAAACCAAATTTTATAAATTTCAATCCGTATTCAGACAAAAGACTTTAGATCAAATCCTTTCTGGCTTACAAATGGCGCCCGCTACGCTTTTTTCTAAATTTTGATTTTAGCGCCTTATTACTCAAAAACAAGTTGACAGATCGGGTTTAAATAGTTTATCGTAACAGCCCTATAGACCCATAACGTGACTGTGCACAAATTTCCAAATTTCAGGAAATTTTCAAAAAAATATCGTTTAAAACCTGGCAACAAAATTTTTATTTAATTTTGTAAGCTCATAGAGCTGTGGATGAGCTACAATTTGCTTCGTGTTCTAGCACTAAAATTTTCCTGTGACGTCGACTATGAATTTTTGAGTTGGGTTCAAATAGTTTATCGTAATAACTCTGTAGAGACATAATGTTAATATTGCTCAAAAACTGGCCACACGATTGTTTTTTAATTTTGTAAACTCAAAGAGCTATGGATGATCTACAATTTGCTTCGTGCTCTAGCACTAAAATTTCTTTCCACGCCTGCTATGAATTATTGAAATTTTGAGGTTCAACGCCTATTCACTCAAAAACAAGTTGACAGACCAGGTTCAAATAACTTATCGTAGTAGCCCTATAGAGACATAATAATGTTACTGTGCAAAAGTTTTCAAACATTCGAATATTTTCAAAAAAATATTGCCCAACAACTGGCCACACGATTCTTTTTACTTTCTTATACCTTCAGTATAGTATTGATTTCATTAAAATTTTCGAAATCTAGATTTTAACGAAAATACACGTTTTGGGGCTCCAGGAACCCAAAAAATGGCTTTAAAAATATCTGTGCGTGGGTGGGTGGATGTATGGGTGTGTAATGCTTCTAAAAACGAAAGTAGTGGACCATTTTGATGAAACTTTAAATCAATCGAAAATTGTAGTTCTAGTTAAGCTTCTCAAAAACGTCTGAAATCGGAAACGGTAGTTAGACATGTTTCTTTGATAGCGTTCTTTTTAAAAAAGTAATTTTAGAAATTTGAGCAGGTAATCGCAGGAAAGAAGTTAAGGCAAATTAAAAACTTTTGTACCGAACACTCTAGCTTTAAAATGGCGGCCGCTAAATCTTTTTGAATATCTCGTCCTTAACGCCCATTTACTTAGTAGTTGTCTGATCTGAATCAGCTACAACACGTGTGAGAGCCCTTCGTAGGTGTTAAACGCTAAAATGCAATTAATTGAAAAATCCGAAAACTATAGCAATGACGCTGCTTCAAAGTTTTGAAAATTTGCAAAAAAATATGTTTCAGAAACTGCTCACACGATTTTTTAAACTTTCTGGGCCGATAGAGCTTGCAGTGAACTACAAAATTGTCGTTTACTAATCTCCAAATTTTACTCTGACGCCTTCCAGGAATTTTTGAAAAATTTGAAATTGATTAACTATTTATTCAAACACAAACGCCAATCGTTTAAAATTTTTGTCAATTTGATAGACTACTTGAAGTACTTTATTAGGATTAACAAGAATTTTCAACTATTTTAAAAATTAAGAATAAAAACGATACTATTTAACATCAACAACGCGTTTTCCGGCAGTTGTGTGATTTTAACTACGACTATCAATTATTTAGCTCTAGTTGAAAATATATTTTTTCCGCTACCGGCAATGTGAGTAGGCCTTACATCCATAGCTACAGGGATTGTAAGCGGCTGATAACATTCGTGTACTAGTTACCCTTGACGACGGAACTTAATAGTGTCACTTACACTCCTAGGAAAATACTTGACAGTAATAACAGAAATGCAAGGTTATAATTTAAGAATTTTGACAGCTAACTATAAAAATTCTGATGACAAATGACACATGATTCGTATTTTACAAACAATATTTTCTTCTTATTTTAAGCTACTTATTACCGGTAGCGGAAAAAATGTTATAAGTAACACGGAATGTATCGACTAATAACATCCTCGGCAGGCGACAAGCTTCGGCTCCGCCTCAGCTCGTATTCGCCTACCTCGGATGTTATTAGGTCCTTACATTCCTTGATACTTAACTAACTATTTCATTCTTTGCACATTCTTGATAACTTTTTAAATAAATCATTTCTATCAGTTTTTAGTCCGATATCCGCTGCAGGGCGGGCGGTTCCGTTGTTACTATTCTTATATGGTATGCGACATCGAGGGGTTGCCTATAGAAACGGTTCTCTTAAAAATCTAACATGCGGTGAAATGAGAGAAGAGCTAAATCGAATCAAAAGGTAGTCGTCTGACCGGTATCGGCTACAACTTGTTTGAGAGCCCTTTGTAGGTGGTATACGATGGAAACAATAGTTATTTAAGTATAAAGGAATGTAAGGACGTAATAACATCCGAGGTAGGCGAATACGAGCTGAGGCGGAGCCGAAGCTTGTCGCCTGCCGAGGATGTTATTAGTCGATACATTCCGTGTTACTTATTAAATTTTTCACGCTACCGGCAATGTAAGTAGGCCTACAGGTAGAAATTTAATCATATTTTTAAAAGTTCGTTTTGACAGCTGTCATCGGAATTATTTTTTAAAAGCTCCATTATTCTAAGTTGTCTGTGTTTGTTACCATATCAACGAACAGTTAAAATCAACATTATTTTCCTAGGAACGTAAGTGACACTATTAAGTTCCGTCGTCAAGGGTAACTAGTACACGAATGTTATCAGCCACTTACGATCCCTGTAGCTATGGATGTAAGGCCTACTTACACTGCCGGTAGCGTGAAAACTTAATTTCGAAAATCTGAAAACGATCCCAATAGCGCTTCTTCAAAATTTTGAAAATTAAAAACAACATTACTCGAAAACTGCTCACACGATTTTTTAAAACTTTGTAGGCTGTTAGAACGGAAGTTTGGCTACAATTTGATATTTTTCTGAAAGCTATAATTTCACTGTGACGCTTTTTATGAATTTGAATGGATGGAATGGAGGGTTGCCTATATAGCTTGGTTTCTTAGAAATCTAACAGTCGGTGTATGTACAATGTACAATGTACAATGCACAACGTTGCAATTACGGTAAGTATTAATATCTCGTATGGGAAAGTCCACTCGAAGTTTACACTTCAGCTTTTTTAATTTTGTAAACTCATAGAGCTGTGGATGAGCTGCAATTTGCTTCGTGTCCCAGCACTAAAATATCTCTCTGGCGCCTGCTATGAATTTTTGAAAATTTAATTTCTAACGTTTATTTACTCAAAAACAAGTTAAGAGATCGGGTTCAAATAGTTTACCGCAATAGTCCTATAGAGACATAATGTTACTGTTCACAAATTTACAAACTTTCGGAAATTTTCAAAAACATATTGCTCAAAAACTGGCCACGCGATTCTTCTTTAATTTTGTAAACTCATATAGAGCTGTAGATAAGCTACAGTTTGCTTCATGTCCTAGCTCTAAATTCTTTTCTGGCGCTTGCTATGGATTTTTAAAAATTTGAGTTTGAACGCCCATTTAACTCAAAAACGAAATATCAGGTCGGGATGAGAAATTTGGTACCATTAAAAGTGTCCTAAGGGTACATAATGTTACAAGTTACTAGCGCATTTGGAACTATTGAAACTGTGAAATGAAAAAATATCAAAGCTTTGGTCATTTCAAAAACATATTGCTCAAAAACTGGCCGCTTGATTGGTTTTTATTTTTATAGGCTAATAGAGCTAGAAATAATCTACAATTTGGTTTATCTGCCAGTTTACATATTTTTCTGTGAGGCTTCTATAAATTTTTGAAAACCAAAAATTCATGCCACTCTCATTAAAAAAACGGAGGACGACAAATAATTCCTGTTTAAGCTAAAGTGCACATGAATATAACAGTAGAATCAGATTCAGAACTTAATTCTCAGGTGCAGCAATAGTGAGGAAATTTATTTTTCTCTTCCTTCCCTAATTTTGGAAAACTAATTTTTCCTTTTGTTTTTTGTTGTTGTTTAATCCTAAGGAATCTTTTTCGACGTAACATACGTAAGCATAAGAGCATCAGTCATAAGTTCAGAATAGGCGAGTTAGATTCCGAAACATGTAGTGCGTAAGAAATGAACATAGTATAATCCCGTGATAATAGTCAAAAGCTGACCTTGTACCGCATGAGCCTAAAATTTCTACCTAGCAGGTGCTTTATTTTAGTCCTTCTTGCAATGATAGATTAGCAGGGTTTTAAACTTAAACACCTCACAACTAAAAACAGTTCTTTGTTAGATATGCTGTATTTGTTGTGATTAGATATATAAAAGTAATTAATTTATATAGAGTATTGGAAAGTCCAGGCGAGGTGCTTTGCTCACTTTTTAGTTTGACACTAAGCAAGTTTACAGGGTCACACTGTAAAATTGTAAAATAACTGGCCAACTGTAATACTCTACGACATCTAAATTCGAAAGTTAGTGGGAGGAATTTTATTTTTGAGAGATTTAAAAGAATTAAATATGACAGTCCATAATCCTTTATTCGAGCTAGACAATAGTCAACGACTTGCATTTGTTAGCTTTCTCACCTGGTCAGGAGTCTCAACACTTTTTTTTCTATTTTGCCTCATGGCCTTTTTTCTATTGGTCTTAGCCAGAAGAAAGCCTTTTTTGATCATAAATACTTTTTTGAAAAATGCAAAATCTACGGTAATAAACGGAAAAGGTCACAGTTTAACACAGATAGGCCTTCGTCTGCAACATATTATGAGAAGCGGATCAGTTGACCCGTTCACGACCACCATTGGTCCAGGTACAACACGGGAAATGTCGGTTTTGGATTTACATATCTCACCTCCTAATGAGACTGTTCAAACCAATTAATCTTTGTTAGATAACCCATTAAATTATTAATTAAACAAACCTTAACTCCACATCAAGAGCAAATAATTTTCATCGCTGCAATTCGAATTTCATGAAAACTCTTCCAATTATCCTTGTTTCTGCAAAATGTTGTGGAATTGCATATTTCCATAGCTCCCCAATTAAAGTATCGCGTGATGAATCTCTGTTTGAACTACAAGTTTTGTCATAAACATTAAATTAGAGAGAATTAAAAGTGCCAAAACGTGATTGTCTTTAGATAATGGCGCTAAAAAATGCTTACGAACCTAACTAACTTTATTAATAATTCGCTAACTATAAGTGTTAAGAAAATCTGCTGCACCCTTGTTTTTATTTATTAAAACAAACAATTTAATTAATATTATTATAACTGTTATTTTTCCATTTAAAATACTTAGTTTTTTTGAAATAGTATATAATGCAACGAATCTATAATGATAGCTATTAATACACGAGTGAGCGGCTGCCGCTCGTGTCGTAATTTAAACGAGTGTATTAATAGGCATCATATAAGAGTTGCATACACTATTTTTCTACGTCTAGTTAGTTTAAAAAAATATTCATTAGCAAAATTTATTTAAACCTGTCAACAACTCTTGTAACTATGGTTACCGAAAATAATGCTTTGCTGCTATTGGTCAGTTTGGGTCATTTTATAATGAAAATCTGTATCGCAATGGGTATCATTATAGTATAGGCAGCGCACACTTAATAAGTAAATCAAAACGTAGGAGTTGAAAAAATACTTTTTGGGTGGGGTGGGGTGGGGTTAATAGTAAACAAAAATTACCAAAAGCATATTTTTGCGATGTCAAAATGTCACCTAATTGACGCAGATAGAATCATAATTTAATAATATACCATTTCATTACAAATAAAGAAGTTGATGTCATTTCCGGTGAAACCGGAAATAATAGTAGCTGAATTTATAGCCCATAACAAGCTTTTATGGTCTATAAAACAAACAAAAATTGTATTTGTTTGTTTTAATAACTAAAGAAAAATAAGGTGTGCCAGGTTTCATTAACACCCGGTATGGTTAAAGCTCCTGCACAAACTGCATTAAAAAAATCTCGCTTCTCGCTCTGTTTCGTGTCAGTGGACGCCCAAAGTTCGACCCAAGATCTTGTAACCCTCAAATAGAAAAATTAGATAAATTTAGTTCTAAATAATTTTTATATCACCGCTAGAGGACATCTAATTTTTTTTTGTTTTTCTCTAACTTTGGCTATGAAGTTTGTGGTTGCGGCAATAGACAAAGCTTCTTGAACTGTTGTGGTGACGGCTTTTCCTTACGAGCTACGGGACTGTAGAACCACCATATTTTTAATAATTTTAATAAAACAATATTATTCTTTTTACTAATTTTAGAACAAAGCGCTAAATTTACAAAATTTTTAAAAGTTTTCGTAACTTTTCAATACTCGCAATAAATTTTCAAAATGCCAAACATTTAGAAGTTTTCTAAAACTTTTCAGAATTATAAATAACTTGCATAATTTTCAAAAATTTTCAAATCTTCCAAAAAAATAGTTTCAAAATTGTTAAAACTCTTGAATATTAAAAACTGTTTAAAAATTTTCCTAATTTCATATTTTCTCGTCCTATGACTCTGAAACCAAGTCGGCTCGTAAGTTTGCGCTTGCGGTATTAGAAAAAGTTTCTTGAACCCTTACGCTAGCGGCTATTTCATAGGATCTGCGGTGCTGCAGAACCGCCACGTATTTATTAATGAAAAAACAAATTATTCTTTTTATTAATTTTCAAACTACGCGCTACTTTTGATGGCTGGTAAAGTTTAAATTTACAAAGCAATAAACCTGGATCTGTGCACCGATTTGCTTTCATTTCTCAAACATTTTGAATATTTTTATTAACATTCAAAATTGTAAATATTATTCAAAAATTGTAAAATTAAAAATTTTTAATATTTTCAAAACTTTTGAGTGTTCTCAAAATTTTTAATCATAATTTACATAATTTAAAAAAAATCCGAAACTAAGTCGGCTTATTAGGTTGTGCTTGCGGCATTAGACAAACCTTCTTGAACCATTGCGGTGGTGGCTATTGCATGGGAGCTGCGGTACCGCAAAACCGCCACTTTTTGAGTAATAAACAAGTTTTTTTTTATTAATTTAAAAAAAAGCGTTATTTTTGATAACTGCCTGGCATAGTTTAAATTTACAAAGCATCAAAGAGGAATCTGCCAGTAGCCAGCTTACGTGGATAGACACCACTTGTCTAGTAAAGATCTGAACACCGATTTGCTTCCACTTGAATTCTAATTGGCCATTCAGAGACTAGCATTCTACGTAGTTGTTTGGCCCAGTTTAACGTGCGTTTGGTTCTGCAGTCGTGTAGCACTAAATAATTTTTTTTGTTTTTATTTTATTGTAGGGTATTGTGGTTTTAAACAGCACCCGCACAATTTTAAAACATATTTTCGTCTGCGGCGCAACTTACTTTGGATGCGTCTCTTTGCAGAACCGGAACCCACGAACCGCCACTAGCGAGCGAGCCCGATACATAAAGGAAATCCAGAATACAAACTTTTTAGAACACTATTTCTAGCAAAAACTTCTTTTACGGGGTCGGATTTGTTTGAAAATATCCGTTCCTTTCCTACGGAAATAGCGTCATTTTTACTTTGTACATGACTTGCTCGTAAAAATCAGAACATAACAGATTGTATCGATTCGTTCCGAATAATTATTATTTAAGTACGGTTATTTTTGTTAAAGTTTATAAATTTTTAGCTGTTGCTTTTATTATATTATTATTTAAACCACAATCCATAATTTATTTCTTTTTTTCCTTAGCATTGCATGCAACGTAATAATTTAGGTACAATTAAAGCATTTTTAAATTAGCAAATCTGGCCAACCAATTACCCGTTTTCTCTTCAGTTAATTTCCTTTTTGTACCTTCAGCAGGTTCACAGGATCAACTACACTCCTAAAATTTGCTTCCAAGCCACACATTTACATTTTATGACAATAAGCAAACCAAAATACTCTGGAAGCTCATAAAAAAGGGAAAAAGATTTTCATTTCAATTACGTATAAAATCATCATGAAAGGGAACAAAACCCTTTATTTCTTTTGTTGTATTCCAAATAAGGTTCAACATAAAACAAAAAGAACGTAAATTTTGACTCTGCAATGCAGTTTTTTTTATTACTTTTATTTTGGAGACAATCTGTTGAATTTTTCTTCTTGTTTTTTAGCTTAAAAACTGAATTATTAATATGTAAGTGATTCTTTGAAAATATTAAATTGATTATTTCAGTTGAGTTTGTGTTGTCTTAACGTTAGTTACATTCATTATTTATTGTTATTGCAGTGAGGCCGAAGTACATGAAGCTTGAATATCAAGAAGAAGTAGTGGCAGGCAACGATGTTCAGTTCATTTGTGATGTGTTCGGCGCAAACCCTGAGGCAGTCGTCAAATGGTACAACGGCTCCACACTCATCACGAACGAGAGCCTTATTCAAACTTTTCCTGAGGCTATGGTACGTTGCTCAAACAATATTTATACTTGCTACCGCCCTTTGTTGCGACCGTTCCACCTAAAATAATAACGTTGGAAAAATTGTGAAAAATCTCGAATGTCCAGGGGAAAAAATAACGTCGCAAAACAACACGAAATATCATTTTCAGAAACGAGCGATAAAGTGGAACTTAAATTAAAAGATATGACTGCCTGGCCGCGGATGAGAAACAATTCTTAATTTTTAACATCAGATAAACTCATAAGTCATTTTTGGTGACGGCTCCCGCCTCGCCGCTAATCTTAATAATGCATCGGAGTTGTGGAAATGTGTCCCATCCGAGATAAAAGGGAGATAACGGGCTTCCGACGTTTCTCTCTGTTTTCCCTCTCGAGCGGGAAAAAGACGAGGGCGCGTTTTGGACGGACAAAAGTTACAAAAAGAATGCACCTCACCGACACTTGCAAATCTGCAAAATGTTTTAAAAGTGTCCCTGGCAAGTTTACTGTTACAGAACTAGTTTAAATTTTAACTGTGATAATTTTGATTTATGATCTAAATTATTGCGGGCTTTTCGGCGTATCTGATTCTGGAAAGTTTATTTCGAAACAACATATTTGATAAACCGGAAAATTCTTATTTATTGGAAATTCATGAAAGTTTCTCTGTTTTCAGCCAATAAGAACCAATGTTACACAAAGCGTAAGTACTTAGTTGTTTTGCCCTAAAGCTTTACCTTCATGCATTACTTTAATCGGATCCAGAGCCAATTAGCATCTACTCCATACCCGTTAAATCCCAACCCTGCAGATTCAGTTCTGTTTAAAACCTTTAAACGAAACTTGTGGAATATAATAAGCGGGTCCGGTTTCATCAAATAGAATCAAATCAATCCACTAAATGCGATTTTTGTAAATCAAACCCAACTTACTTTCTCTGCACATTTTCTAACGCAAATTTAAGAACACCCGAATCTATAAATACGGATCAAATAAGTTAAACCAAATTCATATACTAAATGGGAATTTTTTGAATCTAAATCCATTCATTTTGACACGCTGCACTTGGTTGGGTCTAAGATTAATTTGAATCCGAGTACAATTTAAACTCCAAATCCTGTTGAGAATACAAATCTAATTAAGGATCAGAATTTCTAAGTAAATAGGAATCCGAATTTATACATTTTAAAGCAGGATCCAAATCCATAAATAACTTATGTACAGTTTATAAGGAACATAAAAGAAGAATAATTTATTTTGCATTGTAAAGTTGTAAATTAATTTTCTAACGAGGTCGGAGTCGCGGTAATCATTTTAAGTCTGTACGACTACTAAACTTAATAAGATGTAAAAGTAGGAAGACACATGGACCGGAGGCTTAACATTCTCACAAGTGCAATAAATTCAGCGAGCGGCCTCCTTTCGTATGTAAAGCTGCGTGCTCCTGCGATATTTTAAAGTTTGCTCAGCGAGGAACTTCATCCGATACCTCGTTTCTTCCCTTTTCCTACCGCGCAATTTTCCGGTAACGCGCAATTCCTCCATTTTTAGTCAACTCCCACTACCTCTGTAAAACACACGTATCTTGCAACAACATGCACAAGCGCTTCACAAAACTTTGTTCGAAATAAGTTTGGGTAATTTAGAAGTCCGCTCTATTTTGTGTTAAGTAGACAATAATTTTGTGCCTGAATACGTAGAGTGTGATTTGATTAAGCTTCTGAAAAATTGTTGTTTTTATTGGTTTTATTTTTTTAAGCCCGATGGTACTTTCGTTACAAAAAGTGAACTCCAGTTCAAAGCAACTCGCTTCGATGACACCAAACAATTTAAATGTATGGCAGAAAATTCAGTGTCCCTAAACCAACACGATCCTTCTTTCATCAGACAAGAACAGCTACGTGTTAAATGTAAGTTACATTTGCTATTAGGTAAAATTTATTTTAACGTAATTGACCCAGCTCAGACGAAAAAAAACAATTAATTAAAAGTCCTGCTGCCGACTCAGTACTGACAAGCGATAAAAGTCTCTACTTGTTTAAATTATAGAGTTTTTGTACTAATTTTTCTATAATGGCTCAGTATAATACTATACTGGCTCAGCACTAACTGACTCACTACAGATAGCTATTGAATCTCTACTAATATACTTACCTTCGACTGACTCAGTACTCAATCGTGCAGCTGCAAAGGACGAAATATATTATTTCTATTGAATGATACTGTTAGCAGTGACTCACTCTTACTAAATACTTTAATAGTACTGGCTCATTGTCGATATTTTCAACAGCAGAAGCTACACTCCACAAAACATTAACTTTAACTGGTAATAATTTCTTAGACTTACTCATATTAATGACTCAGTGCTGACAAGCGGTAAAAGTATCTACTTATTTAAATTGTTCAGTTTTTGTACCTATTTTTTCTATAATGGCTCAGTATAATACTGTACTGGCTTAGCACTAACTGACTCACTACAGATAGCTATTGAATCTCTACTAATATACTTACCTTCGACTGACTCAGTACTCAATCGTGCAGCTGCAAAGGGCAAAATATATTTTTTCTATTGAATGATACTGTTAGCAGTGACTCACTATTACTAAATACTTTAATAGTACTGACTCATTGTCGATATTTTCAACAGCAGGAGCTACACTCCACAAAACATTAACTTTAACTGATAATAATTTCTTAGACTTACTCATATTAATGACTCAGTACTGACAAGCGGTAAAAGTATCTACTTATTTAAATTGTACAGTTTTTGTACCTATTTTTTCTATAATGGCTCAGTATAATACTGTACTGGCTTAGCACTAACTGACTCACTACAGATAGCTATTGAATCTCTACTAATATACTTACCTTCGACTGACTCAGTACTCAATAGTGCAACTGAAAAGGGCGAAAGATATTACTGATATTGAATGATACTGTTAGCAGTGACTCACTCTTACTAAATACTTTAATAGTACTGACTCATTGTCGATATTGTCAACAGCAGAAGCTACACTCTACAAAACATTAATTTTAACTGTTAATAATTTCTTAGACTTACTCATATTAATGACTCAGTACTGACAAACGATAAAAGTATCTACTTGTTTAATTTATACAGTTTTTGTACCTATTTTTTCTATAATGGCTCAGTATAATACTGTACTGGCTCAGCACTTACTGACTCACTACAGATAGCTATTGAATCTCTACTAATATACTTACCTTCGAGTGACTCAGTACTTAATCGTGCAGCTGCAAAGGGCGAAAGATATTGTTTATATTGAATGATACTGTTAGCAGTGACTCACTCTTACTAAATACTTTAATAGTACTGACTCACTGTCGATATTGTCAACAGCAGAAGTTACACTACACAAAACATTAATTTTAACTGATAATAATTTCTTAGACTAACTCATATTAATGACTCAGCACTGACCAGCGATACAAGAACTGACTTATTTTTGTTGCACTAAACTTTTCTTACTTCTTCTGTCGATAGTGATGTAGTGTAGAATCGTACTGACAGAGCACTACCTGACTCGTTTCAGAAGGCTGCTGAGTTCTTACGTCCTTTTTTTTAATCAGACCTGATCACATATTGAACTTCTACTAGATGATTTGACTGACTTAGTAATAAATAAATTTATAATGATAAAAACCGGTAGTAATGACTCAGCATTACCAAGTATTTTAGCAGTGCTGACATATTGTCGATATTGTTAACAGTATCTTTAAATAGCGTAGAATCACTGATACCCATGACTCATCACTAACAACGACGAACTTACACCACACTAAACTTTTTCTATTCATTTTGTCAACAGTGACTCAGTGTACGAATAAAAATAAACCGACTTGCTACAAACAATATAACTGACAAGCATCTTATTTACATCATACTAAACTTTTACTACTCATTTTGTGAAAAGTGACTCAGTGTAGAAATGTACTGACTTGCTACAAATAACTACTGAGTTTTTACCACCTTGTTCTACATAGACATAATCTTACATTATACTTCTAGTCAGAGCTTTGACTGACTCAGTACTTACTTTTTTTCCTTCAGATGGTAAACTATATATCGGTCGATACTGTTAAAGCGATTTACTATTATCAAATACTCTAGGAGACGATACTGTTAGCAGAAGAAATTGTTGTAATTGTATACACTTGCTCATTAATGACTCAGCACTCACTATCTCAAAATTAATAAATACCAGCTGTTTTAGTAACGCTCGACCTGTTGTGGTTTTTTCCTATGAACCATTCTCAAATAATATATAATATAATCTGCTTACAGTAAATGTTCTTGACATAATTTTGTATTGATTAAAGTACAAAAATACTTACAAAGCTTTTATGCTAAATTTTGACATTAATATTTCAGATCCACCCGTAGTTACTGTATCCTCCGCAAACATAACGGTAAACGAAAGCTCTCCTTACAACGTCCTGATCACGTGCCAATATTTAGCAAATCCTATGGAGATGATAAATATTTATTGGTAAACTATGATCATACTCATATAATTGTGTACTTTTAAACATAAAGGGAATTTACAGGTTAAAAGATGGTAAAAATTTAACGTTCAGCCCAGGCAAATACGAAGGTGGTAACAAAAAATTCCCTTCTCTTACAATAAACAACGTTACCAGAGATGATATGGGGGAGTATACTTGTACCTGTATGAATGCTGTGGGATCCTCCGTGTCGACAAACAGTGTTTACCTTAACGTGTATTGTAAGTATTGATTTTGTTTTTAAAATTCAATTTTGCTTTAATATTTCAATATTGTAGATCCACCAACTGTAGAAGTAATCATGGATCCAGCAACTCCAGTAAAATCCGTCGATGGTATAAACGTAACCGCGATGTGTAACGTGGTATCGGGTAATCCTCCTACGCTTTTGAAGGTAACACTTTTAGTAAACCCCACAACTTGAATTTCACTCGTTACCATTTTCAGGTAAGATGGTTTCTGGGCGACGAACTCTTAAAGGAACTACCTGAATGTAATTACACATCTAACGATTTGGACGGTTCTGGAGGAATGTACTGCAACGTTGATCCAATAATTCTGAGTTTGGTAACCGTCGATCAAAGTTTCGCCGGAAATTACACCTGTCAGGGCATGAACTATCTTGATTGGGGGTTGGAATCAGAACCGACAGAACTCGTAGTTTACTGTAAGCCATTTTATCGATAAAGTGACCTTTGAATAATTAAAGAATTTTAGATCCCCCAAGCGCTGCCAAACTTACCTACACCCCATCCAAAGTCATCAAAAGAGGTCAAGTTGAATTACAGTGTTCCGTTGATAATCCGGGACGACCCGAAAACCTATCTTATGTTTGGCACAGAGGAGGGCATAAATTGTCCAGCGAAACTGGCTCCAAGTTGATAATAAATCCTGTGAAACTAGACACAAGAAATAACTTTACATGCATGGCAATCAATGAGGGGGGTAAAAGCGACCCCGCCACTACTTTTATTAACGTATCCGGTAATTTAATTCTGTTTAAATTATTATTCGATGTAAAAGCGTATAATTTTAGCACCTCCTACATTTATCACCTCGTTGAAGTATCAACACGTGATCAGCAATCAATCAGACATGTCCCTTACATGCAGGGTGGAATGTTCTCCTTTATGCTTCATATCTTGGTTTAAAGGAAACGAGCAGATTGATACAAGAAACACTCGATTGTACGATGTAAAAACGACTATTCGCGATGCGAACGCAAAAACGGGCGATTTTGAATCAATCGAATCGACTTTGGTAAACTACTTTAACTAGCTTCCGGTTTAGGATTAATTATTCCGAATATTACAGATATGGAACGTCAGCGCTTGGCCTACGCACCCTTTCTCTAAAACAACTCCAACAGCAAACTACACGTGTTTCAGCTCTTCAAATGGAGTGGGCAACGGAGTTAGTGCTACGGTTGCAGTTGAAGTTGAATGTAAGTTGAAACTTTCAGGATATGAATAATTAAGCACTTCTCACAAATTTCAGATCCGCCGGAAAACTTGACCGTTAGCCAGAAACATGTTACAATTGGGGAAAATAGGGGGTCACTTGAAGTAAACTGTAGCGGCAAAGGTCACCCTTACTTGCGTTACGAATGGAGGAAAAATGATACCAACGAAATCATGTCCACAACACATATTTTAAGTTTGAAGGAAGTGCAAAGAAAACATGCTGGTCGTTATATCTGTAAAGCCTCGAATAGTCACGGGAATGACGAAGAACCCATGTATTTAATTGTGCATTGTAAGAAATTCGATAAACATTTTAAATAAGCGCTTATATTTTGATTTAATCTAGATATCCCGAGCTGTACCATATCCAGAGGTGAATATAATGGCAAGTCTGCGCTAATATGTACGGTGGATGCAAAACCGCAAACTGTAAACTTTACTTGGACAATTAAAAACATGAGCGACTCCTCTGAGGAACGTCTAAAGACTGAACAGCAAGGTATAAGAGGATTTCTTTTGCTTGACTCCAGCGTGGATTCCTTCCGCATATACCAATGCCAGGCCAACAATTCCGAAGGGATGGGTAAAATTTGCGAATTTAACGTTGACGGTAAGTGTCTAAGACTCTTCCCAAGTTTTGCTTTGTTTTAATCCCCAACTGTTTGCATAGCACACCAGGAGCAAAGTAGTCATATTGGAGCACCAGGTAACTTTCGAAATTAGTAGCGCATGATGCATGTGCAAGACATCAACACATACATACACGCGCTTTTCTCCTGGTTTGTTTTGATTTTTTGTAATTTTCGGTTAACGTTACGATGAATACTAAAGCAAATCGAAAACATTTTTCATTGAACTTTTGGTATTGATCTATCATAGAATGTTTCCTTTAAGCATTAGTCAAAAAAAGTGATTTAATATTAGCAGCATTAATACTCACGAGTCACGATATGTTTTAAATTTCTTCGCAGTTTCATTAACTGTAATTAGTCGCTTTTAGAAATTACACATATTTCGTACAAATTTTAAATATTCACACTGACAATATCGATTGACTATTACATACACCGTTTCCCACAAAAGTTGAACTATATGCAAAATGCATGGAAAATTACATATTTTTCAGATTTTATGCCCGCATGATACTTTGGCTAAGAATTTAAACTGTATTATTGTTGCTAGTGTCGCTTAGTAAAAAAAATAATATTTACATTAAAAATTAAGCAAAAAAACTAAATAACAATTATAATCAATTCAAGACGTTTCCTTCTAAACATAGTCACAACGACGCAGTTTAACGTCTGTGTCGCAAGGCGGTTGATGTACTGTCTTCTAAGCAGAAGTCCCCGGCGGCCTTGGGTCCAATTCTGTACGCGAGATTTTTTTTTTATTTAATTGTCACACCAATTTTATAATGAAATAGTAAAAAGAATATGGTTTGTACAGTAAATTGTAAATTTAATACTTCAGGTAAGTAATAAAATAAATAAATTGATAGGTGTTTCATTATTATAACGTAATTGAACATTAAAACTTTAGTTATAAGGAAAATGAACACAGTTCAAAAATTAAATAAATAACTAAAAAAAATTTAAAAATTTTGTCTCATCCAGGATTAGAACCCGGGACTTCTGCATAGAACACAGCATTCTCGCCCATTTTGCTACAAAGACAATACTGTGTTGTTATTCGGGTAATAAAAGGACACGTGGTGAATTTATTTATTTAGTTTTTTGCTAAATTTTAAATGTAAAACTTTGTTTTTTTTTTAACTAAACAGCACTAATAACAGCTAATAACAGCTAATAACAATAATACAATTTTAATTCTTAGCCACGGTATCCCGGAAACATATAATCTGAAAAAATATAATTTCCCATGTAGTAACAGTGCTGGAGCAGCCTTTGCATCAGGAGGCCAATTATTTTAGTGATTTTCAATAATTTTAATACATTAACATTTCATACTGAATTTGACCACATTGACTCGGCAGTAGCAGTAAACTGTAACATGTAGAATATTGACTATCACGGATTCAGTATTAAATTAATACATGTGTATGCTAAGGCAGCACCCGATGTTACAAGTAGTATAACCTACATACCTTTGCACTTAAGCACTTAATCTTCTATATTGACTACTTCACTGACAAATGGTTTTATGTCGATCAATATTGACATTTCTGATTCAGCAATAGCTAATATACTACTAACATAAGTAGTTACTCAATGACTATTGTTACTATACATAAGTAACTAATTCTTTACGCATAGTTTGACTTCCAGATAGACTCAGCATACGTAGACACTCATAACAATAAAGCTACCTCAGCACTAACGTGACTCAGAGTTGTCAGCTGCTGCAAAGAGAATTGACTCAGTATTTACGAACTGCTTAACTAATGATTAGCACTAAAACTGCACAGATTGACTCAGTAACAACAAATTTTAAATTTTAGTGTCATATGCGGAATTTTGACTGTCGACCAGTATAAACACTACTGGCTCAGCATTAATTTATACTAATACTGAGTCAGTGCTGAATGTTACGAGTTTACGACCGATATTGATTTAACATTTGCAGGTACTAAGTCAATATTCACACTGGGTCTGACACACAAACTAACTCAGCAAACCCGTATCATATGGTAGCTACTGTAATGCGCCGATACTGATTTTATTTAGCTTAACACTATCAGACACTCGACACTACTAAATACTAACATTAGTGATTCATCAAATATATTTGCTATTAAAAATAAACCCGTATTTGCAATAGGACTGAATCAATTTAGATAACAAATATTTCACACGTTATTTGACTAACAGACGAACTCAGACACTGACAGAGCTGACAGCACTAACCGATACTAGCAGTAATGACTTGACTTTGACGATTGTAGGCATAATTGACTCGGCAGTAATAAATATTATCACTAACGACGCAGCATTGTCACTTTTTAACAATATTGGATCAATATTTAAATATATTATGTGTCGATTTAATAATAAAAACGAATAATTTACACATAGCCTAAAAAGAAGACTGATTCAGTGTCAATTTATTTGGAAAGATACAAAGAGTTGACTCATTTATTGCCAATACTGATATTTTGCAGATATTGGCTCACAAAAAATCATAAAAACTAATCTTGTATTGACACGTAGTGACATATGCTCATTACGCTGCCTTACTCCACAAAGCAAACATTTTGGTTAATTGCTGATGCGTTTGAATTATATACTTGTACTTAAAATCTGCAATTCACTACACCATAATTTTCACTGCAATTAAAAACATGTCGTCAAGTATACTTGTATTTTTTTGCTCTAGTTTTAGCGTTACTATGTTTACATACAAATTGAAGGATACATTTAAGCCACCAAGTTTTGCTTTTATTTAATTGCTGAACACACATTTTGTCCAAATAAATTCGCATACGTACTTAATGAGGTCAGCTTGATAAATATAGGCTCTGACGGTGGTATTTTCCGTTTGCATTTCAGGGGTGGCACCGCCTTGGTGGCACATATTCGGTAGCGATGACATATTAATCCTCGTTGCCATCATCGCTGGCATTATCCTTTGCGCCATTTTTGTTTGTATCATCATCATAATCATCATCTGTGTCTGCAGAAGAAGAAGGGCGCGGAATAAGTGTAAGTTTCCCTTATTTATTTTTCGTGGATGTTAAATTTTTTCGATATTTTTTATTAAGTGTTAATGTAAATAATGTTCGATTTGTTTTTCCATCAATAATTTTTACTAACTGAAAGTTTTGTTTTTATTTTGCTAACGACAGATAATAATCCAGTGGAATTGGAGGAGAGGGAAAAGTAAGTTATACATAAATATTTATTAACGGAAAATGGTGTTAAGTGTGGCGGATATTTTCTGCTCTTCGGTAGATTTTTATCCCACAGGTCGCTAGACTGGTGTATATTCGAATAGATTAAAGAGAGTGGCTTTTGGGAGACTAATCTGATGGGATATACATATTCTGTAGACACTAACCCTGTGCAATAAAAACTGTGATATTATATTTTTTAATTGTACCTTTTATTGCTGTTGGCGTATTTTTATTTTCATGAGTTAGTTATTTATTATTGCATGCGCTGTGTAATCTTATCAGTTATCAGTTTTAAGGTAAGGAAAAATTTAGTTCATAGCGTTGTTGTCGGTAAATTTATTCGTTATGTAAGTACATACAAACCTGGATGTTGACGTGTTTTCTCTTAATTTAGCTTTTTAGATTTTAACGTTACGATTTGTTCTCGCACATTTTTTCGGTTATAATCGACCTATTTTACGTTTATATCACAGATTAGTATTGCACATTTAATTTAAACGAATAGTAGAAGACTTTAACCGTAAATCTGTAAAAGCAAGGGAAACGCACACCTTATAGAATATGGATGAAGAATGATGGTTCGTTTACATTTTCCTGCATTACAACGGCCTCCATTCTCCTTCCTCGTATTTATAATGGCATTGTTTATTAGTTTTGATTAGAAAGTAAATTACAAAAATAAGGTGTTCGTTTTTCACACGACCTAGTTAAACTGCTGACGCTTAAATAACGTGATTAACCTGAATTCTTAGGTTCCTTTGCACACAAAGTCCTGATGTACTTGGACTGCCTTTAGTTCCTTGCGGAAGGGTCACTTATTTAGGACATTCAGGTAGAAATGTTAAGAAAGCTTTCCTTTTGTCAATTTCTTTTCTGTAAAAGTTGCACCCTGCACGTTTACCTATGAACTTTGAGGTACTAACAATTAAATTTGAACACGTAGGTAGGTGTAGGTATTTTCTGGTTGATGTGATGTAAAAATACTCGAAACTTCGTTCCTCATATATGCACGGACGTTTCAACGTTAGTTGTGTGTAGATACGTCGAGCTTTTTCTCCCTTTGTTTGCCTTTGTCATTTATTTTTGTTTATCTTGCTAATGCCTGTTTTTTGTTTGTTTTGTTCCATGTTTTGCTTGTCAACATCCTTGATTTTGGACTCGTCTGCTGTCGCCCTTTTCCTACGCTGGCATAAAATTGTTAACTTTTTAAATTAGACCGGACGGTCAGTCTCCCGATACTTCCGGGGGTCTGTCTAAGTGGCCTCTCAAACCAGGCGTTCTGGTTCATGTAAATTCGATGAGAAACTTAAATGCGAGTCAAATTTTGCCCGCAGAACAATTCAAAACTGCTCCTCCGCTTAAGACCCAACGTACCACTAAGTACACCAGGAGTAAAAACAAGGTTTATGCCAGGTTAGAAAGGCTCAGAGACATTTTAGGGTTTGGTGACCAAGAATTAGTGCCTAGTGGAATTTATCAGAGTCCAGGAGGAGGTAATTTATGTACATTTTGGCTTCGCTGCTAGTTTCCCATTATATACAAGAGTGACACAAAACGGATTTTTTTACATTTTATTTTCTCTTATAAATTTAATTTCCTGCATTTCTTCTACATTTCTACCTGCCCTAGTTGCAATCCTTTAATGCAGCACAATTGCCACCATCACATAAATAAATGCTATACTCTCAATTCTTTAATCTCTACGAACTCCGCTTCTTCCCGACCTTCAAACCCATCACAATTACCACCACCACTAACACCACTACCACCACTATCATTACCATCACCACTATAACCGCTACTTACTACTACCCACCATAACCACCATAATTCCATGATCCCCACACCTCCAACACCTTTAACGCCATCACAATTACCACCACCAGCACCAATAACACTGCCATCACCACCCACCATCACCACAGTACTTATGTAAATGTCCCACCTTTAACTCTTTGATTGTTAGAATTTTCGTCTCTCCTCGCTCACCAAAATTACTACTCTTGGCATCAGCAGCAGATATAAATTAAAATTTTAGTGTCATAATTCATTATGCAAGCAATATGATAGGAAAGTAGCTCGGAGTCCCGCATTAAAAAAATATTTTTGTGTTTATTTCTGCATGTCTTTAGTAGTGACGTTTAAAAAATTTAAATCCTCGACCCCAGTACGACCTGAAGCGATGTCCAATCCAAGGAAAAGAAAAAAGCCTGGCTATGGTACGTAATTCGCTTTGTTTTTCTCTTTATTTATTTCTGTGTCGCTTAATTTTTTTATTTAGGTATATATTCGAGCTTTCTCTTTAAAAAACAAAATTTAAACAATGAATAATTGTGATTTATATAATTTTTCAGTACCAAACCAATCTACTACAGCAGATAGGGGAAGATTAGGGGGACCACCGAACGACGGCTCAACGGACCCCCTCACCAACCCCGACAAAGGATTCTACGAAAATCTTCCCTTCCATGGAATGCAGACCCCACCAAATAAAGTATGTTGTGCTTTATTCAGAGTGTTTTGACTTAAATTCGTCAAGACGTTTGCTGCTTCTTGTTCGTTTTTTTGTATGTTTTTTATGTTTTTGCATGTTGTTTTGCAGCCAGTGTCGATTATTGCGCCTTTCATGCAAGGAAATGCGAGAAATTTTAATATTTCCACAAAATCCCTTTTACCACCCCCTCAGCTACCTCTCTACCCCCCGATGTTGTCCTATCATAATTATAACCCTCGTCCTGTTCAACGACATCAGTCCTTTCACGGTTTCGGTACTTCAACTCAACCCCCGCGATTTTTGCTGCCGCAAACAAACAATTTGATGAATTATCAACCTCATTTACCATCAGTACTTTACAACTTACCCCCCAATTTAAAAGGAAATAGCACTGTGGGCGCAATTCGTACAACTCGCAATATTCAGTTAAATTTTCCCGTTAATCGCGTGCAGAGTGTTTCAAATTTAGCTCAAGTACCGTGTCAAAAAGGTAGAATTGTCGGCCGAAAAGAACAACAAAACGAGAATATCGATAAGCCTCTAAACTTGGCCGTTAATATAAAAGAGTGTAGCTCGTCAATACAGAACGCGAACGAAAACTCGGCCAATATTTTAAAATCAACACAAATTGCTAATGTAAACGAAAAACGCTTCGGGTCTCTGGAATTAAAAAAGCACAAATGTTACTCTCCAACCTTTTATTCCATGAGATGCAAAAAGCACGCTAAGAAGTACCCTTTAATTTACGCCATTCCTAAAAAGTTTAAGTCCAGCACGGAGCAGAAAGTCCCGATTGAAAATATACAGCCTCAGGGAGAAGTTTTCGTATTCAAGGGTGATCAAAGGGAATCTTTTCAGAACCTGACGGATAGCATTCAAATAATGGAACAAAATACAGAAAACAACGCCAAACAAGACTCCACAACAAAAGAAATTCCCAAACCGGCACCTCGTTGTAAACGACATAGGAAAAATTCTTGCCACGTTTACGAGAACGTATCATTTTTAAAAAGCGACCAAGAAAATTTGGATAGTTCTAATAATAGTTCTGAAAACGGGACAGGCGTCGAGATATCCGTAACTAAAGCTTTGGTTCACAACCCCAGTTCTGATGAGGGTGCAAAAAATAAATCCGAAACCCCAATAGTAACAAATTCGAACTTTAAAAGATCGCCCACAGTTAGAGTAGTTCCAAGCGTTATCAAACCGAAGATTGAGAGCCCCAAGGGGGCGCTTAACGCGCAGCTACAAGCCAAAATAAAACCACCGGCTGAATACCGTGAAAATCCCTCTCCAAAAACCGTTAAAAAATTTCCTGTCCCAGAAATGCCGCTTTTGGACACCCAAAATAAGTGGACGCAAAAGTTGCCCAGCGCTAATCAGGTGTGTTTAATTTTGCTTTGCTTTGCTTGTTGGTAGCAATAAATTGAGGATTTGATAGCAAATAGGCTAAAATAAAATTCAAATTAACTTATTTTTGCTCTTGTGCGATGTCAGGGTCAGTTGCTAAAGCAATTATCCAAGATATTGCCACAAAGAATGTTTTATCGACAAAACCTTGTAGGTTTCATGCCTGATTGCTATTAAATTTGAACTCGTAGCTCAACCTTATCGCATCGCTTAACTAACAACAAACTAATCCATTTTGCAGAATGCTTTTTATACGTTAACAACGCCCCATTTTAAGCACGTAGCGAGTCCCCAACTGTCCCAACAATACGCAGCAACCATTCCACATCAAAAACACATGAAGCTCATACCAAGAGCTCTGTTTCAAGACCAGCAGCTCTCCAAAAGTAAATCTTTCTCATCTAGAAGCAAGCAAAAGAAGCACTTTCAAATTCCTCTTCAAAAGTGCCACAGTTTTAAATTTCAAACGGCTGAAAGTTATTTTCAGCCGATCAAAAATGTGCACGAGGAGAACCTGATGAGGAACGGCTACGTCTCCGACTTTGGTCCCGGTTATCCCGACCGGGACCACGGTCGACCGCATAAGAGGGACAAGTATAAAAATAAAGGGCCCCTCGTGCTGAGGAGGCCGAGTGATTATCATCAGGATAGCGGTCGCTTTCAAGAGAACGTGCACAATTTGGTGCAGTTGCAGTATCCGCAACCATTATACTGTAGCAGAAATGTAAAGAAGGATACGGCCGATCGACCAAACGGCCTCGTATACGCCGACTTAGATATGCCTAAGAGTAGTAACAGTAGTAATAAGAAGAGTGGCCAAGCTGGTAGTCCCCTCACGCAGTTAAAAAAAAATAAACCAAAGACTGAATATGCAACGCTCAACTTCAACGAAGTTGGAAAGGAAATTGACGTTTAACATTCAGCTATTTTGTACTAACACGGCAGGTTTGTCTGTACTAATAATTTAAGTAGTTTATTTGCTTAACATTTTTTACCAAAAGCTAAGATAATTTCCCTTATTTTTTGTATAAGAATGAATTTTGCTAGTTTTAGAAGCCCTGAAATATTTTCATAAAATACTGAAACTTGACGTAAGTGAGTTTGGTCCTAAATATACCCAATTTAGCGCTTAATACATATATTTAATGATTTTGAAATACTAAATTTTGAAGTAAATCTTAAATTACTGAATTTGTGGCTCTTACAGAAATTTAATACCTCTGGTACTTTTTCCTGAAACACTGAATTTTGACCGCAGTGAACTTAACTCGGAAATATCCAATTCGGCCCTTAATAAATCTTAAATTCGAGGCATTTAATGGTCATGACTTTTTTTAAATTCTAAATTCGGCACTTTTTGGCTCTTAGTGGAATTTAATAACTCTTTAAAATTTTCTTGAAATACTGAATATTAGCCTAAGTGGGCTTAACCCTACACAAGCCTTTAATAAATCTTACAATCGAATCATTTAATAGCCATGAGCTTTTTTCTAAAACACTGAACTTTGTCTAAATAGGATTGATACTGAATAAAAAATTCAACCTTTGATGACCCTTAGAAAAATTTATAAGTTCTAAATGATTTTTTCTTCAATACCGAGTTTACGCCCTAATGGCCACTACATTCGAGGATTAATTGGCTCCGAATTTATTTCTGAAATTTTATATTAAAAAGGGCTTAGTTTTTAAATACTTACTGCAGCTCTTAATATCCCTTAGATGAGAGAAATTCAATAGCTCTGAATTTTTTGCTGAAAAATCATTTTCTAGCTGAAATGGGCTTATCATGAAATAGTTTAAACCCTTAATAGCTTTTGGATTAGAACAACATAATGACTAATTGTTTTTCTGGAATACTAAATTTTGGTCTTATTCCTTCATATATATTATAAATTAAAATAATTATTATTAAAAAATTGACGTAGAATAAAAATATAAAAATGTTTCATGTTCCATCTGTGGATAGAGACCTTTCATTTAAAACAAATGGTCCAAATTGGTGAAGCGGTAGCCGCTGGAGGAACCGGAGAAAAAAAACCTTTGTGCTTTTATATACGTATGGATTCTATCGCAATCTCGTGAGTTTCTTTGTTACAACGGAAACAAAATTTAACAAATATTGATATTTGTCAGTTATTTTTTCCTAAACAGGTTTGGTCGGCGTCCTTTTTAAAAACCCTATTTTTAAACGTCATGCACGAAATATTTTTCGCTGTAGTGCGCGAAATACTTCGTGCACGTTGTCAAGATAAACAACTCCAATGTGACATTTTGCATACTGAGATTAATGTGAAAATGTCATCAGTTTTTGACGTCTGTAGGAAAAAATATTGAATTTTGATTTAATTGAGCGCAACCCTCAGACACTCAAACTAGCAAAAAAGTTTAGCTCTCGATATTTTTTTGGAATTTGCACGGAATTTTGTTCTAACTAGACGAGACTTTCAAATATTAAATTCAGCTCTTAATAGTTCTTCGATTAAATAATAACTTTGACCTAAGTGGGTTTGATTTTGAAAAACTGAATTTAGCCATTAATAGCCCTTTATTAACCCTATTTTTTTTTACTGAAATACTAAAGTTAGCTGATTCTGGAAAAGAACTTGTTAATATTTTTCACTGATATTAATGAAACAGAATATGTTTATTGAAGAAACGAAATTTATTTCCTAGTGTACTAAATGCAACTTTCAATGGTCCTTGACAAAATTCCAGGTGGGTCTCAAATTCAAAATTGAATATGTGTGATCAGTTTAAGGGGTGAACACTTAGCTTTTCTGTAAAACTGCATTTGCTGCTCAAATTTACAATTCTGATCAATAATTGGTACATTAAACTTTCTAAATTCTGTTTTAGACCAATGGAGCATCTCCGGGCGGTAGTGACACGTATATATTTTAAAGAAAAGGTAAATCCCTTTAATCCTCACATACATAATTGTAAATTTAGAGCACGCATATCCCGGCTTTATGACATAAAATATGCACTAACACGAGTTGTGGCAACTTGAGGGCTTTCCCCATGACAGACAACAAAAAGTTAACATCTTTTTAACTTTTACTGATGCGTTCCTTTACACATCATTTAGCTAATGCGTGATGCTTTATCACGTAATTTTTTTCTAAAGTAAGATATGATGTTCTTTTATGTCTAAGAATTTGTGCATAACGCTGGAAATTATTTTGAACAATGATTTGGAGCGCCTGAAGTAATATTTTTCTTAATTTTTACAGCCATACAAGCCCGAGTTCAGCGACTTGGATTATGCCGACGTTGATTACCATTATGGACCCATAAACTACAAGCAAGCATCCATTTATGCCCTTGTCAAGAAAGATAAAAATAAGAATAAACTCGAAGATAAAGAATACGACGATCTTTTGTAAAAAATAAATATCTTTCAATTATTTTATGTATCCCCCTAAAATTTTGTACTTTTTGTCCTAAACGGTTGTGTATCAATGTATTTCTTTATTTAATTTATTTTTAATTTATTACAATAAGCCTTATTAAGCATTTTAAAAATTGAAACTGCCATTTTAATTTTTTACTTACAACTTAGTTTTATGTATAATTGTATATTTAAATACTGTGAAAGCTTCAAGCCAAATTTGTAAATTTTTGTGACTAATACTTAATAACATCACTTTGAGCCGCTCGAACAATACGACTTTATTTCTTTTCTAGCTCAAATTAAGTATACTCTGGCTAAAGTCTAATTTTTCGTGCGACTCGATTCGAAACTAAAGTTTTAAGTGTGCCAAAGTTCGACTTTAAAAATACTGTGAACTGTGACGTCCATTTTTAAAAATTAAATGACCTTTTTAGATTTTGGTGTGGTGCTGCAACTAATAAACTTTTTGGACTTTTATCGAAATAAACACTTTGATTTATTATTAGGGTATTTGTATAGTTATTATTACCTTGAAATATAATACCCAGTGTTATATCATATGTAGAAACGAAAAATTAATTAATAAATTGTTACATTCTACAAAAACAAACTTTTTTTTTCTGTTCAATTTATGTTATATAACATCTAAGCCATAATTATTATGTTCTAATAGAAGAGTATGAAGATGGTCTTTATTTTGGAAAAAATACCGAAACACATTACTCTTAATTTACATTTTTCCCCTCGAAATTTAGATCTAAGATTGCACCTATCATTTCAAATATGTCATTAAGTTCAGTAATGATTTTACGAGTAAATTTAGAAGAATTTTGATGTTATAAAAATGAATAATGGAAGAACGTGCAAAAAGGTACTCTTAACTCCCTCTTAAAGCCCTCAAGCTTTAAATTAATTAAATTTCAGATACCTGGAATAAGTTACTGTAAATGTTGTAAAACATTTTATGTCAATTTTTGTTACTGCGTCCAAAATTCTCCAACTACTGGAAATGGGGAGGCCTCCCTTACTTCCCATAACAATGGCCTAACTTTAATGACAAAATTTCTCTACGTGATTTTTATAATTTACAATAATGGAAATAAACTGCTGAAGTTTAAAGATCATTATAGCCAAAATTTTTCAGCTTTGCAGAAGAAAAATGATCAAGATTTTAAAAACATTTACCAAAATTATCCTTTTTCCAAGTATATTAATTTATGCACCTATAGAAGGAATAATATCGCACCTAACCGCAATTTTTACGTTTGTATGATGACAGTACATTCGGAAGACGAAAATGTTGTTAGTGAAGTTGGTACCTAACATTTATTTCTTATTATTAATTTAATTCTAAACTTTTAACACAGCAAGAATCATCAAATAAACAATCTTCTTTGGAAAACACTCCACGAAACGGAGTTTCTGAAACAACTTCCGCTAGTACGTGCAGTTTGGCTTCCAAAAAGTCTACAACTGGCAGCGTATTGTCCCGAATTTCAAAATCTTTAAAAAGAAAAAAGAAATCTTTAGAAACACCAAATGTTGACGAACTTTTCAGTCCAAAACTTTCCACGGATGGACATGAAACCGAAAGTTCAACCCTTCCGAGTCCTTCCTTGCAAAGCATCCATTCCAAAAGCAAAATTCCCATTTTAAAATCCAAACAAAACGTTCAGAAGGCAAATCAGCTCATGTTAATGATTTTTGTGTAACTTATCAAAACTTTATTAATTATTGTTTTAGGAATACAAAGCTATACCCAGTCCTAAAACATCTATTCAAACGCGTTCGTTTTTTCGGAAACTTGTTCCCAAACAGCCAAAAATTGAGGAAACTTTGAATAATTATACTACTTCTGACGAAACATTAAAGAAAACAAGCGAAGAAGCGTTTCTACCGGAAATAAAAGAGCAATTATCAAGTGGCATAGGAAGTGAACCTCAACAAAATCGTTTCGGTACTAAATCTTTCCAACAGGTTGATAATATGGAAGAGTTTTATTGCCGTGGGAGTTCTTCCCATGTTTATAACCAAGTTCACCTTAATTATCTGTAAGAAAAAATGTCCATTTTTTCCAACTTCCGCCTAATCTTATTTTTTACTTAAAGGTCTTCAAATTTAAAGTCGAATCTTAATCTTCACGAGGGTTTACAAGAAGTTGTAAATATTTCACACAGACTTCAAGAAAGTGAAGCACACTTAACCCATGTTATTTCAAAATACATCCTAGACCATAATTTTGAAAAAGATTTGTGTAAGTTCTTGAAAAATTCAAAATATTGTTTGTCTAATCTAATTCATGATAGTAAACGTTTTAACAAACCATGCGAAGTTACATATTGAAGCAGAAAGACGCACTCAAAATTTGGCCCATGAAATGTGGTTACAACAAAGTGACATGATGAAGGCTCAAGAAATTGCCCTTCAAGATAATTTGAGCAGTATTGTTAAACAAAACAGAAAACTTCAAGATGAAATGGAAAATTTAGTTAGATATAATGAAAAGCTTCGCATTGCTAACGAAAGGCAGTTTTCTAATTATTTGAGGCAACCACTTGGTATGAAAATTATTAGATTTTTATATATGTAAGGTAAAGTAGAAAATAGATACAACTATGAAAAATAGAAAAAGTTTGTTACGGGAAAACTTGGTGTTAGCAACACCGTAACAGAAGGTGGTGCACTCGGCCAGCTCAAAGTCGAAGGAGGGTGTGGTTCGTTCTGTAAAACGGGAGGGTTCTTCGCAAATAACTTGGGGGCAGTGAAATTGGGGGTGATTAAAGAAGGCGCCACCTGTTTTTGATTGTCTTAATAGGAGTTGTTGAAGCAGGAAGGGCGGGCCGACGTTCAAGGGGGGGAGAAACAGGAACCTCCCTTGGTTGGCAGCTCTCCTGGAGTTTGACCTACCTTCGGGTTTCCACCTAAATGGAGTTTACAATGTTTACTTATAACTATGCTAAGGGTAAACACCGACGGCAAATAAGTCACAATGGTTAATTTGAACACAGAGTATATTGAATAAAATGTAGTTAGCCGCAGATTGCGGTTATTAACGGGTAGTATAACTAAAGAACATATATACACTGTGTCCATAAAGTAACTCCCCCCCCCCCAACTGGCGACTGGGTGCCATTTTGAAATTTTTTTTTGAAATAGAAAGGGGGGTCGAGTGACACCTCATTTGAAAGGTCTTTTAATTCTGCGTCTGATCCTAGAGTTTCAAAGAAAAATATTCAGCCATAACAAAATGGCGGATTTTAAACAAATGGACTCACTCAATTCAAAATTGTTTTGATTTTTTTATTCAGGGTCGAGTGACACCTCATTTGAAAGGTCTTTTAGTTCTGCGTTTGATCCTAGAATTTCAAAGAAAAATATAAACCAATGGACTCACTCAGTTCAAAATTGTTTTGATTTTCTTATCCAGTAGTCCACTTTTTCATTTGCGGGACTAAATTTTCCCAGAAATATCTCAGGTGGCTGGAAATAATATTGAAAACGTTATGTTCCAACAAGACGGTGCGCCGCCTCATTATTACACCAAATTTTGTAGAATAATATCAAGTCGTTCAAAAGTTAGTTGGGGGGGGGGGAGTTACTTTATGGACACAGTGTATATACTAATACAGAGCGGTTTTAGGCAATGTTGCGATATGCGAAATTTTCACCCCGGAGCGGGTTCCCTTTATTACAAGGTAAGGCCACTCCGGCACGGATTTCGGACAAGAAATACAGTAATATGAACGCATGCAAATATATCAAGAATATAATTATAATCGACGAAAGGTTCTGAACCGGAACACATACAAAATATTTGGAGGCTTTTCTGTACCTCTATACACTGATTAAATATGACTGTGTAAACGTACTTACAAAGTCGTAGGTTACTCCACCGAGTTTCTTCCCTTAGCAACCAAGGGGGAAGGTTGTTTGCACCTCACCAGATGGTTAAAGGTGTGGGTGGGGTAGCTTAATGAAACGGAGATGCTTCGAGAAAGTTCGTGAGCCTCTAACGAGATATTTGATACAAGGGGGCAGCTTACGGTTGACGGTAAGAGGTAATTCGAGAGATCCAGGGGTGGCTTCGATGGTGACCTTGCAGCGACGCCGAAATCCGCACTTGGCGACTTTATTTCGTGCACAAAACGGCAAACAAAATTCAGATAAGAGCCCTTTATTCCACAAATGAACACACACCAATATTGCTTTTAATCCGACTATGTCGAGCGAAATATTAACGGTAGATGACGGTAATTTGGGGTGTCACAGGGGTGGGCACGTTACTAACAAGACCTTCAACTAGGTTTTCCCAGAAGAGGGTGGTTACTTTACATTTGGAAGCTCGTAAGCTCAAGCGGCGAAACAGAACTACACGCTCTCAGAGTTTGAGATCAAATGACTTAAGCTTGCTACTCAAGCCAAAAGTCACTAGCGTCTAGCCCCCTATATTCCTGCCGATCATGAATTGCGCAATATCATGTAATAATGCCGTCAATCAGTGAGTGAATGCAAATTTGTCTTCGTATTTTTTCTTTAAAAATATAACTGCTATTAACAAATAACCTCGCGTTAACAGCAAAACGCAGAAACAGTGTTTAAAAAAAAACTATAAAATAAAAAAAATTTTGGTTCCAAACGAGATTCGACCCCGCAACTACTTATGCAGTAAAAAATCAGCACGACCGAACACACCCGCATATCCACCTGCGCCACTGCGGTGTTGTGGTTTACTTACATTTCAGCTGCATGCAGAGGAGGTATGCAAGTCATGTGAGGTATGATCGGCAGAAATATAGGGGGTAGACGCAAATGCAAAGTCGGCGCGCCCAGCGTCGGAGTCGCGCGTTAAAGCGCCAGGGGCGGCTCGAAAGGGAATTCACATAACAAGTTGAAAAAGTTAACTTGTTTGATAAACGATTTACAAGACAAATTAAGGTGGTGAATGAGTTCACTTAAGTCAAATATAATCACTTTTCCTTTGTCCATTATCAGATACCAATAACCATCTGATAGAAAATTTAAGCAAAAACAATGACACACTTCGGTACAAAGCAAGCAACATGGCTGCCCAACTTGAAGAACAGGAAAAGGAGTTTCAAGTATTGCAGAGAAAGAGTCAGCTCTTGGAGCAACAACTCCGAAATTCCAATTCCCACGTGCAAAATTACAAACGTAAGATCTATACTGAACTAAATTAATGAAGACAGGAAATGGTAGAGTCATCAGGTACTTTTATAAAGAAATAACGCATGGCTTGTTTGGGCATCTAAAAAACCCTGAGTTTGTGAATTCTAACTTGGCCGGAAATCCAGAAAAATGTTTTGAAAAATGTGCATAATATTACAAAATAGTGAATTGCGCGTTTTTATTGCATGCTTTTTTAAGGTAGTGATAAGAAACCGAAAAGCTGATAAAACTCTGCGTAAATAAAAAAAATAATGTTCTAGCCCTAATAGTTTCTAAAGAACCCGAGTTTTTTCATTTGGTCTAAAATTCGTGTTTTTCCGATTTCTTGAAATACTTTTGTCCGTGTTTACAAACGAGTTGAAGTACACTAAATTTCCTGTAACTCCAAAAAGAAAACAATCCTCTAACCGTAATAGGTCGCGAGTTATGGCCTCTCAAAGTAGAGTATTTTTGACCGTTTTTCGAGCCTATTTCGAAGGGTTACGTATAAACTGGTCAATTACATCACCTGAGTCCGTCGAGTTCAGTGTAGTAAATCTAAAAAGACTTTCTGTTCAGATCTTCTTTCTAACACATTCTTCGAGGTTCTGCTTTCTGACAAAGTTGCAATTAATTCCTACACATAAGCTTTGAAAATGTGCAAATGTTTAAATATCCAATCGAAGAGATCAGAAAAATAACTATTTAGTTTTGATTACATGCATTCCCTACATTGGGTATTCGCACTCGTTATCAAGTTAACATTACTTTGCAATTGTATTTTTAGAACTATGTAAATATTAAGTAAATATAAATGAGCAACTGTGAGAAAATTCAAATAAAGAAAATTCAAAACCCTTTAGTTCTCACAAGTTCTTGTGAGAACTAAAGGGTTTTGAATTTTCTTTATATGTAAATATTATCTATTCTTTGATACGCACTTCGCTATTTAAAGTTCTTTTATTATAGCTGTAGCAAATTCTTTCTGAAATTTGTATATCGCTTCTTATTTGAGTGTATTTCCTGCAGTCCATTGGAAGATGTTCTGTGGATAGTAGCACATTACATGTTTCACAGTGTTCAGGTTCTGGTTTGTCGTTTAATAGAAATTTGTGGATGATTCTGACATGGCCGATTTTTAACTTTGTCAGGCTTACTTGTTCTCTTTTGTTGCTTGCAGGGGAACCCCAGAGATCTATAGTTGTTCTTATTTTTCTGAGTTTATTATTTGTTATGTTTGTCCAGTTGAGTTGCTGTTTTCTTCGGACCGCTCTCCCTATTTCACTTTTAAATCATAGATTAGTATTTGGCAATTGGTCCAAATGGGTTGTCATCGCTAATAGCTCATTTAGCGGCTCTGTCACTTCCATATCTGCCTATATGAGATGGAATCCACGCCATTATTACTCTTTTATTTTGAAGGTTAATAGTGCCCAATGTACTATTGATAGTCTGTACTAGATAATTGGTACTGTGTAGATCTTTTGTGCTGTGAATAGCACTTAGTGAGTCAAACCATATTGAAAAATTGTTATGATTGTGCGTCGTTATGTGTTTGAGACTTTATAAAATGCTGTGAAGTTCTGCTATGTGAATACTCGATATTTGAGATAGCTTGTATTTGTGTATTTGTTCATCGTATATGAAAGCCAATCCAGCACCGTCATCGCTCTTGGATGCATTAGTACATATATTTGTGTATTCAACGTATTGCTTTTTGATATCTCTGTACTTATTTTTAAAAGTCTAGAAATTGTATCTTCTTTATTGTATTGTGCTAGGTCAAGTATGATTTTAGGTTTGCTGATGATACAGAGTGGGAAATTATTATGTGTTTTAGGCAATAGTTTGGCAATTTTTAAATTTAGATAATCTCATGTCCTATGGGCGTATTTTTGAGATGCAAGCAGGGTGTTGTTTCGTTTATGGTTATGTATGAGTTTGGCAATAATAATAATAATAATAAAAATAATCTTTATTAACGTGCTCATAAATAGTAATATAAAGTGTTGTTAGAAATTACAAAAAAAAACAACAACTTGATTAAAAATTAATTTTTAATTTACAACCGTAGTGAAGCACATTAATCACAAGGCGAGATTCAGTTTCGGGTAACCCTACTCCTGACCATCTAAACCTTGGATTAATAAATTAAACATAATTAGGTAAAATACCTACACCTAGAGTTACATTTAAACCTAAAGTATTCTGTGATGGCACCATCCACATAAAACTGTACTGCCACCTGAACCCATCAGAGTAGGTCGATATAAACAAAGCAAGCTACTGATTCTGAAAAAGTTCTGTATGAAATTTTGTTTTAAATAATTTAGAACTGTAAGATTTGTATCCCGTAGATAAACTGTTGTACATAGAATACATCTGGAACGAAAATGACCGCTCAAACAGAGTTGTTACATGAAAGGGAGGTGAAATTTGGCTTCTAAACCGAGTAGAAATATTATGTATATCGGTCCTAAAAGTAATTTTATTGTATAAATAAGGAGGTTTCTTTGTTAATAAGATCTGATGGAAAAGACATTGGCATTGCAATATTATAAGATTCTGCATTGTCAACCAACCAGCATCAGCTAGCTTGTGAGATATACGTTCATATTTTCTAATGCCGTATATAAACCTCAGACAAGCATTTTGAATCTTTTGAATTCTTTGAGCAGTAATGACATCTAGTGCTGGGTGGTAGATCGGAGAACTGTAATTAAATTGCGATAACACAAAAGCTTCACATAAATCCTTTTTAATTTCGCGGTTTAAATAGGACCTATGAGGATATAGTTTCTTGAGATGTAGATAACTCTGACATACTTAGATATTTGGTCTCTATAACGAAAAGTGTTGTCTAGCGTTAAACCGAGACTTTTAGCTTTGGTAACAAAAGGTATTTTAATGTTATTAATATTGATATCAATTACATTACTTAAATTACGACAGCAGTTTTTATTTCCAAACAATAGCGCAGCAGATTTGTCCGGGTTAATCTTACGCGAATGACGAACAGAAGCATCGTAGATATATGGCAAATCCAAGCTTACCTCATCAATAGCTTACCTCCAATTTGCAGTTGTAAAAGAATGGTATAACTGAGTATCATCCGCGTATACATGAATATTCGAAAATTTAACGTGTTTCATGAAAACAGATGTATATATTGAAAATAACAGGGGACCTAAAATTGAGCCCTGTGGAACACCCTGAGTTACCGATAGCGAACGTGAGTCCTGCTTATCCAATCGAACCGATTGTCTCCGATTGCATAGATAACTTCTGATTAACAAAGTAGCAGCATGGCCAACTCCTAAGTATTTTAAAATTGTAATAAGAGTATTATGATTCACTGTATCAAATGCCTTACTGTAATCTAACAGAACGAGTGCAGTGATCTTTCCCTGGTCAGTGGCATTCAAAATATCATCAGTAACATTGAGTAAAGCAGTTGTACAGCTATAGCCAGATCTAAAACCAGATTGAAATGTAGGTAAAAAATTGTGATCATTGATGAAATTATTGAGTTGATTACGAATAACTTTTTCAAATACTTTGGACAATGCAGGAAGCAGACTAATAGGTCGTAGGTCTTTAATTCCAGTAGGTTGCTTATTTTTAGGTAGTGGTTTGACAACCGCATGCTTCCAGCACTGCGGAAAAGTATTTTCAACAATACAAGAATTAATGATATGTGTCACATAAGGAACAATAGATGGACAGCACAGTTTTATCATACTTATGTTTATATCATCATTTCCAAATGCAGTTGATTTGATTTTATTGATAATATCCAAAATAGTGTTGGTATCTACTGGGAAAAAGTTAAAGTTTAAACTTTGGTAGATGTTTTGTTCATAAATATCAAGAGGTACTGTATGTCCATCACCGTTAACCTTAAGAACACCGTTTACAAAATAATCATTAATCATATTAGGATCATGCAGATTGTCTGGTAAATTAACTTGTTTGTCTTTACCAAGACCAAGCATACTTAAATTTTTCCATAAAGTGCTATTATCGCGATTGGAAGATATGAAATTGAAATATGCTCTTTTTTCGTTCTTTAAAGATATATTAGTTAAGTTACGTAATGATTTATAATACTGCCAATGCTCCGGTAGCTTGGTTTTGCGACACTTGGCTTTAGCTTTATTTCTTAACAACATAAGATACTTCAAATTGTCAGTTAGCCAGGAAAGGTACGGTTTAGTAAATTTATAAGTTTTAATGGGAGCGTGTTTGTCAAACAGCTGTAAAATCAAATTGTTTAGGAATTGTAATTTTGCATTTACATTAGTGATTCGAAATATGTAATGAACCGGTAAAGTTGCTAGGTCGGCAGTAAATAAGTCGAGATCAATTTTTTTTTAATTTCTGAGCTTTCTCTTTGACGGCAACTCAGGACGCGCAACAGTAATAACATCACAATAGACAAGATCATGATCAGCTAGATGACAATCAATTACACCACTATCAGCAATTAACAAACTATCTGAAGTAATAATGAGATCTATAAGTGATTGAGAATTATTGGATACTCTTGTGGGTTGATTAATAATTTGATTTAAATCAAGAGATTCTAGCATATTTTGCATGTATATCGTAGCAGAGTGATCTGGTTTAAAAAAATCAATATTGAAATCACCTAAGCAAATTATATTATCAGAAAAAGACATAGACGTAGTGACAGAGTTTTCAAATTCATCAAGGAATAATTTATAATTTCTTTGTTTAGGATTATATAAAGCACCTAGTATTAATTACGTTGGTTTCTTAGGCTATGGCTAATTGTTGCCTCGTAAGTTCAAAAGCGGTTCTCCTGTTTCACAGATGTTAGGATTTGATGTCTTCATGCCATTTCATGTGCCTTCTCAATATCAAAAAATGTAGTTATAAGGTTTTGTTTGTTTCTAAAGGCTTTTCAGATTTCGGTTTCAAGTAAAACTATATTATCCATGGTGGAACATTCTCTGTTTAAAAGTTTTTGATTAAGTTCTTGTTTTCTAGAGACCAGTGGGTGTGTGTCTGTGTGCGTGGGTTACGCCTCTACAGGCGAAGGTACTGGACCGATTTTGATGAAATTTTAAATCAAGAGGTATATCGATAATTTTAGTTCTAGTTAAGCTTTTCAAAAAAATTCGAAACCGGAAATAGAAGTTAGACATATCTTTGAAGTAGCGTTTTTTTCCAAAACAAAATTTTGAAAATTTGAGCACGAAATCTGAGAGAAGAACTTCAGGCAAATCAAAAACTGTTTTACCGAACTCTCTAGCTTTAAAGTGGCGACGGCTACAGCATTTTGAAAATTTCGACTTTAAAGCCCATTTACACAAAAATAGTTGTCTGATCGAGATTAGCTACCACTTATTTAGTCCTTCCTAGGTAGTACATGATAGTACATGATAAAATAAAATAAATTTCGAAAATCTAAAAAATATCGCAATGGCGCTGCTTCAAATGTTTGAAAATTTTCATTAAAAAATTTCTCTAAAACTGTCCACGCGTCTTTTTTAAACTTTCTGAGCCAATAGAGCTTGCATTGAACTAAAAATTTACTTTTTACTTATCTCCCAAATTTTACTCTGCGCCTTCCAGGAATTTTTGAAAAATTTAAAATTGATTAATTATTTATTCAAAAACGCCGATCGTTATAAACTTTTATCAGTTCAATAGACTATTTAAAGTACTTTATTAGGATTTTCTAAAATTGCAACTATTTTCAAAATTAAGAAAAAAAACGATACTTTTTAAAATCAACAACGCGTTTACTGGCATTTACGTAATTTTAACTACATTTCATGCGGTGCATATTTTTGATAACTTCCCAAAAAAAGCTAATATAGCTATTTTTGTCCGACATCCGAAGCGGAATTTGTAATCCGCCGATAGGCGCGTCGGCGGGCGCTTATCTTGCTTTGGTGGTGCAGGTAGTCGCTGCTTCTATGGGTAGAATTACGGTACGGAAACCAGTTGAACAGGCTATCGCAAATTCAAATTCCCGCTGCTTGCTTTCTTAGAAATATAATACTTCCTGAACTGTACACCGTTATAATTATTAAATGTTACACTTTTGCAAATACGGAAACGGCAAGTATTAGTATCTAGTATTGGCTACAAACTGTGTTTTTTTAAGCTTTAATCTTACTGTAGCGCTTTCTATGAATTTGGATGGATGGAATGGAAGGCTATAATTATAAAATTTACACTTCTGAAAATACATTTTAGTATGCGAAAGTCCACTCAAAGTCCACACTTCAGCTTTTTTCTAATATTTTGCTAAGGCAGCATGTTAGGGCAGTGGGTCCGTAACTTGATGGGTCTATTTTCTGTTTGTTTGGTTTAAGGATAGGTATGATGATGGATAACCGCTATATTGTGCGAACTGTGTGTGTATTCTTAATATAGTTATACATATATTTCTGGTAGATATGGTTTGGTTTGTCTAGAAAGGTTTTTGATTAATGTCGGGAGGATATGGTCCGGTCCTGGGCTTTTGGACTTAAATTTCTCAAAAACTTCGGAAAATTCCCAGCTAGTAAATGGATAATTTATTATACTGTTTGTGTCGTCGGGTATAGCTATTGCTTCAGTGTCTAGTTTTTTTTATATAAAAAGAATGGTGGGTCGTATTGTTCGTCACTCGAACTGTGTGCTAATGTTTCTGCAAAAACGTGGCTATTTCCGTCGGTTTTATAAATATTGTGTTTTTATGTATTAGTTCGTTTATATTGCATGTTTGTTTCTTTGATTTTCTTTATTTTGGTCCACATTTCGCTAAGGGTTTTTTCATTGTTTATGGACGATACGTATTTTAACACGATATTTTTTACTAGTTTTAATAACTTTTTGTCATTTTTTAAATTGTATTGTTTTCTAGTGTTCTGTGTCTTTTGTATTGATTGGGAGCTTTCTTGTAATCCTTGGTAGCTTTATCGCAGTTTTCGTTCCAACAAGGGAGCTAATATCTGATGGTTTTGTATGAAAATTTTTGTATGAATTTCTGAGCGATGTTTTGCATAATCTTATTAAAATTGTTAATCAAAGAAAAGCAGATAGAGTGTATTGATGTGAATATTCTATATTCTCATGTGTCTTCGTAATTAATTTTTATAGTTTTTGGGATCATTTCATTTTCGGTTGGAGCAATGTAAACCTACCTGGGGAAGCTAAGTATATGATTGTACTCAGCTTCGTGCGTACCCACGCGATAAAATTACACGTGAAATAGTTTTTAAGCCTTTTTTTTCCAGACTTTTTTGAATATTATCGTGTGGGATGATAATAGGACACACATTGGATAAGGTTAGTCTTGGAGCAGTTTTTTTGCTGTTATTTGGTGTCCTGCGATTTTAAAAGTAGTATATGTTTGGCAAAATCTGTCTGCTATTTCTTTAGAAGATAAGAAGATTATTAGATACTCTTGATGCAAATGCGATATTTTTTGCACCTGTGATATTTCCTGCAGCTAGTATGTAATCTTTCAAATTAATACTTTTTGCAGCACTTAATATTAGTGCTTGATCTTTAGTAGGAAATTTGTTTATATTGGGGATGTCAGAATAAGTTGTAGGTTTGGGAATAGTTATTGTACTATCGGAATTCAATGAGCTTGATTGTAACCCAGTGGTATGAGTTACATCGTTTAAAATATTGATAGTGAGGTTACGAGTCATATTTTGTAAACCCCTGATGATAAATCGGGTCTTAAAAAGGTCATACTTCGGAAACTATTAGAACTATTACGCAGAATTTTTTATTTTTTAGTTTAGCTGGTTTTTAGAAAGATGTACTCAAGAAGGAGCTATTTTTAATAAACTACGAAACAGACTCGAAAAAGGGCCAAAAATGCTTTACTTTGAGAGGTCATAGCTCGTACTCTATTAGGGTTAGACGGTTGCTTTTTTTATTTGCAGTAAATTAAGTGTACTTTAACTAATCTATAAACCACTTTCTTGTATTATCATTCAAGAAATCTGAAAAATAGAACTACTTTCAACGTAGATTGCAATGAAAACGAACAATCTACGGGTTTTTGATTTTGACACTATTTCCAAAACATTTTTCTTGGTTGCCGACTAAGTGAGAAATCACAAACTCGCCCGAAGAGAAGATTAGAGAAAAAAAATGCATTTCTGAGTTATTTCCCTACACCTTTTAATTTTGCGACGCGATAGCTCAACAAAAAATAAAAATTCTAATCTAAAATCCTTTTTCCTCGTCTTCATTACTGAAAATTATTGGTTCTCATCATTGCAAAGGTTTAGACCTGCCACATTTAAATTTTATAGTAATACTTCAGAGAGTCCAAACGGACAACGAATTAGAACACGCTCATCTGTCCCACCAGCTTCAAGTAAATCAAATGACAGTTAAGGAAAGTGCGGAAGCTGGAGATGTTCTCCTAGAGGACATGGATGCCCTAAAACGCCAAATTAAATCGATGCCCTGTACATTGAACTGGACTAAATTTAAAGTAAAAGATTTTTTATTGAGTTGAAACTATTACAATCTACTTCTTCTTTTTCCCTTTTTTACTCTTGTCCCCTTTTTTACGCTTGTCCCCCTTCTTGTCCTTCTTTTTAACTCTGAAGGGTCCCAACTTTTTCCTCACCATCGTTCCCCTCCACCAAGCTTGTATTTTTATAGCAGCAGCCGTTTGTACTTTTAGAAGCTCTGCTAGTCTTCTTCTTTCTTCATTAATTGCACGTCGCTCTATAATAAAGGCCGTGCGGTCCTCGACGACTTGTCTCAACTTAATGTGATTTTCTGTAAGTTCTTCCCATCTCATTTTAAGTTTTATTATTTCCGAATCGCGTCTTTCAATTTCGTCGTCGTAATGTTGCATCCAATAGCTGATATCATTTTGCATATCTTCAGAATTTTCTGCAATGAAATCTTGAATTTCGTTGTGGATTCGGTTTTCGTATTCAATTTTTGATAAATGAGTTGATATAATCTGGTTGAGTGCATTTTCCTGTTTTGTTAAACGTAAATCATTTTGATAAGTTCTCGCATTTTGCCAATCTTCCGTGTAACGTGACTCCTCTTTTCCATAGACTGAAAAATTTTGAATTTAATAAATGGAAATTATTTAATGCAAAGACATACAATCAACATCTTCAACTTCAACCTTTAATTGCTTTATACGCTCGTTTGCTTTTTCCAGATCGTTACTAAGTTCTTTTTGCTCTTTTAGCCATGTTTTCTTCAACATTTTCAATTCAACCTCGCCCTCAGCTAATTGGATTTCCAGTAATTCATTATCCTTCTCTTCTTTTCTCACACCGTTCAGCACCCTTAATAAACTCTTATAATCACCTTCTTCTGCGATTTCCCGACAGAGTTCAGTCAACGTGGTAGTAAGAAAACAAATATCTTTTTGTAACTTTTGGTGATCGGTGTAAGGTATCTTTTCGTAAATTTCCTCCTGAAATTTCTGCTTCTTTCTCGGCGTTGTTTTCAACCTAAACATACATCCATGAAAAAATTAATAATCTAACCAACTCTAACTAACCTTTCATCGAGTGATTCATATTTGAAGAGATCATTCCAGGAAGGACTGCCATTCTCATTGAGCATAAATTTGATAATAGATAGTTGCTCGATGCAATCATCTAAAGCTACAATTATGGCACTACCCTCCAATTTTTGAAGACTAGATAGGGTTTTGCGTTCTTCTTTTATAACCGCAGACTCAACCTTGTTAATTAAATTGTCTGAATCTCTTAGCGCTGTTATTCGTAATTCAACTTCTTCATTGAATGATTTATCGTGTTGCGCATCCCCTTGCCAAGTAAGGGTTATTTTTGTCATTCCTTTAAAAACTTGTTTAAAAATACTTGTAAAAAACTCGTAAAAATTGAATGTTTGACAGTAATAAATAAATTGTTTCTAGAATCGAGGAAGCAACCTACCAGATTTAATTTACATGTGCAGATCGTGTATCAATGAGTTGGCAAAGGAACTGTTAAAAAGCAACACTGAAACCATTTTAAAAGATAAAGACATGTAAGTATCGAATTCAATAATTGTCAGATCTTTTAATATTGGTTTCAAACAGTAACAGCCTCAAAGATGAAATCAAACGCATTGAAGAAACCCTTGAAAGCTCCAAATCAGAACAGAAACGTTTGCAAAACCAATTAAAAACCAGTGAAGTACATGAAATTGAACTGAAAAAATATATGGCAAAATGTAGTAACCTCGAACGTGAATTAGGTGAATATAAACAACAAGTGGAAAAAGTTAGTAACGAGTTTGAAAAGGAAAAAATATCTTTTATTGCTTCAGTTGATGACATAGAGAGCTTGAACAAAAAGGTATCGTTGCTTTTACATTGTTTTTCCGAGCAAATATTCTTTTACTTCTTTGACACTTTTAACCAAAAAACACTATATGTGTTCTTAAATTCACACTTTTTTGCGCTTTTTTATCACCCATCTAACTATTCTTCAATTTATAGATAATAGAGAAAGAAGAAGAACTAATCTTAACCAACGACAAAATGTATGAATATAAGTCTGAAAACGACGCCCTTCGCATGCAAATTCACGGATTAAAACAGGTACTATCTGTTTCGGGCGCAGGAGATGTGGCCAGAGAATTAACAGATACCAAAGAGAAGATGACTTTCTTCCAATCGCAATACTACCAGGTAAGGACGTTTATTATACAACGATTTGGAACACAGCAAAAGTGTATTTACAGCTCGTGTCAGAAAAGAACTACTTAATAGAACAACTTCAAACCGCCAACTTAGAAAGGGGTACTTTAAGCCAGTACCAAAATAATTACTACCAATTCATTCAAACGCAACAACAAGACTTGGAGATGCTACACAGAGATAATTTGATACTGCGGCAAGAACTAGAAGCAGAACGGAATGAAGCTTTTGGTAAGATTTTTTTTTAGTTTCTAAAATTTGTCATGTCATATTTGTTTCAAGCTTTAAAGACCGAAATGGCTATATTGGAAGAAGAAAAAAACGTAATGAGGCATATTTATACCCAACTTAAAAATGAAATAAGTAAGGTACAAAAACTGCAAGGAGAAGTTACTGGAATAAATTATGAAGCAAATAGATTAGCTGTATGTATTTACCTACATCTGCTTGCTGTCTTCTTCTTGCTGTTTCTTCTTCAACTCCTATTATTCTCTATCTACTTGCTCCCTTCTCATTCATTCACTGCAAACATGTGGTGGTCCCTTCTTGCTCCTACTTTTCATTACTTGTACACTCTTTATTTGATTTGCCACTTTTCACCATCCTCGCATACCCCCTCTTTGTTTCTTCTTCTTGTGTTTATTTACTTATCCTTTTCCTCTTTTGCCTATCACCACAGAGCATACCTCCACTTTCCTTACTTAACCACTTCTATCTTCTATCTTTTCTTTACTCACCGCTCCTCTTTTAATAATTATAATAATAAATTTATTCACCTAACAGGCACTTCCGTGCCCAATTACAGAGCAAAACATTAAATTAAAGAAGTGTTATAAACCGGCAAAAAGTACATAATAAAAATAAATATAACAGTAACAGTAACAACAATGTTTAAACTAAGTACAGTTCAATCAAGAAAATTACAAACAAAGGGCGATTACGAAGAACAAAAACCGAATCGCACATTCAACATCTAAATATTTTATAGTGATCAAGAGCTCAGGCTAGTAAAATCCTAATTTGACATCACAAACTGATATTTAATTGTGATTCCAAATAATAAATGGTATGAACGAAGGCAAAACATGACTTCTGCTGAAAACACTTCATACTACAATCCAAAAGTATTAAAAATCCATCCATTCATACATATATAAAAGCTCAAAGGGTATTTTTCTCCGGTTCCTCAAGCGGCTACCGCTTCACCAATTTGGCCCATTTTTTTTTCCAATGAAAGGTCTCTATCCTCAGATGGAACATGAAACATTTTTATATTTTCATTCTACGTCGATTTATCAATAATAATTATTTTAATTTATATATGAATGACAGAAGTCGCCATTGACACCATTAGGGCCACCCCGAGGTAAGATGCAACAACACGTTCGTTACTGACCCGTCGGTAAATGTTCGTTACAGAAATATAAGGTTGTAAGCTACTGCAAATTATTTTGCAGGGGGACCCACTAGTTTATATTTACATTTCAAGTCATGCTATTTTCGTTATTTAGGTTTAAATGTTCGTAGCGACAACCCAAATACATCAATATCAGATTCAATATCATTGTAGCATCTGCGAGGTTTTGAAGCCAAATTCAAAAATTTTCTTTTTTCGTTCTACCATAACTGCATATTTTTACCATAGGTAAGTACAATTGATACATGGTTTTAGGATACCTACATCTAAAGGATGCCTAATAGACTTGGTACATACAATTATAATATCTATATAAGAGCCAAATATTCCAATTTTGATCCAGCTGTTAAAAACTTGGTGTACTGGAGGCATTTTAGAGTATTTTTTGGAATAAAATTTGTTCTTACCCAAGTTTTAGGTAGACTTACATTTGAAACCCATCCTTTACGTTGACAAACTGATCTATTTTTACCAACATTTTCATTGAAGTCTTTAATAGGCTTTCGATAATCACTCTCTAATTGAATGGTGTTATGCAACAAGGAATCAACCCCCAAAAATTATAAAAATTACTTATGCCTGTTCTCGGCATTAGAATGTGTACCACCATCTATTGCGCTAAATTTTGAACCATAAACTACCGCTAAAATTTCATTTTTCGACATTAAGCGAATACTTCAAATACAAAATTTAAAGACATTAATATAACGTTAAAATAACCAGTCTGCAAATAAAAGTCTAAAAAAACTTTAAACATTTTCTCAAATTGATGACAATGTTGGTTGGTTCTCTGTTGCATAACACCATTCAATTATTGTAAATTGATATCCATCCACATTGCCAGGTGTGTCAAATTCACAAAATTTTTGATTGTGGTTTACCGATAAAAATGTTTTCAGTCAATATCGCACAATGAATTACGACAGGGGAAACAAGTGAAAGCATTTTCTTACATGGCATTCACAATCTAAAATTATTCTTCACGGACATCGTACAACACCACTAAATTATGATTACATAACCAGCAACTGTTTTCACACTACTACATGCAAATCCCGCAAATTAGCGCGCTATGGGCTTACGCTTATCACAGACAGCTGACAGCAGAATTCTCGGAAGTTGTGGGTTCGTGATCCTCTTTTAGCTTGTGTAATATGAATATTACCGCAATGAGCTTTCTATTTCACTCTTATTCATTTAAAGACCTTTTAAGCCTGCGGCTTTCTTCGGTGGCGTATAGCAGAATTTGAGACTAACAGCCAAATGACCCTCGCATCGATTCATTTAACGCGCGCGCGATATTCAAACATTGAAACGTTTTCGGATTCTGTGGCAGCGCTTTAATAAACGTTCTCGCATAGAAATCTTATACAAAAGTTAACTATAAAGTAGTTTTTAAATATTATAGCGTGTAATATGTTATGTACTTAAACAAAATGTAATTATTTATTTTTTCTTATTTCATTGGGAGGTCAATGACCATTTGACCCAATAGAAAAACCGCCACGGAGGAGCGAGTTGGTCAGCTGGATTTGAGTGACAAAGCGGAAGCACGGGCGCATCTTCTGGCTTTGTCATGTTGAATAGTAAAATCATGCGTGGTTAATTAGCAGAAGACAGTCAGTAGTGTATTGTGTTAGCGTTTAAGTAGGCATAGTGTATTTTTATACATAGTTACGTGGTACCATTTTTGATAAATAAGTAGTGTATTGTTTTTCGATAAGACAAAGTTGGCGTGCATAAAAACTAAAATAACTGTCTTACATTTCAGAAGTGGGATAATCCGTGTTAAATCACTTAAATATCCCGTGCCTATAGAGACATTCGCAAGCGTGATATCCTAAAAAAAAAGTACGGTTTGAACAAAGGAAAACGTGACTTAGCTTGGCCTCTGTATGACTCACCACCATTGGCTTAGCAGTGGTTGAGCTTGGAACGACGCGCAGTGTGAAATTAAACAGTGGCGCCTTTCGGTGTGGTGAAACAGCGAACTAACAAGAGTTGACGCGGAGCAGCGTTGAACTGTAAGCGAAAGTGCGGTCGATGAGTTTGAAACGACGCGTGCGGTGAAAGTGAACGGTGGCGCAGGTGGCGTCTTAAGGTGCGGTGAAACGGCGAACTAGCAAGGGTTGACGCGACGCCGCCACGCTGAACTGTAAAAGAAAGTGAAAGTTACCGCGAGAACGAACATGCAAAGTTTGAGTGCTTGATTTTTTAACAATGTTCTTGTGCTTCGATTCTCTTAGGTGAATATATATGTAAATATCTGAGAAGGTTTTTATGTGTGCAGTGAGATTTTCATTTATGTAAATATTGCTACTCCCAGAGTTAGGTACGATATCATTATTTGTACGTTTTTGGAAGCCAACCTGTGTATAGCGTTGATCATTTCACTCCTAAATCCTCTAACTGCAAGTTGTGTGGTAATAATTTCCATCATGTTTTGCGGGTCTTCATCACTGTTTCTTTTTCAGGCCATGAATTTTAATGTTTTTATTTCTGGAAAACCGGTCAAGATTATTAGTATGTTTGTAGAACGATTGTATTTCTTCATCCCTTCGCGTAAATTTCTCCGATTTCATCAGCAGTCTTTACTTTAGAGATTTGGACGTTGTCTGTTAGATGAGTTTATTTGCTTTTCAGGTTCAGGCAACCCAACCAGCAGATCTCTGCTGAGTGATTTAGATTTCAACACTCTGAACGGCGAAATTGAAAGATTAATGCAATCTTTGCGTATACAATTTTTGATAAACTTAGTCGCTTGCAGTTACCGATACAATTAATAATATGACTGTTGTCTTAGCACATTTACTACACACTACGCCTTTTCCGGCCATCTTTACTTATTCATGCTCCTTCCCACAGTGCTCTTTTAATCACTTATTGCTTCTTTTTCTGCTGTTTTACCGCTCCTCTCCCTCTCACACTGTACTTGTTTAACCACTTGTGGCTACAGTTTTACTTTATTTGTCCGTCCTCTTCATGTTCTACCTTCCAGTAGTGTTTCTCTAGCTTCTGCTTGTTGCTTGCTTTCTTTATTTCTCCTCCTCTCCTTTTTGGTTTTTTCTATATACTTTTCTCGCTTATTTTCTATTTATTAGCCCTTACTCTTTATCGTATAGCTCTTACTATCCTGCCTAACTTTTCCTTGTTCCATTTTTTTTATTTTCCCCTCCTTTTTTTCCACCTACCACCTTCATCTCCTACATTTTCCTTGCTTCTTCTTCTGTTTATTAAATCTTCTTCTACATGTCCTTGCTCTATATTTCCACCATCTTTGTCTAACACTCCTTTGCTGCTTCCTTTTATTTGTCTCCTCCCCTTTCTTTTCACCTTTCACTGTCATTGCCTAAGCCCCTACTTGCTTTTTTTGGGCTCGTCCAACTGATCCTCTCCCAAACCTTTTTTCACACTTTTCTTTTTCATTTGTATGTTTCCTTCTTTCGCATTTGCCTGATATAACCCTTCAATTTTTCTTTAATGTTTTACCTTATTTTAATTTTTTATATTTCTTTAAAAAAAACATCTTCTTTTCACAGTTAATAGCAGAGTACAATAAGCAATTAGGTGAAAAATTACAATGCGAAGTGGCAGAAAAAAATGTGAAAATATCCGAGCTTCAAACCAGCCTACAAAAACTAAACAACGCTCAAATGGAAAACAGCAAAGATAAGGTCGCGTTGTGCGTGGAACTTACGGAAGTTTGCACCCTTAACAACCAGCTTAACAGTTCCCTAGTTGCTGAACACCAAAAAAGCACTCACTTGGACGAGAGCAAAAAGAAGTTTGAAAACTCCGCAAATACTCAAGTAAAAAATACAAGAATCCCACTTCAGTTTTTAAAATTGTAATTTTTAGCTTAAAGTGGTAGAACAAATGCAAAAAGCGGAACGAGCTGCACTTAGAGAACTGTTGAAGGATTTTAAAAATGTTGTAACACAACGGGATAATCTCTTAAGCTCCCAAAATGAATATTTACAACAAGTTAGTATTTTAATCAACAAAACAAGCGAAATGATAACCATAAATCGATCAATTAACATAGAAAGCTCAAATTGGACTGTTAGAGCATTTATTGCATTGTTCTATAAATTGCAGATCTCAGATCTGCGCGATAACGCTTTATTTCAAGCGAGAAGCGTTGAGGAAATCAATGAAAAAAGCCTGCAAGCTCTAGAACAAATCGAAAAATTTAAAGACAAACTCAAAGAATCTGAAAAAGAATTGGAGAAGCTCCATGGTGTGATTGATGAAAAACAAAACGCCAATTCACGATTGGAAGAAGAACTATCTCAGGTTTAACGTTAACTTCTTTTCCATACAAAAATTCTAAACTAAGTTTCTTCAACAGTTGAAAAATCAAAAAGATGCTTTAGATTTGAGCAAAACCTATCTTCAAAATACCGCACAAAAACTTCACAATGATCTTAACGAGTCGAGGAAAAACGAATTGGTAAGTCAAAGCTTTCAGTTTCTTCCTCCATGAATTATTGAATCTTTTCAGGATGCAAAACAAGCCTTAAAAAATGAATTAAAGAAACTTGAACTTTTGGAACAAACTTTGAATCGAACCAAAGATGCTTTGACCAAAACATCCCAAGAAAATCAATTAATGGTTCAGGAAGTAGCTAGTTTCAATGAGGCCTACAAGAAACTTCTAATGGGTAAGTACTTATAGTCAATTCTTAACAATTCTAATCGACCAAATTGAAGATTACGAGGCAAACGTTTCAAAGGCAAACGCAACCCAAGAAGAACTAAGGAAAAACCTAGTTGATACTCAGGTGTTAGTCGGAAAGGGTTTCAAAGAAACAGAACGCCTTGAAAAAGTGGTTGCGGAAAAAGATCTTGAAATCGTTGAGTTACAACAGCATTCTAGTAATTTAATTCAACAAATAAAGCAAATGGAAGTTTCTATGGAAGATATTGATGCCCAATCAAAGTAGTTCAAAATTTGGCCCTTTAAGGTCATCACATTTAAACTTAATTTTTCTCAGGATGCTGTCAGAAAGCAACTTGGCATTGGTTCAACTGCAGGATGCTTTGGCCTCTCTGGAGCTAGAACACGAAGAATGTACTCGAGCAATTGCAGTGCTTACTCAGGAAAAACAAAAACTACAGAGCGAACTAAAATCCCACGTAGACAATATGGAAGCAAATTATTCCCATTACAAGAGCTACATTGAAGGAACTATCAGGTAAGTTCTAAACCCACTTTAATTCTTATTAATCTCAGACGTTTTTCTCAGAGAACACAGCGATCAAAAAGAACAAATGGAAGCAGATCTTCGCACCCTTTCAGAACAATTACAGGACTTGAAGGACAGTTGCGAAACCGAAAAGAAATCTCATAGTAAACTACTGGAAGCTCATAAAGATCTTGCAGGTAAACTCCTGAAAGCTGTTCGAATGCTCATCGATGAGAAAGTAAACAAGCAAAATGTGGAAGCCAATGTTGCTAAGCTTTACAATGAAACCCAACAACTTCTTTTAGAAAAGGTACAAAAATGATAGTTCAAATGTTTTCTTCTCACGAGCTCTTGCTTAGGAAGCGGCTGAGAAAACAACTAATCAATTATCAAACCAACTTGAAGAACTGAGATCAAGAGTTGGATGTCTTCTTGTTGATAAAAAAACTTTGCAGGATATTCTATCCGACTTACAAGAACTATATAAGAGGTCTCAATCAAGATGTCGTTTAACTGAGCAAAAAGTTGGTATTTTTTATATACTTCTGTTTGCTAAGTCAATGGTGTGGCCATTAGCTTTACAGTAAAACTTGTTATAGCTTCAAGACGTTAAAAGAAAGAAACGAAACCCAAGCGCAACAAGCAGCAAAATACTTTCCTTAAAAGAAACACGAAGCAAATTGCAATCTACAGAGGTAAAGAATTTGTTCTTAATAGGATTTAAATAATATTTTTGTCAATTTTGTTATGAAGGAACGAGCCAAAAAATTTAAAAATGATCTTGACAAAAGCCACAAAACAATCATGGACTTGAAAATAGAGATTTCCAGCTTAAAGCAACAACTAACCGTCATGGAATTCCAAAAGTGAGCTTTAGGGGGACTTAAATTTGCAATTATTTAAATTTATATGTTTCTAGATGTGAAACTGCTCTTCGCCTACATGAAACCGAAGGAAAACTCAGAACTGAGCAAAGTATGAATACAGAATTCATTGAACTGAATCAACAGATTGTTAAAGAAGTAATTCAAATGAAGCGGGAAGGTATAATCACGCTGCCGGCATCGGATGCACTACTTTGGATTGTTCAAGGTCAAAGGCCTTCAAATTCAAATAATATAACAAATTAATTAATAAATGGGTTTGTATTAATTATGTAACATTCATTCTTTTCCATTATATTAGAGTACCTATTATGTTGCCTAAAATTTTGAGTTTAAATTGAAAAATTACGATGTGAAATAGTTCTAACCTAACTTTGTACTGCCGGTTTTGAATTTTGTAATTAGTTTTAGAGAAATACTTATAACTTCTGTAACTTACTTAGGTATTCTTAGCAATGAACTAACTAACACTGATTTATTAGTTTTTATTAAGAAAATTCTAAACAACTTTTCTTTTAGCAATGGAACACATTTCGCCACAGCAGTTAGCAAAATATGAGGATATTATAAATAAAATTGATAGTGAATGTAAAAGAACTGAAACACTCAAAAAGGAAGTTGAAAAAGAGACTAATAAACTTGTAGCCGGTCGGGTTACCATGGAAGAAAATTTTGCCACAAAAAATGTCTTTCGAGTTATAGTAAAAATTTTCAGTTCAATTTTTGAAATATTTTACCTATATAGTGAAGAAATCTCGAAACAAGAATTTGAACATCTCCGTAAATTATCCAATTGTAAATTTTATTTAATTGAAATGTACATATCGAAACTATTTCAACAAACAATTATTAATCAAAACTGGTTAGTTAATATTTTTGTTAAAAACAGCAGAATGTGGGTTTGTAAGAATGTGCCGGTGAGAAAAGAACCAAGGGACGGTCATTTCCTTGTAGTGGTTCCTTTTGATACTTCTGTTGAAGCCGCAACAGTTGAGACTACCTTATTTATGAATTTTAACCATTTTTGTAGTGCCTTAAAAATTTCCACAATAACCTTGGATATATCTTATCATTTTAGTTCATATGAAAAGTCTACAATTTCGCCAATTTTAAAAATAGCACAAAATTACAGAACATTAGATGAAAATGTATTTAAAATACCAACATTAGAATACAACTTCAAATGCAAATGCAGCACAAAACACTTTTTTGAGTCTATTGTTAAAAACTGCTACCATCGTTTAAAGCCACTAATATTTTCAGCATTTACAGCTGAAACTTCCAACATCATAACTGTACATTTCAGCATAAGCAATGAAGATGATACGATAATTAAATTAGATAAGACAGAAAATGTGCTGAGTGTGATATGCAACATTCATGATCTACATAGAATTAAGAAGTATTTTATTGAAGAAATACAGTGCCAGAAGGTGTCAGTTGAGAAAATTTGGCTTGTTGCACTTATGGTAAGTTTGTGGCTAAAGTAGGTTGTATATTAATTATTAAAGCGGTTTTTTTTAATACAGAATATGAAGCAATATCTTCGAGGTGAACTTGGACAGTCCGAAGTGAATCCAGATAATATGAAAATCATTTATGAAGAGTTAAGGAAGCTTGTGTTCGATTTAGCTGTATAGAAGCCGGAAGTTAATAAATTCTTATTGTTTTAAACATTTTGTTTGACTCATACATTGGTTTCTCTAAGTTATAAAATTAAAGCTTTGGGTGTTTAATTATCCCCGTAGAGCACATTACTTTATTTTAAATGGAACACCCTGTATATTATCGCATTTTTAAATTATAAATTTAATTTTAGATATGTGTTGAGGTACTGTGATCTTGTAATTAGTGGTTTTTGTTATTTTACTTTTTTCAACAATTTTAACATTTCTGAACTAATATCACAAAATTTTACATACCAAAAACGTTCAGGCGCTGTTAGTTTGCATAGGCTATTAATGAATAATTCAAAGATTAGGGAGGCTTAAGATGGGAAACGCAGCAACTAGATCTAAAGTGGCGCCATCTATTGCTTCAGATGTAATCGTGCAAAGAGATCGGTAACAACAGAAAGTAGAAATCTAATATTCTAAAAATGTGCTAAACGTCAAATATGTGTGTTTACTGTTTGGTTGGCGCACGCGGGTTTATTATTTGATTTCGTTATTAGCATAAAGCATATTGCTGTAGTGTTTGTTGAAGTTGTGTGAATTGTTAATTCGATTTCCGTTTTTGAGTGTTTTTAAACAGCAATTTTTATTGCTAACCATGAGTCACGGTTCCTACTGCATTGTCAATAACTGTAACAATAACAAAAAGGAGCATCAAAAAGCATTTTTTACCCTTCCAAAAGTGCGGAAGCATAAGTAAAAACTTCAATGTGTTTTTATGATATATTATTAAATTTGGTGATGTTTACAGGGCTAAAAAATGGGTTCAATTTAGTGGACGCAGTGATCTGTTGGTGGCCGATTCGTATTTAAAGAAAAGCTACAGGGTTTGTTGTGATCATTTTTTACCTGAACAACTCAAGTCCACATATTCCAGAAAACTACTAAAACCAGATTCGTTTTTATTGTTATTTAAAAAATGAGATGTCACTGGGCAGTGCGGTTAGAAAATCGAAACAAGGAAAAAAAGGTATACACTAAAAATCAGAAATTGAAAAATATTTCACACGAATAAGCCAAAGATTAGGGAGGTAATCTTTGGAATAAGCTATGTGCTTTACTTGTATATGGATTTTAATAAAACATTTCCTATGTTAATGTATTTTATTTCATACTGTACGCTATATACCACTTTACGTCATTGATTCGAGTCCAGGAAATGGCACATTACAGGCCAAGGTCGGGAAGTGTTGCTTAGCAGCCCTTCCCGGACTGCTTGGAGAAAAATTCATCAAACACATCTATTTGTAGCTAAGCAACGAAAAATACCAACAGCGAATGTTTAATTTGACAGAATATAAATTTTAAAAATGACGTTTTTATAAAAAGAAAATATTCAAATAAAAAATGGTTTTGGCAGTAATGAAATAAAATTTTGTACGATATACGTCCGTGAAGTGATTATTAAAGCATTCGTTTAGAAATTTCGGACTCGGCTCCTTTCGTCGCCTCGTCCGCAAATATCTAAACTCATACTTTAATATGTCACTTCCCGGACTAGTGACGTAAATAACTATTGTATTTCAGTTTAGTTACTAGATTCGTATTTTGCATTTTTTTACTTTTATGTGCCTAGATTCGATATTGGAAATTTTAAATTTGCCGCCAACATGCATCTGAAAATTTAAATTTGGCGGCTTCCAGTAACTGTCTGCTACGCCATCTAGTATCTCAGATGTTTAAAAATGTCTCCAACTTGTGGTCGGTATTGGCCACACACTTCTTACCGACCGCGACGTTTCCCATCTTAACCCTCTCTAATCTTTGGAATAATAGCATATTCTAGTAATGACAATCTTAAACTTTGAGGGCCTCCCAAAGATTCTAGAATTCCGCCAGCGCTACGTTGAAAACCGAATTATATACGGTGCGACAGGATTTTGTCTACCAAACAAAATAAAAATTTGATTAAAAGGGTGTCCCTTCTACTATTTCCTTACTAAACTGTTTGTTTATTTATTTCGTTAACAATATTTAAACATTTTTGACTCCCATTTTGTCGTCGAAAGTTGTCAATTGCTGCTTAGCGGGAGTAAAATATTGTTTTGTCGCAAGGGACAAAATAGTGTATTATATACCAAGGGACTGAAGTAGTTCATTTAATCCCAAGTTTGAAAGTTTAGTGCCTGAGCTAAGCGTAGCGAAGCAAGGGCAATAATTTCACAAGGAGTTGAATGAAGCACCTGTCCTGTAGTATATACGCTATTTTTTGCACTTCTGAATAATTTGAAATAAAAATAGTCGACATTTTAAAACATGCTTTCAACGTGACAATCCAGCTTTTTAAAACGTCAAAATTTAAATCGTAGCTTCTGATGGTGACAAAACATACTCGGTAACTTAGCAATTCATATACATCCTAGACATTTATATGCATTTAATCCCTTGGGACTTTTGAAAATATTTAATCCTTTTGGCGTTAAAAGCAGTTTAGTCCTTGAAAAAAAGTATCAAATTAGTACGTTTACTCCCGGAAGTACAATAAAGTTATTTAACTCCCGCTTTTAAAATGCGAATTTTAGTTACGCTTTGTTTATTTTCCTAGTCTTGTACACCATAGATACATCTTAGCTACCTTGAATAACAAAGACATCTGCAAAAGTCAACTGTCAAATTAAATAAATTGATTTAGATTAATTTTGAAATAAATTTGTTTTGAGAAATTTTAGTCCAGTCGCATTAGGATCCGCCTGTCGAAAAAATCCAAGTGAGCTGAAATTTTGCATAAGTATACACCTTAATTTTGACATTACGAATAATGTCTCAAAAGTCCCCATCGACATCGCGCTTGCGTTTTCAGTTATTCAAGGTCAAAGGTCACAGAATTAGTTATTACAAAAAATAAAGGCTAGAAAATTCTCTACAAAAAAGGTTATAAAGATTTTTTTGTACAACCAACCATTTTCACGCTATACTTCAGAGAAATAATGAGCAGCGGTGCATCCGTTTCCACACCACCTCGGAGGTAGGGTGCAAGGCGCGTTTTTTTTTACATGGTGTACCCAGTAGGCCTAATCCATGTTTTTGCTTGTCTTAAGTACGTTCTACAGCTCGTCCTCGTCCTCTCCCTCCCCCTCCACATATTCCTCTTCGTTCTCTTTTCTCTCTTCGTTAACTTCTTCCTCATCATTTTCTTCTGCTTATGTAATATTTTCTGTGATGAGATCAACAAGATTAGTCTCGTTATATTCATCATCTTGAATATTTTCTGTTGAGTTTTCAATAGCACTATCGACATTTGCGTTGAGACATGACTGACCGTGACAATGGCCACAAATTATTAAACAGGACAGCCCAACGTTTTTGCATCCGCAATTTGTGTTACATTCTTTAGTGCAATTGCAAAAGATGGTGTTTAGAAGTACATCTGGCACAGGTCACGTCTAAATGGGCGCCAAAATATCATTATTGATCGTCCACCCCCACTGTTCAGGATTTAAATCATTACCAAGCCAAACTGTACCTGATAATGCACTCGACTCAGATGGTGGTGAGCGGCTGCGGCAGTAGGTGGAAGTGACGACAATTTCACAGCGACAGCGGTGTTAAGTCTTGTTGAATTCGCGAATGTCATGTATCGATAGTTGTCAATGGATACTTCTGATTGAGGGGCTCCATACATTGCCAGAAGAATGCGTACTCCATTTTGCAAAATGGTCTCTACTGGACAATGTTCCTGCTTAAAAACTTCTGCGGATTGCTGCAAGTCTGGGAGTTTCTCGAACATTTTAAGAACTTTTATTTTTCCTTTGTTAAACAGTGCAGATGTTGTGTCGCACCTAGTGATGGCATGTAGAAACAATAGATGCCTTTTACAATTAGGAAACTTGTCTATGCTAGAAGAACAGTATATCTTTGATTCTATTTTTCCTATACCTGGTTTGAGGAAAAAAACTTGCTGGTTCGAAAGAGCACGTCCTATTAAGAGAACTAAAAGATCTACATCTTTTACAACGATAGTTGTGATGTGTAGTGATTTTTGAAGCGCCGTTTCTACTATTAAAACGCCGGCGTCGTCCCTACCTTGTTTCACAGTGATGTTGACAGACTGTAGTTTGTGCATTAGCATTGATATTAATCTGGTTTTATTTGGGCGATTGGATAGAAACTTTTCTTAGCTGAGAGTCACTTGCATTGTTTAGTCAAAAAGGACTTCTACAGATCCAGAAATTGAAGCAGTTCGTCGAAGCTGTTCCACATTGCTTTTATATTCTTGCTGTTGTCATTGTACCCATCAAAGACAACCGTTATATCAGAACCGAAATGTTTTCGTAGATAATCAAGATATCTATTAATAATACAATGGAAGGTATCATCTTTTTGCCATATGACGCGGTGCAGCAAGAATCCACCATCAATGACGTAGGTAATGTTATCAGCGGTCACTTCAGCACACCGAGGCTCAAAGTATTTATAGAACATTCATTTAGTAGTTTTTCACATGCCTGCATCATCGAAGAGTGCCGTAGGATAAGGACTTAATTCGTACTGCATATATTCTCGGAGGTTTTCGTCAAATTTCTTGTATAAACTGATTCTTTGAAACAGTAGCAAAAGGATCTACAGCAACGTTTAAATCATGAACTTTAATAGACTTGTTGACGGACAAAAGCGGAAGGACTCTGTTTGCACGTTTAAATTTTATTTCACTAAATTTTTTGCCAACAATATTTTGCATTGCTTGGAAGCTAATTTTGTATGCATCATGACAGTTTATTTTATCAGTACCGATAACACCGGTAGCAAGTGATATAAGTTGATTTGTGGTTGGGAAAGGACAATGACAAGTAAACCAATCAACTAATTTCTTTACGTCTGCATTATTTCTCTCAGTGCGCAAGTCTCTTGTGTCAACATGTTGATCAGCGGTGTCCAGAGAAACGTTGCAAAATTTTTCTATCTCTTCACAGACAGAATTCATGGCATGCATTCCATAAATCCATTTACATGAAACACTTTCACGCGTACTTCGTCCCCGGGAAACGCCTCCCTTTAGATTTCATAGATTTCATCAGTGTTTGTTCAATTACCATGTCGTTCCAGGTTGCGCAGCTAAACTTATTCGATCGCCGAATCGTGAAAAATCCATCAGTAAATATCTTAAACGTCTGTTAGTCCATATTCTTTTGTAATGCTAGCGTATATTAAAGGTACAAATGTGATGACTTTGCATATAAGAAGTGTCCTGCAGCGTGGAAATAAGGAAGCAGTGGCGTAGCGGAAGGCCCCGCAGACCCCGCAGCGCGGGGGGGCCCCCGAGCCAAGGGGGCCCCTAATTTACGCAGCGGCCTAGATAAAGTAATTGTAAAATTAGGGCCTCTTTAAAATTATCAGTGCCTTTAAAGTAGAAATGCAAAGAATACCGATATACGACAACTTGAAATTTGAGTGTTACACATTCTAAGAAATCATCAGGTTGTGTTATCGAAAACAAAATAAAACAGTCAGTCCAAACAAAGCTATAGTGTTCTCAACCGCCCATATATTTGTTTTGTTTCACTTATAGGTCACAGCAATAGATCGCATCTATGTTATTAAACATAACTTCAGAAATTTGAAGCGTCTTTATTTAACATTTAACTTGTTTAGTCTAACTGCATGTTAACTAGATGTAGGGCCAGGCCTGTAGCCAGAAACTAATTTTAGGGGGTGCTCGTGGGATTACAGGGGGGTCAAATATTTTTTTTCACCAAAAACCTAAATACAGTCTTTATATATTTATTAAAAACAACGATAAATATGTTGACTAAAATACAAAACAATAATTAGTAAAGTTGCAAACGCCTGTTACGCTTGTTAACCCTACGTTAGTCACGTGGTCTACAATCGTAGACTACCTCTCTTCAAACACTGGTATTTTTTTGTTTGTTTTTTTAAACTGCGCGTGCTTCTCAGTAGCTGTTGCTAAAGAATCTCTCTACCTTATCAGTGTGTTGGCTGTGCTTGATATGTGCAATTGTAAATCTTATCAAGGCTGAAACAGGACTGGTCTACACATGTAGACCGCGTGACCATCGACGTTACAGTTTCTCGCTGCGGTGCCGCCCTTTATATCTCTTATTTTGATAAGTCTAGGTTAGTATTCTTCTTCTTATAGTGCCGTACCCTATTCAGGGCGTTGGCTACCTCTCTCCTATGTCTGTGTTTGGTGCGCGGCGATAGATAAGTTTGCACAGACAGACATAGGGGACCTACAGTTTAACGTGGGCTCCGAACCACAGGAAGTGCATGCACTTCTTCTCCAGAGAGGTTTTCCTGGGGAAAAATCCACCTCGCTGGTTTCCCGTTGCCTTGCGAGGGAGAACGACCGGGCCGGGGATCGAACCCGGATCCGCTGCATTGGTAGCCCGCGCTCTTACCACTGAGCTACGGCCGCTCTTAGTTAGTATTAGTTATTAATTTTTGGCACATGTGTAGTAAATACAATACATTTTAGACAAAATTATGTCTGCCCCCCAAAAAATTATCAAGAGAAATGAAGCGGCGAAGTCAAACATTGCAAACATTCCACCTCTACTCCCTCAGCAACCACCGAGACCACTGAATTATGTTGGGCGTTGTCATGTTTGTCCACGAAATATAAACAAATCTTCTAGAAGGTTTTGTGTGAAGTGCGGGAGGTTTGCTTGCAAAAATCATATGAGAGACAGCTGCACTGATTGTTTGAGCGAGTAAAAATGTGCTGTTTTCAGTGATATCAAACTCATCCATTTTTCTTACTGAATTTCTGCTTTTGCTGTTTTGAGTGAATTTTGTTTATGTTTTATTATAAGGTATACAAGTTTTTTTTCCAAAGTTGCACGAAAGTTGTCATTCGAGCAAATTACTATTGATTGTCAATAAACATTGAAAAATGAATGCAGTAGTGTTTTTATTGGCCCCATACAAAATAGACGAATATTTAGGGGCGAGAACTAGTCCATATCATTGAGAACAGTTCCGAGAATATAATTAATAAGGTATTATCATTCTTAATGTCAAATTATATGATCTATAGACAAAATAAAATGGTCTACGATTGTAGACCATGCGACTAACCACATTCCAATATACCACGTGACTAACGTAGGGTTAATCAATTTTCTGTAAAAATAGCATCTATGTCGATTTTGTGTGCGTTCCTTCTCAAATGCAAGCAGGATCAAATCTGCCATTTTCTGTGGCACATGTCTATTCTTTGGGGGCGATTTATTTGAGTTAGCGTTGAGAAGGTGGATTCGCATACTACAGTGCTGCAAGCAAAAGTCCTGGCTGTAGTCAAGAGATTATAAGTATCCTCAAAAGCCAACCCTTGATTATATATTTCTTGGAATACAGAACCAGTCGCCTTTCTTCCTCTCCCTTGTCGTTGATGATCTTTACTTCACTTTTCCTTTTATTTTCTGTAAATTGCTTGACAACTTTGATCTCTTCTACTGATGGAAGCTTTATTCCCAATGACGATTCCAAATATATCAATTTATTTAAATCCATTTCATCTTCAACCGTGGAAATAGCTTCCAACAATTCGGACTACCTATAGATGGGGATGGGGATGGGACAAGGACTACCGTCACGCGGTGACCGCGCTATCGAGACTTGGAGAATTCCAGTGCAATATTTAGTTATTGCAGAAAAATGAAAAATATTTTTTTTAAATAAGTCCTAAAAAATGGTCCTAATGTTGGTAATTCTCCAGGGGGTGCTCAAATTTTTCCAGGGGGTGCCAAGCACCCCCTGGCACCCCCCTAGATACAGGCCTGTGTAGGGCCCTCAGTCTGTAAGAAATCGTGTAGATGTGTGATTGTTAATCGTTTTATGAAAAGAAAAAGAATTTAGTAAATATTGCGGGTGGTTTTTAATTTTTAATTGTTTTTCGTGAATCTGCAATATGTCCAGTGCGGGAAAGAGGTTTTATGCAAGTGGTGCTCAAAAACGGAAGCTTCAAAAAGCAAAAGAGGAATCTGCTAAAAAGAACCTTAAAATAACATCGATGTTTGCGTCAGTACACGATTCTGAAAAACCAGGAACCTCAAAGGACAGCGATGCATCGACATCTTTCGAGAAAACTCAATCTGACGTTAGTTTAACTAATGTAGATGAAACTAAAGATTCAAATATTGATACTTTTAACGTAACGAAAGATACTCAATGTGAAGATGTTTTGGAGGAGACTATTGCAGATAAACTACTACCTGATCTGAACGATCCGTATCCAACAGATCGTGGTTATTATCCTAAGAATATTTTGAATTTCGACTTAAAGCGAAGTATTGTAAAAATTGGACCATGCAAACCTAAAGGTCCTTTTCTAAAAGATGAGAAAAACAGAAGTTTTTCTGCCACTTATTACATACAAAAAAGTGCAGCTGGACAGATAATTCCGCGGATTTGGCTTTGTTACTCAATGAAATTAAACTGTGCATATTGTCAACCGTGTTGGCTATTTGCTGACCGAAAACATTGTTCCCAAGCTTGGATCGACGGAGTGAACGATTGGCAAGGGCTTACAAAAAAAATAAAAGTTCATGAACTTTCGCAGAGCCATTTGCAGGCTTGTATTGTCTACGACTCTTGGGAAAACGATTCCACAGTTGATGTGCTTCTGACTAATCAATGGAAACAAAAAGTTAATTTTTGGAAGGAAGTTTTGAAAAGAATAATTGATGTGACGATTACATTAACTTCGTGTAATTTAGCATTTCGTGGACATCGTGAAAAACTAGGAGAACTACAAAGCGGTAATTTTTTCGCTATTATTGAACTTTTAGCAAAATATGACAGTGTTTTATCGAAACTTATTGATAAAAATAATAAACTTAAAGTCAACTATTTGAGCCCGCAAATTCAAAACGAACTTCTTACTCTTCTGTCTAAAAATCTATTAAATAAAATTATTTCGAATATTAAACAAGCTACCGTCTACTCAATAATATTAGACACTACTCAAGATATTAGTAAACACGACCAGTTAAGTTTCATCATACGATATGTTTCTATACTGTATGATTCGAATGAGCTGCCAGTGGAATTAACAGTTACCGAGAGTTTTTTAGGTTTTATTCGGGTATCGGATCAGAGTGCTAGTGGTTTAGAAGAGGAAATAGTTAAAACAATTGAAGGACATTCACATTCATTTAAACATTGCAGAGGACAAGGATATGACGGGGCAAGTGTAATGAGTGGCGTTTATTCGGGAGTGCAGAAACGTATTCGGGATATTGAAAATAATGCTATTTACGTACATTGCGCCACACATAATCTCAATTTAGTGCTTAACGATTCCGTAAAAAATGTGCCAGCCGTTAGAAAGTTTTACGACTACATAGAGAAACTGTATGTATTTTTCAGCGGAAGTATTAAGCGATGGGATCTACTAATGCAAGTTTTACAAAGCGACTGTAGATTGGCACCAACATTGAAGAGACTGTGTCCGACTAGGTGGTCTTCTAGACACGATGCTCTTTTTGCCGTTCGATATAACTTCTCTTCAGTACTAAAAACTTTGGCAAAAATAATTTTAACATCGTCAAAAGCTGAAGAGTGGGGAGAAGCGGGTTCATTGCGGAAATATATGGAAACTTATGAATGCGCACTTTTAACGGTCGTACAATCTAAAATTTTGGAAACTACCGATTTGATTTCAAAAACACTACAATCCCCTAAAGTCGATCTATCGTATGCTGCAAAAATGCTGAAAGATGCAGGAGAAATATTTACACAAATGAGGCACAATTTTGCTGAAATTAAAAAGGAGGCATCAACATTGGTAGAAAAGTGGGGTATCAAAGCCGAATTTAAAAAGGAAAGACCAAAACTAGCGAAACAATTTTTTGATGAACATTCTAAAGATGAACGGTTGACAGATCCCGAACTATTTTTTAAAGTCAACGTATTTTATTTAAACCTGGATATACTCATAAGGCAAATGATTGACAGATTCTGTGGTATAAAGGAAGTTGTGCAGCGGTTTAATTGTTTGTTTCCAATGATACTATTTCAAATAGACGAGGATGAGCTCTATGTAGTCGCAAACAATCTTTTTACTCAATATCCTGAAGACATCTCATCAGATTTTCCTCGACAGCTAATATCACTAAAACATATCTTAAGAAAAGAAATCGCAGAAATAGAAAAGTTTTCGGTCATCGAATTCGCACAATTTTTAATAAAAAAACACAAATCATTATTATCAAGCATTCCGGATGTATTGATTGCTTTAAAATTATTTATAACTATACCTGTGACTGTTGCAACCGCGGAACGAACATTTTCTAAATTAAAAATTATTAAAACTTATGTGAGAAATTCAATGGCACAGGAGCGCTTGTCTGCCTTAGCCATATTAAGCATTGAGCAACAGGCAGCAAGGGAACTGGATCTGGATAAAATAATTGACGACTTCGCTAAGGAAAATGTTCGTCGAAGTCGTCGTTTTCAATAGTAAAGGTAAGCGTAATTAATTTCCTTTAGTTAATAAAGGGCCCCAAAAAAGTAATCTTGCGGGGGGGCCTCATAAATTTCAGCTACGCCACTGTAAGGAAGCATTTTCTTCACAGCATTTATATGTCTAGTCCAGTTGCCTAATCTCTCAGCTCGAATGAAGTCTTTTGCTATAGATACCATGTCAAAATATTCTACCCATAATATTGTGATGTGGGGCCTCGACTTATTTCATTTATTTTATCCGTGAACTGCTTCCTTAATGGTTCGAAAACACCACAAGATTCTTCTATATTTTCATATGATACTGTCCCGGTTAATATGTTTTCAATGTAGCTCCTAAAAACGTCTTCTGTCTTATAATTCATTTCTGATTCTTTGAAAATAATAGTTGATAAAGTGACAAGTACTAATGTGTGACCTCTGGTAGCGTGACCACTCAACATTTTGTCAACTGAATTAGGAGCGTAAAAAACGCGCCTTGCACCCTACCTCCGAGGTGGTGTGGAAACGATGCACCACTGCTCATTATTTCTCTACAGTATAGCGTGAAAATGGTTGGTTGTACGAAAAAAATCTATATAATCTTTTTTGTAGATAATTTCCTAGCCTGCATTTTTTGTAATAACTAAAAAAGTCATACGACCCATAGGAAGCGAGATATTTGCAAAAACCTGATTTCTGTGACCTTTGACCTTGAATAACTGAAAACGCAAGCGCGATATCGATGGGAACTTTTGAGACATTATTTGTAATGTCAAAATAAAGGTGTGTTCAAAATTTCAGCTCAGTTGGATTTTTTCGGCAGATGCTGCTTTTTTCCGCCTAATGTAACTGGACTATTTCTCAAATTCAAATCATATTTGAAATTCGGGAAGAATGGATCTTTTTTCCTTTGTGTGCTTTATTTCACTCGCCTTCGTATCGTGAAATAAACTGTACACAAAGGGGAAAAAGTATCCCTTTCTTCCCTTGTTACACAAATTACTATTTTAGGCAAGCTATAGAGATTTTTTTCCTTGTTTCAATGATACAAACGTTTTATATCCTCCCATCTCAAAAATTATGAATGTTTTATATCATTGAAACAAGCAGAAAATCACTATCTTATTACGTAAGAAAACATTTATATTGCCAATAAATGACGTCACTTCTCAGCCACGTGGCAGTGAATTTTGAAATATTGGTTTTAAGTAGTTCGTTATGCAACAAACAACTTTTATTCCAAACGTGTTACAGACTATACTTTTTCTACGAGTTAAGAAATTTTAAGTTTTCTATCTAAAATATGCTTTGATTGTAACCGCTACCTTTATTACTCGGAACAGCGTTAGAATGAAATATTCTATAACAATTCATGTAAGAATGTAGGTATTCTGTAATTAAAAATTGTATCAGAATGCTTATATGCTAAAATAGTCGTAGAAAGAATAGACTTTTCGATTTGTTTCCATAGCACACTTAATTTAATTTGCAATTTATAAAAACAAATCAAAATAATGAGCGAAACAGGTCGCTAACGTGTTGCTTATTATATTTTTCCCACTACCGGCAGCGAGAATGATTTGCTGTTTAACATTCAAAAATGTAAATTAATGACTTTTTCACTTAAAACTAATAAAATCAAGTTTAATTACTCACTTAATAATGTTGTTTTACAAAGAGTTAATGAAATCCGTGATTTAGGTGTGACATTCAATGAGTCACTTGGATGGGACACCCACATTGAGAACATAGTAAAAAGCTCTTGGATTCTTAATGCGGGCTACTTCTGAATTTACAAACAGCAAACCTTTGATTTTACTCTATAATAGTATCATCAGATCGAAATTAGAATTCGCATCAATTGTTTGGAATCCGGGAGCGTCATTGTACAAACAAAAAAATCGAAACCGTTCAAAACAAGTTTTCACGCTACCGGCAATGTAAGTAGGCCTTACATCCATAGCTACAGGGATTGTAAATGGCTGATAACATTCGTGTACTAGTTACCCTTGACGACGGAACTTAATAGTGTCACTTACATCCCTAGGAAAATAATGTTGATTTTAACTGTTCGTTGATATGGTAACAAACACAGACAACTTAGAATAATGGAGCTTCTAAAAAATAATTCCGATGACAGCTGTCACAACGAACTTTTAAAAATATGATTAAATTTCTACCTGTAGGCCTACTTACATTGCCGGTAGCGTGAAAAATTTAATAAGTAACACGGAATGTATCGACTAATAACATTCTCGGCAGGCCACAAGCCTCGGCTCGTATTTACCTACCTCGAATGTTATTACGTCTTTACATTCCTTGTTACTTAAATAACTATTATTAAATACCTGTGCTTTAAGCAGCGCAATCGTTATCCATACTACAATGAATATGATACAATTCGTTCGGACTTCCAACTTTTCAGGCTCAGCACAAGAAGAGAAATGGCGGCGTTATTTTTTATGCATAAATTAGTAAATAACAAAGTGGACTGTCCCATCTTAATACCCTTGGTCAAATTGTACATTCCAGCTTCACGATGCAGACCTCGTAAACTATTTTTTGTTCCATTTTGCAGAACTAACTTACGCAGTAACTCATCTTTGATCACAATAATAAAAATTACAAACATGGTTCTTGAGTTCATGAGTATCTTTCTGACTCGCAGAACAATATTTTTAATGTATCTGAAATATTCTTACGAACCAAAATTAAATATTCAAAATTATTAAATAATTAAATACTTAAAATTAAATATTCAAAGAATTGTTAAAAGAATTCCATTAATATTTAGGTCTTGCTGACTTCCAAAATTGCGCATATAATTATGTTGCAAAGTGCTGATGTCAAAACTGCATTTCTGCAAGTGTTGACTTTGTCGTGCAAAATTAAGAAATATGAAATAAGTTTGCTAAGGGTTATTACAAAATATTGCGGTCGTGCTGATACCAATAAAATGTAAAAAGCCAATTAATGGTTGGCATGTAATAAATAATTTCATATAATTAAGTGGGAGGACACTGGGACCTTTGAAGGGGTATGACCAATTTGAGATAGGCAGTCTGTGTCTGGGAAGATTTATGTTCTGTGGGGAAGACTGGAGGAAAGGCCGAGGAATTGGCACGTGAAGAATGAACTGCGAGATGGTGTCAGTACGCCTTATATCATATATGTAAGTTAGTTTTAATTTATTAAGTTAGTTTAGATAAGTTAGCAGTAGTAATAATGTATAATAGTTATAGGGATATTTAAATAAATATTTATAAATATATAATCTAGGGTTTTAATACTATACTTCAATCCTGAAGGATGAGAATTAAAATATTCTCATCAGTTACGGTTCGAGCGTAACAATATTATCTTTTAGAAGACAAATCTTTAATCCCTAAGAAATTTTTTCAAACTAAATCTTAGCCGTTTCGAGAAATTTAATAGTTAAGGTTTCTAGTAATACAATAAAACGGCAACAGGCAGGCCGGACCATCGACATTATGCTGAAGCAGTTATGGTGGTGGTTTTGACTGCACCTCATGTTCATGTCTTTTTCGTTGCACGACCAGTACATTCCCGTATCTATACGACATGTTGCCCTTTGCGGAGTAATATGAATGTGCGCTTATTTTGTACTGCCACTGCTACAGGGCTACAACGTTGTGCATACAATTTTTGAACATAGGAAAGGTGTCAGATGCTTGAGTATAGGAAAGTCAAAACAAAGTGCTTCGCCCATTTTTACAAATTTGGGGTTTTCCCCATTGTTTTGAGAAACACTTAGTTTTTCTTCCAACATCAAATTTAGAAAACTTTGTACTTCTAATAAAGTTGGCTCATAAAAATAATTAATTTTGAGATTATTGATGAGAATCTTACCCTTATTTCCTTTCCTTGGAAAGAAAATCTTTATATTTTATATCTTGTTAAGCTAGCCGGCTCTGCTTTAATGCACACAATAGTAGAATATATTTTGTTTTTTCCATAAGAGGAATCTCCCATTCTTTTGAAAAAAATATATTTTGAGTTCTTTTGTCTCAAAATACAAGAACACAACAAACGTTCTATTACTAATGCAGCTAACTGAAAAATATTTTCCCCCTCCAAAGTTAGACTATTTCAACTTCTTTTAGGAGGAAAATCATTTACTTACCTATACCTTCTTAAGTTCGTGAAAATATTTTTAATGCAAGTTTTTTCCATTCCATAAGTTTGACTTATAATCGTCTTTGAAAAAACTTTTGACTTCTTTTTCCCCGAAAGCCGAGAATGTATGAAATAATCTAGCGCTGAAAAACTGACCGAAAAACACAGTTTGAAAGTTACAGGGAACAGCACTTCTATCATAAATTGTATTTCATTCCACGCTCTTCTTTGGGAAGAGAATTTTACATTATATTCCTTTTTAAGTCAGTCCGCTCTTGCTTTCATGATTTCATTTTCAGGATCACGAATTTTCTTTCCACAAGATGGACATCTTTTTTCTTTCCTTTGAAAAAATTTCCACTTTAGTTTGACAAAGCCAATAAAAATTAAGAAACGGGATATTACTAATAAAACTGGCAAAATTTTTTTTTTAAACGACCTGAAGAAGCTTTTTCCATCATAAATTGTACTTCCCTCCTCTTTCTTTGCGAAGAATGTTTTTAGTTCTTATTCTTTCTTATAAGTTGGGCTTCTTTCACCCTTCTTTTGAGAAATAAATTTTGAGTTTTCTTTGTCGTCCCATAAGTAAGACTCTTCCTTTTGAAAAACATGGTGACTAAAATCTCTTTCCCAAGCATAAATCCGGCCCTGTCCCATTAAAACATTTTAATACTATATTCTTTCCCGTTTCGTAAGTTGGACAGAGGTTCCCTCTTTTTTGAAAGAATAAGGTATTCTCTCCTTTATTTCTTCTTAAGTAGGTCCGGTCCTGCTTTCATGGAAACACATTTTAAACAACCTTTTTCCTCAATCCGTACCTGAATTAGTTTAAAATTTAAACTCATATACACCAAAGGGATGAACATTATTTCCAGCGGTCTTCCTTTGGTTACAGTTCGTTTGGGCTTTGCACAAGATGCTGACCTAAATGAAGGATACTAATTTTAGGTTTTAATCCACTTGGGAAAGCAAGCTCTTCTAGCAAGAGAGAGAGAGAAAGAGAAACCAAAGTAAATGCGACATAAAACCCAGAAGTTTGTCGACTTATGGAAATGATCATCGCGAGGGCGTTTTTGTTCGTTCTCGAAAACCTTCTTCCTCCTTGAATTTACGCCAAGATATTTTCGATGTACTTTTTGCAGTTAGATGTACTTCCGCGCCTCGACTAAAATGGATGAAATGAGGATCAATGGGCTTGAGGAATTTAAATTCTGAAGGGAAATTATGGCCAAAAAGAGAAAGGTTTTGGATTTATTGTCTTTTTTGGGCAGTTTATTGGACAGTGGCGTAGGTAAAAAAAATTAATCGTAATAAAGCATTACATCATTTCCAGGGCCTGCTTAAAGTCATTTCAAAGCAAACTTTAGAAATTAATTTTTCAAGCAACTCCAAAATATTATCACAGCTTAAACTTTAAATGTGAGAGTCATTTAACTTAAAATAACAAGAAAATGTTTGTAAAATACTGTGCCACTTGACATCCGTCATCAGAACTATGATCAGTTTGTTTTAATTATTTCTATTTCGTAAGTTAGCTACGCCTGTTGCTATAAATCTGTATTACTATTATTTTTCTAGAAATGTAAGTGACACTATTAAGTTTTGTAGTGAAGTGTAACAAATAAACAAATTTTATCTATTGTAGCCACGGATGTATGGCATACTTACATTGCTAGTAGTGGGAAAAATATAATTATCCTAATAGCAGAACAGGCTTTGTTGAGTTGTTCGATTCTATCAAGAAGTTATCTCTTGCCCCAGATAAACAACCGATACAGCAATATTTACAGTCGACACCTGAATTTTTGAAAATTAATAAAACAGGCCCATTTTTTTTAAATTTACCTAGTCTATATTAAGGAAATAGAGGATTTTATAACAACAAAATTTGTATATTACCAATTTGTTATACAGATTACAGTGCAGTTGTTCTGTAATAAACAAGTGCACAGTCAACAACACTGAGGTATGCTTTTTTTTTCTTGTTTTGATTAATCATCACTACTATAAACACCACATATTTACGTTTATTTTTCAAGAGTAAACCTGAAATTACAATATACAATAAGGAAATTTACCCAAATCATTTTAATCTTTAGCCTTAGCGAGCTGCTCTGCCTTCACATTTTGGCATTTGGCAACAAAGCTGTAAATATAAATTTTAAAAGATCTCACATTCCATCCAAATTCTTTCCCAGAACATTCTCTGACGTCATAAAATAGGCTTGTCCAGGGAAACCTGGATGTATAGCAACCTCGTAAAAAGAATTTTACATTTAAATGAAGCAGCAGTGAAAAAATTGTAGCGACAGACTAAAAAGTTGTTTAATTGCTCTAATCAGGCACAACTTCTATCACTTCATCAAACCATAGTCGAAGTTTTAGATTTACATGAAACTTTATTCATAATTTACTGGAAAAAAAATCAGAGCCAGACTACAAAATTGTATACTTCTTACTAAAAACACAATTCCTGGTACTTTATACGTTTATGTAAATAATTTTGTATGTATAAAAACACTTAGTCATAATTTACTGGAAAAACTCCAAGATAGACTAAACTGTTTCCCCTCATCCGACTTTGTAGCTTCAGTCTTCTGTGGACAGAAATTTAGCTACATGTAACTAATCATAATTTATTTAATATTAATATTAAAGAAATCAATCCGAGACCACAAAATTGTTTTTTCTTCTTATCAAAGACTAGAGATGTAAGGACAGAATATTCTTCGGAGAACTTATCTGGAGCACAAAGAATTTACCGAGAATATTCTCCAGCTTACATGACGACAGACTAAAGACGGTTTTGATGGCAAAGATGAAAATGAAGTGACTGAATAAAGTTATACTATTTTTTTCTATTTTGGTTCTTTACTGACTACTTTATGAAACTCATTTGGGTTTCATAAAGCAACTCCTTAAAGAATTCGAAATTTTATTTTGTTAGGTTGGTGACAACCATGTGACAACAAAACCTTCACGCGTTATAAACATAACCTTCAAACTGTAAGTTCTAAAAATTAAGATTATTTAGCGTATTTTCCACTACTTTGCGTAGCTCGGGTGGGGTGCAAGATAATTCTTCTTCCATCTTATCTTCAAATTTAGGTATTTTAAAAATTAAATCACTTTCAAACACAGTTTGTCTCGATTTTAATTTGACAGTAGTTTGAATTGTTTGAAATTATTTTAAATGTCACCAACAGCCACAAAACCAAAACAAAATACAAAAAATTTTCCTATCGATTATATTATTAAATTAAAATATAAAATAAGGTAATTTTTAACTTTTTTGGACCAAAATAGAAAAAATAGTATAAAATACACGTTTCATAAGACATTTAAGCGCACTTGTCCATTAGAAAACTCGCCGCAAGCGGCTCGTTTTCTAACTTGGACGCGTGCTCTAAAATCATGTCTTATGAAACTTGTTTTTTAATATACTATTATTGTTACCTACAATGCTGTTTATTTTAGTAAGTTTAGATAGTAATCTATTTTCAGGTGTTAATTAATACAATATAAAGTTTTTTGCCACAATGCATACAAGTTTGTTTAAATTTATATATTTATATTAATAATTTACGCATTATTATTTATTTCTAATTTTCCCAAACGTTTTTTCTTCGGCTAGAAAGAATAAGAAACAATACCAGCATGGAGAATCAAAACGCACATACGAGTACATTAGTCATACTTACTGGAACAAATCAAAGAAACTAAAAATTTGTTTTATTATTTTTACAAAACATACAATTCTTGACACTTTATGAAAACTTTAAATTTGTACAGAAGTCGTAATTCACTATAAAAAATTAAGTACAGAGAAGAACCCAGTATTCTTCCTTTTATTCGTGGGAACGAGAAAAGTAATTTATTGTTAATAAAACTATTGAGAATTGATACTTTAGTTATGTAATTTTCCAAGCGGAATACCCCACATATCTTTATCTAGGCTTTGAGGAATGCCACCACCATTCTATGCTTCCTCACAAATCAATTTGGTAAGGAGTAGTCCTACAAAAAAATTAGCTTTCTTTGTTCAATTCAATTACAATTTTACCATTGACTGTTCTCTAAGGACGGTCCACCATCACGAATTTGCTTCAAAAGATTGATGAACACGTTTAGTTGAACACCGACATGATTTTTTGTAAGCGACTTTAATTTTTCAATTGCGGAACATTTTCTTCAAGAAGGTGGCATAATATGCTTCAAATTTCTTGATCATACCATTACGTTATAGGAAGAAGGCATTACCGTATAAATCCATTGTAGCATCTCCCATTCAGCATCATAAACAATATAATTCTACAAAGAACCAAACCTATAGTTTTGAAAAAGTAATGTTTCCTTTGAGATTGCTAGGTTATCCCCCTCTGATTAAGAATCGTTATTTAAAACTTTCGTTTTTTCTGTGTCTAATAAATAACCAAAAATTGAGGTTAAGGTTTAACAAATAACGCCTACCAACAAATTAATGTCAAAACTTAAGTTTACTGCCGTTCATTCTTTCGTTGAAAAAAAGAAGTGGGGGTAGTCATCACTGAAATCCCTCCAAGGACGTTTGTCCGTACCACTTCATAGTAAAATAATTTAAAGGGACTTGGTATATATTGTATTATTTATAATAAAGCCATTTAATAACTTACAATAACCGCTTAAATTAATACTAGTGTTACCCCAGCACACAATGCACTGACAGACAGCATTGACAGCACCGGCGAAATGTCAAGTCACGTGATGCATTAGTTCCAAAAATGACACCCGACGTTGTTGTAGGTGGCGCCCCAAGTGACGCGCGTCTAGCCGACCTTCATATATATTATAAATTAAAATAATTATTATTAAAAAATCGACGTAGAATAAAAATATAAAAATGTTTCATGTTCCACCTGTGGATAGAGACCTTTCATTTAAAAAAAATGGTCCAAATTGGTGAAGCGGTAGCCGCTGGAGGAACCGGAGAAAAAAACCCTTTGTGCTTTTATATACAGGGTTTTTCAACGAAAAGTAGCCACCCTCAGCATCTTTCAAAATTATTTTTTGCTTGAAAATCGCCAAGACATGTCAACAAAGACAGCAAGGGGGACATCTTTTTACGTAAAATCCGGACGTCTGTCATCAACCCCTTAGCCGCCACAGCCACCCCCTCTAAAATTTCAAATGGCACCATACCATTTGTGGCACATCGTTGGAAAGGTAATTTAATAAGGAATTGATTCTACTGCTTAATTTTTTTATTCACTTGAAATTGAGACATAAAAAAAATAAAAAACTATATTTTGTTTATTTCAGTTAAGCTGCTGAATATAGCAATTACCGTTAAAGTAATTGTTCAAAATGACTTCCGTTAACTTCCATACAATAATACAGACGACTTTGAAAGAGAGAACGAACATTTGCGAGAACTTGCGGTGTCAATTGTCGACATTCTTCTATTATTCTCTGCCTAAGATCTTCAATGCTGGCCGGCTGTGTTGCGTATACTTTGGGTTTCAAGTGCCCCCATAAGAAATAATCCAACGGACACAGGTCGGGTGATCTAGCCGGCCATTCGATGGGACCACGTCTTCCAATCCATCGTCCAGGAAACCGATTGTTCAAAAATTCTCGAACGGGAATCACATAGTGAGGAGGTGCACCATCTTGCTGGAAAACTAGTTCATTTTCAAACAAATGTTCGTCATTTTCCAGTAGTTCTGTTATACGCGGATCAACAGTGGTGTCAAGAAGCTCAAAGTAAATATTGCCATTCAAATTACCGTCACTAAAAAACGGGCCAACGATGTGGTCTCCTAGAATACCTGCTCAAACGTTAAGTTTCTGTGGATACTGGGTATGGGTTTCCCTATACCAATACGGATTCGTGTCTGACCAATACCTACAGTTATGCCTGTTGACTTCTCCGTTCAAAAAAACGTACACTCATCGCTGAAACAGATATTGTACAACAAGTTCACGTTGTTCAATAGATTATTAGACATAATTTCGCAAAACTCTAGTCTTCGATCATTGTCGTCTTCGTTTAGTACTTGAACAAGTTTTATCTTGTATGGGTGAAATTTGTGCTTTTTTAAAATTCTCCATACACTGCTTGTTGAAACCCCCGATACCTGGGAAAGTTGATTTAAAGACTGATTGTTATCCATTGCAACGTGTCCCAAAACAGCAACTTCAACAGGTTCATTAATAATTGGTCTTTCTGGTTGATGTTTTTTGTTTGTCACTGAGCCAGTTCCCATGAACTTTTGCATCAACTTTATAACATACTGATGGCGAATGAATTTATCGGGATGAATTTCATTGAAAGCACGCGCTGCAGCTCGTGCACAGTCGTTATTTTTGAAATAAAAACGCACAATCTCGATTCTTTCGGCAGTGGTGTAAACCATGTTGACACTTTTATAATATTCAAAATGAACTGAATGTTGACTGACAGATGAAAAAACAAAAGATGAAACCAAAGCATCTGTAGGTACTGCTATATTCAGCAGCTTAACCGAAATAAACAAAATATAGTTTTTATTTTTTTAAGTCTCAATTTCAGGTGAATAGAAAAATTAAGCAGTAGAATGAATTCCTTATTAATAATGTGCCACACATGGTATGGTGCCATTTGAAATTTTAGAGGGGCTGGCTGTGGCGGCTAAGGGGTTGATAACAGACGTCCGGATTTTACGTAAAAAGATGTCCCCCTTGCTGTCTTTGTTGACATGTCTTGGCGATTTTCAAGCAAAAAATAATTTTGAAACATACTGAGGGTGGCTACTTTTCGTTGAAAAACCCTGTATGTATGGATAATCTAATTCAAGTGATGTTTTTTAAAGAATCAATTTAAATTTGTAAAACCAGCAAACCAAATACGAAACTCAAAAATGTAAAATTTACAAACGCCTCATAAGACCCTAACACCAAGATGCAAGCAATTTTAGGGATTAAAATCAGTAACTGGCCCTGGTTAACTAATTTCAAATTGTCTTGCTTTGGTTTTTTCTTGTCAGGAAATGTCTTCGTTGAAAGTGTAAAATTTTTGATAAATAAAAAAATTCTTAACTTCAGCAGGTTTTCATTTTAGCTTTATACGTATTTCAACGTGTTTACGCGTCATTGATCAAAAGCAAGATTAAAAGTAAACAGTTGGTGTTGCTATAGGAACAGTAAATTTTCATAACTTGATCTTGGTTTTCTATATCTGCGTCCAGATGACTTGATTTCTCATTCCAAAACGTCCAATAACGGTGAATTTAAGAGGCCAATTTGTTTATTCATTAAAGGTACAGATTTTGAATGTTAGTGAATTTCAAATGCTTCTAGTATATCCAACTTACGTTTGCCATCACAAAAGTGTAAAAATTTGATCGTGTTATTAGATGTCATTGAATGATTGTTATCTGGACGCAGATATAGATAACCAAGATCAAGTCAGGAAAATTTATTGTTCCTATAGCAACACCAACTGTTTACTTTTAATCTTGCTTTTGATAATGACGTGGAAACACGTTGAAATGCGTATAAAGCAAAAATAAAAAACCTGTTAAATTTAAGAATTGTTTTATTTACAATAAATTGTATTATAATTGCTTTACATCAAGGCAAATGTCAAAAACCTCGGAAACTACAAATGTCGATTCGCGAGTCCATTGCTGCAATTTCAGAATCAAACAAAAAAAACAACTTAATTTTGATTTATGCAATGCTTTAGTAAGTGCTAACATACCACTAACAAAATTAAACAATAATAAAATTCAGTTATTTTTGGAAAACTTTACTAGTAAACATGTTTCAGATGAATACACGCTTAAAAATATTATATCAAGGAAATTTACAACACGTTAAATTATAGGAACCAACTATATTTACTTTTCTATTGATAAAGCTACGGATAAATGTGGACGTTATATAGCAAATTTAATTAGATTGATTTTTAATGTTGACATACCTAGTACAATATATCCTTTGAGGCTTTCGCGGTTTCTCGAACTGTCAATATTATTACAATTTACTTTCGGCTTAGACCGCGTCCTCGTTTGGGAATTACACCCAGCATAATTAGATAAGAACCGACATGTAGCTTGTCTGCTTTTACAAGCATTTGCTCTAAAAGTTTGAGCCATAGTTATTCGTGGACCTTGCCTGCCAACTCGGGGCCGTGTGATTAGATTATTTGAACTTTAAGAGGGACAAGGATTTGATATTAATGTATTTCGTTTGTCAGAATATGAATACTTAATCGGCGTATGCCTGTTGGTTGTTTGCGAACTCATACAAACTTACGTTTTCCAAGACATTGCAGCTTGCATCTTCAGAGCGATTAGAGCACTGAATTCAAATCTGGGATGCGGAGGTATTTAAATCTCTTTGTGCATGTTGGGCAGAGAGAAGGAGTTCTGGTTGGCTGTCACCGTTGGGCGGGGGCGAATCCGGTAGAGCGTGATCGTAAGATCGATGATGCTTATGAGTCTTTAGAGGATAAACTACTGGAGTCCAAGCTTTACTGGGTCTAAAACCATACTCTCTGTTTATGTTGTTGGGTTGTTTCTCAATACTCCATTGCTTCACGTTAGAAACGGGGGAAGAGATGAGGTACTCTCGCGAGTATTCGAGCATTCTCAAAATTTATTTTATGCTTAGTTATACGGTATGTCCAGCCACCGCAGATTTTGTGACGCGTCTGTGTTTGCAATCATCTTTGTGCTCTCGCAATCTTAACTCACTGCAATGACCAGTTTGTCCGATGTAGTATTACCACAAAAGCAAGGGATGTTGTAGATCCCGGCTGATTTTAAATTTGATATTTGATCCTTTGCGGATCTGAAACTGTTTCCCGGGTTTCATTAGTTTTAAAGACTGTCTTTATGGCATACCTTCTAAAAACAGCATGTTCTATCATATCTGTAATGCCTTTACTGTAAGGTAGAAAAGCTAAGCCTTCCGGAGGTGCCAGTTCCTCCTTAGCCTTGAAATGTTTTGTTGTAACGACATCAAGAGATGAGTTTTCTCTTGTTGCACCTACAACAAGAGAAAAGCTGCATCTGAGATTCGGACCTGCTCTGATTGTTAGTTTTCAGCACATCGGCTTTTTGCATCGAGTGGTGATGCGAGTTTGCATTCAATTATATATATAATCAAAACCTTATCTACCATAGGTGTAAAGGTATGTAATGTCTTTAATCAGTCTAGTAAACAAGCTTCTTTCATTGTCTTCTATCCTTTGCAACCTTTCTAGCCTCTTTCCATTCCAAATTTCTCTTCTTTAATGCTTCTGCAACTGTCCCGTCTCATGCTTTTCTTGGTCTTCCCCTGCTTCTCTTCCCCTGCACTTTTGCTTCCCATAAGCACCTCACCTGTCTTTCTTTGCTCAATCTTATTAGATGGCCAAACCACCCAAGCTGTTGCTGCTCGATTCTTGTTGTTATAGGTTCTATATGCAATTCTTCTCTTATTTTATCATTCCGTACTCTGTCTCTTTGTGTTACTCCTTTGACCCTTCGTAAGTATTTCATTTCCATTGCCTGAACGTTGCTTATCCCACTATTGTTTAGCACCCAACTCTCACTTCCATATATTAGTATTGGCCTGTATATTGTCCTGTATATTGTCATTTTTGTTTCCTTGCTTATTTCCTTGTTGCCAATAAATGTTTTATTTAGGGCATGGTACGTTTGTTTCTTTCTTTTACTTCTTGTTTTATTTTCCCATTTCCTTGTATTGTCACCCCCAAGTATTTACAGCTTTCTACCTGTTCCAGTTTGTTGCCATCGATTCTTACGTCTATTTTTTTGCTTTCATTTCCAATCAACATTATCTTCGTTTTCTTTGTGTTAACTTTCATGTTTCTTTTAGCCAATTCCTGGACAACATTGTTAGGTTCTCTCTTAAATGCACTTCCCCCTCCGCGCATATCATTTGCATTCAAATACCTGTCTGTATGTGTTTTCTTTTTAAACTGCGTGCCTCAAGCTACCATCTAGTTTACGTGTAATATGTATGTCTAAGAATGAAATACTGCTGTTTTCTTCTACTTCCATGGTAAATTTGATATAAATTTGATATTATTATATATTGAGTTTAGATGTTCTAGGAAGTGTTCTAGTGTTTGCCGTACGTGAGACGCCTTTCCTTACGGAGCTGCAGTTTCAGGAAGATGAAACAATCTGAACGGATTCCACATCCGCGTTTTTGGACTAATCTTTAATGGAACTTTGTTTACTATTTTATAGTGTAGAATCAACCCTTAAGGGTTGTACAAACTATTTCCGCATTTTGAGGGAATAGTCGAACCTTCAGGCAACTAGGTGTTTATTTATCAATTCCAGCTTTACTTCGTTAAAGTCCATATTTAATGAGTATCTGTATATAAAATACTTAATCACTTTAACAATTTCTATTTATTTAAACCTTATACGTATTTCAGCATGTTAACATGCCATTGTCAAAGGTTATATGAAGGTAAACAGTTAGCGTTGTTATAGCAATAGAACTTTTTTACTTATCTTGGTAATCGTCTGCAGATGACTTGAGTTCTTATTCCAAAATGTCTAGTAGAGGAGAATTTAACAGATCAATTTGCTCATTCATTAACGGTACAGTTTTTAAATGTTTGTGAATTTCAAAAGCTTCTAGTATATCTAATTTACGTTTATCATCACAAAAGTGTAAACATTTTATGGTGTTATTAGATGTCATTGAATGATTTTGTTCTAGTAAGTGTTTAGCGTAGTTGGATTTATGTGGGTGTTTGTATTTGTAACAACGTACGTGTTCTTTATACCTAATATCAAAATTTCTAATTGTCTGGCCTATATAAACCGAATTACAATGCGAACAATTTAATTTGTAAATGCCTGATTTTAACAAATCGTCTGTTTTTGATTTTGCATTAAACAAAGTATTTAAGATGTTCCTAGTTGTTTTAAAGCTTACTTTATATTTATTTGTTTTGTTTATAATTTTAGCAATTTGTTCTGATTTCTCACCAAAATATGGGATCGAAGCATATTTAATTGTATCGAACGAAGTTAGGATATTCGGATAAATTTTTTGAATGGCTAATTTATAATCTTTTTCTTTAATTAATGTATCAATAAGTTTAGTATTATAACCATTACTGTATGCAATTTGTTTAATAATTGAAATTTCTCTATTATAATTAATTTCATCTAAAGGGACCGTCAAAGCCCTATGTATCAGGGACCTGTATGCTGCTAATTTATGTGTTTTATGGTGACAAGAATCGTGTGGTATTGTAATGTCTGTTTGTGTAGGTTTTCTATAAACTGAGTACTCAAATTTATTACTTGAATTAATTTTTATGTTTAAATCTAAAAAGTTAATGGACTTATTTTGTTCAGTTTCTAGTGTAAATTTTATGTTTGGGTGCAAGCTGTTAATAAAAATTAAAAATTCATTAATTAAATCAAATGAACTATTAAAACATGCTAAAATGTCATCAACATAACGAAACCAAAATATAACTTTCTCAGATTGATTTGATTCGAATATTTGATCTTCTAGATTTTCCATAAATATGTTAGCTAAAAGAGGTGAAATTGGACTTCCCATGGGTAAACCATCTTTTTGGAAATAAATTTTATTATTAAAAGTAAAATAATTTTGATTGGTGCAAAGTTCAAATAATTGAATCAACTCAGTCCGTTTTATTAACTCAACATTTTTGTTAATAAGAATATCATTTAACAAAGGAATACACTCTTGAGGAGGTATTTGGGAAAACATATTAGTAACATCAAAACTAACTAGCTTGCTTTGTGGTGGTAAATGTAAGTTAGACAACTTTTTGATTAATTCGGAAGAATTTTTAACTGAATATTTTGGTTTATAATCAAAACTGGTAACTATATTATTTAGTATTTTTGCTAGCATATGATTGGGTGCATTTATGTATGATACTACTGGTCTAATGGGCATGTTGGGTTTGTGTATTTTTAATAAACCGTATAGTTTTGGTGGTTGTGGATTTGGATTTATTATTTGTCTTTTTTGATAATCTGTTAAACAAACCTGGCAATTTTCTAATGTTTGTTTTAATTCTTTTTGATAATTTTTGGTAGGATTACTAGTTAAAGTTTTTAAGTTTGAATTGGTTATGAAATCATTAATTTTTTGTAAGTAAATGTCATTGGGTAATATAACTAATGTGTTTCCTTTATCTGCCTTGACAGAAATCAGATTATTTACTGAAATTTTTTCTTTAATCGATTTAAGTAATAAATTATTTTGATTATTTATTTTATTTTTTGATTTATTGGTATTGATTGACATCTCTTTTAATAAATTAGCAATTTGAAATTTTGCATATAGGAAATGTCTTTCTTTAAGAATCAGTTCAGAATTGACTGCTAAAATTTCTTTAATATTATTGGTAAATTTTGGAAAAGGGGCAAACTTAAAACCCTTATTTAGGAATTTTATCTGTTGGTCATTGAAATCTGTGTTTGATAAATTTAGAAAACGAGGATGAAAATTTATTATTGTGTCAGGTTTTGTGTGTGGTTGAAGTGCACGTGTGTGTTGTTCTAATCTGGAAAGTTTATTTTTCTGTATTGTGTATTTTTTAAATTTTATTCTACTAACTAATTCTCTAATGTCATTGTCAAATACGTCAAACTCAATTGGATGTAATTTGTGAATAAGTTCTGTGTAAAGTACCTTTAAATAAATGTGCAAATTGTCTCTAATTCTAAACCATCTTTTTGATTCTTCTTTCAACCATCTTTGTTTAGCATTTCTGATTATCTTCTCAGTTATGCTGTTCTTGGTTTTGGTGGAGATATTAATGTAGTTTGGAATGAGCTTCTTTTTCTGACATTGTTGATTAAACCAAACGTTCTGTGTTGCTACACCATGTTTGATCATGATCTTCTTGTACATTTTAGCTTGTTCTTCTAACGAAGATGACATCACTTTATTTATCAATTCCAGCTTTACTTCGTTAAAGTCCATATTTAATGAGTATCTGTATATAAAATACTTAATCACTTTAACAATTTCTATTTATTTAAACCTTATACGTATTTCAGCATGTTAACATGCCATTGTCAAAGGTTATATGAAGGTAAACAGTTAGCGTTGTTATAGCAATAGAACTTTTTTACTTATCTTGGTAATCGTCTGCAGATGACTTGATTTCTTATTCCAAAATGTCTAGTAGAGGAGAATTTAACAGATCAATTTGCTCATTCATTAACGGTACAGTTTTTAAATGTTTGTTAATGAATGAGCAAATTGATCTGTTAAATTCTCCTCTACTAGACATTTTGGAATAAGAAATCAAGTCATCTGCAGACGATTACCAAGATAAGTAAAAAAGTTCTATTGCTATAACAACGCTAACTGTTTACCTTCATATAACCTTTGACAATGGCATGTTAACATGCTGAAATACGTATAAGGTTTAAATAAATAGAAATTGTTAAAGTGATTAAGTATTTTATATACAGATACTCATTAAATATGGACTTTAACGAAGTAAAGCTGGAATTGATAAATAAAGTGATGTCATCTTCGTTAGAAGAACAAGCTAAAATGTACAAGAAGATCATGATCAAACATGGTGTAGCAACACAGAACGTTTGGTTTAATCAACAATGTCAGAAAAAGAAGCTCATTCCAAACTACATTAATATCTCCACCAAAACCAAGAACAGCATAACTGAGAAGATAATCAGAAATGCTAAACAAAGATGGTTGAAAGAAGAATCAAAAAGATGGTTTAGAATTAGAGACAATTTGCACATTTATTTAAAGGTACTTTACACAGAACTTATTCACAAATTACATCCAATTGAGTTTGACGTATTTGACAATGACATTAGAGAATTAGTTAGTAGAATAAAATTTAAAAAATACACAATACAGAAAAATAAACTTTCCAGATTAGAACAACACACACGTGCACTTCAACCACACACAAAACCTGACACAATAATAAATTTTCATCCTCGTTTTCTAAATTTATCAAACACAGATTTCAATGACCAACAGATAAAATTCCTAAATAAGGGTTTTAAGTTTGCCCCTTTTCCAAAATTTACCAATAATATTAAAGAAATTTTAGCAGTCAATTCTGAACTGATTCTTAAAGAAAGACATTTCCTATATGCAAAATTTCAAATTGCTAATTTATTAAAAGAGATGTCAATCAATACCAATAAATCAAAAAATAAAATAAATAATCAAAATAATTTATTACTTAAATCGATTAAAGAAAAAATTTCAGTAAATAATCTGATTTCTGTCAAGGCAGATAAAGGAAACACATTAGTTATATTACCCAATGACATTTACTTACAAAAAATTAATGATTTCATAACCAATTCAAACTTAAAAACTTTAACTAGTAATCCTACCAAAAATTATCAAAAAGAATTAAAACAAACATTAGAAAATTGCCAGGTTTGTTTAACAGATTATCAAAAAAGACAAATAATAAATCCAAATCCACAACCACCAAAACTATACGGTTTATTAAAAATACACAAACCCAACATGCCCATTAGACCAGTAGTATCATACATAAATGCACCCAATCATATGCTAGCAAAAATACTAAATAATATAGTTACCAGTTTTGATTATAAACCAAAATATTCAGTTAAAAATTCTTCCGAATTAATCAAAAAGTTGTCTAACTTACATTTACCACCACAAAGCAAGCTAGTTAGTTTTGATGTTACTAATATGTTTTCCCAAATACCTCCTCAAGAGTGTATTCCTTTGTTAAATGATATTCTTATTAACAAAAATGTTGAGTTAATAAAACGGACTGAGTTGATTCAATTATTTGAACTTTGCACCAATCAAAATTATTTTACTTTTAATAATAAAATTTATTTCCAAAAAGATGGTTTACCCATGGGAAGTCCAATTTCACCTCTTTTAGCTAACATATTTATGGAAAATCTAGAAGATCAAATATTCGAATCAAATCAATCTGAGAAAGTTATATTTTGGTTTCGTTATGTTGATGACATTTTAGCATGTTTTAATAGTTCATTTGATTTAATTAATGAATTTTTAATTTTTATTAACAGCTTGCACCCAAACATAAAATTTACACTAGAAACTGAACAAAATAAGTCCATTAACTTTTTAGATTTAAACATAAAAATTAATTCAAGTAATAAATTTGAGTACTCAGTTTATAGAAAACCTACACAAACAGACATTACAATACCACACGATTCTTGTCACCATAAAACACATAAATTAGCAGCATACAGGTCCCTGATACATAGGGCTTTGACGGTCCCTTTAGATGAAATTAATTATAATAGAGAAATTTCAATTATTAAACAAATTGCATACAGTAATGGTTATAATACTAAACTTATTGATACATTAATTAAAGAAAAAGATTATAAATTAGCCATTCAAAAAATTTATCCGAATATCCTAACTTCGTTCGATACAATTAAATATGCTTCGATCCCATATTTTGGTGAGAAATCAGAACAAATTGCTAAAATTATAAACAAAACAAATAAATATAAAGTAAGCTTTAAAACAACTAGGAACATCTTAAATACTTTGTTTAATGCAAAATCAAAAACAGACGATTTGTTAAAATCAGGCATTTACAAATTAAATTGTTCGCATTGTAATTCGGTTTATATAGGCCAGACAATTAGAAATTTTGATATTAGGTATAAAGAACACGTACGTTGTTACAAATACAAACACCCACATAAATCCAACTACGCTAAACACTTACTAGAACAAAATCATTCAATGACATCTAATAACACCATAAAATGTTTACACTTTTGTGATGATAAACGTAAATTAGATATACTAGAAGCTTTTGAAATTCACAAACATTTAAAAACTGTACCGTTAATGAATGAGCAAATTGATCTGTTAAATTCTCCTCTACTAGACATTTTGGAATAAGAAATCAAGTCATCTGCAGACGATTACCAAGATAAGTAAAAAAGTTCTATTGCTATAACAACGCTAACTGTTTACCTTCATATAACCTTTGACAATGGCATGTTAACATGCTGAAATACGTATAAGGTTTAAATAAATAGAAATTGTTAAAGTGATTAAGTATTTTATATACAGATACTCATTAACTAGGTGTTTTACAAAAAGCTGAATTATCTTAAAAACCGTAGCATTTAACGACTTTTAACAATGGTATCTTTTTTCTGTATGTTCTTTATGGAGAGCAACATTGTCAATTTAAAAATTAGAAACTGCCGTGCGTGTTAAAAATTGACTATTCTAAGCAGTCTCCCCATCTATCCCCTGGTTCATGAATTTAAACGAAAACAAGTGAAACTGTAAATCATCAATAGTGAAAATATCCAAAAATCTTATTTTATGGAGAGGGTATTAATGAAAGCGCGATAACTGTTTTATATTATGGAGGCTGTAACTCCTTAAGAAATCAATCCCAAGCTTTGTCCCATTCTTTTCTGAACCCTGAAAAAAAAACATGCACTCGTGAAACATTATTTTTCCTTCCTGAAGACATTTTGAGTAAATTCAAACAACGACGGAGGGCGGGGGAGGGGTGCCTACTTCGAAGTAGATGCACTCGGAAAAAAACCTTAGATTCGTATTCTACACACGGCGAATGATCTGGGCAAGCCCGATCTTCTTACCACCCCCAGTGTCTCCCCCAATGAATTTTTAATATTAAAAAAATGAACGGTTTCAAAATTGATATGAACATGTTAAATGACAATAGGAACAATCTTCCATTAAAAAATATAGGTTTTCTTTTGGTCGTTTAGCTGAACAGTTTAATTGGATAATCGCTAAAATAAAGACTATAACCAAACAATGAAATCTATTTTAGATTTCAACCCATACATATAGTTTAGAATTAACAAATACTAAATCAATAAATTTCCAAATTTTTAAAATATTTCCCAAAACTCGTTTTCAGATTTTCCAATTACGGTACGAAATCTTATTGCACAGGCTATCGCAAGTTCAAGTGCATTTATTGGCGCGAGAATATTTAAAACGTAAAAAGTTAAGAAAGTACCAGCGACGTGTTTCACTCAATTTTTAAATTTATTTTATTACTCACTAACAAGATTCGCTACCTTATTTGTCCTTTAAAAAATACCCACTAACCACGCCTGGCAGATTTATGCAACTCTCTCTCTAGTCGTATACTTCATAGTTGAAGTGTCGTGATCTCATGGTTGCTATTTAAGTTGTGGTTTGGTCAATGTTCCTCCATTTATCCTTGTCTGAGGCATTCCTGATGTTTTCTTGAAACGGTGTACCGGTGAATTCCTTGACTTGGTCGATCCATCGTCTTGGGAAGCGTCCTCGAGGTCGTTTCCCTTCCAGCTTCCCCTGCACAACCAGTTTTTCCAGGTTGTCGTCCTTCCTTCTAGTGACATGTCCAAAGTATTTCAAGATACGCCGCTTTACTACATTTGACAGCCTTTCCTGAATTCCCAATTCTTCCAGTATGGAAACATTGGTTCTACGTGCTGTCCAAGGGATCCTCAGGAGTCTTTGCCACACCCACATCTCGAAGGTATCTAGCTTTTTGATGTCAGCGGCCCTCAAGGTCTACGCTTCCGCTCCGCATATGGCAATGGAAAACACAAGTGTTCTAACTAGCTTGCATTTTGTTGCCTTCGTAATGTGGTTGTCTTTCCAAATTTTTCTTAGTTTAGTCATAGCTGATTTGGCAAGCGCTGTTCTTCTTTTTATATCCGTTGATGAGTTGCCTTCATTATTTATATGGGCACCCAGATCGACTATTTCATTTACATTTTCTACATCATGAATGTTAGGAGCGGCTGCTAGTTTGTTGGTACGATCTATTACCATAAGTTTTGTTTTTTGTCGGTTGAGTTTTAGGCCGAATCGTAAACTCCCTTGCTCGACCCTTTCAATCAACTCTGACATCTCTTGTTCCTCTTTCGCGATAAGGGTAGTGTCATCCGCGTAGCGGAGGTTATTTATAGTCTTGTCGCCGATAACTATACCACCTTCTCAGCCGTCCAGGGCTTTCCTAACTATGTATTCACCATATATGTTAAATAACAAGGGCGACAGGATGCATCCTTGGCGAACGCCGCGTTGTATGTTAAAGGGTTTAGAGATCTTGCCATCGACTTTGACTATTCCTGTGCTATTGTCGTATAACTGTCTTAATAGTATGACAAGGTGTAACGGGGTTCCCATGTCTAATAACACTTTCCAGAGTTGAGACCATTCCACGCAGTCAAGGCATTACTGTAATCGAGGAAACATAGAAACGTAGGATTCCCGAACTCTCTTGCTTTCTCGATGATCTGTCGTACGTTCATAATTTGTTCTCTGGTGCCTTTACCGGTTACGAATCTGGCTTGTTCTTCTGGGATCTGCCACTCTAAGAAATTTTTGAGTCGGTTTAGTAGGATTCTAAGCGTAACTTTACTTGGGTGGGATATCAGTGCGATGGTTCTGTAGTTGTTACATTTTTGACTTGACCCTTTTTTATGCAGAGGAATGAAAGTGGATGAACTCCAGTCGCTCGGCCACTGTCCAGTTTGCCAGATCCTATTGCAAATCTTCCATAATAGGTTAACACCGCTTGGAGTAAGCTGTTTTAGCATTTCTGCGCTCACATTATCTACACCTGTACTCTTGTTGTTTTTTAAGTAACGGATGGCTTGCTCTACTTCTACTTTTAGTATATCCGGTTCTTGTTCAATTTCCCTGATGGAAGGGATGTGTATTAATTCTTGGTCGTTTGTTTCGCATGTGTACAAGTCTTCGCAATATTTTCGCCATACCTCTACTACGCCGTCTATCTCATTGATGACTTTCCCATCTTTGTCCTCTATCTTCCACGTTTTTGGTTTAAATTCCTTTGTAATTTCTTTAATGTGTTGGAGGAGGTCTCGGTTTTCGTCGGTGTTAACTCTGCTTTCGATCTCTCGGCATATTTGTTCTATGTGGTGATTTTTATCCCGTCTACATAGCAGTTGTATTTCTCTACATAGTCTTCTGTATTCGGCTCTTCGTTCTTGTGTGTTTAAGCCTGCTTGTCTGAGAGACGTCCTTTCTTCTTTTACGTTCCAAGTTTCGTCGGTCATCCATTTTTTGTTCTTTACTTTGCTTTTGCTTTGTTGTTATGCAACTGGTGTTGTATATTTCAAATAAATAGTTAGAAGAGTTGCATAACCAAGAAGTTGTTACGAGTCAGTGGCACAGTTAGAAAAAATACGAGAAGGGTGCAATAGATTAAATGAAATGATAAATGTTACCGATCAATGATTTTTAAGCTCTAAAAGCAACAGTTATTCTTTGACTTTGTCTATTACTAATTAAATTGCATAGAGGGAAAAATTCCTTAAAGTGAACACAAATATTTTATTATTTAAGATATAAATTTCATTAGATTTTACACCAGTTGAAAAGGAAAGCAAATTTTTTCTGTTAATTAAAATGAATTATTTAATAAGCTTGACGCCCTAAATACCACTTCCTCATACCAATGTGAGCTGAAAGCTTTTCGAAAGTCCTACCTCTATCAATGAACATCTTCGAGTTGAGCACGAGCTCGTACGATTTTTACAAAGATAATCAACGTCAATTTCAGAAAGATAGAGCAACATCTTGGACTCATTCAAATTTCAATGTGTTAGAGTAAGAAAGCATGTGAAAACTTTTAACGAAAGCTAAATTGAACGGATGTCATATATGGTTGGTTAAACATGCATGGTGGTTAAAATTACTAAAATAAACTACCAGCGGCACTTTAGTGTAGGTCTTTCAGCGAACGAGAAGGTTTTTAGTTTGAGCTATTTTAAAACGCGCTCGTGGTGGTATGGAACTTTAAAATTTTTTTTTCAATTGGCCCGAAATAGTTAATTGCATTTAATTCGGGAGTGTAATTAAAAGTTTTAGTGCAAATATGTGTAAATGGACGGTGTGTATTTTTGTTATAGGATTATTTCTTCAAGGTAATTTTTTTAATTTTATTTTTGAATTAGAAATGAGCAAACTATAAAAATTATTTTTGGAGTTTGAATTGAGTAATCAGGTTAATTTTAAAATTAGAGTTGCAATTTGAATCTGGTTTTTCGGATTGGTGGTTACCTCAGAAATTATTTTGTGTATAACATATAGAAAAGATTTTCCACTCATGTTCAAAACTGTACATTTTATTTCAGTTTATAAAAAAATTAACTCAAAAATATTAACTATTTTTTATAATGAATAATCAGAAAAAAATTCAACTCCACATACGTAAAATTTTAAAATACACAATAAAACAGCAGATGGACGGACGGATGTAAGAGCAGATACATATTTCCGTTGGCACGTGCTGAAGTGTGACGTGCATTCTACATAATTTAACGGAAGTTCATTTGCTGCTCCAACTGACCCTTACCAAGACCTGCATTTTGCTACCAAAAAAGGCATTTCAGGATGCAATTATGCAGCCATTCTTCAACCGTGATTTTCCTAATGAAATTTAAAACCTCAAACACAAGGTTTGATAACGCGACTTTAATCAAATGTAATTCAATATGCTGTTAATAGGATAAATAGGAGCTCTTGTTGTCCAAACGAATCTTCTGTTAGAAATCTAAGAATAACTAAATTGATGACGAATTTGGGTGAATGTAAACTCCGAAGTGCGTCAACAAATTGTTTTTGTATCTGTGATTTAATGTCTGGTAACTATGGGAAGTCTTTCCGCAAAAGATTGCAAAAATAAATAGTGAGTAACGTACGTCACGTTTCAGTTATTCCACATTGCGTTTAGTTTGCATGAGGGATTCCTGTAAATGCTCGTTTGGTTTACAAAGCCTCATATGTCACGAAAATATGTTACAGAAACAAAGGAGAAATTTCTATGGAAATTTTATAAACTACTTCTTTGCAATTTTAGAATTTTGCTGAAATTTATTTTAAATCGGCAAGACATTAACCTGGTTTTGAAAATAGCCACCAAATTAATAAATTCTACCTTTGAAGTTACGCAGAAAACTTATTTATTTTTCTTGAGTTACTGTAGTTATTTTTGGAGATTTTTGAAAATAACGTACTAAAAAATCATTTATAGTTCTTGTGTAAATTTATTACTGTTACCGTTGCCGTAAGATTTCCTGGCATTTTCCATGATATTCTGAAAGAAAACGTTAATTGTTGTTTTTCAATTAACAAAAAGCTTTTTGTTAATACAACAACCGGATAGAGAAATGCGTTTCTGTGAATCAGTGGCGTTACTAAAACGATTTTTTGAAATAGAGAATAACTCAAGAAACGGTACCGAAATGCCACAGAAATGTTAAATGTCCGCCCTCAGAAACTTGCAAGGGAAAGTTTATGCAACATGATTCTAAATTGTTGCGAAACATACTAAAAGCTGTTTTTATGAATCAAACCAGTGGCATTTTAAACACATTTTTAAAATCCTACAGAGAATCGATTTTGTAACGTTATTTCTTAAATTAATTTTTATTATTTATGCTGATATCGATTGTAGTAACGTAACTCTTAAAAATCATTATTTTTAGTAAAATTGAAACACATAGCTTGTCCATATTTTGGAACTCCTTGATGTAGATTTGATTGGTATTCAATTTGATTAATTTAAACTTGATAAGTGACACATTAAATAATTAATTATTGATTTTCTATGCAAAATTACTCATACCACACGGAATGATAAACAAATAGAACATGAAACTTTCGTTAAGCTGTTATTTATAAAATAACCATTATTATAGTAACCAGAAATTACTTACATAACAATTATAAGGAAAATCAAAATACTCAGAGTATTACAAACATACTGTGATTTAAGTATTATATTTCATATACAATGATAGCGATTATCATATTATTAGTAGGTATGTTACACAATTTTAAAGAAATGCGTTTTAATGGTAAAATATGTACAACTATTCTATGCTACAAGTACACTACTCAAACTAAATATAGAGACACTTATCAAAAATTGAATATTTGCTTAAGTAACACTGGATTTGGTAAAAACTGTCTTCGACTTTTTGAAAAGGATTACTCTTTAAGATGCGAAGATTTCAGCCTTGTTGAATAAGCTTCTAAGAAAAAAAATGTTAAAAATTGAAATTGGGAATCATTTAATTAACAAACTTTTAAACAATCAACAATAAGAAAACAACAAATTTAAAAAACTAATAATGGGTGTGGCCTCCTCTGGCCCGGATGACTTCAGCGCAACGACGGGACACACTCTCAATTAAATTTGAAATTGTTTGTTCAGGATGTTGCTCCCATTCTTGAGTAAGAATTTCCTCAACCTCATCTAAATTTTCAATAGGCTGACGATCCAGCAATCTTCTTCCCAATACGTCCCATAGGTGTTCGATGGGGTTAAGGTCTGCACTATTAGCCGGCCAGTCCATTACTGTAACTATCCTAGCCACATGTGGCCTGGCATTATCTTGCTGATAGATAAAGTCAGGTCTCATTTCTCCAGCAACCAGAATCACATGTGGTTCTAAAATGTCCCTGATGTAACGCGTCGCCGTGAGAGAACCTTCCCGAAGAACCACTAGCTCGATGCGACCATTCAAAGTTATGCCGCCCCATACCATGATGGAGCCTCCACCAAAACGGACGGTGTCTTGAACAGTGGAGTCTAAATAGCGTTCACCTTGGCGTCTTCACACACGCATTCGTCCATCATTATGGTCTACGCAAAATCTGGACTCGTCCGTGAACATTACATTGCTCCATTGTTCTCTAGCCCAGTTACGATGTTCTTGTGTAAAGTTTAGCCGGGCTCGCCTATGTGCTGGTGTTAACCGAGGTACTTTAACTGCTCTCCTTGCACGTAACTGAATCTCGTGCAGCCTATTCCGAACTGTTTGTTCCGAAATTCTGGTTCCACCAGTCGATTTTGTAGAGATCGGGCGGTAATTCTACGTTCTCTAACGGCCCAAAACCTTAATAGGCGGTCTTCGCGAGGAGTAGTGGCTCTTTGTCTTTGGTAAGGACGTCTTCTTACGACACAATTATCTATATATCTGTTCCATGCCCTAGCTATAGCAGAATGACTCACATTTAACATCTTGAGTATTCCTCTTCAATTAATGTCACCGCTCTAACTATCTGATTTTCATTCGGATATACTCTTGGTTGTCTCCTTCTCCCTAACACATCCACATTCATGTTTCATCCAACAAATTACACTGCGAAACGGTAAAATCAAGTGAAAAAATTTTTTTGTTGAATTTAAACTTAAGCGTCTTTTTTGTTGTTTGCTTTGTTTTGTAAAATCTCCAAGGAAACAGGTGCCTACTTTTTTACAGGTAAAATGTAAAGGTATGTTCATATTATCTGCCAAGTTATAGAGTGTTTCGTTGAGATTTACAAAAAATACACACTAATAAGAAGGTGTCTCTATATTCATTTTGAGTAGTGTATATAAATAATTGCAGTAATATTGTCATGGATACTTTTACCTAAAATAAAACCATTTTTAACAAGAAAAATAACTAAAATTGCTGAAAGCAAGTGGTTGCTAGTATGCAATCACTGTTGAAATTTATTTTTAAAGGCCACGGTTAGATTAACGGTAGCATTAACGTTTTTACACTGCATTTCAAACAACTTGTACAAGAAAATGCTTATTTCATGTTGTATTTAAGCGACAAGTCAGATTTTTCATCTAGCATACAGTTAGGACTTCATCATTTCTTTAAATCTGCTCCTATAAAACTTACTAAAAATCAGCGATAAAAAATATTCCTTTTTGTCACGTTATTCCTAGAACATTCTTTACTTAGAAATTGCAACTATGCGTAGTAAATTGTCATTCAACCATTATGAATAATACAGTATTTCTTAGAAAGTAAATATAATTTCTTTTAAATATTTACTAAAGAAGAAACCTGGTATTCGGTATACTGTGATACCTAAAACGTGCATATCTGTCAAAATCTCAAAGAAGTAATAGAGGTTAGGAAGGAGCTTATGCACATTGGCCAGTAAACCTTAAAGGTGTCTGAACATGGCTGCCAAACTGTGACGTAGCGGAAGTGTCACCAGTGGCGGCGTCAGAAAATTATATTTAGGGCATAACGAACAAATTATAAAACATGAGTATGCTGTTTTAGTTGCCAATTTATTATAGAAGGAAACAAGAAATATTGACCTCTCCGCCACTGTCTTAACCTCATACGTCAAATTGACATTTATTATTTACATTTGGTAAAATACTTACCTATGGAAAGTTATTCCTTTCTGCTTGTTAATTTTTGTACTCGAGCAACCACAGCAAATACAACTAACCATATTTAATAACAAAATTTGTAAACATACACAACCATCACCTGCACAAATGAATCACCAAAAGTGTCTGGATATGGCGGCGATGACGTCACATCCGTCACAGTGCTTTAAGTGCAACTAACTAGAAACCCTCCTTCCTAACCTCTATTACTTCTTTGCAAAATCTCAACTATCTGCTTGTAGTGAAGGGTGCCTTTGAATATAAAGCTGAGATGAAAAAGTAAATTCGGGACAGCATATAGCAAGTAGTGCTGCGCAAAGTATCGATACGGTCGTCAAAAGTAACATAACATCGAAAGTATCAAAAGTATCGAAAGTATCGAAAGTATCAAAAGTATCGAAAGTATCGCAAGTATCGAAGGTATCGCAAATATCTCAAATATCGAAAGTACCGAAAGTATCGAAAGTATCAAACGCATCGAAAGTATCGAAGGTATCGCAAATATCAAAAGTTTCGAAAGTGTGGAAGTATTGCAAGCATTAAAAGTACCGAAGTTTCCAACTATCAAAAGTATCGAAAATATAGAAGAATCGAACTATTGAAGTATCGAACTACATACCAATTGTGTTTTATTTTTTCAATTGGGAAAACTAACCAACTTTAAATAATAATTCAAAAATCTATGGTATGTTTTAAACGATAAAGTTATTTTCGGCGAAGCTTTCTACAAATATTTAAGTTTCTATCTTTCTTAATAATTCAGATATTCGAGGAATTATAAGTAGTTTTCTGCCTTTTCAACAGAAAAGAGAATACAATTTTAAAAAATTACGTTGGATGATCCAGTTGGAACTAGAATCTCAATTGTTATAGTTAGGAATTTAAATATTTCTAGAAATAACGTCAACTTGATCTTATTAAATAGCACCATAGATTTTTTATTCTATATTTGAAATTGACTAGTTTTTCTGATTAAAAAATTGGGACACAAATAGTGTGTACTTTCGATACTTCGTTGCATTCGCTACTGAGATACCTTTGATACTTTTGATACCTGCAATACTTCCATACTTTCGATTCCGCGTTACTTTCGATACTTCGATACTTTCGATACCTTTGATATGTTTGATACTTTGATGCGTTCGATACTTTCGATACTGGTGATACTTTTTAATACTTCGATATCTTCATATTTCGATACTTTTGTATAGTATCGATACCAAATTGGTATTGATACTTGATACTTATTTTAATGCATCGCCCAGCTCTAGTACCAACTATTGAGTATTAATTTTTACCAGATGGTGAAGTTTTCGATTTAAAAAAGAGCTACTCACATTATTGTACTTCTTAAAAAATGTCAAACACATTTTCTTCTTTTGCTATACCTATGTATTCTTCTTCAGTTTTCATATGTCTTTATACTTATCGTACATTTGTGTAATTGTTATTTTCTTTATGAACCAACTTCACGCTGTTGAACTTTTATTAAATATGTACGTATTTCACCTAACAAATGCACCACCGTCTAAATTCATTAAAAAACAAACATGCAAGCATTTTTAATTTATTTTTCAAATCTCCTGCATTTACTTTTTACTATTGTACTTTCAACAAACTCAGAGGAGAGTTTGAACGCCGTTTTGTATGTTCAACCGCAGCAAAACATTTAAACAAAGTTAGAATGATATACATTGAGAAGGTTTTGTAGAATTAATTCAGAAACGCAATGAAAGGTTTTTTTTATAAAAAAATTATTTAATAATCTTGACGTCATAAATAGCATCTCCTCATACGAATGTAAGCTGAAAAATTTTCTAAAAAATGAACGATATTACCGAATACTGCTTATAAGTTGCAAAATTTAAAGACGTTTCTAAGATACAAAGCAAAAGGTTTGTGTAAAAAAGTTTCAAAATATCGAAATGTTACAATAATGCGTTTAAAACACATTTCTCTATCTGTACATAAAATTGTATTAGCGGATCTATACAGATACGTTACAGAAAAACGTTTCCAAAAAATAAAATATAATTTTCCGAGAAATGTTCTAAAACGCTGTCAAAACGTATCTATGAAACAGATTTCAGCGTGGAATTAAGTCTTTTTGGTGAATGTTGTCTGAACGTACAAAATCGTTTTCAGAAAACGTTTTTTGATTTCAAACATATAATTCCTTTAGGTACAGTTTTATTTTAATTATAATTCTGAAAGGTTTCGTAAAAACATTTTTTTAAACTGCCGTGCAACGAATTGAAACGTTTCGGAATCTGTTTGTTCTACTATGTATAATAAGTACTTAATACCTTCACAACTCTGGAACAGTTAGCTTCCAAAGTTAACCGTTTTTAGAACAATATTTCACGTAATTCAATAAAAAATTGATTTTCTTATTTTACTAGTTTTTATAAGCACTTTTAGGAGTCCGCAAAACGATGCCCCATATAATAAGGCTTTTCAAACCACTTTATTAGTGATCCAACCCATCACGATCTTTTTTGTTACCATGAAAAAAGTTTACTTTTCTTACCAATGGAAATTGAAATTAAAGTTTACATCACAAAATATGCCAGATTAATTTTCAATATTTTACAAAACAGACGATATTGTTATTGACGCATTTAAAGTTGGCACTAGAAGATGTCTGAAGTTCAAGTTCTCCACCGATATTGATGGTATTCAAGCTTTAATTAGAAAATACTGAAGTTTTGCAGTTTCAATGGTTAAAAAAGTTCAAATATCAAACTCTTAACGTTCCCCATTAAAGAGGTATTTTTCAAAACATTTTTTTAATGAAATCTACAACCCTTTCAATTTGGTACTAAAATTCAAGTTTCACTAATTTAAGATTTTACAACCTGTAATTGGAAAACCCGCAACGGTTGTTGTTTCAAGAACAAAATAGTCCAGGTCAAATTTTTAATATTTTACATTCAAAAGTACTTTGAAATCGTTTTCTTAATATTAGCTTTTGGGCGAAATCTAAACTTTCTGTTTTCTGTCAAATGAAGATATTAGAACCTTTAATTGGGCTACACGTAAAGGTTGCAGTTTCAAGAAGAAAAAAAAAACAATTCAAATTTTCGCTTTTTGGGCGATATCTAAAGTTTAAATTTCTCGCTAATTGTAGATCTTAGAACCTTTGATTGTAGCGTAAAGTTCGCAGTTTCAAGAAGAAAAGACTCCTACATGCCAAATCAACGGATTTCGGCGATATGGGGAAACGAACACACCCACAAACATTTTACAAAACATTTTTCTTGGTTTTTTGTCCCCAAAACGAGCATTTCTGTTAAAAACCAAAAATCGTAAATTTGCATGAAATCATGACTTTCCATACTTCTACTGAAGTATGGAAAGTAAAAAACCAATTCAAATTTTCAATATTTAACAATAAAGATGTCTAACGTTAAGTTCCCCACTAATTAAGGGTCTTGCAACCTATGAATGAAAAACACCCAACGTTCGCAAGAAGTTTCAATAACAAGAAATTACGGTTTAAATATTCACGAACATTCGATATTAACTTCTAGCCACAACAAAAGATAAACGCTAGAGTAAATATGTTTATTATCTTCAAATTTAATCTTAATCTTAAATTAGTATTTTATTTTGCAATGGGTTATCAGCAGTTTAGTTTAAACAGATAAGTTCCATCGTCCCCCATTCATTAAATAAAGCAGCATTATTTTTTGGTTTGCGAAAAATCATAGCAAAACTATCGGATTGGGGGACACCATTCAAATTATTAGAAAGAAGAAAGCCAAGTTACTGGCAGACTTGGCCTTTCTAAAACGTTGTCGTGACAACAAGGTGCTACCAAACAGTTTGTTTATCAAACACCATTTGCGTAACCGGCACAACGAGCGAATATTCCGGGAAGCAAGCCTCGGGCTTCTGAAATCAGAAATTAGTAGAACTCGCATAGATCTTGATAAAATTGACTGTAAGCTGTATGAGCTACATCTACAACTCTCTAGCACGCTAGAAGCATCTCTGTGGGAGAAAATGGACACAATAACGAGTAAGCAGGCTCAAAGTACATTAGAACAAGCAACCGTCAAACAAACTGGCAAATACGAACGGTTAGTTCCGAAGCCGCCCCGGAACGAATTACCTAATGAAAAGGTAATAGTAAACCTTAGCAAAATGCTGCTAGATGATCAAACGACATCTGTATTAAAGAAAGGGTTTAACTATGCTATATCCTGCCTTAGAACTGAATGTTCGCTATTAATTTATAAGGCGATTCTCCGGCCTATACTAACTTATGCTTGTCCAGTTTGGAGCAGCGCACCCAAAACAACATTGAAGAGACTTCAAACCATGCAGAACAAAGTGCTACGTCTTGCAATTAACTGCCCTTGGTACGTACGCAACAGTCAAATACACCAAGAATTAAGTGTTCCACTAATCACAGATTACATCCACAAACTAACTAGTAACTTCTTTAAAAAAATAGTGATGTGCACAAGTGCAACTAAATTTAACCTCGGTCAAAAGAACATACACACTAGGCTTAAACGTAAGTTACCGCAAGATTTACTAGATTAATTAGCCTTAAGGAATATTAGAACTCAAATGTTGTAAGCCAGAGGTGTGAATGCACTCACTTAATCCTCTCATAAAATGGATGTACCCTAGCCATAAGTATCTTTCTTGTACCAAAGCCGTGTATTGCATCTTGTTTGCAGAGCCAGCTAATCTATAATAAAAAAAAAAAAAAAAAACTATGCTATAGCACCTAAGCGCATTCCTGTGGAAGATATAGTATCTGGTGTAGAAGCAGCAATTCACAAGCTACCTACAGTAATTTCTGAAAGCATAAGACAGGATGTATCAAGCATAATAAGGAGAGCGAAACCACCCCGCTCCAATATCAGTAAAAATGAGAGAGAAGCAGTGAAGTTACTAAGAGAGAACAAAGATGTCCTCATACTTAAAGCAGATAAAGGCAATGCTACTGTTGTGATGAACACCTCAGATTATAACTTAAAAATGGAAACACTATTGTCCAATTCCACTTACAGAAGGCTTAATCGCAATCCGCTGAACTCCCTCATCTCAAAAGTTACTGCTGCTATCAAATGCTCTGATACTATTGACACTACGGAAAAACAGCTCATCATACCCAAAAACTCTATCACTCCTCGTATTTGTGGTTTACCCAAAATACACGAGGTGGGAGTTCCACTAAGACCTATTGTGAGTGCTATAAATTCTCCTACACATGCTTTAGCAAGATACTTAGCCACTAAGCTTCGCCCACTTAGTGGCAATACAGCATCGTACATAAGGGATTCCTGCGACTTTGTCAACAAGATCAAAAGTTTACGGCTGTGTGAAGAAGACATTTTAGTCAGTTTCGACGTTGTCTCTCTTTTCACAAAAGTACCGGTAGTTGGTGTGCTAGAGATCCTAAGAGATAAACTACCTACAGATATAAACCAATTAGTTGAAATATGTTTGAAAAACATCTTTTTCAGTTGGAATGGCAACTTGTATGAACAGGTTGAAGGAGCGGCTATGGGATCACCGCTATCACCTGTTATTGCAAACATATACATGGAAGACTTTGAAACCAAAGCTTTAGCAGCAGCTGATCTTAAACCTAAATCCTGGTTTAGATATGTAGACGATACTTTCGTCGTTTGGTCTCACGGACGCCAAACACTAGAACAATTTCTAGTACACCTAAACTCAATTCATAATAATATCCAATTCACAATGGAAGTAGAGGGAAATGGCAGTATTCCATTCTTAGACGTACATGTCACACGTAAACCAGATGGTAGCTTGGGGCACGCAGTTTACAGAAAGAAAACACATACAGACAGGTATTTTAATGCAAATTCGCATCATCACCCGATGCAGAAGGCAACTGTGCTAAAAACTCTAACAACCAGAGCAGTCCGAATATCAGATGCAGAACACCTACAACAAGAGAAAACTCACCTCTTGATGTCGTTACAACAAAACGGTTATACAGCCACAGAAATTCACAAAGCAATCCGCAATGCGGAACAGCCCAAGGCTAAGGAGGAACTGGCACCTCCGAAAGGCTTAGCTTTTCTACCTTACAGTAAAGGCATTACTGATAAGATTGGGCATGTTCTTAGAAGGTACAGCATAAAGACAGACTTTAGGACTAATGAAACTTTGGGAAACGGTTTTAGATCCGCAAAGGATCAAATATCCAATTTAAAAATAGCCGGGATCTACAACATCCCTTGCTCTTGTGGCTCAAACTACATCGGACAAACTGGTCGTTCCATTGAGTTAAGATTGCGAGAGCACAAAGGTGATTGATTGCAAACACAAACGCATCACAAAATCTGCGGTGGCTGAACATACTGGTTTAACTGGGCATACAATGGACTTTGACAATGCTCGGGTACTCGCCAGAGTACCTCATTACTTCCCTCGTATCATACGTGAAGCAATTGAAATTGAGAAACAACCTGACAACATAAACAGGGAAGATGGTTTTAGACTCAGTAAAGCTTGGACTCCGGTAGTTTATCCTCTGAGGACTCCTAAGCATCATCGATTTCACGATCACGCTCCACCGGATCCGTCTTCGCCCAACGCCAACGGTGACAGCCAACCAGAACTCCGCCGTTCTGCTCGACTGGCTCAAAGAGGTTTAAATACCTCCGGATTTGAATTTAGTGTTCTATTCACTCTGAAGATGCAAGCTGCAATGTCTTGCGAAACGTTAGTTTGTATGGGTTCACAAACAGCTAACAGGCATAAGCCGATTAAGTATTATTGTCTTGGCAAACAAAATACATTAAGATCAAATCCTTGTCTGCCCCAAGGTTAATATAAACTAAGTTTACGGCCCTGTTTAGGCAGGCAGGGCCTACGAACAAATATTGCTCAAACTTCTAGAGCAAATGCTTGTAAAGGCAGACAAGCTACAGGTCGGTACTACCTGATTATGCTGGGTGTAGTTCCCACATGACGACGCGGTCTAAGCCGAAAGTAAATTGTAATATTGACACCATTCAAATTGTAACTCATCCCCATCTCTATGAGCCTACACAATTTAAAATAAATCGTGTGTCCAGTTTTTGAACAATATTTGTTTGAAAATATCCAAAAATTTAAACTTTTTTCACTTCAAAATTTTCATGGTTCCAAACATAATCGTAGATCATAATAAAATTTATTCTCAAAAGATGGTTTACCCATTGGAAGTCCAATTTTACCTCTTTTAGCTAATATATTTATAGAAAATGTAGAAGATCGAATTTTCGAATTAAATCAATCTGAGAAAGTTTCGTTATGTTGATGACATTTTAGCATGTTTTGATAGTTCATTTAAGTTAATTAACGAATTTTTAATTTTTATTAACAGCTTGCACCCAAACAAAATTTACACTAGAAACTGAACAAAATAAGTCCATTAACTTTTTAGAATTAAACACAAAAATTAATTCAGCTAATAAATTTGAGTACTCAGTTTATAGAAAACCTACACAAACAGAAATTACAATACCACACGATTCTTGTCATCATGAAGCACATAAATTAGCAGCATACAGGTCCCTGATACATAGCGCTTTGACGGTCCCTTTAGATGAAATTAATTATAATAAAGAAATTTCAATTATTAAGCAAATTGCATACAGTAATGGTTATAATGCTAAACTTATTGATACATTAATTAAAGAAAAAGATTATAAATTAGCCATTCAAAAAATTTGTCTGAATACCCTAACTTCATTCGATACAATTAACTATGCTTCGATCCCATATTTTCCTGACAAATCAGAAAAAAATGCTAAAATTATAAACAAAACAAATAAATATAAAGTAAGCTTTAAAACAACTAGAAACATCTTAAACACTTTGTTTAATGCAAAATCAAAAACAGACGATTTGCTATAATCGGGCATTTACAAATTAAATTGTTCGCATTGTAATTCGGTTTATATAGGCCAGACAATTAGAAATTTTGATATTAGGTATAAATAACACGTACGTTGTTGCGAATACAAACACCCACATAAATTTAATTACGCTAAACACTTACTAGAACACAATCATTTAATGACATCTAACAACACTATAAAATGCTTACACTTTGGTGATGATAAACGTAAATTAAATAAACTAGAATTTTTTACAATTTGCAAACGTTTAAAAACTGTACCGTTAATGAACGGGCAAATTGATCTCTTAAATTCACCTTTATTGGACATTTTGGAATAAGAAATCAAGTTATCTACAGTATGTATCTACATCTGACGATTACCGTCAAGTCACCATTAAGTTTTATTGTTGCTATTACAACACCAACTGTTTACTTTTTAATATAACCTTTGATTATTGCATTAAACATGTCTAAATACGTATAAGAATAAAATAAATAATTATTGTTGTAGTAATAAAGTATTTTACGTATACTTTATTATCAGAGATGGTAACATTGTGTACCGCGTGTACCGCAGGGTTTTACAAAATCCAAAGTTTATGCCGATTTGACAATTTATTTTTGACCAAATAGACGTTAAAATCAAAATTTTCAAAAATGGCAGCCGCAATATTTTAAGGCGAGTGTTGAGAAAAAAACTTTCGATTTGACACCCGTTTTCATACTCTGTTTCTAAATTCCACATACACATACACATTTTTTAAAAAACACTTTTTACCTTTCTCGTTATACGGATTATAGCTATACGAGGGTATTGTTATCGTCAAACTTTCGGAAGTTGAGATTTTGACGGATATGTATGTTTTATGGTCTAAAAATATCGAAAAAACAGGCTCCGTCATGGTTTCTGTGTGTCCGTCTGTTTACACTTTGCAGCCCAGACGCCCGAACGCAGAAAACTTAATTTATGTTTAAAATATTAGAAATTACAGTGAGATGAAGCCGCAAAATAGCGAGATTTGTTCGAGTGTTCTACTTCAGTATAGAGGCGATAAAAAAGAAACTTAGATTCGTATTCTACGCATGTCTAATATTCGCAAGCAAGATCTTCCTCCCACCCCCAACCTGTTTTTTTTAAATTGCAATTCTTGACTTTAAAATCGGTGAAAATACCTGAACAGTTTAATTGAGTAATTGTCAAAAAAACAGGAAACCGATTTTCAGCGAATAAACATTGTTTGCCATTAGATAATTCAAGACACCATAAAACAAAAAACCTGTTTTTAAGACATAGGGGGGGGGGGAACTACTTAAATACAGGCGCTCTTGAAGATGAACTTCAGATTCCTATTCTACGCATGTCGAATAGCAGATCTGCGCAAACGCAATCTTACTACGACCCCCAATGTCCCATTTTTTAATATTTACCACTTTTAGCATAAACAAAACCAACTGCCAATAGGAACAATTTTCTATTGAGAAAACATCTCTGGGAGGTTTTTTGTTTGGTCGTTAACAGTTTTACTCGATAATTAAAATTTCAAACATTTTAAAATTACAGGAGAAGATCAAAATTTTCCATATTGCTAAAACTTATTAAAATTTGGGTCCTGGAAGAAGAAGGATATCATGGTTACAAAACTTAAGGAAATGGTTCAATATCACAACAACGGGTAATTTTCGTGCAGCATTTAATAAATTGAAAATTGCCATGATGGTTACGAGCAACTGGTAACGGATATGCCGCAATAAGTAGATCAAATGTTGCTAAAATTTTCTAAATTGTAAAACATTCCCGTTTTAACAATTTCAAAAAATTTTGTTTTAAACCATTTTTTAAACTGTTTTTAAATTTTTAAAACTTTGCGTTTTTATAATTTATATAAAATTTCAATTATTCTTTGTTTACAATTTTCAAAAACAATTTCAAAATCTTTAAAATTTTAAAAACTATCTAAATTTTCAAAAAATTGTCAAAAACGTAAGAATTTCGAAATTTTATGTTTTCAAACAAATTAAAAATTTTTGAAATAAATGCCAGAATTGTCCCGTGGCGGTTGTCCAGCAAGCTTATTTGAAATCCTGGAGGTTCAAAACACGTATTTTTGTCAAAATCTAAAAAAGGTACACGATGCTAGAAGTAGGAAAAAACGAAAACATAAGCAATATTCTATACATTAAATTCTTAACTGTCTCACCATGACAAGACAACTAAATGTGCATCTCGGCTCAGTTTATTGACTGTTTTCGGTGAAAATGTATGTCGCAGTCGTTTCTGTTGGTATGGTTTAGTTATTCATAGCTTACTTTAGTTCTAGTGGGTCGGAAATGTGTGTTTATTGCGCTGACAACAAACTAATACATACCAGACAAAATTCACCATGCACATTCTATTGACTAGAAATTGGAAGCTGGACTATACAGCTTAGATATTTATTATGTTGGCTGGTTCCGATATTTATGTTGAAATAACTTTGGGTGATTGGGACCAAGAAGCTATATGAAATGTGTTAATTATGTCATTATATCATTGCTTATCTGATTTATATGACTAAGGGCAAATTTAATGGATGTAATATGCAAATACTTTTAAGTGCGTATTTGTTAGTCCCAAAACCATATTTTAAAATCTCCGTTAAGGCAATTACCTGAAATTGTGGACAAGTGATAAGTTTAAATAATTTATTTTTCTTTTTTTTAGATTTCTAGAGCTATATTAAAATTTTTTGGGAGATGTTTTTCCTAAATATTTCACGGCGGGTTCTCTTTTTTCAAATTTTTTACAGAGTTTTCCGGGCTTCTTTTCTGGTTTTCTCACGAATTTCGTTTTCGGGAGCAACTTTTATTTAGACCAACTCAGCGGAGGAAACATTCTGAGCGGCAAGCGCTAGATATGAAGTTTCCAAAAAGAACATCGGGGTCTGTTGGTAATATACAACTCTTTTAAACTGATGATATTAACAATCATATTTAAAGTGATTATCATAATTAATAAGTATGTTTGTATAAACGTTTTGCGCAAGAACAATGAGTTAGATTATAGTAGCATCGCACTAGTGCTGCCACTTTACCAGCTTGGCTAGCGAAACCGTACGCCACTAACGTGCGGGAATGTTTTATTGTATATAGAAACCTAATAGTGTTTTTCACTATCACTCGTACGTCATAAACAATTTAACTTCAAGAAAAATATTCTATTGTATTACGTTTATTAAATAACGGGATAGAAATGCTTGATTTTCAAAAATTCATAGAATGCATCACCGAGAAATTACTGAACTGGGACACAAAATACAAAATTGTAGCCAATTCCTATCTCTATAAGCATAGAAAATTTTTTTTTAAATTGATTCTCCAATTTTGAAGTATATTTTTCCAAAATTTTAAAATTCTAAAAAAACTTTACAGTTCGCAGGTTTTATTTGCACAAAAATATCTGACATAGTGACATAGTTCCTCTGGGGAACCACAATAATACCAAATTTCATCCCAATCTGTTAGGCCGTTTTCCAAGCTAGAATGTTCGGAAATGGGCATGTTTTGCGCGTCAGGCCTTTTATCAAAATTAGAACATTCAATTTCTGAAGAAAACGCTACCAAGAAAGCATGTCTCACTTCCGCTTCTGATTTCGAATTTATTTTAATAGTTTACGTTTTTTTTAATATACTCCCACATACAGACATACATACTGCATAGATACATACACACCTACCCACCCACCTACCAGCAGACATTTTTACTTTGGGGTCTTGGAGGTCAGAAACATGTATTTTCGTCAAATTTGAAAATTTTTAAATTTTTATACTCCAATACTTCTCTATACTGAACTGAATTTGAATATGAACTTTTACTTCTCGTACTAGTTCATTTAAGATAGTTCCGCTCGTGCTTTTTGCTCGTAAAATTATCATTTTAAGTAGGTAGCATTCGTGAACAAGCACTTAAAGTTTATCGCAAAATCTGGATTACTAGTTATGTTACTTGTGAAATAATCTATTTTGTGACATTCGCGAAAAAATTATTGCATTTGAAAACACTAAAGCCCAGAAACCCTTTAAAGTTGACACTGAAAGATGTCAAAAAGTTCATATTCCTCAACAAACGAATATTTTAGAACCTTTAACCGTAAGACAGCTCAAGTTGACAGTTTGAAGGGCAGAATATAAATGTCATTATTTTAGAAAAATTTAGGTTCTTCAAGCATCTTATGTAAAAAAAATTTTAATTCTTTTTATTACTCAAAACATAACAATAAGCAAGCTCTGTCTAATTTCCAAAAATATTCAAACCTTTGAATTTTTTTTTCAAATTCTGAAAAAGCTTCGCAATGCATGAAATTTAAAGTCTTTTTGTTCTTGCAAAGACACCAAAGAAAAACGAAAACAAACAAGGTATGTTAATTAGGTTACAAAAGAAAAATTTTATATACTTATTGCACTCAGTCTACTCTATATATAACCTGGCGAACGTCCACCAAATTAGAATCAAGAACGGTCTAAATCAAGCTGTGAGACCATAACCTATTTTTAACCCTTAAGTTATCCAAGACATCTCTGCAATTGCACCAACGACCACCTTGTCATGAGAACATCCCAAACTAATAAAAAAAATTTAATTACAGTTGCAACCGAAAATAGCACGATAGTCATCCATGAACTTAGTGGGACGGATTCAGCCCAATTAGGATCCAACACCACCACAATAAAATGTGATTACGAATATGAAAACGACACTGGAGTAGAAATCAAATGGTTTTACAATGACACAGTTCCAATTTTCCTGTGGATACCAAAACGCAACGAACCACAACCAATGGGACCGTTTAGTGATTTACTCGAAGTTACCAATAACACCATCCATTTCAAAGAAATGAACAAAAATCTAACGGGGAATTATACCTGCAAAGTTAGCAGTAACGAAGGCGAAAAATCTAGAACTCAACCACTAATTGCGTACCGTAAGTTATACAACAAATAAAAGCTTGCTTTCTTGTTCTCTGGCGCGTGCCACTTCGTTACCCTTCGTTAATTTCGTACAAAGAAATGTTCTTGTTATTTCTTACCGCTGTATAATATGTGTGTTATAATATTGTAATACAATTTTAATGTTTCCATGAACGATAGATACATTTTTAATTATTTTAGAACCGGCGGTAGCGGTGGAATTTTTCCCTGAAGATGTGTCAGAGACTTTGATATGTGCAGCTTATGAATTGTATCCACTTCCGACTATTACTGTAACTGGAAGTTATATTTCTGGAAGGTTTGTATTCATATAACAATAATAATTTGTGTTCGTTTTCAAGCATTACTATTACTGGAAGTTGTATTTCTGCAAAATTTGTAATGGCGTAATTAACTTTGGCGTCCCTAAAATATTAGCGCCTTAAACAGTTACCCAACTCACGCTTGGGTCGCCCTTGAACTTAATTATTCAATATTTTGTTTGTATCCACATTCAATTATTACTGTTACTGTTAGTGGAAGTTACATTTCGCGAATACTTGTGTTTTTTCTCATATAATTATTCTTGAAGCCCTTATACTATTTTACATCGTAGACAGTCGCTTAACTCACCCCTGTAATGGAGCCAATCCTGACAATAATTAATTAATTAATACTAGCGGAACCCGTGAGCTGTGCCTCACGCTTTTCTTAAGTAGTTAGTGCAACCGGCCGCGGATCGACGTCCTAGTTTTATAAATTCCATAGTTACCAAAGTTACCAAAAAAAAAACGTAGGCGTAGCCCACGGGTACAGTTAGTTTTTTTTACATGCGAGCTGGTAGTGTAAACGCAGCAGTTTGTTCCTAGCGCGTGTGTTAGTATAACTGGAGGTCCCAATATTTGGGTCAAATTCAGTTTCTCTTTGTTACTTTTTAGGCTCTGTATTTTTAAACATAAACGCAGTTTTGTCAGGTCGTCGTGAACAAATTATCGCATCGAAGGCACGAAAATGCCGTGTTTACAACCAAATTTCAGTACCAAATCTTAAAACACTTTATTCTTATGCCAGAGGGGTTATTTACTTCCGTTTTACAAAAATTTAATAACGTAAATTGACAATATTAACTAATTAATTAGTTAATATTACAATAAACTGCGTTTTATGAATAATAAAACGTTCCTTGAAAAATATTAATTAACAAAAAAATGTAAAAGCTACCTAACAAAAGACGAAAATATTTTTTTTTAATATCGGCTTCGTTTCTTATACACAAAGTTCATTGAGTCCCAAATTTCTAAAAAAAAAATTAGGTGCTTCTATTACTCATGTGTAAAGATGTGGGCGGTGCCGTGGTCATGGTGCGGAATCACATATATGAGTAGTTTTTTTTATTTATATTTTTAAATAAATAATAATAGGGAAAAATTATTATGAGATTTTAACAAAACAAATGTTCGCATTGATAAATAAATTAATTTGGCGTGAAATTCCGTACAAGTACGGTAATTACCGTACTAATGGCAACACTCTATCAGCGTAACCTCGTCCGTACACGGTAAGCAAAATAAAATCGGTTTATTCTATCGCATAGCTAAATCTGAGGTGGCCGTATTTATTTTCTAAATAAATGTTTGTCCGTCCAATTAATAGAATTTCTAAATAATTTTAAATTTTACAATTTTTGGTTTTTCAAAAATTTCCAAAATTTTAAGTGTTCAAAATTATTAAAATTTTCCAAATATTTTAAAATTTCAAGATTTCAAAATTTTTAAATTTCCAAAATTTTGAAAATATGAAAATTATCTGAACTTTTTTTTGGATAATCGCTAAAAACGACTATTATTCAATTATGATAATAATTTTAGATTTTAACGAATCATTGCAATTAACAAACACTAAAGACAAAAATCCTATAATTCAAAAAATTTAATATCTTGAAAATTTTCAAATATTTCAATAATTTTCAATATTTCCAATAAATTTATAAAAAAAATTTTGATAATTATTCATATTTCCAAAAAAATTCTCATGTTCAAAATTTCTAAATATTTTCAAAATTTCCAAAATTAAAACCGAATATAGCACAAGACTTATACGGCTGCATTAATTTAGACGCCTTACAACACCTTTGGAATGACTGAGTGTGAGCACAGGCGGAACACGCAAGGGAACTCTAAAGCAAATGCAGCCGCGCACGCAGGCACCCGAAAGCTGAGACAGCCGAAAATATAGATTCTGTGTGTATTTACATTGAATTATTACTTTTACTAAAATTTATAGTATTTCTGAAAGGTTTGTTGTGTTATAATTATTATTGGCACTTCTAAAATATCAACGCCCTAGGCCAGTGTTTCAGAAACCTAATTCCTGAAATACCGTCTATTTTTCTAAATCCTCTAAGCTACTCCAATATAATTTAGTAAACGTACAAATAGGGATAACTTTTTTGGTTAAACAATTTTAATATACAAAATGATACTGAATACTACAAACAGTGACGGTTTCAGGATTTGATAATATAATTGTAATTCACCAACACAATCAAATGTAAAGGTCAATCAAAGAAATCGCACAATATCAAAACTTTTGTTGTAAGTAATTAATCACGTGACACAAAAACAAGCAATAAACATCTTATCTCGTTCAAAATTTCGGCGCCTCCGTCTCCTGAACGTTACGCCGGGGGCTGAGGCTCGCTTATAGCCTCGCATAGAGACGGCACTGGCAAGAATTAAACACAATTACTAATTACTAGGGCTACCAAAAGTATGCCAAGGCTTATTTTTTATGCGACTGATAAAGCAATGAGGTAGAGACAAATACATTTTAGGATAATCGAATTTTAAGAATTGACGGTGCAAGTACCTTTTGCATATTCATATTTATAGTGCATTTTTTCCTAATAAAAGCATATTAGTATTGCTATTCCTACTATCCCTACTATTATCAGCCTTATCTGCCTTAGTTTATTAACATTTTGTTCGTATTTACATTCAGCTATTACTATTACTGGAAGTATACGTATTTATATAATTATTTAGGCGCCATTGATATATTAGGACCCTGGGTGGTCGCTTACTATTCATTTATAACATTTTGTTTGTATACGCTTCTAACTAGAACTGCTACTGGAAATTATATTTCTGTATTGTTTGTTGTGGTTTGATTATTTTCAGCGTTCCTAAAATACTAACACCTTAGGAATCTACTACCTGGCTGCCTTAGCCTTAATTAATCAATACATTTTGTTTGTTTCCTTATCTAACTGTTATTGTTACTGCAAGTTATATTTCTGACAGTGTTAAATGGTACAATTATGTTTGACGCCTGTAAAGTATTGGCGCTTCGTGGGTTGTCTAACTTGCTCACTGTATTGGGACCGCCCTGGCCCTAATTTATCAATTTGTTTGTATCCACATTAGCTGTTACTATTACTGGAAGTACCTATACGTAATAATATAATTATTTAGGCACCATTAAAATTTAAGCACCTTAGGTGGCCCCCTAATTAATTAAACGACATTTTGTTTGTATTTGCTTCTAACTGTTACTACTACTAGAAATTATATTTCTAAAATGTATGTTTCGGTATACTTAATTTCGGGCTCTAAAGTATTGGCACTGTAGGGATCGGCAAACCGGTCTGCTATATTTTGGCCGGCTTGTCCGTTTATGAATCAATATTTTGTTTGTGTTTACATTTAACTATTACTGTTACTGGAAACTACATTTTTGGCTCCCCTAAAATATTAGCGCTCTTGCCTACTGTACTGATCTTACCCAGGCATTTATTATTGCATTACATTTAGTTCTTTTATGTAATAACACTATACCTAATTTTTTTTTATTTTAGCAATGATACCATATATCTCAAAGCTGCTTATGACGAGGACATACTCGTCACTAATAATGATTTTCTAAACGTCACAAGAACATTTATATACGACAAGAAGAATTTAACGGGTTCAGCCGAGTTTGTATGTAACGTTTTTATACCAAACACCAACTATAACGAAACTAGAATTGTTTCGTATTGGGCACCAGGTAAGATTTTACAATAGTTAAATAATAATTAATTTCCCAGATTCGTCGATATATTAGCAATAAGACAAGCTGATCAAATCGAACTGACACTTCATATTTTTGTGCATTTCAATGTAAAATTTTTATTTTTTTTCTCTCTTCATCTTAAACCAAAAGCTATTACAGTTGCAATAAAACTGCAACTAACTCGGCATGCGCTATTTTTTACTATTATTTTGCTGTAGGCGACGAAGCGACTACTGAATATCCTGACTACACAACAGAAACTTCGATTAATTCTGCCATGAATAATTCTACCACGATTAATTCTACCAATTCTACCACAAAAGGTATTATACTTCAGTGTTAGCCCGGCTTTGCTCGTCTTTTTTGCATCCTTAACAATATTTGTTCTAATTCCTGCAAGACCCGTAGTGACTCTTGTTGACGTCTCCAAGCTTCATGGTAAATTAATCCTTATGAACTTTTTGATTATGTTTTTTCTTTTAGCTGATTTCGCCATGGTATCCAGTGTTCCATCACAGTGGCTGCTGATGGTCTCTACGGTCCTAGTCGTGGGTTGGAAACTTTGAAGACTGGAAGAAAAGAATGTAAATATTTCCACTTTGTTATTTTTGTTATGAAAAGTGGAAAAAAATCTAAACGGAATAAACTAACAACATGTGATAAGTGATAACAAAATCATAGAATCATAGCAGTTGTAAATTGTATATTTTATGTACAGAACACAAATTTATACGATAGTTTTTGCAAAAATACCATTGGTCTAGTTAAAAGGTTTTTTAAAAATGCCAATCTGTTAATTATGCCAGTCAAAAGTACCAAATTACTTAATGCCAAAAATTATCAACAAATTACGATCTAAGAGTTTATGTGCCTGACACATTAAGATTTATTGTAAATATGTATATCTATATATAACTACGTACCAAAAATTGTAAATTATTTATTTTGTTTAAGAAATACTAGTCGTTTGTAACCAAATAAAAAGGTTTTATAAATATCATTGTAAAAAATCGTTAAATACTGAAGTTTTTTTAATTATTTTACAACTAAAGTGAGAAATGAATACGAAATAAAAGTACCAACAGTACCGAACATCTTTAATGGGTTTGAAGTAGTTTATGTTTTCCAACAAAATTATGTTTTAATAATATTTAATACGAACAAACAAAACAAACAAGAATAAAAAGCAAAACAACCAGTTAAATAATTTGAACAAACAAGTTTTGCGTTAATAAATGAATTAAAAGAAAAAGAGCCCGGGCTAGAGATTCAGAAGAATGTAGTCTGCGTAAAAATCAGTCCTGGACTTTGCATATCTTGGTGGTGAACCTCGCGGGGCGCGTATTTGTTCGAAACAATCCGGGGCTTTGTTGTGGCGTGTTGTAGCCGTTATTTTGGATTTAAAGAAACTCGCGGTGCTGAGGAGACCTCGACGAGACCTGGTGTAGCAGCTACTTCGCTGTTAAAAGGTCTTGGCGTGTTGGGAGACCGTTGGCAAACCGTAAGCTTGTGCTTGATCCGGAAACCGGGCTCTTGAAGGAGTTCGCGAGGGTGGTTTTCGCTTGAAAAAAGTTCACTCATGGAAATAATTATCTCTTAAAAAAACATTAACTTAAATAATATTTCTCTCTTGATAAATATTCCCTCAAGAAATTTTTTTCTTGAAAAATGTTATCTAATAAAAGAAATTGCACCTTGAAAGAAGTTATCTTACAAATATGTTTCTTTCTTGAAGAAAGTTTCTCTTAAAAACATTTCTCTCGCTGCTAAAAATTTACTAGCGTCTAGCCCCTTGGTAATCAATCGATCCTACCTCATCAAGGTCAGACTTGCGTGTTAGTATGGCGTCAATCAGTGAGTGAATGCAAATTTGTCTTCGTATTTCTTCTTTAAAAATGTAACTGCTTTTAACAAATAACCTCGCGTAAACAGCAAAACGCAACAACAGTGTTTAAAACAAACTAAAATAAAAAAAAATTTTGGTCCCAACCGAGATTCGACCCCACAACTACATATGCAGTAAGAAAGCAGTACACCTGAACACACTCGCATATCCATCTGTGCCACTACGAACTTGGCGGTTATCGCTAAAAAAAGTGCCAATTGAATGCGTGCGCAATAGAAATGCATCAATAAAAAGTAGGAACGGTTGTTAGCCTATCCCGTTATCCGTTTCTCTAAAAATTTCTCTAGAAATCACGGTTTGCGTATGACGCAAATAGATGGCGCTACTACATTCCAGCCACTGCTGGCCGTTACTTTAAAACAAGGAAATAATCAACTTAATATAAAGCTGGAACGCTCACCTAGGCAAAGAAAAGCGGGCACAGTAAAGGTAAACATGGTTTATGTATATATAAAACAAGAAATGTTATTAGTTAAACGTGCCCAATCTCTGTGTTACTCTATCCTATTACTCAAAATAAGAAAATAACTAAAGTCTGTCTTGTAGGGGCTCTAAAGTAGTGGCTGCGCATTCCAAGTTCGTGTACAGTGTGCGGCAACAAAATGAAGAAGTTTGTAGTTTGTTTAACAGTTTGCAATCTTTCTGTTAATTGAACCATTTCTGATGTTAAATTCGGCAGTTTTTATTTATTTTGGTTATTTATTTGATTAAAGCAACCACACTGCTCAATCTATCCAACATCAAATCAACACAACACGAACCAAACATATTTGACAACTTTACAACACTGTTTAGGCTTCTCACATTTTATTGTTTTCATGAGCTGCTAGGTAACAATTACGAAACATTATTGTTCAATGTTTCTAGAATTATTAAAAATAAAGGCATAAAACCTTATGTCACTGAACTCGTAAAAAAGAGTTCTATCGATATATCAAAAAATATACAAGGTGTTCCAATTTAAAATAAGAAAGTTGATATAATTTCCGGCTAAGCCGGAAGTCCTTTTAAACCGCCGATATTTTCATTGTATCCGCCGTATATCGGAACCTTCATGTAGAAAATTTTGTCAAAATGGCGGTTGCCGTATTAAAGATATTTGCATTGTTCCGTACTTTTGCCCCACCCTGTATACAAATACAAACACGATTCTTGCAAGATTCTGACAACCAAAGCTCTAATTTTATTGAAAATAATGACTACAATACGGCAATCAGTAATTTACATTACTTTGCACTTTTTGGAAGTGCAGATCTGACAAATTACAGATTTTTTTTATTTCCTATACTTTCAGTACAGGGAAGTGTCAATTTTATGAAAACTTTTGAAAATATATTTGGGTGGTGGTATATACGTATCGTCTTCTTCTTTTTCTTTTATAATAGGCAACATGCCTGTTTTTCTTCACACAACTTTATGGCGTGGACTCTGTTGATGTCCACCAGCTCTCTGCCCATCTTTTTAGTGGTCTTCCTGGGTTACGATGTCCTTGTGGTTTCCAGTCTCTGGTTATTTTAATTAATCTATCATTACTTGCTCTTTCGGCGACAGAGTGGCCGAGTGGTTAGGGCACTTGGCTGCTACGCGGAAGGTCTTGGGTTCAAACCCGAAGATTGGATGACGGGCGGGCGGCCTACCTAGTCGCTTTTTAAAAATTGGGCACCAAACCGCTCGAGGGGTGAGGGAAGTGAGGCAGCCGTCTAGGGCGTGGTGCTTACCACACCACCCCGTACTTCATATAAGAAGTGCGAGACGGCAGGGTATCGGAAGCGATGGTACGGTGGCCCTGACCCACCGCATTGCAGGCCAAACTCCTCATTGGAGTGTAGTGCCACCGACTTTACTTACTTGCCCTTTCAATGTGTTCGTCCCAGCATTTTCTTCGCTGCTTTATAAACTTTGTTATATCTGTTACTTGGCAATCTTCTCTTACTACCTGGTTCCTAACTCTGTCCAGTCGTGTTTTCCCGACGATCGCTCTGAGAGTGTTCATTTCAGTTGTACGCAGTAATTGCTTTGTCCTTGCCGTGTCTGCTCTTGTCTCAGCTCCATAGGTAAGAATTGGTCTGACAATTGTCTTATATATTTTAACTTTACTTTCTTTATGTAAATATTTGTTTTTCCAAGTTATGTCTCTCAAATATCCAGAAATTCTAGCTCTTTTTTGTGTCCATTTCCTTACTTCGCAATATAAGTTCCGTTGACTTGATATCTCCGCTCCTAAATAATTGAAATTCATCACTTGTTTAATTGGTTTGTCTTTAACTACTAGCTTACAATGGATTGGTTCCTTTGATAACACCATCGATTTTGTTTTGTCTGTTGATATGCTCATGTTATATTGTTTTGCAGTCAGGTGGAAATTATGTAATAGCCGCTGTAGGTCATTTTCGTTATTAGCAATAAGTATTGCGTCGTCTGCATAACAAACAATTTGAACTTGTTTTCGGCCCATATTATATCCTCTTAGTTTATTCGTGCTTTGGATAATTTGATCCATAATTAGATTAAATAGTATGGGGCTTAATGAGTCTCCTTGTCGAATGCCGGTGTCATACCTTCTCCTGTTGAAATTTTCGTTGTTGTTCCTGTGTTCATTTAATGGATTAGCCTAATAAGGTTTGATGGCGTGTTTTCTCTTGTAAAATGGTTATCACAGTTTTCAATCTCACTCGATCGAAGGCCTTCTTCAGATCTACAAAGCATAAAAAGGCAGGCATGTTATACTCAATCGCTTTTTTTGAGATTTGTCGTATTATGAACATCGCATCTACCGTGGATCGGTTTTTGCGGAAGCCTTGCTGTTCTTCACTTATTTTTGCGTATGGTTTTATTTTTTCTGCGATTATTTTCGATAGAAGCTTTTGAGAAGTGATCAGGAGAGATATGCCTCGATAGTTGTCCGGGTTCGTTTTATCCCCTTTTTTTTATAGATTAGGATTGTCAAGCTGCTTTTCCACTCTTTTGGTATACTTGCTTCCTTCATGATTATGTTGTGTAATTGTAATAGCTCGTTTTCTAGATGTTTTCTCCCGTACTTTATCAATTCATTCTGTATATTATCTGGGCCTGGTGCTTTTCTGCATTTAAGGGATCTTATCGCGTTTTGTACCTCTCCCTTCGTGATTTCTATTTCATCTTCATTTCCGTCATGTTGTATATTCATGTCTGTATGATCTTCCTGTTCGTTATATAGCTTTCGGAAATATTAACTCCACCTTTTGTTATCGATTTTGCTTATCTTCACTGTTTCTGCTATTTCTGCCTTTCTGTTGCGTAGCATTTTCCATACCTTCTTTTGCGATCCGTACATATCGCTTTCCATTTCCTTGGTGAAGGCTTCCCAGTATGTCTCTTTTATCAGTCGTACTTTGGTGTTCGTTTCATTCCTTATACCTATGTAGGTTTGCCAATTTTCCGCGGTTCTGTTTGTCTTATATTGTAAGAAGGCTGTTTTCTTTTCTTGCGTTATTTCTTTTATTTCTGGTGTGTACCAGGGTGTTTTGTACTTGGTTTTTCTATTAGTGTCTATTTTTCTTTTCCCTAGGGCTTCCTCTGCTGCACTGAGTATATTGGTTTTTACTCTTGTCCATGATTTTTCAACATTGTCTTCGTCCGTAATGGTGTTGTTTTTAATTTTTTCTTTGGTGCGTTCTTTGTAAAGTTGTTTGATTGATTCATGTTGTAGTGATTCTATATTTTTTTTTTGTTATGTTAGATGTTGTTTTCCTTTGTAGAATGCAACGCATGCAGATCTTGCTTAGTACCAGTTTGTGATTTAAGCCTATATTACTAGAGTTGAGCGTTCTTACGTCTAAGATTTGGTTCGGCATGATCCTATCATTTGTTATTATGTAGTCAATCATTGACGTTTGCCCTTGTGAGTTCTCGAACGTATACTTATATTTGAAATCATGTTCGAAAAATGTATTGTTAATTCTTAGGGTATTCTGTGCGCAAAATTCTATTAGTAAGTCGCCATTGTCGTTGTGTTCGGCTTCATGAAATCGTTGTTTTACTCCCGGTATACTATCATTGCCCATTCGGGCGTTTAAGTCTCCGACTATTATAATGTAATCTGTGTCATGTGTATCATCGAGTACTCTTTGGAGGTCTTCATAGAATTGTCTTCTTTGCTCTCTTGACTTGCCCATGTCTGGTGCGTACGCGTGTCGTATGATATGTAACCGCTTCCCGTCAACGTGTAATTGTATTTTTAAAAGCCTTTCATTGATGTAATCAATGTCGTCAATTAATTTTTGGTATTTTGTGTGTAAAATCAGTCCTACTCCAGCGGTTGCTCTTTCGTTTTTATTCTTTCCGCTGTAGATGAATATATAGTCATTTATAACTTGTGTTCCTTTGCTTTTTCTTTTTGTTTCTGAGATTCCGCATATATCTATTTTTTTTCTCGCATAACTCCATTGTTATCTCGTGATTCTTATTTCTCCACGACTTGACATTCCATGCTCCAAGTCTTCCTGGGTCCGAGGCTATGTGTGGTTCTTTGAGCATTATTTAGTTTTACGGCGGGTAGGCTGCTAACCCGTTCCGCCAACCCTCCTCCTTTACCCGGGCTTGGGACCGCCAACGACATCCAACAGACTACTCAATCCATCCATTGCATGCCGCAGGCGGAGTTGTATATACGTATGTGAGGCTTATATTTTCTGAACCTATGGGTCGATTTAGACTTTTAGCGGAGTATCAAAAGTTATTGGCAAAATAAGCTTTTAAAAATCGGAAATGCGAAAGTTAGACACGTTTTTCTGTAACGTTTTTTTCTAAAAACGTGCTTTATAAACTTGAAGGCGGAATTTAATAAAAATCTAACCCTTTTCTCTAAACTTTCCAGCTTAACAATGACGGGCGCAAGGATTCTTTGAAAATTTTGACTTTAACGCCGTATTATTCAAAAACGAGTTGGCAGATCTAAATTAAATTTCGTACTTTAGTAGCTCAAGTGGAAAACAATGCTATTACATAAAAGAGTTTTTGTACAAATGCAATTTGTGAAGTGAAAATTTTTTTTTTCCAATATTTTCGAAATTTCCATGACAATATTGCTCTAAAACTGGCTACACGCTATGTGTTTAATTGCTTAATTGTGTATGATTATAGAGCTATCAATGAGCTACAATTTGGTCTGTGTCTCAGCGCGCTAATTTCTCTGTGACGCCTTTTATGAATTTTCGAAAATCGAAAATTTATTCCTCTCTATTTAAAAACGAAAAACGTTAAAAGATTTTCTTTTAAACTAAATTGCTCGTGAATGACAAGAAATCTTTGCTTAAAAGATCAAAAAGTTGGTTAAAAAAAAACTTAAAATGCAATAAGCCAATAACACGTCATACACGTAGACTAAGTATACTAGCGCACACTGCTGCTAGCCGAGCCGGTACAGCGGCAGCACCAATGTCCGGAAAAATATCACCGGAAAAAGGTCACAGAAAAAAGACCCCGGAAAAAAGTCACCCGGGAAAAGTAATCGAAAAAAAGATCCCGGAGAAAGGTCACCCGGAAAAAAGTCAACGGAAATAAGGTCCCCCAGAGAAAAAAATCACTCGGAAATAAAGTTACACGAAAAAGAAGTCACCGTAAACAAAGCGACCCCCGAAAAAAACCACTAGGAAAAAACACAGTTGTAGTTGGCGACAAAACTAGAACCACTGCCACACTTTTTATCACTACTTCTGGTCATAACTACTAAAAAGAAATAAGAATGTTTAACATACACATATGTGTATAATCAAAAAAGCATAAGTGGTGCAATAACAATATTTTAATTTATTTAAAAGTAAGCTACGTATAGTATCTATATACAACAAATACAATATTGCAAGTAATATAAAATTATTGTAAAAAATAATATTATTCTAAATCGAGTCTCTTACGTAATATTGTGGCTTCTGGCTCTTAAAAAATTGGGAATATTTCGTATCCGGTGACTTTTCTTTCGGTGCCTATTTTTTGGGTGATTTTTTTTCGTGTTTTTTTTTCGGGTGACTTTTTTTCAGGTGACTTTTATCCGGGTTAGTTTTTTCTGAGTGACTTTTTTCCAAGTGACCTTTTTTCCGGGGACTTTTATTCCGCTTACTTTTTCCGGATAACTTTTTTTGGAATTCTTTTTCCGGGTGTTTTTTTTCTGAAAGCTTTTTTCCCTGACTTTTTTCTGGTGACTTTTTTTTCGCTTACCCAATATAAACTTACAAGCACAAAAGTATGCTAAACAATTTCTATTGTATAGAAGTCCAGACGAAGTGCTTCGCTCATTTTCTGTGTTAATTTAGGTTCATATAGCTTTTATGCTGAAATTTTTATTTAATCCAGATTTTCATCAGTGTTAATATGTATTGCCGGTATTGTGTATCATGTGGTATAAGGTTTTTTTTACATATGTCAATTACGAATAATTATTGCAACAAACAAAAACTTGAGCCGTGCGCAAAAGCAAAAACTTGTAAAAGAAAAGTAGAAGCATCAATTAATTACCATTCATGAATTAAAAACAGCAATATTAATCAGTGAGCAAATATGTTCTCATTATGGCATGTCTGAAATTATTATTATTTAGATAGGTATACAATATAGATAATCCGGCACTGATACTGAATGACCAACGTATCTCTTAACGCATTTTAAACATGCTTAAGGTTTTCTAATTTTTAACTTGTGAAATCTTATTGTTCATACAGAAATACACGAAAATATAATTATTATCGAGATAATTTAATATTTGCAAGAAATGGAGTTGCCATAAATGTCTGAGTGTGTGCTTAAAATGCGAATACAGTTCTACAAACTTTGAGGGTAAGTTTTACATATTGAAATAATAAAAACAAACTAACTTCATGTCTTTAAAAAACACTAAAACCTTCATGGCAGCTCGAATTGTTCACAAAACCTAAATTTAACAAGAGTACATTTTTGTGTGTTTTTCTATGCACAATAATTTAATTTTTATACGAAATTGAGTTGCCATAAAGGTCTGAGATTTCTTTAAAATGCGGAAATAGGTTTTAAAAAATTTGAGGATAAGTTTCACACATTAAAGCAATGAAAACAATCTAATACCGTAAAAACACTCAAACCTTCATGGCAACTCGAATTTTTACAAAAACGGTTTAGCTTGGCATTTTTTAACAGGTGTACATTTTTGCGTGTGTTTCTAAAAAAATACGAGATGCCATGAAGGACTGAGTATTACATTAAAATGTGAAAATAGTTGTGCAAACTTTGAGGGTAAGTTTCACGTATTAAAGCAATAAAAACAAATTGATTCCATGCCTTAAAAACACCCAAGTCTTCATAATAAATAATATTATTTTCGTAAAAAGTCGTTTTGCTATGAAGAACTGGGTGTTTCCTTAACCCTTCAGGACGCGCGCTCTGAGAAATTTCATAAGGACGCGCGCTGGGTAATTTTTACCCTATCATAGATTATAACAAAATAACATTCATATAAGTTTGTTTTGAAAATATATGCCAGTGATTTATTAAAAAAAAGTAATATACATGTTGACATACACATTCTAAAAATAAAATTAATTATAGACGCGCAAAATTCAAGGGGTGTCGTGGTGTTCCTCTTGTGCTTTATTAACGTCTAAGGTTTTTGGGCATTTTGCAAAACATTCATTGCAAATGGGTTTAACATGTTGCTTGCATATTGATTTATTACAAAGTTCACACAATGTACTAATTTTGCGGTCCTTTTTATTGCCACAATCTTCACACCTACCACGTTGTAATTTAGGTCGTTCCGCGCTCCGGGTAAAAATGACCCAACTGCACTTTACACCTGAACAGACGTTGCACAACTGACTGAAATATAAGGAAAACAGCATTCCTGCACTGGGAAGAGTCCAGTTTGATATTAGCTGAAGGGAGACGGCTCTACTTAATTCCTAGAAACAAATACGTTAACTTGAATGGCGTCTGGGTCAATTTTACCCACCAGCGCGTCCTGACGGGTTAACATGGTAAAGTTGTTGTACAAACATTGAGGGTAAGTTTTGCATATCAAGCAATAAAAATAAGCTAATTTCAAACCTTAAATATCACTCAAGCCTTCATGGCAACTCTAATTCTCTAATTAAATTATCTCAAAAAATGTTTTGTTTTGCTTTTTTCAACAAAGGTACATTTTTTGTTTTTTATAAGAATACATTTTTATCTTGAAGGTGTAACAAATAAGTTAAGAGATACGTCGAGCACCCCATCCAATGTACGCACCTGGTTAATGGAACCTGTCTCCGGAATCCCTTAAACGATTTTTATAAGATTTAGTGTGTGGAAGTTTTTTTAGTTGCAGGCAGTTTTTTGTAAGGTCGTTAATTGGATTTGGAATAGGAAACGGAAATTAGACCTGTTTTTTTGGTATAGATTTTTTTATAAACACTGTTTGCAAATTTTGAATAGATATCGTTGTAGTGCATTTAAAGATAAATCAAATGTTTTTGTTTCCAAATGCTATATCTTTAAAATGATGCTTGCTACGAATTTTTGAAAATTTTAACTTTAATGCCAGATTACTCAAAAACAAAATATCCAATCAATACAAATTATTCTATTATTTAATAGCCCTTGATAAGCATAATCCAGTAATGCAAACATATTTTGGAAAATATGAAAATTGATAGTATACTAGCGGTTCAAAGTTTTGGACATATTCAAAAAAAATTTTCCTAAAAACTTCCCACACCATTTTTTTTTAAACTTTCTGAGCCGATAGAGCTTGCAATAAACTACAAAATTTGTTTTTTACTAATTTCCCAAATTTCACTCTGACGTCCTATCTTCTCAAGGTGTCATACCTTTTTAGTACTACATTTTTATTTTGCTTAGATACAGATTAATATTATATTTATAATAGTATTCTACTATAATTAGTATGCACTGTTGCTGGTAGATGGCGCTGGAGTAGATTTTGTAGTAATGTTTTCATGGCGTTGACGATTTTCATCTTAATATTTAAAGATGAAAACTATCCTGGAAAAAATTCGGCGGCAGCGTGGTAGTTTTCCGCTGCTTTCCACGGCTAGAATCCGAAAAATGTCCGAGTATATTTTAAGTACTCAAACAGGATTCGAACCACCGCCTAAGAGGACGATAGAGTTGTAAGCCAACGCGTTGGCCCACACGTCCTATAGGAATTTTTGAAAATTTTGAAATTGATTACAGTTTCATTCCTGAACGCAAACGCGGGTCGTTATAAACTTTTATTATTATTTATTAATTCGATAAACTATTTAATGTACTGTATTAGAATTACCGAGAATTTTTAACTACTTTGAAATTAAAAGAAAAAACAATACTTTTTAATATCAACAACGTGTTTTCCTGCAGTTACGTGATTTTAAATACGCCTATCAATTAACTCTAATACAAATAAATATTTATCATCTTAGAAATTTTTTTAAACTTTATAAATAAAGCTGTTATAACTATTTTCGTGAGCGCATTAAATATCTTAGCGCCTTTCACGTCGCGTCGTAGAAGCGCGCGCAACCCGTAAGTAACCAACGTCTTGAGTCTGCAGTGGGCTTGTACCGGCTACATTAGGTGTAAATTTCCATCACTCCTTAACGCGAGAATATTTAAAACGTAAAAAGTATGGGAAAGTACCAGCGACCTGTTTCGCCCATTTTTACTTTCTTATACTTTCAGTATAGCGAAGTATTGATTTCATGCAAATTTTCAAAATCGAGATTTTGACGGAAATACATGTTTTGGGCTTCCAGGATCCTAAAAAAGTGGTTTTTAAAAAATGTCTGTCTGTGGGTGTGTGGGTGTGTGGGTAACGCTCATATCTCCGGAACGGCTGGACCGATTTCGATGTGCTTTGGAATGAGGAGGTATATCAAAAATTCATCGCCAAAATAAGCTTTTAAAAAGAAGCCGAAACCGGAAGCGGAAGTTAGACATGTTTTTTTGGTAGCATTTTTTTTCAGAAACTGAATTTTGGAAATTGGAATAGTGGAAATTATAGAAGGCCTTAGAACAAATCAAACGTTTTTTTACCGAACTCTCTAGCTTTAACATGGCGGCCGCTACGAATTTTTGAAAATTTCGACTTTAACGCCCATTTACTCAAAAACCAGTTGTTTGATTGGGATCAACTACATTTTGTTTGGTAGCTCCTTAAGGGTACTATACCATGAAATATCATTAATTTTGAAAATCATAAAACGATCTCAATGGCACCACTCCAAAAATTTTTAAATTTTCAAAAAAAAAATCTCAAAAACTGCCCACACGTTTTTGTTTAAACTTTTTAAGCTGATAGAGATAGGCATCTGCTACAATTTAGTTTTTTGCTCATTGTTATAATTTCACTGTGACGCCCTCTATGAATTTTTGAAAATTGAAAATTGGTACTCTTTTATTTATTTAACGGGGAGCAATAAAATATTTCTGTTAAAGCAATATCATTGACAGCAAAATCCGAATATTATAATATTTTTTTGATAATTTAATATTGAGGGAGGTTACTGTTTCCCCTCCCCCACAAAATTTTCGCTACAAAATTAAAAAATTGATTTCTTGTTTTGCTTGCTCTAGGAGAATATTTTTACAAAAAATCAAAAATCGAGTTTTTCCCCATTAATAATCTTTCTGTCCTTAGAAGAATTTCACATACTTTCTACAGCAGTTGTATTCTTGTACTAGTCGTTTAATGTTCAGTGTAGGCTAACTTTTTTATTTTAATAGATAGACTCGCAAACCCAAGAGCAAAGTTGTAGGGCAAATTCTTCTCGATTGTATTTAAGAAAAAAACTTGAGTTTCCAATTTTAATATGGCGGCCACGGTAAAAAATAACTTTTTTTTAAATAGAAACGTGGCATTTTGGCTTTAAAATCAGAAAGGTTTTGAAATTCTAAATACAAATTAATAAGAGTAATTTCTTGCTAATAATACTACTTTTCGAGTTATTAATATACTTTCAAATATCAATTTCCGCGCTTCCGTTGATTTCAGTCCGAATATTTTACCCAACCTTAGGCTTGCAGCGCAGCGGTCGGTCTTTCTTCAACCGCTTCAAGATGTTACAACTTATAAGAACTATTTACTTTAACTAGTCGTGTCTAGACAGGTGTATATCGAAAGTGTTGGAAAATATAAAACAATGTTATTTTATAAGTATAGGAAAGTCCAGGCGAAGTGTTTCGCTCATTTTTTAATGTTCCATCTGCCCTCCAAATAATTCATATCATTTCGATCGACAAAAAAAAATATCCCTATTTGATTAAAAGTAGTTTTGCTTTTGCATATGTTCATAAAATTTTATTGTACTTGAAAGAAATTTAACAAAAATAATGGTATTTTTATGATAAAAGTTTGAGAATTGCTGGTATAGAGTATTATTAGAATTTTTAGTAATTTATTCAGTAATTCAAATTTTTGTAAATAATACCCGTTTCAATCTTTATAAGCAAGTTTTGTAAATTTAAATCACCTAATAGACTTTCTAACAGACGTGGAGAGAGAAAAAAACTTACATTAAATACACTTTACAACTATAGCCAATATTCATTTATTTAAATAAAACAACTTTTTAATAATAACATAAATAAAAACATTAAACAATTATACAATAATAAGGTACTTGGAGTGAGATAAAAGCACAAAATCTCGTTTGCTAAAACTAATATTGCACATGCCCTTTAGTACTTGAAGTCTCTTTGTTTTTTACATTCTTTTTCTTCTATTTCTTAAAAAAATTAAGTTTTTTTTAACTCTTTCTACGACATAAATAAGCAAATACAATTTAAAAAGACCCCTTTGTTACTAAAACATAATATGACACAGAAAACGAGACCAAATGCTTAAATCAAAAACCTTTAAAATTAATTGAGCCCTTAATGTTGAGCAAGTTTGTCATAAGTCACTGTGGCATGAAAGCCTGTTTCGTCTGCCCAATACTGAACGTTCTGCAATCTTCCATCGGGTAAAAGTACATGATAGTGCCCCTTTGCGGTTTTTCCATCACTAATTTCCTCATGGCCGAAATTATTTCCACTGTGATAGTCACGTACTCGATATCCGAAGGCATATTGAGATGCGTATTGTAACTGGAATATTTTAATTATGTAAGTGTAAGAAGATACAATCAAATTTGTGATTTTAGAAAGCGTTTTTAAAGTTGATGAGTCGAGAGGAGAAAGTATTTAATGTCCTCTCGTTAAGTTTTAATATATGCAAAATTAAAACAAAATAAAAATTTTAAGTGATTTATTTAAACAAAAAACAAAAAGAAAATGTAACAAGAAATTGATTCAAATTCACATATGTACATAATAAATTACTTAATTAATTAAGGGAACATTTAAAATTATAAACCAAGCATGCTAAGTAGTTTGTTAATTTTCCTTATAACTCGTTTCTGCCTTAAACGATTGTTAGGTCTGCGAAATTTCGGCCTCTTTTTAATTCTAATTTTTCTAAACTTGCTACCCTTGGGGAAGAAAGGTCGACGATATTTATTAAAACCGGAATTTTCTCCATGATTATTATGATGATCGTTCGAATTATTAATTACAATTAAATTCGCCGGTTTATGCTCTTTTGCTAGAGGTAAAACTTCTCCAATCATTTTTGGAGCAGAGTTGTGAAAATTGTAAACAGGAGGAAAATAATCGTAACGCCTGCTACCTCCCTCGATTAAATTTTGAAAACTTAACGTTGAATTTTCATCGCCATCGTAATCATCATCCAAGAAATCAGTAGATTTGTTAAATGAGTTTGAATTAAAATTTTCAAAAGTTGATGTTGAATTTTCAACGTCATTGTCATTCAAAATACCGCCAGATTTCGTAAATAGAGTAGAATTTAAATCATCATCAATAATTTCATAATAATATTCGTAATTGTTTGATTCTGTAGCGTTTAAGGTACGATTTGAGTCGTCATGGTAATTGTAATCGTATTCGAAATCTACTTCGCGTTTTCTTCTGAACAATTTAGTTGACCTGCCCGATGAATTTTTCCCAGTATTACCCGTAGACTTACCCGATGGCTTACGGGGAGACTTACCTGACGTCTCACCCAAAACCTGAGATTGACCGGTAGATTTACTTGTTAGTGTGACTAACATTTTACTAAAAGGTTTACCCGTAAACGTAGTACTTAAAGTTATATCCCAGTTTTTATCGGTAAATGTACCCGAGGAGGTACTTAACCTTCGACTAGAAAGTTTACTTTGCGAGTAATCAGAAAATGTACCCGAAAGTCTACTGCTTAAAAGTTTATCCGAACCATTAACTAAAGACTCGCCCAAACTTTTATCCGAATGTTTTTTCAATGATTTACGCATACGTTTACTTGAAAGTTTTTTCCTGAAAGATTTACCCGAAATATTATTCAAAAGTTCATCATAAAATTTCGTATTCGAATATTTAGTCAAAGTTTTAGTAGCCAATCCCTTTTTTATACTCACATCTTCGTTTTCACCATAAGCCTTTTTGCTGACTTCCGCTACTTTCTGTTGATGCAGCACAGGTCGGTACTGCACTAAACGAGGACCATGTCCATAAAGAGCTTGAGTTTGTACTTTTTCGATCGCAGTTTCTTCGGCTTGAGCTTGTGCTATCGCCAAGGCTTGCTGTTGGGCTTCAACTTCGGCCAAAGCTGCTTGTTGGGCTTTTGCCAAGGCTTCTTGAGCTTGAGCTTGGGCCACAGCGTTGAGCTGCTTTTCAATATGAGCAATGGCGAGCAAATTTTGTTGCTTAATTCTTTTTTGGTAATCAGCTTGAATGACGTGGGAATGAGCTACGGCTTCTTGGTATTCCGGGGGTGCAGGTTCAACTTTAATATTAGGCCGATTTTGAGGATTCGCCACATCCACCACATGTTCAGTTATAGGCTTGTGGTCTGTCGGTCCTAGGAGCTGCTTCAATCCTTCAAGTTGCACCGTTGGGGTTTTTCCAATTAAGGCACTCAAGGCTTGGATATCCTTTTCTTGTTGCGGAGAGCCACCAAAGCTTTCTTGCAAAAGCTTGGCGTTCTCTGCGTGATTTAAGCCAAAATTTATAGGGTAAAGCGCTTGTCTTTTGCGTTTTTGATCTTGAACTTCCCTTTTTCTAAAGTTGAAAATGTTTCTTCCTTTTTGGAAAGCATATTTGTTTCTAAACCGATTAAGTGCATCCATTTGTTGTTGCTGATAGTATCTCCATCTTTGTTGATCCATTTGTATTTGGTTCAAAAAATTAAATCTTTGGTTTGGTTCCCTGGTTGTTTTTGCAGAACCCGAAGGGGTATCTTCGACATCTTCAAATACTTGAGGATCTTTTGATTCGATCACTGACGTTGTGAGTATAATAAAATGCAAGATTAAGACCTAGAAAAAACGCTTAATGATCTCTATTATAAGAAAATTTAATTTTATGACTTACAAGTTTTAGATCCATAATTAAGACACTTAAAGTCACTTGGATCGAAGGCTCTTGGCTAGAAGCACATCAAGGTCGACCTTGTTCTTCTGCACTAACATTGACACTGAAGAAAAGCATCGACCACTTTCGTTTCTATACAAGTGCATCGCTCTTTGTGCCATCTAGGTGTGGCGGATACCTGTTCGGCGCGATGAAGAGAGAAAGCTGCGGATCATTTGCTTTTTTTATTGAGAGGATGCATTGAACATTTCTCTTCTGTATGCAAATAACGCGTTACTAGGATGTGAATTAGAAAAAGTCATCTCCAGTTCCTGGGTTGTTTATCCAAAGAAAACAAAAGTAACTACCTCATTTCGTCTAAGTAGATGCAAGTAGAACGGTATTAAGTGTAAAGTTTTGTTTATTTAATTACTAATTTTTTTATAAATAGTGGGTAAATTACAGAATTTTCTCTGCAATAATTTGTGGTACTTATCCAACTTTCATTGCAAACTTGATCGGACTTTTCTTTAAAGGATCGTACTAAACCACTTTTATTTATAACGCACAACCAGTTTTACAGATGACATCTTACTTTCTACACTTTTAAATTCGCTTTTTTTTGTATTTATTTATTTCAACGAAAAGAAACCGAACTTCATAATTTATTCTTGTCCATATGTCAAATACTTTATTTATTTTATATTTCAACATAAGTATCTTTTAGGCAAAATGTTAATTGTTAATTATAATGTGCTTAATGTGAATTTTCAAAGTGTTAAAATAGCAGAAGCCAATAAAAGACGGGAAAGGAACATATTTAACGTTGCTACTATACTTCAGCACGTAATTATAGTTGTAAACTTTAATACTGATTTATGGTATTGATTACAAAATAAACAAATTCATAAATTTGCATTTCTGCTAACCGAGATTGGTTTTAATAAATAAATATATAAATTATGCACCTTTATTTCTTAAAACGGTTTATTATTATAACAACAAAAATACTATACATTAAATCACAATGTTATATGTTATTATAAATAAATAGTTAACGTAAGAATAAAAAAAAACAAGAGTAACAGTCTGCTTTTTATCATGTATTAATAAGCACCGATAACAAGATCCAGACTTCATTAAAACTCCAGTCAAAAAAGAAACTTTATTGCATACGCAATAAATTTCTACCTATAATTAGAAGTTATTTGAACGATGAGCAAATATAAATAAATAAACATAAATGTTAAATTTGTTTTTTGTAAAAATCATGTAGCAACCTATAGGAAATTTATCGATTTATGGTTTTGGCTATTTATAACCCGAAAAAATTATACAAAGTTGTACAGTTAAAGTGAAATAACTCCGTTTCATTTAAAGAAAGTATTAAATTTTTTAAGTACACATATTTAGTCACAAATAGAGCTAAGCAATATTTTTTAAATTCTGACTAGAAATTTATGTGTAAATACTCTTTTAATTCATTATGACTAAACCCCCTTATCTACGCTTCTGGTCTGTGTAAATTAAAAACACATTATTTCAAATAACGAATTATTTTTGGAACACTTTTGACATAATTTAAATTTTGAAATGCAATGCAAATAATTATATACGTCACTGATTTAATATTAAGCTACTCAATATATTTACTTTGTAGCAAAATAAACATGTAAAAGAAACCACGAATTAAAAATGTAAATTTCTATAAAAAAATCTGCTTGCCCCTCTCTATCTACGCCACTGGCTTTAAATGTTTTTGCAGATTTTGTAATTCTCTAGAACAAGATACAGATTAATAAGACAAATAATACAAGATGTTAAATATTTTCTAAAGGTTGCTTCATGCCCTTTACGTAACTCTCTTCCCCCCTTACTTGGTATGTTTTTCAACCGGGTTGCCATTTTCATCAATTGCAAGGGAAGGAATTAATGGCGGCATAAATCCATACTGTAATCTAATATTATCTTCAAAATTTTGCCTCGCTTTCCTATGCTTCCCCGCACCTGTTACATTTTGAAAATTATATGGCAACTTAGGTGGTACTAAACCAATGTAATTATTGTTATTAATGGGACAATATGGTTTTTGAATGCCCACAAAACGTAAATCAACACAGGGCACCTTAATACTAGATTGAAAACTAGCTGCGTATGCAAGGTTTTCATTGTTATTATCTAACTGATAAATATTTGATTGATGATTGTTTGATAGTTGATTATAAGGAGGAGCTTTTCCATTCAAGTAAACTGGATACGGTCTATCCACCACCCTATTAATGAATTTCGGAACTTCTACTGGTACTGGATGAGGTATTCGTACTTCCACTGGAACTGGTTGAGGTACTGGATATTCGATAGTCTGGGTGACTTGTACTGGGTATGGTCGTGGTACCGCATAAGGCTTGTTCACATACTTTGTAACTTGCACAGGGTACGGCTTTGGAACTGCAACTGGAATGTAAAAAGCTTGAGCCACATGCACTGGTACTTTAACTGCAACTGGATATGGTTTAGGTATGTACTGAGGCACAGGTTTTTCAACAATTTTTTCCACTGGATATGGTTGTTGCACAATTTTTTCCACTGGATATGGTTGTTGCACAATTTTTTCCACTACTTTTTCTACTTGCACGGCATATGGCACTGGTCTTGGTACTGCCACATGAACTGGATATGGTCTGTCGATGTATTTAGTTACCTCCACAGGTACTTCAACTCTTTTTTCTACTGTATGAGGAATATGAACAGGTTTTTCCACAATTTTCTCTACTTCCACCTTCACGGGATACGGTACAGGTCTGTCTACGTGTATTGGTACTTGAACGGGAACGCGTACTGGTACTCTCACTGGGTACGGCTTGTCTACGTACTTTGTAACTTCAACTGGTTTTTCCACAATTCTTTCCACCTCAACTTTATAAGGTACTGGTATAGGTCTATCTACTGGTACTGGTACTTGCACAGCCACGTGCACTGGCACCTCTACTGGATAGGGTTTGTCCACGTACTTTGTAACCTCAACTGATTTTTCTTGGACCCTCGTGGGTGCAATAGCTTCAGTAGAATGTAATAATCGTTTATCCTCAACTGGAATTAATTGTATTTGTGGCTGATGTTGTCCCTGTTCTTGAATTTGATCGTTTTCTAACGTTTGGGAAAATTTTTCAACTTCTGCAGATTTTCTTACCAACGCCTCTGCTTGAGGTCGTTCATGGACAGGATGTTGCAAAAACCCTCCCAGTTGAATATTTTGAGTAGCTGACGCAGTTATGTTTACTTCCCTTGTTTGGGATTCGCTGGGTTGGTTGTAGTACTCAATTTTTCCCAAGTAATATGGGATGCTTTTTTGAATGTCAACCACAAAATTGTCTTGATTAGTTTTTGAGTTTTCTTCAAAAGTTTCCGACTGTAATTGCACACCTGCTGTAATTGGCGCCAAAAACTTGATACTAAGTGGTCTTGGTGTAATAGCAACTGTGGATTCAGTTACTGCATTTTCTTCTCTTTCGTCGTGAACTTCTTGATAGCTTTGAGTTGATGACTGAATATTATTTTCACTGCAATTTTCCAAATCAGCAACAACGATGGGTTGTTTTGATAAAGCTTCGGAATTTTCAGCACTTTCAATACTGGTACTAACGACGGATGCTTGGGTACTACTTGCAACTGCATTATTTGTAATTTCATGCCCAACAGAGATTAAATTAGGGGTTTGTGTGCTTGATAGTCCATATTCAGAAACTATAGCAGTAGCAGCTGTCTTACTTTCTATTTTTGCAACCTCCACGTTTTGATTAATCGCTCGATTTATATTGATGACATCTTGACCAGTTACTAAATCTTTTAAATTCTGCGATAGCCACAACGGGCCCGAGTTATGGGTTACTTTAACATTTAGTTTTGAACCGTAACCACCGGCATGTTCTAAATTTAATGCAGACTCAGTAAAATCGCGGTTATCTTTGGTAGTATGCGAACTAATCAGTTTATTTCCTGAATTTTCGTACAATGCTGCAGTTTCGAACTGAATTTGGTTAAGATTTTGATTTGTTTTAGAAATTTGGCTTCCTACACTTTCTTGGGATTGACTAAGGTGCTGTTGTTGGTTACCATTAATGGTCTGATCTTGCAAAACAATAAGAGGGGCTTGTTGTTGTTGCTGGTATCCACCAGAATTGCCCAAATTAATAGGTATGAGATTTCCAAAATTGCTTTCACCACCTTGTAAATTTCCTAACACAACTGCCCCACCTTGAGACAAAATTTGAGCTTGTTCTTCCAAATTTGAAAAGGAGCCAGTAGAGAGCTTCAGTTCTTGACCAGTATTAATTTGTTGTAACAAAGACAGTGAATTTTGTTGTTCTAATAAAACGTTATTATTTTTTTCTGACGTTTGGACGACATTTGTTGACAGCTGTTGTTGTTGCTGTGGCTGTTGAACGGAAATTAAGACTTTTTGTGCTTCTTGGTTTACATTTTGACTAGCTTCGGCTTGCTGTTGCAAGTAAAGAGAATTTTGCTGTTCTAACTTTTCTGAAGTTTGGGCAACACTTGCTGAAAATTGTTGATGCTGAATCTTTTGGGATTCTTGGTAGGCGTTTTGATCAGCTTCGGATTGTTGTTGCAAAAGAATAGCGTTTTGTTGTTCTAATTGTTCTTTTTTGGACGTTTGAGCCTGCTGTTGAACACTTTCTGCAAGCTGTTGTTGACTGTTTTGTGTAAAGTGTTGTTGGACGGGAATTAAAACCGTTGGATTGCCTTGATTTTGTTGTAATAGAAAGATGGTTTGTTGTTGGTTCAAATTTTGACCAACGTCGACTTGTTGGTGTTGTTGTTGTTCTTGTTGTAAATACAGTACATTTTCTTGACCTCTTGTAAGTTCTTCTTGCTGAACAACATTGCTTTCTAAACTTTGCTGAACTGCTGCAACATGCTGTTGCGCCTGATTTTGCTGTTGTTGAATATCTTGCTGTTGTAAGTTCTGTTGTTGAGCTGCATAATTTTCTGAACCCTGTTGTTGAGCAACTGCAACAAGTTGTTGCTGATTTTGTTGAAGATAAACATTTTGTTGCTGCTGAATTTCTTGCTGCTGTTTGGCAATATTATTTTCTAAACCTTGTTGGATAACTTCAACATGTTGTTGTTGTTGTTGCTGCTGAATGTAATTATTTTGCTCTTGTTGTTTTTGCTGAAGTTCTTGCTGTTGTAAGCTTTGTTGTTGAGCTGCATAGTTTTCTAAATTCTGTTGAACAGCTTGCTGCTGCTGTTGTTGCTGAATTTGTAAATGTTGCTCACTTTCAGTTTCTTGCTGTTTGAAGCTCTGCTGTTGGGCAACACTGTTTTCTGATGCTTGTTGGGCAGCTTCAACATGTTGCTGCTGTTGTTGCTGAAGGTAGGCAGTTTGTTCTTGCTGATTTTGCTGAATTTCTTGCTGCTGTAAGCTCTGCTGTTGTGCAATATTAGTCGATTGTTCTTGTTGTAAATTGTGCTCTTGGTCACTTGAAGCAGAGTTCTTGGACGAATCATGTTGTAGAAAATAACTATGTTGATGCTGATTCTGACCCTGTTGTTGTATATTTTGTTGTTGTTGTTTTAACTGATTGGTTTCCGAATTTTGTTGGTTAATACCAATAACTCTTACCAAATGACTTCCTTGAAGTCTATTTTGAGTTACACTGTCAGGAATTTGTATTTTGTTTACCTGAAAAATAAAACTTAATATATTTACTTTGTTTTAGTGTACATTTTTATTTTACCTTGCTCCTTAAAGCCTTTACAGCTTCTGCGTCCAAAGCAATTTGAGTAATCGTTTGGCTATGAGGACCAACATTGCTGTATTCTACGTAGGGATGGTAACCCCAATCATCTGCTACGTATTCTACGCTTTGGGTGGAATTCTTTCCTTGTACGTAATACCTAAAGTGATAATAATCATTAACCCAATAATTCAAAATATAAATACAGAGTGTTGTAAAAAGTCTGGTATAAATTTAAGAATATTAAACAGTCTATAATAATAATCTTATCCTCCATACAAAAATACTTAAAACAGTTCCCTTTATTGAAAGACGCTAAATTCAACGGTTTTTGAGATAATTGATTTGTGTAGACAGCTAAAATGCCATAACAGTCGAGCCTCTCCTTAAAATGCAGATACTATGCAGTAACTTTGAAGGTAAGTTCCGAACTTCAAAACAATGCATAAAAATGGGCGAAACACTTCGCCTGGACTTTCCTATACTTTTATACAAAATATATACTTTTATATATCTAATCACAACAACTACAGCACATCTACGTAAGAGCTGTTTTGAGTTGTAAGGTATTTAAATATAAAACCCTGCTAATCTTCCATTGCAAGAAAAACAACTAATAACAATCATTAACCACCTGTTGAGTAAAACTTTAGGTTCGTGCGGTACAAAGCTATACGGTCAGCTTCTGACTATTATCACTTGATTATACTATGTTCACCTCTTGCGCACTACGTGTTTCGCAATCTACCTCGCTTTTTCGTAAGCTATCATCGATGCTCCCTAAGTTTTTTTTAGGAAAAAAATCAAATTATTGATTTTTTGGAAAAAGTTCCTCAAAATTAAACAACAACAAAAAAACGAAAGAATAAATTCGTTTTTCAAAATAAGGAAAGAAGGGGAAAAATTAACCCCCTGAAATATCTGATAGCTCATTTTGGAGTAAATAAGCGATAAAACTCAAATTTTTAAAGATAATTCATAGAAGGCGTCAGAGAGAAATTAGCATACCGAAACACGAACCAAATTGTAGCGCATTTCCAGCTCTAATGAGCTTACAAAATTTAAAAATCTCGTTTTTCCGGTTTTTGAGTAATATGTTTTTGAAAGTTTTTAAAATTTTGGAATTTTAGTCATTTCACAGCTTTATACTTTTCAAAAATGTTTGTGCACAGTAACATTGTGGTTCTACACCATTTGATTTAAAAGGCTAGGACAGCACCCAGCAGTGAAGCATATCTGTTCCCCATCCGGGCAGTGAAACCCTTCAATACAAGAAAGAGAACAGGCTACCAGTCCTGGCATCAGGTTGCGAGCCCTAAGAACCTACTGGTAGAACTGATTCTGCAGATCAGTGCCGAGCTGAAACGCATCTCACCCGTCGAACCGCACTTAGACGGCCCTAACCTGCACTTAGGCTATACCACTGCTACCACGAGTCCTACACCGTGACCAAAAACGGGGGGTGCAAATCCCCCGCGGGCCGGATTTGGTCCCCGTGGTATCAGTCAAAGAAAGTCAGTGGTTAGACTTGTCGGATCAAGCGCATGCTAAGCAGCGCTGCCCCTCCCAGTTAAGACCTCGCAGGTCCCAGCACTGGTGAGCTACGCACCGCCAGACTGGTCGGTAACCGGCCTGATCATAGTGGCCGGCCCCTTAACAGCGTCTGGTGTACATCAGTACGAACCCTCTGGGTCGACACTTAGATAGTGCGCCTTACCCCTGGGACCCAAGTCTCCGATGCTAGCTGCACACCACTCCATCCTGAAAAGCACCATCACTTGCCGGAACCCTACCATCCAGCAACGAGGCTGGTACGTAAATGTTAACCCGGTCAAGGAGCGGGGTTTTCATTCCAGAGATCGTGCTATCGCTTAGGCGTTAGAACCCATACTGAGGGCTGACTGCAAGCGACACCCCTAGAGCCCAAGTCCCTTCGCAGCAGCCGCCACTCCATCCTGGAAAGCACCATCACCTGCCGGACCGGTCAGGGAACGGGGTTTCCATTCCTGAGAGCGCTACCGCTCAGGTGTTAAGACCCATACTGGGGGCTAATTTCTTTACACCCCTAGGGCCCAAGATTCTCATACCAGCAACTGCGCTTCTCCATCCTGGGGTGCACCTACACTCGCCGGATTCCCATCACCCAGTCAATACGAGGCTACCCGGTCAGGGAGCGGGGACCCCCTTTTACCTGCCGGACCATTGTGATTCTACAGGGTTATTTGAACTAGATCTGTCAACCTGTTTTTAAGGTAAGGCGCAAAATTTTCAGACAATTGTAGCGGCCGCCATTTTGAAGTGCAGCGTTCGGTAAAACTTTTTTTAATTTGGTTTAAGTTCTTCTCTCCGATGCTGTGCCTAAATTTCCAATATTCTGCTTTGGAAAAAAAGCGTTAACAAAAAAACATATCTCAGTTCCGCTTCCGGGTTCGGATTTTTTTCGAAAACTTATCTAGAACTAAAATTTTTGGTATACCTCCTTATTTAAAGTTTCATCAAAATCGGTCCAGTATTTTCGCCTCTAGAGACGCTAAATACCTATCCATGCACACCCAGAGACAGACCTTCTTTTTGGGTTTTTTGAGCTCCGAAACGTGTATTTCGGTAAACATCTAGCTTTCGAAAATTTTCAACTTCCATCATTTAAATCTTTACTTTCCCATACCTTTGGTATACGAAAGTATTGATTTCATGAAAATTTTCGTATTCTAGATTTTTACGGAAATACACGTTTTGGAGTTCCTGGAGCCCAAAAACAGGCCTGTCTGGGTGCTTGGATATTTGACGCCTCTAGAAGCGATAGTACTCTTCATAAACACGGGACCGAACCTGCTTCCTTATGACGTTAAAGCCTCAAGAAGAAGGAACAGAAGTCCAAACTAGTGCCTTTCGGAGGCTATAACTTAACCTTCGGTATACGAAAGTATTGATTTCATGAAAATTTTCGAAATTTATATTTTTACGGAAATACTCGTTTTGGGACTCCGGGAGTCCAAAAACGGGTCTGTCTATGGGTAGGTGGGTGGGTGGGTGAAGGTTGGTGGAGGCGATAGTACTGTTTATAAACATGGGACCGGACCTGTTTCCTTATTACAGCCTCCGGAAGAAGGAACGAAAGTCCAATCTAGTGCCTTTCAGATGCTATAACTTCGTAAGGGGTTTTTTATTTCTATTTTTATAGAAACTATGTTTGTAGTTTTGATGTACAAAACATACCCTTAAAGTTTAGTCAAACCTTCATGACAACTTGATTTTCTACAATTATTGAATTATCTCGAAAAGCGTTGGATTTACAGACTTTCAACAAGAGTACCTATTTTGTGTATTTTTGAACGGAGAATAAGATTTCATAGAAAAATTTTAAATATTGTAAAGATATATAATATTTAAAAGAAAGTAATACGCGTCCACCCCCTCCTACTACAAGACATTTAAACAGAAATAAGAAGAAATACTAAACTAAATGAAGAGTACTCACAAATAAAATTCCAAACCTTTAATGCAAAAACTGCCTAAGTTATCTATGTAAAAAACAGTGATGACACTGTTTCCGGGTGGCTGTAGCTACGTAACCAAGCGTTTTTGTGAAGGTAAGTTGGAATAAATCGACATAATCTGTTCTAAAGAATTCGTGGTTAAATTTATGCCGGATCTTTTAATAACACACACAATACGATTACAGGCGAGGTTGATACGTCCCTTTCTCTAATTTTTTACAAACAAATGCATATTTTCTAGCGAAACTTAATTTGTAAAAATTTGAAAAAATCGGTTTTTTGCCTTTATTTCATAAGCGACTTAAAAAATGTTTGGTTTCTAACTGCAGTTGTATTCTTGTAGGCATCCCGAGTCGAAGGGAGTGGCAAGAATCGGGCACTGTCTGATTCTTTTATATTTTGCACTTGCCCGTATTTGCAAACAATTTTAAACGTGCATTTTTAACGCCACAAATAGAATCCCATTAATAATTTTTATGTAACAATACAGATTTATTACAAGTTAATTTCGTTAATTATAATTGTAAAGCTTAACGGTAATTGCGAAAATAATGTATTAGCTTGTAAAGTGTTATTAAGCAAGCAATTTTAAATTCATACCTTCCTGAAGCAAAAATTCCATCTCGAACTTCACTTTTGCCTTGCCCTGTCCCTTTAGCGCTTTGTATGTCGTATTCATACTTATACTTTGGAGGATTCTACACAAAAATTATTCGTTATTTATTAATAAGTTCTAAACCTAAAAATTATAACAGTTTTAAAATTTGCTTAAATATTAAATGGATGAAAAATTTCAGGAAATCTTAAATGTATGGGAAAGAAAGCGGAAATGTTTACAATTTCAATAATTACTCACAAATTAAACCAAACAATAGTCATTGTATAAATTCAAGCAACAGAAAATTAAATTTTCTTACCTCGTCGGGTTGTTCCGGTTTCTTTTTATAACCAGGAGGAGGAACAGCTTCAATCAACGTCAACGTTAGTAAAAACGTCAACGTTACCTGCAACAAAAACCGAATCAGCAAATTGCGCTTTTATAATGAAAAAAACCTCCCCAATTACCCACAGTGTAATTTAATCCTCCCATTATAATTTACATGCTATTAATGTCAATGTCGAAAAATGAAGTGCATCATTGCGTGCTTGCGATGAGAATTAGCCAAGTTCCCAAAGTAAGCGGCGACTATAATAATACTAGAGAGAATCTGGGTTAGGTTGGTTTATAAATGCAATTAATACACTTTTATTCTCATTCCTATTGAAAAACAAAAAAGAAACTTTAATTAGCTTCCTATTCACCTCAGCCTCGATAAATATTCACACACGTCTTGTAACGGTTAGGGGGCATTTTTTGGTTTCAATTTCACAGGAAGTTTATAATTTCAGTAATTATATTTAAATTGTTCTTAAGTTCCAATAATTACTCTTAGAACTTTTATTTATTTTTTCAATCAGAATTAAAATTACAATTTTTGTCAAAAGTGTATAGAAAGGACTAACCTGAGGCAACGCTTTTATTCAAAACTTTTATATAGATTTCATTTTTCCTAAGTAAAAATTATTTTTTTTGCCAAAAGACTAACTTGAAGTTATAATTACGCCTTTCTCTTAACAGAACTTTTATTTTTAACATTTTTCCCAAGCAAGAATTAAAAATTTTTTCCAAAAGTGTATAGGCTTCCAAAAGGTCTAACCTTAGGCAACATTTTCTTTTATTATTTTTATTTAACCAAGTTTTTCCTAGCTAAATTTAATTTTTTTTTTAAATTGTGTAACAAGGACTAACGTAATGTTTCTTTCTTTTGACACAACTTTTACTTCAAGCATTTTTTCCAACCTTAAATTAACATTATTGTCAAAAGTGTACCGAAAGATCTAACCTGAGGAAACATTTTTTCATAATTTTCATTTCTCCCAGCTAAAAATTAAAATGTTTACATAATCGCATGAAACACCGAAACTGCGGTAATTAAACTTTTATTTCAACAGAACCTGTGCAGAGAAAGGTCTAACCTGAAGCAGCTTTTTTTTTATAACTTTCATTTAAATCATATTTTTCCTAACTAAAAATTAAAACTTTGCCACAATTTTATAAAAAAACGAACTTGGGGTAAAATTATACCTTTATTTTAACAGAACTTTTACTTCAAGCTTTTTCTTCAACAATGAATTAACATTTTCCAAAAATGTATAAAAAGGTGTAACCTAAGGCAACATTTCGTGGAATTCTTTTTATTTAAACCAAGTTTTTCCTATCTAAATTTAATTTTTTTTATTTTATACCAAAGACTAACCTGATGTAGCTACCCCCTTTCTTTTAACACAACTTTCACTTCAAGCATTTTTCTCAACCTTGAATTAAAATCATTGCCAAAAGTGTATAGAAAGGTCTAGCCTGAGGCAACATTTTTTTCATAACTTTCATTTATACCAAATTTTTCCTAGCTAAAAACTAAAATGTTTCCATAATCGTATAAAACACGGAACCTCCGGTAGTTAAACCTTTATTTTAACAGAACTATCACTTCAAGCATTTTCCGTAACCATGATTTAAAATTTTTTCAAAGGCGTATAGAAAGGTCTAACTTGTGGCAACATTTTTTTTTCATTACTTTTATTTGAACCAAGTTTTTCCTAGCTAAACTTATTTTTTTTAATTGCAACAAGGACTAACGTGATGTAGTTACTCCCTTTTATTTTGACACAACTTACTTAAAGCATTTTTCCCAACCTTAATTAAAATTATTGCCAAAAGTGTATAGAAAGGTCTAACCTAAGGCAGCTTTCTTTCATTACTTTTCTTTAAACTAAGTTTTTTTTAGCTAAATCTTTTTTTTAATTGTATAGCAAAGACTAGCTTGATGTAGTTACCCCTTTCTTTTTAGTCAAATTTTACTTCAAGCTTTTCTCCCAACCATGAATTAAAATTATTGTCAAAAGTGTATATGAAGGTCTAACCCGAGACCACACCTTTTTTGCAGAACTCATATCTAAATCAAGTTTTTTCTAGGTAATTTTAAATTGACCTGATGTAGTTACCCCCTTTCTTTTGACACAACTTACTTAAAGCATTTTTCCCAACCTTAATTTAAATTATTGCCAAAAGTGTATAGAAAGGTCTAACCTGAGGCAGCTTTCTTTCATTACTTTTCTTTAAACTAAGTTTTTTTTAGCTAAATTTTTTTTTAATTGTATAGCAAAGACTAACGTGATGTAGTTACCCCCTTTCTTTTGACACAACTTTTACTTCAAGCATTTGTCCCAACCATGAAATAAAATTATTGACAAAAGTGTATAAAAAGGTTTAACGTAGGGAAACATTTCTTTCATAACTTTCATTTAAACTATATTTTTCCTAGCAAAAAATTAAAATTTTTCCATAATTGCATAAAACACTTCAACGGAAATTATACTTCAACCATGAATTTAAATGTTTCCAAACGTGTATAAAAAGGTCTAACCTAAGTCAACATTTTTTTAAATTTTCTTTATTTATATCAGGTTTTTTTAGCTAAATTTTTTTTTTTATTGCATACCAAGGACTAACCTGGTGTAGTTATCCCCTTTCTTTTGACACAACTTTTACTTCAAGCATTTTTCCCAATCTTAAATTAAAATTAGTGCCAAAAGTGTATACAAAGGTCTAACCTGAAACAACATTTTTTTCATTACTTTCATTTAAACCATATTTTTCAAAGCTATTAAAATTTTTCCATAATTGCATGAAAAATGAACTTGGGGTAATTAAACCTTTATTTTAACAAATCTTTTACTTTAAGTATTTCTCAAAAACCAATGAACTAAAATGTTTCCAAAAGTGTGTAGAAAAATCTAACTAAAGGCAAAATTTTGTTTTCATTACTTTTATTTAAACCAAGTTATTTTCAGCTAAATTTAAATTGTTTTCAAGATTGTATATAAGAGACTAACATGAGCTAGTTCCCCTCCCCCCTTTCTTTTGAAACGATTTTACTTCGAGCTTTTTTTCAAACCTTGAATTAATATTATTGCCTAAAGTGTATAGAAAGGTTTAACCTGAGGCAACATTTCTTTCATAACTTTCATTCAAACGATATTTTTCCTAGCAATAAATTTAAAATTTTTTCCATAATCGCATAAAACACCGCACATGCGGTAATTAAATATTTATTTTAACAGAATTTTTACTTCAAGCATTTCTCAAAAACCAAATAATTAAAATGTTTCCAAAAGTGTATAGAAAGGTCTAACGTGAGACTACATTTTTTTTTTCGTAGCTAAAATTAAATTTTATTTAAACCTTTATAAAAAGGACTAACCTGAGGTAGTTGCCCTTTTTTTTGACACAACTTTTACTTCACGCGTTTTCCTAACCATGGATTAAAATTCTTGCCAAATGTGTATAGAAAGGTCTAACCTGAGGCAACATTTTCTGAACAAAACGTTTATTTCAGTCAGTGTATGCCCCAAACAAAAACTCAAATTTCTGCCTAAACTATATAAACAGAACAAACCTGAGCTCAAAGCTTTTAGGAAAAATTTGATCACAACAAAATTTCATCCTAAAAAATAGATTTAATTTTTTCCAAAATTTTATAAAAAGATAACATTCTTTTAGCAAAAGTTTTGTTGCATTATCCCTAACTAAACAATAAAATTCATTATTTCTGTCCAAACTATAAAAAAAGCTGACCTGACACAACATTATTTTAAAAGACCTTCCATTTTAAACACATTCCTCAACAAAAACTTATAATTCAAATGTTTGGCCAAAAACGTATAAAAGGACTAACCTGAGGCAACATTTTGTTAACAGTTTTACAAACACCACACACACACCCAACCACTATCACCAGCACCCGATGCTGCTCGTGAACTGATCTGCTTTAGAAATGTATCAACATTTCATCTGATTCCTGTCCTTTCACCAGCCCAACCCGCAAAACTAAGTCTTAGAAGCTCGTGTATGAGTACTTTGATGTTATGTGTACCTAAAACGTTTACTTTCTGGTGAAGAATTTTTGGCGAGTGATCGATTAAGCGATGGCACGAGCCCCCTTTCAAATTCGAACACCTGTTTCACCCATACAAAGATAGAGAAAGTACAAAAATAAATAAGGAAAAATTAAAACATTTAAGGACCAAAATCAACCGCAATTATATTGTGTGACGGTTCAAGTGTAAGGTAGAATGTCCCCAAAGGCGTTTTGCGGAAGAAGAAAGTAGCCTTTTGGGAACTTGTTACCATATAATGATAGAGTAAATGTTGGGTGTGTTCTAGACATCTTGTCGCGGTCCAACATAATCATAACTTATAAAAAACACGAGCACAACAAGATGCAAGATCGAGAAATTTCACTTTTGAAGGCCGCTTGATGTTGGTTATAATTCGAGGTGAAGGACGATGCTGTTTTGATGATTTCTTAGAGAAATTTTTACGACAGACGCAACGAAAATTTAAAGTTCTGGTTTTGGACTTGAGATGTAAAGAAAGTCCGATAAGAATGAAGAATTATAGCGGGTGTGTTGACCATTCGAACGTTGAAGTCTCTGAAATTGTACATCCGGTTTAAAATTTACAAACCAGTTTCTGATACAGCAAAAAATTAATATAAGCTGCAGAAGTCAGTTGTATTTCCCCTAAGTTATTTAAAATTTTAATTAGAATAATCGAAGTAATAAAAAATGTTTATTGTTATGTCAAAAGAATTTGTACAAGAATTTGTTTTTGTTTTTATTGGAGGTCAATGACCAAATTTAAAATTCCTTGTAGTGACAGAATTAACATTTTATAAAACAAAAAGACAAACAAAGGTTTGCCCGATGTAAATTTTATGACAAATTTCACTTTTTATTTTAGAAACCTAGATTTGTATCAGACGACTTCAAACTTTGTTTATAAAAATTTTAATTTTCAAACACCAAACTAATCTTCCAATACGGTTTTTCAAATAACTCATATTGCTTCATTTTAATGTTGTTCATTCAACTGAATTCATTTTATATATAATGAATAATTGTTTAACGGGGTGCGCATAGTTTTTCTTACATGTCAAGAGAAGTTAAAAAGTGGAACGAAAATATTGCATTATTTCAATACCTTGAACGTTACGGAATATTCTGTCTTTTCATTGGGATGAAACATTTCACTTTGTTTACTCACTTAGTGTTTATGTTTGCAATTGCTAGCTAAAAATGTTTTTCGTGAAAAAAATTGAGAAAAATTACTAACTGTTAAAAAACACCAGAAACCAGAAAACAATTGACATCTAAAAATTGGGGATAGGAGGAGGAGCGTTGGGCATCTCAAACATTACTGCATCTAAAAATTATGTAAGCAATCCTATTTCATTATTACTGATAAACCATTTACCTATCTATCTTTTTCTATATACTAAATCCCTAAGTGCGTCACCATAACATAACGACGAAACGCCCGCATTTCGAATCAGTTAATTGATTGTTTTAACGAAAGTTTTTGTTGCTGTCATTACTGTTTAGTATGATTTGATTACTTATCACTTACTTTAGTTCTAGCGTGTCGGAAATATGTAATTATCGCACTGCAAACAAAGCACATTTTATGTAATTGTTTTCAATAACATACAATTAATGTAGTTAATAGCATTGCACACAAGACTGTATTATAATTGTCATTACTAAAGCTGCGATTTCTTGGAACTTATATTATTAAAAAACTGTAGGGTAACCGCCAAGAGATCTATCTTTTTCCATTTACTAAATCCCTAACTGCCTCACCATAACATACCGACGAAACCCCTGCATTTCGAGTCAGTTTATTGATTGTTTTGGCGAAAGCTTTTGTTGCTGTCATTACTGTTTAGTATAATTTTATTATTTATCGCTTACTTTAGTTCTAGCGGGTCGGAAATATGTATTTATTGAACTGCAAAACAAAGCACATTTTATGTAATTGTTTTCAATAACATACAATTAATATAATTAATAGCATTGCACACAAGACTGTATTATAATTGTCATTACAAAAGCTGCGATTTATTGGAACTTATATTACTAAAAAACTGTAGGGTAACCGCCAAGAGATCTATCTTTTTCTATACACTAACTCCCTAACTGCCTCACTATAACATAACGACGAAACCCCCGCACTTCGAGTCAGTTTAATAATTGTTTTAACGAAAGTTTTTGTTGCTGTCATTACTGTTTAGTATAATTTGATTACTTATCGCTTACTTTAGTTCTAGCGGGTCGGAAATATGTATTTATCGCACTGCAAACAAAGCAAATTTTATGTAATTGTTTTCAATAACATACAATTAATATAATTAATAGCATTGCACACAAGACTGTATTATAATTGTCATTACTAAGGCTGCGATTTCTTGGAACTTATATTATTAAAAACTGTATAGTAACCCCCAAGATATCTATTTTTTTCTATATACTAAATCTCTAACTGCCTCACCATAACATAACGACGAAACCCCCGCATTTCGAGTCAATTTATTGATTGTTTTAGCGAAAGTTTTTGTTTCTGTCATTACTGTTTAGTATGATTTGGTTGTTTATCGCTTACTTTAGTTTCAGCAGGTCGGAAATGTGTATTTATGACACTGCAAACAAAGCACATTTTATATAATTGTTTTCAATAACATACAATTAATATAATAATAGCATTGCACACAGGACTGTATTATAATTTTCATTACTAAGACTGATTTCTTGAAACTTATATTATTAAAAAACGGTCGAGTAACCACCACGAGAAAAGTCTTTCTTTGCTCATACAATAAAAATATTGGGAGCTTGAGTAGCCATAACAAACGTTTTGGTAAAAATACTGTTGCGTGTACACTACTGGCTCGCATTCAAGAAGAACTAGCCGAATCCGTACCTTTTTGTACTTTCCCAAATTGGTATAAAAAGCGTTTACAGTATGGGAATGTACTGTACATGCAAAAATTTTCGAATCTGAGATTTTTGCGTGTGTTTGTGTTAACACCATTCAGGCGAAATAAATGCTAGAAGGAAAAGGAAATGTTTTATTATTTCACAACTAAAATTATTTAAATACAAACAAAGTTATAGTTGAAGTTTTAAGATGGTTACCACACGCACGCACAAAGTTATTATAATCAGTTCTGGCGAAGCACTATACTTTTTTTACTTGTTCAGAGAGGGATGATGACGGTCCGCTCTTGTAGCGTCTCGGATTGGCAGCGGAGATTTTCCTGCGAAGGTCGTTGTGTTTCCGGGGACCTGGGTAGGCTACTCGTGCTGGCGGAAGAGGTTTGCGAAACCACTTGGCCGCAAATTCCACGTAGGAAGAGTCGGAGTTCGGAGTCTCGCAGTTTGTTGATTTAGTAAAAGGTTAATTATGAATTCTGATGGGGCTCCGTTTCAAAGACTGTTTCTTGATTGCTAGACCGTGGACTAAAGCTTCTAAAGCAGTTAGTGCTGGTGGTGGTGACCGTGTTCCGCACGTCGATTCCGGGACCGGTACCTGACACTTTGATCGGTTGAGGGTTGGTGATGAGGACTGTGTTCCGCAGGTCGATCACGGGACCGGTACCTGATAGTTTGATTTTGCAACCCTTAGGGAAATTTTTTGGCTGTTGCGCACGCACAGAGCCGGCGTTATCATTATTTATTGAATCTCGTAGGATGCACATCAAGTTGCTGCCTGTTTAGTGTTTTCAGCTGCTTTTTAATTTAAATTGGAATTCGTAGTGTATTGACGTTGCAGGCATTCGCTGTCATGTCAGTGTTACGCAAAATATCAGGAACTGCTGGACCGATTTCAACAAAATTTGGTATACAACGAACACGTGTCGAGCTGTTACGTTTTATTTTACAAACCAGAACCGGAAACGGAAGTTAGATAAGTTTTTATGGTAGCATTTTTTTTTAACCAACGAGATTTCATAAATGTAAGAACAGAGTCTGATAGAAGGCTTCGAAACAAATCAAACGTGTTTTTTGGGAACTCTAGCTTTAAAATGGCTGCTGCTACGATTTTTACTAATTTTTGGTTTTAACGCCTATTTACTCAATCGAGTAGAAAGATCTGGGTTAGATTTAGTATTACAATAGCACCAAAGAAACACAATGTTACTATGTAAAAGAACTTTTGTACAAATAAAAATTGTGAAGTGATAATTGCTCAAACACTCGCCACATAATTTTTGTAGGCTTATAGAGGTAGGGATCGAATACAATCTGTTTCGTGTCCCAGTTTACTAATTTCTCTAGGACGCCTACTATGAATTTTTTTAAAACGTAATTATTAACCCTTCTTTTTAATGCACGGAAGAAGATAAAGAATGTCTGCTTAAGCTAAAATCCTCGTAAATAATAGTAGAATAATATTCAAAACCTAATTTATAAGTGCAGCAATGTTTAAGGGGCTTAACTATCCCCCAACCCCAATTTTGGCGAACGAGTTTGTCAAAACAGATTTATATAGAATTAAAGCAATTTTTATCTAATTTGTAAAACTAGAACTAGGATCCACGAACTATTAAACTACCCACTTAAGTATAATACATATTATTTAAAATTACCGTGGAGCGTAGCTCATGGGTTCCGCTAGAAAAACTTAAACTGTATTGTTCAGTTTATTAAATAAAATAGTCTAAGTTTCAAAATGAAAAAAGTCGCCACAGAGAAATTTCCGCTTTAGGATACCAACCAAAGTAGCTCGTTCCTAGGTCTATGAGCCTAAACAGTTTTACAAAAATGGCATATGCAAACTCGAGCAGCCGCCATTTTAAAGTTACAGTGTTACAAAAACAATCTATCAATTTTCCTAATTCTAATACCTTCAAAAAATTAGTTGTCGTTTTTACTGGCTTCTTCAAAATTTTGTACACTACCAAAAACTGGGTACAAGATTGTTTTTAATTTTATAGACTCGGATCAGGGGATAAAATATAATTTGATTTGATTCCAAGCCCGGTAATTTCAGTGTGGCGCCTTCTATATATTTTTGAAAATATGAAAATTTATTTTTAAACGGGGGATAATAGACAATTTCTTCTTAAGCTAAATTGCTCATGACTGATAGTAGAAGAAGACACATTACTTAGTTTTTAGGTGCGGAATATTTAGGGAGGGGAGGCAATCTTCCTCTTCTCACCTAGTTTTTAGCTAATGAATTTACTGTGTATTCTCTGGTTTTATTTATTACTAAATAATCTGTTTTTAAGATATCTATAATTTTTATTTTTTTTCATAAAACATTTCGTTTTTTGAATTACCAGACAATGCAGGGTCGACGACGCGACTATAATAACTTGGCTGCATCTTCCGTTCGATGCAGAGGTAAATATTGGCACCGCATAACAGCTGTTGAGTGGGAGTTTTGCGACCCTTGCTGCTGTGTGATTCCACATTAGTGGCAATTATTGGTATTGTATTTGCTGCAACTAATATTTTACACTACACTATTTTATTTCTTGTTTTAATGTTTTGTTTACTATCGTGTCTCGTCCATTGTTCTACCGCGAAAACAGTTTCGACGCAGCAATTTATCGAAAAACATTTTTTCGCCAGCAACTTTTCAAGTACCTAGTAATTTTTCGGCGGTAATTGTTCGAAAAATAGTTTTTTCGAAAGCAATGTTTCGAAAAACATTTGACCAACAGCAATTTTTCGAAAAACAATTGTACAAAAAATAGTTTTTCGTCGCAGTAATTGTTCAAACAAAATTTATTGTATCAAAACATTCCTGAAAATCTTGCAAAAATATAACTGCTTATTTAAAACTGAGTTTACATTCTAAAAACAATTTTGTTTTCCCAACAGTATTGCCAAAACTTTTGAGCGGCCGACGCGGCGGCCAAACATTTCTTACAATATAGTAAGTTATTGTGTAATTTCGCTATATTTGCATCCTTGACTTTTCTTAACATAAACCCACGTTTGATATACGAGCACAGATTCCTTTCCTTATCATTTAGAATAACGGTATTTCAAACATCCCAGTTCAAGGGATTGGTTTACAAAACAATTCAGAATTTGGCGGCATTGCTGATAAGCAACGGTTACAACCAAAACAGCTTGCTTTCAACGTAGCTATATACATATACCAAAGTAGCTGAACTTTTTGCGTCTTGTGTGTGCTATTACTTTTGACGGCACAAACAAATTAACATAGGTCTTGTAAGGCACAACTATACAATAATTCACTTTAATACTTAATTGTTTTCAGTAAACCAAGTAGCAGTAATACCTAGTATAATTAAACTTGCACAGTTTAAGTTAATTTACAGTTAAGTGCGGCAAAAGGTCTCTCAAAAAATGAATATTTTTCCCATTTTATAAAAAATACTTTTAAGTATTTCCTCGCAGTATAACATGTTTCCAGTCATCCAAACATGTCTTAAATACGTGTTAAAAGAGATGGTAGGATAACATTGAATATTGTGCAAGAGTATTGTATAGCTGCAGTGGTTTACAAAACAATTCACAATTTCACAACGGTTACAACCAAAAGAGCGTGCTTTCATTCTAACCATCTATACCAAAGTTGCTCAACTTTTTGTGTCTTGTTTGTGCTATTAGCTTTGACGGCACAACCAAATTAATACTGGTCATGGAAGGCACAACTATGCAATAATTAACTTTAAAATATTTTTAAGTATTTCCTCAAAATATAAAATATCTTAGGTCATCCGAACATATCTTAAATACAAAACAAAAAGATGGTGGCATAAAATTGAATATTGTTCAAGATTATTGTATAGCTCTGGGTAATAAAATTTGTGTATCAGACTTCGGTCACCTTAATCCTGATTTTGTATCATCCTTGGTTGTTGCATATAAAGACGCTAATTTCTAAACTTAAAAGTTAGAAAGGGAATCAATTTAATATGAGATAATACAGATAAACGCTAAATGATGGCCCATGTATAGCTCTAGTGGCTAAGAAATTTTAATAAATCAGCTCTTGATTTTGAATAATTTCAAAATTTTGAATTGCTGTATTTTGTACAGTTTTGCAGTTTGAAAAATAATGTTATATTACAACATATCGTCCTCCCAATACGAGAACAGTATCAAACCATTTTCTCACTAATTTTTATGTAAAGGAACAATAAAAAAACGTAACGATTACAATTTTGAAGCTAAATAGTTTGGCAAAACATAATTCGATTTGTTATATAGAAAACATTTCTAACCACCCACACCAGGTTATTTTCCAAAAAACTGTTTCTGCTCGCCTTAACCTCTTGCCCCTGTTAAAAATGGGAGAAAGTAATATTTTTACACTTTTGCTAATATAACATTCTTTAAATTCAAATTGGTAATTAATAAAACCAAACAAAAATTAACGAAAGTTTAAACTGACCCCCATTTATTTATAATTTGCCATCACCCATTAGATATATGGGCTATTCGTTCAAGAATTTTCATCTAAATACTAATGAGAAAGTATTATCTAAATATCTAAATCCTGTTAGATTAAAATAGCTATCGAACCTCATAAATCTTCAAAAATATTAATTGTAGACATCGATCCGTTACACATCATAAATTTCAAAATTGGACCAAGTTATCTTATTCCCACATGATAGCTCTATTAAAATTAGATCCAAATTTTCAGGTTCATTAATTAATTTTTATGTTATCCTAATTTAGATATCGTCAACGACATAAAACCTGAAATTTATTTTTTAATTCGAAATTCGACTTTTACTTTTATCCGAAATCGAATTTCTGATCAGAGTTGGTGAATTTAATTATGTTTTCACTTGACGACCCAGAGATCCTTTAAAACGACCATTGCATTGTTACGCTTACTAAAACAGATTAAATCTTTAACCTAGTTTTTAGGACCAAAAACTTCACCTACACAATACGCATACCAAGACAATTGTTGTAAAAACAGATGAAAGAAAATTAATATTTCCTAGTAAGGCACTTCGCTTTTGTTTTGCAGGAAATCCGGAATTAATTAAAACAGAAATGATTCACAATGGTTGTAGATGAAAAAAAATCAGACATAGGTGCAACATTTAGAAAAATTAATAGAAAGTGAAATATTATTGACGAGCTATAATCAATCGATTTTGATTATATTTTTAAGTCACAACTTAAAGTGAAAGTTTTAACTAACTGTAGCAGCAAATTTAATGACGTTTTAATCGTAGACAAATTAGTTGTTTTGGTTTTTTCTAATTTTGACGTCAGCAGGAAGAAGGAATAATTACTTTGAGGTCAAGGAAAAATACAAATACAATTTCCTTTAAATCCGGCACAAAATCTGAAAACTAAAATTAATTGCCCTGTTTCCCAGTCAGCTTCGATCTCTAAACAAGAATTGATACTTAAAGAAAGTTGTTTTGACGAGAAGAGGAAAAAACTAATTATTACAAAACTGTAAGAATCGAGAAGGAAAAAATGGGCTACAAAGAACAATGAGATGTGGAAAGTATAGTACTGTTCTCGTTTGTAAAGTGATAGATGTGCAAATCAGTATTCCGAATGGGTGTCTGTCTCTATTCATATGTTAAAGTGGTGGCGGTAGAAAAGATTGTACGACACACTTCCTGCAGCGATCAGTGAAAATAGCGATTAATAAATATGATAAACTAGTTCGTTATTGCCCATTTGCTTTTTTTCTACATGATTTTCACTTTTTAAATTGTGAACAATCTCTCGAAGCGGATGTGGATGTTTTGAAATTAAGAGGATGTGCTTCTTTAATTGAAAGTATTTTTCAAAAAAGAAGTAAGTGATGATTAACTATTTTTAGATTTGAGTAAATATAAGAAAGGTAAATAAAAGTATAATTCTAAAAAAAAACGAATAAAAACAACCCAACAAATGTTAATATTACTTTTTGTAAAACATCTTAAGTACGACTCTACAGAAAAATCTGAAGAACTACATTAGTATTGGAAACATAAAGAACCAGAAAGAATCATAATTTGAATTATTTAACAGGAAAGAACCATCGAGTTATTTATCTTAATGCACATAAAAAATAGAAACCTAAAACTAAAGTTGAATCAGTATTTATGCAACCCAACTAACACATGAGAATGCTTGATGTGAGAATTTTAGTATCATAATCAAGATTAGAAATCCAGGTATTATCTGCTTTTACTGATTCCGAAGCAAATTTCAAGTTTCAAAACTGCAAAATAATTCAGAAAACAGTTTTCTTATAAGAAATACAACAAAAAGTTTACAAAAATGCATAGAAGGCGTCACAATTATGGCTGTGCAAAATAATCAATTACCTAATCCATTATAATTAGTTAATTCTCTGAAAAATATTGATTAAGCGATTCATTAGTTATTTAATTACCTAACCTTTTATTTGACTAATAGTTTGTTGAGTAAATCGATTATTTGTTCAATCGATTATTTAATTATTTATTGTTTCTATATTTGGTTGTCTGATTAACGAACTGATTGATTAATCGATACTTCGATTATTACTTAAACGAGACATTAACCATGAAAGTCAATAATCTAATCAATAGTTCTTGTCTTTTAAAGAAATAAGCTTTATTTTTAATTTCATCAATGTTTATTTGCAGTCTATAATAATCTATGCGTGGTCGTGCTAATATGTATTCATGGCACCACTAACCTTTTATTATACGATTGAATACCCACTACTGTGATTGTGGTACGCTGTTGTTTAAATTCTAAACCTGCTAATATGAAGTTTTTTCAAACTTTTCTCGAAAATGTTGTTATGTAAGAGTATACAAGTTTTTTTATCGTTGAATAGAAAATAATATTTTTTATCGAATGAACCCACGATATAGCTACTAGGGTGTGACTATTTAAAAAAGTGATAAGAGCGGCACATCGCTTACAGCATTAGCCAAAAAAAACACTTTTATTAACATATTTTCTCTCTGTCTTGGTAGCACATGACACCGATTTTCTTGTGATAAACCTGGGTTAGTAGTAGTAAAAATCGATTGCGCGTTTTAATAATCGCACTGCTCTAGCCTCAAATCACAATAAGTATTGTAAAAAAAACATCAAGGAGACGAATGTAAGTAGTATACATTTAAAAATTTTACAAATAACCGAATAATAAGCGCTTCTACACTTTCGTATGCTTCATAGAATCACACTGAAAAATAAATAAATAAATTGTAAAGATCTATAGACGACTCATCGGCTAAGGTTAGATTGCGTTCTGGACTTTAGAAATTAATAATTTGTATTTTTTTAATAATCTCTAGTTATTGCCAGCATTGAATCGATTATCTTACTGAAAAATATCTTTAAAAAAGCGGAAGCGTTCACTTCGAGTGGACTATCCCATACTACATATTAATACTTATTGTATTTGCAAAAGTGTAAATTTTATAATTATAACGTTGTACATTTCGCCGACTGTTAGATTTCAAAAAAAAAGAAGCTATGTAGGCAAGTCTTCAATACATGCTTACTTTAATTTTTATTTTAGCCCAGTCAGTTCGTGGCGTCAGCAAAAATCATACCTGCTTGGATCTTAACTTGTCCAAGTCGAAATATTTTTGTGTGGCACATTTTTTTTAATTGCAAATAGTTGGAATGTACATTTATTACAGTAGCTCCACCAAATAAAAAATATCTGAAAACTAACAGTAGATTTTGATTCTACTAGTCATGATGAGCAAGTTTGCATAAGAAAAAAATTGTTAGCGTTTAATAAATATAGGGGTACTTATTTTCGTTCTTCAAAAATTCTTAGCAACCGCCACAGTAAAATTATAGCTATCAGCAAAAACGATATTATAGCCAATCTTCGATTCTAGCGGCCTACAAAATTTAAAAAAAAAATAGTGTAGGCAGTTTTTGAAATTGTGAAGAATGGCCATCGTTTTCAAATTTTCGACATTAATTTTGTTTCATTGTATACTACCCGCAACAGGTTCTCAAACAAGATGTAGTTGATAGCGAACGGATAGCTACATTTTGAGTAAATGGGTAAATTATATAGCTAGAGAGTTCGGTCAAAAAGTTTTCAATTTGCTGTTAGTTTTTCTCTCAGATACTGTGCTCAAATTTCCAACATTTCGTTTTGAAAAAAAAACACTATTAGAAAAACATGTCTAACTTCCGCTTGCGGTTTCAGATTTGTTTGAAACGGTTAACTAGAACTACAATTTTCGATATACTTCTGTCTTAAAGATTTCATCAAAATCGGTGCAGTACTTTTGCCTTTAGAGGTGTCATACACCCACTCATCCACCCACCTACAGACAGACATTTTTAAATATTTTCTTTGGATTTCTAAGCTCCAAAAGTATTTCTGTTAAAATCTATCATACTGAGGGTAGGGGAAAGTAAAAAAACAATAAAATTTCATTACTCGTAATACTGCATAGCCGACTAGACTTTGTATTGTGTGCATACCTACAGAAATGGTTAAAAGCCAAACTTTGATTTCAGGAAACAATTAATAACGTTTTTCTTAATATTTTCAAGAAAATATCGTTTAGAATTTAAGAACGACGTAGATCAAAAACGAATGAGCGAAGCAGTTCGCCTGGACTACTTTTATACAAAATATTTACTTTTATATATCTAATCACAATAATTACAGCAAATCTAACTAATATTTGTTTTCTGTTGTTTAAATTGGGGGTAGGGTATTTAAATGTAATACCCTGCTAATCCCTAATTGCAAGAAGGACAACTAAACCACCTGCTGGGTAAAAATTTTGGGGGTGGTGTAGTACAAAGTAAAAGCTACAAGGTTAGCTTTTGACTATTATCACGGGATTATATTATGTTCATCACTTAAGCACTACGTGTTTCGCAATCTACCTCGCCTATTCTTAAGTTATCATTGATGCTCCTATGCTGATTATGTTACGACGGAAATTTTTTCTTGGAAGAAAAAAGCGTTTTTTGATGTTTTGGAAAACAATTCCTCGGGGTTAAGCAGCAACGAAAACAGAAAGGTAAAGTTTGTATTCGAAAATTAGGTAAGGAGAGGAAAAACTTCTCGTAAATATTGCTACACCTAAAAATTTAGTTTTGAATCTAATTCTACTATTACTCATAAGCAACTTCGGTGCATCTGAATTGCGGACGAAATAAGCTAGTACTGTAATCCCGCACCCGAATTGCGGACCAAAAATCTCAGGTAAATTTCAAGTCCTAATTCTCACCTGAACTGCGGACCAACTTAAGAGGATTAGAATGTAAGGAGCCGTTCAGTATTACTTTTTACTTTCCTTTACAATCAGCGCAAAAACACTGTCATTCATATTATTATAAAACTTTTGATCTTCGATGGCCTGAATTGCGAATAAATTAACAGAATTAAAATGCAATAAACACTATGTTTATAATTTTTTTTATTAAAAACCACCAAATTAAAATTACATAAAAAATTAAAAATCTTGAAAATTAAATAAAACAAATTAGAATAAAATTACAATAATATCATGCTAAATTTGTATGAAACACACTTTACAAAGTTATGTCTAGTTATTTCATTCTTTTCCAATTGTACAATTTTTGAATTTATAAATGTTTGTTTATCTAACAATTTCTTTTGTATATGCCTTTTTTCATTATTAACTATTGCATTAATTTTGATATACGAGTCAATTTGCATAGCACTTAAACATTTTACAAACAGATGAATATTGGGGTGAGGAGAAGAACAATAATTGTTAAATTTGGGATGAAACGACTCGCATGTGTTAGTCGTTCTCGCAAGAGAAGCCGTTTTTGCCGCCCATACCTGTCTGGTGGGAAAGTAGAGTTGTTATCTATATAATTTTCCACTAAATAATCTGCTAATTCGTCCACCTTCTCATCATTTAGTTTTTCCGCAATAAAATCTTCTACAAATGAGTCTCCCACTTCGTGCGGAGATAAAAAAGTTAAACCAAAAAGATGTCGCAGCCATTTTCCAGTGCTCGATTCAACATCTTTATACTCTTTACTGAGTCCAACTTGCTGAATTTTTCGCCACCTAAAAAATAAATGATCTTTACTTACACGTATTCGATTAAAAAGAAATATTTACCATGATTGGGCCAGATGAAATCTGCATCCAACTATTCGAGCCCCCGGAAAAACTTCTAAAACGCTGGAGTGTATTGCTTGTTCAAAATCCATTGTCACACTTTTCGGATTTGCTGTATAACCCAAGTCGCTACATTTTTCCTTCAATAGAGTTAACATTTTTATATAAGTTGATTTGCACTTATCATTTAATAAACAAAAAGCCACTGGAACGTAGGTGTCATTTCTACATGCATGAATAGTAAACATTTGTGTAAAAATATTTGGTGCAAAAATCAAACGTACCATCCAAAAACAGATTGTCTTGTTGGCACATGAATGCAATATTTGATTTAGTCGAAAATACAACAATATTCGAATTTATGTCGTTAATTAAAAGGAAAGGCTCGTCTTTCGTTGTTATAATATTAATTGTATTTAAATATTCTTGAACTTCTTGCATCGACTTTGGCAATTTTGGAACTGTTTTTAATCTAGCACAATTTATATTATTTCTGATGTAACGCACATCTTTGGGCGTTAGTGTATTCAAAGTCTCTTTTTGTGCACTTACTTCTTTATGAATTAATTTAGAAGGTTTTACTGAATTATCTTCCTCCGCCTTCCGTTTAACGGAGTTGCTAATTTTTTGTCTATTTAAAAGACCGCTACTCCATTCATGATTGTGTTTTCACTTATTGTATACAAATTGGCATTACAACTCTTTTTCGTGCAACACCACATCACTTCACCACTTTTTTAAAGTTCGCGTTGACGACGAAATTTATTCTCTTCGAAAACTATCAGAGGGTTACCCCGTTCACTCAACATTTGTCTAAACTCCATCGCTTTCGTAGTATGTAGCAGAACTGAATAGTTGTTTAATTTTCTCTAATTTATAGGAATAAAAATATCCTTATCAACCAGTTGATTTAAATAATCTGCTCTTTATCATGCTACCTGCTAATGTTTTGTTTACCTGGAATGCTGGTAAGCTCTTTAACAATTTCGTCCGCAGTTCAGTACATGGATTAACGATCCCTCTTGGTAATTAGCTACCAGATTAAATTTGGTCCGCAGTTCGAGTGTGCCCAGCAACTTAACCCAAATAAAAATTTTGGGTATAGGTAATTTCCGCATTAAATACCTCACTCCCCTAACATGGCATGTATTTTCGGCTATCTTCTTTAAACCCCTTTAATCCTTCAGGTAAATTCGCCAGCAATATTTAAGTTACTTTCGAAATTCCCCACCAACATATATTTAAGTTTGGAAATTTCTTTAATATCAGCAAAAATTTAAAAAACTTATTTTAATGAAAAATATGTTCAATATGTGTATACATACTATTTGTCAATTTATTTTATTTAATACAAATGTGGACTTATACATAATATTATACATATCACTTATATTACTTTCTCCACTTTAGAACACACGTTTCACAAAATGTAATCTTGTTATGCTTTTATTAAACAACGAGTCTAATAAAATTCTTATTGAATCTTGACGATTTTAAACATTTCAATTATGAATCTTAGAATTAATATGGAAACTTTAAATTTAGCATTAAATATCAGCTTAACCGTTCATAGTTTGGCTTTTCTTTGATTACAACTTATTGGTCGCCCACCTTATCATTAAGGCTTATTTTACATAATTTCAGCCTATAGTTTGCCTATTTCATCAATTTTCTGTCAGAAAATTTGTTTAAAAAATCTGCAAATTCGTTAATTTTGTTTCCAACCAAATTTTCTGTGTACTTGTCACAAGTATTGCTTCTTGGAATTGTCCTGAATAGGTAGCTAACTAATGGACAAGCTGTGGCTCTTCTTTCAAAGGCTTATTTATTTAATTCCTTGTGTACAGCTCACATTTTCCCTTGTTTGGTTGTTTTCTGCAAATTCCCCAAGTTTACGGGAAATTTCTAGAGAAATGCATGAAACTGCTTATGGCATTTAAAAGCAGTTGCTCTATTACAGTAGTGGCAACAAGTAGACGTATAAAGGTAGATATCAAAATGACTAAAGAAAGAGTGAGTTTAAATTGCACCTTACATCGATTAGTGAGTGTTTTACTACCGACGGCAAAGTAATTTATTGTAAAATTGCGCGAAGGATGTATGTTTTTATAAAGTTTATCCTTATGAGATGTTACATAATTTCATATTTCTAAATAGGTCAAATGCTCAAAAAAGTATCATTTGCATCAACACATAACGACCGCGCTAAACAGTCGAACAGCAATAAAAGGCGAAACAGTGTTCAGACCTTATTAAACCAAAGTAGTTTCGATCCAGAGGTCGGTACCTTTTTACTTGTTCTGTGCCAAGCGCTATTAGCTGCCAATATACCTTGGTATAAATTAGAATGCAACAAATTCCGCGAATTTCTCGAAAAATATACAAAAAATCATATCCTCACGAATCCACACTGCGAAGAAAATATCTAGATATATGCTACAAACAAAAAATCGATTTTATTCGTACGGAAATAGGTACCTACTAGTAATATTTGGGCTGCTGTGGATGAAACTACGGACGCGAATAGGCGGGCAATTGCAAATATGGTAGTGGGAAAATTAGATTTAAATGAACCTGGTTCATCGCATTTGCTTTGTAGTAAACCCCTGAAGAGAACAAACAACAATACAGTGTCTAGTTTCATTAACGATTGTTTTTGATTTTTTTGGCCCGAAGGAGGAAGTGGTGGAACAGTAAGAATGCTTTTGACAGACGGTGTTGCCTATATATTAAAAGCTGGAAGGAATATGTATGTTTTGTATCCGGCTATGTTACATTGCACATGTCTTGCTCATGCTGCAAATTTAGTTGCAGAAACTGACCGCGAGAGCTACCCTGACATTAACAAAATTATATCAAAAACAAAAAAAGTTTTTCTAAAAGCCCCTCTTCCAAGAGAAATTTATGCAGAAATGTGCCCCAATACCAGAGCCTGTTCTAACAAGATGGGGGACATGGATAGAAGCCGCAGTGTTTTACCATGAAAATTTTCAAGGTGTTAAAAGCGTCATTGATAGTTTCGATTCGAGTACTGCTGACTGCATAAAAAAAGCCCAAGAAGCATTTAGCAGTTCAACTGTTAAGACGAATTTAGCATACGTTGTTGCTCATTTTAAAATTATTTTAACAACCATAAAAGAGTTAGAAGCAAAGGGGGCAACACTATATTCTAATATTGGTAAAATTCAAAAATTGCAAGAACAATTAAAGGCAGCTCCAGGAAAAATTGCACAAATTGTTGCTGCACGACTAGATGCTCTTTTATTGAAAAAACCAGGGTATTCAGATTTACTGCAAATTAGTAAAGTTTTATCTAATGATTCTAACATAACACCAAATAATGTTGGAATTTCGGATGTTCCGAATTTTAAGTATGCTCCTGTAACTTCCTGTGATGTGGAGCGGTCATTTTCCGCATACAAATAAATTTTGACGGACAACAGAAGTTTTACACCAGAAAATTTAGAAAAAGTTCTAATATGTTATGTTTAACTTTTATTTATTTATGTAGTATTTTTAAGTTTGTACAAATATAGTATGTTTCCAAATATCCAGTTTAATAGGATTATTTTAATACGAGTATTAACCACCCATTTTCAATTTTTTGTTAAATATAAATATTTGGTGCCTACATTAAAATTTCTTTGCGCCTGTTTCGCTGTCTATTTCAAATGCTCAGTGCCTATTTAGCCCCTATAATCTAAATTTTTGGTGCCTATTACCCTGCCTATTTTGAGAGTTTTTAGTACCTAAAAATCCGGGTCTTACTTATCATGCAGTAAAAATCTTGGTGCGGAAAATATATTCCAGGTTAAAAGGTTTTAAATATTAGGGTGTCATTAAGGGATTATCGGTGGGGAAAATGTATGTGCCCAAAATTTTTGTCGTCCCTTATTTATTAAAGAGAGAAGCATTAATTTTCGGTTTTCAAAAATTTATAAAAGGGGCCACAGCGAAATTAGTGGACTGGCGCATGAACCAAATTGTAGCTCATTTATAGTTCTAATATCCTATAAAATAAAAATAAATCGTGGTCAGTTTTTGAGCAGTATGTTTTTAAAAAAACCCAAACTTTTATATAATTTCTCATGTCACAGTTTTAATAGTTCCAAAAGTTCTAGTAACTTGTAACATTGTGTACCCTTAGGGTATTTTCAATATCAAATTTCATCCCGATCTGATAACTAGTTTTTAGGTAAGTATAGCGGAACCCGTGGTCGACGCCCACGCTTTTTGTGGTAACTTTAAAACAATAATAATAAATAAGCTGTGTCGAGTTGCAAGACATGTACCGAAGGCATCCCACGGTACCCAAATACGCAAAGTCGGCGACTAAACTGAACATACCTAACTACTCAGTAATCATGGGAATGTTTATTAGTTTGTATTTACGTCCCAACCCAGCGAATCGACATCAAACAATCTTTAAAATAAATGTACCCAACTTTTCCTTCAAAACGGCACCGTACCTTAGTGTTTTTGATTAAAATTTTACATTATAAATTCTTCTAAACTGTATAAATTAATGTCTATCCTTGATTCCTATTACGGGTGACTGTGTATGGCAGGTTTGGTTAGGTAAGGTTATTTTTATCTGAAATTTTGTGTTTTTAAACTGTAAATGGTAAGCCAGTGCCAGGGGGTGATAAAATAATTGTGGGTAATCACACCTGCGATGCAATAATGCATAATTTGTAAATCTGAATTGAGTTATGATTTATCATCTTCGGGCACGGCATTGTTAGCTTGATCTGACCTGCATTTGTATGCAGAGTTGTTTTTGTACTAGCCCGATGAAAGGGATCCATCCGTAAGTCCTAAATATGTGTTCCCCTAGGAGTCTGATATGAGATTGCCAGCTATCAACAGATTATGTCCAAATCATATACACAAACCGTAAACATTATATTTTGCTCATCTCTATCGAAAACTGTAGCGACCCGCTGTACCAACGAATATGTGTTTTATATAATAGACGGGCAAATATGCGGCTTCTAGTAGTAGGGACCCCTCGCTACTAAAAGTTGGGTCAGGTGGAAGGGTTCTCGATTAACATAAATACCCGTAGGCCATGCCCTTCGTAGTTTTTGGTAACAATAAATAAGCGAATAAAGTACGTATCTTTATCGAAAACTGTAGCGACTCGCTGTACCAACGAATATAGGCTTTATATAATGGAGGTGTAAATATGTGGCGTCTAGTAGCGGGGTCGGTCCCCTAGCCATTAAAAGTTGAGTCAGGTGGAAGAGATCCCGATTAACATAAAAACCCGTAAGCTATGCCATCCGCATTTTTTGTAAACAACAAATGAGGAGCTTATTTTCAAAACTGAATATGTCCGAATTTGACGAAAAATTGGTTTTACAGTATTTCTATGTAAAATACCTGAAATGAACACGATTTTGACGTTATTTTTGTTTAAAACTGTACAAATTTTATGGTAAATTCATGGTAAACATCAACGTTTTGAACAGAAGTTAAAAAGTTCTTTATCTAAAATTCATCTGTTTATTTTCTGTCAAATCTCAACATGTCCATATAAGCTAGCTTTCAAAATATATTTTAACATGCATGTACCTTACGGTTTGCTTTTGAAATAAAGTTCGAGTTCTAAAGGACTTGTCTAAAAAAAATTAATCAAAAATGAACATGTCCTATTGCCTTTATTTTCAAGACTGAACAGGTTCAACGTTTGCAAACAAAACTAAACATGTCCAAAGAATTTTTGCTAGTATATGCTAACTGATAAGACCGATGAATACGAAATTTGTCATTAAAAAAAAGAAAGTGCTTTGGGTACCAAAATAAATTGTTTATTAGACTTACTGTAAAACTAACATCCAAGGACTTGTTTAGTTTTGAAAATAACCGAATAGGTAGAAAACGTAGGTAGCGTAGCGGGCTGATAGTAAATCTGAATCCCTTCCCTCTGTCTCGACATTTAGTAACGACGTATTCAGCAACATTCTCGACACACCTTATTTATTATGTTTACGGTTTTCGATGCTTATGTAAGAGTCACGCAGTGTAATCGGAGCCATGAAGCGACAATACCAGCGAATGTATGAATTACATCAATATATCTTTTTTAATGAATTTGCTAGCAAAACTTATTGAGCTTTAGGTCGCATTTTAAGTCAGTAACTCCAAACACGGCAAAATATTGTTTCTGCTGCATAGTTGAAGATTTTCAAACTTGCATCTAAATTTAATTAATTTTAGTCCGATTTAAAGCTTTGAAGCTTTGAATGTAATTTCAAGTTAATAAATCCAAACATGCTAAAGAGTTTTTCTATTGCATCGATTTAGTTTTTTCAAACCCGTGTGTAAATATAAATAATTTCAGCCGATTTAAAACTTGCAGTTTGAGGTTAAAAGTAAACATCAAATCAATGAATAAAAGCTAACACTACTTGTTTAATTGATAGAAGATTAGAAACAGGCAGGCAGACGTTGTTATTTCATAGGACACACGTACCTTTTTTATCAATGAAATAATTTTAAAATGTAAGAGCAAGCAACAATACTTTTAATAAAATAACAAATCTGACATTTTTAGTGTAAACATTAGGGAACTGAAAGTAAAGGTTGGTGTTTACACACACTTTGAAGTATGTGATCGTTATTAAAACAAATAAAAGATTGGTAATATTTTAGTTATAGTATAAACATTAGGGGAATGGAATTGGCGTTAGAATTAGACAAATAAAGAATAGTTATTTAAAATAATTTCTGCTTCTTATTTGCATGAAAAACTGAACTGGCGGAATGTGTATACAATTGTAGCACTTACATACAGCTTCAAAAAATCCATTTTATAGTTCAAAGTTTAACACTACTCTCTCCTAATTAATAGATTAATATATAGAAGATAGAAAGCGGTTAAAAATAACTTTTCAAAAATTCATAGGCGTCGCGTCAGGGAGAAATTTGCTAACTGAAACATGAACCAAATTGTAGGGTATCATCATCTTTCGAGCAATTTTTTTTTTAAATTTCCGAAATTTTGGAAATTCTTTTCACTTCATAGCTTTTCACTTTCTAAAAATGTTTTGCACAGTAACATGGTGGCTCTATAGATCTATTACTATTAAACATTGGAACCCCATCTGTCAATCTGTCATAATTTTACAAAAATCGTAGCGGCACCTATTTTGGAGCCAGAAAGTTCGAAAAAAAGCGTTGGATTTACCCTAAAGTCTTTTATCGGACTCGTTTTTAAATTTATAAAATTTAATTTCCGAAAATATTGCTTCCAAAAAAGCATGTCTCACTTCCACTTCCGGTTTAGAATCTTTTAACACTTCTACACATCCCAAAGCTCATAGAAATCGGAACATACGTTTTGGAGTTATGAAGCGTTACATACCCACCCGCAGACAGACATTTGTCAAAAACCACTATTTTGGGTTTCTGCAGGTACCGAACATGTATTTCCGTCAAAATATTGAATTTGAAAATTTACATGAAATCAATACTTCCCTATACTGAAAGTAGCTGCGTCTAATAATAGGCTTAGAATTTTATTCTACTATCACTGCTGAGCAATTTAGTTTAAACTTTTTAAAACTTTACAGGGAATGTCACGGAAAAATTAATGTATTGCGTAAAATATTGAATTATAGCATATCTCTGTTAGACAATGAAGTTTAAAATAAAGAAAGAATTGTAGCGGCCGCCATTTTGGAGCTAAAAAGTTTGCAAAAAAAAGTGTTGGAAATGTTTCCAACCCCTTTTCAATATTTGAAGTAGATAAACATTTTTAAAATCAAGAAAGTTGAAAAAAAGTTAAAGAAAGTGAAATTGAAACTTGATTTTTTTTAATACAAGATATTAGGAAAAAGGGGATTATTTTCAAATTTACTTACTAAATAAGTTCGTCAAACTATTAGTTGGTTAAAAACTTGAAACTTTTTCAATTTCGAAAAATCGTGAGCAAGCTTGATGCAACATCAGTATACCAATTCTGGCTGACAATAATTTTTCATAATTATTATTTACATCATTAAGATACCTTTTAAACCATTAATATTCTACTTATAATTAAGCACTAAGTGCGTATTTAAACAACTGAAATGTTTAAACCATGAAACAATCTCCAAATATATTAACGTTTAAAAACGGAAATTTGTGGTTTCTAACAATTCCTGTAGCGTTTTATTATTATATACTGTATATTAATGAGTGTTGTGGGCCGGCGGGTGGTCTAGTGGTCAAAGTCCCAAGCTTTGAAACTAGACTCCCAATGGCAGTAGGTTCGAGTCCACTGCCCGTCGGTAATTTTTCTGAATAAGTTAAATCCGACGGGTCTATGGGTGGTGTATGTAGGTGTGTATGTTGAGTTGCATGTCTTTCAGGGGTGGGGCATGTTAGACCCGTGAAGAGCACTTAGTGTGCTGAGCCCGGGTAAGGGGGTGGGATGGGAATCATGGGGTCGTGCTCACGCACGGCTTCATGATTCTTTTGATAAAGTTTAAAAAAAAATGAGTGTTGTGTAACTCATAAGGCAGGCACACAATACAAACAATATCCAGTCGGCGATACAGCACCCAAGTTTGACAGGTATTGTAGTCCTATTGCAACTGAAGCAACATTTATACAAAATATTTTTCAATAACGCATGAATGTAGATTACCTGTCCAATGATAGCATTAGCCAAAAAATTTTAACAAATTGTTAGTTAAAAATTCATGCGGCTGAAAAGTGTTGAAAGACACGATATAACCTTAGCTGTTGAGTCATCTTTAAATTTTTACAAATTTTGTATTCATTTAGAAGTGTGTACTTTTGTAGTTTTTAAAAACTTAGGTTCAGTTTTTACTCTCCTATACTTTCAGTATAAGAGAAGTACAATTTCCTAAAAATTCGAAATTGAGATTTTGACGGAAATACATTTTTTAGAGCCACAGTACTCAACAAAGGGTCGTTTTTAGAAATTGCATTCTTCGATTTCATTAAGCTTCGGAATGTGAGGGTGTATCAAAATTTACCGAAAAAATAAGATTTTAAAAAATACGAGACCGAAAGCGAAAGTGAGACATGTTAATGTTAGAGGTACATTGTTTTCAGTCATTGAATTTTCTAAAACTGAAAACACAATATGATAGTAGACCTCAGAGGATATCTAACGCTTTTTCCGAACTTTATTATTTAAAAACGTCGCTACTATTTTTTGAAAATTTTGACTTAATTACTCAAAAACGAATTGACAGATCGGAATGAAATTTGGCATTGTAGTAGCTCGAGGAAGACGCGATGTTACGATGTACGAGAATTTTTAAACGCAAAATAACTGTGATATAAATATATGTTTCAAAATTACGAAAATTTGCAGAAAAAATGTTTAAAAATGGGCTGTAATCAAATGGCTCTGTCAGTCTTACCAATGCTCTATGATTGGTATTCACTAGCTTCATTTGATATACTCGATAATAATCAGAGAAACACCAAAGTTTCACAGATAACCAAACTAGCTGAGAAAAATAATAAATTAAATAGACGCAGCTAAAATCCACATAAATAACATATTCAACAATATCTGTAAATAAAGGTTAATTTACTAAAATATAAAATCACAGTTATCTCGGAAAAGATTAATCTTTGAGCTAGAGATGAGCTACAATTTGGTTTGTGTCCCAGCCCACTACTTCTTCTGTGAAGCCTTCTAAAAAATTTTGAAAAGTTCGGTGTAAATGCCTGTTTACCCAAAACAAATTATGCGGTCGAAATGATAAAGTTTGGTATTATTATAGCCCTAGAGATACACAATATTACAAGCTACGAGAATTTTTGAAACTTCTAAAACTGTGAAATGTGAAGTAAAAAATTTTCAAATTTTATCAATTTCAAAAACATATTGTTCAAAAACTAGTTATACGATTTTTTTTGTATTAATAGCGGTAGACTTGAGCTATAATTTAGTTCGGTGTCAGTTCGCTCATTTCTTTGTGACGCCTTCTATGAATTTATGAAAATTTTGGTTTTAACGCTTACTTATCCAAAAACGAATAATACATTATTACAAACTCCGAGAAGTTTTGAAACTTCTAACACTGTGAATATAAAAAATTTTAAATTTTAACAATTCCAAAAACGTATGGCCTGAAAACCAGCCACAAATTTTCTTTTTTATATCTACAAGGTGTTATTGAAATACGTGCAGATATTTTAACCTCTAATAAAACTCGCCAAACTGAACCACTTTTCTATGTACCGTTTTTTTCAAAATTGCATATTTTGTTAGCATCTTCCCTTGAATTTGACTAGTCGTTCAGTAATGTAGATTGAGTTAAATGTGGAAAGACGAAAAGAGACTATGCAAACACTGTATAGTTTTTTGTCGTGCACGAAGGTTTACTAACGATTATTAGTTTTTTAATTAATATGATAAAAACACTTACCTTTATAACATATGTTCAAAATGTATTCCATTATTTTCCAGGCAAGCACGGGATCTTCGTAACATGGATTCGGTCATTCGGAAAAAAATTATCTGATTTTCGCGAATAATATCTGGAAGATTTACTACACATGTTCTTAGTTTTGCAAGTTTTCCAGAAAAAAATGGAAAGATTTAAATCCGGTGGTCGCACGGCTCATCATCGGCCTATTTCGACCATACCATACTAGTAGTTGACGAAAATAATGAGCTGGTGCTCTATCATGGAGGTGCCACATCTCGCTGTGTACAGCTAAAGACACTTCTTCTGGTGCGATCCCGCTTCACCGGTAGGAAGCAAGCAATTTAAAAATTCTACTGCTCTTGAACTTTCCCTGAAAATCTATCTACAAAAAACTTCACGACGTAAGGGAATGTCCTTGCTGTAGTGCCTGCACCAGTTGTACGATAAGGTACAAACCCCTGTCGTTTAAAGTACGCCAAATTCTACAATTTGCGATTTGGCATCTAAAATTTGGCCTTCCTCGGTGTTGCACTTGGGGTTCAAAAGAACGATGATTACGTAAATGTTCAACAGCACGTAAAGTGCTCTATCTAGCACTGGCAGCATTTCCGCCCACTCCAATATACATAAAGACAATGTTCGTTAATTTATTATTAAAAAATCGCCATTTTATTACTAATAAACATGAGCTATAATTTATTTCGGTGCAAGTTCGCTAATTTCTCTGTGGCGCCTTGTGCATATTTTTTTTAAATCAAATTTTCATGCCTTTTTATTTAATAAAGAAGAAGCGATAGAAAAAAAATGTGTTTAAATTAAATTGCTCATAAGTAATAGTATAATAAGAGTCACAATTTAATTTTTAGATTCAGAAAAAATAAGAGGAAACAATTTTCTCTCTCCCGCTCAAATTTTAGCGGACCAATTTGCTTTCTGCTTTTACTTTTTTTTTAATCCAAAGAACTCGATTTTTTTTTCGTATAACTTTTTGAAATATTTCCGCAGACAGCTGCTTGCCTTATTATTAAAGTTACGCCCTAATATTGAATTATTGTTTACAATACCATCCCTCTACTTTTACCACTGTGCTGAGGGCGTAACTGAATAATAGTAATAATATAAGAACGATGTAAACTGATAATACGCTCAAATTGTTTTTTGTGAAGAAAGTCAATCTTTTGATTTTTGGGAAAATATCCCTTAGAATTAAAAAACCCAAACACGGGAAGACAAATTTGGTCACCAAAAATTGGGTGAGAGGGCGAAACTTAAACCCTCCATATATTGCCGTATGTAAAAATTAAGTTAAGAACTTTATTCCACTATCACTCATGACCAATTTAGATTGTACATAATTTTTTATCAACCTTCGGTTATTAAATAAGGTGGTAGTTAGGCGTTAAATGAAGTAAATTTGGAGATAGCCTGGAGCACATTCAAAAGAGTAATCATAGAAGCAGCCACCGTGGTATGTGGCACAAGAAGAACAGGTGTAAATCAAAAGAGCACAGCCTGGTGGACTCAGGAACTAAAAACAGAAGTACAAGAAAAAAAAGAGGAGATGGAAGAAGTATCTTAACAGCTAGTCAACGGCAGACTATGAAAATTACAAGGTACAAACAACTAAAGTCAAAGAAGCAGTAAAGGCGGCCAAAAGCCAAACATGGGAAGAATTTGGGAACTTTATGGAAACACACAGCAGAAGTAACCAAAAATTATTCTACAAAACACTAAAGAACCTAAGAAAAGGTAAAGAATCCCTAATCAAATGTATAGATTCCGAAGGAGGTACGCTTCTGACAGATAAAGCTGAAATCATGGGCAGGTGGAGAGAACATTTTTATAATTTACTTAATCCGAATAACGGTCAACGACAAAACGGAGAAGAAGAAGAAGGACCAAGCGAGAACGCTGACGAAGAAGACAGGGCAGTAGGCACCAATGACGACCGACAAATCAATATAGCAGAACTGCAAGCAGCTATAAAGATCAAAATCGGAAGAACTGCCGGATACAGAGGCATTTTCCTTCTTAGTGTGCCAGGAAAACTATATTCCATAATATTGGATGCGCGCCTAAGAACCCATGTGGAACACCAGTTAGAAGAAGTACAGTGTGGTTTCAGACCAAACAGAGGAACCCAAGACGCAATATTTACCATTAGACAGATTTCAGAGAAAATCATAGAGTACCAGAAAGAAGCGCACCTCTGTTTGTTAGACCTGAAGAAAGCATTTGATAGAGTGCTAACTGCCAAGCAATGAAATATTAAAGGTTATAAGGAAACGAAATGTCAGCGTTGGTTTAAGGGAAGCAATCAAAAGTTTTTACCGGAACTCCCAAAACATAGTCAGAACGGTCAACTAAGAATCACAACAGTTTAGAACGAACCCAGGTGTAAGACAAGGAGACATTTCATCCCCATATCTATTTTTCATGATTATGGATGACATCGCAAAAATATGCCAGCTGAAAACCAAAGGTTTAAAAGTTGGCCACTGGATGATGAAACCGGTAGTATTCTCAGAGATAATGTATGCCGACGATGCAGTACTACTAGCAAAAAATGAGTCAGACCTTCAACAGAACCTAACTATTTGGAAATAAGAAATGGAGACAAGGGAGATGCCAATAAATAAGGGAAAAACGAAAACTATGATAATCTCGAGAGAAGCAAAAACTCACTCAATATACATCGATGACTACAAATTAGAACAGTTCCCAAACTTCAGGTATTTTGGGTCAATTACTGCACAGAATGGCAGAATAGATGAGGAAATAAATAATAGAGTCGCAGCCAACGGAAGACTATATCGAGCCATAAACAAGCCATTGATTTCCAAGAAAGAGATAAGTAAAGAGACCAAGATGGCAGTGTTCAAATCAACTTTCGTCCCACACTCATATATGGGTTCGAAGCATGTTGCTTAAACTACAGACAGAAATCGCAATTGCAGGGAATGGAGATGAGATTTTTGAGAAAAATTGAGAACAAAACCAGGCTAGACAGGATCATAAACGAAGAACAGAAGAAACACGAACTCCCAACCCACCCAGTACACGATAGAGCAAGGACAACTTCGATGGTTCGGCCACATCACCAGAATGGACTCAACAAGGTTCCCGAATCTCGCATGGAAAATGAAGGGTGAAGACCGCGAACGAAATGGGAAGAGTCGCTTAAAGAAGTTCTTAGTAATCGGGGCATCACCTGGGAAGAAGCAACTAACCTAGCGAAGGATAGGAAGAAGTGGAAAATTTTCCACACCTCTACACCGTAAGGTAGAAGAGAACGATTAAGTAAGTAAGTAAGTAATATTTAAGAGTATCAGTCGGATCTAATGTTGGATACCTAATTTGTGACATTATGACGTTTTTAAATAAAATTACCTAAAGTTTCTAAATTGTAAGAAAAATTAAATGTTAAAAGTTTTTATGGATTTTGTAGTTTCGTATTTTGCGTTCTAACGTCGAGGTCATCATAATGACATATGTTGAGATCAATTAAATAATACACGATTCAGAAGAGAAATTAATATAATAATGGGCTGATTTGAAGGATTACAGATTTTTTACTAACTAAACAAAATATGTAACTAAGGTAACACCTAAGGACAATTTAAAGATCAGTGATACCACAGATAAGGTTAACACTACAGATATACGGTAAATATGTGAGCTATCGGCTTGTTTTATATGATTAATAATAATCTGCAAAAAGATGGCGCTACAATGACAATTTGTACTCTCACAAATAATTAAGTCACAGATGACTGTGATTGAGCAGATTACTTAGCACATATTCAAACCAAAAGTTAGACAGCCATCTGCCATGTTTAACGATTTCATTTGAGATGTTTAATTGTCAAATCGCAATTTTTCGTAAATAATTAATATTGAAGCCAATTCTACTTAAATTATATTCATGATGTGACAGACTCTAAGTAAATAAGACTACAAAGACGTATGATACAGTTCTGGAATCTAGTAGAATCAGTAGAATTGTAACCTCAAAATATATTTAAATTACAATTTATTTTATGTTATACCTCTGGAACCATTACATATTACAGTTTTAAAATATAATCAATATAATTTATAAGGTAAATATCTAGGTATAGCATCACTTTGAAGTCAGCCTCATGTGGCGAAGCTTTAAAACCTTTACCTATGGTCTTCAGCTCTGGCACTTAAACTGCAGTCTGTAATAACTAATAAGGTAACTCTAACCTAGCAGAATGCAGTGTTAACAATAAAAACATTAGAATGAGCTAGCTTTTGGTGCAATGTGAACGTAGGTATATACATTACGTCTGCGAGAACCTTAGAAGAAACAAAGAAAAGTTCAACAATAATTTACTTTTTCTGAAATATCAAATTTCAGTAAACAGTAAACACAATGAAAATATAAAACACACGCTTTAACCAGATCCCAAATAAGTTTAGGTTTTTAACGTTATCTGTGGCAGATGGACTCAAATCCCCGATAAAACAGTTTCCAACACATTTCAACAGTAATAAACGAATGGCGATAGCAGCGCCCTAAAATTGATCTGGTGCGTTGCCGCCAAACTAACGCTAATTTCGCCTCCAAATATGAGCGGACATATTGTATAAGGGGTCGTATATCTGTAGTGTTAACCTTATCTGTGGTGATACTTATATGTTCACTTCAGTACTGCCACTGCTGTGGGACTACAAGCGTTGTGTATAAATACTTTTAAACATAGGAAAAGTAGAAGCTGCTCAAGTATAAGAGAGTCCAAACGAAGTGCTTCGCTATTTTTGTTAATTTTCAAATGAACTCAATGCTTGAGATGACCTACCTCTATGAATTTTTAAAAACTGCATTAACAGTTATGTAGAAAAAGATTTTAAAATTAAAAAAGGTAAAATTGCCAACAACCGTATTTTGCCTAAACTATAATTTAAAACCTTATTAACACGATATTAATTTTCCAAAATTTTTATCTTAAAGATACCTTCTTTTTTACATCTAATTAAGAATGCTACGCATAATGTTACAATTCTTTAAAGGTCGTCCTTGAACATTATTTACATTCTAGTAGATAAAATCCATATTTATTCGCATGTTTTACTCAAATTTTAATATTCAATAAAGGCATATCCTTGAAGTGTTACGTATAAAATTCTGCGGATAAAGTAAAAAAAATAAACTCGGCAGATAAACTTTTAAGCAGATATTCATAATAATCATAATAATTTCAAAACACGAACCATTTCCGCCTTGATACTGAGAACAATTTTTCATAATAATGGCAGCAAGAACACAACATCTCGATAACATCTATTAATATTCACGTTTATGGTCACAGTTAGTAAGTTTTCGTTAACTTAAAAATCAGTTCAAGGCCTGAGAAAACGCTATTATAATTTTGGCATGTAATTGTCGTTACACAATTCACGAATTTTTGCCAAGAAAAAAAATAATTATAACTCTTCCTACAACAACCCAACAACCAATCTTTGCTAATCCCAATTAATTATAATAACTTCAAGTTTGCTCTCGTGCGCCAGTTTTACAATAATAACAAAAACCAGAGTAAATATTAAACATCAGGGAAAGAAAGGACTATTTACACGCTAATTATAAGGTGATGTAATAAATTTAAGATTCTCAGAGGATGTAAAAGACTACAATTTGTAACGATGTTGCGACACTATATATAAAATAATGTGTTTGGGAACGTTTTATTTCAAAAGTCACAGCTCTGTCGCTTAACAATCGTGCGTGCAACATTAACAAGCCTTGATGGTCGCAATCGCGACCACCCAAGCCATTGGAAATGCTTTTCTTCTGTTACTGCAAGTTAAAATTAACTTTCGATCTCGTTGCTTGACAATTACATCTACAGCTCTGTTATTGTGTACTGATTGATTAAATCTACTGTTATAATCTGAAAATCAGTGACGTACGTAATCATTTTTCTACAATAACTAGTGAAGTAATTTAAGAAACAGAAATTAGCTGATTTGTCGATTTTCATTTGTTTTATTAAAAACGCAAAACTTAAAATCTTGTCAGTATAACATATCAAAATTCTCTTAATCTATAAAAGTTTTTTTAAAGATGAAAGCTTTAATTTCTGATTTATTTAGCTGATTTTTTTAATCTGTCAAGGTAATTAACCCCTCCTCCAAAAGTGTCTTATTGAAAGATTATTATAAAACCTACGTACAGCTACACATTCAAAACAATGGGCGAAACAGGGCGCTGGTACTTTCCCATCCTTTTTAGGTTTCTTGCGCCAATAACATTTTTTAACAATAATTAACACAAGAAAAAATAATAAAAAAATAAGATAACGCCCCAGAGGTGATCTGACCTTGCAACCTGTCGCGTACCGTAACTTTGGGTAGCCGCATAGAAGAGGATCACGGACACCGCCTTCACGCTTCGTACTTCGGACCAGAAACCGCTATAAAAGCATTGTTTGAAGAGTAATCAAAAATATGCAAAGAATGAAAACCATATATGACAATTTCTGAAGGGCGTCAGAATAAAATTTGGGAAATTAGTAAAAAATATATTTGTAGTTCATTGCAAGCTCTATCAGCTTAGAAAGTTAAAAAAAACTAGAGTGGGCAGTTTTAGAAGAATATTTTTTTGAAAATGTTTTATATTTTGAGCAGCTAGAAATTTTACAAATTTTCTTATTTCTAAAAATATTTTTACGTCCTTTGATTATACTTATTAAAAGCTGTTAAATAATATAAAAACTTGCATTGATTGGATATTTTGTTTTTGAGTAATCGTACATTAAAATCATAGTTATTAAAAATTTGTAACGGCCTTCGTTTTAAAGATACAGCATTCGGAAAAACCAGTTGATCTACCTTTAGATGCAATACAACTCTATATTTTCAAAATTTCAAAAAAATGTTTAGAAAAAAACCTACACCAAGAAAACATTCAAATATCCGTTTCCGATTCTGGTTGCGAATAAGAACCTTCTACCTGCAACTAAAAAGCTTATACATACCAAATTTGATAAAAATCGGTCAAGGGGTTCCGATGATATACGAGAAGAAACGAACCCACACGCAGGCATTAGCTGACTTAGTTTGAACTAGGATTAATGATACCTTGATAGCTTACATGTAGAAAAATAAAGTACCTAAGTGTAACTACTTAATGATGTAAACGTTGTGTTTTAGCTAAAAAAAACGTATCATCTAATTTTTTATGTTTAGCTGATTTTTCAACACTTAGTTTATTTTTTAATTTCTACATAAATTTGGAACTAAATTTAACGATGAGTAAGTAGTAGGTATGGTTTTAGCTGAAAAAATATTTTTTACATTATTCTAGCTGATTTTCTAATGTTAGCTGATTTTTCAGTTTCTAAGACAATCCTCAATTTATATATAAGTGAAAACGGGTACGTTAACAATGGTTAATAGGTACGTAGAGTTTTAACATAGTGTTTTTTTTTATATATTAGCTGATTTTTTAAGTTTGAATGGAACTTACAACTGGAAATAAAAAAGTGGATACAGTTTAATTTAATAATGATTAATAGTTATTGGTCTAGCTGGTTTTTTCCCCAAGAATTGTTTTTATTAATTAGCTAAGTTAGCTGATTTAAAAAAAATTAAATATATAAATAAATTTTTCCTTGATTCTGGGTGTTTCTGCTGCTTGTACTTAGGTTCTGATGTCACTGTATGCATAAATTTACTTTGATTTGAGCTAATTGCAACACATTTTTCTACTCCAAACTTCTGGATGTTGTTTGTTATTACACTCTACACCAGGCATGGGCAACCTACGGCCCGCGGGCCGGATCCGGCCCGCGAGGCGATTTCTTACGGCCCGCTAAAGTTTTTCCATTTAGATATAAATGCGGCCCGTGATCACTTTTTTTTTGTTTACACAAAAAACCTACGTGATTTTGTATTTACATATAAATCCAGCCGACGATTACTCGTGTCCGACACTGACCATGAATCATAGGTACCTACTGTACGTGCACGTCTGCCAACTTTGACTTCTGCAGTATTGTAATGTGTCTATTTCAGAAGTTGAAAAGTGTTGTGTTGGTGCTGTGTACTACTACTAAGCATTCAAAGCCATTTTCGGAAGGGAAATTTGCAAAAGAATGTTTAATTGCAGCAGTAAATGGAAAGATGTTAAAACGTTTCTAGCATCTGTAAGATGGTGTGTACCATTTCATGGATATAAAAGGAAAACAGTCCATGCATTAAAAAATAATGAATGAATGTGCTTCCATGGTGACATTAAAACTCATTTTCACCCTACAGGCAACGTAAATAGGCGATACATCCATAGCTACAAAAGATGAAAATGGCTAATAACGTTCGTTTACTTTTTGCCCTTGACTACGGAACTTAATAGCGTCATTTACATTCCTAGGATAATAATTAAAGCAACAAAGTACAGATTCCAATATTTTATTTAAAACAGAATACTAAAATGTTGATTTTTACTGTTCGTTGATATGGTAACAAGCACAGGCTTAGAATAATGGGGCTTTTAAAAAATAATTCCGATGACAGCAGTCAAAACGAATTTTTAAAAATATGATTAAATTTCTACCTGTAGCGTGAAAAATTGAATAAGTAACACGGAATTTATCGACTATTAACATTCTCGGCAGGCCCCAAGCCTCGGCTTCGCCTCGGCTCGTATTTACCTACCTCGAATGTTATTACGTCTTTACATTCCTTGTTACTTAAATAAACTCAATAGTCAGCTACAAACTCCCGGGAAATTTGTTCATGAGTCTTTTGCAAACATAAAAAGTTTTCAAAATAAACTTCAATACCCAAATATTGCAAGTTTTGTTAGAAACATAATGACTTAGTTTGGAAGTAGGTACCTATTGCCGTGAACATTTTTTTTCAAAGATGAATTTTATTAAATCCAAAACTAGAAGCCAACTCATTGACATTAATCTGGAAAATGATGTTGCATCAACTAATATTTCTTCAAATATGGACCGTTTTGTTAGTGGTATACAAATACAGGGATCGCCTCTACTTTTTATTTGAGTTTGATTTGAGCAACAACTATGTGCTTTGACTTTTTTTACGTTTCAAATTTGTGTGCGCAGTCAGCAGCAATTAGCCTTAACGTCCCACTGCTGGGCACCGGCACTCTTCTCTGCCACGTACTCTCATTAGCTCTCCCGCTAAGGTGGAGTACGTGGACCTACAGTTTAACGTCGAATTCGAACGACTAAATACCAGAGAAGGTTTCAGGCATTAAGACCCCACGGCTGCCTACACCGGATTGGGGAATCGAACCCTAGACCTTTAGCGTAAGAGGCTAAGCTCCTAACCTCTGAGCTACCACCACTCTTGTGCGCAGTAAAGTACGTTTATTATAAATTATACTACTCATTTATTTTACTAGTAACACGAAAACTGGTTCGGTCCGGCCTTCAGAACATTTCTAAAGTTTTTATTTGGCCCATCAGCTGAAAAGGTTGCCCATGCCTGCTCTACACTCTAAAGCGGATTTTATAATTTTATTAAAATCTTACTTTTAAAAGTTCCTGTCTTCTCCATTTTACTTTCCCATACTTCAAGTACGAGAATGTACTGTAAAGAAATGAAAGTGTTTGTTTCTGAAATTTTGACAAAAGTAGATGTTTTAGCCCTCCGAGAACCCAAAAAGCTTTTTTTTAACGTGAGTGCGTGCGTGTGTCGGGGAGAGGACGGCTTGGAGATAATGGCCAATGAACACAACGGCCACCGAGATAGAACAGCCACTTGGTTTTCGAGTGCCTATGTCGGCCACTTTGGTCTCGTGGACACAACGCCCACTTTGTGAACACGGCCAACTTGGACATAACGGCCAACAACGCCTACTGACGGTGGTCGTTGTGTCCAATAGGCAACGTTGTGTCCAAGGTGGCTGGTATATTCCCTAGACCAAGGTGGCCGTTGTGCCTACCCCACCATTAAGGCCGATATGGGCACTCAAAATAAGGAGTGGCCATTGTGTCCAGTTAAACGTTGTGTCCAGTAGCCGTTGTGTCCAAATCCTGATTGTGTGTATGTCTGCATGTGTGTGTTTGCATGACGCAAAATATATAATAAAAATAATAAACAAGTACAACGAAACTTTTCGGCGCAAAAACCCTTTTTTTTTGACAATTCGCAACCATAAAAGGGTGGTTAGATGTGTTTTTTTAGTACCATTTTTCTCAAAAACAAAATTTTAATATTTTAAATAGCGTGTGATAGAGGAGACCAAGACAAATCATATTTTTTCCGAACACTTTAGCTTTAAAATAACGCCTGAGACGTTTATTTGAAAATTTCAGTTTTAACGCCTCAAAAATGAGTTGCCAGATCAGTTTTTTAACTGACGAATTTAGTTTTTGATCTGGTGGTCTTTAACCCCAAATAATCTCCCCCCTCCTCCCAAAAAAAAGGGGAAAAATCGATTTTATTTTCTCGTGGAAATACAATGCCTATACGTATAACAAGTGCTTTGTTGGAACATTACGCAAGCAAATGGCATGCCAAATGCCTTTTATGTAATAGCTACTCTTAGACCATATTGTGCGCGTGTCCACTTTTAGATGAGCTTGAAATTTAAAATTTTGCACGCTGAAAGCTCGTAGTGTACGATTAACCACGAAATTCAAAGAGCCTGAATTGCAAGTATTAATTTTATGAACCTTTTCGAATTCAAGATTTTGAAGGAAATAGACGTCTTGAACCTCCCAGAACGCAAAAACCAATTATAAAAAAAGTTTGTCTGTGAGTGGGTGTATGGTCTCAGTACCTCGCAATCGGATGGTCCAATTTGAATGAGCTTTGGAATATGGTGCTGTATCAAAAATTCATCGGGTAAATTAGCTTTTAGAAAAAATCCAAAACCGGAAGCAGAAGTTAGACTTGCTTTTTTGTAGCATTTTTTCCGAAACAGAATTTTCTAAATCTAAAAACGGAATCTTTTACAAGACCGTAGGGCAAATCAAACGTTTTCTTCCGAACTTGCTAGCTTTAAAATGGCGCCTAGAAAAATTTTTTTTTAAATTTATCTTTGCTCAAAAACAAGTTGCATGAAAATGATCAAAAAGTTAAAAGTTATGAAGTAAAAAATATTTTATAATTTTGGAAATATTCAAAAAAAATATTGCTCAAAAGCTGGAGAAACGAAGTTTTCTTAATTTTGTAAGCGAATAGCGCTATAAATAAGCTACAATTTGTTTTGGTCCAGGTCCGCTATCTCTGTTATGCCTATGAATTTTTGAACATCTAAAATGTTTATCCTAAACGACTAAACGGGAGCCGATACAAAATTTCTGTTTAGGCTAAATTTAAGCTTACTAGCAGTTTACTTTCCACTTCTTTCTCCCTCTCTCCCTGAAGCCTGTGAGACCCATACGTTGACCGCTACCTATTAAAACTAGTCGACTTTTGCGTCACTACTGTCTCTCTTTGTAGTCAGTAGTTGAATAAATGAAAAGATTCTCAAACAGCTTATACTATTATTTTTATATAAAAGCTTTAGTATCGTGTAGTGCGTTCTTATAATATTTTATTATTATGCAGCTATACTCTCGGTGCAGTAGTGAGAGTAGTGGAATGTTCTTGTAGTCAATGTTGGGGCGTAAAACGTTAATAATACAATATGTTTGAATATATGATAAGTAAAGACCGGACTTTTAGTCACAGAAGAGCATAATTTCATAAGTAAACAAAAACCATAAGCGTACTCAATTCTATTAAGTTATACGTGAAACATATTGAACAAGAAAACTAATTTTTTAAATGAGAATTTAGAAAAAGTTGTTGTCGTGTACTGCAATTTTTAAGTTTTTTATTCAAACTTTTCTTTCGTAGGATTTTCTCGTAGTATTAATGAATTTACACGTTCTATTTTCGTTAATTGGTGGTTGCTGTATTACAGTTTAATTCAAATAATATATTTTTTCAGTTCCAAGAAATTGTTTAGTGAACTACTTTGAAAACTTATGACCATTTATATTCTATGCTTATGAACCCTGTTTTGTTTAATTTTATTATTACATAAGCTTCAATTCCGGTTGAGCAAATAAATAATAACTACCTGCACAAGCTAGATAAAGGTCAAACATATGGATGTGTTACCATTCTAAGCTCGTAAATAATTCGTTTAAAAGTTTAGGTATGCGTCAACTATTATATACTATAACTTTAAAGAAATAGTGTCAAAATTGCTTAATAATTGATTACCTCATAATTTATATACTGGACTATAATGATAAGCAACAATATCTAAAGTGTAGGAAAGTTCAAGCAAAGTGCTTTGCTAATTTTTTTACTTGGATTTTGATGCTTTTACAGCTTTTTACCAATATTGTGATTTTATAATAAGCAGAAATTTACTTACAATTGAGTTAATTTGAACGGCTTTTTTTAGATCTTGTTTCTTATTAAACTCATTGTCATTTCATTACCTACCAGCTGTAATTTTCAGAAATTTATTTAATCTTATGCAGTTCATTGTAAGGACTAAAAAACATTTCTTAACCTTTTTAGATATTGTTTTCCCTTTGGAAAAAATATCTTTTACTAAATGATGTAAACGTTGTATTTTATCCAAACAAGTATACATATATACGTACGTGTCATCTGATTTTTTTATGTTTAGTTGATTTTTTAACACTTAGCTGATTTTTCAATTTCTACATAAATTTGGAACTAAATTTAACGATGAGTAAGAAGTAGGTTTTGGTTTTAGCTGAAAAAATAGTGTTTACATCCTAACTGATTTTCTAATGTTAGCTGATTCTTCAGTTTCTATGACAACCCTCAATTTATGTATAAGTGAAAAAGTGTTCTTTAACCCCAAATAATGTTCCCAAAAAAAAAGGAAAACAAATGATTTTTTTTCCTCACAGAAATACCGTCCCTATACGTATAAAACAGGTGCTTTGTTGAAACATTGCGCGAGCAAATGGCATACCGAATGCCCGAAACATCTGATTTTATGTGGTAGCTAACTCTTAGACCATATCGTACGTGTGTCCACTTTCAGATGAGCTAAAAACTTAAAATTTTGCACGCTGAAAGCTCTTAGTGTACAACCAACCACAAAATTCAAAGAGCCCGAACTGAAAGTATTAATTTTATGCAAAATAATATCTTCTTGAATACTATCACTTAACTCAGTTGTTAACAAAATTTGCAGATTTAATAAATATTTGATTGATACTTAAAAATTTTAAATTAGTTTAGATTTGAATGCTACAAAATATTTTATGTGTAGTTTCTTAATAACAGACGACTTATACATAGTTAGAAACCTACTTTACTAGTTTGTATTTCACATATTTTAATTTGAGCACTAAAAGTTAATTTATTGTGCTTGTTTTCTTATTTATCAACATTTAGGTCTAAGATCAGTACGTCCTTTCTGCTTTATAATTGTTTTTTTCTGCTCCAATAAACATCTCACAAGGCAAGATCATTTTATTGTTAATTAGCCAACTTTTGGTACCAGAAACATAATCTGAACTCTGAAAGTAAAATTTTAGCTGATATTTTTACTATTTTATGTTTATTTGTCTTATGCCAATTATGTGAATTATATGAATATTATTTTTAATACTAAGCGTGCAATTAACATTACACATTAGCTGATTTTCGTTTTTCTTTCGCTTTACGTTCGCTTCATTGAAACACAATTATCTTAAACGTTTAAATTGATTAATGATAATTTAAAATTTGAACTTTTAAAAATCAGGCTAATGATTTAATATAAAAAAATAATATTAATTAGTTATAACTTCTACACGCCACTGATTTTTGTTTGTACAACTAATAACAAAGACTGCATCTCTGAGTTATATCAAAATTACGCTGCAGTAATAGTTTCAAACAATTGCAAAATCAACTGCTTTTATGTGGGAATGAAACTCTTTCACCTGGTTGAAACGTCTCGCAAGAGAAAAGGAATATTAATGTGAGAGCAAGATAAAAATTTCTTAAGTGAGAAAAAAATTAAGAAATATTGGAAATAAATTAATTAAAAATTATTAGATTTTGAAACCGAACAATTCAGTTTTCTAGCTTAAATAAAAATAAAGAAGAAAATTTTAAAACCGAAAAGAAAATTAATTATTACTTTCTATAGGCAGCTAAATTAAATAACGTAAACCGTGAACAACATAAACAAGATGCATTTTTTAGCAGCGTAATTTTATAAAAAATTAAAATAAAACTAATGATAGAGAGAATACGTCAATTGAAAGAAGTGCGAATGCTCAAACGTCTTTAACGCGAGCGTGGGAGTGCCTGGGTAAAAGTCTTACTCCATTTAGACAAAGACAATAGATTACCAAATATGCACGCTCCGTATATAAACCAAATTATTTTTTGTACTCCATGCAGTTGTGTACTTAGCTCTGGTGAAATAGCATCATATCAAAGTGACCAAAGTGATTGAAATATTAGTGATTGCATTTAATTAATTTACAGCTAACTAAGGATTATTAAACATGATCTTCCAGGTTTGTTCTAATATTTAATTTTGATGTGATTTTTATAATTTTAATTTTACCATTATTATGATTTATAATTATTCACTATTTTGTATAAATAATTTTCTATTTATTTAATTAAATTTACAAACAGGATTTCAATATTTATTACAGATTTTAAAATTATGTAATCACAAATTTAATCATAATTAAAATAAAATAATTAAATTAACTAATTTTTCAGGTGATTTGTCTTACCTCATTAATTTTCTTGTCTCTGGTTAATTGTGAACCACCAAGTGCACAATACGGAACGCCTATTAGCAGTTATGGGACGCCAAATTACAACACAAACCACAACAATAATCAAGACTCCAGTGCGGTAGGTCAAAAACAGCTACTATAAAAACAGTTAAAGAAAAGGTGAATCCGTTTCTTCAGTGACTTGTCATTATCGTGAATGTTTTACGAGCTTATGCAATGCAGAAGCGTTATGAGGTCGCAAGGTTATTTTATATAACGCTTTGTTTATGCCTTCGGCTAGTACATTTTGAATAATTTTCTTGGTTGTTTGTTAAGATTAAAATTGGGAACGAGAATTGAGAAATGTTGTGGAAAAGATTTTTTTTGCTTGACATTGAATTTGTTCAAATTCGATAATATTCAGAAAAAAATTATTTAACAAAGTTAAAAGTCAAAGTTCAGAATTTATAACAAATTTGATCTACTCATATTAAAATGTTAATATATCGTCCAAAATATTGCTTTCAATTCACTGTTTTGAACAATATCAAATTTTTAAGTTTCAGAAAATAAAAAATTTTATTTTTGAAGTACTCGGTAAATGCACCTAATTAGTGAAATGAAAATTTAGAATTCAAGTAGAAATTTTTGCACAATGGAGAAACAGTCTTAAGTTGAGCATATAAATTTGGAGTAATGTCAAAATTTAGAAGAAAATCAAAATTACGCCAAGAAAAACAAAAGAATTAATAAAAAATAATTAATTAATTAAAAGTTTAACTACAGAAAACCTCAATAATTACCAAAAACATTCACAAATACAGACAATTAGAAATTAGTTAAGTTAAGTCAGAATTTTGCTAAGTTAAGTCCCGATTCTCGTCGAAAACCATCTTTAAAAAATGGGGACAAATTTATTGAAAAAAATTAAATTTTTAGAATTATCAAAATTACTTGAGAAAAACTTCAATAATTCGAATAGAAATTTTTGCACAATGAGGAAACAGTTTTAAGTTGACCATATAAATTGGAATAAAAATTTTGGCAATAAAAAATTAATTTGTGAATTTCAAATGCAACACTAAAAGATAAAAAAAATTAATTATTTAAAAGTTTAACTACAGAAAACCTCAATAATTAACCAAAACTCCCACAAATATAGACAATTAGAAATTAGTAAAATTAAGTCAGAATTTTGCCAGCTAAGTCCCGATTCTCTGAGGACGAATTTATTCAAAATAATTAAATTTTTCGAAATATCAAAATTACTCGAGAAAATTATCAAAAATTTAAATACAAATTTTCGCACAATGAGGAAGCCGTCTTAAGTTGAGTATATAAATTTGGCGGTAGCTCAGAGGCTAAGCGCCCAACGCTTAGCCTCTAACGCTAAAGGTCTAGGGTTCGACTCCCCACCGCAGCCATGCAGCAATAAAATCTATGCCGCAACCCGTCACTCACATTTCTCAATCCGGTGTAGGCAGCCGTGAGGTCTTATTGCCTGAAACCTTCTCTGGAATTTAGTCGTTCGGATTCGACGTTAAACTGTAGGTCCCCCGTACTCCACCTTAGCGCTAAGGAGAGTACGCGGCAGAGAAGAGTGCAGGTGCCCAGCAGTGGGACGTAAAGGCTGATTACTATATAAATTTGAGAAAGAGTCAAAATTTTGGCAATTAAGAATTAATTTATGAATTTCAAATTTAACCCTAATTATTAAAGAAATTAATTAATTGAAAATTTAACTAGAACACCCCAATAATTAACCAAAACCTCTACTAATATAGACAATTAAAAATTAGTTAATTTAGGTCAGAATTTACGTTCTGATTCTCGTAGAAGATTGTAGGAGAAATGGCAATGCATTTATTCAAAAAAATAAGATATTTAAAAATATCAAAATTATTGGAGAAAAACTTCAAAAAAATTTTTAAACAATCAGTTTGAGACATGAAACTTTTTAAAGCCATCAAAAAACGAATTTAGCACGTTGTCTAACAGACTTACCTCAACGAAACTTTAAATCTTCCAGGGCTATGTTTACTGAAACTTTAACCAACATTTTTTCGAAGTTTCGAATGTCGTTGAGGACCTCTTTAAACAATAATGGCAAATTTAACCCAAGGAAATTTCAACTTAAAAAAAATAAAACACTCCCTAAATTCTCGACGAACGTTGCGTTTAAAAACTCTGTCCAACTTACCCAAAAAAATTTAAATTAAATAAATATAAAATGTACTTAAGAAAACGTCTCAATTCTAAAAAATAATCAAAAATTAACCATGAAACTCACTAAAACCATTAAAAACCAGCAACAGGCTTCTTTACACAACCATAAACCTTCCTGAAATTTTAGCCGAAAGTCCGCCAATTTAAATTACAATTCTTGTCGAAGTTCACGTGACATAAAACTCCATCGGACTTATTTCAGCACAACCCTAAATCTTCCAAGCCCATACCATGGTTTCTAAAATTCAACAAACAAAATTTGCCAATTTAATTCCATAAAATTTGTAATTTTTAAAAAAATAAAAATTCCTCAATTGAAAAACTTGACCTCTTGGATACCCAAATTTCACTGAAACCATAACAACAAATTCTTCATCCCAATTTTAAGCGAACTTACCTCAAAATAATCTTAAAACATCAAAAACATTTTCTCAAATTTCAGCCAAAATCCTACGAATTCGGCTACCAAGTAAAGGACGACTACAGCGGAAACAACTACAAAAGACAAGAAGCAAGCGACGGAAATCAAGTCCAGGGAGAATATCGCGTCCAGCTTCCAGACGGAAGAACCCAAATCGTCACTTACTATGCGGATTGGCAATCCGGATTCCACGCCGATGTCCGATACGAAGGACAAGCATCATACCCGGAAAATTACGGAAACGGCGGATTTAACGGATACGGTGGCTCTCATGGTTTTGGCGGAGGTGCCCAAGGATTCGGTTCCCAAAATGGCTTCGGCTCGTCCCATCACGGTTCTTCCCTTTCTAATCAATACGGAACTCCTGGATACGCTGGAAATTTTAATGGAAATGGATTGAATTTAAATAACTTCAATTCTCCAGCCACTAGTTCCGTTTCGATCAAGGACTATTCCGGCCCTGGAACTCCTTATAATGTTGGGGGAAATTATGGAGGGTACGGAAATGGTCAAAATAATTTAAATGGTGGATATAACTTTGGAAATCAGGGAGGTTTTGATAGTTATTCTAATGCTGGTAGTTTTGGTAACAAAGTTCGACCGAGCGCAGCGTATGGAGCCCCTTAAAAATTTAAAATAATTGGCCTTGATTTAAGTTGCAATATTTATTGTTCGTGCATAGATTTATACTATTTATTTATTCATTTCATGTATGTAATAATTTAAAGAATTTTATTCTGTGTGATTATTCAAGGATTTTAAAATTTTTAGATACAAAACTGATTGTGTAAATCAATATTTTAATGCCAAATAGTTACATGACGTTCAAGCTTTGTAAATAGGCAATCATTTATGATTTTAATTAATTATGTAAATTTTAACTTACTTATAAGTCACTCTATTCATTGTATGTACAAAAATAGAACAATGACAAATAAACATTTATTAGAAAAAGCTTTAATGAATGTTAAGAGAATATTATGAGTAAATTGTGTGATTAGAGACGTAAATGTTTAATTAATATTTATTTGGGAGAAAGTTGCGAAGGTAAAGCATTTAATTTTAATTATATTTTCCAAATAGGAAGCACATTCAAACAATAACAGGCGTCATTTAAAAAAAAGCGACAGCAATTAAAAAAACAACTTTATTTGTTCTAACTAAATTACCAGATCTACTTGAAACAAAATCCAAATTTCGGTAATTAACCAATTTATTAAAAACCTAGAGATAGTTTAAAAAAAATTGTTTCTTGTAAATAAAAATTTTCTTGCATCTATTAATTATTTAAATAATTTTTTTTAAATAATAATTTTACATTTCCGTAACTTCACCATAGAAAGGTCTTGTGATCGTTAGAAACTCGAGTCTCAAATTATGACGGAAATACAACACTTGTTATCACTGTTTTTATATACATGACATTTCATGACTTTCAGAACAAACTTAAATAGCACATTTCTGGAGCAATTTTATGCAGAAGATGTCTTATGAAGATGGGCCCGGGAAACCGTTGCTTACGGAGCTACATCCTCCCGAAGATAAAACAGTTTAATCACCCTTTAACTAAAATCTCTGCTATAAATAAATTGAGATATTTGATTCAGAACTCATGTGGATGTTTTACTAATAATAATGTGTTTTTTTGTGTTTTTTTTTAGATGCGTAGATGTGAGGGTAAACGACGTACATGGTAAGGTATTTTGAGCACAACACACATCTACGCTCTTGGTTAATTGATTTAAATGATAACAAGACTAAATATAAATCGTCAATAGCAAAATAATTACACAAAATTTAAACTAAATATCTCAATGTATGGCAGAAATATTAATTAAAACGCGATCAGACCGTTCCGTCTTAGGGAGGCTATAACTCCGTATAAAATGCTTCAGCACTTATATTCATACATTTTTTGAAATGATGTGCTTCTTAAGTGTGTCCAGAAAGTCAGGTAACACCCTGTATACCAGGTGATTTAGCCTAGACGTCCCAAGCTAATCATTCAATTATTTTTCAAGATACGAAAATTAGCTTTTTCTACTTATAAACCATTAAATTTGCTTTATAATTAGCATTTTATTACTTCCAGTTATACCGAAAGTGAGGCCAAGTTTTTTCCCTCTATAACAGCTTATATTGTTCTAATAGATTCTGTTAAAGCATTAAATTCTGTATTCAGTTATATATACAGTATGTTCGAAATTATCGAGGCACCATTGCTAACTTCGTCATTATTAGAGTTACGAAGTTGATTAAATTACCAAGTTTTACCATAGAGTAACCTAGGTTACAGTAGCTACTGTATGGTATTATAGTATTTTTTACGCCGATGACGATGTTGTAATAAAAAAACAATTATACGTCGCGTTTACTATTTAATTATAGAAACAACAGTTTTTTTTAAATGGGAGATTTTTAATTCTGGATATGAAAATTTTCTATGCAGTAGTGATTACGGCGTTTAGCAGCAAGCTTTCAAAACCCGTGGTCTTAGCCCCTAGCTTTTTTGGTAACTTGTTTTTAAAATTTAATTAATAAGCTGTGCCAAGATGCAAGATATGTACCGAATTCCACCCCCAGTATTGTATATTCTCGAATACAGAAAGTCAGCGACTGAACTGAACATGCTTAACGACAAAAGAAATCATGCGAATATTTATTATTGTGTAGTTAAAGTTGATTCCTATTGATGGTGATTACTATCTATGATAGGTTCAGTTAGGGAAGATGAGTGCTATTTGAAATTTTTGTTTTAAACTGTAAATGGTATTTCAGTACTGCCGTCTTGAAATCTCAGCTGCAATGCAATTTGTTAACCTGGCTTGAGTTAAATACGATTAAAAATGTTTGTGGGCGGCATCTCTTGCATTATCTAATGTACATCACTCTACAGAGTTGTTTTGGTACTGATCTATTCCGTATCCTGCAGTAAGTAAAAGTTTTGCCCGATGGAAAACATTCGTAAGCCTAAAATGTGTGTTCCCCGGCAGAGTTTGGTGTAGGAATTCCAGCTATCGCCAGATTATGTTCGAATAATACATATAAACTGTAAACATTATCGAAAACTGTAGCGGTCCACTGTACAATGAATATGTGCCTTATATCAAAGACGCGTAAATAATTGACTTCTAGTAGCAGAAACTCCTCACTGGTAGAAGGGATAATATCGATAGACAGGTAGATAGAGTAAATAGTGGAACCCGTGGACTATGCCCCGTGTTTTTTTATATATGTTTAATTAACGATAAATAAGCTAATAAATTAAGTAGCTTTAGATCAAACTTCTAGTCTCGTTTAGCCTAGTCTAGATATGAAATTCGGATCCCTTTTCCACGTCTCAATTACTGTTAGTGACGACGCATTTAGTAATATATTGCTATGATATTCAGAGTTGTATGATTTGACTGGGGTATTGTAATTCCTGGAAGGCAGTTTTTGGGATGTTTATTACAATTTAATTTTTGATTGGAGGTTTGTGAAGACTGTAAGGTTTTGATATTCAAACTTATATACTCAGGGTTGCGTATTATTGCTATAATTTCTTGTTGTTAAAATTAAAATAATGTGGTTATCTTTATACCATTTGTATTTTCATATTTGTGAAATTTTGTTTACACTGAAAGAAAGAAGAACGCAATCAAATTGATACGATTATTGTTTATGTTAATTTTAATTATAATTTAGTTCAGAATTGTTTAAAAGGTTTAATTTATAAGAAGTTTTAGACTTACTTGTTTGTGTATCGTGAAATGTCATTTGTGGGGGTTATGGATTTGAATGTCAATTTGACAAATGTATAAAAGAATACTCATTGTCAAGAGATTTATTTGTTTTTAAAAATATGAAAGATCAAAAGGGAAGACAAAAGCAAGTAAAAAATTTATTTATTAGTTACGGCTCGTCCTGTAAACAAAGACACAGGATTTGATATTCTCTGAAAGAAAAGAGAAGAAAAAACTAGTTATAAGTAATTAAAAGTGATTTTTAATTGAAAAGAAGCTATTATAAAACGAATACAAGTGTTTATCAACTAATTGTGGAAGAATCAAAAAGAATACTAATATAAAAGCGATCCAGAACGAGTTTACAGTCATCATTGTAGAAAATCCAAGAATTAATAAACATAAAAGCAGTCCAGTACATATTGGTACTACAGTGGACGAGGATTCTAACTAAAGGCGAGTGCCGTGGCTTTTGGGGAACCTGCAAACCATAGAAGAGGGAGCTCAACATTCAACGATTGTCGAGTGAAGGATATCTTGATAAGAAGACACAAAGATAAGTGCTCAGTTTTAAGAACATTAGAATTAAAAGAAAATCTCTAGATTTTTCTAAAAATCTAACCCCAAGTTGATTTTTGAATAAAAAGCTTTTGTAACGTTGATATTGTTTTGTGTATTTTCTTTTTGAATCTTATTTGTTAATAACTTTTCTTCCAAGCTTAATAACGATCCCGAGAAATTTAACGAAAGAGTCTCATATATAATATAATTTGGAATTGCGTGAATTGCAGGCATTTAGGGGATTGTTTTCTAGTAAATATAAGACCACGCATATCATAGCAATATCTTACATCTCGATAAACCTTATTCATTATGTTAGCGGTGTCGATGTTTCTATAAAATTCACGTAGGGTAGTCGGGGCCATGAAGCTGCGATGCCGGCGGAATGTAGTAATTACATCATCTTTTAATAAATTTGCTACTAATTGTTTGTGCAGAAAAGCGTGGGGTGTAGTCCACGTGCTCTGCTAGTTTTATAAATTAATTTCCAATTGCTTTCTGAAATGCCAGCGTTTGTTTGGTTATTGCTCAACATATTTAGGTTAGTGGAAATGTCGTTAAAACCCCACAAATAAAATAAGATTGGTATAGCCGCTAGTAAACCAGAGCTGCTGTATTTTAAACGTATGGGCAAATTTCGCTTGTAATGTACTATTGTTTAATATCTATTTACCAACTTTTACTTTGGCCTGTACATATTTCCGGATGTCATGTTAAGTATTAATTTTTACCCATTAAGTAAAACTATATAAAACCGTTGGTTTGGGTGGGTTAACGTTAATTTACAGTTAACCACCAGCTCTTATTAAATATGAATGAATAGCATTTCGCTATACAGTAACCCTAAGACACCATGTAAATTCACTGACCAATTAAGATGTAAAACTGAGTGGTCTAACAGACAAAAGCACATTCGAATATGTGCTTCAAAAAATACATGCGTGCAGACCTGGCTTGTTTCGGTGGAGAGCCGGCAGCAGTAACGGCTGAGACAGGTGGAAGGGATCTGGATTTAATGTATACATAGAAGAAAAGATTAAGTCTAGTTATGAAGCTAATTCGATGGTAGCTATAAAAGAATTTTACCAAAAACTTTTTTATTATCTACTTTAAGTTACCTATTGAACTATTTTAATCAGAATTAATTTTTTTTTCAGAATAAGCAAAAATATACAGTGAACAATTTTATAAAAAAACTATGTTATGGAATCGCTTAAAAAGAAAACGTTCAATTGTTTTTCTTGAGCATCACAATCGGCGTAAAGAAACTGTACCACTTTGCTAATTTAACCGACTTGGTAGTTCCAATACCATACGAAGTTCGCAATGGTGCCCGGACAATTTCGAGCAGCCTGTATAAAAGTTACTCAAAAAGTTTAACGGTTAGCCGCTAGAGAGCGCTGAAGTAATATTTCAGGTTGGCCATGAATTTCACTTTTAAATCTGTTAAAACTTTTCCAAATGAGTTATTGTGATTATAAAACTGAATGTTTAATAAAAAAGTGTTTCTGTTTAAACTTCTCAATTTGTTTAATAGCCGATTTCCTTAAAAAACAAACCTAATTTTTAGCCATTTTCAAGTATTTACTTAAAGAAGGGTTTTATCTCAATACGGAATAGAAGAAATATTTTTCTAAACGGTAAAAGTTTTTACTTTCCTATACTTTCAGTATAGGGAAGTATTGATTTCATGCAAATTTTCAAAATCGAGATTTTGACGGAAATACATGTTTTGGGCTTCCAGGATCCTAAAAAAGTGGTTTTTAAAAAATGTCTGTCTGTGGGTGTGTGTGTGTGTGTGTCTGTCTGTCTGTGTGTGGGTAACGCTCATATCTCCGGAACGGCTGGACCGATTTCGATGTGCTTTGGAATCAGGAGGTATATCAAAAATTCATCGACAAAATAAGCTTTTAAAAAGAATCCCAAACCGGAAGCGGAAGTTAGACATGTTTTTTTGGTAGCATGTTTTTCAGAAACGGAATTTTGGAAATTTTAATAGTGGAGATCAAAGAAGGCCTTAGGACAAATCAAACGATTTTTTACCGAACTCTCTAGCTTCAACATGGCGGCCGCTACGAATTTTTGAAAATTTCGACTTTAACGCCCATTTACTAAAAAACTAGTTGTTTGATTGGGATCAACTACATCTTGTTTGGTAGCCCCTTAAGGGTACTATACCATGAAATATCATTAATTTTGAAAATCGAAAAACGATCTCAATGGCACCACTCCAAAATTTTTGAAATTTTCAAAAAAAAATCTCAAAAACTGCCCACACGTTTTTGTTTAAACTTTTTAAGCTGATAGAGATAGGCATCTGCTACAATTTTGTTTTTTGCTCATTGTTATAATTTCACTGTGACGCCCTCTATGAATTTTTGAAAATTGAAAATTGGTACCCTTTTATTTATTTAACGGGGGGCAATAAAATATTTCTGTTAATGTGAAAGACCTCACCATTAATAGCAAAATCCGAATATCATAATATTTTTTTGATAATTTAATATTTAGGGGGGCTACTATTCCCCCTTCCCCCAAATTTTTTCGATAGAAAATTAAAAATTTGGTTTCTTGTTTTGTTTGCTCTAGGAGAATCTTTTTACAAAAAATCAAAAAATCAATTTTTTTGCCCCTTATCAATCTTTTTGTCCTTAGAAGAATTTCACATACTTTCTACAGCAGTTGTATTCTTGTACTAGTCGTTTAATGTTCAGTGTAGGCTAACTTTTTTATTTTAAAAGATAGACTCGCAAACCCAAGAGCAAAGTTGTAGGGCAAATTCTTCTCGATTGTATTTAAGAAAAAAACTTGAGTTTCCAATTTTAATATGACGGCCACGGTAAAAAATAACTTTTTTTTTAATGGAAACGTGGCATTTTGGCTTTAAAATCAGAAAGGTTTTGAAATTCTAAATACAAATTAATAAGAGTAATTTCTTGCTAAAAATAATACTTCTCGAGTTATTAATACATTTTCAAATAACAATTTCCGCCCTTCCGTTGATTCACTTCGAATATTTTACCCAACCTTATGCTTGCATAGCGCAGCAGTCGGTCTTTCTTCAACCGCTTCAAGATGTTACAACTTATAAGAACTATTTACTTTTACTAGCCGGGTCTAGACAGGTGTACATCAAAAGTGTTGGAAAATATAAAACAATGTTAATTTATAAGTATAGGAAAGTCCAGGCGAAGTGTTTCGCTCATTTTTATTTTCTATTTTAACACGTCGACCATTCTATTGTTTCGTTTTTCAGACGTTAGGATTGATGCAGAAATAGTCGATTTGCAGGGTAATTATTCAGGACAATTTCAGCTAGCAAATATTCTTTTTATGATTTAGAATAAAAGTTTGTTATACTCCTTCTTTCCCTTAATGTGAAAATAAATCTTCTTGGGCTGAAAGAAAAATGTTCTGATTAATAGACCAAAGTAAATCGCCGGAACTGATTTAAAATTATGGTTTTTGACAAAGTTGGCTACTAAACACTTAAACAGCCTGAAAAGTTATAAAAAACGATTTTCATTTCAGCACTCTCTAGCGGCCAACCGTTTAACTTTTTGAGTAGCTTTTATATATGACTGAATAGACAGTTTAATGATCTATCAGAAACGTATTAGAAAAAATAAAAAATGCATTATAAAAACATGTTATTTATAAAACAATTATAAAAGCTTCTAAACCAATTTCATGCTACTTTACCAAACTCTAACTTCTAAATTGCGGTGTGTTCGCTTTTTTTTAAATTCACACTTTACCACCTGTTTACTCAAAAACGAATCGGTAGATCATAATATTTAGAGTCGTACTAATCCTAGCGAGCTGAAATGATATAATATGAAAATATATTTTCAAAATTCTAGTAGGTATCTGTAGAAATCAAAAATTTTGAAAATATTGTGATTTTCTCAGAAATTTAATTTTAAAAATATTGAAGCACAATTTGTTCTAAATTTGTCAGATAATAAAGTTTGTGAGATACTAATTACTATCTAGCTTTTTACAAATCACAATTTACCCTGTAATGTTGTTTACGAATTGTTGAAATTTGGAAATTAATACTAATTCATTCAATAAATTTGTTGTCAAGTTGAATTCAGTGGCGTAGCGGAAGGCCCCGCAGACCCCGCAGCGCGGGGGGGCCCCCGAGCCAAGGGGGCCCCTAATTTACGCAGCGGCCTAGATAAAGTAATTGTAAAATTAGGGCCTCTTTAAAATTATCAGTGCCTTTAAAGTAGAAATGCAAAGAATACCGATATACGACAACTTGAAATTTGAGTGTTACACATTCTAAGAAATCATCAGGTTGTGTTATCGAAAACAAAATAAAACAGTCAGTCCAAACAAAGCTATAGTGTTCTCAACCGCCCATATATTTGTTTTGTTTCACTTATAGGTCACAGCAATAGATCGCATCTATGTTATTAAACATAACTTCAGAAATTTGAAGCGTCTTTATTTAACATTTAACTTGTTTAGTCTAACTGCATGTTAACTAGATGTAGGGCCAGGCCTGTAGCCAGAAACTAATTTTAGGGGGTGCTCGTGGGATTACAGGGGGGTCAAATATTTTTTTTCACCAAAAACCTAAATACAGTCTTTATATATTTATTAAAAACAACGATAAATATGTTGACTAAAATACAAAACAATAATTAGTAAAGTTGCAAACGCCTGTTACGCTTGTTAATCAATTTTCTGTAAAAATAGCATCTATGTCGATTTTGTGTGCGTTCCTTCTCAAATGCAAGCAGGATCAAATCTGCCATTTTCTGTGGCACATGTCTATTCTTTGGGGGCGATTTATTTGAGTTAGCGTTGAGAAGGTGGATTCGCATACTACAGTGCTGCAAGCAAAAGTCCTGGCTGTAGTCAAGAGATTATAAGTATCCTCAAAAGCCAACCCTTGATTATATATTTCTTGGAATACAGAACCAGTCGCCTTTCTTCCTCTCCCTTGTCGTTGATGATCTTTACTTCACTTTTCCTTTTATTTTCTGTAAATTGCTTGACAACTTTGATCTCTTCTACTGATGGAAGCTTTATTCCCAATGACGATTCCAAATATATCAATTTATTTAAATCCATTTCATCTTCAACCGTGGAAATAGCTTCCAACAATTCGGACTACCTATAGATGGGGATGGGGATGGGACAAGGACTACCGTCACGCGGTGACCGCGCTATCGAGACTTGGAGAATTCCAGTGCAATATTTAGTTATTGCAGAAAAATGAAAAATATTTTTTTTAAATAAGTCCTAAAAAATGGTCCTAATGTTGGTAATTCTCCAGGGGGTGCTCAAATTTTTCCAGGGGGTGCCAAGCACCCCCTGGCACCCCCCTAGATACAGGCCTGTGTAGGGCCCTCAGTCTGTAAGAAATCGTGTAGATGTGTGATTGTTAATCGTTTTATGAAAAGAAAAAGAATTTAGTAAATATTGCGGGTGGTTTTTAATTTTTAATTGTTTTTCGTGAATCTGCAATATGTCCAGTGCGGGAAAGAGGTTTTATGCAAGTGGTGCTCAAAAACGGAAGCTTCAAAAAGCAAAAGAGGAATCTGCTAAAAAGAACCTTAAAATAACATCGATGTTTGCGTCAGTACACGATTCTGAAAAACCAGGAACCTCAAAGGACAGCGATGCATCGACATCTTTCGAGAAAACTCAATCTGACGTTAGTTTAACTAATGTAGATGAAACTAAAGATTCAAATATTGATACTTTTAACGTAACGAAAGATACTCAATGTGAAGATGTTTTGGAGGAGACTATTGCAGATAAACTACTACCTGATCTGAACGATCCGTATCCAACAGATCGTGGTTATTATCCTAAGAATATTTTGAATTTCGACTTAAAGCGAAGTATTGTAAAAATTGGACCATGCAAACCTAAAGGTCCTTTTCTAAAAGATGAGAAAAACAGAAGTTTTTCTGCCACTTATTACATACAAAAAAGTGCAGCTGGACAGATAATTCCGCGGATTTGGCTTTGTTACTCAATGAAATTAAACTGTGCATATTGTCAACCGTGTTGGCTATTTGCTGACCGAAAACATTGTTCCCAAGCTTGGATCGACGGAGTGAACGATTGGCAAGGGCTTACAAAAAAAATAAAAGTTCATGAACTTTCGCAGAGCCATTTGCAGGCTTGTATTGTCTACGACTCTTGGGAAAACGATTCCACAGTTGATGTGCTTCTGACTAATCAATGGAAACAAAAAGTTAATTTTTGGAAGGAAGTTTTGAAAAGAATAATTGATGTGACGATTACATTAACTTCGTGTAATTTAGCATTTCGTGGACATCGTGAAAAACTAGGAGAACTACAAAGCGGTAATTTTTTCGCTATTATTGAACTTTTAGCAAAATATGACAGTGTTTTATCGAAACTTATTGATAAAAATAATAAACTTAAAGTCAACTATTTGAGCCCGCAAATTCAAAACGAACTTCTTACTCTTCTGTCTAAAAATCTATTAAATAAAATTATTTCGAATATTAAACAAGCTACCGTCTACTCAATAATATTAGACACTACTCAAGATATTAGTAAACACGACCAGTTAAGTTTCATCATACGATATGTTTCTATACTGTATGATTCGAATGAGCTGCCAGTGGAATTAACAGTTACCGAGAGTTTTTTAGGTTTTATTCGGGTATCGGATCAGAGTGCTAGTGGTTTAGAAGAGGAAATAGTTAAAACAATTGAAGGACATTCACATTCATTTAAACATTGCAGAGGACAAGGATATGACGGGGCAAGTGTAATGAGTGGCGTTTATTCGGGAGTGCAGAAACGTATTCGGGATATTGAAAATAATGCTATTTACGTACATTGCGCCACACATAATCTCAATTTAGTGCTTAACGATTCCGTAAAAAATGTGCCAGCCGTTAGAAAGTTTTACGACTACATAGAGAAACTGTATGTATTTTTCAGCGGAAGTATTAAGCGATGGGATCTACTAATGCAAGTTTTACAAAGCGACTGTAGATTGGCACCAACATTGAAGAGACTGTGTCCGACTAGGTGGTCTTCTAGACACGATGCTCTTTTTGCCGTTCGATATAACTTCTCTTCAGTACTAAAAACTTTGGCAAAAATAATTTTAACATCGTCAAAAGCTGAAGAGCGGGGAGAAGCGGGTTCATTGCGGAAATATATGGAAACTTATGAATTCGCACTTTTAACGGTCGTACAATCTAAAATTTTGGAAACTACCGATTTGATTTCAAAAACACTACAATCCCCTAAAGTCGATCTATCGTATGCTGCAAAAATGCTGAAAGATGCAGGAGAAATATTTACACAAATGAGGCACAATTTTGCTGAAATTAAAAAGGAGGCATCAACATTGGTAGAAAAGTGGGGTATCAAAGCCGAATTTAAAAAGGAAAGACCAAAACTAGCGAAACAATTTTTTGATGAACATTCTAAAGATGAACGGTTGACAGATCCCGAACTATTTTTTAAAGTCAACGTATTTTATTTAAACCTGGATATACTCATAAGGCAAATGATTGACAGATTCTGTGGTATAAAGGAAGTTGTGCAGCGGTTTAATTGTTTGTTTCCAATGATACTATTTCAAATAGACGAGGATGAGCTCTATGTAGTCGCAAACAATCTTTTTACTCAATATCCTGAAGACATCTCATCAGATTTTCCTCGACAGCTAATATCACTAAAACATATCTTAAGAAAAGAAATCGCAGAAATAGAAAAGTTTTCGGTCATCGAATTCGCACAATTTTTAATAAAAAAACACAAATCATTATTATCAAGCATTCCGGATGTATTGATTGCTTTAAAATTATTTATAACTATACCTGTGACTGTTGCAACCGCGGAACGAACATTTTCTAAATTAAAAATTATTAAAACTTATGTGAGAAATTCAATGGCACAGGAGCGCTTGTCTGCCTTAGCCATATTAAGCATTGAGCAACAGGCAGCAAGGGAACTGGATCTGGATAAAATAATTGACGACTTCGCTAAGGAAAATGTTCGTCGAAGTCGTCGTTTTCAATAGTAAAGGTAAGCGTAATTAATTTCCTTTAGTTAATAAAGGGCCCCAAAAAAGTAATCTTGCGGGGGGGCCTCATAAATTTCAGCTACGCCACTGGTTGAATTACTTCAGATTTCAAGCATTTTGCTAATGCACTATTAATGTAAGCAAATGAAAAATCCTTTTGTATCTCCACGATTCATGAAAAATATAAGCATTTGATACCACTTTCATTTTGCTTATTTTCTCTATTTTGCTAATTTTGCTGCTTAAACCGCTTATATGCCCTTATTTTAGCTTTTATGCAGCTAATTGGTGCTTTTTTTAATAAAGAATTTAATATTTGCAATATTTAGTTTGAATAATCAAATGTTAAAACATTAATTAATTTACTATTTTTCGGTTTAAACGACTCAGTGAATAATTTACTGAATGTTACACCACACAAATCTACAAATCTCCTGCTAGACCAAACAAACATCCCTCAGAGAAACAAATAGTGCGCTCGGGGAATCACCAAGTTCTATCGAAAGCCACACACAATCGTCTACCGCGTTTATTTGTAAAAGGGCTAAAATCATTGTTTTGTGTTTTGTTAACATTAGTAAATCCGGAGCATTCTATTGTGTTGTGATGTTCTGTGAATAATTTAAAGTTGAAATTAAAAAATGCCGAAACCGCAACTTGGCGTAAAGATTTTTCTAAATTGGTTATTGAAAATAACAAAAATACTTTGCAGAAGCTGCATGAAAACTGTAAGTTTACGCCTTTTTAATATTTTATATTTCTAAAAGCTGATTTAAAACATTTCTGTTGTTTTCCTATAATATGCTTCAGTTAAATTTTTCATCAAAACATGATTTGAACGGCAAGGAAATGTATATCAAAGTATATTTTTATTTTTTTAATAAATTTCAGCTTTACTTCGTTATAGTCCACATTTAATGAGTATCTGTATATAAAATACTTAATTACTTTAACAATATTTATTTATTTTAACCTTATACGAATTTCGGCATGTTTACATGCCATTGTCGAAGGTTATATGAAAAAGTAAACAGTTAGTGTTGTTATAGCAATAGAACTTGATCACTTGATCTCGGTAATCGTCTGCAGATGACTTGATTTCTTATTCCAAAATGTCCAATAGAGGAGAATTTAAGAGATCAATTTCCTCATTCATTAACGGTACAGTTTTTAAATGTTTGTGAATTTCAAAAGCTTCTAGTATATCTAATTTACGTTTATCATCACAAAAGTGTAAACATTTTATGGTGTTATTAGATGTCATTGAATGATTGTGTTCTAGTAAGTGTTTAGCGTAATTGGATTTATGTGGGTGTGTGTATTTGTAACAACGTACGTGTTCTTTATACCTAATATCAAAATTTCTAATTGTCTGGCCTATATAAACTGAATTACAATGCGAACAATTTAATTTGTAAATGCCTGATTTTAGCAAATCGTCTGTTTTGATTTTACATTAAACAAAGTGTTTAAAACGTTTTTAGTTGTTTTAAAGCTTACTTTATATTTAATTGTTTTGTTTATAATTTTAGCAATTTTTTCTGATTTTTCACCAAAATATGGGATCGAAGCATATTTAATTGTATCGAACGAAGTTAGGGTATTCGGATAAATTTTATGAATGGCAACTTATAATCTTTTTCTTTAATTAATGTATCAATAAGTTTAGTATTATAACCATTACTGTATGCAATTTGTTTAATAATTGAAAAATCTCTATTATAATTAATTTCATCTAAAGGGACCGTCAAAGCACTATGTATCAGGGACCTGTATGCTGCTAATTTATGTATTTTATGATGACAAGAATCGTGTGGTATTGTAATGTCTGTTTGTGTAGGTTTTCTATAAACTGAGTACTCAAATTTATTACTTGAATTAATTTTTATGTTTAAATCTAAAAAGTTAATGGACTTATTTTGTTCAGTTTCTAGTGTAAATTTTATGTTTGGGTGCAAGCTGTTAATAAAAATTAAAAATTCATTAATTAAATTAAATGAACTATTAAAACATGCTAAAATGTCATCAACATAACGAAACCAAAATATAACTTTCTCAGATTGATTTGATTCGAATATTTGATCTTCTAGATTTTCCATAAATATGTTAGCTAAAAGAGGTGAAATTGGACTTCCCGTGGGTAAATAGAAATAAATTTTATTGTTAAAAGTAAAATAATTTTGATTGGTGCAAAGTTCAAATAATTGAATCAACTCAGTCCGTTTTATTACCTTAACATTTTTGTTAATAAGAATATTATTTAACAAACACTCTTGAGGAGGTATTTGGGAAAACATGTTAGTAACGTCAAAACTAACACGTCCGTGAAGTTAGCATTAGATTTAGATTCAGATTTAAATTTATTTTTCTCTCCGAGCTGGATTTTACAGTTGACCAAATAAATACTTTGTATAGCTAAAATTCAATCTGAATCTACGGTCAATTTCCAATACACTTAGAAAATTACACGTTTCTATTCTTTCTCTTTGCAATATGGCACCTAAAAAAACTCCTTTTGTAAAATAAACAAACACACCAATAATTTAATTACAACGCAGAGGCGAAAGTAGCCTAGAGATAAAACTTTGGTTTTGAATATGCATGCAGTAATTGATACAAAATCTAATATTTTAAAACAAAAGATCATAAAGTATCCACACCCCAGGAGGTACCCCCCTTCACTTATTAACTCATATTTTAAATTATAATGAACCGCCGATTGGAAGTGATCCAGAAGCTAAAGTTTGATTTTTTCAGTATTTGACAAAAAAATCATAATTTCCTTAAAAATAATCGTGCATTTCCCATATTTTGGGAAAATGTTCTCTAGGTACCCCCATAACTACCACATACTTTAAAGTTTTTTGAACCGCCGATTGGGAGTGATCCAGAGGCTAAAGTTTGATTTCGAACGTTTCTTCAGTATTTGAAAAAGAAATCATAATTTCCTTAAAAATAATCGTGCATTTCCCATATTTTGGGAAAATGTTCTCTAGGTACCCCCATAACTACCACATACTTTAAAGTTTTTTGAACCGCCGATTGGGAGTGATCCAGAGGCTAAAGTTTGATTTCGAACGTTTCTTCAGTATTTGAAAAAGAAATCATAATTTCCTTAAAAATAATCGTGCATTTCCCATATTTTGGGAAAATGTTCTCTAGGTACCCCCATAACTACCACATACTTTAAAGTTCTTTGACCCGCCGATTGGGAGTGATCCAGAGGCTAAAGTTTGATTTCGAACGTTTCTTCAGTATTTGAAAAAGAAATCATAATTTCCTTAAAAATAATCGTGCATTTCCCATATTTTGGGAAAATGTTCTCTAGGTACCCCCATAACTACCACATACTTTAAAGTTCTTTGACCCGCCGATTGGGAGTGATCCAGAGGCTAAAGTTTGATTTCGAACGTTTCTTCAGTATTTGAAAAAGAAATCATAATTTCCTTAAAAATAATCGTGCATTTCCCATATTTTGGGAAAATGTTCTCTAGGTACCCCCATAACTACCACATACTTTAAAGTTCTTTGACCCGCCGATTGGGAGTGATCCAGAGGCTAAAGTTTGATTTCGAACGTTTTTTCAGTATTTGAAAAAGAAATCATAATTTCCTTAAAAATAATCGTGCATTTCCCATATTTTGGGAAAATGTTCTCTAGGTACCCCCATAACTACCACATGCTTTAAAGTTCTTTGACCCGCCGATTGGGAGTGATCCAGAAGCTAAAGTTTGATTTCGAACGTTTCTTCAGTATTTGAAAAAGAAATCATAATTTCCTTAAAAATAATCGTGCATTTCCCATATTTTGGGAAAATCTTCTGTAAGTACTCCCTTAAATGAGCGAAACACTTCGCCTGGACTTTCCTATACATTTAAATACATTGTTTTATATTTTCCAACATTTTCGATATACACCTGTCTAGACACGACTAGTTAAAGTAAATAGTTCTTATAAGTTATTATAAGTCTTATAAGTCGAAATGTTCAACAATTCATAGAGGGCGTCACAGTGAAACTATAGCAATGCGCAAAAAAACAAATTGTAGAAGATTCCCAGCTCTATCAGCTTGAAAAGTATAAACAAAAACGTGAGGGCAGTTTTTGAGAAATATTTTTTGAAAAATTTTTTAAAAAATTACTTTTTTGGGGTCCCCCCCGACTATTTCCGTTAAAATCTCAACTTTGAAATTTTGCATGAAATCAATATTTCCCTATACTGAAAGTATAGGAAAGTATTACTTTGGACCCCAAAAAAGTAATTTTTACAAAATGTCTGTCTGTGGGTGGGTGGTTCCGTTACGCTCCATATCTCCGGAACGGCTAGACCGATTTTAATGTGCTATGGATTGAGGGGGTATATCAAAAATTCACCGACAAAGTAAGCTTTTAAAAAAAACCGAAGCCGGAAGCGGAAGTTAAACATGTTTTTTTGGTAGCATTTTTTTCAGAAACTGAATTTTGGAAATTTTAATAGTGGAGATTAAAGAAGGCCTTAGGACAAATCAAACGATTTTTTACCGAACTCTCTAGCTTTAAAATGGCGGCCGCTACAAATTGTTGAACATTTCGACTTTAACGCCCATTTACTCAAAAACCAGTTATCTGATTGGAATCAACTACATCTTGTTTGGTAGCCCTTCAAGGGTACTATACCATGAAATATAATTAATTTTGAAAATATAAAAACGATCGCAAAGACATCACTCCAAAATTTTGGAATTTTTCAAAAAAATATTTCTCAAAAACTGCCCACCAGTTTTTGTTTAAACTTTTTAAGCTGATAGAGCTGGGAATCTTCTACAATTTGTTTTTTTGCGCATTGCTATAATTTCACTGTGACGCCCTCTATGAATTTTTGAAAATTGAAAATTGGTACCCTTTTATTTATTTAACGGGGGGCAATAAAATATATCTGTGAATGTGAAATAGCTCACCATTGATAGCAAAATCCGAATATAATAATATTTTTTCGATAATTTCATATTTAGGGGGGCTACTGTTCCCCCTCCCCCCAATTTTTTTCGATAAAAAAATTAAAAATTTGGTTTTTTGTTTTGTTAGCTCTAGGAGAATCTTTTTACAAAAAATCAAAAAATCGAATTTTTTGCCTCTACTAATGTTTTTGTCCTTAGAAGAATTTCACATACTTTCTACAGCAGATGTATTCTTGAACTTTAAAGTATGTTGTAGTTAAGGAGGTACCTAGAGAACATTTTCCCAAAATATGGGAAATGCACGATTATTTTTAAGGAAATTATGATTTTTTTTTTCAAATACTGAAGAAATGTTAAAAATCAAACTTTAGCTTCTGGATCACTCCCAATCGGCGGGTCAAAGAACTTTAAAGTATGTGGTAGTTATGCGGGTACCTAGAGAACATTTTCCCAAAATATGGGCAATGCACGATTATTTTTAAGGAAATTATGATTTCTTTTTCAAATACTGAAGAAACGTTCGAAGTCAAACTTTAGCTTCTGGATCACTCCCAATCGGCGGGTCAAAAAACTTTAAAGTATGTGGTAGTTATGGGGGTACCTAGAGAACATTTTCCCAAAATATGGGAAATGCACGATTATTTTTAAGGAAATTATGATTTCTTTTTCAAATACTGAAGAAACGTTCGAAATCAAACTTTAGCTTCTGGATCACTCCCAATCGGCGGGTCAAAGAACTTTAAAGTATGTGGTAGTTATGGGGGTACCTAGAGAACATTTTCCCAAAATATGGGAAATGCACGATTATTTTTAAGGAAATTATGATTTCTTTTTCAAATACTGAAGAAACGTTCGAAATCAAACTTTAGCCTCTGGATCACTCCCAATCGGCGGTTCAAAAAACTTTAAAGTATGTGGTAGTTATGGGGGTACCTAGAGAACATTTTCCCAAAATATGGGAAATGCACGATTATTTTTAAGGAAATTATGATTTCTTTTTCAAATACTGAAGAAACGTTCGAAATCAAACTTTAGCCTCTGGATCACTCCCAATCGGCGGTTCAAAAAACTTTAAAGTATGTGGTAGTTATGGGGGTACCTAGAGAACATTTTCCCAAAATATGGGAAATGCACGATTATTTTTAAGGAAATTATGATTTCTTTTTCAAATACTGAAGAAACGTTCGAAATCAAACTTTAGCTTCTGGATCACTCCCAATCGGCGGGTCAAAGAACTTTAAAGCATGTGGTAGTTATGGGGGTACCTAGAGAACATTTTCCCAAAATATGGGAAATGCACGATTATTTTTAAGGAAATTATGATTTCTTTTTCAAATACTGAAAAAACGTTCGAAATCAAACTTTAGCCTCTGGATCACTCCCAATCGGCGGGTCAAAGAACTTTAAAGTATGTGGTAGTTATGGGGGTACCTAGAGAACATTTTCCCAAAATATGGGAAATGCACGATTATTTTTAAGGAAATTATGATTTCTTTTTCAAATACTGAAGAAACGTTCGAAATCAAACTTTAGCCTCTGGATCACTCCCAATCGGCGGGTCAAAGAACTTTAAAGTATGTGGTAGTTATGGGGGTACCTAGAGAACATTTTCCCAAAATATGGGAAATGCACGATTATTTTTAAGGAAATTATGATTTCTTTTTCAAATACTGAAGAAACGTTCGAAATCAAACTTTAGCCTCTGGATCACTCCCAATCGGCGGGTCAAAGAACTTTAAAGTATGTGGTAGTTATGCGGGTACCTAGAGAACATTTTCCCAAAATATGGGAAATGCACGATTATTTTTAAGGAAATTATGATTTCTTTTTCAAATACTGAAGAAACGTTCGAAGTCAAACTTTAGCTTCTGGATCACTCCCAATCGGCGGGTCAAAAAACTTTAAAGTATGTGGTAGTTATGGGGGTACCTAGAGAACATTTTCCCAAAATATGGGAAATGCACGATTATTTTTAAGGAAATTATGATTTCTTTTTCAAATACTGAAGAAACGTTCGAAGTCAAACTTTAGCTTCTGGATCACTCCCAATCGGCGGGTCAAAAAACTTTAAAGTATGTGGTAGTTATGGGGGTACCTAGAGAACATTTTCCCAAAATATGGGAAATGCACGATTATTTTTAAGGAAATTATGATTTCTTTTTCAAATACTGAAGAAACGTTCGAAGTCAAACTTTAGCTTCTGGATCACTCCCAATCGGCGGGTCAAAAAACTTTAAAGTATGTGGTAGTTATGGGGGTACCTAGAGAACATTTTCCCAAAATATGGGAAATGCACGATTATTTTTAAGGAAATTATGATTTTTTTGTCAAATACTGAAGAAATCAAACTTTAGCTTCTGGATCACTTCCAATCGGCGGTTCATTATAATTTAAAATATGAGTTAATAAGTGAAGGGGGGTACCTCCTGGGGTGTGGCCACTTTATGATCTTTTGTTTTAAAATATTAGATTTTGTATCAATTACTGCATGCATATTCAAAACCAAAGTTTTATCTCTAGACTACTTTCGTCTCTGCGTTGTAATTAAATGATTGGTGTGTTTGTTTATTTTAAAAAGGAGTTTTTTTAGGTGCCATATTGCAAAGAGAAAGAATAGAAACGTGTAATTTTCTAAGTGTATTGGAAATTGACCGTAGATTCAGATTGTATTTTAGCTATACAAAGTATTTATTTGGTCAACTGTAAAATCCAGCTCGGAGAGAAAAATAAATTTAAATCTGAATCTAAATCTAATGCTAACTTCACGGACGTAAAACTAACTAGCTTGCTTTGTGGTGGTAAATGTAAGTTAGACAACTTATTGATTAATTCGGAAGAATTTTTAACTGAATGTTTTGGTTTATAATCGAAACTGGTAACTATATTATTTAGTATTTTTGCTAGCATATGGTTGGGTGCATTTATGAATGATACCACTGGTCTAATGGGCATGTTGGGTTTGTGTATTTTTAATACACCGTATAGTTTTGGTGGTTGTGGATTTGGATTTACTATTTGTCTTTTTTGATAATCTGTTAAACAAACATGGCAATCTAATGTTTGTTTTAATTCTTTTTGATAATTTTTGGTTAAAGTTTTTAAGTTTGAATTGGTTATGAAATCATTTATTTTTTGTATAAGGTATAAGGTTAAAATAAATAAATATTGTTAAAGTAATTAAGTATTTTATATACAGATATTTTTATTTTGTATTAAAACACTTGTAATAATACCTTATTCCTCTGCAAAACAATTAAAAATTTTGGTGTTTTTTTTCCTCTTTTTTCACTTTTCATACTCTTTTTCTGATTTATCAAGATTATAAGCGCTTATTTTCAAAAAGTAATGCTTATAAATTCGTGTTCTGCTTATAAGGGAAAGTGTAAGAATAAGACTCAGTTTAGTGTTTAGTTGCAATCATGTTTAGGGGGATAGTCGTTCTCCTTCCCTCCATTTGTTCAACTGATACATATTGTTATTTGGTCTCTAATATTTCTGAATCCGAAACAGTATCCACGAAAATGAAATTTTTATGTCCCATAAGACGAAAGCTTTTGGCTTCTAACTACATTTTACATTTTTGTAGGTGTTGCAATCTGCCTACATATAAATATGAGCAATGAGCATGTTAGCAGTAATCTGATCTCGGGGCTAAAATCGTATAATAAATTATTAACTAAGCAATATGTTTTGCATATTTACAATAATAAATATCCACTAACTATCATAAATATTTTAAAAACCTTTCTTTATGTAGTCATAAGCACAATTTTTGATTTGTTTGGGTTCAAGAACATTGCATTTACAAATGTGAAAAATGTAAATGAGATGAATTTCACATGTAAAAAATTTAATTTATTGGCTGTGCTTAATTAGGAATCTTAAAATTTATTTAATTAGCGCTGTAGAAGGTTGAAATTACTAAACATTAAAAATATGCATAACAATAAATTGGGTTTGCTTTGAAACATTAGAGGTCAAAGTACGCCCTCTAACTTCTGCATCTGCAACACTTTTCTAGGTACTGCAACATGACTACTTCTTTTATTTCTACGAAAAAAAAAATGAATATTAAGTACTATTTACATTTTATTCATTTTTCTTACAAAATGACATACATACTTATTGAACTCATCATCAGATCAGTTGTATTTATACAATCTATATTACGATATAATACAGTTTCGAAGAAATAAATTAAATTTCTACAGGTTGATTCTGAATAAGATAATCTAATTACAAAGCAATACAAAATTTACAAAAAAGTAATACTTTTCTTTTATAAATAAAACCAATTGTAAATTGGCACCGTTTTGATTAGAGTGGGCAGTGTTCTGTTTACATCTTCAATTCGTTTATACAAAATCTCTAAGTAATAATACATTTGTACAAGGCATAATTAATATACGTAGCCACCATTTTCATCGTATTTCTGGCCTGGTGGTGTTGGCGGTTGAGTGACGAATCCCGGCGAACTTGGTTTTCCAGTGGGATAATCCGGGAATGGAATTTTAGGCTTCTCTTTTGGATAACCGGGGAAGGTAGTTGGGGGTCCAACGGGTGGAAAACTTGGTTTACTAGGGGGAAAACCTCCCCCTGGAGTACTGGGTCGACTTGGTGGAAAACCTCCGCCTGGAGGAAAGCCTGTTCCTGGAGTGCTAGGTCTACTTGGTGGAAAACCTCCTCCTGGGGGTTTGCTGGGTGGAAAACCGCCTCCTGGAGGGCTAGGCGGAAATCCGCCTCCTGGTGGGAAACCGCCTCCAGGAGGTTTGCTTGGTGGAAAACCACCTCCTGGGGGTTTGCTTGGTGGAAAACCGCCTGCTGGAGGGCTAGGCGGAAATCCGCCTCCTGGTGGGAAACCGCTTCCTGGGGGTTTGCTTGGTGGAAAACCACCTCCTGGCGGTTTGCTTGGTGGAAAACCGCCTCCTGGGGGGCTAGGCGGGAATCCTCCTCCTGGTGGGAAACCGCTTCCTGGAGGTTTGGTTGGTGGAAAACCACCTCCTGGCGGTTTGCTTGGTGGAAAACCTCCTCCTGGTGGAAAACCACTCCCTGGAGGTTGGCTCGGTGGAAAACCGCTTCCTGGTGTGCTGGGTGGGAAACCACCACCTGGTCTACTGGGTGGAAAACCTCCTCCTGGAGTGCTGGGTGGGAAACCCCCTCCTGGCCTACCTGGCGGTGGTGTAGGGAATGGTATTTTAGGTTGTTCTTTTGGATAACCTGGAAAACCTCCTCCTGGAGGTCTGCTTGGTGGAAATCCGGGAGTACTAGGCGGGAAACCACCTCCTGGCGGTGTTCCCGGTCTGCTAGGCGGAAAACCTCCTCCTGGAGTACTGGGAGGAAAACCGCCCCCTGGTGTGCTAGGTCTGCTCGGTGGGAATCCTCCTCCCGGAGTACTGGGTGGGAATCCCCCTCCTGGAGGTGTGCCCGGTTTACCAGGAGGGAAACCCCCTCCTGGAGTGAAGGGTGGAAGACCTACTCCTGGACTTCCTGGTGGTAAGCCTGGGTAACCTCCTCCTGGAGTGCTTGGTCTGCTTGGCGGAAATCCAGGAGTGCTTGGAGGGAAACCACTTCCTGGTGGTGTACCTGGTCTGCTAGGCGGAAAACTTCCTCCTGGAGTACTGGGTCTGCTAGGTGGGTAACCTCCTCCTGGGGTGCTAGGAGGAAAACCTCCCCCTGGGGTGCTTGGTCTGCTTGGGGGAAAGCCTCCTCCTGGAGTACTAGGAGGGAAACCACCGCCTGGTGTACTTGGTCTGCTTGGTGGAAAGCCCCCACCCGGAGTACTGGGTCTGCTAGGTGGAAAACCGCCTCCCGGTCGTCCTGGATAACCTCCACCTGGTGGCGTAGGGAATGGTACCTTTGGTTTTTCTTTAGGATAACCCGGGAACGTACTGGGAGGGCCGACTGGTGGGAATCCACCGCCTGGAGGTTTACTTGGTGGAAATCCTCCTCCTGGAGGGCTTGGTGGAAATCCTCCTCCTGGTGGGAAACCACCTCCTGGAGGTTTGCTCGGCGGAAAACCTCCACCTGGCGGTTTGCTTGGTGGATAACCGCCTCCTGGAGGGCTGGGAGGAAATCCGCCTCCTGGTGGAAAACCACCTCCTGGAGGTTTACTTGGTGGAAAACCACCTCCTGGTGGTTTGCTTGGTGGGTAACCACCTCCTGGGGGGCTAGGCGGAAATCCGCTTCCTGGTGGAAACCCGCTTCCCGGAGGTTTGCTTGGTGGAAAACTACCTCCTGGTGGTTTGCTTGGTGGAAAACCACCTCCTGGTGTACTAGGAGGATAACCGCCGCCTGGTGGAAATCTATTTCCTGGAGGTTTGCTAGGTGGAAAACCACCTCCTGGAGGTTTACTTGGTGGAAAACCGCCTCCTGGTGTACTAGGAGGATAACCGCCGCCTGGTGGAAAACCACCTCCTGGAGGTTTGCTTGGTGGAAAACCGCCTCCTGGAGGTTTGCTTGGTGGAAAACCGCCTCCTGGTGTACTAGGAGGATAGCCGCCGCCTGGTGGAAAACCACCTCCTGGAGGTTTGCTGGGTGGAAAACCGCCTCCTGGGGGTTTGCTTGGTGGAAAACCTCCTCCTGGGGTACTTGGACGATAACCGTTGCCTGGTGAAAAACCACCTCCTGGAGGTTTGCTTGGTGGATAACCACCTCCCGGAGTACCTGGTTCGCCGGGGTATCCAACCACCGTTTTGGGCGGAGTATTTCCTGCTCCTACGTATGAAGGGTAGGTAGGATTTCCTTCATACCTTACCTATAAAAAGGTTAATTTCAATAATAGGCGTAATTAAACATTAGACAAGAGTATAGCATGAAAGGTACTTCATATATCATGTTAACATCAATAGTTTAATTTAAGCCAAAAATGCTTTTTCAATTACAGCAATTTATTACAATTAATCAAATAAAATAAAATAACGACGATAAATAATGTTACCTGAGCATGAAAACCTGTAGCCCAATCAGCAGTGTACTTGATAACCTGTTTACGACCATCAGGTAACAGTACTTTATATTCGCCCTTAGTAATATCACCATCGCTAATGGCGTTGTGAGAATAGTCGTTACCATATTGAGGCTCTGTTACAGCATAGTTAAAATCGAAAGGCATTCCTGGTTTGTGGTGATGATGATCATGGCCACCATGGTCATGATCATGATGACCATGGTCGTGATCATGATGATCATGGTTGTGATCGTGATGACCGTGGTCGTGATCGTGATGATCATGGTCGTGATCGTGATGATCATGGTCGTGATCGTGATGTCCTGGGCGAGGTACCTAAATAGTAAACATTAAAAAAATAACAAAAATTTGTCGGAAGATGTATAAGAACTTGCATAAACATTATTGATGCCTGTTCCAGTTTTGTCATAATCTCCTGGTCCTGATGGTCGAGGTGTAGGCCTTGTTATTCCAGGCGGGCGAGGTGTTGGTCTTGTTGTTTCCGGTGGTAAATAGGGAGGTCCTGGTTTACTTGGTCCGAAAGGTGGTCTTGAAGGTTGGAATGGAGGAGGGGAAGGATAACTAGGTTGTCTTGGTGGAGATGTCGGATAACCAGGCTGTTTTGGTGGCGGTGTAGGATAACTAGGTGTGGGATAACCAGGCTGTCTTGGTGGGGGTGTAGGATAGCTAGGCGTGGGATAACCAGGCTGTCTCGGTGGGGATGTAGGATAGCCAGGCTGTCTTGGTGGGGGTGTAGGGTAGCTAGGTTGTCTTGGTGGCGGCGTAGGAAAACCAGGCTGTCTTGGTGGAGGTGTAGGATAGCTAGGCTGTCTTGGTGGGGATGTAGGATAGCTAGGTTGCCTTGGTGGAGATGTGGGGTAACTGGGCTGCCTTGGTGGCGACGTAGGATAACCGGGAGGAGAAGTAGGATAGCTGGGTTGTCTTGGAGGAGGTGTAGGGTAGCTCGGCGACAGGGGTGGGCTTATAGGTGGCGGCGGTGTTGGGAAAGGAACTTTGGGTGGGTAACCAGGCTGTTTTGGAGGTAGATATGCATTTAGACCCGCAGCTATGTCACCATATGTTGATAAGATTAAGCAGCAAAATGCTGCTAGTATCTGCAATAATAAAAAAAATAAATAAATAAATATTCATTAATGGTAATTTAAAATAGTAATGATAACTGTAAGAAGAAATTTAAATAGAAAGGATATCTAGACATGCGTGGATATCTATAATTAGGCAGTTCGCAAAGAAAGGACGGAAACTGTCTTGCAAATTCATTTTTAGAATATAAAGGAATTTTCAAGGATGTTGGGTGAGATACATCAGCTTATTATGATCTATGCTCAACTATGTCTATGTTGATAAATGTGTTTAGTTTTTTTTTACAGTCAAGGTCATAACGCCTCAAGGAAGAAGATAATCCGCGATTAAGTAACAGGCGGAAGTATACAAAGAAGAAATGTTAAGTAGTTTAATTGTTACACGAAAATTTAAGAAGATAAAGATTTATTACGCTCGTTTAGAATTAATTTTATTTTATTACGGTGTTGGTAGAAATTACTAAAACAACCTGAAGAAAGCTCAACGTTGTTTTAACTAGTCCTTCCATATATGTACGAGTAAATGGCATTTAGATTTATACCATCAGCAAAAAATTGTTTTGCGAATATGTCAGCAATACAAATCTCATTATTCGTACATTTTTGTTATTCTAAATACCATTTTCCCATGGTTTGAAATTGGCTGCAGTTCACCTTATTGGTAAATACATAATCAATCTTCAATTAAACAATGTTGGACAAACCTTAATCCCGTATTAAGCAGCACCACGTGAAATTTAACTTATGTGGGAATCTTTTACATACTATTAAAAAAGTGTTCGTTATTTTACCTGATTAGCTTAAAAAGGTGTGAGTTGTCATAAAATTAATTAAATACGCTTTAATCTCCTAACGAAATCAGTTAGATAACGCAGTAATTCATGTTATTAAGTACATGGACTTTTCGGTTTAATACGGAAGACACGAATTAAAGACTAATCAACCGAAATAAATTGTTTGGCTTTTGAACTTTCCGTTAGTGGGTCATACTGATAATATTTATGAAATTGGGTGTTTTCTAATTGTCAACAAACTTAAATCGAGGAAATTCCAGATCATAGATCTATAAGAATAGTAAAAACGGAAAACTTTCTAACATTACATTACAAAGTCACTTAATGATGCTTAATGATGCCTACACATTAAACTTAAATAAAACAAAAATAAGAGAATGTCACTTTTGCTTTTAGCTTAACAAAAAGCTGTACCGTGAGAATTACACATGTTTTTATTTCAGCACTGGAAACTTTGGACAAACTTCAGAATTTTAAATCTATGTTAAGTATTTTGAATGATTTTACTTTAACCTACTTATTCTGCAAGTAGAATGAGTTGCGCAACAAGGAAAAATTAAAAGAAAGATCTGTATATTAACGTGAGTACTATGAAATGATGTAACAGTTAACAGAACGCATTCCTGCTGTCATTATAAATCAGCTTGCATGGATCAAGACGGTTCTCATCGCTTAAACCCATATAATATGTTGCATTATAAACGTGTGTATACAAATATAGACCTAGCAATTAATAAAAGAATTTGTAAGTCGAATTCCTTAAAAGGAAACTGGAAATTATACATAAACAACTTTTGCCATTTTCACTTAATTGAAATTATAAAACCTAAAAAGCAATTAGTTATCAAAATTCATCATATTGGTGCACAAGGTTAGTCAAAAGTAAGGAACCGAAACTGAAAGGATAGAAATTTGAATGGTAATAGGATATGGCAATAGGCAACGGTCTTTATCAATAAGTTGGCGACTTTTGTAACATTGTACTATTTTAAGAAACACGGTAGCAAAAACTATATTCAGGCATACTGGTTATGTAAAAACGGTCTAGGTCGTTTGGGTGCGGCTGATTCGGTGCGGCCGTTTGGGCGCAGAGGCGTTTAAGCGCTGGCCATTTTGGCGCAATAGAGAAAGTTATTTAATTTTTTTTTAAATTTATTGAAATGTTAATAGCCACCAATTATTTATTAGCATTTAACACAAGACTCGCAATTTTTAGATAAATATAATTAGCAAAATTAGCAACTTTTCTGACAGATAATAATTTTTTAAGTCTAAAAGAATTGAAAATATCTACTGTCCCTATAGATTTACTACATTTAACAATTTGTTTTTAAAGTTGTATAGTTCAACGATTTTAATACAAACATTGAATTTTCTATAAAATAATCTACAATAAATTACGCTTGCGCCTAAACCTCCCTGCACCTAAACGGTTTGCGCCAAAAACGTCCCTGCGCCAAAACGTACCTGCGCCAAAACGTACCTGCGCCAAAACGTCCTGGCACCAAAACGTGCCTTCGCCGAATCGTGCCTAACTAACTTTAAAAACACACATTTGCCAAACTGCCCTTGAAGAAATACTTCACCGATGCAATTATAAAACGTATAAGATACATCTGGTATATATAATAACCGCCAGAAGATACTCTAGGCAGGGAAATGCCAGCATGCAAATGTCGCCAAAAATCAAAAAATTATCAACACCATTTTGTTTGCCAATGAAGCTATTTTCTGTTAAAATGTGTTGGCAAATACAAGTATTATAGGTCTCATGAAAATCCCCAATGGATGGAAGAAATGTGCGCTCAAAATTTACGAAAACACAACGTCTGGGTAGGCAGGAATTCCAGCAGGTTTTGTTATAATTTTTGTAAGGCTTTGAGAACACAATTTTACTTGATTTAAGAACAAGTTCAGGGCGTTTTTTGCATACCGGATGTAAACGAATCATGGCTTTATCTTTTTTCTTTTCTTATCAATTTACACAAATTAAATTTGGCAAATTTATCTTTTAGTAATTTTACGAATTGGTAAAAGCAGAATCCAAAAAATACCGAATAAACTCGTCAATAAATTTATAAGAATTCCAAATAAAAACGGTTTTTCAATTTTCGTTTAATTTTAAAATTCTGTAAAGTCTAAAATTTGATTGATTCATTTAGTAGGACAAAAAGGCGCGTAAATTTAAAGTAGAACTGTTACGTTTAGTTACAATTAGGCAATTTGTCGAGCTTAAGTGCTTCATTGTTTTTCTGCAATTTAAAAAAATTATTTTTTTAATCTAAAACTTCTACTCGTCCATAGGAAGTGGCGCGCATAAACCTGCAAAACACTTATAGCACAACGGCGCCACCTCGTATAAACGAGTAGAAGCTTTATGTTTACAAAAATAATTTTTCTGGACTTTATAAAATTGTTTTTTCAGATTTAACACATTTAAAATACATTTTTTTACAATATAATTTTTTTCCTAAAATTAAATAAAAACTTATCAAAATTTTGATTATGAAGTCACTGAATAAACTTTGCCAAAAATTTTAAATACCACTATTAAAACTACGATACGTTTTCAATTAGAAAACAACCATATTCAATAATATTAGGAGAAAATTTAGGATTATAGGACATGAAAATACATTTAAAGTCAATTTTAGGACAATTCGCATTATAAACAGAATGTTAAAATTAATTGGCATTAATTCAGTCATTGGACTGGTAAAAGAAAGCACATCTAACGGCTACCTCGATCTCCAGACCTTATCCTTTTAATTTTTTTCTGTGGGGTAATTTAAACTTGAAATTATATCAATACAGAAAATCGTGCCAGAAAATGGAAAATACCCCCGGAATGGCTACAAATTTTGGTAAATAATTTTTATAAACAGCTTGAATACCGACAAGCAGTTGAAGGTGGTCAATGTGGACATTTCTTTTTGCCACCGCAAAACTGCATACTATTTTAGTAAACCTTTTTTTCAAAAGTTTTCTTATGTAACTCCAATAAAATGTGACACTAGTTTAAAACAATATAGTAAAATCGTTCAGTAATTAAAATAAAATAAGTGATTGTCCGTTGAAAAATATGTTGATGGCGTGATTACTTAAAAACCATTGCATACAAAAATGTTTGGATACGTTGTCAAATAGCTTAAAATTGGTACGTTAACTTTTGTTAAGGGTATTCTCTGTAGAAGTATTATTTACGCTAAAATATACTGTTTCCAAACTTGTGGGTAACCCTTCCTATATATGAACCGTCAAAAAATATATATATTGTAATGTCTACATTTTTTTTGGTCAGAAAAGCTATTCAAAATGTATTTGCAAGTGATTTTTTTTTAGTTTTATGTAAACTGAAAAATTGGAAATTTGATCATACATGGTAAAAAAAATAAGGTCTTCAGCTAGAGTTTTCAATTCACCATGGTCTTGATTTGGAAAATACATTTTTGCTTCATTTATGTCCAGAAATGTTTTTTTTTTCTTAAATTTGCAGTAATCCGTTAGAATATTCTAACATCATGAAAGCAATAATAATTTTCATGACAGACCAGAAATAAAATTGTTTTCAATACTTTAAATGAGCCACAGTTCTAAGATTGAGCCATTCTATACATTTATTACCTACTACAAGCATAATATGACAGTGGGCCATGAAATTCTTTATAACTTTTCTCGTTTCAAGAAAATCACAAAAACATCATCTTCAGGGTGAACACTTACAAAACGTTAATGTTAAGACGAAATATACTAAAATGTAGTTAATACCTCTGCCTATATCTGCCCAGAAGGGTAAGTGGGAAAAATTCCGGAAAAATACCCGCAGAACAAAATACCACCAGGAATAAGGTTATCAATGTTGCAAAATCTTATTTCTAAAATGCATTCACTTTTTAAAACCACAATACCTAAAAAAATACTAAAAAATTGTATAATTCTGTTATATAACTATTTTGATTATTGTATTTATGAAACTACAAAAAATAAACTGAAAAACAGTCGCAGCTCTTTAAATTTAAGTTTACTATTCTAAAAAGCTAAGAGGTCGTATGGCGCGCGGGTCCTGTTCTCCTAACCAAATTAGGGACCGAGCAATCGGGAAAAGAAAAAAAAGCTTGGCGTCTTCTAGCGGTCTTATTTTATATCGGAAAAACTAAAATCACACACCGCTGTAAAGTCCGAAACGAGGACTACCATTCCCTTACTTCTATTTTTGATATCGAACAAAAACCATTTTACCCCCACTCCCGCCCATTCTCCTGCCGATGCGATTTTGTTTCAATATGGTGCAAACAAAGTATTAAATTTTTTTTACGATTTTACAGCCCTACTTCGGGCACTTAGTTGGGTTGGAAGTACCCGAAACGGGTGCTCCCTGGAGCAAAACTTAGAGCCCCGGGGAACCTTTTTGCAAAGTCCTTGCAAAAATCGAACGACAAATGTAAAAACATATTTATACCCGCCTTGTGAATACTTAAAAAATAAAAATATCAGCAATAAATATTGAACCTAATATGTTTAGTGTTTATTATAGTGAAAGTTCAGGATCACATAACGGTAACTTAAAATGAAAAGTAAACTATTTAAACAAACAAATTCTACTAACATATCTGAACAATTAATTAAGCAAAGCCTATTACAGAACAAATATTAATTTAATGGGAGTATAGGTTTAGTTAGTACAATATATTGTTCTGTGATGCAGTTTGTGCGCGTATTATGCAGAATTATATTCCAAATCTAGTATTGAACCAAGTAGGCTTCTTATTCGATGCGTGCATGCGGCACAAAGTTTGGAATGTAAATTAACTGAAAGCAGTCGGTTTGCAATCAAATAAAATTTTATTTGCAGTCGCCTATGAAACAAACGCGGCATGTCGATGATTAGCTTGCCAATCGTGTTATCGTGGTTGCGCGGTTTATTACTTTCACGTAATTGTTCATATTTAACATTTTTAAACATTTAGCAAGTGAGCATTGTAAATTATTTTTAATAACAATTATTTTTTTTACTAACATACATGATAAATTGCAGTTGGGAACCGTGACCTATTTAAATCACATAAACATGTTCGTTTAGTAGTAAAGGCGTGGGTTTGTAATCTGGCGGCCTCAGTTTAAATCCCGTGGCAGACCTGTTCTTTTTCTTAATTTTTAAAATTTTTTTGACATCTGTTATCTTATCTTGCGCTATGCCTATAATTTATTTTAATTTTTATCTTTGTTTTATTTAAAAAAAGAGGCAGCTTAAATTACGTTTTTGTTTAATTTAAAATTAAAACTTTAAACAACCAAAACGGCATGAGCAACAAAACAATTAAATATCACAATAAAAGTTGAAAATGTTGTTCATTCGGTTCTAGGCATAAACGAACTCGTTTTTTCATGTTTTCACAACTCTTAAATAAAAAAAAATAAGAAAAGAGAATAGGTCTGGCATGAAATTCAAACTGGGACCGCTAGATTATAAGACCGCGGCTTTACCGCTAAACTAATATGGTGTTTACAATTTTTGTATTATGTGCCACGGTTGCCAACTCACGTTTATCACGCGTAAAATAAAAATAATAAGTATTAAGAATAATTTACAATGCTAACTTGCCAATTGTTTAAAATGTGAAACGAAGATAAAGTAATAATCCACGCAACTAAAATAACAGATCCACGATTTGTAAACTAATCATGGTATATCTATTGCGCTTGTTTCATAGGCGACTGCGATTAAATTATTATTCAAACGCTCTGTATAATAGACGCGTGCAGACGTGGCTTGTTGCAGCGAGGGTTCGGCGGCAGTCGGTGGTGAAACAGGTGGAAGAGATAGGATATAATATATAGGGAGACCACTGGACACCCGTGGTCAATAACATGTTTTATCTATACTAAATCCCTCTGTTTCAACTTTAAGTGACCGCGCATTCAGTAAGATGTCTTACATCTCGGCTCATGTTATATCATTATTTTTTTTACAATAAATATACTACCATTGTGTAAAAAAAGCAAGTCCACGGGTTCAGCTAGTTTTATGAATTAATTTGCGATCGCTTTAATTCTTGTAATAATAAATTTTAGTGTTTGTTATTTCAACTAGAGCTTTTAATATTTGAGTCAATAAAATGTCGAATTTGTAAACATGATCGTCCACTATTGCAAATAGCAGAGCAAAATATCTTTGAGTTGTTTTGTATACTGTAAAGACCCGCTTAGATTTATTTTCAGAAACCAACAGACAGAACCACATTATTTCGTAGAGACATTAACAGTCTGTTCCCGTTATAAGTGTTCGTTGGTTTAATTCTTATTTTTGTTGCTAATTTGTTTGTCTATTAATTTTGTCCGCATGAGTAAGCATTTGTCCAATTATTGCCTTTACTTATCATATCATTACAATCATACTTATATTTTTTGTATTCACATAACTCGCGATAAACAAACGCTATTTCTAATAAAATTGTAATACTGTTCTAATGCTTTTATAATAATAATGGTCTGTTATTAAACGAAATTATATCAAACGTACTGTGTGAGATTTCCGACTCGCCAGAATGAAAGTAGGCCATACATAATCAAATTATATCAACAGTAGTGACAGCATCGTAAACATTAGCTGAATACAATCAATAAACTAAGCAGAGATGTAAGGGCCTGTCCTTGTGTTATGGTGATAAGCTTTGTCGAGATGCAAAAGCCCGTCGTCTTGTTATGGTGAGACAGTTAAAGATTTAATATATAGAAGATAGATAGGTAGATGCACAGACGAGAGTAAATACAAAATTTTTAAAAAACCTGTATATTCCAAAACTAATTAATAGATACAGACAGTACTTTGCAAAATATGTCTGCCTAAAGGTAATTTGTAAACGCTGCTGATTATGTAATACTCGACAATATAAAAATTATTAATCCAGTCTCACTTTACGTTCAAAACTGACACATTGTCCAGAAAATTAATATCTAAGACTGAGATACAGACCGAACTTTTGTAAGTACACTTGTGCAAAAACCTATCCAAATTTTTTTTTTAAATATAACATTAAAAAAAATAAACATTAAACTACACCACGCCCACTTAGTACTTAAAAACATGCTGTATTGTCTAAAACACACAATACTCATATACAAACAGGTGGTTATTTCCTTATTAAGTTTGCCCAAAAATTTATTTGTATTTTTTTGATTTTAAATTCATCCAAAGTATGTAATATAAATATAAATAATATACAGTATGTTTACAAAAAAAGGTCTACGCGGAACCAAACCCAAAAATGTTGGTTATGAATGTATAGAAATCATAACATCAAAATAAGCCACGCCCACTATATGTTCCAAAAATGTCATCTAGATAGGCCCCGCCCACTTTCAATGAAACAGCTGGTTATATCATCTAGAAAACGACAGTTGATATTTTCAATTTAATGATACGTTATTGCCATAGATACAAAGTTGTCTTTCAAAATAATAATGGTGATATTATTACTAAAATAACAATTTTACATTTTACAAATACAGTGGTGTAGCAACCACTTGGAGGTAATTTGATTGTGTAAAACGTAGAATTTGTTCATGTAATTAATACGAGCAAAAATGTGCCTAATGAACACGTTTTACCGATTATAACAAAGCGTGTATTAGACGGATGGAATTACCCCAATAAGCGCTTCATTCATTCATTAACTTTAAATTAGCGTCGACCTACTTGGACGACATCATAATAACAACCCTCGCTAGTTTTAGAAATGTCATCGTTCGTTTTATAAATCGCGCTGTGCTAATGGGCAAAATGTATAGGAAAAGTTCATCCATCGCCATCGTTGTTGCATGACCTAACCGGATGCATAGTTGAAATAATCGTGATCACAACCCGCTTGCTTGTTGGATGCTGCATAGGTTAAGGTTGCCCACCAACACCACAATGAACGGAAGGATCACTTTCTACAGTACTTATTCTCTTTCTTATTAACCATATCATGATGCAGATTTTGTCGGTAGCCGATTGACTACCGTTTTATCGACTTCATCGCTATAAATAATTCACTAAATTGCCGTTTTTTGTTTGTTAATTAATTAATGATGTTTTCGGATGGCTTTTAGCTTCAAGGTAAGACGTAAGCGCAGAATGTGCAAGTCAGAGATGCGCCTCGAAAAACTTTGCGCCTTGGGCAATAGCCCATACGTATCAATAATCACACTGTTTGTTCTCTTACGATTAAAATAGAAGATTGTAAACACATGTTTTTGTTTCAAATTGTTGTTACAAGATATACGGACTTGCCTCAAGCTGGTTATGATCAAAAACATTATTGTTCCAAAAGCAAATAGTTACGCAACTTTTTTTATCTTGAATCATGAGCAGCTGCCTGAAAATACCCCTTCCTTTACTGTTTATTTTAAATTGTGAACATTTATCTTTTTTTTTGATAGTGACTTTTATGTTTAAACTGACTAAAATGCCCCATTTTTATCTTCTCTACAATTAATTTAGATTCAGCAAACTTTTTAACCTTAAATAGTCCCTAAGTAAGTGTGTAGACATACTTCTTAATTTAGTGTTATTTTTAAGGTGTGCAAATTTACTCTTTCTGTCATTGTGTGTAATATAAAATGTAGCTGTGTGGACATATTTACTGTTAATTTTAAAGTGTGTGAAATTGGGCATTTTGATCTTCTATTTAATTAATTTAGATTCAACGATTTATTAAAACAGAAAGATTTGATAAGTGTGTGGACATACCCTTATATTTATTGTAAAAATTTTAAATGTGCAAACTTTCCCCTTTTTTTTTTGATAGCGAATTTTATCTTTAAAGTAACCTAAATTAGGCATTTTTAACTTCCCTGCAATTAATTTAGACTCAGCAATTTTTGTAATAATAAGAAATTGGAGTAAATATACCTTTTTATTTATTGTTAAATTTAAAATGTGCAAACTTTCCCCTTTTTTGATAGCGAATTTTATCTTTAACGTGACCCAAGTTGGGCATTTTTTATCTTCCCTGCAATTAATTTAGATTTAGCAATCTTATTAATTAGAAATAATTGGTGTGGACATACCATTTTAGTTAGTGTAAAATTTTAATTTGTGCAAAATTTTAGCTTTTTTTGATAGCAAGTTTCACCTTTAGAGTGGCCTAAATGGAGCATTTTTATCTTCTCTAAAATTAATTTAGGTTTTGCCATTTTTTAAATCAGAAATAATTGGTAAGTGTGTGGACATACCCTTTTATTTATTGTTAAATATAAAAAGTGCTAACTTTCTCTTAAATTGTGCATTTTTATCTCCCCTGGATTAATTTAGGTTCAGCAATTTTTTTAATCAGAAGTGATTGGTATGTAAGTGGACATACCTTTCTATTTCTTGTTAAATTTAAAATGTGTAAATTTTCCCCTTTTTTAATAGCGAATTTTATCTTTTAAGTAGCCTAAATAGAACATTTTTATCTTCTCTGCAATAAATTTAAATTCATCAATATTTTTAATTAGAAATAATTGATAAAAGTGTAGACATACCCTTTTATTTATTATTAAATTTAAAATGTGCAAACTTTACTCTTTTTTGATAGCAAATTTTATCTTTAAAGTGACTATAATGGGGCATTTTTAACGTCTCTGCAATTAATTTAGATTCAGATATTTTTTTAATCAGAAATTATTGGTAAGTGTGTGGACACACCCTTTTATTTATTGTTAAATTTAAAATGTGCAAATTCTCCCTTTTTTTATTAGCGAATTTTATCTTTCAAGTAGCCTAAATGGAACATTTTTATCTTCTCTGCAATAAATTTAAATTCACCAATATTCTTAATCAGAAATAATTGATAAAAGTGTAGACATACCCTTTTATTTATTATTAAATTTAAAATGTGCAAACTTTACTCTTTTTTGATAGCAAATTTTATCTTTAAAGTGACTATAATGGGTCATTTTTAACGTCGCTGCAATTAATTTAGATTCAGCTATTTTTTAAATGAGAAATAATGAGTAAGTGTGTGGACATACCCTTTTATTTATTGTTCGATTTAAATTGTACGAAATTTCCCTTGTTTTCTGATAGCAAATTTCATATTTAAAGTGGCTAAAATGAGGCATTTTTATCATTTCTGTAATTAATTTAGATTCAGCTATTTTTAAATCAGAAATAATTAGTAAGTGTGTGGACATACCCTTTTATTTATTGTTAAATTTAAAATGTGCCAACTTTCCTTTCTTTTTCATAACAAATTTTATCTTTAAAGTGACTAAATGGAGCATTTTTATCATTTCTGTAATTAATTTAGATTCAGCAATTTTTAAATCAGAAATAATTAGTAAGTGTGTGGACATACCCTTTTAATTATTGTTAAATTTAAATTGTGCAAAATTGCCCTTGTTTTTTTTGTGATAGCGAATTTTATCTTTAAAGTGACTAAAATAAGTCATTTTTATCATTTCTGTAATTAATTTAGATTCAGCAATTTTTAAAATCAGAAATAATTAGTAAGTGTGTGGACATACCCATTTATTTATTGTTAAATTGAAAATGTGCCAACTTTGCTCTTTTTTCATAGCAAATTTTATCTTTAATGTGACTAAAATGGAGCATTTTTATCATTTCTGTAATTAATTTAAATTCAACAATTTTTTAAATCAGAAATAATTAGTAAGTGTGTGGACATACCCTTTTATTTACTGTTAAATTTAAAATGTGCCAAATTTGCTCTTTTTCATAGCAAATTTTATCTTTAAACTAACTATAATGGGGAATTTTTAACGTCTCTGCAATTAATTTAGATTCAGCTATTTTTTTAATCAGAAATAATTGGTAAGTGTGTGGACACACCCTTTTATTTATTGTTAAATTTAAAATGTGCAAATTCTCCCCTTTTTTAATAGCGAATTTTATCTTTTAAGTAGCCTAAATACAACATTTTTATCTTCTCTGCAATAAATGTAAATTCATCAATATTTTTAATTAGAAATAATTGATAAAAGTGTAGCCATACCCTTTTATTTATTATTAAATTTAAAATGTGCAAACTTTATTCTTTTTTGATAGCAAATTGTATCTTTAAAGTGACTATAATGGGTAATTTTTAACGTCTCTGCAATTAATTTAGATTCAGCTATTTTTTTAATCAGAAATAATTGGTAAGTGTGTGGACACACCCTTTTATTTATTGTTAAATTTAAAATGTGAAAATTCTCCCTTTTTTATTAGCGAATTTTATCTTTCAAGTAGCCAAATGAAACTTTTTAATCTTCTCTGCAATAAATTTAAATTCAACAATATTCTTAATCAGAAATAATTGATACAAGTGTAGACATACCCTTTTGTTTATTATTAAATTTAAAATGTGCAAACTTTACTCTTTTTTGATAGCAAATTTTATCTTTAAAGTGACTATAATGGGGCATTTTTACCGTCTCTGCAATTAATTTAGATTCAGCTATTTTTTAAATGAGAAATAACGAGTAAGTGTGTGGACATACCCTTTTATTTATTGTTCGATTTAAATTGTACGAAATTTCCCTTGTTTTCTGATAGCGAATTTCATATTTAAAGTGGCTAAAATGAGGCATTTTTATCATTTCTGTAATTAATTTAGATTCAGCTATTTTTAAATCAGAAATAATTAGTAAGTGTGTGGACATACCCTTTTATTTATTGTTAAATTTAAAATGTGCCAACTTTGCTTTCTTTTTCATAACAAATTTTATCTTTAAAGTGACTAAATGGAGCATTTTTATCATTTCTGTAATTAATTTAGATTCAGCAATTTTTAAATCAGAAATAATTAGTAAGTGTGTGGACATACCCTTTTAATTATTGTTAAATTTAAATTGTGCAAAATTGCCCTTGTTTTTTTTGTGATAGCGAATTTTATCTTTAAAGTGACTAAAATAAGTCATTTTTATCATTTCTGTAATTAATTTAGATTCAGCAATTTTTAAAATCAGAAATAATTAGTAAGTGTGTGGACATACCCATTTATTTATTGTTAAATTGAAAATGTGCCAACTTTGCTCTTTTTTCATAGCAAATTTTATCTTTAATGTGACTAAAATGGAGCATTTTTATCATTTCTGTAATTAATTTAAATTCAACAATTTTTTAAATCAGAAATAATTAGTAAGTGTGTGGACATACCCTTTTATTTACTGTTAAATTTAAAATGTGCCAAATTTGCTCTTTTTCATAGCAAATTTTATCTTTAAACTAACTATAATGGGGAATTTTTAACGTCTCTGCAATTAATTTAGATTCAGCTATTTTTTTAATCAGAAATAATTGGTAAGTGTGTGGACACACCCTTTTATTTATTGTTAAATTTAAAATGTGCAAATTCTCCCCTTTTTTAATAGCGAATTTTATCTTTTAAGTAGCCTAAATACAACATTTTTATCTTCTCTGCAATAAATGTAAATTCATCAATATTTTTAATTAGAAATAATTGATAAAAGTGTAGCCATACCCTTTTATTTATTATTAAATTTAAAATGTGCAAACTTTATTCTTTTTTGATAGCAAATTGTATCTTTAAAGTGACTATAATGGGTAATTTTTAACGTCTCTGCAATTAATTTAGATTCAGCTATTTTTTTAATCAGAAATAATTGGTAAGTGTGTGGACACACCCTTTTATTTATTGTTAAATTTAAAATGTGAAAATTCTCCCTTTTTTATTAGCGAATTTTATCTTTCAAGTAGCCCAAATGAAACTTTTTTATCTTCTCTGCAATAAATTTAAATTCAACAATATTCTTAATCAGAAATAATTGATACAAGTGTAGACATACCCTTTTGTTTATTATTAAATTTAAAATGTGCAAACTTTACTCTTTTTTGATAGCAAATTTTATCTTTAAAGTGACTATAATGGGGCATTTTTACCGTCTCTGCAATTAATTTAGATTCAGCTATTTTTTAAATGAGAAATAACGAGTAAGTGTGTGGACATACCCTTTTATTTATTGTTCGATTTAAATTGTACGAAATTTCCCTTGTTTTCTGATAGCGAATTTCATATTTAAAGTGGCTAAAATGAGGCATTTTTATCATTTCTGTAATTAATTTAGATTCAGCTATTTTTTAAATGAGAAATAATTCGTAAGTGTGTGGACATACCCTTTTATTTATTGTTAAACTTAAATTGTGCGAAATTTCCCTTGTTTTCTGATAGCGAATTTTATCTTTAAAGTGACTAAAATAAGGCATTTTTATCATTTCTGTAATTAATTTAGATTCAGCAATTTTTAAATCAGAAATAATTAGTAAGTGTGTGGACATACCCTTTTAATTATTGTTAAATTTAAATTGTGCGAAATTTCCCTTGTTTTTTTTGTGATAGCGAATTTTATCTTTAAAGTGACTAAAATGAGGCATTTTTATCATTTCTGTAATTAATTTAGATTCAGCAATTTTTAAAATCAGAAATAATTAGTAAGTGTGTGGACATACCATTTTATTTATTGTTAAATTTAAAATGTGCCAACTTTGCTTTTTTTAAATAACAAATTTTATCTTTAAAGTGACTAAAATGGCGCATTTTTATCATCTGTCAATTAATTTAGATTCAGCAATTTTTTAAATCAGAAATAATTAGTAAGTGTGTGGACATACCCTTTTAATTATTGTTAAATTTAAATGTGTACAAATATGCCACTTTATTTAATGTAATTTTGATTTGTTCAGTAACTAAAATGGCCATTTCCTTTTCTCTAAAATAAATTTAGTATAATTAACTTTTCTTTTAATAATTAATTGCTAATTGAGTGGACATACCCGAAATGACCCATGCTTAGCTTTTCTACAATTGACTCAGATTCAGCAAGTTTTATTTTAAAGCTTAAATTTTAGGTATCTGTGGGGATATACCGTTTCGCTTTTAGTTTGTTTAAAAATGTGCGAATTTTTACCCCTTTTTTGATTACGATTTTGATCTTACAAGTGTCAGAAATGCCCTATTTTACCTTTCCTGCTACTAATTCAGATTTAACAAACTTTTTAATTTCTAATAATCGGTAGCGGTTTAGACATACCCTCTTACTTTAGTGTTTATTAGCAGATTTGCAAATGTACCTCTCTTTTATTACCAGTTTGATTGGAGACAAAATAAAGCAGGGAAACGATAAATTTCTAATTCAACCAATACCTGACTGTAATTCATAAGTAATTGTTTTGCAATTTTTGTCTGTCTTTAAATGTGTGAATTTACCCCCTTCTGTTGCAGCATACGCAGTTTTTCAAAAAAGTTGAACTATATGCGAAATGCATAGAAAATTATATTTTTCCATATTTCAGGTCCGCAGGATACTGTAACTAAAAAACTGTATTATTGTTAATAGCTGTAATTAGTGACGTTTAATAAAAAAATTTTAACATTTAAAATTAAGCAAACATCAATAAATTTTAATAAATTTAACCCCAAAGTAACTATAGCATATTTTGATGACTTTGGAGCGACGTGATTCAGGCTGCCAATCTTGGAGAGACAAATTTTTTGGTTTAATTTTTTTTGTTTATTTAATTTGCACAACAGTTCTACGATACAATTGTAAAAATATAAAAAGAATTTGTAAGTAAATTATAAATTTAATACCTCAGGTAATGAAATAATTTAATTGGAAGCTATTTTATCGTTATAATATAATTCAACCTTAAAACTATAGTTATACAAATATAAAAAAAAGTCCAAAAATTACATAAACAACAAAACAAATTAACAAAAAAGTATGTACCACCCAGGATTGGAACCCGGGGTTTCTGCTTAGAAGACAGCATTAATCTCGTCGCTACAACGTCATCTGAATATGTTGTTGTTACTCTGGTATTAAAAAAGAAACGTGTTGCATTTATTAATATTTATTTAGAATTTTGTTTAATTCTAAATGTCAAAATTATTATTTTTTGCGTCAACGGCACTAATAACACTTAATAACAATAATAGATACAATTTAAATTCTTAGACAAAGTATCCTGGGGATATAAAGTATGGAAAAATATAGTTTTCCATTCATTTTGCATATATTTCAACTTTTCTGGGAAACAAAATAAGAAAATATTTCGGTTTTTCATTTATTCCGGAAATACTTCAGATACTGCCAATTTTAATAAACTTTCAGTCATTGCTTAGTGTGCGAGTTTACCCCTCCTTTATTGTGTCTTCAATTGTTAGTTAACGAAGTGACTTTAATGCCCTGTTCTTTATCTATCAACAATGACTGCAGATTCAAGAGATTGTTCTTAATCTGTGGTAAGTGCTGATTCTACATGCATGTCGTTTCATTCAATACATACTTTTGTATTCAGCAGATTTGTTTGCTCTTAGGTAATTGGTAGGTGTGTGTGTGTGTGTGTGTGCGGGCATACCCCTTCCTGTATTACAGTAAGTTGTGATCATGAACCAAATGACGGAAATGCCCCACTTTCAATTAGTTAAGAGTCGCGTTAATCTCAGCAGGATTGTTTGAACCCATCCCTAATTGCTAAGTGTGCAGACATACCCGTACTGCGGCTTTACAAACAGACCAAATGACACAATAGATGATGTATGGATGCAAATGTGATTCGTTCAAAAGTTCGGAATTTCGACCTAACCCTAATTGCACACGAATGACCAAGGTTGCGACGAACAACAATCTTCTAATAAATCAAATAATTTCACACGAAAGATCCATCCGCAATTTACATGTTAAATGCAAGGCCACGACCATAAGTAGGTTAGAATAACAATTATTATTGGTCGTTGAAGAAAAACCGTTTAATCTTTAATATGAAACAAAGCAAAAGGCGCAGCTTCACTATCAAATGTCAGGTAGGTCGTGAACTGGAATATTAAACTTAACACTCCGAATTAAATTAAATCCGCCCATTAACATATATATATACTAATTAATTATAGCGATTGATGTGATGAAACACGACTTTAGTTCTTCTTTGTTCTTTATTTACCGCTGTTAACTTTTAAATCATAATTAATTCTCGTAAATCATTACGGGTATTAGTAGTAAAGGTGAAACAGCCCATTGATTAGTTCCCTCTCGTAATTGCCGTGAAAGAAGTACCTAATTACGTCACGGCGTGTAACAAACATGGAAATGAAATGCACATTATTGGGTTGCGACGACGACATTTTTGAACAGTTCTCTCCTCCTTCATTTTGACTTTAATGCACAAATGTATTTACACTCTACGTGACATTAAAATGTTATAGAAGACTAATGTTTTTGCAAATATCACCGTTACAATGACATGCGCAACCTTCACGGTTTTGGAAGCGCGCAACAATAATTTTTATAGCTTTTTGTATCTAATTAATCAATCATCGTGTACTCAACATACCATAAAATATTTTTATCTGAGAGAAAAGTCAAAATATTATACACAAATTCAGTATTAACAAATATCCAATTATTTCACATGTAGAAAAGGCGCGTTTCTTTGATGTACAAAGGTGACGAAAAACCCACAAAAGATCATTCACTTAACAATCTCTTTAAATCAAAAGGAAATGTATAGAAATTATTGCTAGTTCTAGGTGTGCGGACTTACACCACCTTTACAAAAGCAGCTATGTTATAAACAAAATGACATAATAATAAATGTAAAAATCGAGTTTTTTTGCACAGATGTGCAAGTCTAGGTGAGCAAGTACAACAAACCTTTTAAATTTTTTTAATTTTGCATTTTAAAAATTCTTTTACCGAACATCCTTCAAAATCCATTAAATCCTATAATAAAAAAAAATGTATAGATTGGGATTTATGTAACAACAAAAGCAAAAGACATTGAAAAAATTTGAAATGGTAACTCAACGGTATCATGATGCGAAATGCCAATTTTTTTTCACTGATTCGAATTTAGTAATAATGATTAACATTTGAAGGATCTTAGAAGAATGAAAGGTTATTATTGATAAACAGAAAAAAATAGTTGAGACCGATGCGTGGGTTTAAATGCAAGAATTTATCTGAAATTAAAATCCCATTCTGCATTATTTAGCAATGAATTTAGAAACTGTCAAGTACGCGTGTCTCTTAAATTATTGAAGCTTTTAGCAAAATGTTTTAAAAATCAGTATATTACTGTGTGAAAACACTTTATTTATTGAGGTGTGATTTTAAAACCAACTTTAACAAAGTATGTAAAAATACTATTAATATTTATTTTTTCAGAAAATTCACGCAAAGGTTACATTTACCCCACTTCAAATAGAAATAATCCATCAAATAGAAGTTTAATTCAATGTGTTGTATTTCTTCGAATGTACTGAAGTCAAATTAAAACCGTTTACTGTACTCAGACTAAGGTAAGTATCTAAGGAGGGCTATAAATTGAGGTTGTCAATTTTCAAATTTTTTATATTAAGCGGAATCTTGAAATCATAACCCTGTTTCTGGAAAAACAGAGCTCCGTTGGTTTTCGTAACCGAACAATTACAGCCGGTTTTCGTGAACGGTTGTCGTTTATTGGTTATGATCGTTTATAACTTGTTATGGCTTATGATCGGTTCAGTTATGACCGGTTACCAGTTATGAGCTTTTGTTCGTTATAACCGGTTATCGCTTATAACATGGTATTGTTATTCGTAGCGGTGGGGTGTCCCAACACACGTAGAAATAAAGAAAACACAAATTACAGGTACAAAAATAATAGTACACAGCTCAGGGAGATGTACTGGGGTGGTGAAGTTAGGTACACGAGTAGACCCGCAACTAGGGTACTCAGTAAAACGTTAAAGATGAAGTGGTATCCTTCGCAACTAGGGGATAGTGTAAAAGTTTCTCAGTTGCAACTAACCAAGAAACTCTAGCGTGAGAATTCTACCGCAACTAGAAGATTTCTAAGGTGAGAGGTTGTTCCGCACCTAGAAGATCTCTGATTTCCATTGAAGAGGGGTTTCTATTTATAGGAAGAGAAAATTAACGATAACCAATCAAAGGAGTTAATTTTTCCGTAGTTCTAACGGTTTTAAACAAATTCAGACCGCTAGAATACTAAAATGCACAAAAAAAGAGGCGTAACTATGGTCAACATACATGTAGGCGCGGCCATTTGGAACGACAAGCAATATTATTAATTAATTTTAAATATGTGAAAAGGTGACCGTATCGGTTATCTGTAAGCAAAGGTTATCGGTTACTACCGATTATGGATAAATATAAATGAGCAACTGTGAGAAAATTCAAATAAAGAAAATTCAAAACCCTTTAGTTCTCACAAGAACTTTTGTACTCTAAATGTACATTTCGACTGCTAAGCAGTCATCATCAGTAGAAAAAACAAAAAAAGAAGAACTCGATGCATGGGAAAGTAGATTTATTTACAAATTCAAAGACCACATTTTAAATCAAGATTCCGGCTTAATTCCAAATTCATCATTACTTAAGTTCAACGCACGCACGGCTAATAGAACCGAGGATTCACGAAACCATAAAAACAGACGCACGCATCGACAATGCGTGAGTTCTGACTTACCAAGCACGAGGGACGTTTCTGCAGCGTAACTGTGATTTCAGTTTTCGCCGTAGTTCTTCTTTTTTGTGTTTTTCTACTGATGATGACTTCTTAGCAGTCGAAATGTACATTTAGAGTACAAAAGTTCTTGTGAGAACTAAAGGGTTTTGAATTTTCTTTAACCGATTATGGGTTATGACAGCGTAAATGTTTTTTTTAAATCAATGCTACTCGTTTCAGTACTTTTATATCGGCTAGCAGTTTCTAGTCAAACATTTGCAAAGCTCATACGTTCAAGAAATACTGAGTAGCTGCACGGATACACGTGTCTCGAGATTTTTCATGATTCATAATTAGGCACGCGTTGTGGCCAGTTCTAAATATGGTTGTGATTTATACTCATAATCAGTTAAAAATAACCACGTTATAATTTATTATTAGTTACCGACTGCGATCGATAATCAATATTCGATATGGTTTACTTATGATTGGACAATATTCGACTGATCGGTCGTGACCCATTGCCGGTCATGAATTATGATTGGTAATCAGGCATAACCGATAACCGGTTGCGCTAACAAAACCGCGCTTTTCCATAATTGGTTATTACCGATAAACGACAGCTCCCGTAAAAACCGCAGTTTTCGCTAACCAGTTGACCGGTTTTTGACAAGTTGAAAACCACGGATTTCACCAACGCTCATAGCCGGTTAAAGAATAATCATTGACAGCCGTACTACGAATTTATCTGCCGATTTGCTAAATAGTTATGTCTAAATTTCAATATTCAGATATAATAAATTTCTAATTTGCACCATTGTCGTCTCCTACGTTACAAAAACAAATATCAAGCTATCACAAACAGTTTAATTAACGTTAGCATGAGGTACAGTTACAAAATATCGTAGGTAATCTTATCGAATTTTAAAAATTGACATGAAACTGTTCGTGACAATCCACGTTGTTGGTATTTTCTACTATTTTGGAGACAGTTATTTGTTGATTTGTATTGATTAAAGTTTTAACGCGTTTAATGACAGCGAAACTGATTCTTGTGGATTGCCACAAACGGCCTCACGTCCATTTTCGAAACGGTTACCCCATTTTAATACTTAATACATTTTAAATGTACTTTCTTGAAACTATGGAGTAAGTCTGCGTAAAATTTCAGTTCGTTTGACACCTTGATTTTTGCGAATTAGAATTACGCTGTTTCAGGGAAGTGCATGGTTTCCATGACAACAGTTGTGTAGTGTAGAGTACGTTAAGCAATGTGCATAACAAATAATTGCACCTCCTTCTTATTATTATAGGCCAATGGCCGAGCAGGAGGCTGGCCTTACCCGTCGAATGGGAAAAACGTTCTCCTAAATGGTTTACAATTGCCAAAGATGTTAGTATGACAACCGAGACGGACGGCTTAACGTGTCCTCCGAAACACGACCGGTTGCAAATACACTCCTATATTGGCTACTACCCATCTGCGTGGAAACCAAAGCTGATAGTGCTTAACTCGGAATACCGTATAACCGGCGTCCGCAGTTTTCCGTCATGCAACCGACATGAATCACTAAATTCAATACGTCACTGCGTAAATTTCTGTTTTGGCATGAACTACTTTCGTAACTAAGCAACAAAATTATTTTAAGGCAATTTACATTGTTCTGTAAATGTGCAAGTCAAAACTTTGTGCCACTACTAAAAATCTTAATTAAATAGCTGTCTGTCTCAGCATAACAAAACGGCACACTCCCGCATCTCGACAAATTTATCACTATATCACAACGACGCGTGAGCCTTTGCATCTAGGTCAGAAATGTGTGTTTATCGCGCTGACAAGGAACAAATACATACGGTACGATTTGCAAAATTCGTTGAGCTACATATTGAGAGCTCGCCTAACAATAACAAACCTTTGAATAAAAAAAACTGCTGTGTGTACACTGCTAGCTCACGTTCAAAAAGGACTAGCTGAATCCGTACGCATATTTACTTTCCCATACTACATAGGAATGTGTTATGATCGCGAAAATTTTCGAATTTAGTATTTTGACAGAACTAGATGTTTTAGACCTCCAGGAACACAAAACAGCGTTAAGACAAATTAAAGTTTTTTTCTGAACAGTCTAGCTATGAAATGGTGGCCGCTGCGATATTTGTAAATTTTCGGCCTTAAAGCCTATTTACCTAAAAACGAGTTAAAATATCGGGATGACATTTGGTATTAGAATAGCCCCACAGAAACACAATATTACTATCAAAGACACTTATTGTAAAAATTTAAACTGTGAAGTAAAAACATTTTCAAAATGTGTCAAAAAAGTACTGCTCAAAAACTGACCACGCGATTTTTTTTAAACTTTAAAAGCTTTTAGGGATAAGCTATATTTGGTTTCGTGTCCCAGTTCACTAATTCCTCTGTGACGACTTCTATAAATTAAAGAAAAACTTAAATTCGTGCCCCTCTCTTTAATAAACTGAGGAAGATGAACAATTTCTGTTTAAACTAAAGTGCCCATGAATAATAGTAGACTAACATACGGAACGTAATTTTTAGGTGCAGCAATATGTAATGGAGTAAACTTTTCCTCTAATTCCCTAATTTTGGCAAACAAAGTCGGTCCGCTACACTACCAACTTAAGCATCTTATTTTTATTTAAACAGTGTGCGGTATAGCCCATGGGTTCCCGCTTATTATTTAAAAAAGTTTACTACAAAACTGTTTACTACAAATTCTAGATGCTTTGGTAGGAACTACACATTTAGTGACGGCGTATTCAGTAACATGTCCTACATATCGAGACAACTTAGGTATTTATTATGTTCGCGGGTTGCGATATTTACGTTAAAATCAGGTAGGGTGATTGGTGCGATGAAGCTCCGATATCGCTAATTATATCATTATATTTCTAATTTATATGAATAAGGGTGAATTTCTTTTGGAATTTTATGCAAATGACTAAGATTTTTTAGTGCGAATTTATTAGTTCAAAAAACATTTTGTAAATCTCCGCTACGGCACTTTCCATGAGGACAATTGATAAGTTTAACTAATTTTTTCTCGCTTCTTTAAGGATTATTTTTCGGGAGATGTTTAAATATTTTGCGGGAGGTTTTATGTTATCAAATTACGCGGTTATTCTTTTCTGTGTTTTTTTTTGTTGTTTTCCGGGGCTGTTTTTCGCGTTTTCTTTAGTTCTTTCCACGGATTTTATTTCCAGGAGCAGCTCACATTTAGACAGACTCGGCGGAGGAAACATTCGGACCGACCAGCACCGATTATCAAACAAAATCGGAGGGTGTAGCCACGGGTTTTGCTAGTTACAATTTAAACCTCTTTCTGCTCAATTTAAGAACATAATAAAAACACATTGCCCTAATTTTTCTATCGCATCTTCGTTGTTCCACTTACCCTATTAAATTTTGAGTTCAAAATAAATCAATCAATTTTCATTACTAATATTCGTATATTTTAATTTAAACTCAATGTATTTTGATTTTTTTGAGAATATAGTAACAGCACGTTTGCTTTAACGTTACTGTTGTATTGACCCCATTCTATCTTCAGTTAAAAATACATCAGCAAATTTTAATTTAAACTCTACAAATTTCTAAGACTCAACTTGGGAAACATAATAAAAAGGCGTTTACCCCAGTTTAGTTGAGGCACTTACCCCAACACCGACTATGGTTTTCTTTGAACTCCTAATATTTCCATATTTCAATTTAAGCCGTAAATGTTTACTAGCCTTTATCGTTCTTACCAAGTGATGTAATACTATGCATAATTTTTTTCTAAGTTTGGTGTACTCATTTTTACTCCCTTGCACCACCACTCGTACACTAAGCAGTATTTTATCTAAATTAAAGAAAACGAGAACTATAATACCATGGAATAAATCTTGAATGCTTACAAATTTTCTTCCTATTTAAAGAAAACTCACAGTAATTTCAATGCTAAGTTAGCACACAAACCTTTCTCTCTCTTTCTAATTTTTGTCCTTCCCAATAACATTTTTGTCTGAGCTTTTGAATATTCAAAAACGTGGAGAAAGCACTGGAATTTTAGAATAATTTACAATAAAATTTGTAAAATACATAAGAAAACTTCATGACAATTTTTGCGAAAAAAGTTAATTTGCATTCCATAAATATTTTCCAAGGATTTTTTCGAGGTTTTCAACTTCACAAATAACGAGAATCATCTGCAATTTTTTTACTCAATTCTCCATTATAATTTCTCTAATATCTTGCACATTAATTAATAATTTCAACTATAATTTGCAATTAGACGAATAAAAATTAGCAGCAGAGTAACGAGCGTGGGAAAAGCAAATAACGAAAAGGGTAATCAGCTCGTGTAAACTTTTAACTATTGCAATGAAAATGGAATCTAATTGAAATCTCTTTAGGTTCTTGTGCAACCGGATACATACAGACGGTAACCGGTGCGCTAAAGCAATCCACCTACACCATAAACTACTCCATTCGCTATTGTTACTAGTTACCACACATCTCATAAGTCTAAAAACACCAACAAAAATTTGCATAAATCGCCAGACGAGAGAGAAGTTATCTTAGCTTAACTATATTCACAAATATATAAATTATTCATGCCTTTTATAATATAAGCGGGTCGTGTTCGTCAATAAATCCCGCCGGACGAATTTTAATTTAATCAGTTTGCGTGTCAGAGTAAATATTTCCCGTTAAAATGCCAAATATGACACATAAAATCTTTAATGTTTGATTGATCACCTTTCGATAACCTTTCATTAGTCACAACTTAAATAAATCCAACGATTTATGAGTTAAAAGTGAAACCGTTAAGCATTTTCAAGTACGCCTGAAAACTGATAATTAAAAAAAATTGCACAGGAGCTCACACTATTTTACTTGCAAAACGTTACCCACAGACAGACAAAGCAATTATGCGAATTTTAAAATGAACTCGGGTCGAAAACTTATCTGATCAAGTATAGAGCAAATGGTGGGTGGATTTAGCAGGCAATTAAAAAATAAAGAATGCAATTGCAGGTCTAATTTTTCCTTGGCCATGGGCTTAATTGGAGGGGAAATGAGTAACCTTTTTCATTTGTAAATTAACAGAAATTGGCCATGTAAACGGAAAAAAATTGGACGAATTGTATTCTGACGTAGCGTTAAATTACTTTTGTGACTTACAGTATTACCCCTTTTAAATTAAAATTTGTTTAAAGAGAGGGGTACGTTTGTCGGCAATAATTATTGGAGTAAGTACGACCATATTTCATAGCTTTATAGGAATTAAATTAATGTAAAAGTAAATTGAGATTTAAAATCAAATCGATACCTATATTTATCTCAAAGAAAAAATATGATGGGGTAAGTTTGTCAGCAGCAGTTGGGGTAAGTATAACAATAACCATCACATTCGTACGACTAAAATTAAAGTAGAGAAAAATATACTGTTTAAAGGAAAAGCGTAATATTTATTTAGACGAGAAAACACGAAAGGGTAAGTTTCTTTGCAACAACCGAGGTAAGTATGGCAGTGATTGTTGGTAGTTGGACAGGAGACTCTAAAGGGGAAGGTTCGTCAACCACAATTAGACTAAATATGACAATAACTTAATAAATTACGGTATACAACATTTAGCGGTTAAGAGGGAAACCGTAAAGATACTTATCTCGAAGATGAGACATGAGTAAGTAGTAAGTTGGTCAGCAACTATTGGGGTAAGTACGGTAATGATTAATACTTTTGTAGAGCTTAAATTAAAAACAAAGAAAAATTGATATTTAAAAGAAGAGCCTTACTAATATATATTCCCAAGTTAAGACACGATTAGGTAAGTTTGTCAGTAACAAGTTGGGGTAAATTTGTCAAGAACATAATTAATAGTTTTATGCGACTTCAATTAAAGAAAAGAATTAGTACCGAAAAGAAACCTCTACTAATATCTATCTTCGATAGAAGACACGATTAGATATGTCAGTCAGCAACAATTGGAGTTGGGTAAGTTTGTGAAGACCAGTTGAGGTAAGTCAGACGATGGTTCATAGTTTTTTAGGATTTACATTAAAATAAAGATAAGTTGGTACTTAGAAGAAACACATTTTCAATATTTATCTAAAAGAGAAGACACGGTTATCTAAGTTTGTCAGCAACAATTGGGGTTGGGCTAAGTTAGCTAGGAACATTAGTAAGTTAGATAGTATGACAATAATTAATAGTTTTATCAGACTTAAATTAAAGGCGATGGAAATTGGTACTAAAAATAAACCCGTACTAATATTTATCTTCAAGAGAAGATAAGTAGATAAGTATGTCAGCACCTATTGGAGTTGGGGTAAGTTCGCCAATAAAAGTAGGGGTAAGTATGACGATAATTGATATTTTTTTTCTAATGAAATTATCAATTATTATTTTAGTTATTTTATTTTTCATTTAAACCAATATGATATTTATCTCAAAGAAATACGTAATGGGGTAATTTCGTCAGCAAAAATTGGGGAACATACGACCATAATTGTTAATTTAGAGGGATTTAGATTGATTTAATAAAAAATTTGTAAAAGAAACAAAACCTTACTAATATACATCTCGAAAATCATACATATCGGGGTAAGTTTAGTAGCAAAAATTAGGGTAAGTGTGTTTGTTAGTTCTTATTACACAAATTTATGTCAAAAATTTTTTTGAACTGCGCTGAAATGGTAAATTATGTATGCAATCTATGATTATGTAAGTTTACTAACGAAGCCAAAAATTGAAATCAAAAAATGAATTAAAAAGATAACAAATCTGAAACTTTTTTTTTATATTGTGTTTAAATTTTTCTGAACATTTATCAAATATTTTCCAATAATTTGAAGTTGTTCAAAATTTTCGATAGAACAGTGAATTAGTAAAAGCTTAAGAATCAAAAACAAAAGAAAATTCTGAAAAACTTTGAGTTTTTGTTCAAAATTTATATTCAATTTTCGATGAATTCTTCCAAGCATTTTTTTATGTTAGCCTAGACCGGATATATTCAATAACACAAAAATCGCACAAGAAATTTTGTTTTTTCGAAATATATATAAGATAACTTTTTTCAACCCTTTTACTTTTTTTATAGTAAGATAGACAAAATCTCAGGTATTTTTAAAATCACACAAAATTTAAAAAAAATCGTTTTTCAACATTTATATTTAATTTTTTATTAATATGTGCAATGTTGCAATTTATCAAATATTTTCAAATAATTTGCAGTTGTTGAAAAAAAAGTCTAAGAATCAGAAATAAATTCAGAAAATTCTAGGTTTTTTTTTCAAAATTTATGACCCATTTCCGCTTAATTTTTCCAAAAAAAAATTCTGTTAGGTTAGAACGCGTTTAATCAATGATAATCTTGGAAAAAAAGAATAAACATTTTAGTCCTTTAATAACAAAAGCAACTTAATTATTTTTTCTGTTTTTCAAATGCATATTAAGTGAATTTTTCCAAACATTTAAATTATTTCTAGTAAGCCAGACAAGGTTTAATACAAAATTTAACAAATATAATTATCAAAACAACCAGAAAATTTTCAGTCTTTTTAAAATCACAGTAAATTTTAGAAAAATTCTTTTTTCGACAATTTCAATAAATATTTGCAAATATTTTTATTTCGATGGCTAGTTTTACAGGGTTAAGCGGAAAACTCGAAATCATTTAAATTTTACCGAAAACCTTTTTTTAATCACATCACAATATTTTCAAGATTAGAAAATTCTATTTCTGCAAAATTAAAAACATTCCGTTTGTATGCGAAACCTTAGTCATAATGTAGAGTGGTCGATCCCCTGGCTTTGGTGATTAGCCCTAGCAGCAGAAATAGGCCAACGATAAATAAATGTAGTTTTAAAAAAGGCCTTTACTTCAATTTTTAGTAGTAACAAAATTTTAAATTCAATAAATTAAACTAATTCTGCCAAAACATTAGAAGTAAATAAAGATTCCAAAAAAATTCTGTTTGTTGTACAAAACAAAAATTTGAATAACAAACGAGCTTCTAAAAAAACCAGCTCAGCTCATTTACAATAATAAATAAAACCTTCATTCTATTACTTAACACACTTTCGTTACAATAATGAGAAAAAAATTAAATAGGTGCGAGTTTTAATTTAAAACAAGAGACCACGCGACTTACACATCACAAATTGCAACAGTTTCGCACAAGGGGAAAGAATCTGCATTCTTGTTTGCAATGGCAATGAGAGTTTATTTATTTAATGGCTATTTATATGTTATGAGCGCACACTTCTGTTATTTCTAAAATACAATTATTAAAATTAAAAATGAAAATGAACAACGCTTTAAGGAATTTCTCAAACTGGATTTTTTGCTACTAAAATACGTAAATGCAAAACAAAAATAAAAGGATGGGTACTTATATTAATACGTGCTTTTTTACTTTCTACAACCTTTGCATGTTACATAAGCAATAAAAATTAAAACTATTTGGCATTGAAATAATTACAGGTTATATTTTATTCCTATGTACAACTATCTTAATATTAATTACTTTCAATGCCTATTTTTTACACGTAATTGCAGTTGTACATAATGTAACCTGACAAAACATCTAAAAGTCAAGTTATTCATGGTAGATCGTATCTAGTAAATACCAAAAAATATATCTGCTTGATTTAAATCGCAAATTCAGTTTTCTTTTGTAAATGTCTAGGATATTTATTTTTAATCACATTGTCACACTAAAGCGAACGACCGTCAACTTTATCACCTAAAAAACGATAAACTAATCTTAACATTCCTCACTGAATTTATTTAATCAAACAGGAAAACTAAAACCAGCCATAAAATTTTAATTGTCTACACATAAATAACAACGATATTAAAATGGGCACGCGTTTGTTGCATTTATCCTTAAGTACTAATTATTAACTTTATTACAATTAATATGGTAATAAAACAAAACGTTTTAATTAAATTCTTCTTATTACCCACCATGACGTCATAAATAAAATAAGATTTTTCCTACCTTAAGAATCATGGTGGAGGTGCTAATCCACACTGTTACTTCTACCAAAAAACTTCACATCAAGAAAAAAAAATAAAAAAATAAAATTATCCTAAACGAGCACTGTGTAACAGCAAAAGGATGGTTTTATTACCATATCATTGCATTTTATACCTTCACAACTAGTGGGGAAAAAGCTGCAAGTTGTAGGTAGGGGACCCATCTTTGTTACACACTATATGTAATAATGTAGCATCTTAAGACGACCTTCTTCGGGTCCTTTCCATCTCTGCAAACATACTTAAACCGCGTTGCCAAAACGTACAGTTTTTTATCTCATTTTCCAAGCCTTGGGAGGTCAGAAACACGAAAGAAATTGAAAACCGACTAATAAATCATGCAAATAAATAAATAGCACCAACTTCATTAATACAATACGCAGTGTGTACACTTACGAGCTATGAGTTAATTGCAACCTTTAATTTAATCCCTTTCAATTCCTCTAGCCGCAAAAAAAATGTAAAAGAGAGATATTTTTGGTTTGTAATTTAACGAGAAGGTCGTCAATTAATGTGGGATGTTTATCAAATAAAATAATAAATTATTCCAACATTAAGGAATTTTCATAAATTAAATAATTAGATTTACTTGCATTTAATGACGAATTTGTATATTTTTAATTATTTTGCTGTTCTTCAAAAAGCAAGATGAGACTAAATAAACATTGACCTTTTTCACGGAAAAAAATTCGTGAGTCACGCAATTTTGTTTTTAAAATTCCGGTTGTCTACCTCGTGCAAAAAAAAAGATTGAGTTGTTACACAAGCGCTCTTGAAACGGATGTGTAAAATAACGTAGCATTATTTTGTTTATAAATAAAGAAGAATATAAAATGGAATGATAATAGCAACATTATAAAAAGCTTTTAGGGCTCAAGTCAACAGAAAGCAAAATTAAATTAATACGGAAAGTAATTCTCTAGCATTAGTGGAATGAGGCTATGAAATGGAAAATAAACCCAGCAAAACCCATGGAAAAGATATGAGTTTTATGGGTTAAATTTAAAGAGTACAATTAAAATATAAAATAGCTTCAAAAACCCTTATGGATTAAATAGTAAGAGTTAAATAAAAATAATACAGATTCATAAACTATTTAGTTTTGAGTTAAACGCAAAACTAAATCTTAAAAAAATGTTAAAATTTTTATAGCAAAAATTTAATGACAATCAAAATTATGAAAAAAGCTCAAAAAATTAACTAATTTTGCTGAATGTGTTAAAAAATAAAACAGTCATCAGAAATATTATCGAAACAATACATAAAACTCTGTCGGGCAAGCGCCACGGGACCTTCCTCGCGTATATTAATTTTTTTTAATACTTTGAACCTTTTCAAAATTTTATGGAAATTTAGAAAACTTTGAAAGTTATTGGAATATTTCAAATATACTTTAACAACATTTTTTATTAATTTTTGGAAAATTTTGTCAAATTTCTTAAAATTTTATACGTTTTAAAATCACTAAAAAGTTAAAAAAAATTGGTAACATTTTTGGAACTTATGAAAATGCTGAAAATTTTAAAAATATTTAAAATTTTTTGAACTAATTTATTAATTTTCGATATTTTGAAAATCTTTTTGCAAATTAAAAACATTTTTAAAAATTAATAAAAATAAACATGTTTGTAATTTGGAAATTTAAAATATTTTTAACTTTTTCTAAATCTTTAAATACTTGAAATTTTTAAAATTTTAACATTTTCAAAATTATACGAACTTTTAAAATTTATTGTAAATTTTAATAATAATTTTAATTAAAAAAAAATAACGAAAATTACCGTAATTTTGATAATTTAGAAAATTTTGTTATGCGAAATTTTCAAAACTAAAAATTTCAAAATTCCAAATCTTTCAATTGGTTAATTTTGAAACTTTTCAGAACTTTTAAATTTTTGTAAATGTTAATAATTTCCTCAATGTTGAAAAAGAATTTTGTAAATTAACAAATTTGTTTTTGAAATTAGAGAATATAAAAAAAATGGAAGTTTTCTGAAAACTTTTTTGATTTTATTATTATTATACAGAGTGGCTAGGAAAACCCCGGCCACTTTTCTTGCGGCGGCCAAGAGATGGCGCTTTAGTAAAAAAAAAATTAAAATAACATACTGGCAACAACGCAGAATCCACTACGTTTTGGTTGTTTTGATTTAATATTTTTTATTTCATACTGTACGCTATATACCACTTTACGTCATTGATTTGAGTCCGGGAAATGGCACATTACAGGCCAAGGTCGGGAAGTGTTGCTTACCAGCCCTTCCCGGACTGCTTGGAGAAAAATTCATCAAACACATCTATTTGTAGCTAAGCAACGAGTGATTTAAAATGAAATACCAACAGCGAATGTTTAATTTGACAGAATATAAATTTAAAAAATGACGTTTTTATAAAAAGAAAATATTCAAATAAAAAATGGTTTTGGCAGTAATGAAATAAAATTTTGTACGATACACGTCCGTGAAGTGATTATTAAAGCATTCGTTTAGAAATTTCGGACTCGGCTCCTTTCGTCGCCTCGTCCGCAAATATCTAAACTCATACTTTAATATGTCACTTCCCGGACTAGTGCCGTAAATAACTATTTATTGATGTAGTATTTAATAACTAAAACGTCTTGAATTCTGCGTTGTTGCCAGTATTTTAATTTAATTTTTCTTTACTAAAGCGCCATCTCTTGACCGCAGCAAGAAAAGCGGCCGCTCTGTACATATAAATTATTAAAATTTTAAAAAATATTTGTTTATTGAAAACTTAAATTGATTTCATAATTTGGTTATAGTCAAAAAATCGTTGGTGGGGGTACACTCGGGGGGTGGTAAAAGGATCGGGCTTGTACAGATCGGCTATTTGACCGCGTCTGTTTTGAAGTAAAGCCACCCCCCCCCCCCCCGTTCGCCTCTTTTATTACGGTCTTATATTTTGTGTTTTCTAGTTGCAACCAATGGTTATTCATTGAAACCTCAAAATCGAATTTTTCACGATCTATTTTGGATTTGCTCAATTAAACTGTTCAGGTAAAGGACCCAACAGAAACTCTTCAGGGGTGTTTTCGTAATGGAAAGTTGTTCCTATTGTCATTTAACATGCTCATACCGATTTAAACCTTTTAAAAAGAATCGATGATGGGGGCAGAGGGGGGGAGGGGTAACAGGGAGATCGCGTTTGCGCAGATCGGCTAATCAACATGCGTAGAATACGAATCAAAGGTTCTTTTTCGAACGTGTCTATTTTGAAATAGAGCACCCATCCCCTCCTTTTTTCTTCGCGAACCAACCTCATCTTCTTGCTGTTTTATCCGACTGCAAGTACTAATCTTTTAGCCAAATTTAGGTTTTCTGCGTTACGACATCTGGAATGTAAAGCGTATACAACCACACAGCCAGACACACAGAACAGGTCCGGTTTATCGGTCTGTCAAGGTTTTAAAACCTGCTTATTAGTCAAAATGTTTAAGTTAGAAATGTTTGCCATACAAGTACCTTTCTTATAGGCATAACTTGTATATCAGCCAGTAAACTCAAAGCGAAAAAATCTTCGCTAAATGAACGTTTTTGCTTCAAATCCGATATAACGATCACAATACCTTCCTCGCTATACGAAGTATAGCTATAGAGGAAAATAAAAGTTAAAGAAAGAGCTAAAAAAAATAAACAAAAATTAAACTTATCAAAAACCCCACAAAACATAACTGCTAGAGTAAACTACAAATGGAAAGCTGGCAAAAAATTACAATTTCATAAACAAACTTCTTGTAAGTGAAATAAAAATTTAAATTCTCAAAATAACTTTATAGATAGCAAAAAAATTGTTACGATCAAAAATTTGTGTAACAATTGACAATATTGTAAAAGAAACAAAAAAAATCATCAAAAAAACCATAAAAAGTAACTAAATGTACAGGGTTATTCAAAAGTATGGAATAAAATTCGTGTTTCGCGTAGCGCGTTGGTTTTTGAAAAAATGCTCGGACACTTAAATTGTTTTTCACGCTACCGGTAGCGTGAAATAGTTATTTAAGTATCAAGGAATGTAAGGACGTAATAACATCCGAGATAGGCGAATACGAGCTGAGGCGGAGCCGAAGCTTGTCGCCTGCCGAGGATGTCATTAGTCGATACACTTCGTGTTACTTATTAAATTTTTCACGCTACCGGCAATGTAAGTAGGCCTACAGGTAGAAATTTAAACATGTTTTTAAAAGTTCGTTTTGACAGCTGTCATCGGAATTATTTTTTAAAAGCCCCATTATTCTAAGTTGTCTGTGCTTGTTACCATATCAACGAACAGTTAAAATCAACATTATTTTCCTAGAGATGTAAGTGACACTATTAAGTTCCGTCGTCAAGGGTAACTAGTACACGAATGTTATCAGCCATTTACGATCCCTGTAGCTATGGATGTAAGGCACACTTACATTGCCGGTAGCGCGAAAAATTTAATAAGTAACACGGAACGTATCGACTAATAACATCCTCGGCAGGCGACAAGCTTCGGCTCCGCCTCAGCTCGTATTCGCCTACCTCGGATGTTATTACGTCCTTACATTCCTTGATACTTAAATAACTATTTAAATATAACTGCATTTTTATGTGATATATTTTGTTTTCTAACGTCAACCTCGGCAACCCCAGCCATCTTGACTTAATTTTTTTAAATAGCTACGTATAGTTTGTGTAGGCTGGTGGAAAAGTTTGCCAAAAACTGCATTTAAATCTACCATCATAAATTAACTGTGATGGGTGGTTTTTAAGTTAGCGATTGAAAGAAAAAATAAACTTTTTCCATATTTTGTTATTAAAACGTTAATTTGTAAAAAAATCTTAATAGGGCACATTAGCTTTCCTAATGTTTCTTCATCTTAAAATTAAGTTTACATTCTTATTCTACTATCACTGGCTTGTAAACATTTACAACGGGAAGGCCGCCCAAATTTAAAACACAAAAAGTGTCATCTTCTACAAAACAGTTCTATATATTAAATCCATACGCCATTCTTTCTGATTTACAAAATGATCAAACAATTTCCGGTGTGTTTAACGATGTATTTTTACCTTTCCAAATATATGAAATCCCTAACACAGGTCGTTGTATACGAAAAGACTCACACCAAAATTTATTATTAGACAAATAAAAAAAGAGCTCATCTCACTTCCCACCCACAAATGCAGTCCACAAACTCATACCTATTTTGTGTTCCATTTTCGCACACATTTTTTATATTTAGCCGAGAGTAGGTCCATCTTTTTTATTTCAAGCCTCGCCTAGTCAGTAAACTGCTAAGAATTCTTTTTATACTCAAAGTATTGCTTCCGAGTTTGTCACAGCACAACAGCACAAAGGCTAATGTTTATAAAGCTGAACTAACCGCTATTTAAATGTGACCTTATCATCGCACTGAAGATTTTATTTATACGATAACATCAAGATAACATGATAAGAACTTTTGCGAAAAGCTCCTTTGTTTCAAGTTGCACTATTATGGCACAAATCCCCCTACTGGGGAGTTTTCTACGTTTAGTTTTGTTTGTAGACACAGCCGCCACCATTCATTTAAAAAACGGTGCTCTGCTGAAGCGCGCATATCTCAAATTTTGCCAGGTCAACATGTTTTATAAGAACATCGCCCTCCTGGCGCATAATATATGTTTTAGAAAAGTCGTCTAAAAAAACTGCAAAATTTTCCAAATTTCATAAATTTATGGAGAGGCGTCACAAAGAAATTAGCACATTGCGACAATAATCAAATTGTAACTTATCCATAGCTCTAAAACATTTAAAACGTAATTTGCCTTTAGGTATTCTATCAGATCCCGCGTTTAGATACATAAAATTTAGTAGCTAGAAAAATAATACCAAAAAAACATGTTTAGCTTTCGTTTCCGGCTTCAGGTTTTCTTAAAAACATATTTTTCCAATGAATTTTGCGATGGTACTATGTGTTTGGGAGGTACAATAATGGTACGAATAAACAAAGGCACGCACCAACAGACAGACATTTTTCAACGCCGATTCTTAGTGTTCTCTGGGCTTCAAAATTTATTTTTTTTTTAAATATAGAAATGAAAAATTGTTATTGAACCAATACATTTCTACACTAAAAGTAAGGGAAAGTAAAAATTGAAAAGCGTAAATAACTAGAAATCGATTAAACAGTAAACCTTAAATTTAAATCCCTAAAGCTTTGTATTTAAAAGCAACGATAATAAAAACCAGTGGACATAAACCAGACATTAAACCAAATTTTAAAAGAAACTTATGAAAAAAGATAAATTAAACCTTGAAAGTAAATTGCGCTTAGAATTTTCGGAGTTCAAAACTCAAAATATTCCCATTAATAACATATTTCCGAAACAAGTTATCGGATTTTGATGAAATTCAAATACAAAGCTATTTATTGAATATACATAAAATACTTTATTACTTCAACAATACAGAGTGCCCATTTTAAAACTCCGAGCCTACATTTTTTTAAATAGGCAACACACAATGCAACCCCCAGATCACTATGCATTTCTACCATTTTTTTTAAATTGAGATCAGAGTTGTTTTACAGTACATGTATCTACTAATGGTTAAGTACAAATTTAAGGTTACTTTAATAACTCAAATTTAATATTTGACAACAATAACTACAATAATTTAATAGGAACATAGTATAAAAACTAACGAAGCAGATGTTCAAATTGCCTTCCTCCTTCGTTTTCGCAGAGTATAATTCTTCTACGCATCGAACGCCTAACACGAGCTAACATTTCCGGTGTGATAGAGCGACAACATTGAATTATCCTTTCGCGTAGATGTCCTTCATTTCGAATGGGCACTTCATAGACATCATTTTTTACTTTTCTCCACAAAAAGAAGTCTAGCGGAGTCAAATCGGGACTACGGGCAGGCCAAGGATGCAATGCACCTCGTCCAATTACGCGTCCCTCAAAACGTCGGTTAAGATAATTTCTCACATCTCTATGAAAATGCGGAGGTGCACCATCATTTAAAAACCACATGCTATTCCGTACGTTTTGAGGAACTGTTTGGAGGAGAGCCGGTAGTTCATTAATTAAGAAATTTAAATACATTTCACCATCTAAATTTCCATTAAAGAAATGTGGACCTATTACAAAATCGCCAATAATACCGCACCACACATTAAGAGAAAAAATTCTCTGAAAATGAGTTATCCTGATCCAGCGAGGATTGTCTTGGGCGTAATAGTGGCAGTTATGTCGATTAACCATGCCGTTGTTTGAAAACCTCGCTTCGTCACAGAATAATACCATACTAAAAAATTCCGCATTGCCGTTTAATTGCCGGCTAAGAAATTGGCAATACTGAACACGATGCTCATAATCCCTATCTTCAAGATGGTGTATGGTATAAACATGGTAGGGGTGAAATTTGTTCGCCTTAAGAATATTGAAAACATAACCTTTGCTAATGTTTAAGGCATTTGCAATCGCTCTTTGACTTGTATGGGGATTATCCGCAACCATTTCAATTACAGCTTACTTCGTTATGTTCAACCGTAACTTGCCGTGCCCTTACTTTTGGTTTTGAAAGTTGCCCATACTCTTGTAAATTCAGAAGAAGCATTCTAAATGTTTTGTCTGTTGGAATTCGTCTACCTGGAAAGCGTTGCGCATACAAAGTACTGGCAGCACTCGCATTTTTTCGACATTCACCCAGAATTAGAAGCAAGTCCACTTTGTCAGCGTTGGAATACATTTTGCACCAAAGATTAGTGATCGATAATCTTTGTTTTGCACCGTTCAAGTAATGTGGCTTAACGAATTTGATTAGTAAACTGTCAAGTTAATGCAAACATGATTGCCCTGATCTTAATTATAGAAATATTTTGTCTTAAAATAATAGTCGGCAGTGACTTGTATTGTGTGTTGCCTATTTAAACAAATGTAGGCTCGGAGTTTTAAAATGGGCACTCTGTATTTACTTATTTTAACCTTATACGTATTTCGACATGTTTACATGCCATTATCAAAGGTTATATTAAAAAGTAAACAGTTAGTGTTGTTATACCAACAATAGAACTTGGGGACTTGATCTCGGTAATCTTCTCCAAATTACTTGATTTTTTATTCAAAAATTTCCAATAGAGGCGAATTTAAGAGATCAATTTGCTCGTTCATTAACGGTACAGTTTTTGAATGTTTGTGAATTTCAAAAGCTTCTAATATATCTAATTTACGTTTTTACATTTTACATTTTATAGTGTTATTAGATTTCATTAAAGATTGTGTTGTAATAAATGTTTAGCGCAATTGGATTTATGTGGCTGTTTATATTTGAAACAATGTACGTGTTCCTTGTACCTAATATCAAAATTTCTGATTGTCTGACCTATATAAACAGAATTACACTGCAATACCACACGACTCTTGTCATCATAGGACACATAAATTAGCAACATACAGGTCCATGATACATAGGGCTTTGACCGTCCCTTTAGATGAAATTAATAATAATACAGAAATTTCAGTTATTTAATAAATCGCATAAAGTAATGGTTATAATACTAAACTTACTTTACTTACATAATCCTATGCCTTTCTACCGTTAGGTGTAAGGCGGGGTGGAGTTGGATTTGTTATGTCGATGTCGTTCTGCACTTTTCTTTCCATCGTTTCCTATCCTGGGCCACTTGTTTTATTACTTCCCATCTTATTCCCTTGCTCGTTGCTGCCTCTCGTATTCCCTCTTCCCAAGTTTTCCTGGGTCTTCCTCTTTTGTTTTTTCCCGGCACTCGCGTTTCAAGCACTCTTTTTGTTAATCTGTCCCTTGGCATGCGGCACACATGTCCGAACCACCTTAATTGTCCTTCCACTATTTTCTCCGTTACGGGCTCCATCTGTAGGTGTTGTCTGTATGTATCATTTCTTATCCTATCTCTTTTCGTTTTATTTTCTATCCTTCTTAGAAACCGCATCTCGATTGCATTTAGTCTTGTTTTATGTTTTTCTGTTAAGGTCCATGTTTCACTGCTATACATTATTGTCGGTCTTACTACTTTTTTAACTACTTCTGTTTTTATTTTTCTAGGAACTTCTTTCTTTCCCAAAAAGGTCGTTTTCATCATGTTGTATATTTTTCCTGTTTTTCCCATCCTGTCGTTGATTTCTTTGTCTATTTTACCATTATTCTCAATTATGGATCCTAGATATTTAAAGCTTTCTACTTGTTTTACTTATTTTCATGTTTATTTTCTGTAATTCTTTTTCTAGCACCTCCAGGTTATGTTGTAGGTTCTTTTCAGAGTCGGTCATTATAGCCATGTCATCTGCGAACATAAGTTCGTTTATTTCTGTTTGTTCCATTTGCCAGTATCCCAATTTTAATGTCATCATCTTTTTCTTAGCATTTTTAATTGCTTCATCTAGCACTATTGAAAACAGAAGGGGACTTTACACACATCCTTGCTTTACTCCTATCTCTGTTACAAACTCTCTTGACTCTTCATTATTCGTCCTTACTATGTTTATGTTACTTCTATACATTGCTTTTAATATTTCTATCGTTCCTTTATCTATATTTCTTTTTTCTAGTGTTGTCCATATTTGTTCTCTGTGTATCCTATCAAAAGCCTTTTCAAGATCTATGAAGCACATATGTATATCTCTTCCTTTCTTAATAAGTTTTTCACTGACTTGTCTAATGGTAAATATTAAATCCTGGGTGCTTCTCCCCTTCCTAAAACCACATTGGGTTTCCTCTATTGTATTTTCTATTCTATTCCTTATTCTTTTCTCGATTATTCTGGCAAAAACTTTCGCGGGGACGCTCATTAGCGTTATCCCTCTGTAATTATCGCATACTCTTTTATCTCCTGTCTTATGTATGGGGAGTATGATTCCTACATTCCATTCTCTTGGTATTACCGTGGCCTTCATTATTTCGTTTAGCAACTCTGTAAATTTGGTTATTCCTTCTTTTCCCATATACTTTATCATCTCCGGTGTTATTTTGTCCCTTCCTGCTGCTTTTCCTAGCTTTATCTTCTGTATGGCCTCCCTAACTTCTTTCTCTAGGATTTCTTCTATTACTTCCCTTTCTCTTAACTCTTCTTGTTCATCCGTTATGTTGTTTTCTGCTTTTGTTAGTTCTTCGAAATGTTGTCTCCATCTTTCCATTATTTGATCTTCTTCTGTTATTATGTTTCCGTCCTTTCCCTTTATGTTCATCATATTATATTCCTTTTTCTTCCTAAGTTGTTTTAGTGTTGCATAGAATAGTTTTTGGTTGTCTCTAAAGTTTTCTGTCATCTTTTCCCCAAATTTTATCCATGACTCTTTTTTTGCATTCTTGATCTTGTTTTTCACCTCTGTTCTTTTTTCTTTGTATTTTTCGTAGTCTTCTGTCTTTTTTGTACTTTAGTATCTTTCCCAAGCGTATTTTTTCTCTTTGATTTTTGATTTAATTTCTGAGTTCCACCATTCTGTATTTTTCATGTTTTTATTCACTATTTTCGTTTTCCCGCAGCTCTCCATAGTAGCATCTAATAAATTATTTTTAAACTTTTCCCATTTTTCTTCTACTCCTTTTGTATTTTCTGTTTCTCTAAATTTTTCGCTTAGTTTTTCAATGTATCTTCTTTGATATTCAGGTTCTTTTAGTTTATGGTTTTTTATATTTTCTTGGGTCTTCTTTCGTCTTTTGTCTGCTTTTTCTTCTTTTTCCTTCTTTAGGTCCATTTTTACCAAGTAGTGGTCACTCCCTATCTCTGCTAGTCTTGTTACTTTGACATCTTGTACATTTTTCCATTTATGTTTACTTATTAGAAAGTAGTCAATAATTGACTTCTCATTTCTGCTTTCTACAACTCTTGTAAATTTGTGTATATCTTTATGCTTAAATTTCGTGTTTGCTATCACTAGGTGGTTTTCTATACTTATTTCTATTATTCTGTCTCCATTATTGTTTTTTTGGTCATTTCTCCTTCTTTTCCTAAATATTCTTCTATACCTACATTTTGTTTTCCTACTCGTCCGTTTAAATCTCCCATAACAAGTTGTTATGGGATAATACTAAACTTATTGATACATTAATTCAAGAAAACGATTATAAATTAGCCATTCAAAAAACTGATCCAAATACCCCAACTTCATCTGATACAATTAAATATGTTTAAATCCCATATTTTGGTAACAAATCAGAAAAAAATGCTTAAATTATAAAAAAGACAAATAAATACAAAGTAAGTTTGGAAACAACTAAAAACATTTTAAACAATTTGTTTTATTTATTGTAAATAAAACAGTTTTTAACTTCAACTTTATTTAATGCAAAACCAAAACAGATGATTTGCTAAAATCAGGCATTTACAAATTAAATTGTTCGCATTGTAATTCAGTTTATATAGACCAGACAATTAGAAATTTTGATATTAGGTATAAAAACACGTATGTTGTTACAAATACACCCACATAAATCCAGTTACGCTAAACACTTACTACAACACAATCATTCAATGACATCTAATAACACCATAAAATGTTTACACTTTTGTGATGATAAACGTAAGTTAAATATACTGGAAGCTTTTGAAATTCACAAACATTTAAAAGCTGTACTGTTAACGAACAAGCTAATTAATCTCTTAAATTCACTTCAATTGGATATGTTGGAATAAGAAATCGCAGACGATTACCAAGATTAAGTCACCAAGTTCTATTGTTGCTATAACAACACTAACTGTTTACTTTTTAATATAACCTTTGATAATGACATGTTAACATGTCAAAATACGCATACACTTAATTAATATGGACTTCCACGAAGTAAAAGCTCGAACTTATAAATAAAACAGAGTTATTTTACAAAACTCCCTGAAATCAATTTTTTTCTATGTTTGCAAAATAACACGCAATTTTTATTGTTAATGAATTATTGCATGCAAAACGAGAAGAAAAAAATATGCAAATATCGTACCGGAAATTAGGAAGAACAATGCTGATCAGTTTGTCAGATGTGTTGGATTCTAGTCTAACGTAGCATTGAAACCTGCAGCGTAATACGGTAGATTTTCATTTAAATAGCTAAAATATTCAACATTTGCCAATCGTATTTTACTTTTTATTTGTAAAACACACGATCTATAAACATTTTAAAGACCCTGAAAACTCACCTTAAAAAATACCGCTAGTATCAATTTACATAGAAAACCTGAAAGAAAAATACAATACACAAACAAGAGGGGTATCATATCAAAAACAACTTATGTCTGACATCTAACAGGTGTTAAGCTATAAGAACCTTGGTAGACTCAATGTTCGGCAGTAATGTAACGCATATTATAAACTTTATAAAAACTAAACATTGATATTGTACAACAGTTTATTCTTTGTTTAATAAAAAATTGTTTAGAGTTTTGGTAATTAATTACAAGTTTAATTAATATCTGCCCAAGGTTTTCTTAATCAAGACTTTTGTTATATGAAAATAACCTCCATTAAATTATTTTTTAACTAAGGGCAAAATAATTTTCAAAAATAAACATATAAATAAATATTGTCATAAAATTTAAAACTATTTCAATGTAGCAATGAGTACGATACCAAACTTGTCCATTTCTTTAAAAAAACGACTGCACAGAAATGTAATGATTTTACTATTTTTTGCGACCAGACAAAATTATAGTTTTTAACTAGTATGAACATATTTATAAAACAATGGAAATTTTTTTTCTTTCTCAAAGTACAGTGGCGGTACATAAGGCTCATGAGAACGTGAGCAACTCAGACCCCTAGAAAACACGCAAAATGGTGAGTTGGTAAGATTTCTGATATGTGCCTCCCAGGCGGGCACCGTTGTTTTTAAAACGAGACTGCAGCTATGTAAACAAACACGACGAAACATACAAAATTTTCCAGCAAGAAGATTTGTGCCACAATAGTGTGGGTCAGAAACAAAAGAGCTTCTTCAATGCTGCATTTTTGGTTGACCTTCTTATCATGTTTGTATGTTATCGTATAAACAAACCTTTCCACGGAATAAAAAGTCACATTCTAATAGCTATCAGCTGTAATAAACAGTGCTCTTTGCGCCATTGGCTTGTGATGAATTCGTTCGTAACATTATTTTGAGTTTAAATGAAATTCGTTGTAGTTTACTAATAAGCTTTATTTCCAAATTTTAACAGTATTATTTGAGTTTTATCAAGTGTTTAATTGATTATTTATTTGCGATGATTGGTGTCGACTAACGTTTAGTTTTAATTATTACTTATGTCTGATTTACCTTGTCTTCATCGAGGTTAAAAAGCATAATATGTTAAGCTGATGTTAACAACAGTAACCTTTTTAAAGAATTTATTTATTTTTGCGATGCAAATGTTAGTGTTATGAGTGCGGGAATCATTATATAGTATTTGCACGTCAGTTGTGTGGAGTAAAGTTAGTTACGCAAGTAACTGGATACTCATTTGTACGCAATACTCTCAGCCTGATTAAGTCTCATCCTAACAGCGCCTTGGCCGCTACGCCTAATTCAATAGCAATCGATTACGTACAAATGTGTAACAACAACACGCAAAAAGACCGCCTTGCCGCCACCAAAGTGGAAATAGCGTCGTTATTTCAATCGGCTTCCCTGCAATAACGCATCAATTCCTACGCCCAATTCTTTCCTCGTAGAGATAATAGCGCCACGCTTGATACTCCTAATCAGATACACCGACAAGAATAAGCATCTAGGCCTAAGCCTCTTTAATTTTGGCAAAGTGCTCCTCGTAGCCCAAAACCCACTAATATATTTTATTTTGAAATTTTATACCCCAGACCCTTAATACTGTGACAGAATGTTAGCAATAATGCTTCCAAACTGACGTTAAGATTCCAGCGAACTAAGTAATCTTTGAGAATCAGAAAGATTGATGTTATGTTAATAACTGCAACCTAATATTTACCCTATTCCCTAAAATTTGAGAGCGTGAAATTTTAAACATTAGATTGGCTTCAATAATCCACACAACTAACGGCAAACTCATTGACACATGTCAACATGTGTTTTACAATCATGGTTTATTTACACTTATGTACCAAAAATGTGTGCAGCTGCGCTGAGACGACCACCTGCTTAAAATTAACTAAAATTAAATCACAGCAATTTAGCTAGGTCAAGTGATCACCGTTAATTAAAGTTTGTATTTGCTGAAAGAAATATAATATTCCTCTAAATAAATCAAAGTTATTAGACAAGTGCATCATGTCTTCAGGAAGCTCACACTTTAAGGCATAAAACAACACCATTAAATCAATATCAAATGCAAATTATTTATTCTCAGACAGCGCACCTTTACAGTAAATTACATTTTTTAAATTACAACATTTTTACCACATTTTTAAAAGTATTTTTGTATCAACGCCATTAACGGCTATAGGATGCACTACCACCACCACTCTAGCGGGAGCACAGCTGTTTTAGTACAGTTGGCGTCAAGATTATTTGATTTAAAAAGGCAATTGCAGAACATACTCTTGCAATCTGCCTAAATCGGTTTTAAAGTACGGACTGTATCCCCATAGATTCAATAGAAATTAGCTGAACCCGTGGCCTTCGACCCACGCTTTTTTTTGATAACTTGTAACTGCCGCGTCGCCCTTCGTGACAGTTACATAAACATTCGCTCAAAATGATAAATATGGATGTTACAATGTTTATTATACATATATACCATAAAGACACATGCAGCTTAATGCTTCATATTTTAATAAATCATTATAACTGAAAATAAGTCCTTAAACATTTATTTTAAATTTTTCAATATTTAATAAATATTTGTAGATTGAAGTAAATCCTTAAAACGTAATTTAAATATTGCAACGCTGAATAAATCATTACAGCAGATGTTAATAAATACAAATACGCCTATTTTAAATTTTAGAATCTTTAATAAATCTGAACATATTTACATGAACAAAACGTCTCGCGCATTAGCAGGATCAGCAAGGTTACATAACTATGACAGCTAAATTTCTATAAAACCGTTTTGGGCCGCCACGTTTAAGGCAGCGAAAAAAAGTTGGATTTTTCTCACGGTTTTCTATCCGAATCCGTTTTAAGTTTCAAAAATTCGTTTTAAAAAAATAATGTCTGCTTCCGATTTTGGATTTTTTTTTGAAAGCTTATTTTTCGATGAGTTTTTGGTATATCGATGCATCCACTCGGGTGATACGAGCAAAACAAATAAAAAAATTAATAAAATAGGCAAGAAAGGGGCCTTCAATTGGTGCGAATTTCTGAAGTTACACCACTGTTCGTACAGCAATAAGAATTGTAATAATCTTCTCTCTGCCTATTTGGTTTAGTATTATATGAATTCATTGGTATTAAAATATATTATATGAAATTGTTTGATGTTTTATACTCGTCTCATGAATACCTTTAAAAAATAAAATAAAGCAGATATGGGAGGGGCCCGCAATTGGTCACTACTTTTTTCTGAAACTGTTTGTACAGCAATCCAATCTATGGTAGTAAGATCCTAACTGTCCCATCATAACACGCCGACAGAGTCTTGCACCTCGACAAAATTTATCACCATAACACCACGACGGGCCCTTACATCTCCGCTCAGTTTATTTTTGTTTTCGGCAAGTATTTATGTTGCGGTCACTACTGTTGCTGCAATTTGGCTATTTATGGCTTACTTTAATAGAAAAGCTGTTGGGCAACCGCGACGGGAACGATCTGTGCTCATATATAAATAAAATAAACATTTCACAATTAATTTTAAAATTTCAAAAAGAGGCATAAATGCACCAGGGATCACCAGACACTCCTCTCCGAGGTAATAAAAAATGATTTTGTTGCAGAATATTACAAAAAAACAGCGATGATTCACCTACAGACCTTTTGTCCATAGCTGAGCTGACCATCAGCTGCACATGGTACCATGAGTAACCGAGTTAATCAATGTTTTTAAAAGAAAAAACTAGAAAATTGGGGCCCTAAACAAATTATAACTTCTCAGTATAGCATAGAGCTAGCGATGAGCTGTAATTTATGCTGTAAAAAATTAATATCATAACTAGTGGAGTATGGGAGTTTTTATTGCTGCATGGCAAGTAAAGTACATACTAATAAATAGTTTTATAACTGATACTGCGACTTGACACTTGGGGTAGGTTACTGATGAATTAATTCGAAGTGAACGACTGCATGTGTTTGATCACATGCAATAAATTCGTTACTTAGTAATAAAACGGCGATTCTTTCCAATAACGCGCATCGTCGTTTTGTATGGTGTAGTGGGCGAAAATGCTGCCACAGCTAGGGCACTTTGCTTGTTTACTTAACGTTTTCCCAATCGCCGAATACCTAATGCGAGCACCATTACAAATGCGGTTCAACATTTAAGTGATCACGGTTTGTTTAAAGTGCAACATCGAGAAAGGGCACGAATCCGTCAAATTTTGGATGCCACTGTTAGTTGCTGAAGGTTTGCATTTTGCATAGGTGTATCAGCGTTTACAGTTTGGCGTACTTTAAACAAACAGTGCTTGCCTCCTTATCATGTACAACTGGTACAGCTACTACAGCCAGAAGATCATCAAAGTTGAAGAGCAGCTGAATTTTGTAATTGCTTGCTGTCTACCGACGAATCGCGATTTTCACGAGATTCAGTTTTCAATGTCAACAACACTCACATCTGGTCAGATGAAAATCCTAATGCATTTCAGGAACACTGCCAACAACGGAAATTTTGTGTAAATGTGTGGCTGACATTGCGGATGTTTAATCGGACCTTATATTTTACCACCTCGTCTCAACGGCATTGACTATTTAAGATTTAGTAAAAATTTAAACAAATTTTTAGAAGAAGTACTTTTTGCTGTACACAGGGACATGTGGTGCCTCCATGATGGTAAACCAGCTCATTATTCTCGGCACGTATGTGGTTGGATAATAATTTTCCGCGCAAGTGAATTGGTCGAAATAGGCTTTTTGTGGGGGTATATAAAACAGTTGGTATATGCCAGCTCAGATACAGAAAAGTGGTTCAGTTTGGCGAGTTCTATTAGAGGTTAAAATATTTGCACATATTTCAAGAACACCCTGTATAGTAGGCCATAAACTGAACATTATTCACACATTATTATACAAAAGACATGTTCAACTTCCGCTTCCGGATTTGTTTTTTTTTAATGTTTAATTTGTCAGTCGGAATTTATAATATACCCCCATATTCTAAAGCTCATCAATATTGAACCACCCATCCGTTCGGGAGTTATGAGGCACCGTCACACTTATACCCAATCCCAGACAGATGTCTTTTAAAAAAACCTGACATACCGTAAAAATATCAAATTCGAAATTTTTTTGAAATCAGTATATTCCTGTACCGGAAGTATAGAAAAATAAAAATAGAGGTTGTTTCATTTTTAGCGTATACATACAAATAAAATTATGCAATGTAATTCCTATTCACCCTATATAAAAACCCTACGATTTAGTGAAACAAATATAATCTAATTTTGACAATTTAGACGATGACATACTTGTTTCTACTAGAACGCTTACACCGTAATCAAGTATTAATTTTGGGAATTTATTATTCTTGTATTTACACTAAGGTTTTAAGCTTTGAAGCCCTTGAAGCCTTTAAAAAATGTACACAGCAAACTAAGCCGCTTTGAGAATATTACTTAACTATGATTAAGTCTGGAAAAGTAACATCTGTAATTTTGTTTATCTACGACTGCTTACATATGGACTTATTATGTCATTCAATTGCGTTAGGAAATGAAATTCATTATCGCACTAGTGTGATAATGCATTTATTACCTAACGCATTTTATTTACACAAACAAAACTGAAGCTTTGTTTATAAGAACTAGCTGGTTGCCATAGTATTGAAGAAATCAAGTCTATCTCGTACCTTTGATGTTAAAACGAAAGTATTTTAAAAGTGACTTGACATTTATAAATAAATTAAAGCGAAATGGAAAATGTCTTTCAAGCAAAACAAACGATTTTTAAAAAATTTTGAACAGTCGTAAATAAAACTCTGTATGTCACACGTAGGATAATGCGTTATTATGGCACTCGTTTGATTACACGATTCGGTGTACGACCTCGTCGTGCAACTTTCAAACTCGTGTTATAATAACGCCTTTATACCACTAGTAACATAAACAACTATTATATTTTAACAAATTGAAGTAGGTGCTATAATATGAAATGAATAAAACTCCCATATTTTAATTTACTTATTAAGTGTGCGCTGCCTATACTATAATGGTACCTATTTCGATACAGATTTTTATTATGAAATGACCCAAACTGAGCAATATCAGCAAAGCATTGTTTTTGGTAACCATGGTTACAAGAGTTGTTGAAAATTTCTCAGTTAACATCGCAAAACAGTTTTTTTGAGTATAATGTTCAAATAAATGTTTTTAATAATTTTTTTAAACTAACTAGTCGTTGAAAAAATAGTGTATCCAACTCTTACATAATGGCTATTAATACACTCGTATATTAATAACTATCATTATAGATTCGTTGCATAATATACTATTCAAGCTTGTTTTTGGTGAGATAATGTTGTAGCTCAGTAAGATGGTGGATGCCACTTCGACAGTTGGAGTACTAACCGCCTTTCTTTTAAAGCTAAAGACAAAATTTTGACGCAGTATTAAATTATTTTTACTGTGTGAAATAGGAAAATACAATTTTGCGATTAAAAAGAAAAATAAGTTTGCTGTCCAGAAAATATGATTTTAGTTTACAAAAAAAATTTTATATAAAATATCATTTTAGTAAAGTCTGAAAAATATATTATTTTGTGATTCTATTTGTTCACGCGAGGTGGAGCGATCGCGTTAGCATTTTACGTTTACTCTGCAAATTTGCCATGCACCAAGGAATGTGACGCAAGTAGATCATAGACATTTTCTTTAAAATTATAGCTAATCATTAGCCCGAACGTAATTAAATATTTCATTTCTACCTTAATTTAGCTAATCGATTGTTTTTGGTTGTTAAAATGCTGCGTTTATACGGTACGTTGTGTATTGCCTAACATTTTGGTTTCACCTTATGCCGATTTGTCTTCTAAATAGAACGATCAAAGCCAGTAGATATACTAAAGTACCGACACAATTTGATGTTTCTTAAAAGGCAACAATAACGATTTATTCTCCACAAGAGACATTGACATTGACATTGACATTGACGTTTTGTTGTGTTGTTTTGAATATTTGTATTTACTTTTTGTACCGAAAAAAAAATGTTTACTGAAAAAAAATATTACTTCCTCTAACTTTAGAAACATTTCGCACCGGATTATTAAACTTGAGAAGAAGAAATATAGTGATGTGTAACGATCGATCATCATTGCTGTTTTTTCACATTCGCGTCGGTACTTTGTATTGTTATATCTAATGGCTTTGAAAATGATAACGCGATCGCGCCACCTCGTGTAAACAAATATAAACTTTTATGCTCACCACGTCGCGTTCGCTTTCATTGATTTATGAAAACTGACTTGTGCGTTAGAGGAGAAAACTTTCTTTATTTTGAAAATCTGTCAAAAAATTAAAAACAATTTCCACAAAAAATATATTATTTATGAGAAAAAATAGTTATTTAAAAAAATGAGCCAAAATATTATATTGTTTTTGATCCCTTAACTGGCTCAAACGGCGCTTCTGACGTAGGCGCAGCAAAGTGCACACTTTCCGATTGTCGTGACTATAACAAGGCTGTTAGTGCCCCAACTGTTGGCGTCTAATTCAAAAACGTTAAGAAAGAAAAATGTTTCCAAGGTCTTATATTTATTTCGTTTTCCTATTTTTGTTTATATATCCACCTACAGCAGTTATTTGATGAATAATGAAATAAATTTGAACAATTTGGCCACTCTAGACGTCTACGGCATATGTGTTTTTTTAAAGGTTACTATGTGACAGTATTAAATATTCTTGCTGTCTACGTTAATTTTGACCTACAATTTAGATATCTATTTTAAAAATTCAAGAGTATCGATCATTATTGCGCAAAAATGGGTAGTTATTTCTGATTTAAACGTTCAATTAGATGTTGACAGTTGAACATGCAATACTAATAAGAATTCCGCAACTCTTTTGTATTTTATAGAATGCGAATTATCTGAAAACCCATTCTCAAGTAGCTAATTTGAATAAATAATGTCACACTTAGAATAATACGGTGCGGATTGCCATTTTAGCTCTAAATTGTGACATTAGCCTTAACATTTGTGTCGTTAATCCTAAAATCGATTATATAATAAAAGTGCTGCTGTAGTCGAAAATATTCCCGTGTGATTATAAACAATGCATTTTATTATTTTAATTTATAAACACATTCTTAATTACATAGCCGTTCGAGCACACCATGCAGGTCAGGTGAAATATTAGTTACATCACATGAACCAGTAAAGGTTGAATCTTAATAATATTGCAAAGCGTATTTTCATACGGCATTTCATTAAGAGATTGTTGAATACCCATCCAAGTATAGCCTTGAACGATCTCCATTGTTAATAAATTCTAAATAATCCAGATTCACCTGACATACAACCAAGTAGAGTTAGGTGGGACCATTTGTCATCCTAATGTAGGAATTTGAAAGAAAAAGTTGTCGATTATATTAACACAATAATGTATTATGAGAAAGCTCAGGTATTTACAGAACTTTATTATGCATAACTGTTTTAAAGATTAACGTCATGTTAACATGTTAAGGATTTTTTTCCGGCAGTGGCGTAGTCAAAAAAAATTAAAAATCCAGAAATCTCAAATTTGTTTTTTTTAAGGGGGGAAAGTAAAAGTGTTTTTAAGTAAAGTAAAATTAAGCACGAAGCAATTCTGTTTGACGAAGGTCGCAGGTTCAGAATTAGCTGCTATAATACCGCAAATGATTATTAACTACAATTTTATTTTTAAATGAAATTGCAGTTAGTAAAAATGTCGCAAACTGAGGGCGTGTGCAGAAGAATGTCTAAAGTGTTAAACTTACACCTCCTCCTGATAGTAAAAGGATGATCTCATAGTTTAGCCGTTTTAGATAGAAGCAGGCTAATAAAAATCGTTTCCCAAGCAAAAAACAATCGTTTGATGGTCATAAAACACTTAGTCGAAACAAAATGCGCTTTAGTAACTTGGTGTAATTAATCAGAATAATGTTAAAAGTCAAATTTCGTATAAATTTAATATTGCTTTAAGTGTTTTATTATATTTATTGTTTTTTACTTCAAATAAATTCTAAATGACTTAACATTTTCCTACTGTATTTGTTTGTTTGATTAGGAAAATGCTAAAATGTGAAAAAGCACTTAAATATGAGGAAATTAGCAGATTTTGTTGTAAATTAAAATTGCAATTAAAAGTGCTAGTATAATTATAGCATTTTTTCCCAAGACCTTCTTGCTGTCATAAAGAAATTTTAATAAATTTATTACCGGACCCATGTATCAAATTTATTATTTTTAAAGTTTACGGTTGTTACACATTTGTGTTTTCACTTTTACTTAACTTGATGATAGGATTCTGGATTTAGAATTTGGGAGTGTGAGTTACCTCACGCGCACTTAGGCCACAATAGGTGGGCCCATTGTACTACCTCCCCAGCAGCTCTCCACATTGGACGTCACCCAAGCCATCCAACCTTTTGGATGTACTTGAGGACATCCGCAATTGGAGTGTTGCTGATTTCGGCCATGTTAGGCCAGAAGTCCCCCAGCATGGATCCTCTGGTTGTTGCGAGAGCTGGGCAGTGACATAGGACATGTTCTGCCGACTCGTCGTCCTCGTTGCATGCACGACAGTTTGGGCTGTCCGCCAGTCCCATCCTGTGCATGTGTTGCTTTAGGGTGCAGTGTCCAGATAAGATACCCACAACTAGTCGTAAGTTCTTTCGGGACAGTTGCACACAGTATTTGGCTGTTTTTGGCGAGGGTGCCGTAATAGCAGCCCTTGCTTGACGACAACTTTGAGTGTTAACCCATCTTCGTGTGAAGCTTTTTAAGGTTTCTTGGTATAGCATAAAGCTTAATGTCTTCAGGGATATGGGAATTACGGGTTCTGGCCCCCAGAGAGGTTGTCCAGAGGCCAGTCTCGCAATCTCATCAGCCTTTTCGTTGCCGTAGGTTCCGTCATGTCCTTTCACCCATACAAGGGAAACGGCATTATCTTTTGAGATATCGTCGAGAGCTTCACGACACCGCAGTACCACTCCTGAGGTGATTTTGCAACTGCCTAGGGCTAGTAAAGCGGCTCTGCTATCGCTGTAGATACCAATACGTTGGTTCTTGATTTGTCGTTCAAGAATTGCATTTGCACCATGCATTATTCCCACTACCTCCGCTTGGAAGACAGTGGCAATTTTGCCTAGTGGTATACTCTGGCGCAGGTTTAGGTCATCGGAGAAAATTCCGGCACCCGTTCCATGCTTTGTTTTAGATCCATCGGTGAAGATGGATATGTCCATATGCTGGGTTGGTCCAGCATTCGCGTAGACACTAACGTGTCTATTAAAGGCATATTGTAAAGGAAGGTAGTCCACCATAGCATCCAGAAGAGGAATCTTGACGATTGCCTCATCCAGGATGCGGGTGTGTCTGCCTCCCTTGCCTGCTGTTTGCCACAGCCCCTAACTTGATGATATTTTGAATGTGCAATAAAAAAATAAAATTGTATTTTTGATAAAGTCACAGCATTTTACAACAACAATTTATGAAAGGTACAATTTCGTGTAAAAATAACATATTTATGAAATTCTTAATAAATAAAAGAGCGGCCGTAGCTCAGTGGTAAGAGCGCCGGCGACTACTGCAGCGGATCCGGGTTCGATCCCCAACCCAGTCGTTCTCCCTCGCAAGGCAACGGGAAACCACCGAAGTGGATTTTTCCCCAGGAAAACCTCTCTGGAGAAAAAGTGCATGCACTTCCTGTGGTTCGGAGCCCACGTTAAACTGTAGGTCCCATATGTCTGTCTGTGCAAATTATCTATCGCCGCGCACCAAACACACACAGGGCAGAGGTAGCCAACGCCCTGTATGTGGTATGGCACTATAGGAAGAAGAAAATAAATAAAAAAGTTTTTGCCTGTACCGAACTTTTTGATTTTTACCTCCCCATACTTGCAGTATAGGGAAGTAATGATTTCAAGAAAATGTTCAAAATCGTGATTTTGACTGAAATACATGTTTTGGACTTCCAATAAGCAACAAAAAATGATTTTGAAAAAATGTCTGTTTGTGGGTGGGTGGGTATGTGTGCATCGTAACTCCCGAACGGATGGATGGTCCCATTTCAATGAGCTTTGGAATGTGGGGGTATATCAAAACTTCATCGATAAAATAAGTTTTTAAACAAAATCCAAAACCGGAAGCGGAAGTGAGACATTTTAGATAAGAACCGACAAAATCTCTGTCAAAAGAGGAGTACGTCAAGAGGACACGATTTTCCCGAAACTAATCACTTTGATTTTGGAGGATGTTTTCAGAAACTTGGACTGGCAAAACAAAGGAATACACATCGATGAAGTACGCCCTAACGATTTGCGATTCGAGGACGGTATCGTCCTCATCTACGAGGGCGGAATGATAATTGATAGCAATGAAAGACCGATTTTATGTTTTCAAAATCATTTTTATTTTTTAACATAATCTTTTGAAAGTTGAATACATTTTGTCCAACGATGCTCTAAGTCTTTTTTTCGTTGATTTTAGCCATGACACAGGTGTGAGGACGAGCATTATCTTGGTGAAAAGTGATTTTTTTACGCGCTGGACCAGGCCTTTTTTGATGAATATTTTGGCGTAGCTGGTCCAAAAGGTTAGCGTAGTATTCGCCATTTATTGTTTTTCCTTTTGGAAGATAATCGATCATAAAAATCCCTTTTGCATCCCAGAACACTGATTCCATGACCTTGCCAGCTGATTTGAAGGTCTTTGCTTTCTTTGGAGCTGATCCAGCAGGTTCTGTTCATTGCTTTGATTGCAGTTTCGTTTCTGGCGTATAGTAGTGGACCCAGGTTTCATCGGTGGTGACAAATCGACGCACAAAATCAGTGCTATTTTTCATAAAACGGTCCAGACACTCTTGGGAAATCTGCATTCGCACACGTTTTTGATCGAGTGTAAGCAAACGCGGCACCCATCGCGCGGACAGCTTTTTCGTACCCAATTCTTTGGTTAAAATATTGATAACTCACTCTTTTGAGATGATCACAACATTAGCAATTTCAGCCAATTTCAGTCGTCTGTCTTTCAAAACCATATTATGGAGTTTGCTGACCATTTCTGTTGTAGTGACACTTCTTGGGTGTCCAGAACGGTGTTCATCTTGGATGCACGTACGACCCCGTTTGAACTCAGCCAGCCAATTTTTTAGGGGCGCATATGATGGAGCACTTTACCCCACACACTTTGCATCTCTTCAAAAATGTCTGCACCTTTTCAGCCTTTTAAATGCCAAAATTTAATAACAGCACGATGCTCAGTATATTCCATTGTTACAAAAACACAAAACACGTTTTCTCTGAACAGCTGCTAACAACAAACTATTTGACAGATGGCCTCTATATTTTCAGTGTTGTTAACTAAACGATGGACTTTAAAATTATGTATAAACATTTTAAATGCTAGCGCCACATATGTGGAGGCTAACCAATTATCATCCCGCTCTCGTATAATACAACGAAAGAACTAAACCATGTTGGAAGAACTTCATCAAGCCTCGCTGCAAATCGGACTTCAAATAAACCTAAATCAAGTCAAAGTAATGAGTCCGGAAGGAATTCAGGTAACCATTGGAAATCAGATGCTGGAAAACGTACCCTATCTTGGTCGTAAAATTCAGATAGGTAAAGAAAACCAAGTCTCCGAAATATCCAGGAGAACAGGACTTGGTTGGGCGACATTTGGCAAATTGGGGTTTTTATACTCAAGTCCCGAGAATTTCCCATAAATCTTGAAAAGAAAGTACACGAATCGTGTATACTGCCGCTCCTCACGTACGGTCTTGAGACAATGTCACTAACACGCAAATCTGCAAACAGCCGGCAATAGAGAGGGCCATAGCGGGAATCAGTTTGAAAGATGGAGTTCGAAACGAGAAAATCGAGAACAGAATTCAAGTAACTGAGGTACTTTGAAGAGCAACACAGCAAGACAAAACCCAGCCAGGTGGACCAACAGGTTAATGCGCTAGCGTCCGAACCAGACAAAAAGGAGCGTTGGAAGACCTCAGAGAAAATGGCGAGCCGACATCCAAAAAACCGCAGAGAGGAACTGTATTCACTCTGCTCTAAAACAAAAGTTTTAAAATATAAAAATTACACAGTAAAGCATTTTTTCAAAATTTTGGTTATTTTCAGTGCCAATGCGCTAATTTTTCTGTGACGCCTTCTACGAATTTTTGAAAATTTTGACTTTAACGCCTATTTATTTAAAAAGGAGTTATCCGAGCGTAATGAAATTTAATACTTGATTATTTTTACACTTTGTATACTCATAAAGCTAAGGTATAATTTGAGTTGTGTTCCAATCCGCTATTGTTTTGTGACACCCTTTATGAATTTTTTTAAATCCAAAATTTATGCCTCCTTATTTAATAAATGGAACCGTTAAAATATTGCTCATGATTGGTAGTAGAATAAGATTCACAATATCATTTTTAGGTGCGGAAATGTATTGGGGGATTAATTTTTCCCTTCCCTATAAATTTCGCGAACGAATTTAAAAATTGATTTTCTTAATAAAAAAAGTCGGGTGGTAGTTATTGCTTAGCCCGTTTTGACTGCACGTCATATCGTGTCTTTTTCCTTGCACGACTGTAATGTAATCAGTTCGGCACGTTGCATGTGGGTTCTGCGGAGTAATTAGGGGTGGGCGATATTAAAATATGCATATCAATATCCGATATCAAAATTATGTCGATATTTATATATCGATATATCGACATATCAATATATCAATATTTCCTGATATCGATTTATCGATATCAAAAAATATAGATATGTATCGACTATAGATATATCAATAATACGTTCCATAACAGATTGAAGCTCCTCTTAAAACATTTTAAGATGCATTTAATGCTGAAAAGGTAAGAAAATACCTACATTGCTATTTACAATGTTAATGTAATTTTTCACTATTAATATTGTAAGTTTTACCGATCACTTTCTATATTTATTTTTTAATTTGTTGTAGATTTTTGTATTTAAAACGTATTAAAATATACATTACTTTCATATCATGTAGTACATAACTAACAATGGTCAAGCAACAAAACATTTTCGATTCTTATCGCGCAAAATGTTTTGCAAACGAGTATTGTTGTTGAATTTTTCGTAGGGGTGGGCAATATTGGAATTCACATATAGATACTCAATATTATATGATGAATATCGATATCTGAATGAATACAGATATATCGATACCTATATCGATTTATCGCTATATAGATATATCGATATATTGATTTATTGATATTCGAAATTTTTGGTTATCGCTTTATCAATGTCAAAAAAATATCGATATATCGCCCACCCTTAGGTGTAATATCAATGTGCGTTTATTTTGTACTGCCACTGTTCTTAGGCTACAGCGTTGTGCATAAAACTTTTGAACATAGGAAAAGTAAAAAGTTTCTCAAGTATAGGAAAGTCCAGGCAAAGTTCTTTGCCCATTTTTCAGAATTATTACTGAAATCCACCCTAATTCATAGCCTAGATCTAGGATCCCAAATTAATACAATATTTTGTTTTAAATTTTTCAAAAATTGGTAAATATCAATTTTCAAACAACAACAATAAACAAAATTGTAATTATTTAAAAAAAATAACATGTAAACTAATAATATTAAGCTGAATACTTTTACAGCACCTCTATTCTGCTAAATGGTAGAAATTGCTCTTTATGTGACTTTTACAAAACTTTCAATTGATGTAACGGTTGCTTACAAATACAAGTAAGCTTTAACGCTACACATAAATTTAAGAAAGCAACACAATTTGTTTTTACATTTTACATCCTGATGAATGATTTATTTCCCAAAACCTTAATTTTTTTGCAGAGCCTTGAGTTTTTGAAAGTTTGGAAATTAATACTTGTAATAAATGGGCGCTGAAATAAACTTTCACAATCAAACTCTATTTTGTTCTGCAAAAAAAACAAAGGATGGTATTTTACCGCTAAGTTGTTTTCAGGTTTTAATAAGTTTCTGTTTATAATGCGCCGTTGATGTTTTGCTAAGTTTTTAGACATATAATAAATCCAAATCCAGAACCACCAAAACTATACGGTTTATTAAAAATACACAAACCCAACATGCCCATTAGACCAGCAGTATCATACATACATGCACCCAACCATATGCTAGCAAAAATACTAAATAATATAGTTACCAGTTTTGATTATAAACCAAAATTTTCAGTTAAAAATTCTTCCGAATTAATCAAAAAGTTATCTAACTTACATTTACCACCACAAAGCAAGCTAGTTAGTTTTGATGTTACTAATATGTTTTCCCAAATACCTCCTCAAAAGTGTATTCCGTTGTTAAATAATATTCTTATTAAAAAAAATGTTGAATTAATAAAACGGACTGAGTTGATTCAATTATTTGAACTTTGCACCAATCAAAATTATTTTACTTTTAATAATAAAATTTCTTTCCAAAAAGATGGTTTACCCATGGGAAGTCCAATTTCACCTCTTTTAGCTAACATATTTATGGAAAATCTAGAAGATCAAATATTCGAATCAAATCAATCTGAGAAAGTTATATTTTGGTTTCGTTATGTTGATGACATTTTAGCATGTTTTAATAGTTCATTTGATTTAATTAATGAATTTTTAATTTTTATTAACAGCTTGCATCCAAACATTTACACTAGAAACTGAACAAAATAAGTCCATTAACTTTTTAGATTTAAAAATAAAAATTAATTCAACTAATAAATTTGAGTACTCAGTTTATAGAAAACCTACACAAACAGATATTACAATACCACACGATTCTTGTCATCATAAAATACATAAATTAGCAGCATACAGGTCCCTGATACATAGCGCTTTGACGGTCCCTTTAGATGAAATTAATTATAATAGAGAAACTTCAATTATTAAACAAATTGCATACAGTAATGGTTAAAATACTAAACTTATTCATACATTAATTAAAGAAAAAGATTATACTTTATCCGATACAATTAAATATGCCTCGATCCCATATTTTGGTGACAAATCAGAAAAAAATGCTTTAATTATAAACCAAACAAATAAATATTAAATAAGTTTTAAAACAACTAGAAACATATTAAACACTTTGTTTAATGCAAAATCAAAAACAGACGATTTGCTAAAATCAGGCATTTACAATTTAAATTGTTCGCATTGTAATTCGATTTATATAGGCCAGACAATTAGAAATTTTGATATTAGGTATAAAGAACACGTACGTTGTTACAAATACAAACACCCACACAAATCCAATTACGCTAAACACTTACTACAACACAATCATTCAATGACATCTAATAACACTATAAAATGTTTACACTTTTGTGATGATAAACGTAAATTAAGTATACTAGAAGCTTTTGAAATTCACAAACATTTAAAAAAAACATTTAAAAAACATTTAAAAACTGTACCGTTAATGAATGAGCAAATTGATCTCTCAAATTCTCCTCTATTGGACATTTTGGAATAAGAAATCAAGTCATCTGCAGACGATTACCGAGATCAGGTCACCAAGTTCTATTGCTATAACAACACTAACTGTTTACTTTTTAATATAACCTCTGACAATGGCATGTAAACATGCCGAAATACGTATAAGGTTAAAATAAATAAATATTGGTGAGGTAATTAAGTATTTTATATACCCATAATCAAACAAAAATTTATATTATAGTATTGACTATACCCTTAAAAGTATATAATCAAAGATTATAGGTATCCAAAAGAAATTATTTCGATTAGGTCAGTTGGACCGAACGCTATTATGTGGAGGACGGAAGTTTGGGGTTCAAATCATTACGAGAGCATGCGTTTTTGTGTGGTCTTTTGCATATTAGATGGGAGGCTTTATGACGCCAGTTAGTGTTAGGGCAAAGGAAAACGAAAACTAAACTAAATATAAAAGTTTTTAACTAATATTGTGAAGAAAAATTTAACATTACTAAATACTCTTATTAAGCAACGATGAAACTTCTTTGTGTAATCGCATTCACAACTTTTTACATGACACGGTAACTCAAAATAGCACACATTACTGTCGCTCATTCTCATTTAAATTAACAGTACGGAACATTTTGGTCTTTCTCTCTACTGCCTATGAAGGAAAGCTGAATTTTGGTAAAAACATCGTCTTGAATAATATAGTAAAATTCTTGAATGATCGGAGCTGAGCGTTGACCGCAATATTAAAAACGGAAGCCAGAAACAATTTTTGACTGTATAACAAAAACGGTTAGTTTCTGGATAAAAATACCTATATACCAAAATGTTCACCATAAAATTCTCTAAAAAAAAGGTTGTGCTAGTATTCTAGCTAAAGATAGCCGGTATGGCGCGGCGCGGCTACTAACCGACATAAATAACTGCTACACCCCCAGCTAGTCGTTTTGCCCGTTATCAGCGTATTGGATGACTTTCCGAACAACTTTAAAGAGCACATTTGAGGTCGTGTTATGTAGAAAATGTCAAATAAACATGGGTCTAATCACTCTATAATTAATAACTCTGCCATAAATGGAAAATCTGATTTAAACTTTGCACGAATATTTTGCTGTTGATGATATATACCGTTAGTTTTTTTTCGACAAAATCCAATAATCAAGGGCGTAGATGTTGCGGGCACGCCCCTCTCACCTCTAACCCATTAGCACTATTACTATGTTATTCAAGATGCCTTTACAAAGCTTTATACCAAAATTCAGTTTTCCGACATTTTTTCGCTAAGAATCCTTGGTCTTGTTGCCTAGCGTAATTATTGTTTTGGCCGCAGAACTATGGAGCAATCTAAAGGGTTTACAAACAGAATACAAAGGTTAAATAATAGTTATTTAAGTAACAAGGAATGTAAAGACGTAATAACATTGGAGGTAGGTAAATACGAGCCGAGGCGAAGCCGAGGCTTGTGGCCCGCCGAGAATGTTAATAGTCGATACATTCCGTGTTACTTATTAAATTTTTCACGCTACAGGTAGAAATTTAATCATATTTTTAAAAGTTCGTTTTGACTGCTGTCATCGGAATTATTTTTTAAAAGCCCCATTATTCAAGTTGCTTGTGCTTGTTACCATATCAACGAGCAGTTAAAATCAACATTTTAGTATTCTGTTTGAAATAAAATGTTGGAATCTGTACCTTGTTGCTTTAATTATTATCCTAGGAATGTAAATGAAATTATTAAGTTCCGTAGTCAAGGGCAGAAAGTAAACGAATGTTATTGGCCATTTTCATCTTTTGTAGCTATGGATGTACCGTCTATTTACTTTGCCTGTAGCGTGAAAAGTAACTTATCGTTATTTGCTAAAATAATCAAATAATGTCAGCTTTTTCACTAAGCAAAAAAATCCGGTAAATTTCTGAAATAATTATGGTTATGGTTTTCTGTTACAGTTAATAAAACGGTTTAAATTCGGCTTTGGTTTCGATACCGAAACAGGAAATTTTGCGATTTTTGCGGTTTTGGATTACGTTTCGGTGTACGTCTCTGCTTTTATTCAGAAACAATTTGACAAATTAATTCAAAAATTAAAGTCTTAATAGTGCTAGGTTTGCTAAAATGTTATGGTACAAAACTATTTTGGAAACCGTAGTATGTTTAATTTAGATATTTCAAATTAGAAATGTTCAAACTATTCAAAAACACTTTTTTGAAAACTGACAACATGATTTTGCCCAATCTTGTAACACCTCTGTGACGCTTACTATGAATTTTTGAAACTTTAAAAGCTGTAATGCCTTCTTAATCTATAAACTGCTGTTAATATAAAACCAGTAATTAAGCTAAAGTTTGTTGTGCGAAGATTATACAAATCAATATTACTGTTTGCTTTTATTTCTTACACTTGTATTCTGATAGACATTCCGAGTTTGGGGGAGTAATAGAAAGATTTGCGATCTGTGTAGAGAATATTTACATTTTTGAAAAATATAAAATGTAACTAGTAAAAATTATTTCTGATTTTAACGAAAACATGCTTTGTAGGACACAAAACACGAAAAAAAAATTTGAAAAATATCTTTCTATGAATGATTGGGTATCCGTTTTGGTATCGTTATTTATTAAAAACAAATTTATGCAAATGGGAAAACAGGAACTGACCAACGACGTTAAAACAAACCGAACACTTTTTTCAATACTCCAAAGCATGATAATTGTGGGCGCTGCGATATTTTAAAAGTTTGATTTTAAACGCCCGTTTACTTAAAAACGAGTAGGCAGATTGATGTAAAATTTGGTATCTTAATAGTGCTGGGTGAGTAAAAGTTATGATCGGTATTTTGGAAACTCCTGAGGAAAAGTATTTAAAAAATTGCCTCTCAAAAATTGTCCACTATTCTTCTAAAACTTAATAGATATCAGGATGGGGTATCAATTAGTTCTCTAGTCCTCTATTTTTTGTGAAAATATTTGATATTTGTAAATTATAACTTTTCTCATTAACTAATAGTGCTGACATAAAATTTCGCGATCGAGCTAAATCTTCATTTTTTTGCTTAATATACTTGTATTCTTATAGATATGCAGAGTCTAAGAAATTACTGAAAAAAGCCACAATCTGATTGTGTAGGTACTAGTTTGTACAAGAGCGGAGTGAGAAGTTTGGTGAAATTTTTTTTGCGTGGAAAAATTATTACGCAAACCAAAACAAAGCTTGATAAATATTATGGGGACCCTTCACCATCGAATAAAATGATTAACAAGTGGATTACTGGTTTTCGTTGTGGTCGTACAAGCACAACTGATGCCGAACGTTCAGGACGCCTAAATAAGGTCACCACACCAGAAATGACTGACAAGTCCGCAGAGTGAAAGTGTGCGAGATAGTTGAGATAGTACGCATCTCAGATGAACGTGTACGCAATATATTACACGATCATTTAAATATGATAAAGCAATACGCGCGATGGGTGCCGCGTTTGCTCACAATCGATCAAAAATGCACACGTGTGACAACTTCAGAGGCGAATTTGGCGATGTTCAAGCGCAATAAAAAGGAGTTTTTGCGTCATTTTATAAGGGTGGACGAAACATGGATCCATCACTATACACCGGAGACCAAGAAACAGTCTAAACAGTGGAGTTCTACTAGCGAACCTGCGCCGAAGAAAGCTAAGGCGGTTTTATCGGCCAACGAGGTCATGGCCACAGTTTTTTGGAATGCACGCGGCATAATCCACATCGATTACCTTGAAAAGAGAAAAACAATCAACGGCGAATATTATTGCAACTTATTTTAAAATTTTTAAACAAAAAATGGGATTAGATGAAGGAAAATAAATTATTAAAAATTTTTTAAATATTTTTTCTTCGCAGTTTGCATTTTCCGATATTCTCGTGCATACAATGCCGTATTACCTACTAGGCTGAAAAGAATATAACCTAGAACTCCAGTATTAAGAGGGGCCCAAGAGCCTACCCTCTAAATAATCATAAATAATAATTTTTATTTTATCGAAATATTCTGCAAAATATTTTTTATGACACCTTTCCAGATTTTGTCTAATAGCACCCACTGTGTCAGTTATAAAACATCACACTCAAAAAGTTTGAATTGTTTTCTTAAACGATAACTGTGAGATTCTAATAACTATGGTAGGCCATTTATCCCGAATCGTAGAAATTATAATCACATTTTTGTGAGCTCACTAAATAATTCCTGACCTTAAAAATTGACGCCACAAATTAAATTACATACGTCGGCAATTAATTTTTTGACGTCAATAATTAATTCCGAATCGAATTCTTAATATAAAAATGGATTTTTGACGCCAATGATTACTTGACGTCAATAAATCAAATTTTTGGCGTTATTTATATAAATAATTAAATTACTACGTTGAAAACAATTATTTTCGGACGTAAAACAATCACTTTTTGATGCCACAAAATTAAATTTTGACGTCAAAATTAAATTTTTGTGGTCTGAAAGTAATGCTTTGACGTAAAAACACTAATTATTGACGTTAAAAGATATTTTTCGGTGTCAGCAAGAAATTTTAACGTTACAAAAATATATTTTGACGTCAATATATGATTTCTTGACGTCAATAAATAATAACTAGTGTTACCCCAGCACACAATGCACTGACAGACAGCGTTGATAGAACCGGCGAAATGTCAAGTCACGTGATGCATTAGTTCCAAAAATGACACGCGACGTTATTGTAGATGGCGCCACAAGTGACGCGCGTCTAGCCGACCTTCATATATATTATAAATTAAAATAATTATTATTAAAAAATCGACGTAGAATAAAAATATAAAAATGTTTCATGTTCCATCTGTGGATAAAGACCTTTCATTTAAAAAAAAATTGTCCAAATTGGTGAAGCGGTAGCCGCTGGAGGAAGGGGAGAAAAAACCCTTTGTGCTTTTATATATGTATGGATGTATGGATTTTTGACGTTAAAGGAATCATTTTATGAATGCATATTATAATTATGTTTAACAAAAACTAAACCGGCGTTTCAAAGATAACCAAACCTATAAATTTTACAGTAAATAATGAATAAAAATCGTCAAACTGAGACTCAAGACGACGATAAGTAATCCAAATACCTTATAGTTTCTAAAAATGCAGTTCTGACAAACCAATGAAACATTTTCTATGTTTATTTTAGAGCACATAGATTTTATGATGATAAGGTAGCGGATAGACACTCTCTGCGACCCTGGCAGAAATAGGTCTATTTCAGGGAAGCGACCCTGCCTACGTGAGCTGTGGTTCACCCTCACCTCCTAACATAGGGGAGAATCATGTCACAACCGTGTAATCCCATCCATCCCATATCCAACCCCACATACTCCTACATCCCAACTCGGCCAACGTGGCGTTTTAAGGCCAACAACCCCCTAAGTGGAAAAACGAATATAGAATGAATAGAACGAACTTTAAAATTAGTCCCCAGGTGGGTAGGAAACAACTTCCACAATCCCACACCGCAAAGACGGTCTGCCCTACGGAATCTGGGGAGGGCAAAAGCTCGTTTAAACAAAGCACAAGAACGACAAGAAGAACAAAAAGACAACTTAAGGTAAATACAACCAAGCTGAACATAGCAACTTACAACGCAAGATCCATAGCCTCGGACGATAGAATAGAAGAGTTAATGTACGAACTGGGCAAAATCAACTGGGACATTCTAGGCATAAGTGAAACACGAAAGAGAGGTGAAGATTTCATCGACCTGCATAGTGGACACATGTTCTACTACAAAGGCAACGAAGACAATAGTCACGGCGGAGTTGGCATTTTAATAAATAAAAAATTAGTACCACAAATCAAGAACTTAAAGTCAATATCTAATAGAGTTATCTATGCCACCCTAAAGTTGAATAATTTAACAACGCTCAAAATCGTACAAGCTTATGCCCCAACAAGCAGCTACGAAGAAGAGGAAGTTGATGAGTTCTACGAGAACTTATCAGCCGCCATATCGGAGAATCCCACGCAACATATCTTAGTAATGGGAGACTTCAACTGTAGAATTGGCCAAAAAGAAGAAGACACAGAGATATTTGTCGGCAAACACGGCTTAGGAGTCAGAAATGATAGAGGAACAAAACTGGCCCATTTCTTACAACAGGAAGAGTTGTTTAACGCAAACACCTTCTTCAAGAAGAACGACAAAAGAAAGTGGACATGGGTAAGCCCAAACGGAACAACAAAAATCAGATTGACTATATGAAACTAATACAGGACGTAGATGTTCTAAACTCATTCAACACTAGCAGTGACCACCGCATAGTCAGAGCCAAAGTCAAAATACATCTAAAACTAGAAAGATTCAAAAAAATTAAACAAACAACACCCATAAATCGGGAAGAACTTACTTCCAACCAAAAACAATTCGAAAACATGCTGAAAACAAAACTGAAAAAATACAAAACAAACAGCTCTGATTTAAATTTAATTAACAAAAACATAGTAAAAACACTAATAGAAACCTCCAGCAAATACAAACACAAAAAGATGAAGGCGGTTAGACTCAGCCAAAAAAACAAAAGCTTTGCTAGAAGAGAGAAGAAAGTTAATTACTACGAATAGAAGACTAACTCCCGAATACACGGAGGTTAATGAAGCGGCGAGAAAATCAGCTAAATCAGACATAAAACAGTATAATACGAAAATCGCTCAAGAGGTCCTGGAAAACAACAAAGGAGTGAAAGTATTTAGAAGGAAGACAAACAAGAACAGAGAGATCACAAAACTGATAAAGAATGAAGGCACAACAGTAAACGACAGGCAACAGCTTCTTGAGATAGTAGAAGAATTCTACACTGAACTATACAACTCCAAGATAAAAAAAACAGGATGAATGACGACGAAAGAGAACGAAAGATCCTAAACGTAGGCTCAGAAGATATTCCACCAATAGACAAAGATGAAATCAGGAACGCCATCAAACAACTGAAAAACGGGAAGGCCAGCGGAGCAGATGAGGTAATAGCGGAAATGATGAAACAGGGAGGAGAAACGCTGGTACAACAATTAGAAGAGCTATATAACAAATGTCTGAACCAGGAAGATATACCTGATGACTGGAAAAATGCTTTGGTTATCCTGATCTATAAGAAAGGCGACCTCAAAGATCTAGAGAATTACAGACCCATCAGCCTCCTATCGCAAATATACAAAACCTTCTCGCGCATTATAACAAATCGCTTAACATCTAAACTCGACTCTTTCCGAGCAGGTTACAGCACCACTGAGCACCTGCAAACAGTAAGAATCCTAACCGAAAAGTGCACAGAGTATAATATTCCGATGTGTGTGGCCTTTATCCACTTCAAGAAAGCTTTTGACACGGTTGAAATTTGGGCCATAGAGCGAGCCCTAAAGAACGCAAGAATAGACAGCCGGTACATTAACATAGTCAACAACATATACAAAAACGCAACTCTCCAAATTGAGATGCACGAAACATCTAAGAAAATTGATCTTAAAAGAGGAGTTCGACAAGGCGACCCTATGTCGCCCAAACTATTTACCCTCGCTTTAGAGGATGCAATGAGACATATAGACTGGGGCAATAGAGGCTACAACATCAATGGCGAAAAACTAACACACCTACGGTTCGCCGACGACATTATAGTGTTCGGAAAAACAAAAAACGAACTTGAAAGTATGGTTAAGGACATCAACAGAGCAACTCAGAGCATAGGATTAGATATGAACATTCATAAGACAAAGTATATGACAAGTGAACAAGACATAGAAGGATGCGAAACAAATAGAACGGGTAAGAACATATAAATACCTAGGGCAGACAATAACAACAGGGAAAGCCAACCAGGAACTAGAAGTGAATGAAAGAATTAGATTAACGTGGGCGGCATACGCGAAGGTAAAAGATGTAGGTACTCAAATTAGATATACCGCTCGCCCTTAAAACACAAATCTACAACCAATGCATCTTACCGACAACTACCTACGGCTCCGAAACATGGGTATCCACCATGTCCATCCTCAACCAATTGAAGGTGAATCAAAGAGCCATGGAACGAAAAATATTGGGTATTACTCTAAGAGACCGAAAGACCAATATTTGGATACGCGAGAAAACAAAGGTAGAAGAAGTAACTAGGAGAATAGCTGCACTGAAGTGGAGCTGGGCTGGCCATGTAGCTAGAAACGAGAATGATTGGAGTGGCAGACTGCTCAGATGGAGGCCATGGACACAGAAACGAAGCGTAGGCGACCACAAGCAAGATGGTCTGACGATTTGAAAAGGACAGCTGGTTTCAACTGGTATCGAGTAGCACAGCACCGACAAAATTGGAAAAGCATAGGGGAGGCTTATATTCAACGAATAGAGAACAGCTGAGAAAGAAGAAGAAGAAGAAGAAGAGATTTTATGAATTTTTATTTAGTCGAGAGTCCTGATCAGTGCTCATATAAATGCTGTGCGGCATATGATTTCTCTTTTTTCTTAAAAATAGATGCAAAACAATATTATTTGATTATTATTATAATTATTTAATTTGCCGGGGCGAGGGGGACAACCAAATCGTAGCCTAAGGCCCCCAATATAATTAATCCAGCACTGCGTGCATAGTCACAGTTTGTCTCTATAGAGCTATTGAGATACCAGATTTGATCCCAATCTGTCAACTCGTTTTTGAGTAATAAAGCGATAAAGTCAAAATTATCGAAAAATCGCAGTGGTAGCTATTTTGCAAACATGTCACCGTTTAAAGCTTATTTTGCCGATGAACTTTTGACATACCCTCATTATTCTCGGAAGCATGTTGGAATCAGACTATTTCCTCGAGAAATATAAAGCGTAACCCCCCTATTACACACCCACATCCACAGCAGACATTTTTAAAAACAACTGTTTTCGATCCTGGATGTCCAAAACATGTATTTCCTTTCTAAATCTCGAAATCTAAAATTTTCAGTACATCAATACTTTTCTATACTGAAAATATAGAAAAGTAGAAACGAGTTGACAAATTAGTATCAAATCACGTATTTTAAAAGACCTAGGGCCATAAAATATAATGATAAAACCATATCTATGTTGAAAAATGTAGAATTACTAATTTGCCCCGTTCAAATTAAAAAATTTCAACTCTTGAAAATATTTAAATACTTAAAAAATTATTTCTCAAAAACTAGCCATCAATTTTACCTTCTGTAGAGGTATTGTGATCGTCATGTTGGATTTGAAGCAAATGCTTTCATTCGGCGAAGTTTTTGTCGCTTTGAGTTTACTGGCCGATATACGAGTTATGCCTAAAAGAAAGGTACTTTTATGCCGAACATTTTTAACCTAAAGATTTTCACTAATAAGCAGGTTTTAGGGCCTTGGGAGACTGATAAAGTCGACGTTGCAGAGGTGTCTGTGTGTGCGTCTATCAGTGTGTTTGTATACACTTTACAGTCCAGACGCCTTAACGCAGAAAAACCAAATTTGGCTCGCAGATTTCTAATTGCAGTAGGATAACACCGTAAAAATTTAGGTTGGTTCTTGAAAAAGAAAAGGGGGGGGTGCTCTATGTCAAAAATTATTGCGCTCGAAAAAAACTTTAAATTCGTATTATGCACATGTCGAATAGTCGATATGGGCAAACGCGATCTCCCTATCACCCCCCGTTTCTCCAAAACATCGATTTTTTGTTTTTTCAAAAATTTACAAAATTCGGTTGAAAAACCGGTATGAGCATGTTAAATAAAAATAGAAACGATTTCCATTGAGAATTCAACACTGGGAGGTGTGTTTTTGGTCGTTTACCTAAACAGATTGAGTAATTGCCAAAAAAAACGCTATCACCAAATTATGAAATCGATTTTAAGATTTCAAGGGATAAACATTAGTTGCAACTACAAAACACAAAATATTATAACACTACTCGACTATTTCAAAAAAGGGGGGGGAGGAGTAAGGATGCCTACTTCAAAATAGATGCGCTCGGAAAAGAACCTTAGCTTCGTATGTCGAATAGCCAATCTGCGCAAGCCCGATTTTTCAACCCCCCCCCCCCATACATTTTCGATATTAAAACAATGTACGAATTTCGGCTTCAAAACTCTTCTATTTTAAAAGCACCTCTGAGAGGTTTTCCTCTTGGTCGTTTACCTGAACAGTTTACTTGGATAATCGCCAAAATAAAGACTATGACCAAATAATGAAATCGACTTTAGCATTCAACGAATAAATATTGTTTACAAAAATTATTAAAACTTCATGTTCAATAAAATGATAAAATCCGTTTAAAAGCTGATCTGTTCGTCAATAATTAATTATGTAGAATAAGTTTCTAAACTGTCAATAATTTTTCTAGAGCTACTGATGGGCAAAGTGGCGATGCTTTGGCTGGCACCGAGCATTGATACCAGTATCCAAAGGTATCGAGTTATCGAAAATATCAAAATTATCGAAAGTATCAAAAATATCGAAAGTATCGATATTACTGATACTTACAATACATCGGTAATTTCGATACTTCAAAACTTTCGATATTTCGATAATTTCGATATATCCATACTTTTATGTAGTATCGATACCAAATTGGTATCGATACTCGATACTCATTTTACGGTATAGCCCAGCCCTACTGCTCACTCCCTGTTCCATATTTTAGTTCACGAAATTAATTTTAGTTTTGGTACCTCTAAATCTCAAGCTGTATTTTCTGCAGAAGTCAAGAAATAAATATTTAAACGGTATACAAGCAATTACTCACAACTTTTTATATGCTAAGCGTTATAACTCTATGATATAAAATACTTTTGAAAGTATAAAAAGTAAATTAACATTTTTAAATGTGGCAAAGCTCGAACGACGAGCTTTGCTATTATTATTATTTTTCGCTATTCACTGCAACAGTTTTAACCATTTCTTGAGCCAATTCGCAACGATTTACAGTTTGATTATTGCATAACAAGAGTAGCATTCAAATTGATTAAGTTCTATTAAAAGGTGAGGATATTGACGCTTACAAAAAAAAACTACATATAATGAATACACAAAACGGTGAAGGTTTTTTCTTAACTATCTGCAGGAGTTTTGCTAGTGATTTATGAATGATCTTATCGATATTATTTTATATGCAATTTATTCCATATATCAAGAGTTTACAGCGATAAACTTTTAAACAACAAACAAGTACATCTTCGTCGTCCTTGGAAAAACAACACTCTGCTTTCGTGCTGCTATTATAACAGCCGTACGCACATATTTAATTTATAATTATCCACAGACTCATCGCCTTAAAATTAGGAACCGCAATGATGGTATTACCGAGTCAATATTAAATATCAAGGGTACAAAGATTCGTCACGGATTTATTTTTTATTAAAAAAGAAAAAATAATTATTATTTATATATTTATTCTTATAAAAAATTTTGTTTCTTTTTGAAGTTCTTAAAACAACCAGGAAAATAAGTTATAGAAATAATATCGGAAATACTAAACAAAAGGGCAGGTCGTGAGCAGACCTCTAGTTTGTAGCAAGCAGATAAATCATACTAATTTCGGTACGATCAGTTTAACTTTATGATTTTTCGTGATCCTACAAATGTTAGATTATGTAACTTGCAGAATAACAATGCTACTTATGCCTTATGTAACACAAAAGTGATACTTAAGTAATTGTAGTTGGTTAACTTTAACTGAAATTTAAATCGTGTTCGTTTTTACTGCTCATTATTCAGGTATTTTACCATAGTCACATAACTAAAAATCCAGTTTCCTACTAATCTAACACTAATTAATTGAACAATGATAAGAAGCATATTTCATAACTTTCTCTTAAAATTTAAACATTTAAAAATGTTTTTTGTAGCCCAAATTACCTTTTTTCGGTAATTCAACGATTCTTAGACTATCTGGGCTAGAACTTAGCAAAACTTGCTTTATTCGGGTATTGTACGATAGTCATATTTCTAAAAATCAATTTTTCATGTCAGGTCAACCATAATTACTTAACCAATGTTTTTCTTTCTCTTTAGAAATTTTAATATTTGTTTTTGTTAAAGCTCGCGCTCTGAACATGTCTTTAGCAGCAAATTGTCCTCTTTCCACTTCATTAACCAAATAGATACACAAATTAAATGTTTAAAGTTTGTAATAATTCTTCTTTCGCATATAACTTTCAAATATGGTGATAACACTTGATGGGTGATTAATATAAAACAATCATCGAATCAATTTGAAAAGTGGCCAAGGTTTTACTAGTTAAAATTTACAAGATCCTGGTTAATCACTTTATAAAGCCAATTTATAGATGAGAGCTGTAATTAGAGATCCTCGAAAATAATTAATATGCCACAAACATAAATGTCGCGACTAATGTTCAAATTCTAAATAATAATTTGGATCCCCTAAAGTAAGAAAAAAACGGAAATTCGAATAATTATCGTCTTGAGTCTCGAAAGCGAGGCAATTTTAAATTTGTAAGACATAAATGCGACCTTCGCTGGTAAAATATCAAACCATCATAAAAAAATTATTGTTGCGACATCGTATGTGCTCATTGCATTTAGTTTGATGAAGCAACATCACCTCATCCGGTCCTTTTTTACCTGACGCATCTTAGAGATGTTCGAGTTAAGAGATTACTCCGGATTTTCGAAATGAAACCGCGCTTGTCGTATTAAATCAGTTTTGAATCGATTTCTGGTAAGGTGAAGGACGGAATCAAAACAATTAATTTGATGTACATACTTTTGGCATGTAACCTTAAGATGTTCAGCGGATTTTATAACAAACAACTTTCATCACACTCTAATAATGGGTTACAGATTAAAATTTAACGTGGGCACCCATCAAATGTGAGCACTTCATTGTTCAATCATCAATCCGTATATTAAATATTTAACAATGTTAAAGTAGAAATTTGTTGTTTGTCATTAAATGAAAAAACTCACAAAAAATTTACATCCAAGAGCAAGTTCAACTTCTTTCACAAGACACTCGCTTCACCGTTCTGAGTTCCACTACACTAACTTTTATGCAATCAGTTAAAACTACGAACAAGGTCGAGGTCAAGCTGTAAAGTTTCTTTGCCAGATCAAACAAATGCACCTCTAGTAGATAGTTCAATTCAAATCGTTTATATAAAAATGTTATTAAATTGCTAACAAGGAATCAGTCAATCTTAATACACTAATTATCGCTTTGAAACACAATTAAAAATATTTTATTTTTTAACAATGCTATTATTTAACAGTAAATACTACTAAAGATTAAAATATGAATACACAGCTAAAACGGCCAAATCTATTTTTTTCTTCTTCTCTACTACTCACCCTCTAGTGTCCTTAGCTGTTAGCTCTTCCCTCCACCCACACTTACCTACTTTTTATACCCCTCTACGTCTCTGTGTTTCCCATTGTAAATCTTCGTTCATCACTAAACTACATTTCCTGCGTTTCCATCCTTTACCCTCTCTTCCACCTTACCTGCTATTTCCTTTTGTCTTCCTCTTAGTCACCTACTCCACTTTGTGTACCCCTCTGCCCCTTTCTATTAAGTGTTCTTAATCTTTGTTATTCACTGAATTCTCTTTTATCATTAAGTGTTTTATTTTTTACTACACTACAAACAGATTCTGGCTATTAGAAGGGGGGGGGGGGGGTATAATAAACCACTTTCTTTTTAAATGGTTATGCATAGTGGTGCACGTACGATGTAACCCAACCACGGAGTATAATGAATCTTTATAAAAAACAATAAAAGTAGATATTTTATCAGGTTAGGGAGCAATAATAGTCATTTAAGTATCAAGGAATGTAAGGACGTAATAACATCCGAGGTAGGCGAATACGAGCTGAAGCGAAGCCGAAGCTTGTCGCCTGCCGAGGATGTTATTAGTCGATACATTCCGTGTTACTTATTAAATTTTTCACGCTACCGGCAATGTAAGTAGGCCTACAGGTAGAAATTTAATCATATTTTTAAAAGTTCGTTTTGACAGCTGTCATCGGAATTATTTTTTAAAAGCCCCATTATTCTAAGTTGTCTGTGCTTGTTACCATATCAACGAACAGTTAAAATCAATATTATTTTCCTAGGAATGTAAGTGACACTATTAAGTTCCGTCGTCAAGGGTAACTAGTACACGAATGTTATCAGCCACTTACGATCCCTGTAGCTATGGATGTAAGGCCTACTTACACTGCCGGTAGCGTGAAAAAGTCAATAAAACAACTTTTTTTCTTTACATCAAGTTAAACGAGCTGCTCTTCAGATTAAACCGGTAGCACTTTCTTTTTGATTCGTCTCTTTTAATTTTCTTCGCTTTCTCTTTTTTCCTTTTCTTCCTTTTTCATTTCTGTTTCTTCCTTTTTTTTCCTTGTTTAATTGCTTATTTTTTTAAATTTTGTGTAATATGAACAAACCAACAAAGGCAGACATAGTTTTACACCTTTTTTTGCTATACTACATCGAAATCAATTTACTCAAGTTAGAAACAACACTAGTGATTTAATGTTTCCTATGATTCATTGTCGCACTCTTCCTCTATGGGGTTTATGCTCATTCCACGTTAGTATTCAGTTTTTTTACGAACACTTACAGTTTTACTACTATTTTACAGTCTCTTTTAGCAATCATCAAGTTAATGACTGATTTTAGTTTATGAGTTCATTTTTGAAATATTCATGAAAAGGGGTAATCCAAGACATAAGTTTAAAATAGAAATACACTTTTCAAGCAAAAAACTACTTGGAAATTCACCAAAATAATGCTAATAACAAAACACTTTTATATGTTTTGTAATATGACCATTAATAAGCTAACTAATTAAACATTAACCAAATATAATAATTTCTAAAAATTTGTAAATTCAAAATTTGCGCTTTTGTTCACTAACGGGAACTTTACTCAACAACACTAATAACAAAAGTACCGCCAAATAGTACATCAACCACTATAATTGTGAAATGTCAAACTGTGTAATTTTTCCATTTTTTTTCTTCGTAAGACCGATAATAAACACAAATTTAACCTAAATTGTATCGCAAACTGTGTAATAAACTAATCGGCACGTCCAATACGCAATTTAAAGCAAAAAATAAACATTTTTTATCTTGTTGGCATATGATCCTAACCTAACTTTTAATACAGAATTTTTCGAATTATCCAAGTTTATTTAAGTAATGGTTTTAAAAGTGGAAGATGAAATGGCTCGAGTGAAAACAGCAAATGTTGGTGATAGAATAGAATGTTTAGGACATTTTGGAACAGTCAAGTACGTTGGAGTTGTCAACGGCTACCCTGATTTGTGGCTAGGAGTTGATTGGGACGATCAAAACAGAGGAAAACATAACGGGACTGTTAATGGAAGAGCTTATTTTACTGCAAGGTTTGTAGCTGCTTTATAATATTATTGTGGAGTAAAAAATTGATTTTAGTTATGATACATCTGGATCTTTCGTCCGTCCTGAAAAAGTGCAGCTCGGACAGTCAGCTTTGAAAGCAATAACATCAAGATATGGTCAGCGAGAAGATGCTGCATCTGCTAAACTCACTGAACAGCAACTTATGTCTATTCAGCAAAGTATAAATGCACCATTTATCCAATTAGTAGGTTTTGAAAAAGTCACAGACAAACAAAGGTAAATTTTATTATTATTCTATTTTTACAGATAAAACTAATAAACCTTTTCTTTTTTAGCGACTTTAATAACTTGCAAATAGTGAATCTGCGCCTTCAAAATGTGTCCAGTATTGGAGGTCCAAATGAATTACAAAAAATATGTCCGAATATAACTGAATTGGATATTTCTAAAAATTTATTAGCAGACTGGAGTTCAATATTTAATATTTGTTCACAATTAGAACACTTACAGTGGTTGAATGTTAGGTAGGTGTTTACAAATTTCAATAAACCAGTAGAAAATGGAAAGTCAAATTGGTTTTGCAAAACTTGTTTTTCTAATATTATTATAACATTAAAAAATGTTAAAATTTTACTTTACGATTAATAGAGAGGAAAAGATACCTACAAAATATTTTCGTTAATTTTCCAGTTCTATCTTTTTAATTATAAACACACTTGTAATTTAGTAATTTTATCATTGACAATCTTTTTCTCTGCACTCTTTTTCTACCCTTACGTTTTTGTTTCTCCCCTATTTCTCACTTCTCTAGCTCCGTCTTTCTCCCATCCATTTCTCAATCTCTCTCTCTCCCTTCCATCTCTCATTTTTTCCTCTCCATCTTTCACTGTCATCCATTTCTCTATCTCTGTCCCCTTTATATCTCATTCTCTTCTTTTAATTTTCTACTTTCTCCCCCTCCTCCCAAGTGGCAAAACGAGAAGTTTTGAGGCTTCGGTTTCAGATTCCGGTCGGACCCCTATAACACGCCCCTACCTTCCAAGGGGAGATAAATATAACACTTTAATAACAGAAATACATTTAAAAAGAAAGGCAAATAATATAACTACCTAATTATAGTTCATATAATGTTAAACTCAAAATATTTATGACAGATAAAGACATATCTATATGATTTAACAAAAAACGAACATAATATGTAATAAAAATATTAAAAATGAAACTAAACAAAACTGGCCTTTGGCACTATCAACTTGAAACATTTCAGGTTATTCCACAGTTTCTCAATATTTATTAAAAATAATTTGGTGGGTAATGTATGCTAAATAGTTTTATAGTTTTCTTTAATTGTCAAATACTTTGGATAATTCAGTGAAGATTTAATTAAATATAATACTTTGTCTAGCTTAACAACTTTTATCAACAAGGAAACTACAGCAAGTGCCATTTAACCTTGCAAAAAAAATGACGATAAGTTTAAAAGGCGAGAAGCCGTTACACTCTCAAGCAAAAGCAATCCCGTAGTTTGAAAGCTAGTATAATATCTAGTTGCTGTTAATTATTTATGTCATTATTATTTTGTCATACGCCAAAATAGGAGTTTCTAACCCTATGGCGCACGGCCTTTTAATTTATCAAAAAATCCACAATTTTTCGTAAACCATAAATAAATTGACTTTCACTTTTTAGTAGAGTGTACTACACTGTCCAACAGCCAATTAGAGCTAGTTTAAGTTACGACTACCGACGAAACAAAGCGTAAGTAGCCGAATCAAAGCCCACTAAAATTTGCAAGGTTAGGTGGCACATGCTGTACAAAAAATAATATTTAGCTAGTGTGCGGAATTTGAACCGCTGCACTTTGGCTACTGTTGTGTCGCGAGGGTGCAACGTTCGTTTGCTAACTGCACTATGAAGACATGCATGCGTGGAAGCATAATTTATTGCTATCAAAAATTAATTAATTTAAGCTGTAGTTAAACCGTAAGTTTATCAAAATTTCTACCGAGTATCACAAAAATATGCCGCTTCATTGTTATGACGTCTAAAACAGACAGGAGCATTTCAGGGAGACGTCATACGAGAGTTTCAGTTTCTTCATGTTATCTGCCTATGTTCAGCTAGTTTTGGGACACATTGTTTATTTAAAATGAGGAAAAGGAGTCTTATTATTTACTCTCACATGTTGAAAAATTTAGTGAAAATTATATTTCTTGATAATTGTATGATTAAAAGATATCAAGAAAATATTACCAACTTTTCATTTTCCAAAACTACAAATATTTTCCTAAAGTTATTTATCAAATGCAATTTTTTTTAGTGAAAATTTATTAATCATTCCTGAAGATTATGAGAATTACAAATTTGAAAATTTAAAAATATTAATATGCGGTAGTATGCAATTAAATTGGAGCAGTATTCTGAAGTTATGTAAGGTATTTTCACAAATCAAAGAGCTTCGAGCTCCACACAATAACATAACCACATTAGACACATCCGAAGAAGATCTTGGAAATTTAAAATTACTCGACTTGGAGCGTAATCCAATTCAAGATTGGGACGAAGTTTGCAAGCTTACAATAGTAAACACCTTAGAACATATCAATGTGGAAAACACTGGATTAATTAAAATAAAATTTAACGAATGTAACATATTTAGAAATTTGAAGAAATTGGTCATTTCTGAAAATTTAATCAGTGATGTAAGTTTGTAACAAATTAAAAATTAAGTATTTCTTAATGTTAAAAGTTTTTCAGTGGGAATCCATTGGTGAACTTAATAAATTGCCGAATTTAGAAGAACTGCGTTTTTTGAAAAATCCCATAATAAACACTGAAACTTACGCAACATGTATTCAATTAATTGTAGCCAGAATTGCAAATTTGAAAGTTTTTAATGGAGCCTCGATTAGGAGCGATGAGAGAAAGGGAGCTGAATATGATTATATTAAAAAGTACGCATTAGAATGGTTTTCGGTTAAAGATGATTCAGAAAGAAAATCAACTTTTTTAAAAACACACAACCGTTATGAGGAACTTATACAAAGCAAGTTTAAGAAATTTTAAATGTTTTCATTGGAATTATTAATTTTTATTTTCTTTTTCTAGAATATGGAACACCCGAAGAGTCTGAGCTGGTTGTCCAATCTAACCTAATTAAAGTCTCTTTAGTTGAAATTGGATTTTTACATGGTGATCGTGTCATCACCAAAAGACTTCCACCATCAATTTTAGTGCAAAAAATGATCATGTTGGCACAAAGACTTTTTAATCTCCAAAGCAGGCCAATCTTGACTTATATTAGTGGTGCAAAGTCAGAAATTGAAATTGAATTGAACGATGAAGGCAAAGAACTTGGATTTTATTCTGTTCAAAATGGAGACAAAATTATTGTTACGAGTTAACATAAACGTTGTGATAATATGTATTTATAACTTTATTATTTATTAATCACTATTATATGACAAAATTGTGCTTTAATAATTATACACTTTAATAAAGTAATTTTTTATATTATGATTTTTCCAAGTTTTTATCGGTAGCTGTACGAGGTGTTTCATGTAACCGATCTACCCCCTCGAACAAATAGTACTGAACGATTTGCTTTAGTGTGTGTTTGGTACACATTTCTATAGAGGTTGTATCAAATTACGTGTTAATTATTGGGATCTCGCTTGTTTAAAGCGATATGAAGACTGTTAAAGGAAAGTTGTGAAATTTTAATGCCCACTAATGATAATCTAAAAGGAAATTGGGAGTTATCGTGCTTAGTTTCTGAAAGAACTAAAAAAAACTGAAATTTTCGATTTTTTACTACGTATATTTGTTATATTTAACAGTAAGTTAAATGATTTTATTTGTACATACTTGTATTTTTTTACGTATTCAATTCGATGGTGTTATCAACAAAGATTAAAGTGACCCAAGAATAATAAAGAAATTAATAGAATATTACCTATACACATAAACTGTTTCTCAAAGTATTCGGTAAAGAATTCTTTAAAATTAATAGGCAAACTAAAAAATTTTCAGATACCCACTAATGCAAAATTAATCTCATTTGATGTTAGCAGCCTATTCACATCAATTCCAATAAAAGAAGCCAAAGAAATAACGTTCAATAAAATAAACAATAGTAATTTGACGAATATTGAAAAATTAGAACTCAGAACCATGCTCGCAACCTGCTTAGAACAAAATTATTTTCAATTTAACAGCCAAATTTACAAGCAAGAGGAGGGACTACCGATGGGATCCCCACTTTCACCCCTACTAGCAGAAATTTTTATGGCTAATTTTGAAGAAAAAGTTTTTAATTCAAACAACAATTTTAGTAACAATGTCAAAATCTGGATTAGATATGTAGATGATATTTTTTGCTTGTGGTTAGGTACAGATAGACAAATACAACAATTTTTAGATAACATTAATAAAATTCATAATAATATTAAATTCACAATAGACACCGAAAAGAACAATACCCTAAACTTTTTAGATCTAAGCATAAAGAGAGTAGGGAACAATTTAGAGTACAATATTTTCAGAAAACCCACAAGTACAGACATGGTCATACATTCAAATTCTAAACAACCAATCAAAATTTAAAAAGCAGCTTTCAATAGTATGATACACAGAGCCATTCATATCCCACTGTCTACCGAAAATTTCAGTAAAGAACTTAGCACAATTAAATTTATAGCCCTAAAAAACGGATACAGGGAGCAATTTGTCGATAACATTTTAAAGAAAATGTAAAACATCTTTTGTACAACGAACAAAAGACCAATTGAAAAAACAATATGGTCAAAAATCAATTATATAGGTAGAGTTAGCTATAAAGTTTCTAACAGGCTCAAAAAATTAAATATTAACGTAGCTATGCACAACCCGAACAAACTCCATAAACATCTAGTAAACAATAAAGACACAATAGAAAAATATTCAAAAAATGGTATCTATCAAATAGACTGTTCTAATTATGATGCAATATATATATATAGGACAAACTAGCCACAGTTTTAATACAAGAATTAAAGAACACATCAGATCAATTAAATACAATCATAAATCAACTAGCATCTCCCAACATTGTATTACAAACAATCATTTTTTCAAACACACAGATACAAAAATTTTACACGTAGAAAACACGGGCAAACCTTTAAATAAGTTGGAAAATTTAGAAATAAAGAAGGCAATAAATAATAATAAAAATTTAGTAAACGACCACACCGATTTAGGTTATTCACCCCTCCTGGACCTGCAGTATACAAAGCATAAAAACACGTGTTAACACTTAAAATCGGCGACGACAGAATGAGTAGGATTGTACATCTGTAGGTTTTTAGTTTTAGTTGTGTTTGTAAACTCCTGACGATGACCGTGATGGTTGACACTCGAGTTGAGTAAATAAAAACCAACAAATTGTGAAACAATTTCCAAGAGTTTTATTTTATTAATAAACTATTAATTTTTAATAGTTAAATATTTATACAACATTTAGTTGCGTGCAATTCAGGTGCCCCATATATCTCCTAACCCCTTGACCGATTGTTATCAAATTTTTAGTTGCAGGTAGTTCTGTAGAAAGTTTTTAATTAGAACTAGAAACGGAAATTAGATATGTTTTTTGAAATTTGGAATACATAGCGTTGTAGTGCATTTAAAGGCAAATCAAATGCTTTTTTCCTAATGCTGTATCTTCACAATAATGGCCACTTCGAATTTTTGCAAATTTTGACTAATGCCCGATTACTCAAAAACAAAATATTCCATTAATACAAATTACCATTTTTTAATAGACATTAATAAGTGATGTAAAAAGGAGGTATTTACCCTCTTTGAACTTACATTGCTGGGAGGTTTACAGTAAACCTCACAACTGATTATCTCACTGAAGTGAATTTGCTAGGTGCTGTAAAGATACCATTCTACCTTTATTAAGTCAGACATGAACAAGCGCATGGAGGTCCTGCAGACGTAAATAGTATTTAATAGTGAACAGCATGTCTCAGATTAACGTTTCAATAACATTTATGCAATGTATTTATCTATAGTGGGCATATTTTGTTGTCTTTATTAACATACTTAAATTGTATTTATGGTTTAAGTTACTGTACTGTAATCTGTCATTTCCCCGATTGTCTTTCTATAAAGTGTATAAGCTGTGCTTTTCGTTTAGTGCTAACTTTATTAGGGTAGTGGTAATCCAATCTTTTATTTTTATTGTAGCCGCTGTTAGTTCTGTCTTTCTTATTGCACATTTAATTTTTTCTATTTGGTTCTACATTCATAGTTGTAATTTTTCGTACAACGTTTATGGATGCAAGTTGCACACAAAAGTTCCGGATTTAGTATACAGGTTGTATCAAATTGTATGTTAACTATGGGGATCTTGCTTATTTGAAGAGATACGACGATGGTTAAATTAGAGAAAAGTTGTAGAATTTTATGCCCACTAATAATCTAAAAAGAAATCGGAGCTATCTTGTTTAGTATCTGAATAATAGTTATTTATTGTACAAGATGATAAAATTGCACTTTATCTTCGAGAGCGATTTTAGCGTCGAGGCGTCAGCCGAGACGCTAATAAGCATCGAGAAGATAATGAAATTTTATCGTCGTGTGGAATACAACATTTTTTTCTATAGCAATTGTTAAAGAAGACCAAAAAATGAAGAAAAATCAATGATAAATTTAATTTAATAGTGTCAGGAAAAAAACAGTTTCACGAAAAAATGAGTAGGTGGCTTTAATAAAATTTTTTGGTTGCTATAGAGTGTATTTAATGTAGAAAAAAAATAAAACACTTTATCTATCCTTGCTGTTAAAGTACTACTTTGTCTACCCTTGATGGTAAAGTGCTACTTTTCCCTCTAATTTTAGTTAATAATAGCACGTTTTAACAGTTGCTATAGAAAAAACTGAAATTTTAGATTTTCTGTTTTCGGCTATAACTCGCTTGTCATTTATATTACATATTTTTAATTAACACATTATTAGGCAACTTTTTTATGCTGAATCTAAATTTTTATCAGATTTGATATAAGTAACTGTTACCATTGCTCATTTTCGACTGTCAACTTTTTTTTTCTTATGGTCGGCATTTTAAAGTTTTCAATATTTGAATGGAGTTTTTAATTCTGATTTCAACAATGTATGACACTTTGCAGTTTGTTTAAGTTTTGAGTACTCTATTACAGAAAATAAAAATTTCATAAGAGTGCCATTGAAAGACCACGTCATTTAATTTATTTTGAAAGAATTCTAGTAGGCCATGAACTGATGGAAGTAAAACAAAACACTAATTTCATATACTTTGACCTTTAGATGCATTAGGTATGCGAAAATTTCAGAAAATTTTGTTTTGAGCGAAGACAGCAGCTAAGAATTCTTTCACAATAAATTAAATGACGTGGTCTTTCCATGGCACTGATGAAAATTTTATTTTCTGCAATAAAATGCTCAAAACGTAAATAAAATGCAAAGTGTGACACATCCTTGAAATCAGAATTAAAAACTCTATTCAAATATAAAAAAATTTAAAATGCCGACCATAAGAAAAACAAAAGTTGACAGTCGAAAATAAGCAATGGTAACAGTTATACTAAATCTAATCAAAAATTTACATTCAGCATGAAAAAGTGTCCTAATAATGCGTTAACTAGAAATATGTAACATCCAAAAAATCAGTTTTTTCAGTTCTTTCAAAAGCTAAGCAAGATAGGTTCAATATCTTTTTAGATTATTAGTGGGCATAAAATTCCACAACTTTTCTCTAATTTAACCATCGTCGTATCTCTTCAAATAAGCGAGATCCCCATAGTTAACACGCAATCTGATACATCCTGTATAGTAGATTATTCAAATTATTATTTAAATTATTCAGTTATTTGTATGTATTACTGCTTTACTATAAAGTGGAGTGGACAGACGTCCTTGGAGGGATTTCAGTAACAAAGTATTCTACTGCTGCATAATTACCCCCTCTACTTATTTTTCAACAGCCTGAACCCTGCTCAACGCCAGTAATGACAATTTGTTTAGCTTAACCTCAATTTTTTGTTTATGTTTAGTTGTGAAAGTATATAGTAGAAAAATGTTGAAAATTAGAGCTCTAAATCGAGATTCTTTATCGGATGAGGATGCCCCAACAATTAGAAAAGAAGCACAGGTAGGTAACAATATCTTCCAAATATAAAGTTTTGTTATCTCAGATTGATTTTCAATTCTAAACAGGAAGAAATTGCCTTGGATTTGTACAATAATGCATTACGACTTCAATGCAATGGCCAACTTGAGAAATCTGAAGAGATTTTACAGCAACTTCTGGACGAAAACATTCCACAGTTGGAAAGTCAAGGTGGATTACCGAAAACCATGTCCACGCTCAAATATTCATGTTATATCAACCTCGGAAGCAATGCAAAAGAAAGAGGTGATCTTCAAGCAGCGCTGGAAAATTACTTAATGGTAAGTTGGGTTTAAATAAAAAAAAAATTAATTAATTTGTTATTATTTGTAGGCTTCTGAATTAGATCGAACTGATGTGACGCTTTGGCACAAAATAGGTATATTAGCATTAAAATCGGATCGATTTAGACAGGCAGCTTATGCGTTTTCACAGGTAGAATATAAAGACTGAGTTGTGTGTAAAATATTGTTGATAATTTTTGTTTCAAAGGGTTTGGAATGTAACGAATCACATTGGCCATGTTTGGATCAATTAATCATAATTTTATATGCCATAAGAGATACCATAGGATGCTTATTTTATATAACCAAAGCTTTAGTGTTAGATCCTGATTACGTACGAGGTCTTGTGCTAAGAAAACAAATATATGAAGCAAATCCGGCCACTCGAGAATATTACCAGTTGTATAATCCCGATTAGTAAGTTTAATAATAGTTAAATTTTTTTTCAAATTGTTAGAATTCTTTTTTTAGTGTTTTAGAGCCAGATCTAGATACTAAAATTGATGAGGATGATGAAAAAGAATGTTTGGAAGATGCAGAAAAGTTGTGTAATCGTATTAATGATGTTGAGAAGTCGCTTGGGCCCAAACCACTGCCTTGTATTCCCCTGCCAACCCCACTAGAGGAATTTACATGGTTCTCTCTTGGCCGTACACTTACAGACCTTCATAGGTACATTTCCAATAATAAAATGGTGGGTATTTTTATTAATAATTAACTAGTTCAATTTAATTTATGGTACACATTTAAGCCCATAATTAAAATTTTATTAGTAAATTAATAATAAATTTGCAATTATAGAGTCATTTTTGCAAAGTTGATCTAACTAAGTGCATGAGCCAAACTGGCATAGACACGCCTGTGGTACCAGAACCAATTCTCCCTGACTGTCCTGTAGAAAATCAAGCTAAAGATGTTGAAACTAAAATTGAAGCCAAACCAACTCAACCACAAGAAATCGAAAACAAAATGGAAACAGAACAAAATATAGAACGGCGAATGTCATTAAATAGTGACCATAATGGCGATGTTAATGACTCGGCTGTTGAAAATTTGAACAGTAGTCAAGCTGAAGATAATGATGAGGTAAAGTTCCATTCCGTTCCATTCTATTATGAATGAAATTTGCTTTTTTTTTAAATAATTCCTGTAAGTTTTTGTAGATGGATCAGGACACAGAAGATCAAGAAGAGAACGTAGAACAAAAGACTGATAAAAAAAGGGGCACCAAAAGGCGCAGAGATTTATTATTAGATTTACAGGTATGGGGTTGGCACAGCAAACGAAAATCGGCCAAAAAAAATAAATCGGAGAAAGATCTTACTGTAGAAGACGCTCTAAAACGAATTGTCCCCTCAAAATTACTGTGAGTTATTTAGTAACAGTAATAAATAAGGAATAATAATTTTATTTATTAGTCCAAATGGGTTACAAGTTGAAAAATACCGCGGCCATGAGGATTCGATGAATACCGTGGATATTTACAAGATGTTTGTAGAAAGAGAAGCAACTGTTGCTTGTTTGTCGCCAATTCATTCTCCAAGTCCTGATAGCAAGTAAGTTCCTCGTCTCTGTCTCCTTTCTTTTGTCCCTCCTTTTTCAGTATCTTTCTCTCACCCCTTCATTTACTTTTCCCTTCTCTGTCCACTTTTTCCTCCTTATCTCTTTTTACTCCCTTACTCTCCTTGTTTTCCCCCTTCTCTACCCTTTCTTTATTGTTTTCTCTCTCATGGTCCAATCTCCCTTCTCTCTCTCTCTCTCTCACTTACCTTTCTCTTCTCCCTCTCTTCTTCTGCATGTTTTTCGTGACCTAATTCTCTCTCCCTCCTTCTCTCTACTGCAATCCTCCATTCGCTTTCTCCAACTCTCTTGCTCTCCCCCATTGCAACTCTCCCTTTCTCTTTCTCTTCCCCTGTATCTATCCCACTCCTTTTTTACCTGTATCTGTACCTCTTTCTTCAATGACAGTAATTTGTATTTGTGAGAATTTCTGTAAAATTTTATTATTTTTTCAAGGGAAGAATATTTTGGATCCCAACAAGAAAAGGACGACGTATTAAAATTCTGGACGAAACAATGGACATTTTGTGATGCCATATCACTAATCGAAGAGTTTGTCCATATTTTAGCATCATTCTGGCATTATAAATGGCCTCCCAAACTCATTCCCATTTACATTGAATCTTATAACATGTATAGGTAAGATTTGCTAAAATTTTATCATTTCTTTTTTTTTATTTCTCATTTTAGGGAGCATTTTGAACATCCTCCTTTATTTAATACTTCAACCACATTTAAGGCATTGAAAAATGATGCACTTGCAACTTTATTGTACGGAGAATTGTTTCTTTACCAAACGAATAATGAGTGAGTTATGTTAAAACTTGAAAATTTTGATTTGATTAAAATTTTGATCACCAGAGACATGAAATTCGACGAAGCAGTTCATCCAACATCGTTAAGTCACTTGCAGATGCTAAGTGCATGGGAAGTGAAATGGGGAGACGATCATGCTTTGTTTTTCATTCGTGTCCATTGGTTACGGGCTCATATTTTCAGGAAAAGTGTAGAAAATTCGTTAGCAATTCGTTCCTTACAGTTGGTAATAGAAAATTTACATTTGTTTTAAATTTTTAGTACAATCTTAATTTTTCAGGTACAAGAAGTTATTTTAGACCAAGAAGAGAAAACGAAAACAAAATTTCGTTTATTTTTCCCCAATTGTGGTAAATATTCGTTTATTACAAGCGAACTTGCAGAAAAATTGCTAAAACATCTAGAAATGTAAGTCAAGATAATTTCTCTTAATTTTGAATCTGCACAAAAAAAATTATCAATTTCAGGATTGATTCGTTAAGTCGCCTTGAACAACTCTATAAGTCACGATGCTACACAGAAGTGGCAGAAATATTACAAACAACATTTATGTGTATTGGTAATCCGCCCACTTGTGGAAGAATGGGGCGACCAGCTCAATTAGGGATGTTGATGGACTCGCTTTGGTATACAAACAAAATGGAGTGCTTCATTTGGACAGAAAAATGTTTACACGAAGCTGTTGGACATTTTGTTAAACCATTGAAGGATCAAGACAAATGGGAAATGATTCTTAATAAATGTTTGGCAATATTGCACGAAATAATTAAAGAGGAGACTGTGAGCATTGGTAGGTTTTTAAAGAAATTTTAGATTGCCAGTGCTTAAGGGATTTCCCCATATATTTGATTTTTAGTGGATGCTTTGTCTGAAGACCAGAGATGTAGGTTGGTACAAAGTTTATGTAGAACTGTTTGTCATCAGCTAAACATTGAAGGTGCTTCAAGTCTTCCTTTAGGATCGGCTATACCGTGGATTGTAATGCATAGCGTATTATTACGGTAAGTTATTTCTTAGCTCCGCCTCTAGAATTGTCTGGAGGCAAAGACTAGAGAAAGCCAAGGCTCGAATTGAGAAGGGGATTTGATATCTTACATTACGTTCATAACATAATATTGTGATTTACAGAGAAGAACATAGAGAACAAGCTAAAAGAGTGGTCAGTCACGTAAAGAAAAAAAGGAAGTCCAACAGTTTTTCAGAGAATGAACCCGAAGTTCGAGAACGTGAAGTTCCTGCTTCAATTGCCATATTATTTTCAGCTCATGAATTTTTAGGTTAGTTGATTTTGTGTTAAGGGTGGAGATGGCAATGATTTAATTCATAACAATTATAAATGCATCGATAAACATCGAGTTGAAAAATTTATTGCAAAATAGATTGCTATATAGGGTGTTAATTGTTAACTGTTGTAAATTCTTTTAAAAAACTCATCTATTCATTTATTCGTTAACATAGGAATAATTTTTCGTTGGACTGCAAGGTCTCCAGATTTCATTCCCATGGCCTTTTTTTTTTAAATATGCACGTTTTTGTGTCATTGTAGTGGTAAAATTTATTTGGTAGTATTGGCATCCAAATTATTCTTAGTGTTCATCAACAGACAAAGTTTTATGAAGGATTTATGACAGTTAAGAAGTAACACCATGTATATCAAATTAAAGCTACAGCATTCAAAATTAATATTTAATGTATTTCTAGCGTTCTATCGTATAAGCTCTATGATAAAATAGAGAAATAATGTTATTTTGTGTTCAGTTTCACTGCTTTCTAGACCGCTGAAGTGTGTTGCATTCTGTCAAAAATTTGACCATTATAGAGGTATATAAATTTTAATATATTAAAAGAGAACAAAAACCTGCAGTAAATTCAAGAAAAAATACATTTTACATTGGTAATATATTTGATTAAATTTACCGAATAGTGATTTTGGTCTCTGACTGAATGCCAAACAGTTGGCTAGTCTGTCGCCGCCTACTAACAAATATTCCGTCAACTGTTTGCCAAATGTTCTGTATATTATTCGGCCAAGTACTGAGCCAATTATCCAACCAAGTGCCAAATAGTTACATCACTTAACCAGATAGGGCTGCCGAAGTTATAATTTTGTTTCAATGTACTTTAATCTTAATTATACCACCAAATTTTTCATGAATTTAGTGCACAACATATCGAATATGCGACTGACACGTAAAAATGTTTGGCTTATCTGAATATTCGACAAGCTTCAAAAAATTGCCAAATATTTGGTCAACTATTTGGCCTACCGAATATTGGCTGCATCTCTATTTTTGATAACGTTCTTACTTCCAAGCAATGGAAGATATAAAATAATTGAAAGCACAGCAATGTAGATGGTTGTATGGTGCGCAGTTTTTTACAAAATAGTTTTCTGTGTAACTATTAAAAAAAAAGTTATAACAAGTTGACTGTCAAGTAATGCCAACCTAGATTCAGGCAAGTTTTGGTCGCTATGCTCGCATACACCAAGGGATCTCACAAACTTGAAGGTAGAACTATCTGTTTGGCTGTGTAGTGTTGCATTAGCCTCGCCAATTGCATTAAAAATTCAACGATGGCGGAGAAAACTGCAATTGGTTTTCTTTAGGTCTCTCTCTCTCTCTAGTCGTATACTTCATGGTTGAAGTGTCGTGATCTCATGGTTGCTATTTAAGTTGTGGTTTGGGCAATGTTCCTCCATTTATCCCTGTCTGAGGCATTCCTGATGTTTTCTTGAAACAGTGTACCGGTGAATTCCTTGACTTGGTCGATCCATCGTCTTGGGGAGCGTCCTCGAGGTCGTTTCCCTTCCAGCTTCCCCTGCACAACCAGTTTTTCCAGGTTGTCGTCCTTCCTTCTAGTGACGTGTCCAAAGTATTTCAAGATTCGCCATTAGGTAGATGGCCATTAACTCAATATTTAAGTAGAAAATTTTTTTAAATGTAGACATTGACAGTTAGTGATGGTATGTTGCAGTAGCAAGAATGCATATTGCGTAGAGCAATGGCATAGGCACTATGACAGCCAATCAAAGACCTACAAAGTGTGGAAACTATGTAACGTCAGTCTATGTAGTCTATGCCAATTTAAAGTTTTGAGCAGCTAGGTTTTTTATACAAAAATGGGCAAAGCACGTCACTGGTACTTTCCCATACTTTTTACATTTTAAATATTCTCGCGCGCTAGTCAATTTCTATCTACACAGCGTACCAATAAGAGATCTGAAACATTTTACTCTGATGGTGTAGCAGTAGCATTGTATTTTCTTTTCCCTTGCGCACTTGCTTCTTCTAAACTCCTATCTCCATTGTTACCTGTCAAGCTGTGTCCTGGGTGCCAGCTACGAGTGTGATTAAGACAGCACGAACCGTGAGAGTACAATCACAATGTAAAGATGAAACTTTAAAATATCATATCGATATCGTATCAGTTGTCAAAAATATCGATAAGCATAATTCTACGTTGTCCGACAATGAACGGCACTTGGGATTACCTACTCAGAAAACTTACTATTGATATTAAAAAGTATCAATTTTTTTCTTAATTTTTAAAATGGATAAAATTCCTGTTTAATATCAACAACGTGCTTTCCAGAAGTTCCGTGATTTGAACTATGCCGATCAATTAGTTATAGTTAAATAATATGTTTTATATTTTTGATAACTCTTCAAATACCGTTTTTGTAACGGTTTTTGGTCAGAAGTCCAAAGCGCATCTAATCAGCTGTAGGGCGGTGGTTACTGTGTTTCTATCCTATGCCGCTAGCTGAAATTTTAGCTTACTATTCGTATACTGTACACGACATTGTATTGCACAGGCAGTTGCAAGTTCAAATCACCGCTGGGGCGTTACCTGTTTTTTGATACTTTTTTCTTGTTTTAATTTATGTGAAAAAAATGCTATTCAGTCATTTATTGACTCACGAATAATTAAAACGGAAAAAGTATGGAAAAGTACCAGTGATAAGTTTTGCTCATTTTTTTAAATGGTACCGTGCAAATATTTTGCTTTTTATAAAGACTTTAAATACCTTTTCCACTTCCATCTTTAAAATGCCATTTATCACATATGTTGCCATGACGCTAAGTGATCTTTTAAATACACCTCGACAAGCTGTGACTTTGTGCGCTTTAGTCACGGGCTGAAGTTAGCTCTAGGTTTTTGGTTTTTTTTTAAGCGGTTTTTTACAGCCTCATTGGCCGTCTCCCGCAACCTAATATCCAGATTTATCTATCCATATAATCATTTTCCTGTAACTCTCGCTTCTGCATTGCTTCCTTTATTCCTAGAATCCAGCTTCTCCTTGGTCTTCCTTTCTTCCTTCGTTGTGTAGGCTTCCATTCCCTAGGTTTTTAATCGCAAAAATCAATTAATGAAACTAAAAATCAAGTTAGTTGTCACTTGTCATCAATCTGTCCTGTTTATTAATATGGCTTAAGATAATAAAATAATTTCTTAATTTTAGTATTTTTGTGATGGTCGTAGAAAATGTATAGTATGCAATTCATTTTATAAACTTCTCTAGACACTCGTTTTAATAAACGTATTTCTTGGGGAGAAAATCATTTTGTAGGTTTTTGTATAATTTAGTATCAGGTTATTGGCACAGAATCATTTTTCATCTTTTGACTGCTCTACGTGTTATTCATTTATAGCCTCAAAGAATTCCTTGTTATGGTTGAAGATTGTGGCATCATTCACATAGCAGGAAATTTACGTTGCGGCATAAAATGGCAAATCATTTATAAAAATGAGTAAAAGAGGGCCAAGATTAGAGCCATGAGGCATCCCTTCTCTTTTGCTGATATGATTCTATCTATGCTATCTGATTGATATCTTTCACTTAAGTAGGATTTTATTAACTTTAACCTAATATTATCAAAAATATACAGAATTAATTTTTTTAAATAATAGATCGCGATACACACAGTCGAATACTTTCGACAGGTCGCAAAAAGTTGTGTATGTAAACTCCCAGTTTTCAAAAGATTCTAAAATGTTAGTGACAAACTGTGATATGCCCGAGACTGTGCTGCAGTTTATTTGGAAGCTATATTGGCAGTCTACAAAAATATTGTTGGATTCAAAATAAGTAGATATTGTAACAGCCGTGCATTTCTCAATAATTTTTGACAAAATTGGCAGTACAGATATAGGTCTATAGCTTGTTAATTCTATGGAATCTCCCTTTTTAAAGACAGTTTTAGAAAATTTGGGAAAATTCCATCAGGGAAACATAAGTTTATTACCTGTGTTAACGGGACAATGATCAAATTTTTTATACCTTTAATAAGTTTGATAAAAAGGATGGCGCGTCTAGTTTTCGTAAGACCCATTATAAAACATTTCCTCAGTCTGGACCACAGAGCATGATATACAGGGTGAATAAAAAGTAAGGAACATCGATGCTACAGCCTTAAATAATAACTTTATGAAAAAAAAGTTTCTAACAAAAGTTTCCTATCAAGTTTTTTGCCACAATTTGGCGTTTTTCATTTTTTTTTCAATTGTCATATGTTTTAGCTATGACGTCATCGACATTTTTTTGAATGGCAACCTATACTTTTTATGGCATGACCAGTTAGTGCTTTTTATTATCTATACAGCCATGTAAAAATATTATACAGTTGCATAATAAAAATTTCAAGAAAAATCACGATAAATATTTATTTTTGTCACTGGCAACATTTTTCATCAGATACACTTATTGCAAGATAAACAAACGACAATAGTAGGCAATTGTTTGAAAACGTTTAAAATTGAACAAATGCAAATCTGTAATGTGAATTCGGTGACAGCATTAATAAGTGATTAAAATTTAGTCTGTGTCCTGTGCTAAATACGAATTTCTATTCATGGTACGTTTAACAGAAACTGAACGTATCGAAATTTTGATGATGATTGGGTACAGTGATAACAAGAGAACTCACGACGATGTGTGCGCTTTATTTAATACTGTACATCCAAATCGTTACGCGGTCCACTGTAACAAGATTAATTAATAGAAAATTTAGAGAAACGGGCCAGGTCAAAGATTTGGATAAAATTGGCCGTCCAAAAATAGCAACAGACAATAAAATGTTGGACATTGTGCTTACAGTTTCCGAAAATCCTCATACTTCAACTCGACAATTAGCCCTGGATTATAATGTTAGTCAAGGAACTGTACTGAATATTTTACATACAGAAAATTTTCATCCTTATCAGGTTAAACTTGTTCAAGAATTATCAGAAGATGATTTTGATAGGAGAATTCAGTTTTGTGAAGAAATGATTGACATGTGCAATAACGACCCACAGTTTGTGAATTCTATTATCTTCTCCGACGAAGCCCCATTTTCTTTTTAATGGAGCTGTAAATCGGCACAATTCCCGTTATTGGTCGCGACATAACCCACATTGGATGGAAGAATTACACACACAGTATCCACAAAAAGTAAACGTGTGGGCGGGAATTATAGGAGACAGAATTCTTGGTCCTTTTTTCTTTGATGGCACATTAAATGTTGATCGGTATTTGGATTTTTTGAGGTTGGAACTTGTTCCCGCGTTAGCTGTTTTATTTCCAAATGCAGTGAATGGCGAACAGTTTGAACATTTGCTTTCTTAAATTAGTTTCTTAAACTAGTTTACTAATTTGTGGACCTGCTATTGTCGTTTGTTTATCTTGCAATAAGTGTACCTGATGAAAAATGTTGCCAGTGACAAAAATAATGTTCATCGTGATTTTTCTTGAAATTTTTATTGTGCAACTGTATGATATTTTTACATGGCTATATAGAGAATAAAAAGCACTAACTGGTCATGTCATAAAAAGTATAGGATGCCATTTAAAAAAAATGTCAATGAGGTCATAGCTAAAACATATATAACAATTGAAAAAAAAATGAAAAACGCCAATTGTGACAAAACTTGATAGGAAACAGATGTTACAAACTTTTTTGTGTAAAGTTATTATTTAAGGCTGTAGCATCGATGTTTCTTACTTTTTATTCACCCTGTATACTTAAGAGTATGCACGAACCCTGGTTGCTATGGCCTAATTCTGTAGTGTTTTAGAAAGAGAGCACCGAAACAAGGAAACTACTAAATGTACTATTTCAAGGATGTGCTGATTCACGCTAATATTGTATTTTGTTGGATTGGAAACCTGTCAACGAATTTGATTGTGATTACAAAAATTTATAATTTGTAACAATGGTTTTGCCGGAATCAGGATGCATAAACAAAATATGTTTTAGCAACTGCCTGTCAGCTCGTTGTGGCACAGATTAGAGATGGGCGATATTACAATACCGGTGAATTTTTCACTAATTTGAAAATCACTGATAGCGACAGTGACTTAATTGTCGAAATAACGGTGACCAGTGATTTTTAAATTCTTTTTCTATTATCGCGGTGTTGGGCAGAAATCACTGCTTTTAGGCAGCTCCAATACTAAACTATTTCCACATGTTTCTCGCTCTACCTTTGCAATTTCGAAGATATGATAAATTGAATGATTTGAATGGTAATTATCACAACTTTTAAAAATGGTTAGACAACTATATTTTGAGATAACTTTCACTACAATGACTTATAAAATGCTATCGGGAACTCCCCCATTTCAATTGAAATTGTTTTAAAATGGAGGTTTCCTCTAATACCCGGGGCTATCAGTTTTATTTCACGGCTCACAGGCTCAGTTTTTAAATGTTATACGATTGTGTTGGACCCATAATTAATTCTGAATTTTTATTAAAAAGAAATTTAAATGTCTCAACTTAAAAAAAGAAAAACTAGTGGGATGTGGCAGTTCTTCGAGCCCATGCATGTTGCAATATTTGTAAAGCAAAAATATCTTTCAAAACATCTATATTTAATTTAAAAAAAACACATGAAAAATAAACATCCAACAGTAAATATCTTTAACATGAATCACTATAACACATAAAGCAAGAACGAGTGAAAAGTGAAATACGCCTAGCAGTTTCAACACGTAAGTTATCGTTCTAAATCGTTATCACGGTAACGCTTTAAAATCACCGTGACTGAAAAGTAACGGTAACCAATCACGGCGTTACTAAAAAATCACGGGATCTCCCATCTCTAGCACAGATGGAAATACGGGTGTAAGGCGTTTTACTGCATAAATGGTTGAGACGGTGAATCCTGGTTGGGGTCAAATTTCTTTTTTATTTTATATACTGCTTTTATCAAACAATGTTGTTGGTCTTTGCGGTCTGGCCGAGGTTATGGTTAAGAGCAGTTATATTAAAAAAAAAAATGAAAAGAAAGGTGCATTCCCTCACTAATAAATTACTCCTCATATTGCGCATATGTGAGAGTTGATAAGCCGCAAAAAATTGACGGCATACTAACTGCGCAAGTCCAACCATGCACTAAGCAAAAATTACAGAGCGGTTGCATCGCGCAGTAGTCACTCCCAATAAAATATGGATGATTGACGATTGAGTACTTTTTATAGGTTGCTTGTCTCGGATCTCTCTGTGACATTTACTGCAAAATTCAGATTTTGTGCATCCTCCTTATGTTTTATATTACTTTGTGGTCTGGACTAATGATCCAGACTTGTAGCTTTTAGGAGGTAATTCTCCCATTTCTCGTTTTCCTTTGTAATGTTGTTTCCTGAATAGGAATTTCATGGGCTCCAAAAGAAACTGGTGCGGTTAATCATTGGGTGTGGTTAACAAAATCATCCAATATTTTTTTAATAATCAGAAACCAGTCGTGTTTGGTATCATAGGAGAGGCCATAGTGTCAACTTTCGAAGTATGAGAGATCCTTTATTCTAACTTTAATTTTAGATACCAGAGCTGTATTCAGAAATTCTAATTTCAGGAGGACTGTATTAAAATTACAGCAAAACCATGATATTCACGTAATAGCGTGTAATTTTTTTAACTGAAACTAATGTGTCGTATTGGCCTTGAACTCTAGGGACAGTTTGTTAAAGGATGTAATGTAAAAACAAATTGGTGCTAGAAGTGGCCATGATTTTGTTAACCACCTCCAGTGGCTAAGTGCACAAATTCGTAACGAACAACTAGCACCTCTTAATAGCCACAAAATTATATTTTTAGACCAGACCACCCCACCCTAATCTAGATTTAAGTTAAAAAATTGTTTGTTTTGCAGGTCCCAAAGGTTGGTGCCTTACCTCACAGGGAGAGCTCTTGCATTTCACAATTGATAACATTTTAGACAGATTAGATACCCCAATTTTTGAACTATTACGTGAGAAGATTGACATACACTTAGAACAAGCATTCTTTTGTCTGTATCAACATCCTAGCAAGAAAAATAAGGCTGGTATCAATTTATTTTTTTTTTCTTGAAGCACTAAAATTAAAAACTTTTAGATTTCAAGACACTTAGCAGATCACAACGTGAACCCTCTGCCTTTAGTATGGGAACGTGCACAACAATTATATGAATTTTTCTGCCCCGATGCTTTGCCAGAATTTGATTCATACAAATCCATATCGATCTCGTCTGATTTAGAACAATTGCTGCAACGCATTATAGCCCTTGTTCCTGCAGAATGCGACCCGCAACCTGTAATGCCAAAAATCTCAGATTTTGTCCATGGAAACACTCATGAATTACCAAAACAGGTTGATTTTCCCAACAAAATTCGTGCAGCTTATTATTTGTTGGGCGATTATTATTTCAAACAGAACGAAATAGGGCGGAGTGTTAAGTATTTCCTTCTGGATTTATGTATTAATCCGTTGCGGCTTGATACATGGGCCGATTTGGCACTTGGTTATGCCAGTCAACTTGAAAGTAAACTAAACCATTGTGAACGGTTTAGAAATGAAAGTGATTTTTTAGATAAGGCTAAAAGTGCCCGGGTGTGTTTTCAACAATCACTTAAGTTATCCCCCGACCATGTGACTTTATGGATTGAATTTGGTTCTTTCGAGTACATGGTACACTCATTTTGTTCAAGGGTTTTAAAGTATGATTCTGATACATTTAGTATGGAAAAGTAAGCAACTTCAAACTTCTGGTTTAAATTTTGTTTTTAATATTTTCCATTTTTAAAGATTCGAAGTATTAGAAAGTCAGAAAGAAAGTTACCTGGATAGTTCTGGAATTAGTTTTTCTAAAGCTCTTGATCTTCATCAACCGGAACAAACAGAAGCAGATGAACGTTGGTTACATCATTATATGATCGGCAAAGTGGCAGAAAAGAGAAGAAGAGAACCTGTTGAATATTTACAACATTATTTGACTGTAAGTACTTGGGGGAAATCTCCTGTGTAGATTTTAAGGGTTGTCGTTAGGGCTAAACTGTTTAATATACAGAGTGGCTAGGAAAACCCCAGCCACTTTTCTTGCGGCGGTCAAGAGATGGCGCTTTAGTAAAGAAAAATTAAATTAAGATACTGGCAACAACGCAGAATCCAAGACGTTTTAGTTGTTTTGATTTAATATGGGGCGTATTTAATAACTAAAACGTCTTGGATTCTGCGCATTTGCCAGTATTTTAATTCAATTTTTCTTTACTAAAGCGCCATCTCTTGACCGCCGCAAGAAAAGTGGCCGGGGTTTTCCTATACGATGAAGTAAAATTAATTTCGAAAATTTGAGAACGACGCAATGGCGCTGTTTCAAAATTTTAAAAATTTTCAAAAAAATATTTTTCAAAAACTGCCAACACGTTTTTTTTTAAAACTTTCTGAGCCGTTAGAGCTTGGAGTGAACAACAAATTTTATAAACTTTTATCAGTTCGATAGACTATTTGAAGTACTTTAATAGGATCAACAAGAAGTTACAACTATTTAAAAAATTAAGAAAAAAACGATACTTTTTAATATCAACAACGCGTTTTCCGGCATTTACGTGATTTTAACTACACCTACCTAGTTAAAAAATATATTTTTCATTCTTTGCATATTTTTGATAACTTCTCAAATAAAGTTATTATAGCAATTTGTGTCCGACATCCGAAGCGGAATTTGTAACTACCCGTAGGGCGCGGCGCTTACCTTGCTTTCGTGCAGTATAGTCGCTGCTATTAGGCGTACAGTTACGTTACGGAAACCAATTGCACATGCTATCGCAAATTCAAATTCTCGCTGCTTGTTTTCTTAGAAATCTAATAGTCGGGGAACTATGCAATGTTATAATTATAAAAAATTACACTTTTGCAAATACGGCAAGTGTTAATATCTAGTATGGGAAAGTTCACTCGAAGTCCACACTTCAGCTTATTATCATTACTTATTGCTTTTTTAAATTCTAAATTTTCTAATTTATTTAAATGATTACCCTTGTTTTCTACGTATAAAGTTTTGGTATCTGTATGTTTGAAAAATGATTGTGTGTAATGCAATGTTAGGAAATGATTTATGATTGTATTTAATTGATTTAATGTTCTCTTTGGTTCTTGTGTTAAAACTGCGGCTTATTTGTCCTATATACAGGGTGTGTATAAATTGGCGAAAGAACTACACGTAGCGATGTTGGTCATAAAATTCTGAGTCGAAAATCTTAATACCAAAATATTGTACCATGCTTCCTGGGTATGCACGGGATCTTCAAAGTTTGAAAATGAAGTCTTTAATAAGTGTTTTAATTCATTATCTGTTGACAGAAAGAGCTGCAAATTAGAAGAAATAAGAATTGTAATAAATATTTTTTCATAGATGTTGTTTTTCAGCCCCAAAAGCGTGTTTTAAACATTTCTTCATTAACTTATTATTGTAAAAAATACAGCATTAAAACATTCACGGAGTATTGCAATGTAACGGACATCCTTAGTTACCGTGCTTTATAACAAAACACCTGTGGTGTGTGGATCCAATGTTGTCAAATGTACGTTTCTTTAAAATGGTTCCTGAGGACAGAGGAAGCATTGTCCAACATTTTGGTATTAAGATTTTCGAATTTTATGACCAACATCGCCACGTGTAGTTCTTTCGCCAATTTATACACACCCTGTATAATTGCATCACAATTAGAACCGTCTTATTTGATAGATATTTTTGTTTGAGTATTTGCTATTGTTTTTATTGTGTATTAGATATTCATGGAGTTTGTTTGGATTGTGCATAGCTACGTTAATATTTAATTTTTTGAGCCTGTTAGAAACTTTATAACTTTATAACTACATATATAACTGATTTTTGACCACATTGTGTTTTAATTGTTGTCTCTTGTCCGCGGTACAAAAGATGTTTTACGTATTGCTTTTGGTTTTAAGTTTAAAATATTATCTACAAATTGCTTTGTGTATTCGTTTTTTCATGCTACTAACGATTTCAGCAAAATTTATTTTCATTTATATAAAATATTTAAACAGTAATATTAGAAAAAATACGAAACGTGGGAGAGCAGTGCCCCGTTGCCCTCCCTGTACCAGCCATCACTGTCTATAGGGTAGGTAGGTAGGTTGTGTAAATAAGTTTCTTTTATTTTACCACTCCGGGTGCTTTTTTCTACCAAAATTGGTCTAATTTTATCGCTAGCTTTCTGTCATCACGTTCAATTTAGGTCTAAATATTTAATCTTTATGAAACCATGGTTGGGATTAGGTTAAAAGGTGTCGAAAACTTAATTAAAATGGTGATTTGTAAGATGTAAAAATTTAATGGAAGTTTGAATTTTTATTTATTTCCTGGTTAGGGGTTAAATATTCTATTTCAAAATATGTTCAAGTTAAAGTTTCAAAATTTAATCATAATCAGCCTTTTCCGATTTAGGCCTTTTGACTTATTCCGATTTCAAATCTACCATCATTTACTAGGTCTGCCCCACCTCTCGCCTTCTACAAGGTTTAATATTATATATCAGGACTTACAGGCCATTGAGGCCCATGGCTTGGTCTCATTCACTCCAGGTTTGGCTCATTGCTATTTTCCGGAGGATAGTGGGGCTCTTTGGGCCTTGAACAACTACACCCCCTCAGCTTACGCCGAACCCTTGGCATTACATTCACTCGTCCATTTGCTCATCCATCTACACTTTGAGGGGACCAACCCCTCTGCCCGACTGCCGCGTTGTTAATGCGACATCCGGGACCACCTATTAGCGTGCCATTCCGAGAGCACGAGGCGCCGCGTGACTCGGTTTTCGGACACCCATCCAAGTACTGACCAGGCAGAGCTTTGCTAAACTTTGCCGATCGCACTCGAATGGGTATTCTAGCCGCACCAACTCGGACCACCGTAAAGAATTTAATTTTTAGTGATTCTTCTTGATGTAGGTTAAATGCTATTACAAATGCACGTTATTAAAATGTTGATCTTAAGGGTAATAGTTATTGAAAATTAAATTTTTTTATTTATTTTTTTTATTTAGTCAACCACAGTTCAAATTTGCTACCCATATATTTTCTCATTTTCAGGCAGCAGCTCTATTAAATGAAAACAATGCAACATATCCCACCAAAATTCAATATCACAATCCGCAGCATCTTTCTGTGGAAGCTTTAGAAATTCACTACAGAATTCATGCATCTATTCTTAAGTATCTGGAACTGCACGAGGGCAAACATATTCTAAGTACCATAGGAAAAATGTTTAAAAAGTGTTTGGACACAGCAAAACTTTACGAAACCTCCTCTAACTTTGCTGAACCGGATAAGCCAGAAAAACCCAATAACCAAGAAGCAGATAAAGATGAATATCCAGAAATTGTTAAGTGTGTGGAAGACTTAATAACGGAGGTGGAAAATAGGGAACGAGTTGAAACAGAAAGTAGTGACCGCAAAGATGTTATTACATTGTCAGATACAGATGAGGAAAAAGGTTCTTCAAAACACGGTAAAAAATTTAGTAATTGTTTTTTTAAGTCATTTAATTAAAATTTTAGAAACTGAAGTTATAACTCCAAAAGTTGAACCAAAAGTAAGGGTAAGAAATGTGCAAGACATAATGGACGATTTGATGCGAGAAACAATGGCAAAAGAACAACAACCAATGGACACGGATTCAGATGCAACAAACATAGATGGAGATGGAAAAGCATCAGTTGATCCGGAATCCGAACAATTTAAACAAAAAGATATTACGGAAAAATGCAACGTTCTTGAAAGCACAGCTTTAAAGAAGGATGATGAAAGTAGCAGTGTTAGGGTAAGTTTTGGTACAACCTAACCAACATGGATGTTAATATTATCTGCACAGAAATCAGTGGATGACACAACTACTGCTTCTTCTACTTCAAGTGAGAGTTCAAGCTCAGATTCTGATAGTGATGATTCAAGTTCATCTTCCACAAGCACGTCCTCAGACACGGACAATGCGTATCTTTCCGACTCAGAGGTTCACAGTCTTGTCGATCGGTGTATTGTTGGTAATAAACAAGTTCTGTTGTAATTTTTACTACGGTATCAAATTTTTTCTAATTTTTTAGGTCTGGAGCAATGCATAATAAGATTGCCACAAAACTACAAAGCGCTTTATCGATTAGTACACTGTTATTTCCATTACAAGGCAAGAAAAGATGTAACCAAGTCCAAACAGTTACTGTTGAGCGAGTACAAGTGCAAGAATGGTGCCACTGTTACAGGACTTTTCTCTGAGCACAAAACCAACAATTTTTTTAATGTATGTGTAACCTGTTATACAGTGTGTAAATGAAACTAGCCTCGCCTATTGTTTTTTTCAAAACTTATATGATAATGAAATGAAACTTAGGAATGTTTAATTATATTTATAAAAGCACATTTCAATTTCTTGATGTATAAAATGCAGTCTAGCGGTTCCTGTTTAACCAGAAGTAAAGACAAAATTATTTTTTTCATAACATCTTAGATTCTGGCAGAGCCTTAAATTCTCTTTCCAATGTTTTTTATGAAATTGCCCTAACAGTGGAGAAAATGTTGCATTTTTTTCCTGCAGGAACATTAGCCAAAAAATCAATATTTTGGTTAATTGATAATAATTGAAAATAATAGGGATTGCAAATTATTAAAAACATGTTATGGTATATTTATAGTAAAAATTCTAAATTATTTCAAACCAATTAATAGCCATGATATTTATTTTAGTAAAAAGTACTTTATAATTGATATTTTGAGAAGTAACTGGACATAACTCAATTTTTTTAGTTGATACTACACACTTATTATTGTTTTTTTATAAAGAGTTTTTAAATATCTATCTATCTATCTATCTAATGATGTATTTCCTGTCAAAAATGACACGAAAACCATTTAAGTATAAAGTGACATTTAAAAATATTCAGTTAAGGAGTGAATACTTTTTCTGGATTTTTCTTTATTTAACAATACAAAGTAAATGCAAGGTGATTATACAAAACGGGCGCTTATGCCAATTTTTGTATTTTTAAAGTTATAAAGTCTGTTAAATTAACAAAGAATATTGTAACTTTTGCTTCTGATAACAATGGTCAAATTAAAAAAACAATTGCACATCGCTCTTTTGAGTTATTTGGAAAAATAATTTTTTTTATAAACGAAACGCCCTGTATAGTTCTGAACATTCTGAAAGAAAATTTAATGCTCAATAAACAACCTTAAATTGCAATCCATACATATATAAAAGCTCAAAGGGTATTTTTCTCCGGTTCCTCAAGAGGCTACCGCTTCACCAATTTGGACCATTTTTTTTTCAATGAAAGGTCTCTATCCTCAGATAAAACATGAAACATTTTTATATTTTCTACGTCCATTTTTCAATAATAATTATTTTAATTTATATATGAAAGTCTGCTAAACGCGCTTTACTTGAGGCGACATCTACACCAACGCCGCGTCTTCTCATGGAACTAATGCATCACGTGACTTAGCATTTTGCCGGCTCAGTCAGCGCTCAGTCTGTCAGTGCATTGTGCGCTGGGGTAACACTAGTGGTATATTAAAGTGGATAATAAAAGAGTTATTTTTTTAAATTTAAATTTACAATCCACATAAACCACAATTTTTTATAATCTTCAGTTTATTAGTAAACAAAAATGCAATAATTTCCGATTTTCAAAAATTTATAGCACAGACAAACTACGAGGGATGTCCGGTTACTAAGGTACATTTGTGAATTACAGACAGACTACTTTATTTATAGAAATCAAACATACACTAAGTAAAAGCGCGAACTGTTAGCCATTGTCTTTTTAGCAGACTGCTGAACTTTGAATTTTTTAAATTTCTCATCTGTTTTCGTTGTTGATGGTTTTCATCGCACGCCTTCGGGATCATCGTTCAGTGTTGTGCGGCCACTTTTGAACTGATTACACCAAACGCTAACTTGTTTTCGACTCATATCGCCTTCTCCGTAAGTTTTCAGTATTTTTTTTATGAATTTTGGTAGGTTTTTTATTATTTGCATGCAAAAATCGAATGACCGCTCGCAATTCAAATTTGGAGTATGTTTCGATCGGAACTGACGTTTTGCGGCTGTCACTGAGCACGTTGTACTTAACCTAAGGCAATGACAACAGCCACCTATGTAGTACATATGTGCATCTAAAATACGTACAAGTTACAACCTGATCGGATCAATGTATGCGGTGTGCCGAGCAAACGTACCTTAGTAACCGGACATCCCTCGTAGTTGACTGGGACACAAACTAAATTGTAGCTCATTCCTAGCTCTATGAATCAAATGTTGGCTATTATTTATAATCATTTATAAGTCAAAAAATTGTAGCAATCGTCATTTTGAAGCTAGAAAGTTAAGCGTTGGATTTGCTCTCAAGTTTTCTACAAGATTCTTTTTCGATTTAGAGCATTTTTTTCCAAATGAAATTGTTACCAAGAAAGCAGATCTAACTTCCAGTTCCGATTTTGGTTTGTTTTAAAAACTTTTTTATCAGTGAATTTTTGATATACCTCTACATTCCAAAGCTCATTGATATCCCATCCGTTTGCGAGTTATTATGCACCACAGACAGACTTTTTTTAAAACCACTTTCTTGGGTTGATGGAGGTCCAAAACATATATTTTCGTCAAAATCTCGGTTTTGAAAATTTTCATGAAATCCCTATGCTGAAAGTATGGAAAAGTGGAAATCGAAATTTTGATTTTTGGGAAAAGAGAAAATACTTCTGCCAAAAATTGAATGGCGGAAGAGGGGAGAAAATTAACCTCCTTAAATAGTGATACACCAAAATAGTAAATTGTCGATCTTGTTCCAGTATCATTCACAAGCAACTTAGCTTACATAGAAATAAAAATATTCATGAAATCATAAATTAGGTACTTCCCCTATATGGAAAGTATAGGAAAGTAAAAAATGGTGTGTGTCGAGTATCATTTATACCTAGTACGCATTATTTTAACTTTATATATATTTTTTAGGGCGTTTGGAGGATTCCTTCAAGCGAAATTGATCGTCCTGGCTCTTTATCTGCACACATGAACCGTTGTGTTACAATTTTACTGCAAGTTTTGCGTCATAATAATGATCATAAAATGTTACTAGACATTTGCTTCCAACTAAAGCGCACACCTGATGCTGATAAGTAAGTTGTAAATTTTTCTTAAAGACAATATCGATTAACAGTTGTTTTCAGAATTTATATAAAGCACGCAGATCGTGAACAACTATCTGAACAAGCACTATCTTTATGCATTCAGTCACTGAAGACACAATTTAAAAACTTCACTAGTCCAACCGCTATACAAAAATTCTTGTTGGATGTGTTCCGAGCATACCAACGAATTCAGAAACACATACCACAGAAGGAGAATATTTTTGCCACCATGCTTGGAGATATATATAAGAAATTTATGCAAGATAAGGTAAGAGTAATCACATAATTGAGATTAGGTTAGATGCTCTTAAAATAGCATTATAAAGAAAATGCTTGTTTTTCAGTCCCAAATTCTATTTTTATTGACTAATGATTGGGATCAGGTTAGATGCTCCTAAAAGTTTATTTAAATAAATTCTTGATCTTCAGTTCTAAATATTCAATTTCTATTAACACTTGGTTAGATGTTCTTCAAAATTTATTTAATTAAATTGCCGAATTTTAAAGTGAAAATTCAATATAAATTTCAATTTTGATTTTAGCTTGCAGAAAATGTGAATGTGTTAGATTTAGCCGTTAAGTTTTGTCAGCAACATAAAGCTGCTGAAAAACTTAAACAGCAACAACAAAAGCAGCAACCTGTTGTACCGCCCGTGACCCAGCTTACTAGTATTTCCGGAACGGTAAAACATTAATTTTTAATTTTAAATCTGTCAGATTTTAATTGTTTTGTTACAGCCCCTTGTTTTACCTACACCTTCAAATGTTTCACCCATAACAACAAATCCGCCATTGAAACGTCCAACATTAGGAAGGCCCCGTGGCCGACCACCTGGACCTAAACAACCAGGATTGAATCGATCACCAAGAGGGCGAAATCCTATGCAATCGGCCAGTTCACTTGCATGGCAAACCATGATGTATGACCAAAACGCCATGAGCTACATGCTGAAGTACCAGGAGTTGCTTCGTCAATACAATACTATCAGTCAAATGAATCAAATGAACTTCCAAAAACAATTTTCTCCACAATTTACTCACCCAAGTACTATTCCAAGTACCACCCAATCGTCTTTACTTAGTCCAAGCCAATTAATACAAACATTTGATCAAATGTCAAGTTCTGGAATGAATCCTTTGGGTATGAGCCAATTAACACAAAGTTTGAGTCGGTTGAATCCGAGTCTTCTGAAGAAATTAGTCGAGCAGTGTAGCAGTACAAGTCAACCTGTGGCACCCGTCCCTACAACGAGTTGGACAGATGAATTGCTTAAACAGATGACTTCTATGAGTAGTAGTGCAAAGAGCACTTTGAATAAACCAAAACCATCGACGAGTCAAACTAAGACAACAAGTCTATTAAAGCCCACAAGTCAAACCAAGCCTACATATACCATGGCCGGATTTACTAAAAGTTTACCTTCATCTAGTTTTAAATACAGCACTGTAGATGTGCCTAAACCTAAACCACAAGAAATATCTAAAATGAGTACAGAGGTAAATAATTTTTTTTTTGTTTTTCTGGTACGCTTTTTGTTTCTTTAATCCCACGTTTTGTTTTTCTAATGCTTCCTTTTGTTTTACTGATCCAGCGTTAGTGTTTCTTTTCTAATATTTTGTTTATGTAACCTTAGCTTTTGTTTTTCTAATTCTACCTTCTATTTTTCTATTCCACCTTTTGTGTTTCTAATTTAGCCTTATGTTTTTCTAGTCCAATTTTTTGATTTTTCTATGCTAAGCCTTTGTTGTTTCTAACTCCAAGTTTTGTTTTTCTAGCATTACTTTTTATTAATCTAATTCCACCTTTTGTTTTTCTAATCTAACCTTTTGTTTTTCTAATCCCACCTTTTATTTTTTCTAATCCCTTTTTTAGTTTTTTTTTTTCACTTTCTTTGATTCCAGCTCTACCTTTCGTAGTTTATTCTTTTGTTTTTCTAATCTCTTTTTGTATGTATTTCTAGTATCACAGTTTGTTAATCTAACAGCACTTTTTGTTATTCTGACCTAACCTTTTTCTAGTATCATTTGTTATTTTAACCCCCTACCTCATTTAGTTTTGGTAGTGTGACCTTTTGTTTTCTAATGTAACCTTCTGTATTTCTAATCCCACCTTGTTTTTTTTTGCTATCACCTTCGGTGACCCTCCTTCTAACTCCACCGCCTTTTGTTTTCCTAGTTCCCCTCCCCCACCTTCTTTTCTTTTTTTTGTCTGGTCTTTTGTTTTTTTACTCTGGCCTTTTGATTTCACACCCAACCTTTGATTTTTATAATCCCACCTTTTGTTTTTTCTAATATCACCTTTTGTTATTCTAACCCCAACTTTATTTTTTGTACTCTGACCTTTTGTTTTTTGTTATTCTAGCTTCACCTCCTTTTGTAGTCTGATCTTTTGTTTCTCTAGTCTGACCTTTTTGTTTTTTTACTCTAACCACTTGAAATTCTAAATTCCACCTTTTGTTTTTTCTAATATCACATTTTATTATATTCTAGCTCTACCTCCTTTGGTAGTCGGATCTTTTATTTTTCTAGTCTGATCTTTTCTCTTACTTAATCCCACCTTTAGTTAATCCAACACCACTTTTTGTGTCTAACCTAGCTTTTGTTTTTCTAATCTCATTTTGTTTTTCTAACCTCCACCTGCTTTTGTTTTTTTAACCCCCACCTTCTTTTGTTTTTCTATTAGGACTTTTTATTTTTTAACCTTTTATTTACGACGCCCATCTTGTTTTTTCTAATATATTTTTTTGTTATTCTAACCCCACCCCTTTTGGTTTTAATAGTGAATAGTCTGATATTTTGTTTTTCTACTCTGACTTTATTTTGTTTTTCTAGTTTAATTTTTTGTTTTGTGTAATATCACCTTGTGTTGCTCTAACCTTCTCTGCCTTTTGTTTTTCTAGTCTGATCTTGTTTTTCAAGTCTGATCTATTGTTTTTCTAGTGTGACCTTAAGTTTTCTAGGTTGATCTTTTGTTTTTTTTATCCCACCTTTTGTTTTTCTAATCCCACCTCTTGTTTTTTTGTAATATCACTGTTTGTTATTTTATCCCACGCCTTCTTTTGTTTTCTAGTCTGATATAATATTTTTATAGTCTGAACTTTTGTTTTTATAGATTGACCTGTAGATTTTTTAAATCCCACCGTAGGTGTTTTGTTATATCTCCTTTTTTTGTTCTAACCCCCACTTACTTTTGTTTTTTTAGTCTGACGTTTTGGTTTCTAACCCAACTTTTGGTTTTTCTAGTGCGACCTTTTGTTTTTCTAGTATGGCCTCTTGTTTTTCTAGGTTTTCCTAGTTTCTTTAAGTTACGCTTTTGTTTTTCCAGTCTGACGTTTTGTTTTGTAACCTAACATGTTTAATCTCGCCTTTTCGTTTTTGTAGTGTGATCTTTTATTTGACTAATCCTGCTTTGTGTGCTTTTGGTATTCACATTAAGTTTTGCTATCCTCACCTTTTGTTTTTCTAAACTCACTTTTTGTTTTATTTTTGCCAATCTAGGACAAAAAACTTCCACCCAAGCTTTTATCCATTCAAGATGAATACAAGAAAGCAGCTAACATGCTCACAGACAGGCCGAGTATAACAATAACACCTGTGACGCAAACAAAACCCTCAAACCTATTGGCTCCGCCTCCAAGTACCGGTAAGACTTTGCAAGAAAAATTAGCAGACAAACAGAAACAACACAGCATCAACAAGAATTTAGCCTTCGATGGAAAGAGTAATGAAAAAGGTAAAAGTCAACTGACATCAACCTTCTCTTCTCCACCTAGTAGTATTACGCATGTTAATCTACCATCATTTCCGTTGGATTCTGGGATTTCTATTAGTCAGGTAATGATTTGTTGTGTGTAATCCTTTTTTAGAAGTAGTAAGATAGTTTCCTAGCATGGTGTGACTATATGTAGACTTAGTCAGAGTTGTAGCTTTGAGTAATTTTACGACCGTTTAAAGTAAGTCGAAGGATAACAAAGTGAAAGGGCACTAGAAAGATTTAAAAAAATTAATTTGATGATTTTGTAGCTCCCAGCACCCAAAATAACCCAATCTTCAGAAATGCAACGGGAACGGGATTTTGGTAAACTAAAAGTGCCTGTGATGAAAAAGAAAACTGCCGTGCCATATCCGGATGTTCCTTCACAGTTTAATTTACCCCCTAATATGCCTCTTTCTGTTAGTGTAATTAAGAAAACAGAAGAAGCAAAAGAGAAGAAAGATTCTTCAGATGATGATGTCATCATAATAGAGTGATTTTGTATTGTCTTTGTCCTAAAATAAATGGTAGTAATAAACATCTTCAATGAAATATTTAAGTATTGTTTATCGGACTGATATGAAAAAAAACCTCCTGAACATTTTATGAACCAAATACAGTTTCAAAGGCGCTAAAGCAAACTTAATATGTTGGGGCTGGGGATCTGTGTATAAACAGAGGAACTACAATGTAAAACAAAAACACGGATAGTTAGAAGTTATTTCAGGTGGCAATGGCGTTGCCGGTTAGTTCAGCCACATGTAAGAGGTCATTTTTTGCTATGATATTGAAATCATGCATCGAGTTGTGAAGCCCGTTTCATATGCGACTGATGATCAGTTTAGAAATGTATCTGAAAGGGGCTAGACAGCGCGGTTGCCGCGATGTAATTGATTAGATTAATAAACTGAAGAAAAAAGATTTTTCGGGATACATCTGATTGCTAAAGTTAATTCAGAAAAACAGACACACTTCCTCTAAGGGATCAACGCACATACTTTTGTTGAGCTCGTACGTTTAGTGGGCGTCAAGCAGGAAACGGGCGGGTCTTTTGGAAAGGGCTGGGGATGTTGCAGGGCTCGGAGAAGGAACAGGGTTTTTTCGCAGCTCTGGAAGGAGCTGGTGCAGTAGGATTTTGTCTGTGTGGGACCATTGGTTGGGCTCGATCGAGCAGCAGGTATTTTACTAGTATAGTTTTTGGACCGTATTTGAAGGTTAACTCCATTTAGATTCTGAAATCAAATCGACTTTCCTTCCAAAATGCAGCACTTTTTAATCGTTGTCGCGCAGGAATCGGAAGTTGCCTGTTTTATTTTACATGTCAGTAGAAACAAACGTTTGCAGATAGGGAGATCTTAATATATTCTAAAACAGAAGCCACTTCCGCTTAATGCACCATTCGGTCATTTTGTTTTTATGCCCAAAATACTTGTCACCATAAACATAAACTGTATAACTTTTACTTATACACTTTTTTTCTACTGCCAATAACACAGCCCAACAGAAAAAAATATTTTTTCGTTACCGACGATGTTTATGTGATTTTAGGGTACTTTGGGGCATTGAATTTAAAAACAATTTTTGTTTTTACTGAATTAGCTTTAGTTTTTTAGATAATTTAGAATTTACCTCAGTAACACTGCACTTTCTTGACGTCTGCCTAGTATCCGACCGTTGTAATTTTTATATTACGCTAAACAGGCGCTTGTTATGACGCGTTGTAACAAGTTGCGACATGTCACAACAGTTTGCATGTACGTTACCGCACTTATTTACTTAGTTGTGTAGAGCGAGCCGTGGAAGAAAGACGTGTTTTTATATTACTTAATTTCTGCAAGCATCATATTAATACAATATTTTAAGAGTTCGCATAGATATGAGTTCGTCACGAAGAGCTTGCCTTAACCATCTAGACGTATTCTGCTATGTTTGTGGTGATTATACTGTGGAGAAACAAAAGCAAAATATTACTAATTTTGCAAAACAAGCATATCTTGCTTATTTTGGTTTCCCAATTGGGAAGCAAGACAAACCTTGGGTTCCCCATAACGTTTGTGAAACCTGTGTAGTCTCTACAGCAATGGACAAAAGGAGAGAGAAGTAGCTTAACCTTTGGTGTCCCTATGGTGTGGACAGAACCGAAAAACCATCACGACGATTGTTATTTTTGTGTTGTGATTGTGAGAGGCTTTAACCGCTATAAGAAACGTACGTGGAAATATCCTAATTTGGAGTCAGCCAGGCGACCTTTACCACACAGCGAAACAATTCCTATCCCAGTTTTTATCCCACAGTCCGAGCTTCCGTTGTCAGATGTCGAAGTACTGCCGGACTCACAGCCCACCACACAGTCTTCTAGTGAAAGTGAATATGATAGGAGCTTATCAACACCACAACAGTTTTCTCAAGACGAGCTGAATGATTTGGTACGGGATCTAAATCTGTCAAAACAAGCGTCTGAACTTCTAGCATCCAGATTAAAAGAAAAAAACTGTCTAAAGCCAGAAGTTACAATAACAACTTACAGAACAAGAGAGCAGGCAATTCTCCCGTACTTCAGCAAAAATGAAGACCTTGTTTATTGCAGTGACATTCCAGGACTTCTTTTAGAAATGGGTTTGCCTAAATATCAACCAAAAGAATGGCGGCTTTTTATTGACAGTTCTAAAAGAAGCTTGAAATGTGTTCTACTGCACAATCGCTATGCATCCATTCCAATTGGCCACTCAACGAAACTTAAAGAAGAATATGAAAACATAAAAATGGTTTTGCAGAAGATCCGATATCAAGACCACCAGTGGTCTGTTTGCGTTGATTTAAAGATGGTGAATTTCTTGCTTGGACAGCAAAGTGGCAGGGTTGGGAAAAAATGTGTTTTTTTTTAAAACAAAAAAACAGTTTTTTTTCATTTAAAACAGTTTTTTTTGTTTTAAAACAGTTTTTTTAACCATCGAAAAAACCGGTGTTTTAAAACGAAAAACATGTTTTAAAACAAATTTTAAAGCAGACGAATCGGTGCCCATCTGGTCTTATAGCCTTTTGTTACAACTTTTATTGTGACTGATGTGGAGTCGGGGACTCCCCGACGCGGAGACGGGAGTAAGTCATCATGATTAAGAGCTTGTGCTTGCTTTTGTGAATTGTTTTTGTTTATTCTAATTAGTGCAGTCCCTGCAGTCATACGCTACAGTTCATTTTTTAAGTAACTGTTACTATACTCGAGATTATGAGTAGTCATGGGCGAAAAAACGATCCTATTTGGATAAATTTCAACGAAATTAAAGTGAAAACTGATCGCACGGATTCGGCGGGTAAAATCAAAACTGTAGCTAAGGCAGAATGCAAACAGTGCAAAAAACAATTGCCTATACTAGTAGCAAGGATGAAAATGCACCATGAAAAGTGTGTTTGTCAGGACACTTCGCTGCAAGATCAACAGAGGATGGAAATAAACAATTCTGACGACGTTAACGACGACATGCCAGATCCTGATCGCGACGATATTGCTATTCCTATTAATGCCAATGCAAGTGAAAAACGAAGGCATTGAAAACATAATATTTACATCAAATTTCTGAATTTTTTTAAATACCAAAATAAGGTCTGTTTACAAATAGTTAAATTAGTTAAAAAGGCTTTGCAATTTGTTTCGGACTATCACCCATGTGTAATGCCAGAAATTTTATCTTTTCGAGCGATGGCGACTCCGTTCAAACGGTATTTGTTTGATGAACACACTGTGCAGAATATCAGCTCTTTAACATGGTGGCAGTCGCAGAAACAGTTTATTTCATCGGAATTATCGAGTTTATCAAATCAGCTGTTTTCTACTGTGGCTTCATCGGCAGGGGTAGAAAGATTATTTTCTACGTTTGGAATCGTTCACTCCAAATTAAGGAACAGGTTAGGGGCCGAAAAAGTGCTAAACTGGTGGCCGTATTTCAGCACTTAAACAGAAATACTGAATAATCGATATTTTAATTTTTTTACTATATTTTTATTGTTTATAAACCTTAAAACTTTGTACCTATCTATATCTAAATTCCACTACTTTTTTTTACTGTTTATTGTGTTTGACAAAAATAAATTTTTAGTAAAATTCGCCGAGGTTTTGTTAAAATAATATTTGAAAAAGTTTTAAATAAACTTTGAAAAAAACGGTGTTTTAAATAAATGTTTTAAACAATTGTTTTAAAACACCCGCGTTTTTTTTAAGTGTTTTAAACATGTTTTAAAACGCTGTTTTAAAACGTTTGTTTTAAAACAACCCAACCCTGCAAAGTGGATACACGAAGTACCCTTGCTTCATCTGTCTATGGCATAGTAGAGCAAAGCAGGGTCATTGGACGAAGAAAACATAGCCACTAAGAGAAAATTTGACTATAGGTACAGCGAACATGGTGAACGAGCCATTGCTTGACAGAGATAATATCATTCTCCCACCACTCCATATAAAGCTAGGACTCATGAAACAATCTGTTAAAGCCTTAGATAAAAACGGGGAATGCTTTAAATACATTTGTACATCGTTCCCTAAACTAAGTATGGAAAAATTAAAGGCAGGAATTTTTGATGGTCCTCAAATTCGCAAACTCATTAACGATTCGCATTTCATAAAATTTATGACTAATGTTGAAGCTGGTGCTGTTTTGTCTCAGTTGTTAAGAACTTCTTGGGTAACCATAAAGCAGAAAATTATGAAGAACTAGTGCAAAATATGCTCGTTAATTTTAAGAAATTATGTGCTAATATGAGCATTAAAGTACACTTTCTCCATAGCCACTTAGACAGATTTCCGAAAAACCTGGGTGATTTTAGTGAGGAGCAAGGGGAGCGGTTTCACCAGGACATAAAGACTATGGAGGAAAGGTATCAAGGCAGATGGAATAGACACATGATGGCAGACTATTGCTGGAGGCTCCTACGTGATTGTCCTGAAGACCAACACAAAAGAAAGTCATACAAACGGCGTTTTACGGAGCATTAGAAGTGATTTATGATATCATTTTTAATTCTTAACATGTTCTTTGCAAACAATGTAATACTTTTTAATATTCCGTTCATTTTATTTTGTATAATTTGAGATTTATTTAATACACTTTTAATTTTGGGTTTTCCTTGTTTTCTTCGTTCACACTTTCTAAAAGGGAGCATTATCTCAAAAACTAGAGCTAATCTAATAAAACTGATAGCAAATTCGGAATCAGCTGCATAAAGTAACCCTAAAATTGACCTAATACCAATGACAATAAAATCATTGTTGACCAGTGTAATAAATGAGCAAATCAACTGGCCCTGAATTTATAATCAACCTCTATAGGGTTCTTCAGACATGACTCCCCTAGCAAATATTTTGGTTTTTTCAAAACATATCCCCAATCAACTCTCGCAAAAGCGATGAAATCTCGATACACTGGTAAAAGAAAGAAAAATATCTTGTTTGCATTAGGGAGTTAGTATTTAACTTGTTTTTCAAATAGTACTACAGGTATTAATTTGTTCAGCTATTATAGTAGTTGTTTCGTCCCTCTTCAATTATATTATTAAATGCTCTTACATAACACAATTTATAAGGACGTTTTCCTCTCTTTTGCAAAAACTGTATTTTTCTCAAGTTTTTCTATTTGAGCATATTAAAGTTTTAGGAGTGAAAGAAGGAGAAAAAATGCTATCAATTTCCAACATCAAAAGTATATGGTGCCAATTAAAAAAAGAATTGTGTAATTTCCGCTTAAACCGAAAGTGCTATAAAAATATTGGTGGTCCATAGATAGCAACCACTCCTTCATACAAGTATATTTAGAACTTTTTTCAACATCTGTACAAATAAAAACGTTATTCTTCATGAGCGGTGATCGTGAAACACCCTGTGTTGTGTAAAATCTGAGCAGTGTTTTAGTATTGATTTAATAACTATTCCGAATTATTTGTTTAGCTGCCATAAACAAATTGTATTGATTACCAGCAATTGGGACTTTGAAAAAGTTCATTTGAGGAACTTTGAGAAATCCACTAATATTTTAAGGGATTTTGGTGGCCCATTATTGATCTTAAAGCACTCTCGTGACCAGCTCCCAAAAAGGGCATCAAATCTCTTAATAGGAGAGAGTACTCCTAGTTGTTATAATAAATGTATTTAAACACAGTTCTATATACACACATTTACATAATGAATGTTTCACATTTCACATTATATTAATGAACACAAAAGTGTATTTTACCACCAAGACACAATAACTAACAACAATGGCCACAATTATCATCACATCAAAGCATTTAAGCCTTAAGCAAGATTAAAATATAATCGATCACTTAAACCTATATCCACAGTACGTTCAATAACTGTATGAAGCGTATCCAAATTTCCATTTAAATTATGCATTGTAGTAAAAGCTTGTTGTTGGGTGCAATTTTGTTGTTCATCACTTTTATCAACATCACTATACTTATAAGTATGAATCCGTAAATGTTTTTTCATGGAACCTTTGTCGGCAAATGCACGTCCGCACTCGGTACAAGAAAATGGCTTCTCACCACTGTGCGTTCTTGAATGAACCAATAAATTACTGGGTGTTGCAAAATCCTTCCCACAAACGTTACAAATATTTTTTTTAATTCCCGAATGCTTACGATCATGCAATTTTAATTCGGAAGAACTGGCAAAGCATCTTCCACATTGTTCGCAAATGTAAGGTTTTTCCCCGGTATGAGTCCTTGTGTGATGGATCAAAGTGCCTCTCTCGGCAAACCTAAACAAAAATAATTAATCCTACATCATTACAAACTATATTATTGTACCTTTTAGGGCAGTGTTCGCAAGGGTACGGTCTTTCCCCTGTATGAGTTCGAGAATGTTTATCAAGGCTTGAAGATTGTGTGAAACATTTTCCGCATTCCGAGCAAACGTATGGTTTTTCCCCAGTGTGAACTCTGATGTGTTTTGTTAAATTTACACTCTGACTGAAGGCTTTCCTGTAATTATCAAAGTGAGAAAAATGTTTTTTAAGTTTTTTTTTTATGGTAATACCCGCAAATGTTGCATTTGTATGGCCTTTCGCCAGTGTGAGTCATGTTGTGTGCCTTCAAAGATCGAGGATCAGCAAATGATTTTCCACAAGCCGAACACATAAGTGGACGCTCACCGGTGTGTTTTCTCATATGTAGATTTAAATAAAATGGTTCCGAATATCTAAAACCACAAATTTTAGTCTAGAAAAAAAAAGCATGTGTAGGGCAAGCTCTATTCAGCTCCACAAAACCCATCTTGCTAATGGACTTGGTTTCAGAGTTATAGCGTGTCAAAGAAAAAAGTTAGGCCACCTCTGGTGGCAAAAATCGCAAGTTTACGGAACTGATTCGCTACATCCGCTAAATTTAGGCGAGCTCTTTCGAATGGTGAACATCACATTTGCCTTCCTCCTTCCTGAAATGCAAGGTTATGAAAATATTTCAAAGATGGCCAAAATTTCGGGTGGTCTCAATTTTGACAATTAATTGACGAAAACCTAAACCAGATATTTTTATACGGTTTATGCAGGGGCATATGGTCAGGGATCAATTTACATTGCTGTTTACGTCGATGTCGAATCTTAGCGCTGTTTTCTATGAACCATCGTGTTTCGACAAGTTTGACCCTGAAGATGGCATTTTCCGAGCTTGGACTTTAATACAAAAATTGTTAAGCAGGAAAAGCTCTATCAGATGGTACAGGTCCAAAAAATCTGAAACCTCACCACAGATCGCAAAAAATGTTAATTTGTAGTGATGGGCGTAATCCCTCTATTGCTTCAACGCCCGCTTCCGAAATGGACAAACTCGAAAATTTTAAATGATAAAATCATTCGAATGGTTTTCTGTAACCTCTCTAGATATCTCGAGACATTTTCACAACTATTCGAATGGTGTGTCAGTTTACCACTGACGATGATAGTTTTACTGTCAAAATAAGTAGCTGGTATTTAGTGCAATCACTCGATTATGCCCATCATTACTGTTAATCTAGTAAGCTATCTGGTTCAATACTGACAATAGTTAAGCGTAGCTCTGTAGCTGTTCAGAAACTAAATTGTTGAAATGACGTGATATAAAAATACATTACCCTTGCCCACAGACAGTACACAAATGTTTCTTTTCCCTTGGCTGTCCTGTATGTTTACGCAGATGCTTTGTAAGTGCGTGAGACTCGGCAAAACCTTTCCCACATTCTCGACAAACGTGCGGTTTATGCAGCATATGAGTTTTAACGTGTCTTTTCAGCACCTGTCGTGCTGTTACAATAAAAATTAATAATAATTCTTAAAATTTTTCATCTTAATAAACGTTACTTACTGGCAAATTGTTTTTTACAACGACTACAAATAAATTCTCCGTTTTTCGAATGTGTAGATAAATGCAAATCGAGATCACATTGTGCATTAAAAGACTGGGTGCATTGTGAACATGGAAATGGTAATGGTGGAGGAGATGCTGCATCCAAAAATGCAGTGAGATCGTCTGACACATCAGATTTCAAATTGAATCGTAAATCTTCTTTATCACTACAAATAAAAAATAAAAAAATTAAATTTTGCATAATTATTTTTTTATTTCTAAAGGTAGGTACCTTTCTTGATTTATGTTACATTTGTGGGTTTTAAGAGCATCTAAATTTGTAAATGTTTTACCACACTCTAAACAATTAAATTTCTTTTTTCTTACATGTATTCTCATGTGTTTTCTTAGCGCTTGTAAACCTAGAAAGAAAATTTTACTTATGTGCTCGTGAGATGTGTGAAAATTTCAGTCTTACTGCGAAATTTTTTGCTACAATGCGTGCAAGCTTGTTCGGCTGCTATTCGAAGACGAGTTTCACTTTCATACTGCTCATTACAATCGTCAAAAGTTTCCGAAACTGAATCTTCACCACCCTTTTCTTTCATTACATTCAAATCCTGCAAAAAAAGTACTTTACCTGTTACAAGTTCTAAGAACATAAACATACCTCCGACATTAACCGTTTCAATGTTATTTCCGATTCTTTACATAGCTTTTTGAAATTATAACTTTGCAGCAAGACATCATGGCATTTTGTACATAAATGAGGGGGAAACCCATCTTCAAGTGCTACCTACAACATAAATTTAACGTAACGAGCAATAGAGCAATTTTGCTTGTGTCTGTACCTCAACAAACTGACACTCGTTCAACATAGTAGCCCCTCCTGACTCAAACATGGGTTTTAATTCTTGGTTTACAGATAAACATGTTCGACAAATTGAATTAAAATTGTAAAACATAGAATTCATGTTGGAAGATCTTAACCACACTTTTTTTTCAATTTTAAAAATAAGCAAAAAACTTGAAATTATTGGTTTGTATCTTACGTAATTTGTCTAAACACGTGTATTATTAATTATTAAAACTGAAACTAAAAATTATAAAAATTTATTACTGCAAAAGCACTAAAACCATTTGAACTAAAAATTCCCTAGCAATGATCCATCCTCCCTAATGGGTCCCTAGCACTATTTATTATTGGGTTGTGGCTAGATTGCCGAGAAAGTCAGTGTGATTGGATCTCAAAACTCGATGCGATGACGTATTACTGTACTAGTAGTACAGCAAGGGACTGGTAAAAAGGTAGAAGCGGCACATACCGAAGTCTCAAGCCATAGTCAGTCTTAAAAACAGCAGTGAGTATAAAAGGTTATTGTGTGTGTGTGTGTTGTTTATTTCAAATAGAAAGCAAATATAATAGTTAGTTATGCAGAAAAAATTATAAACAAATGTGTTAAGCAATTCGATATATACAATCTTCTGCAATAGTATTTATCATTAAACGTTAGTTGGTATAGGGTAGCAAAACGCGGTTCAACCACATGTTTTGCAGTGTACTGCGCGTTCAGTTTTTGCATCTTTTACCAAATCTCTTGCTATAGTTGCTGCCAAACACTATATTTATTTATTTTAATATGATGTTGACGACTCAACGTCGTTCTGTTTCCGCTGCTAAGGTTTAACACTGACGACAGGGAAAGACCACCACATTATATTCTAATAGTTTTACAGCTCCTCTGAAAGATGACAAATCTACCACATATGTGTGCTGTATTTCATATTTTAGCATTTGCTTTGAACAGTCATGGTAACACAGTTAAAGAATAAGTGTACAGTGTTTTAAGCAATAGAAGGTCGCGTCTTAAATTCTCCGTGAGGTTCAGTTTTTTAAATTTTACTGCATTTTTAAACAATGAACATGAGTTATTATTGTTTTTTTATTGTGTATATTACTACTGGTTTTGCTTACTTAGATGTTTGTAAAGGAATTGCAGTGCCTGAAGCAAAGCGAAAGCCACGAACTATTAAGATGAATTTTCTATAGTGTAAACTTTATCAACCGCAACGTAAAGTTCAACATAGATAGTGATTTTCTACGATCGTACATCACTGTAGACTTAAATAAAAGTATATAAATAAACAACCGTGAGAAATTGTGTAATTAAGAAAAAATAATAAACCTTTTAATTCTCACAAGAACTTTTTGGACTCCAAGTGTACATTTCGACTGCTAAACAAACAGTCATTATCAGTTGAAAACAAAAGAAAAAAACCACAACAAATCTGAAATTACAGAAACGAAGTACCATATAAATAAAATCACTGTCTTTGCACCTTAGAATTTATTAACTGCAATCACTCTGTCGGTGTCACTACAAATGACAAACTTAACTTAAAATTGATATAATTTATTTACGCAGTAAACTGCTATATATTAACACAATATTTATTAATCAAGTTTGAATCGTATAATTTGGCACTTATCCCAAGGTTAGCAACCTAGTTAACCTTGGACTGTCAGCGTACCTTTATTGTCCCTCTAATGGTGCTTCTAGCCACAGCCTTATTATTGTTTGTCATTGTCACGCTTTGACATTCTTATCGTAGTTAAATTAAATTCTAACCATTAAATGCTAATAAATAATACATGTTTTACTTCAAATATGGATAATTTAATAAACATTATAAAACCTGTAAACACAACCAATTTTACCTTAATTATACCAAGTGTTTCTGTTGGTAACGTAGGTCAATTAACAGCTGATTTACTAATATCCTCGCACAATTTTGAAAAGTTTGCAACCGCTTGGGATCCAGCAATAATTCCCTCAGTTGGAAGTGATCCATTCACAGGCGTTTCAACAGAAGTTTGCACAGCATGTGAGCTTTACGTCAGCGAAACACTTAAAATAGTAGTGATGCAACTACGGTCCAGCATCGAATTTAAACTAGCTTTGAAGTTCTTCGAAAAATTAAAACACAACATACTTGAGCTAAAATTCAAGGAAGTTGTAATTCTGACTAGCTCGTTTGCTCATGAACTGCATAATGTAAGTTCCAGTCATTTTCGTTACATCACCAATGAGACTACTGTTCAAGAGAGCCTTAATACAATGAATGTGCCCCCCATGGAACAAACAGAAAATGGAAGGTGTACGATTTATGGGGCTGGATTTGCTACCAAGTTGTATGAAATACTCGCCGATTATTTGAAGTGTACGGTGTTGATAAAATATAGCTCTGAAGGTGATAATCGTCCGGATGCTTTACAAATGTTGAATGTTCTTTATGCTGTTGTTAAAACTTTTAAAAATTCTAGTAAACAGGATGTTAAATATCCATCTAGTTGGGAGTATGTATTTGGCAATCCACCTCCAACTGGAATTTACTAATAAATATTTTTTCTATAACAATTGTAATTTTTTCAAATATAATATTTTTCTCATGTGGTTTTTGCTTCATTGAAACAGTCTTGGAAGGAACAGTATAACTGTTATAATTGTAAGCAGTGCTACTGTTAATCCTAACCCACTAAAAAAAATAAGGAAAAGCAATCAAATTGTGTAGAAAATGTAAAAATAAAACTTGCACAAAAATTATAATTAATAAAGTTTTGATATTTTCCCGAACAGTTGATGAATCGTGCATACTCAACTTCAAAGTGACATTTTTAGAGAAAAATTGGTAAACTTTGATTTTAAGATTTATTATACCTTAGTATGCATAGCTTCAGGTATGACAAAAGTTGAAAATGCTGTTTATTCAAATTGTATAATTAATAATTTCATTGATTCAAATAAATACAAGATAGTATTAAAGGACAAGTTAGATGAATATAAGTAAATGAGGTAAACAACTCGAATAGTACACGATTCATAAAACAAATAAATTAGCAGCATACAGAGATCAGTTCAATTCGTTTATTTCCGTATTATCAGGCTGCAAAGATTTAAATCAAGCGATTTATATAAAAAGAATCGTTGATTTAAATCAATTGGTTTTTGAGTGGGGTGTCGTTTTCATGTGAAGTTCTCCAATTGACACAATAATGCGCATAATTTGTCAGTAAGCATAGAATAGAACTACATAAAACTATTAAACAAATATATACTTTATTTGAACTGAATACATTATACAGTAATTTTTATTTCTACACCAATTCATACACAAAATAAATAATTAATTCTGCACAATAAATTAAAGCGCCAGAGCATGTAACCATTCATTACACACCTACGGCAATCATAACTAATATGTCGTTGGTTCACTTCTAGGCACCCTGTGCAGTTTGCAATGTTTAAGACTAAAACATTCTAGGGTGCATCAACAGTAGCATTCCACTAGGTACACGGTATAAAAACTTCACGATAAGCTTTTACGGACTGTTCAATATTTATACTTTTTTATTTTGTATATGGTGAAATGCTGTTATTTACGCACCCTGGGATGTTTTTAGTGATAATGGCAGCAGCTGAGACTAACCGTACTTTTGGTTTTGTTGAGGGTGAATCTGAGTTGGTTTCTGGGTTTAACCGCATATGGGGTTTGGGTAAGAGGTAAATCTGTTGTATAGCTGTTATGCGCTGATCCAGGGTAAGTGGGGTAGGGAAAGATCATAGAATTCCTTAGGTGCGACTCTGTGATGTTGATGATGTACATGTCAACCACTACATTTTATTATGTTTGAGCAAGTAAACGGGTTTTTTTAAATTAAAAAGTATAAAGCTTTGCTAAACTTGATAGTTGCATTTTGCATAGTTACGCCACAATCATGAAACTTGTTAATATAAGAACTGCTCCCGATTTTGAATAATTTCTCCAGTTTCATTTGCCTACACTCACACTTGTTGCCTAAACTAAGAATGACTCCAACTAAACTGTTCCGAGACCGGATTCATTGGAACTGAATCCAGAAGCGGAGTTAGATCCCCCGTCTCAACTCTCAGGCATTTATTATCACTGCTCAAATAAAGGATTTCAAAATATTGTGTACTTTCACTTAAATAAAATAAGAACCAACAGAGTTAACACCTCTTGTGCCATATTTTCCAGATTTTTACTTTCAGTATACGGAACTATTGATTACATGAAAATTTTCTAAATCCAGATTTTGACGGATATATGTTTTGGACCTGCTAGAACCCACAGGGTTTTTTTTTTAAATGTCCGTCTGCGAGTGAGTAGGTGTATCATAACTACTGAATGAATGGTCGGATTTCAACGAGCTTTGGAATCTGGGGGTATATTAAAAATTCACGGACAAAATATGCTTTAAAAAAATTTAAAACCGGAAGCAAAAGTTAGACATGTTTCTTTGGTAGCATTTTTTCCGTGATAATAGTCACAAGACGCCCTTGTAGCTTTGTATCGAACGAGCCTAAAATTTCTACCCAGCAGGTGGTTTAGTTGTCTTTGGAATGAGGGATTAGCAGGATTTTATATTTAAACACCCCACAGTTAAAAACGGTTCTTAGTTAGATGTGCTGTAATTGTTTTTATTATTCATAAGTAATTATTTTGTATAAAAGTATAGAAAAGTCCAGACGAAGTGCTTCACTCATTTTTTGATATTCACCTCTCTCCACATTGTGGAATTAAAATTTCAAAAATCACATGCTGGCTAAATGAGAAGATACTGCTCCTATGCACAAACAAACAATATTAAATTTTTTAGAGAAATACAAGAATGGTTATTCTTATTGTCCACAGTTTTCCTAACGCGAGCATATGATTTTCTTATTTTATTGATTTCTGTTTACATATATTTTTCTAATTATTACAAAATTATACTAATTACTCTAATTATTTACAACTTATACTATCACATGTGTATACAACGGCTCCAATACTACTTTATAATTATTTGGAAGAGAATTTAATCCATCAGCATTCTGTCTTTCGAGTGAATATTCCAATTTGCTCCACCTATCTTGGCTATTAAATAACATTAATCAAACGAAAAAGTTTCATTTATGAACTTTTTACCTTGCTTTTTCTTTTTTGTGAAATAACATTGTATACCTGCTTATTTCTGGTGCAAATCTATATGGCATCAGATCATGTCTTTTAAGTCTCCTAAAATAAAATAAATAAATAGATGCAGTAGGTTCAATGACTTATAAATAATTTTTACTTAAAGAAATCGTCGTCTTCACCACCCCAACCATCAAATATATTAGACATTCCATTAATTTTCCAGAAATCGCTCGATTGAATTGCTATGGCACCTCCAAACAATCCTAAGTATGGTAAATTAAACCTAAAATGTTATGTTGTAAGACACTTCAATACTATACTCCTTAATTTTACCTGAACGTATCAATGCTGCTAGACATATGTCTCGGTTTCCTCGAGCATGCATAAATATTTCCAATATTTAATGGAAACAGATCGACATCATGTAAAATTAAACAAGGAAAATTCAATTTTATTGCTTCATTTGCACCAACATTTAACATTTTTGCCCGGTTAAAAGGTGAATTGTCATTTTGTTCAACTATAAATATTTTATAATGAAGTCTTTGGGTTTGCAAAAACGAGTGCATGAATTTAAGAAAGATTTTTAAATGTTCCTTCCTGTTTCTGTATGGTACAATTATTGCTGTTTTGAAGATAGCATGGCAATTTTTGGGAAAATATTCACCGCCTAAAATTTGAATTTCATTAAATAATAAATATGTAAAATGCATTGTTAATATAAAGACTGAATTTCTGATATGTAAAACGTATTTCTGATATCTGAAAATAACTTATGGCATCAGTAATACATTTATCATATCGGAAATCAATTTCATATATCTGAAATCATCCAATATTGGTAATTGTTTAGTAATACCTAAGTATTTAATTATTTGGTCTTTGATTTTTATGCATTTGTTGAGAAATTGTTAAACATGTTAATAAAAATATACATAACGTGACCAAATAGCAGCTGCCGGCAGTTGTCCGTGGGATAGTAAAGGCGGTTTAACGTAAGCAGCATAACAGTTTATCTTATGTTTATTAGTTTTCACGTACTCCTGGTAAGTAAAATTTAGACAAAATCGTTAATCGACGTAAATTAGACAGTGATAATCACTGTAACGTGACCTACCTAGAAAAATATAAGCTCAAATTAACTGTGTTTAATGGCGAGTGTAAAACAGGTTCTTTCTTAATTTTGTATTTTCTTAGAAAATCTTCAAAATGTTACTTTTCCACATACTCAATTTAAATTGCAGCTAGGTTCAACTCTTCATATAAATGGTTTTACCAAACATTTAAAAAAAGCACTTCAAAATTTATACATCAAAATACACGTCAAAAACGATAATGCAAGTAGACTACATTGAAATCATTATTGAACACTAAATGCATGTAGAAGTTTTAATAAATTTAAATATTAAATATGTACTTGCATTTTCTGATTTTTGAAATTAATTAAGAATAATAGTATCAGAAATCAGTTCGTAATATCTAAACTGAATTTATGACATTCAAAAAGGCAAACACATGTTTATGATGGATTTTTCACTAACCTAATTACCCAACTAAGATAATAGGACAGCTTGTTTATGTTACCGTTACGGTAGTATAACCACTTTTCATATTGTCAACAAAAATAATTTATTATTAAATCTGTACCTAATAATTATTACCATTTAAGGGCTCAGTAAAGTTGTTAAAATTATAAACATCTTCAGTATTAATTTCAGTCCCATGCAATATTAAATTAGTGTAAAATTCATCAGAACAATTTTTCAGGTTAGGTTGTTCATTTTGACTTTCTAAGCGTACAAATTGATTTATAACATTAGAAATTGGAACATAATTGTAATATTTAGCATGTCTACCGGGATGAAAGATAACAATGATGAAAAGTAGTACAATTATCACAAGGTAAACCTTTTTCATCATATTTTGCAATCATTTTTGACAGTTCTATTCTGTGAAGTTTTCGAAGATTGACGTGGAGGTTACCAAAATTTTAAGCCTGCGCACTTCGGCCTTACGTGGCAGATCTGTGAGAGTGCAGATCAGTTATGCCTTATTTTAATTAAGAAATAGTTGTAATTAATTTAATTTTTGCATGTAAGTACTACCATTAGGTTCTTTGATTTGTGTGCTTGAAGTTGGTTATTAAATTGTACGCTGTAAGACTTTGTTTTTAACGAAAAAAATTTAAAATTTAGGTCACCACAATAACAACAGAACATTTATTAAATATCCTGACCCATACTTAACATTTAATTCACTTTAACTGAAAGTTTACAACCCACTTTTTGTTAGGATTAAGTTCTCCTTTGGGTATGTAGTCATTAAAACCAGAAAGCCACCCCTTAAAAGTGCTTCCCAGTATTAATTTGTGGTTCTTACTTTCAGAACATAAATAAACAATGAATCCCCAATTCATCCCCCACCAACCATTTGCTCCACCACAGGGTCTACCCCCCACACAACGGATGTCGCCGTCTCCCTCACCACAAGGTGTTCAAAATATGCCTCCGCAAGGCCTTCCAAAATCGAACTATTTTCCAAACAAATATGGGCCTGAAACGTTGCCTCAAAATAGTGGACAGTTTGTACCTTTGCAACACAACATGGGGCCACCACAACATAGTGCAGGTCCACATCATAATGCAGGTCCACTACAACATAATGCAGGCCCACCACAACATAACGCAGGCCCACCGCAACATAATGCAGGCCCACCGCAACATAGTGCAGGCCCACCGCAACATAACGCACGCCCAACACAACATAATTTAGGCCCATCACAGGGCCCACCACCAAGCCAATTGCCTCCATCAATGTCGAATCAAAGACCACTACATAATTCACAAAATCAACAAAACGGGCCGGATTTGAATCCGTTTGGAGCTCCACCACCACATATGGGCCAAGCACCACCACATGTGAGCCAAACACCACCACAGATGGGTCAAACCCCACCACAGATAGGTCAAGCTCCACCACCAATGGGTCAAGTCCCACCGCAGATGGGTCAAGCTCCACCACAGATGGGTCAAGTACCACCACATATGGGTCAAATACAACAACAAATGGGTCAAGCACCACCAAACAAACCTGAAATGATGCAAGGTCCACCTATGAATGGACCACCAAGTTTTAAACAACCTCCTAATCAATTTGGGCAAGTCCCACCTATGAGCCAACCACAACAAAATGCTTTTAGTGGTCCACCTCGTCCAAATCAATACCAGCAAGCACCCATGTCTAATGTTGGTCAAACTTTAAGGCAACAGCCGATTTCCGGACAACCACCACTATCAAATCAGCCACCCATGATGGGTCAGCCTCCAAATCAGTTTAATCAACCACCTTTACCAGGATCAGGCCAGCATCCTTTACCGGGACAGCCTCCCTTACCAGGACACCCTTCCTTGCAGGGACAACCACCTTTACCAGGACACCCACCCTTACCGGGACAACCCCCATTACCTCATTTACCAGCACAGCCTTATTTACCAGGTCAGCCACCTTTATCAGGAAAGCCACCTCTACCAGGGCAACCACCTTTACCAGGACAATTTATGCCAAACCAATTGTCACATCAAATGCAGGATTTGAATTTGGGTGGGCAGAGACAATACCCAGGAGGGATGAAGCCACCCATGAATGGTGAAGGTGGGCCGCATATGCCACCACCATTAGGACAACAAAGTTATTTAAACGGACAAGGTAATGGTCCTAGTTACCCACCTATGCCCGGCCAAGGTCCTATGGTAGGCTCTGGAGGTTATCCACAACCGTCTTATCAACAGCAAGCGGCACAGCAGCGGAGGTTGGATCCTGATCAGATGCCAAGTCCGGTAAGAATTGTAATTTAAATTGTTAATCTTAAATTTGGTAAATTTTTATTATTTTGTGTAGATTCAAGTGACTCAGGATGACCAACGGACAAGGTCAGGTGTATTTTGCACCAATCAGAAAGGTCTGGTACCTCCTTTAGTTACCACAAAGTTTGTAGTACAAGATCAGGGTAATGCAAGTCCACGGTTTATTCGCTCTACCATGTATAACGTCCCTATAACACAGGTAAAAAATTATTAATTCTTTTTTTGGCTTTATTAACTGACAACTGTTTTGTAGGATCTCATGAAGCAAACATCTGTGCCATTTGGGCTTGTAATTAGCCCCATGGCTCGCACTATTGATCAAGAGTACCCTCCTCCGATTGTAAACTTTGGTGAACTAGGACCTGTGAGGTGTATTCGCTGTAAAGCTTATATGTGCCCGTATATGCAATTTATTGATTCCGGGCGACGGTTTCAGTGCCTGTTTTGCAAAGCTGCTACTGACGGTAATGCTATTAAAATAAAGTGGTTGAGTTATGTATTGAGTATGATGAATTGATGAGTAAGGTTGCGGAGGTGTTGATTTAAATTTAAATAAAAATTAGAATTCAATTTATAAAACAACGTAGATTAAGGGGAAACGTGTTAATGCAACTAGAAACTAAATTAAACTTAAAAACTTTTATTTTCAGTACCAGCAGAATATTTCCAACACTTAGACCATACAGGTCAACGTATGGACCGATACGAGAGGCCAGAACTAGTTCTAGGCACATATGAATTTATGGCCACGAAAGATTATTGCAGGAATAATACTTTTCCTAAACCGCCTGCAATTATATTTGTTATTGATGTGTCCTACAACAATATCAAATCCGGGCTCGTCAATTTGTTGTGTTCTCAAATGAAGGATGTTATTAAAAACCTGCCCATTGATCAAGGTATGGAGAAGAGCAACATGAGAGTTGGATTCATCACTTATAATAGTACCGTGCATTTTTATAATATTAAGGTAACAATTTTTTGTTTAAATAATTTAAGAAATGTTTATTAAAATTGTTATATTAAAGGGTACTTTGGCTGCACCACAAATGATGGTAGTTGGTGATGTTCAAGATATGTTCATGCCGCTTTTGGATGGTTTTCTGTGCACACCCGAGGAATCCGAGGCTGTTATTGAAGCCCTCATGCAACAAATTCCACTCATGTTTGGAGACACCCGTGAAACGGAGACAGTGTTACTGCCCGCCATATTAGCAGGGTTGGAGGCTTTAAAGGTACTGTTAAATTCCTGCCAGTTCCAATATTATTGCCAAATTCAATAATTTTATTCTTAAAAATAACTATTAAATGCCATGATGGCATATTGTCAGAATTTTGAATTTATGTAATAGTAGTTTTGTACCCATTTTCCTCTTATTTAAGAATATGTAAGGTTTAATTGGGTTATTATTAAAAATTAACGAGATAATTGGCATGGTTGTGATATATATATATGTGCCATCTATAGCACCGATAATCGTTTTCACTTCAGAATTTTTAATTTATATGATAATGACTGTTCACAGTTTTCCTCTTATTTAACAAAATATAATTAGGTTATTTTTAAAATAAAGGAGCTATTTGACATGGTAGTGATATGTCTGTACCATCTATAGCCCCGATAATAGTTTTAACCCTTAATTTCGCTACAGAATAAATGCAGGAGTCATTTTCTAACTAAAATAATGTCTTTGACACTCTGGAAATGCATCCATAAGAATATTCTTCAAATTTTTTCTGTTTAGGCTTCCGACTGTACAGGAAAACTCCTCGTTTTTCACTCAACTCTCCCAATAGCCGAAGCTCCAGGCAAGCTGAAAAACCGTGATGACCGTAAACTGCTGGGTACCGAAAAAGAACGCACAATTCTCACTCCACAGACCCAGGCCTACAACCAATTGGGACAGGATTGCGTTGGCGCCGGATGTTGCGTGGATTTATTCTTATTTAACAATGCCTACATTGATGTTGCTACCATAGGTCAAGTTTCAAGACTAACCGGGGGTGAAGTGTATAAATATACCTACTTCCAAGCCGATTTAGATGGTGAGAGGTTTATAAACGATGTTGTGAAAGATATCAGTAAGCCGATTGCGTTTGATGCAATTATGAGGGTCCGTACTTCGACTGGAATTCGACCTACCGATTTTTACGGTCACTTTTACATGTCCAATACGACCGATATGGAGTTGGCAGCAATTGGTAAATATATTTTTTAAATTTTTTACAAGTAACTTTAATATAATTATTCTTTAGATTGTGACAAGGCTGTGGCCGTTGAAATCAAGCATGATGATAAATTAACAGAAGAAGAGGGCGTTTATGTGCAGGTGGCGCTACTTTACACTTCCTCATCGGGACAAAGGCGGCTGCGGATTATAAATCTATCACTCAAGACGTGTTCGCAAATGGCGGATTTGTATCGCAGCTGTGATTTGGACACTTTGGTCAATTTCTTTGCCAAACAGGCGTGTTATAAATTGTTGGAGAATAATCCAAAGGCTGTTAAAGATAATATTGTGAACAGGGCAGCGCAAATTTTGGCTAATTATCGGAAAAATTGTGCTAGTCCAAGCAGTGCCGGACAACTTATTCTGCCAGAGTGCATGAAATTAATGCCCTTGTATGTCAATTGTTTGTTGAAAAGTGATGCCTTGTCTGGAGGTAAGAATCAAGCAAATTTTAGATGTAAAAATTCCAACTCAAGTTTGAAGTTGGGATTTTTGATTTTGATTTCAAAATATTCTTTATTTTTAGGTGTGTAGCAAAAATTGTTTTGAAGTTTTAATTTATTTTACTTCTGGTACATTCTTCTAAGCCAAGTTTAAGATTATATTTTTTTTAAATTGATATTTCTGGTTCTAATTATTTTTGTTTACTTTGAAAATTTTTTTTTACGAAACCAATATTTGTAGTTCTAATTATTTTTGTTTTTGATTTTCAAATTTTTCCATTATTTTTAGGCTCAAAAATAATTTTGTAGTGTTTAAATTTTTTTTTTTATGTTTTTAGTATAGGAAAGTATTGATTTTATGAAGACGTTTGCTTTTGAAATTTTGTTCAGAGTATTTCAGTTTTACGGGCCAACAATGACAAAATAGAATCTTGTTTGTAAAATTTTAAATAATTTATATGTAGGCATACGGTCTACTAGAGGGAAAAGGAACTAGCTATGCATTCTCCCTGCACACCGACCGCAGAGACACACTACCCTACACCTATCACGAGCGGACCAATATACTAACACTACCTCACTTAAACTTGTGATCGTGCAGTTTTGCTGATATTTTTATTTACAAATTTTAATTGTATTATTTAAAATTTATCAAGTATTTATGCTTGATTACTTATTTATTTGCGATGATCGGTGTCGGATCTACGTTGTGTTTTAATTATTTGCTCGTGGCTGATTTACCCTGTCTTTATCGAGGTTAAAAAGGATAAGATTTTAAGCTGATTTAAACAACAGTAAACCTTTTGAAGAATTTATTTATTCATGTGTTGAAAATATTGGTGTTATGAGTGTTAGAACCATTTATATAGAATTTGCCCGTCAGTTGTATCGAGTAAAGTTGCCAATCTAAATATTTGTCCCAGTTTTACCCATACTGATACTTCTATTTGGGACTGTTTATAAATGTCGAGTATTGTGCAGTTTACGTAAGTAACTGGATGCCCTTCATAGGAACACCGTGTGCTATCACTCATTTGAACGCAATACTCTCAGCCTGATTAGATCTCGTCCTAATAGCGCCCTGGCCGTTACGCCTAATTCCCGAAGGACAATAGCGCCGCTTGCCAACACGCCAGAGAACTTAACCCAACAACAGCGATCGATTACATACAAATGTGTAACAACAACACGCGAAAAGAGCGTCTTGCCGCAACCAATATGGAAATAGCGCCGCCACTCACACCTATCGGCTTCCCTGCAATAGCGCCTCAATTGCTACGCCTAATTCACCCCCGAGAGGGACAATAGCGCCGCTTTTGATACGCCTAATCAGGTACACTGACAAGAATGAGCTACTACGCCTAAGCATATTTGATTTTGGCAAAGTGCTCCTCGTAGCCCACAACCCCGTGCCGCAACCAATATGGAAATAGCGCCGCCACTCACTCCAATCGGCTTCCCTGCAATAGCGCCTCAATTGCTACGCCTAATTCCCCCCTGATAGGGACAATAGCGCCGCTTTTGATACGCCTAATCAGGTACACCGACAAGAATGAGCTACTACGCCTAAGCTTATTTGATTTTGGCAAAGTGCTCTTCGTAGCCCCAAACCCTAGAAGATTATATTTTATCTTAAAGTTGTAAGTCCCAGACTTGTAATATTGTAATAAAATGTTAGCAGTAATGCTTTCAAACTGACGTTCAGATTTCAGCGAACTGAGTGATCTTTGAGAATTCGAAGATTGATCCCTTCCTTTAGGGAACATACTCTTTTATTAAAATTCATGTCCATCCTCCAAGAGGTTGGACTTGTTTCTTTTTCCAATAAAATTACAGCCCCACTCTTTTTTAATTTTTGATTGGATAGAAGTATCAATAAAATTTTGTCTCACACTCTCAAGCATTCTTGAACACTTGTGCTAATTAAAGCTGTCAAGTTTCTCCAATTTATGTTAATTACTACAACCCAATATTTACCCTAATCCCTAAAATGCGAGAGTGTGAAATTTTAAATATTAGATTGACCCCAATAATCCACACAACAGGCGGCTAACTCAATGACACGTGTTAACATGTGTTTTACAATATATACATTTATGTACAAAAATGTGTGCAGCTGTTCTGAAATAACCACCTGCTTAAGATTAACTAAGATTAATCACAGCAATTTAGCTAAGTCAAGTAATCACTATTAATTAAAGTCTGTATTTGCTGAAAGAAATATAATATTGCTGTAAATAAATCAAAGTTATTAGACAAGTGCATTATGTTTTCGGGGAGCTCCCACTTTAAAGTATAAAACAATACAATTAAATCAAAATCAGATACAAATTCTTTATTCTCGGGCAGCGCACCTTTACAAACTTATGCTTTGTCTGAAGAAATATCTAATTGTTTTAGAAACCAAAACTTTTTTAAGTATTTTAATTTACATTTACAGTTCACTTAAACAAAAAATTTTTATAATCCTCGGTTTTTAAACAAAAATTCATATTTTATCTTCAAAAATTCATAGCAGGCGTCACAGACAAACTAGTGGACTGGGACACGAACTAAATTATAGTTCATCCCTAGCGCTATTAGCTTATAGAATTAAAAAAAAACGCGTCCCTAGTTTTTGGGTAATACTTTTTTGAAAAAAATCAAAATTTTGATATTTTTTCCACTTCGCCGTTTTAATAGTTCTAAAATTTATCATAGCCTTTAACATTACGTACCCCTAGAGCATTCCCAATATCAAGTTTTATCCCGATCAGATTACTCGATTTTGAATAAATGGGCGTTGAGAAACAAGTTTCAAAAATTCATAGAAGGCGTCACACACAAATTAAATGTCTTTGACCGGCTCTATTTTTGACGGCGCTATTTTTACCGGCAACATTTTTTAAATTTTAACGGCGCTATTTTTGACGGTGATGTTTTTGCTAGACACATTTTTGAGCGGCGCCATTTTTGCCGTCGCAATTTTGATGGAGGTCTTTTTGCCGGCGACATTTTTAGCCGTTGTTATTTTTGCAGGCGATATTTTTTGCCTGGCGCTATTTTTAGCGGGGCTATTTTCCCCTTCCGACGAAATAGTTCAGACACCAACAACCTTCCCTCATCTTACACTTAAAAAAATCACGGCACGGCGCACATGCTATTCGCCAAAAACACAAACACACGCACTAATATTTTTCCAAGAGGTATAATAGAGGTTAAATGCAATGTTGAGTTAAAAAACTCAACTCGCAGCTGGGTTCCCGTATTTGACCTGGGTTCCGGTATTTGTTTCAAATTTATAAAATAATAATTAATCACATCAACTGGTATTTATTCCTGTTTTAGCTTAACTAATTAATCATTCTTCTCACCTTTTGGCTGACAAGATTTTTTTCCCAGTTTTTGAAGTTTGTTTTTTAATCTCGAGCACCATTTTAAGTCGAAAAATTTTTGGTAAGTCATCATTTTATATTTTAGGCTCGGATATGACAGTAGACGACAGATCATTTGTAATGCAAGCAGTAATGATTATGGACGTACCCAGTTCCGTATCATACTTCTACCCACGCCTCATACCGCTTCACGATTTAGAACCGGACCAAGATTCTATTGAAATACCAGCTCCCATACGTTGTAGTGTAGAAAAAATGGTCGAACAAGGAGTTTATTTATTGGGTAAAACATTCCTCTTATAATCTCATTTTAATTATTTTTTTAAATAAACACTTCTGCAGAGAATGGCATCCATATGCTGCTCTGGATTGGTCTCGGGGTTAATCCGGACTATTGCCAACAAGTGTTTGGCGTGCCATCACCGTTACAAATTGATGTGGATAAAGTTACGATACCTAGGTTGGATAATCCGCTTTCACAAGCGTTTCATTCGGTTTTGGATCAAGTTAAGGCGGAACGGCACCGTTGCATGAGAGTAAGTATTTGTTATTCTAAGCGTTTTTTAAACGTTAACCATTTCATTTTTTACAGTTAACATTGGTTAGACAAAGGGAGAAATTAGAACCAATATTTAAACACTTTTTAGTAGAAGATCGTGGGTTAGACAGCTCGCCTAGTTATGTTGATTTTCTCTGCCATATGCACAAAGAAATACGAACCATTCTTAGCTAGCAAATGAATTAGATTTAAGGTTTTACTCTTGCAATGTATATTAATAATCACTTGCTAAAAATTCCACCAGAGTTTATTATTATGTACTTTTAATTAAGTTGCTTTAGTGGTATTGCGTTTCTTAATATGAACTTTTATTTTAGTAACAATTTGTCGATTTAATTCTGCGCTCTTTTGTTTTAAAGTACAACCAGATAGAAATGTGTAATATTGTATTCAATTTTTGATCGACTGGGAGTTTGGTAAACTTAAACAATAATTTTTCGTACATTATATTAAAATTAATGATATACTATATTTGTTTTGTATTATTTTATGTATAATATTTTTTTGGTGCCGTTGTATGGTTATTATAATATTGAATACCGATTAATAAAATAGACTTAAGCAACATGGATGTTTTTTATTTTCTATAGTTGTATAGCGTAAGCACACAAACAAATATAATTTCTTAAGTTTATTTTAATTGATCAAACTACTATTTTACCGTTAATGTTGCGAAAATGCCGGGAATTTATATTTTTAGTGTAAAAATCCGGTGTTTTTGCTTGAAGACTCCCGGGAAAGTTTCCAATGCCATTTTTTCTAATTTTTGGTTACAATCAGAGGTGTTGCAAAAATACATTAATTTTGATACCAAATAACGCTCTTTTTCACATATTTTCCCGTTTTTTCTTGAAAATCATCATATAATAATACAAATATTGTACATATTACTTTCCCATATCTTCGGTACAGGGAAGTATTAATTTCATGAAAATATTCAAATACTAGGTTTTAACGGAAATACACATTTTAGGGCTCAACGAACCCAAAAACTTAGTTTTGGATTGCTTCTGCATCTCAGATAACCTAAAGATTGATTTGGACGTCACCTGACTTCAGGTTTGGCGGAAAATTCAAAAAATTAAATAAATTGGCGAAAAGTAGCCTTATTTGAGAAAATATCAAAAAAAGTCATTAAGATAGAGTGTTCAAAATCCAGTTCTAATACCATGTGCAAAGTTTAGAACACAAACATTAATAAAGTAAAAATAGCATTTCTTAAAAGTATTTTTGTTAAATCATCAAATCCCCATCGATTCTTTGGAATAAAATGATTCCAGTAAAATTCATTTGTATAGGTCATAATCGACCAGATTTTGTTTTTAGCACACTTGTAAGAACTAATTCAAAAAAATAGTTTTTCATTTCGGTACCTGCTCGCTGCAATGGTTTGTTTCTAATAGCCATTGCAGTCTTTCAATATTACTTCTGTGCCAGTATGCATCAGGATCAAAGATATTGAGCCTTTTTAGGCCTACCGGCAAAGAAATAATTCTCAGCAAAACCTTGTCTTAATCAATTTTTATGTTAGCTGAGATGCAGAAGCGATCCAAAAATAAGTTATTGGAAAATTCTAATAATAAAAAGTTTCCATATATGTTGCAAACATTTTTCCAGTCGCTGTAGCACCCGTGTCGAACAAGAAAAGACTTATAGCATACTACAAAAATTCTTTATTTGGAAAGGTTACTTAGAGCTGAATAAGACAAACTTAAACATTAAATATTAAAAAAAATATAAATCTAATCATTGGAACGTTTTTTAGTTGCAACCACTGGCCGTGTAGGAATAAACTGCTTATAATCAGTAACATCAACAAACTCCGGCAAGTTAACATTAATTTCACGCATATCAACTTCATTACCTGCAAATAACATTTTAAACAGCTACCTAACTTCAAAATTAAAAAAATTACCTAAATACTTCTGCAGACATCGCCGAGCCACCAGCTTAAGCCTCCAAGAATCTGTTAAGCTTGCCGCTAATGGTACCTTCACACAACCATCTTCATCCTTATTTGCTGGATCAGAAATATCCAATTTTTGTAAGTAATCGTACATTGCATCAACAGCTGGGTTAGACCGATCAAGTTTTGGTGCTTCATCAACGTCCTGTTCCACTACATTTACTCTAATACTATCGGCATACGGGAGTTCTACCAAAAGGAAGACTTCATCTCGAGCATTGGGTAACAGGGCCACTAATTTAGGGCGACAATTGGCCATGTAAACCCTTCGGGCAACTGCGCATTTATTCTGCTTGGCAAGGACTCGAATTAAAAGACGGAAGTTTGTGGATCCCTCAGATTCGACATAACAAGACCCATTTCCACGCATGAAACACTGTAAAAAAAATAATATGTACTAGAGGAAATAATAATTTGTTTGATTTACCTCGGGTATGTTACGTTTGTCAGTAAAACCAACAATTTTGAAACCTCTTAGGCCACTGTATTTAAAAGTTTTCTCAACATCTGAAGGTAGAGCTACGAATTTGTTGTGTTTGTAGACTCCACCAATTACATTGTCGTAAGGCACTTCGTCTGATATGTCATCTACCATATGCCTTAAAAAAATGAAGAAAATTAACAAAAAATGGGCAAAACCCATGCTACAAAAAAACTGTTATTATATTTTCAAACGATTTTTTGTATCAATGTTGGATCACCCTAATAGTCCACTAAAGATTACAATATTCCTATACCTAATGCTGCAGCTTGCATATGTTGAGTTTCGATTAGTATTGAATGTAGTTAGTTTTTTGTGAAATTTATTTGTTTAATTTAGAATTAATTATCTTGGGATTAACGAACACCAGAAACTAGAAAAAAATGAACGAAACAAGTCGCTGGTACTTTCCCATACTTTTTACGTTTTAAATATTCTCGCGTCAAGAAGTGATGGAAATTCACATCTCCAGCCGGTACAAGCCCGCTGCAGACTCAAGGCGTTGGTTACTTACCGGCTGCGCGCGCTCCTACTATTTGAAAAGCGCTAAGATAGTTAATGCGCTCACGAAAATAGTTATAACAGCTTTATTTATACAGTTATCAAAAAGTACCGTTTTCTTTTTAATTTTTAAAATAGTTGAAAATTCTTGCTGATCCTAATAAAGTACTTCAAAGAGTCTATCAAACTGATAAAAAATTATAACAGTTGGCGTTTGCATCTTTGAAAAAAAAATAATCAATTTCAAAATTTTCAAAAATTCCTAGAGGGCGTCAGAGTGAAATTTGGCAAATTAGTAGAGAACAAATTTTGTAGTTCATTGCAAGCTCTATCGGCTCAGAAAGGTAAAAAAAAATGGTGTGGGCAGTTTTTGAAGAATGATATTTTGAAAATGTGCAAAATATTGAGCCGCTAGTATATTTACAATTTTTAAATTTCCAAAAATATTTTTACATCACTTGATTATACTAATTAAGGGCTATCAAATAATATAATAATTTGTATTGATTGGATATTTTGTAATGGGGCATTAAAGTAAAAATTTTCAAAAATTTGTAGCGGCCTTAATTTTAAAGATACAGCATTTAAAAAAAACATTTGATTTGTCTTTAGATCCACTATAACGCTATGTATTCAAAATTTCTAAAAAGTGTTTAGAAAAAAATCTATACCAAAAAAACTGGTCTAATTTCCGTTTCTGGCTCCGATTAACAACCTTACAAAGAACTACCTGCAACTAAAAAACTTTCACGCACCAAATCTTATTAAAATCGGTGAAGGGGCTCCGCAGATATAGGGGAACAAACGCACCCACCCACAGACAGACATTATTTAAAAACCACTTTTTGGGTTCCTTGGACGCTAAAACGCGTATTTCGGTTAAAGTCTGAAATGTGAAAATTTGCATGAAATCATAACTTTCCTTACTTCAGTAGAAGCACAGATAAGGTTAACACTACAGATATACGGTAAATATGTGAGATATCGGCAGCTTGTTTTATATGATTAATAATCTGCAAAAAGATGGCGCTACAATGACAATTTATAATTAAGTCACAGATGACTGTAATTGAGCAGATTACTTAGCACATATTCAAACCAAAAGTTAGACAGCCATCTGCCATGTTTAATTGTCAAATCGCAATTTTTCGTAAATAATTAATATTGAAGCCAATTCTACTTAAATTATATTCATGATGTGACAGATGCACTCAAATCCGCGATAAAACAGTTTCCAACACATTTCAACAGTAATAAACAAATAGCGATAGCAGCGCCTTAAAATTGGTACGGCGCGTTGTAGCCAAAGTAAAGCTAATTTCGTCTCCAAATATGGGCGGACATTTTGTATAAAGGGTCGTATATCTGTAGTGTTAACTTTATCTGTGGTAGAAGTATGGAAAAGTAAAAATTCGAAATGACCCCATTGTAAAGCTAGAGAGTCTGGGAAAATAAAAATTGGTATTAGGTTGTCGTTTTTCAAATCCTATTTTGAATTTTTTTTAAAACTCATTTCAATGTAATCACTCGGTCGAGAGGTACACCGCTGACCGCAGAAGAAGTTTAGCAAACAAGTTAAGCGAAATCCCGTGGGAGCCAGAGGGAAGTCCAAGAAAGGAGTCATTTTAAAGAAACTTCTAGATTCTGCACATGCCCTGTAGTAACATGGTAGTTCAAAGGAAGTCCGGACAGGATTACACGAGGTCCTTTATTAGGGGGAAGTATAGTGTATCAATTTTAACCTGTGCGTTACTGCTTATACTCAGCCACCTACCCATCCACAGACAGAAATTTAATAATAAAACAAGTTTTTGAAGCTCCTTTATCCCCAAGGTAGCTAGATCCTTTATAAATCGATACATACCACTTCCAAGGTACTTTAAATCCACTCAAAGTCTGCATCTTAAGCTTTGGTCCACTTACTGGTCTCAGAAATCGAGTCGTGGCTGTAGTAAACGTCACAGAAGTTCCAATTGTTAAAGGAACCTTCCACGGTTGTAAGCCCCATCGATTTGTATAACATTTAAATAAATCTTGGCCCAATTCCAAACCACAAATTACCCCATTAGTGTTTTGAACAATCTGCTTAGCGATGACTAAGTTTCGATTTTCCTCTTCGTTGGCCACAAATTCAACGTTTTTAGTCCATTTGCGGATATCATCAAAGGTTGACATGGTATGCGGAATTTTTACTTCAGGTCCAAGAATGTACAAATAAATATTCATTTTGTTTAGATTTTGAATTACGAACTCAATACGTTTTTCCTTTACACTACTGTTCATTGTGGAAAAATCAGTTATAAAAAGCAGTTGTAAAGTCATAACGCCTTTTGATTCTAGAAAATTTTCTTTTAATTCTTCCAAGGCCACAGCAAGCCCCATAAGCCAATCTGCTTCTGCTGTCTCAACATCTGAAAATTATGTTTTCAAAACGAAATCTTAATCGTGAACTTTATTACCTTCGATATAAGGTTGGATCAGTTTTGGATCATAGTTAATAACATCTGTAGCTTCAACTACATGGGGGCACTTTCCAAACTTCGTATGAATTGAATTGTTCGTTTCTTGAGTATTCAACAAGATTAGCTTCGTGCAATCCTTCGATTCCATAAACCATTTCGATGCACAAATATTCAATAGGCATTTTTTAGCACCTTCTGCAAACTCTGGAGACGTATTAACATCGAATAAAATCACAGAACTGTGTCTTTTTGCAGCTGGCGGCATTGTTTATAATTCTAAGCCAAGATGCATGGACATGCTATTTCTAAGCACTTGGTTGCCTTGAACAAAATTACAGGTTAGATTTGGCGCCAAATTACAAAATGGCGCGCACTCACAGATTTCTAATAGTCTAGATACACGACTCCAGCTTCTGAACAATGAAATAAGTATATATGATCTAAGGAAATACGTGAAGCCAGCCATTTTGTAGGAGGTCAATTTGTCAAAATCAAATGCATTGTAGCGTGGTTACATTAACTTGGTACATAAAAAGTACTATTACCTTTAGTTTTAAAATACCTACTTGTTTTCACGTTGACAGTTTACATATTGTGATGTTGGTCTGGTATTATCTAGAATACATTTACTCCACTTACTTTAACAACAACAATAACTATAATGGTAAAAATAGAAAACGTATGTTTTTAGTAAGAAAACATCAGCGAAAACAATTTATTTACATGTTTTAAATTTTTTTATCTCTTTTCTTCTAACTTTCTGTTGCAATGTTTTAATGTGGAACACGGGTTCCACATTGTTAAAAATAATTGTTGGTCATAAAGGGATTTCTGCGAGTATCCATATATTGAGTACGTTCTATTTGTACTTCAAAAGGTTCAATGGGGGTAGTTCCTTCGAGGTAGACGGAATAGGTTCTCGTTTTGGATGTTCTACTGGTAACGTGTCTTGCTTTCTGATAATTCTTGTCAGAAATATAAGAATGCAAATAACCGTATGGTTTAAAATCTTGTCTGTTTACAGCTTTTATCTATTTCTTTAATCGTTCCGTGTTTGACAAGGGAAATCTGTGTTAACACGTAGTAACATAAAATAAAGATGTTCATTAATATCAACAACAGTAACAGTAGTATTACATGTTTTAAAAAACTATGCTCTCATTGTGTAAAAATCGCATAATTATCCTAATTTTTGACACTTACATGAAAAACTGCAAGCCGCCCTCCTTTTACCGGGGATTTGCTTGCGGCGTTCCTCGCAAAATTAGGTTTTTGCAACTAAAAAATTTAATTAAATTTTTTATATTAACGTGAAAGTGTTTGAATTTGTGAAATGTAACAAAACTGACTTTGACCAAATACAAAATGGCGCTTGGCTACATTTTTTGTATAGCAGTGTGTTTATCTAGTAAAACTATTAGAAATCCGTGAGCGCAACTAACATTAAAAAATAACTAAGTACATTTGTCTTTTATACATAGGTTGCGTCAGATTTTATCAAAAGGAAGTAAAAAGAAGAATACTTAAGTACATTTTTGTATGTGTTTATTGCACAGATTTTTATATAAAACCTATATAGAAATCTGTGGTTTATTGTAACTAAGGTAAAAAAATATGGCTGCTGGGTCTTAGTAATTATGCTCGGATCCTTGCTCGTCAAAAAAAAATTTTGTTAGTAAGAATTTTTTTTAATTACATTTTTATAATTAGAATTTACATTTTCTACAGTAGCCAATGAAATCCTAAATTCGTTAGCAAAAAATTAAAAGGAGGGGGGATGTGAAGCCTCACCAAATATCAAATTTTCTAAAAAAAACATTAGATTTTAGTCAAGATGAATAATTTTGCCACAGTAATATTATGGTATTCAGAAAACAAAAAACCAATTGTAGTCCATGTTTGCTTCTATAAGACTAAAAAGTTAAAAAAAAACGTATGGTCAGTTTTTGAGAAATATTGTTTTGAAAATTTCAAATATTTGAAATTTACATTTTCTTCAGTAGTCCCATCAAGTATAAAAGTATCTAAAAACTAATACTAGATTTTTGTTCTACTGGTCATGATGAAACGCAAGAAACAAATTTTTATCAGACCCCGTTTAATAAATAAAAGGGTACCCATCTTCGATTTTCAAAGATGCATAGAAAGAGCCACGGTGAAATTATAACTTTATATATGTATAATCTTCGGTTCTAGCAGCCTGTAAAGTTTAAAATAATCGTGTAGCCAGTTTTTGAAAAATATTTGTTTGAAACTTTTCAAAATTTTGGGAAAGCGCCATTGCGATTGTTTTCAGATTTTCGAAATTAATTTCGTATTATTGTATACTAACCACAAAGGGCTCTCAAACAAGTTGTATTTGATCCCGATAAGACAACTGCTTTTTGTGTACCTAAATGGTCTTAAAAGTCGAAATTTTCAAAAAATCGCAGTGGCCGCCATTTTGACAGCTCGGTAAAGAAGTTTTCGATTTGCTTTAAGTTCCCTTTTGAAAAGCTTAACTAAAATTTCATAAAAATCAGTCCAGTATTTTCGCCTTTAGAGGCGTCACTCACGCACCCACGCAGTCATAGACAGATATTTTTTTTAAACCACCATTTTGGGTTCCTTGAGCCCCAAAAGGTGTATTTCCGTTAACATCTCGATTTCGAAGGTTTTCATGCAATCAATGGGAAAGTAAACAGCAATAAAGAGGTTTGCCTATACTATGAAATAAAATGCAACGTATCGTTTTCTTATCGTGTAATTGGGGTGCAGGGATTATCAGTGGATTGATTGATAAATATTCATGAATGAAAGTGGGGACCAAGTTAAAAAATGTTGATGCCTTTAGCTGCTGATAAGGCACAAGTCATAAATACGTGTACATAGAGCCTAAAATGCGCGACGCACCTACTCATTCAGTATATTCAGTGACTTTTATAGTAACTTACGCTTACTTTCTCCCGTAGTTGGTATCATTGTCGTTGCATTTTGTGGACATGTCAGCTGCACCTTTTATCAGATTCAAGCACATTTTTGTGCTTTTCCAGCTAGTTTTGCAACGTATTTGAAATTAGATCGTTTTAATAAAACGTGCCAAGTGTTGTTAGAGTTATAGACAGTGTGAACAGTTTGTGTGTGTCCTAATTACATGCCTGGATATTAATCTAAAAGTAAGGATGACGTAATGGGTTTTTAGTAATTATTTTGTTTACTTTTATTTGCAAATTGCAAGTTGTAATAAACAGAATTGTTATGATAACATTTGGTATTTTGTTAACAAAGCTAGGAAAGTGGTAAAGACGTAAATGATTATTTTTTTTGGTAAAGGTGCGCCCTTTTGAATTTTCCTTAACACGTTTCATTATATATTCAAAAAATATCAAGAGGAAAAATGTAAATTAGCCTAAAAACAATTGGACATCCCGTAAGGCTAAGTACAAACAATCGAATACCATGTAAGACGATCGAAAGAAAAATAACAAAAGAGAGCATACAATTATATTAAGAAACAATTGAAATATTACCTAAAAACAGATGAAATTTTGTTTGCCCTTCAACGCTTTTAATCCTGTATGTTTTGTGCTTTCAATTGTTTTATAGTTAGGCTATTTTTGTCACCTGTTGTGTATGTTTACAAACATCCTTATTGTCAAGGTTAAATTATAATTGATTAACATGTATGCAAAGTTAACTTTCAAATAATGTTCCCAACATTGTACTGCACCCATTCTTAAATTTTTAAACGTCCCTCTTCAAGATTATTCAATTAAGTGCACTTTGTGCTCAAAACTGCCTTCTTATGATAGTGTGAATGACTTGGAGTGGAACGTCTTTGATTTCCTGTCATTCAGACTTGAAAGAAACCATAAAAATTTGTTGCTGTGAGGTTTTAAATAACACCTTCCACCTACTTGCATCGGTTTTCTTGGAAGTATCGTGGGTAGCTGCACGTAAATTGCGATGATTGTTTAAAATAAACCAATTCCAAGAAAAATAAATTTTGGAGATCACACAAAAACAAATTAAATTCTTTTAAAAAATAAGAGAATCTCAAAACACAAAATCTTTCAAAAAGTGAGAACTGAAAGTAGAAATTTTGGACAAAACAAATGAAATTTGTAGAAAAACACCAGAACAAGAAAAAATCCTTAAAAATCTAAGAAGTAAAGAAACAATTGAAATGCACTTTCTGTATAAAACAAATTAAATTCATGGAAAACAAGAGAAATTGTCATTCAAAAAAACAGTTGATGGCGAAATGTTTGGAAATACAAATAAAAGTTTATACTAAAGTAAAAACAAGACATGTCATGTCGAAACAAAAGATATTTTGCCAAATCAACAGAAAGCTCTAAAAAACAACTGAAGTTGAAATTTCTGAATAAAACATAAAATTCATAGAAGAAAAGCAGGAAATTCAAAAAGAGATGAAAGATCTATAAAAAACAATTGCAAGGGAAATTTCTTTAAAGAACCAAAGGAAGGTTTCAAAATACAATAAAAAGAAGAAATTTATAGAAAAGGCAAGAAAAACGTTTGGAATGCAAAAGAATTTTTCAATAAACAATTCAAGGTGTTATTTCTGAAAAAAAGCAAAAATAAATTTATACAAACAAACAATAGAAATTTCCAAACAACGAATTAATAAATAAAAAAACAATTGAATGCCACATTGTTCCAAAAAATAAATGAAATTTAGAAAATAAAACCCAGAAAAACTTTGAGAAAAGAAAAGAATCTTTTAAAAAAACGATTGAATACTACATTTCTGGAAAAACACATGAACATTGCAAAGTGACATTTAAAAAAAATTAAATTTACCAGAAAAAACGAGAAATATCTTAAAAAACAAAGTAATTATGTAATAAACAATTGAAGTTGAAAGTTTTGGAAAAAGGCAAATTAAATTTATAGGAACGAACAACAGAAATTCCCAATCAACAAAATAAGTAAAAAAACAATTGAAGGTGACGTTTTTCCACAAATAATTGAAATGAATAGAAAACGAAAACCAGAAAAACAAAAGAATTTTTTAATAAACAATAAAAGTTACATTTCTGGAACAAAACAAATGGATTTATAGAAAAAGACAAAAAAAAAATTCTCAAACTACAATGGAAAGTGACATTTCTGAAAAAAAAACAAAATTAAATTTACTGAAAAAACAAGAGAAACCTACAAAACAAAGTAATAATAATAATAATAAATTTATAGAAACGAACAGATATTTCCAACTAACAAAATAAATAAAAAAACAATTTAATAAACAATAAAGGCTACATTTCTGGAAAAAAACAAATGAAATTTATAGAAAAAATCAAAAGTAACTTCAAACTACAAAGGAAAGTGACATTTAAGAAAATAAATAAATTAAATTTAGAGAACAACAACAAAAGAAATTCCTAAAAAGCAAAAGAACATTTGAAAATGACATTTCGGGAAACAAGAAAATTAAATTTATAGAAATGAACAAGAAAAATTCTGGAATTTTAACAACAAGTATTAACAAAAAAAATAGTGACATTACTTCGAAGAATATAAGTAATTTACAGGCAAAGAAAACATGAAAAACTTTTAAACGCCACAAGAATATTTTAAAAAACAATGGAAGGCGGCGTTTATGAAAAAAATATATAATTTGTAGAAAAAAACAAGAGCAACTCTTAAACAATAAAGACATTTTTTAAAACAAATTGGAATTGTCAAAGGAAACAAAACCTTGGAAAAAGTAAACCAAAACCTCGGAAATAACAGACCACACTCCTACAGTTCCTCCTTGCTTATCTGAAACAAGTTGAAACTTGCTCAAGATAACCACAGCCAAGTCTTTATTATGCGCTCATGACGCAATTGGCCACTTCCTAATCATATATGCAAAGATTAAATTTAATTCTAACTTATTTTTTATTTGCCTTTCAGGAGAGAAGCCGACCGATATTAAAAAGAAATGTAATTAATTCATCTGAGATCGATTAAACTTAATAAGCCTGATCACTTGATCTCCTCATTTAAGCAAATGTGCGATGGATGCAAGCACCAGCACTTCAACCACTGAAAAATGTACCTGTGAAGGTTCTGAATCGCCTAAATCCTCAGACGAGAGCGAAACGACTCCAACAACCCCCAAAGAACGGAAACCCAAGATAAGTCTCACGTCTCTTGGTTTGAATTTACGCCGAGGCCGCTCCTTGAACTTCACCACAAAAAGGTCCAAGAAGAATTCTCAACCCGTTAACGGGACAAGCAGTGGTTCGGTTACAAACACAAAAAAATCATCAAAGTGGGTCATGAAGCTCAATTGTTCTAAAAAGGAGTCGAAGAGCAACGAGAACACTCAAGCATGTTGCCAATGCACTTGCTACAGGCGAACCGGAGAGCATCATTTGGGAGCCGGGGTCGTATTTGGGGAGGAATCCAAGCCTGCAGAGCCAGTTGTGGAGCAGATTGTGGAAAATTCAAATGAGACTGCGAATGCAGCCGCGGTTGTACCTGTTGAAGCTCCGAGTAACGAACAGGAACCACAAGCAGCTGGTAATGGTGCCTCCGATGAGCAGACAGAAGATTTTAATCGGGGAGTTTATAGTAACAGTAGTGGCAATATTATTCTTAGTGCTCCATTCGTTGATATTCATTGGTAAGTTTAACATTATTAATTATAGTATGTTGCCGACTTTTAATTTAATTGATTTAGTTATTATTTTTTTTTCTTTCTCATAGTACCTAAGTAGTAAATATCGATTTCATAAAAATTTTCGAATTCGTGGTTTCACAGAAATGTGTTTTAAATCCCCAGAAACTCAAAGAAGTGTTATTTAAAATATGTTTGTTTATGGGGTGGTGGTAGGGTGCAGCCGATGACTTCGAACCGGCGGGCCGATTATAATGAAACTAGAAATGAGAAGGAACTGCTATGGTTTATTTGCCACCATTTCCAGTACATTTATGCATTTTACCGGTTTAGCTATGTTCCATTGCAAAATTTGTATACAAATGGCCCACAAACTTTGTTAGGCTTGGCACATCACTTTAGATTCAAACACTTCCAGTGACTTGTGTTGGACTTAATTAAGCTGTGTGAGTGTCTTCGAATTCCAATTATTTTCTGGTCACATCTTTTTGTCCATGGAACTCCGTTTTACTATGTATCTTGAATTATGGAAAACAAAACTGCATTTTTCGCAACTTGATAAGTCATTTCTGACGTCAAAAATAGAATTTTATACGTCACCATATGACCACAAATTGAATTTAAGACATCGGAAATTGAATTTTTGACGTCAAACATGCTTTTTTTCTTGGCGTCAGAAATTTATTTATTGACGTCAAAAAATTCAATTTGACGTCAAAAAATCATTACTTGACTTCTGAAAACCGTTCAGGCAATTAAAAAAAAATAACTGTAAAATTTATTCGTAAATTATAAATAGATTTTCAGATCAATAAATGATTTTTGGACAATAAATAGTTTTTTGATGTCGGAAAACCATACAATAAAATTGACTGATGGGGGTGCTATTTGCACAAACCAACATTACAATACTACACGATTCTTATCATCATAAAACACATAAATTGGCAGCATACAGGTCCATGATACATAGGGCTTTAACGATTCCTTTAGATGAAATTAGTTATAATAGAGAAATTTCGATTATTAAACCAATTGCATACAATAATGGTTATAATACTGAACTTATTGATACACTAATTGAAGAGAAAGACCATAATTTAGCTATTCAATAAATTTATCCAGCTACTTTATCAGATAACATGAAATACCCGTCAATTTCATGTTTTGGCAATAAATCAAAAAAATTGCCAAAATTATAAACAATAACTTTTAAAGCAACAAAAAACATTTTAAACACTTTGTTTGATGCTAAAGAAAAAGCAGACAATTTACTAAAATCAGGAATTTGCAAATTAAATTGCTCGCACTGTAATTCGGTTTATATAGGACAAACAATTAGAAATTTTGATATTAGGTACAAGGAACATGTACGTTGTTACAAATACAAACGCCCAAATAAATCCAATTATGCTAAACACTTATTAGAACACAATCATTCAATGACATCTAATAATACTATAAAATTGTTACACTTTTGTGATGATAAACGTAGGTTAGATATACTAGAAGCATTTGAAATGCACAAACATTTAAAATCTATACCTGTAATGAATGACCAAATTGATCTCGTAAAATTCACCATCATTGGACTTTCGGAATGATAAATCAAGTCATCTGGACGCAGATATAGAAAACCAAGATCAAGTTATGAAGATTTATTGTTCCTATAGCAACACCAACTGTTTACTTTTAATCTTGCCTCTGAAAATGACATGTCAACGTGTCAAAATACGAAGTAAAGCTGGAACTGTTTCCTCTTTAGAGTACCGTACAGTATTATGCATAACAATTAATTGCATAAATCACTAAATTCGCCTGCCACTGCATAAATTTCGGTTTTGGCAAGAGCTACCCTCCTACTTACAACTCCTCCCATTGTTCCAGTTAAAGCTACGAGCAAAATTGTCCGAATCAATTCGGCCTGTACTAACATCAAAACTGTGATATCCTGATATCTTCATCAGCGATAACCGCAACAAAATCTAGTCAGTTTTTTCTATTTAAATTATTTGTGTCTGTAAATTTGTCTTATATCCCATTACTTGGGGTACTTAATTCTTTCAATATTCACCAATTAACTGTTATCTGTTGATCACCACAAATTAAGGCCAATTAAAAAGGTTTTTCCCCAATTGCTACTATTTATGTTTTTATGTGCATACACCCACCAATACATCTACCAATCTACCAATAAATAATTACATGTACCACCAGTACGTCATATCAATGAATAGCGTACTTATATTGACTTGTATCATTTGCTACTATCGATTTGGTATATTTTTTTTTAAATTTTTGTGCTTTGACATTTAAATCGTCTTGACAGGTTCGATTTAATAAGTTTTTAATAGTAGTTAGTATATGAGCTAAAATTCACGACAGTTTGTTACAACTTTATTTTACTCAAATTACAAGTAGAACGTAATGTATTTAACAATTGTTGGCTAATAACTAGGGTACCCACAGAAAAGAATTTTTAAAAGCCATTTTTTTTTGTGGCTCCAAAACGTATATTTCCGTTAAAATATGAAATTTGAAAATTTGCATGAAATCATAACTTTCCATACTGCAGTAGAACTATGGGGAAGTAAAAATTTGAGGGAAGAGTGTAGGCTTTCTCCTTAACCCTAAAACACTATACATACTTGGGAGTTGCATGAATACTAAACACTCGTAATTTGTACTATTTTTTTTTAAATTAAAACGTTTTGAAAAAATCAACATTTAGTATATGCCAAGTGTGTATAGTTGGTTTTAGTGTATATTAACGAATAAAAATTCTCAAAAAATAATTGATAAGCAAAAATTATTGTGCACAGTTTTGGCAGCAACTGGCTTGGTGTTCTTCACAAAATAGGGCGGTTGCAGCATCCACAATAATTTGAAGACATAATGGGTAGAAATTGTAGATGGTACCTTTCTTTGCACTTTGAGTGTTTTTTTTATCTGGTATATTAATTTTCCAAAATATTGCATATATCTTGGCATATACAGGGTGATTTTGGGAACCGGGCCACTATTGCCAACTTTTTTATTTTAAAAGATACAAAGTTGGTTAAATTAGAAAAAAAGTGTAACTTTTCCTTCTGGTTACGATGGTAAAAACGGAAAACCAATTGCGCATTGCGTTTTCGAGTTATTTGTTAAAATAACTTTTTTTTTAAACGAAACACCCTGTATTTTTTTATATTTTTGAATTGCAAATTTTATTGCCTCAAAAAAAGTATAAGGTCAAACTATGATTAAATTAACAAATAAGAGTAATTATTATAGTAACTGTTCAAATTGGGCACTATTGTTATCTAGACAGCAGTAAATTCTTGAACTAAGGTATTCGACGCCCGACGTAACATTCCGTGGGCATTTTTTACAATGCATTTGTAATGTATGCGACTAAATCTCTACACTATTGTATCTATCTCAATAAATATCATCCTGTAGATATCCCCAAAGAAAAAAATCTAGCGGTTCATGTCAGGTGACCGTGGGGGCCAATGTACATCTTAAATGTTAAATAAAATTAGCACAACTACTAAATGTCAAAACAGAAACAATAAAACAAGCGAACTCTACCTTTTGTTTCACAGCTGTTGCGATGATGTTATTAAAAGTTAAAATATGGCTGTCTAGATATTGATAGTGCCCAATAAGAGCAATTACTATAATAATTACTCTTATACATATTAATTTAATGATATTTTGACCTATATCATAGAACAAGTAGCTTTTGTTTCACGGTCGTTACGATTATGTTATTAAACCATTAAAAGTTAGGATATGGTTTTATTTGTTAATTTAATTATAGTTTGACCTTATACTTTTTTAAAGAGAATAAAATTTTCAATTCAAAAATATAAAAAAATACAGGGCGTTCCGTTTAAAAAAGTTATTTTAACAAATAACTCGAAAAGCCGATGCGCAATTGTTTTTTCGTTTTCACCATTGTAGCCAGAGGAAAAAGTTACACGTTTTTTCTTATTTAACCAACTTTGTATCTTTAAAAATAAAAAAAAATGGCAATAGTGGCCCGGTTCCCAAAATCACCATATATAGCCGTTGCAAATATGAGGTGTTAACTCGCATTTCTAACTACTGTTTCATCAGTTCCTCACTTAGATTCAGCATAAACGTTAATCTAGACTATGATTTTACATTATTTCTGTTTCTATTGGAATTATAGATCACAAAGGAATTTATTGTGGCTATATTTATAATGTCATAAAAAACACATAAAATATTGTATGTTACATGGACATGTACACACGTAACTAAGCACCTGTAAATTTAACGATATGCACCCAGAGAATATGGGAAGGTTAAATTTTGAAACACATGCGCGGTTATCCAAAAAACGCTGATATGAACAGCTACTGTGAATATGATAACCGATTCGTAAGCGGAAGCGTTCCTAACGGTACATTAGAACCCGAGTTGTCGTAAATTTTACAACCGTTTAGTGTTCTACGGTTAAATATTAATTTATCTAAAAATTATAATTAGTTTTTTAATTTGCATTAGTGATGAGCGATATAGCTCAAGCTGTTTATTAAATAAAAGGGCAGTAATTTCTAATTTTTAAAACTTCACAGAAGATGCTACGTAGAAATTATAGCATTGACAGCAAAACCACATTGTAGTCCATCTTTATCAAAATTCTTTATCATTTTTTCTTTTACAGGTTTTATGTCTTCTAAAGTTTCTGTACATAGTAATAATGTCTTCTTCTGGGGCTATTATTACTACATAGTTTAAAAGTGTTTGGTGTCATTAATGTTTTCATGTACTGCAACGACAAAAAGTGCAACAGTAATTACGTGAAAGTATGTTCCACTACGATACTTGGCAGTGACAAGTAGGACTGGGACAACAATCGATAGCAAAACTGACAATCGATTGTAATTGATTATTAATTAGAATTTATTCTTCATATTTTACTTAAGTGCTAGAGTGCTTACTAAAATCAGTTTTTTTCGTAATCGATTTTACTGACGTCTTCCAGGAATTTTTGATAAATTTGAAATTAATTATTTATTCAAAAACGAAAACGCTTATCATTATAAACTTTAAACAGTTCAATAGACCAGTTGAATTAGTTTATTTGGATAAAAAACAATTTTAAAAATTAAGAAAAAAAAAACTACTTTTAAATATCAACAACGCATTTTCCGGAAGTTACCTGATTTTAACTACGTTCATCGATGAGCTGCAATGAAAAAATATAGTTTTTATTCTTTGCATATTTTTGATGACTCTTTAAATAAAGTTGTTATAACCATTTTTGATCTGAAGTCTAGCTAGCCTTCTAGGTGACTAACCGTGCCGTGCCAACGCCTTGGGTTAGAAGTGGACGGCTTGTACCGGGTGGAGATGACTTGATGTAAATTTCAATCGCTTATTGGCGCGAGAATATTTAAAACGTAAAAAGTATGGAAAAGTACCAGCGGCCTGTTTCGCCAATTTTTGACTGTCGAATTTAAGTCTTTGTACTTTTTACTTTCCTATACTTTCAGTATAGGGAAGTATTGATTTCATGAAAAATTTCAAAGTTGAGATTTTAACGGAAATAGTCGAGGGGGGGTCCATGGACCCCAAAAAAGTAATTTTTAAAAAATGTCTGTCTGTGGGTGGGTGGGTGGGTGTGTTACGCTCCATATCTCCGGAACGGCTGGACCGATTTTGATGTGCTTTGGAATGAGGGGGTATATCAAAAATTCACCGACAAAATAAGCTTTTAAAAAAAAACCGAAACCGGAAGCGGAAGTTAGACATGTTTTTTTGGTAGCATTTTTTTCAGAAACTGAATTTTGGAAATTTTAATAGTGGAGATTAAAGAAGGCCTTAGGACAAATCAAACGATTGTTTACCGAACTCTCTAGCTTCAACATGGCGGCCGCTACGAATTTTTGAAAATTTCGACTTTAACGCCCATTTATTCAAAAACCAGGTATCTGATTGGAATCAACTACATCTTGTTTGGTAGCCCTTCAAGGGTACTATACCATGAAATATCATTAATTTTGAAAATATAAAAACGATCGCAATGACATCACTCCAAAATTTTAGAATTTTTCAAAAAAAAATTTCTCAAAAACTGCCCACACGTTTTTGTTTAAACTTTTTAAGCTGATAGAGCTGAGAATCTTCTACAATTTATTTTTTTGCGCATTGCTATAATTTCACTGTGACGCCCTCTGTGATTTTTTGAAAATTGAAAATTGGTACCCTTTTACTTATTTAACGGGGGGCAATAAAATATTTCTGTTAAAGCAAAATAGCTCATCATTGATAGCAAAATCCGAATATCATAATATTTTTTCGATAATTTCATATTTAGGGGAGCTACTGTTCCCCCTCCCCCCAAATTTTTTCGATAAAAAATTAAAAATTTGGTTTTTTGTTTTGTTAGCTCTAGGAGAATCTTTTTACAAAAAATCAAAAAATCGAATTTTTTGCCCCTAAATAATCTTTTTGTCCTTAGAAGAATTTCACATACTTTCTACAGCAGTTGTATTCTTGTACGGAAGTGGCTAGAGTTCTGAACGTTCTATGCATTTCTATTGCTCTCGCATTCAATACGCACTTATTTAACGATAACGAGCAGGTTCAGAATAGCATGGATGGATATGCGGATGTGTTCGGGTGTACTGCCGTTTTACTGCATAAGTAGTTGTGGGGCGAGCCTCGGTTGGGGCCACAAATTTTTTTTTATTTTATAGTTTTTTTTAAAACACTGCTTTTGCGTTTCTAGACAGGTGTATATCAAAAGTGTTGGAAAATATTAAACAATGTTAATTTATAAGTATAGGAAAGTCCAGGCGAAGTGTTTCGCTCATTTTTTCAATTATTTCTTCTTTTTCTAGTTTTTTTTAATTTTATTCCCTTTTTTGTTTATTATTTTTTTTTTAATTTTTGTGATTGACAATTCATGTACAGTCTACTGCTGTCTGCAAGGTAATAAACAAAGTAAATTTGAATTTCATTATTTTAAGGATACGATCAATTCATGAAGATTGTGATGAAGCAGCACGAATTCAACGTGCAAGGGAGATTGAGCAAGGTGTAGAAGCCCCGGCAAACTTTCGACCAGTGCGGCGTGTGCAACTTTTGTATTCTGATGTTGAAACGGAAGGCGGGCAGGCCCCACGTCGTTTGCAACTCGTTTGTCCACCTGACTTGACTGTGGACTCTCTTCGTGCCTTTTTCCAAAACCGCATTACTCTGCGATCGTGTCCATTGGATGCTTACACCGGATGCCACACACAGGTTGACTTCATTCATTGTCTTGTACCTGATCTACTTAACATCACGAACTGTAGCTTTTATTGGGGTAAGTTTTTTGAAAGAATTTTAAATTAATGATTTGAGGTTGTGCCATTTTTGGTACTTTTTGAAAAATTGATCTTTCACCATTTTGTAATTTGTGCACCAATTTTTGAACGGACTTTGTAAAAATATGCATCATATGCACCTCAGGTAGCACCTGTCGAACTGAGGGATTTTTAGATTTTATCGCACTTTTTTTAGTTTGACGCTCTGAGCCATCGTAAAAACGCAAAAAAAATCAAATTCAAATCAAAATGCAGAAATTGGGGAGGCTTAGCGAGGAGGCAAATGCGTTTTTGGCCCTACATTTTTGGGGTAAAAAAACTTTTTCGTCAAAAGGATTTTTTTGGGCAAACACCAAATTTACAAAACTGAATGCAAGGAATGTATCTGTAGACTTTTTTCTATCAACCCTTCGCCATTACATAACTGAATCAGAACCGGATCGGTTGACCTGTTCATGAAAAGTGGGACACCAAAAATTTCAAAAGTCTGCAAATTGAGAATTTTCAACCAATCATGGAAATAATGCGTTTTCTCAGAGGGCCCAAGTGAAACTACCACCAGATAAAACATTCCTTGCATAACAATTTTCGTAATAAAAGCAAAATTCGACAAGAACCATCTTCAGGGTGAAAAAACTTCAAAATACGATTTTATATAGGCGGCAGTGCTAAAAATACTTACCGTCATAACAGACCACTTAAAATAATTGCTGATCATTTGCCGAATGCCTCTCCACAAACCGTGTTAAATAATAACGCTCCGTATTCTACTAGTTCCAAAGGTGTGATTGTCGGTTCCTCATAATTCCGAAAGTGAAACACTAAATAAAGTTTGTTTTCACCAATCAAAAGACCTCCATGAACTCTATTTGAAAACGTGACAACGGTTCTATAAACTTTGCGATTTCACCACCAGGAGACGTCGAATCGTTTTCTTTTTCACGTCGTTAATCCGAAACCAGTGCGGTTGGCTAGTTCACGCTTGCAGTGTTCAACGAGCGTTACGACACAATATAGGAGATGTTCTGATCATAAACAAGCTAGACCACTTTATGGCTTAAATGCAGAAAACCGTTATTTGAAGCACTGGATTTAAAAAAATCCGTTCCGTCCCTGGGAAAAGTGTTATTTTTCTTTTACACATGGCTTGCTATTATGTAGGGGTATAACTTAATGCTAATTGAAACAATGCAAATACCTAATGGGGATACTTGTGATGAATTTTTAAAGTCGAACTTATGCAAATAATTTTGTTATAATGATGATTGTTTTTATGACTGTATAAATGAAAGTAACTTCACTAAAACTTCGTATTTTTAGGTAAAATGGATCGATATGAAGCGGAACGTCTCTTAGATGGCAAACCAGAAGGCACATTTTTGTTAAGGGATTCAGCCCAAGAAGAATATCTATTCAGCGTATCTTTCCGCAAATATAGCCGCTCACTTCATGCCAGAATCGAGCAGTGGAATCACAAATTTAGTTTTGATTCGCACGATCCCGGTGTGTACACATCTTATACTGTGTGTGGACTTATTGAACATTACAAAGATCCGAGTAGTTGCATGTTTTTCGAGCCGATGCTCACTTGGCCGTTGCACCGGAATTTTACATTTTCCTTGCAGCATCTCTCGCGTGCGGTTATAGTTAGTAAGCTGGCTTATGATGACATAAATCAGCTCCAGTTACCCAAGTCCTTGAAGGCATACTTGAAGGAGTACCACTACAGGCAGAAGGTGCGGGTGGAGAGGTTTGACGACGATGTGCAGTGGCTAGATTTACGTGATGTTCCAACCTAGTGGAGATTTTGGGAGGTGCATAATGTAATTAGGTGTGAAGTTATGTAGTTGTGAAGTTTTAAATCCCAGTTGAATCTATTACTAAGTCGTATAATTAGTTTGTTTGAAAATTTTTCATTATAAAGTTGCGAGTTTTATATTTTATTAAAAAAATTAGTATTTTTGTAAATATGCTGTTAATTAAAAGCATTAAGGAATTGTTTGCTTAAAAACTGACTTTTCTTGGTGCGTTTAGGGAATCACCTTGTTGAATCATGCAATTGCTAGCAAATTTTTGTTGCGTGTGCAATTTTTAAACAAACTAAGTAACTGTTGGTTTATAACACGAAGAGGGCTGTTGTACAGTCTTAATTTGCAACAAATTAACCCCAGTTATTATAATAGTATTATACAGTTTTGTTGTAATATATGTATTTTAGTGAATATGTGCAAGTTTATTTGCTATTAAACACTTTATTTTTATCTTATTTTTTGTACATTTAATAATACAACATTTAACCATCATTTTACACCATCATCATCTTTCTTCCCAAGCTGATTCTTCATAATCAGAATAATCGAATCGCCTCTCAAAAACAGTTTCGAAATGTAACGATCTCTACTAACAGTAGCTCTCTGCAAAAACTCGTATTTTTAAAAAATCAAATCAAAAATATGCCTAACTTACTTTTCCTTTGTCTTTTCTAGGCAGTTCTTTCCACATTTCTCTCACATTTTCCATAACCAAGTTCATATGTCTATCGAAAGCCTTGATATTCCCCAAAAGCTTCTTATTATTGCGACAGCTCACCAAAACTTGGCTGTGGTTGGTTACAGCATGTTGCAAAATAGACATGGGGCCAATTTGCAGCTCCGTTTCAACTTTCTTAACAGCCTTAATCATTTTAAACTCAAAATTTGATGTTCTTGAGTTTTACTCTTTTATTTGCCAAATTTGAAACTGCGCAATGTTGCCAACATATAGACATTTCTATAGAAACAGCTTGAATTGAAACATACCATAGCCACGGCCCATTTGCAGTGTTGCCAGATAATAATTCATAAGCCGGCAACAATTAATGAGAATGCGTTTTCGGCGAAAGTGGCTTCGTTTTCAATCTCCCGGAGGTTTAAGTTTTGCTCTTTTTATTCTAATTCTTTTGCATTTATTTGTGTACATAGTTTTTTGGTACTTTGTTTGTATTATGTACGTGATGGAATGCTACTGTTGCTACTCTGGGAGGTTTTTAAGGATAATGGTTGTGCAGCAGGCAGAAGTCACTGCAAGCAGCGTGACTATTGTAAGTTTAATATCTCGTGTCACAGCGTGGTAGAAAATAGACATTATTGATCTAATTTATAGGTCTGTTTCTACCTTTTTTTGATATTTGATAGTTTTTGAGTTTTATGTAAAAAATTTAAAATTTTGCAGCATGCCAACATACAAAGCCACAGATTTCTAATAAATATCTGTGTAAAAAGCAAAAGCAAAATTTGGTTACAGCAGAGCAAGGTGTAACATAGGCATTAATCTAGTTTGTAACCTTTTTTCTTTTTCAGCACTTAAAATTTGATATTTTTTGAATTTTAGATGCAAAATTTGAAATTGTGTAGTATAGCCAACAAATGAAATATCCCTAAAAAAGATCAAAACTTCCCTATTGAACAATTTTATAACCGGTGCATGTGATAATACCAGAAAGGTGCAAAAAACATCTTATTTTAGTTTTCATCATATTTTAACAATGTTAACAGACTTGGCTTTAACTTAGGACTTATTTAAAGTGCGAGTTTCTTTATAGTTTTGATTAATTTTCAGGTTATGTTTCTGATGCAATTTTAGGTTTATTTAAGAAATTTTTATAACAATGGGAGAGACAAACCCCGTAGAGGAGCCTAAACCAGGCGATAGCAAGAAAGCGACGAAAAAAGAAGCTAAAAAGGCCGAAAAGGAAGCCAAAAAAGCCGAAAGAAAATCTAATAACACTCAATCTCAAGCTGCACCTGAAGATGATGTTTCTATTGGAAAATACGGCAACCTTCCGTTGATACGTTCCGATTCTAAGTCTCCGAAGAGAGATTTTAGTACTGTTCGTGAATTGAACAAAAATATTGCTGGTAAAAGTGTGTGGATTCGAGCTCGGCTTCATACGGTGCGTGCTAGAGGCAAACAATGTTTTATAGTTCTGCGCCAAAGGGAATTTACCGTTCAGGCTCTTGTGAATGTCACCGAGGTTGTATCAAAAGCCATGGTGAAATTTTCCAGCAAGTAAGTAAATTTATGCAGTATCCGAGCCAAAGTTAATTTTAAAATTTTAGCATAGCAAAAGAAAGCATAGTTGATGTGGAAGCAGAAGTTGCGGTAGTTGGTGGTGGTGTCGCAGGTTGCACGCAGCAGGATGTTGAACTGGTTGTCTCACAAATTTGGGTAGTATCAGCTGCAGCTCCTCAATTACCTTTGCAGATAGAGGATGCCAGTCGGCCTGAAAAAGCTGATGTAAGTTTTGTTTATTTGTGTGAAATGTGTTTTAAGATGTTTTTTGTGTAGGACCCGGATGCTTTAAATATTAGAGTAAACCAGGATACAAGATTGGATAATCGTATTTTGGACTTACGCACACCAGCTAACCAAGCCATTTTTCGACTAGAAGCAGGGGTTTGTCGATTGTTTCGTGACATCTTGACAAAAAGGGGATTCACAGAGATTCATACACCTAAAATTATACCTGCTGCATCGGAAGGTGGTGCTAATGTTTTTACCGTCAGTTATTTTAAAGGTAAAGTTTTGGTCAAGGGGCTGCCATGTTTACTTCTAGTGCAGAAAAATTATCTTATTAACAAAACTGCTGTGATATTATTATATGTCAGGGTTGGGCATGTAGAATATTACATGTAAAATATACTTATAATAAGCCCTTTTTCTACATATTTTACATGTAGAATAATACTGATGCAAAATCAGACAGTTTAAACGTAAAAAAAAAGAAATCTCATTGTCGGTGTATTCTACGCGAAGGGGCGGCCGCTATGGACGTCTTTTAGGAAAACCACGTAAAAACCTGATGCAATACAGCCGGCCGGGCCAGGGAATCGAACACAGGTCTCTTGAATGAAAGGTGAACGCGCTTACCGCGGAGCCACCTTTCTCGATTTTAAACGTAAATAAACACGTAGACGACTTAATAAGTATAAAAAATAGTAAAAAACTAAAAACGTAAAATAATTGCGACCAGTGCCGGAGTTATGGTGGTGGCGAGTGGTACTTCTGCCTGAGACGTAATTATTTGAAAAAAGCGCAATTTCATTGTATAATTTTTTATGGAGCCAACTGTCGTTTGATAACTGCCGACAATTAAAAACATTTTGCAGTGCGGTACGTTTGAATAGAGAAAAGTTTATACCGTTGTATAGTCATATGTCTCAACCCCTCCCCCCCGTCTACTATGCACACACGCGTTCACCTACATAGTAAAGTTAACACAATAATTTTATGCAGATGTTTTTCTGGAATCTATCTGTACATATTTTACATATTCTACATACTTTACATGTATAATATGTAAAAAAAGGTAAGTATTTAACATCCATATTCTACATATTATTCTACATATTCGACGTATTCTACACACTTTTCTACGTGTAATGTAGAAAATAATTTTCTACGTGTAAAGTTACAACCCTATTATATGTAGTCACGTTTTCATATATGTTAATATTGAGGGTGATTAAGAATAAAATACAGAAATTGAAAGGATTAATTGAGAACACCAAAATGAACAAAAAGTTAAATTTATTATGGACATATATCGAAAATGCATCTTAGCTGAGTTGTACGTCGCCAAATTTTCTGTATGAGAGATTTTTCAAATACCATTTTTTCAGAAGCACTTAATTGGATGAAATTGTTCTGTTCTGTGGCCTTTGAAGTCATCAGACTTAAATCCCATAGATTTGTTTCCTTACTATTCTGTGTTAGGTAGAGACTTGTTAAATAACTTTTATTCAGAGCACTAGATTGAACGAAATCAAAATGGTCCTATTATGTGGCCCCTGAGGTTATCGGACATCCCTACAGATTTTTATCCTTAAATTTGTCTCATTGTAGAGATTTTTTAAATACAGTTTATCAAGAATGCTACATTGGACAATATGGTTCTGTTCTATAGCCTCTGACATAACCACTTTTAACCCCACAAATTTCTATTCTTCATATTTCGGTGTTACAGATTTTTTAATACCGTTCATTCAGAGCGCTAGATTGAACAAAATGGTCTTGTTTTGTAGCCTTCGAGGTTATCAGACTTAATCCCCATAGATTTTTATACAAATCATTTAAAAAGCGAAGTGTATGCAGTAAAAGTTATGAACACCAGAGCTGACTCATGAGGGCAATTAGAAGATGGGTACGATAAAATATGAACTATGCCAGGAATGTTTAATCGCGTGGTACGGTCCTCTCAGTAACGTGTGGATTTATGTATTGACAATAGAGGAAATTATTTTTAACATTAGTTATACTTATAAAATAAAAATTCTTAAATTTCACTTGGTTCTTACTGTTGAACATTTGTAAGCTAGGAGGCATTTTTAGATATACAGAGTGAGTCAACAGAGCCGTGGTGGTTGATATCTCCTTGACTGTTTAAAATACAGAAACAAATCTTAAATAAAAATTGTAGGAGACCAAAAGAACCACATTGGAAAATTATTTTAATTATAGAGGGGGTTACATATAAGAATGCTATACCAAACTTGTTTTTTTTTTAATAAAACACTTTGTAGATTTTTGTATATTATTATTCGCCTTTTAATTGCATTTCTGAATATGTTTTGTTTTTGAAATTCCATTACAGCGTTGCAAGATAATCAACTTTTTTTCGAAAAATTTGACATTTGCAGACCTCATCATTAAAATCTGCACCAGTCGTATTGCCACAGATCAAATTAAACTTTTTCTGTCAAATGTTATTCAAGAGCAGGTACTATCCTCTAGATATTTAAATGTTGAGAGTTTTTGAGATATGGCAACGAAACGGCATAGGTAATATATGTACCCAAAAAGGCACATTTTGACATAATTTACACATTTTTTTGACTTTAAATTTTAAATAGGACACCTTGTATATTTTGACTTTTTTGGAATCTTGAGACAATTTTGAGTACAACTGCACTATTTTAGAAAATTTGTAATCCTAAATTTTTTTTTAATAAGTTTTTATTTTTAATATGAAGTCTTGTGACCGGGCTCAAATTAATCTAAGGGACGAAGACGATAACAAAAAAATACAAACATCATTTTTTACTATTATTCTGGTAAGTGCAGGCATTCATATTTGAAGAAATCCTTTTTTTGTAAATTAGTCATTTTTTTCAACTCGTTCATTCTTTAGACACTAAGTATTTAATGCAGATATTTACCACAAATCCAATGATGTCCTCAAGTCCTCAAATCCAAAATCAGATTGATATTAATCTAAACCCACCAATTTCTTTGTGTATGAAGTTTAAAAAAAATCGAGAAAATAGTTATTTCAAGTGTGCCATGGAAAAAAAAAGAATATTTGACAGATAATAACAAATTGCCTTAAGCATATAAATGAGCGAAGAACAGTTGTTATAATGTTTTTATTTTTTTGTTTCATGAAACACTTGAAACAAGTATTTACTCGTTTGTTATGGCACTCTTGTATGAAACTCTCTGTATAATTGAAAATAATTAAAAAAAATTTGTCTCTTGCTTTTCTACAACTTTAATTTATAAATTTTTCTTAATTTAAAATGGTAAAGGAGATATCGACCATGTTGACTCACCCTGTATGTTTATTTTTGTGAATTCATTCTTTTAGTTTCTGTGTTTTGTTCCGAAATTGTGTAGAAATTTGATGTAAGAATTTATTTGCTGATTTATTTTTTATTTAAGGTTCAGCATATTTGGCTCAAAGCCCTCAATTATACAAGCAGATGGCCATAGCAGCCGATTTTGAAAAAGTGTTCACCGTCGGTGCTGTTTTCCGGGCTGAAGATTCAAACACCCATCGCCACCTTACCGAATTCACAGGACTCGACCTCGAAATGGCTTTCAACTACCACTACCATGAAGTTATGTACACAATTGGTGACATGTTTACTGCAATTTTCAGAGGACTACGTGACGAGTATGCAAAATGCTTTAATTGCATTCAAAATCTTATAAAACGCTTTACAGATTTGCGACTGAAATAGCTACAGTAGGAAACCAGTTTGCTGTAGAACCTTTCACCTTCTTGGACCCTCCCTTAGTATTGCAGTATTCAGAAGGCCGGGCTATGTTGGCTGAAGCTGGTGTTGAAATGGGGCCTGAAGATGATTTGAGTACTCCCGCTGAGAAACTTTTAGGCCGACTTGTAAAGGCTAAGTATGATACCGATTTTTATATGTTGGATAAATATCCTCTTGCTGTAAGACCTTTCTACACCATGCCTGATCCGGAAAACTCAATTTTGTCAAATTCGTACGACATGTTCATGCGTGGGGAAGAGGTGTTATCGGGAGCTCAACGTATTCATGACCCTGAGTTGCTTACTGAAAGGGCCAAACATCATGGAATAGGTTTGTTCAAGTAATTACGTAATTGAAGTGGTTTTAAATAAAAAAATTTTTTATAGATATCAAGACGATTGCTTCATATATTGATGCTTTCAAGTATGGATGTCCTCCTCATGCTGGTGGTGGTATTGGAATGGAAAGAGTCGTAATGTTGTACTTAGGACTTGACAATATACGTAAAACGTCAATGTTCCCACGTGATCCCAAACGTATTACACCATAATGTCGTTGAGGGATTATTTTAAAGCTTGAAAATGTATAATTGTGTTATTTTAATATATGGCAAAGTTTGAAATTTTTTGTATTATTACTATACTGGACGTGTCATTTACATGTCGCCCCACTATTGTTTCCTAAACTATTGAGAATATCAAATTCATTTATTAACAAAAGTTATTGATAATTAACTACTGCTTAACCTAAAATTATTACTAATTATACAGGGTGTTCAGTTATGTGTGTACAGCACATTACTTTTTTATTTTAAATGGAACACCTTGTATATTATTGCATATTTACTTTTCCATACTTCTACTGAAGTAAGGAAAGTTATGATTTTATGCAAATTTTAACGAAAATACGCGTTTTGGGGTCCAAGGAACCCAAAAAAGTGGTTTTTAAAAAATGTCGGTCTGTGGGTGGGTGGGTGCGTTCGTTTCCCTATATTTTCTGAATCCCTTTACCGATTTTGATATAATTTGGTGTGTGGAAGTTTTTTAGTTGCAGGTAGTTTGTAAGGTTGTTAATCGGAACTGGAGACTGAAATTAGACCTGTTTTTTTGATATAGATTTTTTTCTAAAATTTTTTTTAAATTTTGAATACATAGCGTTGTGCATCTAAAGACAAATCAAATGCTTTTTTTTAAATGCTCTATCTTCAAAATTAAGGCCCCTACAAATTTTTGAAAATTTTAATTTTAATGCCCGATTACTCAAAAACAAAATATACAATCGATACAAATTATCATTGTATTTGATAGCCCTTAATAGGTATAATCAAGTGATGTAAAAACAGTTTTGGAAATTTGAAAGTTGTAAATATACTAGTGGCTCAAAAACTACCCACACCATTTTTTTTCTTGCTTTAATTTTTGTGAAAACAATGTTATTTACTTAGTTATGGGCGCGCTAACATTTAAAACGTAGCCAACGCCTTGAGTCTGCAGCGGGCTTTTACTGGCTAGATTAGATGTAAATTTCCATCACTTCCTGAAACAAGAATATTTAAAACGTAAAAAGTATGGGAAAGTACCAGCGATCTGTTTCGCCCATTTTTATATTATATATTTAATTCTACATATAAAAGTGTTAAGGCACTATGATTTTAAAATTAGTGGTTTTTAAGTTATTTCAGTATTACTAAGACGACCTTGTAATTGCTTGAAATTTTAGACTTTTAATTTTAATTAGCAATTTTTCCTGATAAAACTAATATAAAGTGCTAACATAACTATGCATCCCCGATAGCTCAACAAAATTACGTATGTAAGGAAATAAAGCTTGGCAATCTAGATTGGATTTTGAATTAAGATTGGAGGGTGAGAAAACTCACGCGCATTTAGTCACAAAATACGGCTCATTCTGCCACCTCCCCAACATGGGTTTCACCGAAGTCGCTCAATTCTCTGAATGAACTTGTGGATGTCTCTGACATCTTCCAAGTTACATTCTTGACAGGATGGCGCTGTCTACCAGTCCTCGTTTAAGGTTTCTTGATGTAGCATAGTGCTGAGTATCGTCGGGAAGTTGGGGGTTACAGGTTTTGGCCCCCAAAGGAAGTTGTCTGACAGCCAAGTCTTACGACCTCACCTTGGTCCTTCGATTACCGTTGTGTTATCTTGGAGAACTTCCTAGCACTGAAGTACTAATCTTGACGTAATTTTACAAATATTCAGCACTCTACTATCATTGAGGATACCAATGCCTTGATTTTAATTTGTCGTTTAAGGCGCGCATTCGACCTAATTGCCCCCCCTCGCAGAAATAGCCACGCCGGCAAAATTTATGCATTATCCCCACTACTTCTGCTTGAAAGATGGTGAATTTGCCTAGCGGTACACTTTGGCGACGGTTTAGACTGTATGAGAAAACTACGGGGCCGGTTCCATGTCTTGTTTTGAGTTTTGGATTTATCAGTAAAGTTGGATATATCTGAATGGTAGATCCCTAGCGTCAACTATACACTGAAGTGTTGGTTAAAGGTATACTTAGGAGGGAGGCAGTCAACTGCCTGCACCAAGAAGAGGAATCTGCGACTGCGTCATCGAGGATGCGGGTATATGTGCCACCCATAACTCCACTACTAAATCGAGTGGGAAATGCATAGGATTGCTTCTAAGGCAGTAGTGATGGTTGAACGAATAGCCCCTGTAATACTAAGACAGGTAAAACATTGCACATGTCCCAGTTTGGTTGCTGTTGTCTCACTGGGCCACCAGATCAGTGCTCTGTAGCATAGCATAGGGATAAATTTTTACCGTTGGTGGCGCTGCTATCGATGTCACAATGGCTGCGTAGTAGAGTAATCACTTTATTTATGTACACGTAAGCCAGCTTGTAATACACGAAGTGCACGTGAGTGGTTCAAAGTTTCTATATAAATCTAAATATTACTTCAAATTGTAGCTTCACACGTAAGTAAAATGAAATATTAAAGCAATACTGTGGGTGTATTGATGATTATTAGTTAAAAAACATCGTCCTAAAATAAATTAATAAGTTGCTTAACCTAGCATTACTAAACTATTTTTTAAAGTAACAATTTAATAGCCTGAATTCATTTTTGATTTATTTAAGCTGGTTGACTACTAAATTCTTATTTTTCAGGATCATTGAAGATGAAAATTTTATCTTTAAAATCGCTCTTTGAGCATTTAGAAGCCAATCCAAGTTCTCGGTGCATTACTGAAGGGGAAGCTGTGCTTAATGCTAATCACATATTTACATGTGGAAGTGTGGAGCGCCGTGATAATTATATAAAATTACTTGCATTATGTTTAAAAACGAGTGCGCTAACCACAGATCCACATGAAATAAATGCAAGGCCTAATAACGGCCACTATACAGCGACAGGGTAATTCTGAGGCATAGGCCCCAGGATTTTCCCAGTGCGCGGAGACACTGCTAAAAGATCATGCAGGCTTTTTCAGTCTTTGCCTGTAAGTGTTTTCTCCAATTCGGCTGTTTCATAAGTAACTTCTAGGTATTTGACATTATCTGATAGATAGGGGGAAGTACCAAATGTGAAGGTCCAATTTTCCTTTTTCTGGTGAATAGTACATCTGTCTTCGACGAGTTGACAGAGAGGGACTGTTTATTACACCAGTCTTGTGTTATTCGAAGAGCCATCTGCATTAAGGTGCTGAACGTGATCTCAAACTTTCCTGTGATGAAAATGGTAATATCATCTGCATAGCCAATAGTGTCAAAACCAGCATCATTGAGGGAGCGCAGAAGGCTGTCTACGACTGTGTTCCATAGCAATGGGGATAGAACGCCACCTTGTGGACAGCCCTTCGTTATAACACCTCTTATAGACCTGTCACCTTTATTAACCTGTACTGCTCTCATCACAAGGATGTGTTTTACCTACTCACAGAACGTAGACGCAACATCATACCTGCGCAGGGTAGTGTTAATACTGTTGAATGATGCCTTATCGAAAGCCCTTTCAATGTCAATGAAAACTCCTAGGGTAAACAATTGATTGAACTAGCGCCTGCTCTCGTATTTCTCTGTTACATAGTCTGTCAAGCAAGTTTTTAGTAAGAAAGGAGTGAAAATGCTTTGTCCAGGGTGTTGTCATTACGACCCAGTTTATGTATAAATAGGTACCATCTTCACTTTCTTACAGGTCTCTGGTATATATCGGAAAGCAATACATACAAAGTAGATATGTACCAGGTGAGCAAGTATAAAGCCCAGACCCCATTGTTAGAGGATGTTTATAGCCCAGGTTATCTTGTCACCCTGTACGACTCGATTTGCTACTTCCCAGTACTCATGTAGGCAACCTCTAGACATCCAGATTAACAAAGCGGAAAGCTGCGAATACCGGTCAAACGCTATTCAAAGTTAAGCAACTATCCGCCAGGTCACACCTTGGATAGGTGACCATTATAAAAAAAAACTACAAACATGCAGCTGGCGGAGGTTCAAAATCCTCCTTAAACTGGCGCATGATACAGAAATGTAAATATGGCGCTGGTGTCCGGGTGCGGGACTGCCTTTCGGTCTCCCTGCATTTAATCCCATACAACTTTACCTTTTACAAGGCAATTAATAATTTAGTTCATAGTGTATACTTACTCAATAGAATGATAACGCTGGCTGGGTTGCTGAGGAATTTGTATATGTAAAAGTTTCAATTAACAAGACCATCACCACATACTACTTATAATTATTTAAAAAATAATCAAAATGATACTACACAAAAATTAAATAAAAATAACTTAAAGTTTTCATATTTTTTAGATCCTAGAAAACGCAAGTAAAGAAGCAGTAGATCACCGTCGTCTATTAATACCAAAACTGCTAAATTCCACTCAAAAAAAGATTGGCTGAACTAGTAGGAGAAAAAAGAAAATGCTAAGTTCGCCATACTTGTTTGTAATGACAATACGTATGCTTTCTTGTTTGTAAACTTAAAATTTTAACAATAAAGTGTTTTTAGTGTTATATTTACTTATACTTCAAATTCATTAATAAGTTTAAAAATTTATGACTCTCAATGTACGTAACCAATTACTTACATTGTGCGATATGTTTTTAATAGGGTTCTAGTCAGTTCGCCGTCTACCCTTTAATATGTAAATAAATAAATAAAATGTTATATAAAATAAACGACAAATGAGTTATAACCAAACACAAAAAAAAACAAAAATTCAGTTTTAAAGTGAGATAGCTCAAATTTCGTTTCGGATTATTATTGCGCATATAATTTGGCAGCTTTTCCTTTATTTAACGAATTGTCTTCGTATCTCTTCGAATAAGAGAGATCTTAATGGTAAGCGCTAAAACATGGGCAGTCTGCGTAATTGATTTTATAGAGCTAAGCTAATACATTAGGTATATTAAGTGATAGGTAGAAAAAAAACTTGCTGAACATTTAATTTATAGTAAGATAGCATATTAAAAATAAATAAATTTTAAACAATAGGACAAAGTGAAGAGTTTAGATATTTTAAATACCGCACATGAAACATTGCCAGTGAAAGTTGAACAGTCAAGCTCAGTGGCATTGGAAATATTTGACTGCCATATATAATGCTAGACCAAGGTATATTTCTGCACCCGAGGCAATGTTTCAAAACTGCTCTCTTCCCCACTCTATAAGTTGGTAATCTTTACGTTATATATTTCTGTGAACAATTTTTCACTGTTACTTCCTTTTGTAACAGTTCTTCCTTAAAACGTCTTATCTCTTTATTGCATACTCTTATTTATTTATTCGTTGTTCTGCTTGATTTCTTTTTTAATTTCTTTGATTGTTGCTTATCAATTGCCTGATTTTGTTCACTTCTCTTTTTTTTTTTTCTCAGAGATACCTATGTACTATTGACTTTTTCGCAGTTGCGCGTAACTACGCCAATGCAGTTGCATTGGGGCCCGAGATTAAAAAGTTGCCCAAGTTTAAAAATATTTTATTAAAAAAAATATATATATTTAACGGAAATAAGTCCACGTCTTCAATAGAAGAAAAATATTAAATATTGGTCTTAAATTAGATAGTGAGTGCGTTTAACACATTTAACATTAGTATTATAACATAACTATTATGTTACATAATATCGTCTAATTTACTTTAAACTAAAAGTAACAACAAGCAAAATAGCGACGTCCTAAACTGCACAATATATAACCGTTGTCATGGAAATTGTTTACTAGTTATTCAACTTGGCCGATGTAAATGTCAAATTCAATTTCTCGTCAAACCAGCTGAAGTTTTAGGCAGATTCAGTGCACAAAGTACACTCAAAAAGCCGCAAATATTTGAATAAACTAACCGATTGTGAGACTGTTAGCCCATTTAAATACTTGCGGCTTCTTGGGTGTACTTTCTTGTTACTGTGAGCTGAGACTGCGTAAAACTTCAGCCGGTTTGACGCTCTCATTAACGAAAAACTGAATTTGACAATCACATTGGCCATGTTGAATAACTGGTGAACAGTTTCCGTAACAGTTATATGCTGTTTCCTGTTTAGAGTAGAGTACTGTTTGTCATGTGCATAACAAATAACTGCGTGAATCACTAAATTCGTTATATGCGTAAATTTTAGTTTTGGTGTCTATCACCCTCGTAAGTCTGTTTTCTATACGAATGTACAGGATGGCAATGCAGTATATGGGTAACTTATATCGGTTGTTTAATAAAAAATACATAGTATGACGTGTAGTCACTATGAGTTAAACCATAATCACTCTACTGATAATCACAGCTGGCGGCTGCTTTAGCGTATTATCGTTGGTCTGGTTCATATATTACTTACAGCTATCCGCTCGGTTAGGGCGAATGCCTATGGGCATGTTTTATATATTTAGAAATCGAAAACGTTTTTTAAGAGACAAAAAATCGATTTTTGATTTTTTGAAGAAAATCGATTAAATAAAACGAAAACGGGTAAAACAAATTCGTTTGCTTAAATTTGGATAGGAGGGTGAAAATTAACTCTTCTAATGTTTGGTGTATTTCGCAATTTTAGTTTAGTTCTTAACATTGTGTACTACTAGGGTAATTACAATACCAAATTTCATCCTGATTTGATTACTCGTTTTTTAAAAATTAGAGGGTTGGGACACGCACCAAATTGTAGTTCATTTCCAGCTTTATGAGCATACACAGTTAAAAATAAATCGTTTAGCGAGTATTTGGGCAATATTTTTATGAAATTTACAAAATCTTGATAACAAATTTTCATATTTTCGAAAAGTTTGTATATAGTAAGGATGTGTCTCTACAGGACTATTAAACATCTTAGCAACCACTGTTTTAAAGTTAGGAGATTTATAAAAAAACATTCCTTTTACTGTAACGTCTGTTATCTGATTCCGTTTTCATATTAAAAAAAATCATATTCAGAAAAATGCTACCAACTGTGTCTAACATCCGCTTTAGGTTTTGGATGTTTTTAAAAGATTTAATGTCGATGATTTGTTAATATACACATTCCGAAGCTCATCAAAATCGGATCATCCGCTCCGGAGTTATGAGGCGTTAGATATACTCATACACACGCATGCATACACACAGTATTAAATAAGTTACTCATATACTGCATCAAAAACGAGCCACCCTGCATATGTATGAATTCGAAAGCGTGCGCGCCTTAACTACATAAACAGTAAAAATTTGTATTTACTGGTTATTCACCTCGAAAGGCTTTAAATGTAAACGGCTGTCATTTTTTTAGTTAAAATCCACTTTTGTTGTTCAAGGGATGTAACTTGGGTAATTTTCCTGATGGAAATTTCCAAGAATGGAAATTTCTAATAAAATTTAAATAATTTACTTGTCATCTTGTAATACGCTTAGAATGGAAAAAACATATTACTACTGATTACGCTAAGAAGGAGGAAAAACATGATTTATATTTTATACCTTATAAATATCTATAAAAAATAAAAACAAATAAATAAAATAAAATCCTTAATTTGTGGCTGCATTGGGCCTAGTTTCTGAAGTTACGCCACTGCTTCTTTGGTTTGTAAGTCTTTTTCAAATTTTGTGGTTGTTTTTGGCTTTTTTGCCTTTCTTTAAAATAGAGAAAGTTTTTTTTATATAAATAACACTTCAAATTGCTTAAATATTCGCGATTTGAAAAATAAGCGCCAAATTTAGTTACCTACTGGGGGATTTTTTGCAAATAACTAAAATTATCAGTCTTTGTAAGTCAAATCACCAAGTCAAATGTTCCTATAAAATGTTAACGTCAGGACGGTAGGTCATAGATAGAATTATTTAATTACATAATATATAAACGCTTTTAATTTACTTAACATAAGTTCAAGCACCCATTTGACTTTAATATATTTAAATATTAATTTAATCTATTTATAATTAGCCTGTAACTTATAATAGCTACCGGCTAATGTCATTACCTGGACAATGACGTTGATTATTAATCATAGTTTCAGTTTCCTGGCAGTTTGTGCCCTAGTGCTCTCTCTAGGTCATGCCGTAGATCGCAACAATTTCAAAACTTGTGAACAAAGTAGTTTTTGTAGGTAAGTTATAAAATTATAACCTTACAAATCTCTTATTTTAACCCAACTTTTCCTGTTCGTAGGCGTTTAAGAGCAGTGAAACCTGGAGATTCCAAATATGAACTAAACTTGGGTAAACTTCAAGTTTCTGATACATCCGTTGAGGCTGAACTTATTAATAAGGAAGCAGATGTGACCTTTAACTTCGGTTTAACGGCTTTGGCTGATAGTACATTCCGCTTGGTTGTGGATGAAATTAAACCGCTGTATCCTAGATATAAAGTTGAAGGTGCCCTTGATGTAGAACCACAAGTTGCTAAGTACGATTTGGTTAAAAGATTGTGCTGATTTGCATTTCTATAATATTTTGTATAGGTTGGAATTGCTTGACCGGACACCTGATGAAGTTTCATTTAAATCAGGGCAAAATAAGGTGGTTGTCAAAGCTGCACCATTCAAAGTTGAATTTTACCAAGGTGATAAATTAGTGACGGTTGTTAACGGACGGGGTCTGTTCACTTTTGAGCATCTCCGACCTAAGAAAGTTGAAGGGTAGGTTTTAAAACAAAATAGTATGATTGATTAAAGATTTATGTTTTACAGGGATGTTGTTACGGATCTAGACCATCAACCACCCCCACAGGTAAGTTTTAACAGTTTAAATTGAATTTTGTTTTTTCTGTTTTACTTTCCTATACTATTGATTTCATGCAAATTTTTGAAATCGAATTTTAACAGAAATACATGTTTTGGACCTCCAGGAACCCAAAAAAGTGTTTTTTAAATAATGTCTCTGTGGGTGAGTGGGTGGGTAGGTATGTGCCCTCCATAACTTCCAAATACATGGTCTGATTTTGATGGGTTTCAGAATGTGGGGGTATATCAAAAATTTATTGGGGAAAAGAATCCGGAAGCGGAAGTTAGATATGTTTTTTTGATAGAATTTTTTTGGAAAACAAATTTTCTAAGTATAAAAACAGTATTCGATAGAAGACCTTGGCGAATGCTTTTCTTTCGAATCTTCCAAGTCTCAAAATGGGGGCTGCTACGACTTTTTGAAAATTTGAATTCGATGCCTTACTACACAAAAACGAATTGGCGGATAAGAATCAACTTTGGTATAGTAGTAGCTCTATAGATTGTAATGTAAAATTTATTTCAAAATTTTGGAAATTAAAAAAAAAATTAATAATACAATCTTACAAGCTATGTGAATTTTTGTAATTACTAAAACTGTGAAGCAAACAAAATTTTGTAATTTTGACATTTTCAAAATAATATTGCTCAACAACTGACCACTCGATTTTTTTCAATTTCATTTAATCTTTTTCCAAATATCACAATTCTATTTTTCCGCAAAAAAACTTATAAACTTGGTAACTCATAGTACGCCACGCAGTGCCCTCAGCTCTGATGCAAGATATATGAAAGATCGGTAGACGAATTTTTGTTGCTTGTTGTAATAGCTACTCTGCTACAAGAGTATTGTTTATTGTTTCTCATAGGGGTTTCTGGTAATCCCAGGAAGGTGTTTAAATTAAAAATCAATTTTTGCATATTTCATTTGGAGTGGAATCTTAGGTTTAAAATATCTTATAACTTATGCAAGCTAACCTGTAAGAGATAAATTAGTTTCTTATCGACGATTTCTATAAATCTACGTCGATACATTCCATACTGTTAAGATGGCTTATGCAGGTGGTCAGAATATATTCTGCAATTATGTTTTTTGACGACAACCAAATATACGATAAAAGCTGCACTCCTGCTATATGGTAGGTGTAGTGCGATCTATTGATGCATAAAACGTTGATACGAAAATACTTTTGAATTATATGATAAGTAAGAAGTATAGGAAACTCTAGGCGAAGTGTTATGCTCATTTTTTCTGTTCTGACCATAATTGGGTATTTCGGTACTCATTAAATTTTTTTATTGTATTTTGTTTCTAATACCGATGGTTAAAGGAGGATCCGGGTGCATGGGAAGAGAATTTCAAATCACACCATGATGCAAAACCAAGGGGACCTGAAGCAATTGCACTTGATGTAACTTTCCCAGGAGCTCATCGAGCTTATGGCTTACCTGAACATGGAGACCGCTTTTCACTTCGCTCTACGGGACCTGGAGGCAGTGATCCTTACCGTTTATACAATTTGGATGTGTTTGAATATGAATTGGAGACAACTATGGCTATTTATGGAGCTGTTCCTGTTTTGTATGCTCATGGGTGAGGTTTTTATTATTATTTTCTTACACTTTTGAGATAGGGAAGTATTGATTTCAGAACATTTTGGAATTTGAGATTTTGAAGGAAATACATGTTTTGAACCTCCAAGAAATTTAAAAAAATGTCTGTCTGTGGATATGTCTTTGTATGATGTCTCATACCTCCGGAACGGAAATTTTCAGTGCCTGGATTTGCAGGCTTTATATAATAAACATTCATCAAGTAAATAAGCATTGAAAACATATCCGCAACGTAGAAGTAGAAGTTGGAAATGTTTTTTTTGGTAGCATTTTTTTCGGCAAACGAATTTTCTAAATCTGAAAACAGAATCTGGTAGAAAACCTCAGAACAAAGTGAAAGCTTTATTTCTGAACTTTCTATCTTCAAACGAGACTGCTACGATTTCTTGAAAATTTCGCCTTATTACTTAAAAATGAGTTGGCAGATCGGGATCAAATTTAGCATTGTTGTAGCTCTAGGGGGACACAATATCGCTATGAACGAGAATTTTGAAACACATGAAAACTGTGAAGTAAAAATTATATCAAAATTTTGTAAATACTTAAAAAAATATTGCTCAAATTTGTCTATACCGTTTTTTGCTCATAGAACTAGGGATTAGCTGCAATTTGGTTTTTGTGCCAGCCTACTATTTTCTTTGTGACGCTCTAGGAATTTTTAAAAATTATTATTCTTAATTAATCCTCTTTCTACCTTAATTCAGGTGTAGAGGTAAAATTTTGATTTTAACACTTATTTACTCAAAAACGACTTATCAGGTCGCGATGAAATTTGATATTGTAAATACTCTAGGTCTAGGAGTACACAATGTTACAAACTACGAGAATTTCTGGAACTACTAAAATTGTTAAGTGAAAACATCAAATTTTTGACATTTTCAAAAAAATATTGCTTCAAAACTGGCCACACGATGTTTTTTAAATTTTATAGAGTTATAGAGCTAGGAATGAGGTACTATTTGGTTTGTGTTCCAGTCCGTTAATTTCCTTTTCGGTAATTTTTGAAAATTTATTATACAGGGTGTCTCGTAAGTAATGTTACAACGTTTAGGTATAGCTTCCTGGGGTCAAAGTAAAATTAAATCTAACATGTCTTAGTAAAAAGCGCTTCCTTAAGAAGTTATAGGGCCTTGGATCCCCATCTTGTTTGCACAGGAAGTTTTATAGACGGAGCAATATCTTGAACTTGTTTTTCTTTAAAGATAAGTAAGTAAGTTTATGAGATCGCCTGATTGCATTTATAGCAGAAACAACTACAGCTAGAAAAGATCTTAGCGTTTTCAAATCTTTTAGTTCAGTAAACAGCAAATTTAGAGAATGGGCAACACATCCATTTATGTGAAAAGATTAGTGGAATCATTTTCATTTTTTAGTATGTTCCATGCTGCTTTCATGTTTGCAGCGTTGTCAGTTACTAATCCAAACACTTTCTGTGCTCTAATTTATTCAATGACTGAGTTTATTTCTTTTGCAATGTACTCGGTCGTGTGATTCTTTTTCTGTGGCCAAGATTTTATATAAAATAGGCGATGGTGTAGTAACTAGTAACCACAAAATTTACAACAGGTTTATTTCAGATGTTTGTCCATCCATCACACATTAATGCAACTGACTCCGCAGCAGCAATTTGTTTGCTTACTGAGGCAGATACCTTCTCATATTCCTTGTTTAATAATGGTTTAGATATCTCGTACCTAGTTGGTACTTGATAGGCTGGTCTTAAAAATGACAAATATTCAAGCCAAAATGGATTTTCTACAATCCTAAGTTATGAACCACTTGTGTAAATAGCTCTGTCAAGTAATTCATTAGCTTTTTCTTGTTCTGCTGCTTTGATGCCGTCAATAAAGGACATTAGTTGCCGTTGTCTGTTGGTTGATGTTGATGTATTGCCTACTGTACTTGCAGCAGAAACAGAAGCTGAAGGACTTATTGTTAGTTCTTGGGGGTTCTTGTTTTTAGTTTGTGTTTCTCTAGAACTTGAAGGTGGTGAAATATACAGCTCTTTCACTGCATTCGGGCATTTCTTGCAAGATAATATATGTTTTTTCATTCGACTACCAGCCTTTGAAAGTTCATAAGTACAAAATGTACATTTAACTCGAGCTGTTTTACTAGTTTTGGATAGGTCCTCTTTAAATAGTTTAGTAACCGCCGTCCTTTTCCTACCAGAACGAGGTCTAGATGGCATTTTGTCGAATTAAATAATTGTAATACAATTACACTAAACAATATACACCTGGATTTGTAAACGCAAGCTTGGTTTTAAATATTTTTGTCTACACTATTTTGTTGTAAGCACACCAACCCTGGAATGAACCACTCAGCATTCTCAAACGAATACTGCAAATGTTTAGTGCACCTCTTTATACAGATTTTTAATTTTGTCCACGATTGCCCTCTTTTGATGGCTATACCATATATGTACATAGGTACATCCCCTAACTTCTTAGATTAAATGCATTTTCAGTACAGCACAGCAGCTTTCTTGTTTAAAAACAATGTTTTGTTATTTAAAACGTGTGTTTTTACTAAACTACAAACTGTTAGTTGATGTAATGGGGAATTACTGCTATGCTGACACTGCATTCAATTCAGTACATGAGGGGATGCACTTATGTACATACTACATATTATGTAGGATGACTATCTAAACAGGGTAATCCCCCTCAAAATTCTGTAATTTGCCGAAACTTATACCACACTAATACGCTAATACGAAGGAAACATCGCGGGAAAACCGCAAAACTTAAAGTAGCATGTGGTGAAAAAAACACAATTTGGTTTTTTTAGAAAAAAAAAGGTGTTTTTTTTTAGAAAAAAAAAACGTGTTTTTTTTTAGAAAAAACGTTTCTTTTACATCTCTAGAAATACTATTTTAAAGTTTCAGTGCACATCAGAAAATACAATCATGCATTTTATTTAGTAGGTATGTGTCATTTTAAGTAAACAAATGATAAATCAAAAGCTAATAAACCACTAACACCACAAAACAACAACTTTAGTGTAATTTTGATGTTCTTTTGTTTACTTAAAAAGACACATACCTACTTAATAAAATGCATTGAGTGATTCTATTTTCTGATGCGCACTGAAACTTTTAAATAGTATTTCTCTAAACGGTTCATTTTATCGACTTTTAACAAAATTAATTCTACATCTGAATTTATGATTAAAAGCTCCAAAAAGTTAACAGCAAAAAGGTTATGTGCCCAAACATTAATTCGAAGTAAAAAAAGATAAGTAACACCATTGTATTGTAGATCTATAATACATAACTATACCAAATTTTAACTCGATCTGATAAGTAGTTTCTGAGTTTTAGTCAAAAATAGAAATAAAATTTTTATCTTTAAGGCCGTTTAACTGTTTACTGAGGCATGTTAAGTTTAATCTACTTTGATCCCAGGAAGCTATACCTAAACGTTGTCCCATTACTTACCGGACACCCGGATATCACTATATTGACCCAGGTTCTCGGTCCCCCTATTTATTCGTGAAATGCACTGTATACAATGTAAAAAATGGGAGGACACAGTGGGGCCTATACAGTATACAGGCTTGCTATAATCATGTTTCTCATACTTTTACTTTTAGTAAGCAAAATTTAAATACGTACTTGATTTAGAAATTTTAATGGCACAACATGTTTTAGGGCTTGTGTGTTTCTTAATCTTAAATTATTTTTCTTCATCAAAATCCTTAAAATAAGTTTTTTTTTGTTTACCAACTTTTACACATCTTGTTTGTATTTCAGCCCTGAACACACAACAGGTGTCTTTTGGCACAATGCAGCTGAAACATGGGTCGATATATCTAACAGCAAAGACACAAATGTTGTCTCTTCCATTGTTAACTTAGTGTCAGGTCAGGGAACTGAAACCAACGTAGATGCTCACTTCATGAGCGAAAGTGGAATTGTCGATTTATTCGTTTTACTTGGACCTACACCCAAAAAAGCTGCACAGCAATATACGAAACTTACTGGAACTGCACCACTACCCCAAGTATATGTCAATTACATAACATAATTATAACCACCTTTTATATTAATTTTTTTAGTACTTCACTTTGGCTTATCATCAATGCCGGTGGAATTACAATGACGAAATTGATGTCCGTACAGTTGTGGAAAAATTTGATGAATACGATTTCCCTCTTGATGTTATGTGGCTGGATATTGAATATACGGATGGTAAAAAATATTTTACCTGGGATCCAATTAAGTTCCAGCACCCGCAGATAATGCAACAAAATCTGACAGCCACTGGTCGTAAACTGGTGGTTATTATTGATCCACATATTAAGAGAGAAGGGGGTTATTTTGTTCATGAGGATTGTCTTGCTAATGATTATTATGTTAAAAATAAAGATGGTAACGTTTATGAAGGTAAGTTTGTAAAAAAATTGTATTTAATAGCAACGTATTAAATTAATACAAACAATGATTTGAGATATATTTTTATATCCTGAAAATTTTTGTTTTTATAAAATTATGTGTAATTACTAGTAAACAATTTTGTTAGGTTGGTGCTGGCCCGGTTCAAGCAGCTATCCCGACTTCTTCGACCCCAAAGTAAGAGAATACTTCTCTAGTTTATATGCAATGGATAAATTCCCCGGAAGCACTAATGACCTCTACATTTGGAACGACATGAATGAGCCTTCAGTGTTCAATGGCCCAGAAATTACCATGCCTAAAGATTGTGTACATTATGGTGATTGGGAGCACCGACATGTCCATAACCTCTATGGACTGTATTATGTAAGTTTATATAGGCAAACAAAAAAATTAAAAATTGAAAAAATTGCTTTTTAGACCGTAGCCACATACCAGGGTCTTTTAGCCCGCAGTAATAACAAATTAAGACCGTTTATTTTAACTCGTGCTCATTTTGCTGGTTCACAAAGGTACACAGCTATATGGACTGGAGATAATATGGCAGAATGGTCTCATTTAACTGCTAGCTTGCCAATGTGCCTTTCTGAGGCTATGGCCGGTATAAGTTTTTGTGGCGCCGATATTGGAGGATTCTTTAATAATCCAGATGAGGAGTTGCTGCAAAGGTGGTATCAAGTAAGTGTTTTTTTCAGTAAAATTTTTGAAGTTTGTGATACCTAATTTAGCTTTTTATATTTTGATAGACAGGTGCATGGTTACCTTTCTATCGAGCCCATGCCCATCTTGATACAAAACGTCGCGAGCCTTACCTATACAACCAGAATGTGCGTACTCGTATCAGGAATGCTTTGAAAACACGTTATGCTCATCTACCTTTATGGTACACCCTCTTCTGGGAACACGCTCGCACCGGAGAACCCGTAATCCGACCTCTAATTTATCACTACCCAACAGATACAAATGTATTTGACATTGATAATGAAATCCTAATTGGTAACATTTCTAAAGTTATTCGAAATAAAATATAAAATAAAAATTTTTAGGTTCATCCATACTTGCACGTCCTGTAACTGAATCGGGTGTATCGACGGTAAGTGTATATTTCCCAGGCGGTGTCTCGGAGATCTGGTACGATATTGAAGACTTCAAACCATATCCTGGTGCGGGAAGTGTTAATATTCCAGTCAGTTTAGATAAGGTAATGAATTTGTTTTTATTACAGTGAACTGTGCTAAGAAGCTTTGTTTTAGGTTCCGGTTTATTATCGTGGTGGTAGCATTATTTCTAGAAAGGATAGGCCGCGTCGGGCTTCTACCCTTACCCATGATGATCCTTTCACCCTTTATGTGGCTCTTGATCATAACGTAAGTAATTTAAATTTACCCTGCTTGCTCGATGGTGTTAATTTTATTTGTTTTTCTGCAGAAATCAGCCGAAGGCACATTGTACATTGATGATTATGAGAGTTTTGAATACAAGAATAAGAAGTACTTGTATGTTCGATTTACTTACAAAGATGGCATACTTAAAAGCAGGTAAGATTTCTCATGGTGTAGTTTAGAATTGAAAATACATAAAAATTGGTTGTAGTTTTATTGATGGCAGTGCTAGCTTCCCAACAAAGGCTTGGTTGGAACGTGTAGTGATATTGGGGCCTCCTTCTGATATCACGGCAGCTAAAATTACTAGTAAAAGTAAGTTTTTTTATTTGCTTTGTGCTTCGTGGTGTACAAGTCATTGTTTTTGCAGAATTGGGGAGTTTAAAATTGAAGACCAGTTACGATGGAGAGCATAGGACTCTCACCATTCGCAAACCCGGTGTAAGCTTGCAAGAAACCTTTACTATTTCACTTCAATAATTTTTGTTTGTTTACGTAATTAGTTAATTAGTATTTAATTGTGGAAGAAATAAGTAATAAAAGATTATGTTGACAGTATTTTTTTTTCCTTGAGAATAGTTTTAAGAATTAGCAGTAATTAATTCGTGTATACTTGAAATAAAGCAAATAAATTAGTTTTTAAACAGAAAAAGTTCTTTGAAATACGTTCTTTATTAATACATCCCATGCAGGTGCAGACCAGCTACTTTTTTTCTAGGGGCGCAGCTTTAGTAGGGGGCTTGCATACTCGGGATAATACAAAAACAAATGAATAGTATTACAGTAGTTTGCACATACTGCTTAAAATAATTTTCGCTCCAATTATTTGGAATTTCTACCAACTGCGCCTGTAATTTCCTCAACGGGATGTTTCATCTTCAGTTGACATTATTGTCGGCGATTCTAACCTTTCCTGATTTATAGATGATTGTAACTGATTTTTATTAAGTTTTAATTTGGAAAATGTTCTTTCACAGTTCGTTTGTGTGCAAGCCAATAAAAGAATATATTTATAGGCAATGTATAAGTTTGGGTTGGGCATAAATATACACAATAATTGCTATAATTCCGTAAATAACATTTTATTGAAAAAATTCTCGAAGCGGTATAGCGATTTTGATATTTTGCAACGTTTTGGCGTAGTAGTCAATTTTTTTTCCTTTTAGGTCAGAGCAGTGACATCGAATTTTTTTTAAATGTGAACATAGTGACTGTTTGACATTGTTAGACAGAAAGGATATTTTTTTCACTTCAACTATCAAAAATTTTCATAACGTAATAAATTTTTGGAAAAATGTTTATTTCGAGGCAAGCTAACCCAGCAATGCAATGTGTGTAAAACAAAAGCACTTGTTATTTGGTTCTGTCGCACGTTTCATACCAAGGGATATTGTTATTCATTTTGTTGCACGTTATTTTACATTTCTTTAAACATTTCCCGTTGAAAATTACGTGATTGTTAGCAATGTTTTATTCTAGACAACTTTAGATTCCATGGCCTTCCACATCACCTTTGGTTTTTTGCATTTTTTTCAAAATTTCAGTATACAACGGTATAAAATGTTTAGACAGATAAAAAGCAAACAAAATTCTCCACAAAATTATGTGAAAAAAGGTAAACCATTAAATTTAGAAAAAAATACAAACGACGTAATCTCTAAAAAGTGGGTGCACCAAAAAAATTAAAACAAAAAACTGCCCAATTTGATAATATATGTGGTTCGCTGGGGATTACATCAAACATAAAGTCTGGGGCCTTTTTTATAGAACAGACTTATAACTACTCCTATAACTTGCAGATAAAAGTTAAATTAAATAATTATTTGTGGATTATCTTTCATAATGCTATAAAGCTGGCTTATTGTTTAATTGCGTTTAAAACCAGAGTTATTATTATTTGGGGGTCTGAGGTTCAACAGTGGCGTAGGGTTTGGGTGCAGCGACCAGCGCCCTGGCCAGTCCACACCTGGTGGCATGAAAATTTAGACTAAATTTTTTGTTCTTCATACGCAACTAACTTCACTAGGTTTTCTTAGGGACCCTAGATGGCGTACGGCATTGGCGTCAATGTCATCTACGGTCCTTAGGTGTTCTGGAAGACTTTTCAAGTCTTTCGAGGGTAGATAACTTTCTATTGCAGTGTAAAACTAACTTAACATGTACTTACTGTCTTTCTATTGGCCAGTCTTGATAAATAGGCGGAGTTGATAACATGTGCTGTTTTATTATTGGTTAATGCTAATAGATCGGCAGAGTTAAAAAGTAATACAGCAGAGATGGATAAGGGGTAAGGTTATAGACAGAAAAGAAGAGATAATCAAATAAATCGAGTGAAATAGGAATGTCGTATATTAATCAACATTTATAAAATATTTTAAATTGTAACAAACATGACTAGATTCATACTGATTTCACAAATAAATGACAATGAGCGGCGTTGGATACGCACGGTGGTGTAGGGTGGGGCGAGGGTGCGAGGGGGGCCGGACCCCACGCTGCCCGGAGCCCCGCGAACCAAACAACAATAACATTAACGTACACGAGTAATGCCGGCTTGATACAAATAAACAAATCACTGTCCCGTGTGTTGTTTTTTTGATTATTGATTTATCTACACAGTAATGATTATTATTTAGTAGGTAGCTTCAAATTCGATTTAAGTAGATGTATTAAATATTGCGAAAAGCGGTCGTGGCGGGTCGCGGGCCGGCCGATAAATTGTCCCGGACCTCGCAGATATGCCACGGCCGCCTGCCTATGATATGTCGAACGAAGGAGCTACAAGCCGGAAGCAGCGGGGTCGGGACGCGGCGGTCGCACGCGGCATAACGGTGGGTGGATACGTAGTAACAAGGGCTAAAGCTAATCCAACTCTAGGTAAGCTTCACACAGCCCAAAAATACAAGCACTTAAAACAGTGCTGAACTAAGAAAGTTCGGTGTGAGCACTACACAGCATTCGTTCATCGCGGTCGTGCGATGGTTTTTTGGCAGGATATCTCACCCAAAAACAACCGTAGTAGAAAAGAAAGTACTGTAAATTGGATAATATCGTAGCAGTTTAGAGAGCGTCCGGAGCACTGCGCGCACACACTTTGGCGATAGGGACGGTGGAGCGCGATGACGACGACAGGGCGGCCGAGATGGGCGCAGCGCATCCGTCACTGAAACAAAAAAACATAATCTTAGTACACACATCAAAAAGGTACACTTCTTCTATATCGCTAGTTGTTTTAGAATTGGGATCAACATATATATCAGATGTATAGCAATTAGCAAAAGGTTTCCACCGAAAAGTAATAAAGGCTTCAAAAACTAGCCAGGTAGACAACAATTGACGTAACTATGGTAACCATATCTGCGGCGACCGATCCTATAGCCGTACAAAGTATTTTAATTAACTAACGCCAACAGGTGATAGAACCTTTCTTAAATCCTTCTCAAGAAATTCTAAAATGTTACCAACATTTCAAAGAATCTTTTTAAAAATTAATGTTTTAGTTAGTAATTAGTATTGATGAATTGAGACCAGTCTCCAAAATCTTTCAGAATTGGTCTTGTCTAACTATTAAGTATATTATCGTCTTAATTATCAAAAAGAAATACGCATCTGCAAATGGATCAACAATAATTTGTAGTCCTAAGTAGTCAGGAGTGTTATTATTTCACTTTAATGGATGAAGGATGTCCTAAGGTTTTTACTTGACTTATTGTTTTGGCCAAAAACTAACTTTTCTAAATTTTTACAAATGTAAGATAAATACATTTTTACTTTCAAATCCATTTTATACTTCTTACATAACAATCGCCCTTGTAAATGTAAATGTGTAAAAATAACCTAAAGATTTTCCTTTGTTTCCAATGAATTATTAAATTTTATCTGAGTAGTTTTTTATGAGCACATAGAAAATGTTAAAATATAGGCGATGAGCGTCATGAAAATTAAATGCATTTTAGTACGGGGTGGAACACAGCCGCGGCGCGGCGTGGTCCAGGGTCAGGGAGGGCTTATCCCGTATATCGAGCGCCCGCAGGAATAGAGAAGGGAGGAGGTAGCGGTATGCGTAGTCATGGAAACCCGGGAGCGACGTCAGGCTGTCTGTTCGTTATGCCTTGACCTTTGCAGTTTCCGCGATATCCCGTGACCCACTACTGCTCGGTCACCGACATGACAACAGGACCCACGAAGACGTCTTTAGGAGGAAAGAGGCTCACCTCGTAGTCAGACGTCAGTCTCGATGCTCATGGCGTTAATGTTGTTATTATGGCGTGGATTGCAATTCTGCTTCCGCGCTAGTTGATCGCGGGTCACCAAAAGACCCTCCTCGAGTTCGACGAGGTCGGACGAGGACTCGCTCAGCGAACTCTTCTTCATGTGCTGGCCGAGCGTGCCTGGTAGGTACGGACAGCTCGTCACGTGATTGAAGTTTTGCGACTGCATTTCTTCCTGATCAGTTTCTCGATGATAGAAGTAATTGAAGTTGGAAACGATGACGGGCACGGGCAGGGCGATGGTCAGCACACCAGCGATGGCACACAGCGATCCAACGATCTTTCCCCATACTCCGACAGGCCTGCGAACATCATCAGTTAGCCGGATATGTTCCCTACACGCGGTCGCATGCAATCGCAAAGAAGCAACACAAACACAAGCAGCAAGGAAACGTTGGGCAGCGGGAAGGAGTTCGGCGGGTGGAGGAGAGGGTTAGGAAAAGGGCGTGGCACATCAGCATTGATGGGGCATCGCATGCAGGAAGGATTGAGCATTTCGGCATTCCATTAGAAAATTCTTTGTTCCTTAGCTCGGTAAAGTAGAACAGTGACAAGCAGCAACATCGAGGGGCACGACATAGCGGCACAGTGACATTTAAGGTGTCGGAGCACAGTTGTCGTCGAAGACGCGCAGATCCCGGAGCAAAGAATTTTCTGGTGGCGGCAGCGGCAGTCCCGCTCTCTACGTGTAAGCTACGGTGGAGGCAACTAAATCTGAATTAGGTGTGTACATCATACGTCATGTCGCCGTAGCCCACGGTCGTCATGGTGACCACGGCCCACCAGAACGCGTCTGGGATGGACTTAAAGAAGGACTGCTCGGAGCCCGCCTCGGCGAAGTAGACGGCGCTCGAGAACAGCACGACACCTGCAAGGAGGAGGAGGGGTGAGTGGTCGGAGTACGGACAGCGTACCTCATGTCGCCGTAGCCCACGGTGGTCATTGTGACTACGGCCCACCAGAACGCATCCGGGATTGACTTGAAGAAAGACTGCTCGGAACCGGCCTCCGCAAAGTACACGGTGCTGGAGAAGAGCACGACCCCTGCAACATACCAGAGACTCGCGGCTGAGACACGGGAAAGACCTTGGTCCAGGACCCAATCAATAATTTACACATTAACGCGGCCAGTATTTTATTACTCTACTTTACACACCATCGTAAACCTTTTCTAATTAGAAGATTTAACATAAAAGCATTCCTACCGTTTGAACAGTATCGGATTCGTCATCGTCACAGAGCTGTTCCGCATCACCTCGATGATGCAGATCAGTTCTTGATGATACACAGTGGTGGTTGTTCGGTTAATTTTAGCATGCCAGGGTTGGAACAAAAACTTACCGATGAAAAGGAAGAATATGAGCAGGCCAAGCTCGCGCATGCTGGCCTTGAGCGTGCGTCCGAGAATTTGTAGCCCTTTACTGTGCCGACTGAGCTTGAATATTCGGAAGACGCGGACGAGCCGGATGACACGGAGAATGGCCAACGACATGGCCTGGTTGGTGCTTTTGTCCTGGGGAGAGACGGGGGCACGCGGCAAGTTCAGCGTGTCCTCCTCCTCCGCCACCACCGTGGCCAGCGTGATGAAGTAAGGAATGATGGCGATGATATCGATCATGTTCATTACGTCCCGGAAGAAGTTGAGCTTATTAGGGCACGCGAGGAAGCGCACGGTCAGCTCGAACGTAAACCAAATGATACATATGGTCTCGATGAGGAAGAAGGGATCGGTGATATCGGGCACCTCGTCCTCTTCGATCTTTGTGCGGTTGGCCGTCGTGTTGTACACCTTGTAATGCTTAAATTCGGGCAACGTCTCCAGACAGAATATAACGATGGACAGCAGAATAACAAATACGGATATGATCGCGACCACGCGCGCTGCCTGCGAAGACTCTGGATACTCGAACAGCAACCACACGTTACGCTGGAACTCATGAGACGGCAGCGGCTTCTCTTCCTCCTTGATGAACCCTTCGTCCTCTCGAAACTTATTGATGGCCAGCTCGCCCAGCTCGTAAAATTTAATTTCTTCCGAGAATACATCTAGTGGCACGTTCACAGGCCGCCGCAGTCGCCCGCCGCTCTGGTAGTAGTAGAGGATGGCGTCGAAACAAGGCCGATTGCGGTCAAAGAAGTACTCGTTCCGCAGCGGGTCGAAGTAGCGGATGCGGCGTGCCGGGTCGCCCAACAGCGTATCCGGGAACTGATTTAACGTCCTAAGCTGCGTCTCGAACCGGAGGCCGCTTACCTGAAAAAAAAACACGTCAACTGTTAACTTTTTGGTTCCTGAACCGCCACCTGAAGAAATACTTACGTTTATAACGACCCTCTCACAGAAGTCGTGGTCGTGCGGGATGGGCTCGAAATGGGCCACACCAGTGAACTGGGAGTGGGGGGTGTGCCCGTCCTCGTCCTGGCTGCTGAGCTTGGGCAGCGACCTGCAATTAAAAGTATGATTTTTATCAAGAATACAAAACAAAGTTAAGTTGTATAAATTCCGCTTCAGTGACAGTAATGGATTTTTGGGCAAATTAGAAAAGGGATATCAACAGATAATTAAATCATTTTAATCCTTCCTTTTTGTAGCAGTTTTGGTAAAGTGTTGTTGGATGTTAAGGGTTTCAATAAGCTAGTAGATGCGACTGCCTCATCGCTACAATGGTCACTACGAACACATAACTTCTTTCTTTCCCAGTTCCTTCATTGTCCCATCGAAGAAGAATATATTAAGCACAATGTACAAGATCTTTGTACACGACAAACAAGCTACATAGCTTTGACTTTAAATTTTTGAATCTACAATCATTATCAAATCGTAAAAATTTACAATGGAAATCTGAACCCTATCAGCAACACCCAAACAAATTTGTGTCATTGTTACCTTTCTCGACGTCCAGGACACACAGAATGCAAAGTTAATTCAAAACACTGCGACATGTAGTAGAACACAACAACAAACACAGAGTGCCTAATTCACAGGCCAAATTGAACATACCACAAACTGAACTACCAACAACTAAATGCATTCTGCAAACCGCGTCTTTTCAAACGCAAAAAGGTGAAGGTTAACCGGATCGGCCAGGTGTCGATAAAGAAAATAAACTGCTGCAATTATCTTGGTGTGTTTACCTGATGCTATTGAAGAACCAAGCAGATTTAGGACTTCTATTTTAGTCATTTGATTAAAGAAAAAATCCGTTTAATGACTTTGAGAAAACAACAAAATCTTCATGGGAAAACTAGCACGTTTCTGAATTAAACATGCTTATTCGTTATACGCGTTACAAATTGCACCGCAGATGTGCAACGTGAATGTCTGCAATTTAGCGTAATACATATTCATTTTGAAATTTCACAACCACGTGCACTTGTGTTCGCAGGACAAAGCATTAATCGCCGACAATTTAATTCTCGGGCGAATTTTTCACCCATCACATTTCTAATCAGAATTAATTCGGCAAATTTGTTTCTAATTCCAAAAATCTGAAGATGCCTCTTTTGCAGCAAGACGGAACGATCGATCAGCGAACATGCTCCTTTATCCTTTAACCATCCAGCGATCTAATTTTGTACGCTTTCAATTCTGATGCGTTCAGAAACTTCCTTTAAAGTAAGTTAAATCTCCAAGGGTGTTCCAATTTTCCATGCGCGCAATTTGAAACAAAAAAATTCGGCACGAAGGCGAAATCTACGCTTAATGGAGAATTAAGATGATGCGTCATTGGGCTATATCCGTATCCGCCCTCGTAGAAAACGGCTGACGAGGCACTAACCAGGCAGACACTTAGGGAAACAAGAATGATCCACGAAAAGTGCTGCCGAAAAGAGTTTGGGAAAGTAGACTCGGATTGCTACATAGGCGAAAAACAGTGCCCTAGGTCGCTATCTTTTAGTTCTTTGATGATAATAATTTTAAGTTATCTATATAATTATAGTTGCTGTCATGTTATACCTCATCTGCTAAAGAAGATAAAAAATTAAGAAGAAAATTAATTAAATCTGGTGGCTAATATGTTTGCTTCCTCATCACTCTTTGCAATTGTCTTTGTCTTAGCGGCCTGTTCTTTTAAAGACATGAAAATACCAAGTTTATCATCCTGACGATCAAAATGGTTAATCATTAAAAAAAAATATTAACACCATCTTCTTTATGACCATCATCGGGATGGTCAGCGAACCCTTAATATACATTGTGTCTATAAAGTAACCCCCCCACAAAATTAGTGTGCTGTAATGGGTACTTAAATACTATTTTTTAGCCTATAATTAAATTTTGTATCATTCAAAATGGCGGCTGGGCGCCATTTTGAATTTTTTTAATGGAAAGGAGGGTCGAATGACACCTCATTTGAAAGCTATTTTAGTTCTGCGTCTGATCCTAGCGTTTCAAAGAAAAATATTCAGCCATAACACAATGACAAATGTTTGAAGATAAACAAGTCTATTTAAAAAATAAAACTAAGAATTAAAGCAAAAAGAAATTTAATTAAGTGTTCGAAATGTTCGCCATTCACTTCTTGGCACATAAAAAGTCGGTTATGAAATTCCCGCCTTACATGTTCATAAGTTTCTGGAGAGATATTCCTGAAAACTTCTGTAATGCGTTGCTCCAGTTCTTCAATTGTTTCTGTACACTTTAGATTTCAGATATCCCATAGAAAAAAATCTAAGAGGGTTAAATCTGGGGAGCGAGCCGGCTCTTCTACAGGCCCTCGCCTACCAATCTATCTTCCAGGAAAATGTTCGTTGAGAAAGTCAGAAACAGGCCTATAATAATGAGGCGGCGCACCGTCTTGTTGAAACATAACGTTTTCAATATTATTTCCAGCCACCTGACATATTTTTGGAAAAATTTTGCCCTGCAAATGGAAAAGTGGACCACTGGATAAAAAAATCAAAACAAATTTGAATTGAGACAGTCCATTTGTTTAAAATACGCGATTTTGTTATGGCTGAATATTTTTCTTTGAAACTCTAGCATCAGACGCAGAACTAGAAGACCTTTTAAATGAGGTGTCACTCGACCCCCTTTCCATTAAAAAAAATTTAAATGGCGCCCAGTCGCCATTTTGAATGATACAAAACTTAATTATTGGCTAAAAAATAGTATTTAATTTCCCATTAAAGCACACCGAATGTTGTGGTAAAATATCAAGTCGTTTAAAAGTTAGTTGGGGGGGGGGGGGTTACTTAATAGACAGACGGTATTTTATTTCGATGTTACAATTTTGTTACCACAACGTCATCATCGTTATCAACATGTTAGTCTTCTCCCCAGAACTTCTTCATCGCCACAAGTATCTTAGTCTTGTATAAGAGACTCAGAGATGTATTTATTTTTGAAATATAAATAAAGAACTTTAATTTTCCCAACATCCAATAAACTTGAAGGTATGTTTTAAACACATTTTCAAAATAGATCGCTACCTACAAAGATACTTCTAAAATACTAACGTAAGAAACAATATGCACTCCGTTCTTTGCCTTCAGGTTATACATAAACAAAGCGTTAATTCCTTGAAGATCAAATAAACCAGACGGGATTAAATAAATAGTTCTAAATTTAATTATCATGTTATTCCATGCTCAGTTCTTCACCATCTTAACAATTAATTTTTTTGCTGATATGAAGCGGGACAAAAATATTTTTCTAATTGAGTACTTGTTCTAATTTTTGAACGTTTTTTTCCGTTAGCTGAGAGAAAAGCACACTTTGAAACGAAGACATACATTTTATAGCGTTTCTTTGAAGGTCTTAAAACCTAATTTAAAACCCCTACTTCTGCATTTTTCGAGAACACAATGTTTTGTTCTTATATCATCTAAATTAGCGCGAGAGCAAACCCGTATCTGCCCTTCCAACTCCAACGTGATGGTGCCATCTTTCTAATTATAGTGAGAGGCATCAGATTCGAAAATACACGTTCTACTTGGGGGTGAAGGACTAAATATAGGCCATTTAGTTAAAAGTGGTTGAACAACATCAAGGTAGCAGCTTCCTGCGATATGGAGGAACTCGGGGTCTCTGTCCTGACAGCCGACCTACTTCCGCTTTTGACGTCATTACCACCATTCAATGCATCACGTTAGCAGTGGGGTAAAGCATGGAACGAACTGACGTCATCATTTTTCCAAATATTGTAAAGCAATTATCATAAATTCCAGCGAATTGCCAGTAGAAAGCGTTCACGTTGATTGACAGGAGGAGAACTTACATAATCATTTTCTCCAGTTTGATAAAAATTCTCAGAAGTTCCAAAAAAATGTTAGTAGAAAATGTTCAGTTTGATTGACAAAGACAAATAATGATGTCACCATTTTCAGGTGTTTTCATCAGTTTGTAATGAAAAATTCCCAAAACTTCCAAAATCGTTAATAGAAAGAGTTCACCTTGATTGTCGGAAGCGATTTTACTAAACATGCAAAAATTTGTCAAGTCAAACAATTTACTTTAAGAGTCCTATCTTTCCAAATCAGCAATCATCCAAATGGGAAAAACTTCCCGTGTTCCTGCAAGCCGTTGTTCCGATACTAAAATTTATTTTCCCGGTTCGAAATTCCTGTTCTATGACACGTACTTGCATATTTAAAGTGCGAGATAGGAGGTGTTTTCAGAGAAGCAACCGTTTAATGGCAGAGCACCACATACGGATGATAAGGAGACGCGATTTTAACACGAACCGGGAAGATATCGGTAACAAACCGGGCCGTAAATTACCCTTCGGACAAATTTCCCTGCTTTTTCATTACGCTCCGCTAAGTATGTAAAAAATCGTGCTGCTGCTTCTTTTTTCATAACGGGAAATTTTGCTCATAAACGTAAAGTTGAAAATGAGAATATCAAATCGTGGTAATTATAGAATCTCAAATGTAGGAATAATAGGAATAGGAATAGTAGGAAACAACTTAAGCAGTAAAATAAATTTTGAAACTAATTGTCATTTTCCTAATATCTATTTTGTTCTGATTTTAAGAAAACTCAAACTTTGAAAATAAGAGAAAAAAAACCAGTTCGGCAAAAAACTATATATTTTACAAATTCAAATCTGAACCCTTTCGGTCGTGGTTTGTTTTTAATTGATTTTTTAAATGTTGGGTTAATATGGTTTAAAAAAAAATGAATGGGACATATACGTCCCACCAGAAGAAACACCGGGATATAGACGTGCCATTAGTGTTTTGTAACAGAAATATAATAATGATACTTGCTAGAAATTATGTGACATATAGAGTAAAACAGTCTATGCAGATTTGAGATTTTCGTTTTTAGATACATCTATGACAACGAAGCGACGTGTAGAAGTTCGTTGCTCAGACAAAAAAACTTTTATAGTTTTCTATAATCTAGCCGCCGTTGACTGTCATTTGGTCTGCTCTATGTGTGCCGCTCGTTTATTTATTATAAAATGTAATGATCATTACGCATACCTACGACATCTAAACTTTCGGCGATATTTTAATTTCTCAGCTTTATAACAGTTATACAACATTATACAGTCCTTGGTATTTTGTCATCTCATAGCCAATGTTCCATGTTCATTCCTCACTATTTGATAATTCAAACAAGAATTTCAAACTTGGGATACATATATCCCATCAAAAAAGTATTAGGAGTGGATGTCTCGCTTGGTAAATATAGACATAGGAACCTTCTAAAGGACAACCACCCAATATGAAACTGTTGTACGTACATTCGTTGTAAGACATTCACACAAGATTTCATAAAATACTAGATAACAGGTAACAGAACCGTAAATAGCAATACTATTTGCAGGAAACATGTGCAAAGCTGTTGAGAATACCTTGTTGTGACCGCTACTTATTAAATGCAGTGTTGCCAGTTGCAGTATAGCTTTACTAAACCATAAACTACTGAAATGTCCCACCGCTATACAGTTTCTAAGCGAATTCTAAGAGTAATTTTTGAACATCAGCTGGGACACATATGTCCCTACAGGAACAACGCAGTTAATGTGATTTAGATATCATATAAATGAATTTTGAATTATTAAGATAAAAAAAAACGAAAACTGTTAATCATATTTCCAATTTAAAACAAAGTCTTGTCTCGTATGGATTTTGGAACTAATAAGAACAATAACGCAGAGTGCTTTCGTTAAAGTTAACGTTCAGTTTTTCAAGCAAACATTTAACTAATGATAACAATAATTATGGTCTTTGGGAATAAAATCAACTTATCAAAAGAAATTTGTCATTAGTGTTAATAGTAAATGAGATTTATTGTTTTAAAACAAAATATTTCTATAATTTTGGAACCAATGGTATGGTTGCTTATTATAAGGTTTCCATTAAAACCTCCAAAAGGCAAGTAATATCAGAAATAATTTTAGATCTATTAAGCATTAAAACAAGCCTTAGATTATTCGTAATAACGAAAAAATATGAAATGTTTTTTCCTTCAAATTGTTTTGGCTTAACAGTATTTTTAGTGTTTAGATCTAGTGAAAATTCTAAATATTTCAATTTCTAGCAACACTAGAGCAACAATTGATTCAAAAAATCAATCGATCATCATTTGAAAATTGTCATGCTAAAAGTTTCACCAAAGTCCTTCAGTTATACAAAAAAATTCAAGAATCGCTCAAGAACGTTTCAAAATTACAAAACGGGCATATGGGATCATCAGCTAGTCAAAATGAGGACAAGAAACATCTGTAGACCTTGCAGATACATCAGAGGGGCCTATCTCAAGGTCACCTCTATTCTTGCACCTCCGCAGGAGATGCGCGTGACGAAAATATCACTCACTGCGAGAGCGTAAACCTTGCCATCATCATGTGATTTAAAAATACCTCACCCGCCCGTAATACATATTTAATAACGTGTAGCGCGTCACTGAAAAACTATGCCTGTGTTTTTCGTTTTTCCTCGTGCGAAATGTCGTGGAAGCAAGGCCAAAGTCCAACCATTTATCACCGAAGGGAAAAAATTTCCAAAAAGAAGTGTTATTAATAGAAACATCGAAAGAAAATCGGAATTTCCGGCTATTTTCATGCCAGGATGGGGAAGTATTGATCGGGTCGTGTAACTAAGTAAAGGGGACCCACGTGGGTAATTCCACGTGGTGCTGAGGGAATATTATGTCCTTCTGTTTATGCGCCTATAGAACACTTAAGTGCAAACGGAACCCATCAAGACGGCGTTGAACGGAAACTGCCTGGAAAAAGAAGCTCGAACGTAAATTCTAATTGGGAAAGGTGGGAAATTCGTTATTTCAAGGATAAAAGACTTTGTTTCCATTTTTAAATTTCATAAATTGGTCCAGAAATACCCCTTTGAGATCACCTCCTAGGAGGATGAGTAAGTTTGAGAAATGATTTATCCCAACTACTATAAATTAAGATCTTGTATCATCCCAAGTCTGCGACGTAAAAAATGTGTCCTGAATGTGCCTTCTAATCCCTTCTACCAATCACAACCCTTGTCAATGCTCAATTTTGACCCTCAAAGTCCACCCCAAGGTGTCAAATAATTTAGCGCGTCCATTGTTGATGATTCTGTCTGCTAATTTAGCTCAATGTTAGTGGATGGAATTACTGATAAAAGGTTTTTGGGCGTAAATGTCCAAATTGTTGCGAATTAAAACAATTACAGTGTTAATGTCTAAAGCAATGAAAATATCAGAGTCGTTAACAATTGAAAGAGTTAAATTAATTGCAGCGTAAATATCTGAATGAATTACAATTGAAATAGTCCAAAACGTTTAGAGCGTACGTCTTTGATAACTGAAACCATGAAACAACGGCAATTCAAATGTTTATGGCGTTACCAAATAACACGAGCGTAATCGTTTAAGTTTTTAACAATTACAGTATAATTGCCTGAAGTGTAAAAAAATAAAAATAGCTTAAATATCGAAACCCCTAAAAATTGGAACAAATAGAACAATTGCGAATGTCCGAAGTGTTAACAAATGGAAAGCGTAAATGTCTGAAATGTTGACAACAAAAAGAACGGAACAATTGAGAGTCAATCATAGCGTCAATGTTCGAACGTCGACAATGGAAACAAATAAAACAATTGCATTGTAAATATCTGAAGAGATAACAAATGGGAGGAGCGTAAACGTCGGAATGCTTGCGGTTTGAAATTTTGAATCAAATAAAACAACTGCAGTGCAAATGATTAAATAAGGTAGGAGCGTAAATATCTCAATTGTTGACAATTGTGAACGTGACAGAATGATTTAAAATTGTTGAAAATTGCAGCGTAAATGACCGAATCGTTAGCAAAGTGAATAGAACAGAACAATTTAAAATCCTTTACAATTGAGCGTCAATTACAGCGTAAATGTTCCGACCGTTTACGAGTGAAACAAATTAAAAAAGCCTGTCGGGCGACCTCCACGGGACCTTCCTCGCATTTAATGAAATTTTTGAATATTTTAAAAATATTTTGTAAATGTTTTATTTTTTTTGTTTTTGAGATTTTATGAAAATTTAGAAACGGTTTGAACATTTTGTGAACGAGAAAATGTTTAAAATTTTTTTGTATTTTGAATAATAAGAAAATTGAAACATACAATTAAACACATGTGTGTGAATGACATTGAATGAATGTGCATGAAGGGTGGCATAAGCTTCAGGAGCGTAGCGGTCTAAAGGCCAAAGGCCCCACTACCTCCTATTACACAAGCGAAGAGCCTACCCGGAGTAAAAGTCCTCTACACCTTCGGGTATGAGGTGAAAGATAAAGAAGAAGAAGAAGAAGAAAATTGTAAAAAATATGAAAATTTCAAGTTTTTAAAATTTAGACAATTAAAAATTTTAAAATAAGCTAAAAATTTTGTAATTTCAAATTTTTTTTTAAAATGGAACAAAAATTTGAAAAAGTTTAGGAAATTCTTGAAAATTTTGAAAACTTTTTTAAAACTTGAAGTACTTTAGAAATTTTCAGAACTGATAATAATTGGGGTGGTAGGAAGATCGCTCTTGTGCAGATCGACTATTCGACATGCGTAGAATACAAATCTGAGCTTCTTTTCCGAGCGTGACTATATTGAAGGACAGCTTTTAAAGTAGTGATCTGGTTTTAGGAAAGCTAGAATTTTGTAATTACAAACAATGTTTAGCCACTAAAAGATGAAGATCGATTGTCCAATTTGGCAATTGCTCAATTAAACTGTTCGGGTAAACGACCAAAAGGAAACCTCCTATCAATGGGAGATTGTTCTTATTGTCATTTACATGTTCATACTAATTTTGAATTCAAAATTCGTAAAATCAAATAATCGGAAGTGGGGGTGACCGGGTGGAAGGTGGGTGGTGGGGGTACAAATCGCGCTGGCGCAAATCGGCTCTTTGATATGAGTAGAATACAAATCTGAGCTTCTTTTTATAGCGCGTTTATATTGAGGTAAAGCAATCCTTCCCACCCCCATATTTTTGGCAATTACTGAATTAAACTGTTTAGGTAAAGGACCAAAAGCAAACCTCCTATAGGAGGGGGAGATTGTTCCTATTGTCATTTACATGTTCATACTAATTTTGAATTCAAAATTCGTAAAAACAAATAATCGGTGGTGGAGGTGACCGGCCGGAAGGGGGGGGGGGCGTTAGAAAAATCGTGCTCGTTCAGATCGGCTCCTAGATATGCGTAGAATACAAATCTGAGCTTTTTTTTAAAACGCGTTTATGATCAAGTAAAGCACCCCTTCCCACCCCCTTATTTTTGGCAATTCCTCAATTAAACTGTTCAGGTAAACGACCAAAAGAAAACCCCATATAGGTCTTTTCTCAATGGGAGATTGTTCCTATTGTCATTTACATGTTCCTACTATGTTGTACTAATTATTAAGTCAAAATTTATAAAAACAAATAATCGGTAGTGGGAGTGACCGGGCAGGGATGTAGAAAAATCACGGTTGTGCAAATTGATTTTTCAATATTTGTAGAATACAATTCCGAGTTTTTTTTCAAGCGCGTCTACATTGAAGTAAAACACTCCTTCCCACCCTCTTATTTTTTGAAGTAGTACTCTGGCTTTATAATATCTGGAATTTTGTACTTACAAACAATGTTTCTCCACTGGAAGCTGAAACTTTATTTTTCAAAAGTATTTTTGGCAATTATCCAATTAAACTGTTCAGGTAAACGATCAAAAGGAATCACCCTATAGGTATTTTCTCAATGGGATCTTATTATCGTTTAACATGTTCATACTAGTCACCACCCCCTTTTTTTAGCGGACCGATCTCGTTTTGTTGTGGTTTAATTCCAGTGTGATCACCAATCTATTACACCTACATTGGGTTTTCTGCGTTAAGTCGTCTGGGCTGGAAAGTGTATACAGGGTGAATAAAAAGTAAGGAACATCGATGCTACAGCCTTAAATAATAACTTTACGAAAAAAAAGTGCCTAACAAAAGTTTCCTATCAAGTTTCTTGCCACAATTTGGCGTTATTCATTTTTTTTTCAATTGTCATATGTTTTAGCTATGACGTCATCGACATTTTTTTAAATGGATATATACAGAAACACACGATGAGCGAGGAAGGTAACAAATGCAGTCCAAAGCGTTACCAAATGAAAGGAAGTAAATGTTCGAATCTTTGACATTTGTAACACAGTATCGAACAAAACAGCAATTAAAAAATCGTTGACAACTGAGAATCAATTGCAGCGTAAATGTCAGAACGCTGACAATTAGAAGAAACTAAACTAAGAATAGGCGAAAATAAAAAATCATTGGAAACAAATAAACCAGTTGCATTGTAAGTGTTTGAAGAGTTAACAAATGAAAAGGACGTAAATTTCTATATCGTTGGCGATTGAAACCAATAAAACAATTGCGGTCCAATAATTTAAAGCGTCAACAAACGGAAGGGCGTAAATGTCTAAATTGTTGACAATATTAAACGAAACAACAATTGCGAATCGTTGACAATTGAGAGTACATTACAGCGTAAATGTCCCAATAGTTTAGAAATAAAACAATTGCGGTGTAAATGTCTAAGGCGTTAACAAATGAAAAGAGCCTAAATGTCCGAACTGTTGACATTTGACACAAATAAAATAATAGTAAATTTCTCAAGCATTAAAAGCGAAAAAACACAATAACTGAGAATCATTGACTACTAAAAGAACCAAAACAGTTACAGCGTAAATGTCCGAATTGTTGACAAGCGAAACAAATAAAATAATCAAACCGTAAACGTCCGAATTAAAACAAATTGAAACACTTTGAGTACAAATGTCCAATTGTTTGGCTATTAGAAAAAGCAAGAAAATCTTCCCGTGTATAAACCAAGAATCATTTGTTTTGTGCTACTATTATTAATTTATTATTCATGTGTTAATGTTCTTTGGGGATTTTATTTGGCAAAGTGAGTGCAAGAATACTGCCAAACAACTTTTCACTTTCAAAGAATATTCGATAAAACAGGAGGTCGTTTCATTAAATTAATTTTCCTCTGAAAGACGTTTCGGGTCTTTGACACAATAACAAACCCACGCCTCATCAGCACCAGCAAACAATAAACAATTTATAGAAATAAAAGTTTATTTGTTTTAATAACATCAGTTAAGCTTCCACTTGCTAAACATCAAAATGTTTTTAAAGTATATAAAAAAACTCGGACTGTGAAATGTAACTATTTGCAACACCTCCTTTGCTATTTATTATTGTTTTTAAAGTATTGAAAGTAATAAAAACTAGTTGAAATTTAAAATTCCAATTTTTTCAACTGCGCGAACGGTACGGACTGTACAATTTTTTTGCGTTAAACATTTTCTAATATTTACAAATTTATGCAAATTTGTCATTTAAATGTCTATAGAAGCCTCTGCTTCTTCAACGCGGATAGGCCAAGGATCGTACCCCAGAAATAAGAAAGATACGAACTGCAAAAATTGTTTCTTTGAGTGGGGCAGTATTTAAATTTTTTTTACGAATTGAGAGAAATTTTATGTCTCAATTTATTATTTTCTATTTTAATGTCTATGTAAGCTTATCCTGATTTAGTAAGGAAAGATCGAACCCTGAATACAAGAACGTTACGAACTATAATAATTTTCTGTTGGCTTAGGTATGTTTGGAATTTTTAACAAATTGGGAGAAATTTTAGATCTCAATTTATTATTTGCTATTTTAATGTCTATAAAAGAATAGCTTGCTTCAATAACGATAGGGCAAGGTGATCGAACCCCGAATCCGACAACGTTACGTACTGTAAGAAGTTTGCTTTGAGTTATTTCGAATTTATTTTACATATTGAGGAAAAATATATAGAGTGTTGTGAAATTTGCGGACACTAAGTGTGGGACGGTATTCTATGAAAAAAAAAACTGAATAGTAAGTTCCTCTACGATTTTTCAAATCAATCAATTGGAGTTGACGAATTATGAATGAAACAAGTAATAAAATAAATAGTCACGTGCTGGCCAATCGCGTGGCATTGACCACGCAAATATGAATTTTGTCGGACATTTTAAACATAATTTGTAATTTTTCTTCTCAATGACCATTTTGAACTATCTCTCGCTTTTTGAAATTTATCATGGATTTACTTCAGACTTGATTGAAAAACTTCAAAGTTAAATTTTGGTTTTTCTTCTATCATTTTCAGATTTTTCAAAATTTTAGTAACTTTAAATATATTGGTGGAGCCGAAAAATCGTAAAGGAAGTTTTTGTTCCGATTTTTTTTCGTAGAATACTGTTCGACAGTTCGTGACTGCAAAATTTCGGAACACCCTGTAGGATCTATTTATTATGTTTCCTTTGAATTTGTATAAAAGCCTACCCTAACTCACTAGGTATAGACCAAGGCGATCGAGCGCAGAATAAGACAACGGTAAGAATTGTAAAAAATATTACTCGATATATCGAAATTTGACTAACTATCGAATTATTCGAATAGCTATCATTTACAGATTTTTCAAAACTTTAGTAACTCCAAAAATATTGTTGTACTCGAAAAATCTAACGGAACTTTTTGTTCAGTTTTTTTTTCGTAGAATACTGTCCCACAGTTAATCTCCGTAAAATTTTGGAACACCCTGTAGGACCAATTTATTCTTTTTCCTTTGAATTTGTATAAAAACTTACACCCTAACTCACTAGGGATAGACTAAGGTGATCGAACTCCGAATACGAACACGTTAAGAAGTGTAAAAATATTATTTGATGTTTCGAAATTTGCATAACTACCGAATTATTCAAATAGTTATCGAAATATTCGAACAACCATCGAATTATTCTGGTAACAATTAAATTATTCGAATAAGAAGCGAGTCATAAAAATCGAATTATTCGATCAATTATCGAATTATTCGAATGCCGTTGTTTGTATAAATATCGAATTATTCGATAAATTAACTATTTAACAATCGATTTATTCAAATGCGAGAATGTTTTAATAATTACTAAATTCTGAGGTTCGTATTCACTGCGTTGATATTTAGTTACAGGTTTTTTATTATTCACAAATTTAAGACAAATGCAAAAAAGCTGTTAGAAGCAATAAAAACTATGCAAACTGTTTTTTTACAAGAAAGTTTGTTGTAAACCAAAAAAGACAATTAATAATTAATTCTTCCTCTGTTAAGTTGTACTGACACTGACGATAATATAATTAGTGATGGTCACTATCGAATGCAATAAATAAATGATTTCAACTATTGAACGAATTCATTCGAATAACTTGTTCGAAGGAACTTAACCGAGAATTTGAGAATATTGAAGACCGATGCGACGTGCAGGCGCTGACTATGCGACATAATAAATTATATCACATAACTTTATGTATATGAATTTACGATGCTTATACTTTCTAATAATTATAGAGTCCGTCGCACATGCCGGCGCTTTACAGCGATTAACAAGCGGGGGCTGTCATCACTCATTAGTTTTATACGTTTTGCATCAAAGTTTTTACTTTAGTTTAACTCACTTCTAAATTAGTAAATTTGCGAACTTCATTCGTTTCATTCGAATAGTTCGATTAATTCGTTAGTTCCCATCACTAGATATAATATGTATAATTGTAACATTCGCTTAGTAGGAAGTGATTTTTTTAAAGAAATTTGTATTCATTCTAATAAGAATATTTAAATAACTTTTATTCAAAGAAAAACTGCGTATTCGAATACGTTTTTATTCGACTTAAATGTTATTCGAAATTCGAATAATTATTTGATAATATCAATAAATTTACTCAAACAATTATTTATTTGATTATTCGAACTATTGTTATTTTAATATTTTCATTCAATATATCGAATTATTCGATATATTATTTGAATTATCGATACAAATGTATAGCGCTAGTTTCCGTAAGATCCCACAAAGGTGATCAAACTCCGGAAATGAGAACAGTACGACTAGAAAAGTTTTCCTTTGGGTTGGGCAGTATTTCGATCTTGAGAGGAAGTTTAGGTATCCATTTGTTATTTTCGATTTAAATGCCTGTGAATGGTGAAAACCAGTCCCCTTAAGTGAGGGTGATCGAACTTCGAATAGGAAAATTGTAAGAAATGTGAAAAATGTGTTTTGTTTTAGCTGTTTTAAATTTTTTGCGGGTTAAGAAAAATTTTACATTTTGATTTATTAATTTCCAGTTCAACTGTATTAAAGACTATCATGTTTTGGTTAAGGTGATCGACCTAGCATACGAGAACGTTACGAATGGTAAAATTTTTCCCTTGAAAAAATGTCTATGAAGTGTTCAAGTGTTTCAATCATAACGGGCTAAGGTGATCAAATTCCAAAAACCAGAACGGGATGAACTGTAAATAGTTTTTTCAGATTATTTCGAATTTTTCACTAATTGAGAGACATTTTAAATCTGAAATTATTCTTTTCCATTTGAACAAGACTATCTTGTTTCCGTAAAGATATTCCAAAGTGTTCGAACTTTAAATACGAGAAGGTACAAATTGTAAAAATTTTTCTTTGGGTTAGGCAGTATTTTGAAATTTTAAGAAATTAAGAGAAATTTTAAACCATAATTTATTTTCCATTTTAATATCGAAGCAAAACTATCCTGTTTCCGTAAGAACATGCTAAAGTGATCAAACTCCGGATAGAAGAATGGTGAAATGTAAAAGTTTTGGTTTGGGCGAGGCAGTATTTTGGAATTTTTACATATTGGAGAAATTTTGAAATATAATTTACTATTTTTCATTTTCAATTGAATGTTGAGGCAAGACTGTCCTGTTTCAGTAAGAACACGCTAAGGTGATCGAGCTTCGAATACAAGAACGGTACGAAATGTAAAAATGTTCCTTTTTGTTAGGCAATATTTTAAATATTTACGGATTGTGGAAAATTTTAAATCATAATTTATTATTTTCCATTTGAATTTCGAAGTAAAACTGTTCTGTTTCCGTAAGAACACGCTAAGAGGATTCAACTTCGGATACAAAAACGGTACGAAATGTAAAAATTTTCATTTGGGTTAGAAGTATGTTGAAATTTTGTAGATTGGGGTAAATTTTTGGTCATAATTTATTAATATTTATTTGAATGCCGAAGCAAGACTGTCCTGTTTCCATAAGAACACGCTAAGGTGATCGAACTCCGGATGCAAGAACACGTAAAAATTTTCCTTTGGATTAGGCAATATTTTTAAATTTTTACATATTGGGGAAAATTTTAAATCATAATTTGTTATTTTTCATTTGAATGTCGAAGCAACGCTGTTCTGTGATTCGGTTTACGTAAGAACACGCTACGGAGATCCAACTCCAGCTATAAAAACGGTACGAAATGTAAAAATTTGCATTTGGTTAGGCAGTATTTTGAAATTTTACAGATTGGAAAAAATTTTAGGTCATAATTTATTAATATCCAATTGAATGTCAAAGCAAGACTGTTCTATTTCCCTAGAAGAACACGCTAAGGGGATCCAACTCCGTAAAACGGAACGAAATGTAAAAAACTGCATTTGGGTTAGGCAGTATTCTGAAATTTTTACATATTAGGGGACATTTTAAGTTATAATATGTTATTTTCAATTTGAACCTCTAAGCACCCTGTTCGCGTAAGGACTCGCCAAGATGATCGAGCTTCGAATACAAGAACGGTACGAAATGTAAAAATATTCCTTTCTGTTAGGCAGTATTTTAAAATATTTACGGATTGGGGAAAGTTTGAAATCATAATTTATTATTTTCCATTTGAATTTCGAAGTAAAACTGTTCTGTTTCCGTAAGAACACGCTAAGAGGATTCAACTTCGGATACAAAAACGGTACGAAATGTAAAAATTTTCATTTGGGTTAGAAGTATGTTGAAATTTTGTAGATTGGGGTAAATTTTTGGTCATAATTTATTAATATTTATTTGAATGCCGAAGCAAGACTGTCCTGTTTCCATAAGAACACGCTAAGATGATCGAACTCCGGATGCAAGAACAACACGAAATGTAAAAATTTTCCTTTGGGTTAGGCAATATTTTTAAATTTTTACATATTGGGGAAAATTTTTAATCATAATTTGTTCTTTTTCATTTGAATGTCAAAGCAATGCTGTTCTGTAATTTTGTTTCCGTAAGAACACGCTACGGAGATCCAACTCCGCATACAAAAAGTGCACAAAATATAAAAAATTTTTATTTGGGTTAGGCAGTATTTTGAAATTTTTACATATTGGAGAAAATTTTAAATCATAATATATTATTTTCTACTTAAACGTAGAAGCAAGACTATTCTGTTTTCGTAAAAACACGCTAAGGGGATCCAACTTCGGATACGAAAACAGTACGAAATGTAAACATTTTCATTTGGGTTAAGCAGTATTTTGAAGTTTTTGCAGATTGGGGTAAATTTTGGATCATAATTTATTAACATCCAGTTGCGCGTTGAAGCAAGACTGTCCTGATCCCACAAGAACACGCTAACTCCGGATACAAGTACGATATGCAACATAAAAATTGTCCTTTAGGTTAGGCAGTATTTGGAAATTTTTACATATTGGGGAAAATTTTAAGTCTTAATTTATTATTTTCCATTTTGAATGTCGAAGCAAGACTGTCCTGTTTCCGTAAGAACCAAAAGGTGATCGAACTTCGAATACAAAAACGGTATGAAATGTAAAAATTTCATTTCGGTTAGGCAGTCTTTTGAAAATTTTTACATATTGGAGACAATTTTAAATCATAATATATTATTTTCTATTTGAATGTCGAAGCAAGACTGTTCTGTTTTCGTAAGAACACGCTAAGGGGATCCAGCTTCGGATACAAAAACAGTACGAAATGTAAAAATTTTCATTTGGGTTAGGCAGTATTTTGAAGTTTTTACAGATTGGGGTAAATTTTGGATCATAATTTATTAACATCCAGTTGCACGTTGAAGCAAGACTGTCCTGTTTCCATAAGAACACGCTAACTCCGGATACAAGCACGATATGCAACGTAAAAATTTTCCTTTAGGTTAGGCTATATTTTGAAATTTTTACATATTGGGGAAAATTTTAAGTCATAATTTAGTATTTTCCATTTTGAATGTCGAAGCAAGACTGTCCTGTTTCCGTAAGAACCAAAAGGTGATCGAACTTCGAATACAAAAACGGTATGAAATGTAAAAATTTCATTTCGGTTAGGCAGTCTTTTGAAAATTTTTACATATTGGAGACAATTTTAAATCATAATATATTATTTTCTATTTGAATGTCGAAGCAAGACTGTTCTGTTTTCGTAAGAACACGCTAAGGGGATCCAGCTTCGGATACAAAAACAGTACGAAATGTAAAAATTTTCATTTGGGTTAGGCAGTATTTTGAAGTTTTTACAGATTGGGGTAAATTTTGGATCATAATTTATTAACATCCAGTTGCACGTTGAAGCAAGACTGTCCTGTTTCCATAAGAACACGCTAACTCCGGATACAAGCACGATATGCAACGTAAAAATTTTCCTTTAGGTTAGGCTATATTTTGAAATTTTTACATATTGGGGAAAATTTTAAGTCATAATTTAGTATTTTCCATTTTGAATGTCGAAGCAAGACTGTCCTGTTTCCGTAAGAACCAAAAGGTGATCGAACTTCGAATACAAAAACGGTATGAAATGTAAAAATTTCATTTCGGTTAGGCAGTCTTTTGAAAATTTTTACATATTGGAGACAATTTTAAATCATAATGTATTATTTTCTATTTGAATGTCGAAGCAAGACTGTTCTGTTTTCGTAAGAACACGCTAAGGGGATCCAGCTTCGGATACAAAAACAGTACGAAATGTAAAAATTTTCATTTGGGTTAGGCAGTATTTTGAAATATTTACAGATTGAGGAAATTTTATGTCATAATTTATTAATATTTTGAATTGATTGTGTGGTAGGCACATGGTGAAACATTATTAATAAATACTTAACTATTAAAAAATTAATAGATTATTAATAAAATAAAACTCTTGGTAATTGTTTCACAATTGGTTGGTATTTATTTTCTCGACTTAAGTTTCAACCTTCACGGTCATCGTCAGGAGTTACAAATCAAACTAATGCTAAAACTTAAAGATGTACAATACTACCCTACCCATTTCCGGAATTTTGCGTCGCCTCCTTGATTCTAAGTGTTAACACATGTGTTTTTATGCTTTGTATATTGTAGGTCAAGGAGCGGTGAATTGCCTAAATCGGTGTGGTCGTTAACTATATTTTATTATTATTTATTGCTTTTTTAATTTCTAAATTTTCCAATTTATTTAAACATTTGCCCTTGTTTTCTACGTGTAAATTTTTTTGTATCTGTGTGTTTGAAAAAATGATTGTTTGTAATACAATGTTGCGAAATGCCCGTTGATTTATGATTGTATTGAATTGATCTAATGTGTTCTTTAATTCTTGTATTAAAACTGCGGCCTGTTTGTCCTATATATATTGCATCACAATTAGAACAGTCTATTTGATAGATACCATTTTTTGAATATTTTTCTATTGTGTCTTTATTGCTTACTAGATGTTTATGGAGTTTGTTCGGATTGTGTATAGCTACGTTAATATTTAATTTTTTGAGCCTATTAGAAACTTTATAGCTAACTCTACCTATATAATTGATTTTTGACCATATTGTTTTTTCAATTGTTGTCTTTTGTCCGCTCTACAAAAGATGTTTTACATTTTCTTTTTGTTTTTTCTTTAAAATATTGTCTACAAATTGCTCCGTGTATTCGTTTTGTAGGGCTATAAATTTAATTGTGCTAAGTTCTTTTTTGAAATTTTCGGTAGACAGTGGGATATGAATGGCTCTGTGTATCATACTATTAAAAGCTGCTTCGTTAATTTTGATTGGTTGTTTAGAATTTGAATGTATGACCATGTCTGCACTTGTGGGTTTTCTGAAAATATTGTACTCTAAATTGTTCCCTACTGTTTTTATGCTTAGATCTAAACAGTTTAGGGTATTGTTCTTTTCGGTTTCTATTGTGAATTTAATATTATTATGAATTTTATTAATGTTATCTAAAAATTGTTGTATTTGTCTGTCTGTACCTAACCACAAGCAAAAAATATCATCTACATATCTAATCCAGATTTTGACATTGTTACTAAAATTGTTGTTTGAATTGAAAGCTTTTTCTTCAAAATTAGCCATAAAAATTTCTGCTAGTAGTGGTGAAAGTGGGGATCCCATCGGTAGTCCCTCCTCTTGCTTGTAAATTTGGTTGTTAAATTGAAAAGAATTTTGTTCTAAGCAGGTTGCGAGCATGGGTCTGAGTTCTAATTTTTCAATATTCGTCAAATTACTATTGTTTATTTTATTGAACGTTATTTCTTTTGCTTCTTTTATTGGAATTGATGTGAAAAGGTTGCTAACATCAAATAAGATTAATTTTGCATTAGTGGGTATCTGAAAATTTTTTAGTTTGCCTATTAATTCTAAAGAAATTTTTACCGAATACTTTGAAAAACAGTTTATGTGTATAGGTAATATTCTATTGATTTCTTTACACAGCTTATAAGTGGGTGCGTTAATGTATGAAACAACTGGTCTAATTGGTTTTTCTTTTTTATGTAATTTTAAAAGTCCATATAAAAGTGGTGGGTGTGGGTTCATAATTCTGAACTTAAATTCATTTCCTTTTGGTACGAGATTATTGCAAAATTTTAGAGTTTCATTAACTGTGTTATGGTATTTAGTAGTGGGGTCTTTGTCTAAATTTAAAAAACTCTTGTTAAAATGTATCTACTTTGTCTACGTATTTATCTTTTTTCATGATTGTAACTGTATTACCTTCGTCCGCTTTGGAAACAATTAAGTCATTTATTTTAAGTTTCTTTTTTACCCCCTGAAGTGTTTTTTTGTGAGAATTGTTATTAATTTTTATGTTTTTTTTTGTTTCGATTGTGATTGTAGGTCTTTCTTGATGATATCTGCACAAATACCAACCAATTGTGAAACAATTACCAAGAGTTTTATTTTATTAATAAACTATTAATTTTTTAATAGTTAAATATTTATTCATAATTTATTATTTTCCATTTGAAACTCCAATTAAAACTGTCCGGTTCTTGCAAGAACACGCCAAGGTGATCGAACTCCGAATAGAAAAACGGTACGAATTGTAAAAATTTTCCGTTGGGTTACGCAGTATTCCGAATTTTTTACGAATTGCGAAAACTTTTAAGTCTTAATTTATTATTTGTGATTTGATGGGCTGTGAAAGCTTGCCTTTGTGTAATGATAGGCCAAGGCGCTCGAACTCAAATTGCAAGAATGGTATGAATTGTAATTATTTAAATATTTTTATCAAAAAAAAAAAACACTTTCTCGTTTCGGCAGGGAAGGCCAGGGGAATCGAACTCCTGATGCTAGAACGTTACAGATCATAGAAGTGTTCTTTTTGTATTTTAGATTTTTAATTGTTTCTAGTTTATTCTGATTTATATAAATTTAAAAAAGATAGCTTTTCGATTTCAGTGGACAAAAATCCAGGAATGCTTGCACGATACGTATTATTATGAAAATTACTATTACTTTTTTTTTCATTTTTGAAAATTACCATAATTTTCCTGCAATGTTTACACATTATTTCATATTATTCTAAAAAAAATCAACCAACATTTCAATACAACACAATAATTAGCGGCCAGGGGAGTCGAAGCTCAAGTTCGCGGACGCTACGTACTGCAAAGTTTAAAACGCTTTTTTTACACGAAACAGCTCGAATATTTAATAAATGTCTAACAGTCGACCGAAACTTATCGACAAAAGTGTTTTATTATTAAACAATTGTTTTATCTCGATTAAGTACCTGTAAATTTTCAGCTTTAGATGGGTGAAATTAAAAAAAAAATCAAATTTTGCTATTCAGGTGACATTAATAGGGCAAGTGTGTGACGTAACAAGGAAACAAGAATGACCTAAAAGTGTCAATCTCATTCTCCCCTTTCAGCCCTTCTAAAGCTCCATCCTTTGACATTAGGGGCGCTTTGGAAGGCAATATAAAGCAATCGCAGCAAGCAGCAAGGAGGGCGAACTGCTGAACTGCATGAAAATCACGTGTGATCCGTATAGGATGAATAGTGTATGTAGAGTCGCAATAAAGGCCGTAAGGGTGGTGCAATATGACAGTGTAACAGAGAATAGTAGTACAAGAGAGAAGGCACTGCAGAGCTTGGCCGTTCGCCAATAAGATCCTTCTGCAGAGCCACATTTTCCTGGCGAATATAAACAATTTTAAATTATGTCTTGTAAATCTTTATAGCGGGCGGGACGTGTTTTGATTCAAACCAGTAAGCACCGCCGACGGAAATAAATAGCCCTGCGTCGAAAAAATGTTTCTAAACGAAAATTGCGCTGGTAATGTTGAAGAGTTTGGGCTACCGTGTTTAAAAATAGGATAGCGGGATGTGCGAATATCAAAACAAGACTTGTCTTGGTTATAATTAGCATTTCATGTATCATCGACTACTTTTGACAGTTATTACATCGAGTTAATGGACGCCATCCATCATAAAAAGAGAGAAAGATGGGAGCGTTTTGAATGAAATTTTTTGCTCGCTTGGATTCAGCTGGAAATTCTCCTAATGACCTTCATTTTTTTGGCAATTTTAATTCAAATTTTTCACTAAATAAAATTTGATTTAATGAACTTAATTTTACGATGATTTAACCCCTAATTTCTGATTTGGATTATGAGGAAAATGTAGCTAAAAAAGGGATGATCATTTGAAGAAAATCTAATAAAATTTCGAAACAAATCTTAACCTGTTTTATGGAGTTTTATGTTGTTTCTTGCGTAGAGGAGTGGGAAGGACAAAAATATGACCCGCCCATTGAATACCTCGGATAAGAATGAAAGGGGGAGCAGAAGAATAATTAAATCCAAAATCTGCAAACTTCTACTTCGGCTTCATGAAGATTTTTCTCAAAAAAATGAGAAACAGTTGTGTGAATAAAATGTCGTAGGACGTAACAAGAAGTTTGCTTCCTGGCGGAATATTTTTCTAAGGGTTTGAATATTGAATATAAATCCTTACATGCGAGGAAGTCTCGAAAATTTAAATTATTGTTTTGTACAGATCAAATGTTTCCCAAAGGACGGTAAGATTAAGATGTGAAGATAGCATTTTAAATGAATGGGGGAGGAGGTAAATTGTTTTCCAATGGAAAGGGGTGCAACACGTGAAGATTTTAGGGAGAAATTTTAAAAGCATACTGTTTTTCCCAAAAAGGAAGAGGCCAGAAACTGAAAATAAAATCTTAAGGGTAAGGAAGTGGCATGAAAATGAGAAATTCGCTTCATCTTAAGTTCCTGCACAGGAGGGGGCAAAGTACATAATGTAAAGATGGAATGCTAAGGAGTAAAGAAGGGGTGAATCCGACTGAGATATTTGCTTTATGAAGGTATAATTAAAAAGAGGGGTAGATTGAGAAAAACAAGACATTTGCTTCATGACAGTATATTTTGTTGCTGAAGAGAAAGGAATAATATGTGAAAATAAAAGCTTAGGAAGTAAAGGGAGATGGAGAGGCAAATGAGTTATTTGGGCTTGTAGAATGTAAAGAGTTTACTCATTTTTTGGCAATATTCGCAAGTAGAATCTTAATGGTATGTGGCATGAAAATCAGAAATTTGCTTCATGCGGGTACAAAATGTAAAGATATAATGGTAAGGGTAAGTTGAGACCGGTACAGAATTGAGAAAATTGTTTAACGAAGGTAAACTGTTTTTTAAAGAAGGTAGGGTAGGAGATATGTGAAGATATAATCTTAAAGGGTAAAAGAAAGCGGACATGCAAATAATAAATTTGCTTATAAATAAATAGGGAAACTTGCTTCCTAAAAGTAAAATTTTCCTAGGAGTAAAAAACAAGGGAAGGGACAATATGTGAAGACCTAATCTTAAGGCGTCCGGAGAGACTAGAGAGGCACAAAAATGAGAAATATCTTTATTTTTCCCAAAAGAGAAATGGGGAGTAAATGAAGATAACATTTTAAGGAGTAATAAAAAAGCACATGTAAATAAGAAGCTTGCTTCATGAAGGTATGATTGAATAAGGTGGTACAACTGCGCAAGATAGTGTCTCTATGGGTAAGCCGAAGTGGGCAAAAACTAAGACTTTTTTTTTCATGGAGGTTCATTTTTTAAAGGAAGGGAAAAACAGAGTGAATATAGAATCTTTAGGGGTAAGAAGAAGGGGACATGAAAATGAGAAATGTGTTTCATAAAAACAAATTTTTTCTTATGAAAAATCGGGGAATGAAGGGAATAAGACAAGGAAACTTAAAAATAAGAAATTTGCTTCATGAAGGCATATTTTTTCCTATAAAAGGGGGGAGGTGGCAAATGTAAGGACAGATTTTTAAAGATATACGAAATGAGAGGCACAACAGTGAGACATTGAAAATTTAAACAAAATGTCAAGAGTTTTTTCGGCCTGTACGTTTTAGTTTGATTTTTCCTGATTTATCTGAAACGGAAGAGAATTTTCTAACTCTTCTAAGGAGAATACCAAAAAAAAAATTGAATAGCTAGGTTGGGGTTAAATACAGACTTTTAGTAGGAAAAACCATTGAATCGAGAAACCTGAATTTTAAAGGAAAATTTTTTCCCTAGTTATCGTTTTTCATTGTTTTTCCTTTTTTTGCATTTTTATTAATTTGTAAGTAAATCTAATGCCGGTTGTAACTAAATTTTTCTACTGAAAAAATTGGAAAAGCTAAAATTAGAGAAAAGTTAGAAAATACACAAATATTTAAAGTCTTAATGATTCCCTGCAGAAAAGAAATATAAATACAAGTTTTTATTTTGAAATTGTAAACATATAAATTTTTTTATGGAGGTGTTAAACTTGTATTTAAAATTTTAATTGCTTCACAGTTGCGGATACGAATTTTTAAATTTTGCTCAAACAAAAGAAAAAAATCAAAAAATTGCATTATAAAAAATAACTGATGTAATCATTCAAACGAGTAGCGCAATAACTCACGCCGAAATGTTAAAATGGACAAAAAAATTTCAAAAATACACAGAAAAAAAGTTGTTCAGTACATTTTAGAATTTAAATTGATAAGAAGTTTGAATGTTATTAAAACACATAAATAATCGTTCATCATAATGCGGGAAATTCAAATTATTGATTAAAAAAAAGTTGATCAGAATTACACAAAATACTCACATAATGAATTTTAGGTTCACTATTTCTTTGTACAGTTTTATTTCAAAAATTTCTGTGGCAGTTCGAGATGACGTTTGGTGGTTGATGATTTTATTAAATACATTTTTCTAAGTTCAACTCTTTTTTACTTGATATTGAATCAAAAAACCTAATTTTTCATCCAAGGGTTAATCAAAACAGTTTTATACAAACAGAGCTCATCAAACTTTAACTGCGCAGTAACTTTTGATAATAAAATTTGATCGCTGAAAGAACTATAAAAATAAACTCCAACTCGAACTAGCCAGAAAAACTGTTTTAAAAAAATATAGCTGTTATCACTCTTAATTAAGCTATTTTCGTTGTTTTAATATTAACGAAATTGATTTGGACGCAGCAGGCATTCATGTTATGCCTTAATATTTTAATGGTAGCACCAGGACATGTTTGATTTTGAATTATTCATGATTAGCAGTGGAAGCAGAACTGAAACAGCATTGCAGGCACGTAAATTATAGCTAGAAATTTCAGGGGTAACAGGCAAGTTATCGTAAAGTTATAGTTGCGGAAATAGACATTTATGAACTTTCTGAATTATTAATTCTGAATATTTAAAGAATAATTTTAGAAAAAATATTTTTTACTACTCACTTTATAGAATTATTTTAATGAAAAAAAGTTTTAAAATTCCTAGGGTCATTCTTTTTCATTTTTTTTGGATATAATGTTTTAATTAAAGAGTAAATATTTTAATTTAGAAAAACTATTTCTGCCCAACTAAAATAGTAAATAAATGGTTTACCCACTAATTTATATAATTCAGGAATAAAACTGAAATAAATTTCAGGTGATATCAAACAGAACTAAAATATTTAGACAGGCCTGCAATAATAAACCCAAACGGATTTTTCCTGAATTCTTGGACTTACCAGCGATGAATTTCTTAAAAGATTTCAGTCTAAATTTACGAGGTTGTTGGAAAAATAAAAAAAAGGCCGGAATAACCTTGCAAAGGTACGGAGAGAAATGAAAGTGGTTAGATGAGACGCAAGCGGCCAAGAGCGTCTCGACGATCCATCCTCCTTTTGAAACCTGCGATATTTATGTTTACGAGATCTTTGTGTACGGTAAAAAGAGCGAAGCGTGCAACATATCAGTTCGTTGAGAAATTTCGTCAGTTTCAGGACTGAAAATAGCAACGAGATGGTGAAAAATTAATAAGAAATGTATGAGATCGGCAAGAGATGCGCGAGGAGCACATCTGCAGGACGTCGAGAACGATTTTCTAAGGGGGGGACACCTAGGAAAATAAGGGTGGTTTTTCACGCTCTCGACGCATATGCGTGTATCTGCCGAGGGGGGCTCCAGCATCCGGTGATGCTAGGTGAGATGCGGGAGTGGTCCTACCTGGCACCATCGGGGGGCCGCGGGTCCTGCCTCGGCTTGAGGACAGGGGTCAGCCCCCATTTCTCCACGAGCTCGAAGCGGGAAATGTTGGCGGATCACGAGAGGGGAGCCGCACCTCCCCCCTCGGGCCCCATGCCGGACGAATAGGGCCTACACTCGCACTCCGCCGCGATCATACACAGACTGCGCCCGGCGGGGCACTTGCTCGTTCGGCGCCGTCGCCGTCCCGACGCCCGCACCAGGATTACCAACTGCAACCCATAACCACACTGCCCCGCTAAACTACAGTTTCATTCCTGTCAAACGATACAGCATTCCTCCTGATCCCTTTCTATTGGGGAGCTGTACTACCTCATGTTGTCTCGTTAAACATGTCGTTTTGGGAAAAATCGGATCATTATGTTTTAACAGGCGTTTTAGTAAAACCCTAGATTGCAGTTGAAAACCCTGTTATGCTTTACATGTTTAACGTATCCCCAATAATTCACAGCAGTAGTTAAAAAGTGATGAAACTGAAGTGATTGCTCTGTTATAAATTTTCACCAAAATAATACAGTTTGCACGTTAAAAAATCCCCACTCTGAAGACAGTGGTTTAGCATAATTTCCAGTTGTGGTAGTCTACCCTCTAGGGTCGGTGATAAGCTCTCTAGCAGCAAAATAGAACGACAATGCATTACCAAAATAAAAAAAGCAAACACGTTAGTTTAACAGTGTTTCCTTAAAACCCTATCTGGCCTCCTGATCTTTCTGTAAATATAATTATAGGGCGAATATACTAACCAAGTTCGGTTATAAAAATCCAGATACCAATTTGGTCAAATTACTGGATTATTCAATTTTAAATTTATTTAATTGAAAATGAGTCCCCTGGATCGTTCCTGACTTAATTATAGACACGCTCCTGACCTTAATTATAAAGAGATAATTAGTGGCCAACTGTAACTGTAACTATTTCAGTACAAATAAAATCCTATAATAATGTAAAAAATATTTATTTAATATATTTTTCTGCGGACATTTAAGTACGCCACAGGCTTTACTAGAAATTTAATTTAAAAAAAAAAGATCTTTGAGTAAGAAAGAGTGCGAGCCTTAAAAATGATTGACCAAAAATTATCAAACAACTTTTAAAATATTAGTCAAAAAACCACTAAGATACTTTTCCGCTAAATATTTTTTATGCACGCCTCTGGCTTTGCTATAAATTTTTATTAGGAGGGAAAAGTTGCTGGCAAAAGAAATATTAAAATTTGTTCACGTAAAATTATAAATCAAAATTTGAAAAAAAAAGTCTAAAAAATAAACCACTTGAAACACCAAACCTTTTTAAGGTGCGCCCCTGGAAAATTGTTATACATTTAATTGGAATGGATCGATCAGATCATTGATTAGTGGTGATTTGATATAGTTTTAATTGCAAGAGCTAATTAAGAAAGAAAATGTGTCTTACAGTACTTTTCCAAAAATTATAAGAAAAATTTAGGTACACCACTGGCGACTTTGATAAACATTTACTTGGTATAGAAAAAATTGGCTTAAAACTTTTTTATAAAAAAATGTATAACAGTAAAGCGCAATAAAACAAATTAAAGATATAAGTTCAGAATAGCTTTCGTTTTAATTTTATATACACCGCGCCCCTGACCATTCGATTGGTGGAACCCTATATAAGCGTTAAATAAAAAAAAATCAAAGCTTGTTTCCATACATTTTTAGTAATTAAAAAAAATTTTTTAATTAGAATTTTGTAAAATGTACGCCACTGGTTTACAGTTTTACTTTAAGCAGAAGATAAAATACAGATCAAAATCTTGAAATTGTTTGTTTGTATATTTCCACCATAAAATTCTTTTCCTGAAAATCTTAGCTATGAATGAGTTTTTAAACCCTTTTGTACGCACGTCTCTGTATATTTACTAACTCGAATGAAAGGAATTTTGTAGTGCGCCCTTGAGCTGTTCCATTAATAATTTTGCCCAAAGACGAGGAAAATTAATGACCAAAGAAAAGTAGTTTTTAGTGCCGGTTTGATGAATTTTTAGATAAGAATGTTAAATATGTAATTAATTTTAATAAATTTTACTAGACACTTAACCCCTCTTACACATTTTTCTGGTACTCATTCCTTTAGACAGGGGAGAAACAAAATATGAGTATATATACGATTAAGGAATATGTTTGTAAGTTGCTTTAAAGAGAAAATTTGTTTTTAATGCTCACAACTCAAATTGAAATTCTATCTACCCCAACACCCTTTTTGTCTACCTCACTGTTATTGTGCTAAAATTTAATTTCATGAAAAATAGCGCTGACATGTTATTTACGGGGTTTTAGAAAAAAATATACTAAAATTTAGTTGTTAAAATTTTTTGCTTCAAAAATTAATATTTGTGTGACCCCCTTTCTGTACACGCCACTGATTCTCTAACCAATTCTAGCGTATGCTAAAAAGACCCAATTTTAAAACCTAAACTGTTTACCTGCTTGACGTATATATATTTAAAAGACTTAATATACATTAAAAACCTTAATAAAAATTAAATTAATTCTAAACTACTTGAACTCGCAACATTTTTCGAATTATTCAATAAACTATGCATAGGTAACAAACATAGACACGCATCTATTAATAAAACGGAAAAAAAGTTTTTGGAAGTTATATAAACTAAGCGAACTATCTGTAGGTCAAGTGGACTAAAATAGAGCAGAATAATAGTGGAACCAGCGCTTCTAAAACAATCATATGCAAATGAAAGCTTAAAGGACAACAGAACTAAAATGGAGATAATCGTAGAATATAAAAATAGCAGAAATAAAACAAAATGTTGCAATAAATATGTAAACATTTCTAAAATAGTTTAAATATAAATAAATAGTAGAGAAATAACAATGGGATGGAAGAGCTACCTACAGCAGAGTTGTTTCTTCAAGTTAACAGAACGATAGTAAATAAATGAATAAATCAAATATATCTTTATTTAAAAAATTTCTAAAAGGTCTAAAACTTAAAACAATAAAAATTGAAATTAATTGTACTCAAAATTAACAAAAAATAGTACAAATAAACAAAGTAATTTTACACATAAACAACAAGTTCTACGTTAGTTCAAATACACTTAGACCAAATATATCAAACAGAAGGTAGGAAAAATGTTATACAATACATCAGCAAAAAATTTATAATTTTATTAAACAATTTATTTAAACAGCGCTAAGTTTTCACTCGAGGGACAAAAAATAACTTAGGTTTACCAATTTTAACATAAGCATCAATATGTAAAACAAAAAAACAAGCACCAAACATTCCTTAATGAATTAATTTTCTAAAAATATCCGCATCGTTTAATATTTCCACCTTGCAACATAATAAAAATTATAAATACAAATTTATCCCAGTCATAAATCCCATTTGTAGCAGGAAATAGAAGAAAAATAGTGATAAACAAACGGCTGTGGAATTTTCTAGTAAATTTGTCGCAATATGTTGGCAGCCGTGAATAGCAGCGTCTGGTGGGGGGAGAGTCCTGCTAGTAATCATCGATTAGGAGAGGAGAGACTGAAGCTGCAGGAACGATCAATAGCCAACTCCCGCACTGCAACAGCTGATCGCAGGATGGCCACCGCAGAAGCGCAGTGCTGCCAACCGTTTATGACTCTGCGTACCGGATTATTAACACCGGAGCTTTTAATTTTCTTTCCAAAATCTTAACGTTCAAAAATTTTAATCCTACACAATTTAAATTAAAACCATCAAACTATTTGGTTTCTGTAATTTTCAGGGCTTCCCCTAAAATAACACAAATGTTTTAATAACCTCCAATTAAAATGGAAAATTTGAAAAGTTTTTTAATTAGAAAATTTTGTTGTCAAAAATATGGAAAATTCCATGCAATTTCGCAGAATCAGCGCAAATGTTAACCACATACGCGGTACACGTGTTTCTGAATATCTGCAACGTATTTATTTTAGTCAAACTTGACGTGACTTGACTGATTACATTCGTGTGTGAACACACCCTAACTTCAACCTCCTACGATATAGATTCGAAGAGTATGTATTTTGGGTACACTGATACAAATATCACGGTGACAACATAGAAAATGGTCATTTAATTTGATGAGTTTTCTCGTTTCAAACGGGAAACTTTTCCAAATTAATTTTCAAAGTTATTAAAACTAAGAAATTAACCGATCTTGGTTTGATTTCATATTTTAATTAATCAACGGTAATTACATGTGTATGTTGCCACAATTTTTCCATGCTTGGTTTTGATTTTCCAATTTTTTCAAATTTGAGTTTTCGCTTAGCGTAAGTCAAAAACAGAAATTCTCTCTTTTAACTGCAGTGAAAGAAAAAAAATAATTACGTAAATCTGCAGTTGCAAGGTTTCGTTCCGCAAGGACTTAAGATTTAGTAACTAGTTCAAGAAAAACTAAAAATAAAAGTTTTCCATTAGCAACAGAAAAACAACGGATTTCCTATTATCTATTAGAACAAAACAACTTTATTAGCATCAAATTTGATTTGCGTGTTCGGTGAAATTCCTCTCTAATCGACAGTGAAAATAGTTTGGCGGTGAAAACACAAATCTGAAAACGCGACGGAATTATAAATCATTTTCATAATAGATTTCCAATGGTTTTCAGAAAATTAAAAAACTTTAAAATTATTTAAATATAATTGGTGATTATTCAACAATTCCATAAAAACATAGTTTTTGGAACGCAGAAATTGCATATGGAATAATATAATCAGAGCTGGTTTAAAATAAATTCACACACAATTTTGTTTAAATAGAATTTGCATTTTTTGGGAACCCCAGAAAAAGTTTTTTCTCATTAACAGTTCAGGTTCATGATTCAGTCTCCAATAAATTTTCCCTTAATTAAGTTTTCATAGCCAGTTTAAAAGTAAGTCCCTATTTATAGGGGCCCAAAAAAATCCAAAAGAAAATTTGCTAGGAGAGCTACTTTATTTCATCTAGACTTCAGGTCCGGACTCAAAAATAAGTTTGATTTGTATTTAACTTCCATAACCAATTTGAAATTAATTCACAGCATTTGAAGGCCTCTTCGGAAGCTTTAAAATTGGTTTCAAGAAGAGAGAGCCCGCGAGAAATGTGATTCGTTCTAGATTTCAGGTCCGAATTTAAAAATATTGTTTTTATGTTTAAGCTTTCATAACAAGTTTACATTTAAATCACATTTAATGGAGGCTTGTAAATGACGTTAGGGGGGATCTCCAAAAATGTTCCTAAAAATGTTTACTTTTGATGACCCCAAGATAAATGTGCTTTCATGGAGTCTTCAGATCCGGACTCAAAAACATGTTTTTAAATTGATTTGCATTTCAGGAAATTCTAAAAATTGCCTAAAGAAATTTGATCTTTAAGAGCGTCCGGTTAAATTTTATCCGATCACGTTTGCTATTCAGAGGGCTATAAGATAAATTTCCTTTCCATCACGACCTCAGATCCGGACTTAAACAAATTTTCTTATAAGTATTTGAGCTGTCTACAAACAGTTTGAAATTACATCCATAGGAATCCTGGAAATAGCAAGAACAAAAATTGGATTGTCATAAAATACTTATTTTTCTCAAGACAGGCCCGGATTCAATTTTTTTTTATTATGTAGATTTAACAAAAATTATACATAAATTTTTTTAAACGTGAGATACTAAATCCAATTTAAATACAATATTTTCCTATATTTGAGCTTTTCATGAACCCCCAGTACCAACTTTGTCTTATCCGAACTTCAGGTCCGGACTTTTTTTTATATTTAGCTTCCAGAACCAGTTTAAATTGTAAAAGTGAAGATGGCGGAAATATTTTTCAAAGTTGTCCGATTGTCATAAAAATTGGCCTTCGAGGCAGCGAGTGTTAAAGGCAGTTAATTATAAATCCACTCTCTAAAGTATAGAATCAAGATGACCAATCCAATACGGCGGAAGTATTTCGTAACGTTATCCTAAACGCATACAAATGGGTATTCAGTGGCGGCTCTAGACTATTTGCCGCCGTAGGCAATGCTATATAAAACCGCCCTCTTCATAATCCTTAGCAAGAATAGGCTTTTACAGAAAAGTCCCTGTGTCTGACTGCATAAATAATTATATTCATAAATTTTACCAAGTAACAAAAAAAATCAAAAAAAATCTAAGAAACCAACGAACAACGTAGCGGCAACGCTTTCGGCCTTTTCTGTTTCAGTTAGAAGAAAAATGCAGGTACTATAGTTTACGGCTGTGAAATATTTCTACTGGCAACACTGCATTCCATGTACGCATTTAGATAGAGCGACTCAATAACAGCGCCGGCAAAAATAGTGCTATCAATAATAGCGCCCAGTAAAAATAGAGCCCGGCCAAAATGTAGCTTGCAAAAATAGCGCCTAAAAAATGTCGCCGCTTTAAATAGCGACCATCAATAACTCCTGCCAAAATAGCGCCTATAAATAATATTGCCTGCAAAAATAACGCCGGTCAAAAATGTTGCCGAAAAAATAGCGTCTTCAAAAATGATGTCAGCAAAAATAGCGCTGGTCATAAATAACGCCGGCAAAAATAAAGCCGTCGAAAATAGTGCTGTCAAAAACGTAGTTAGCAAAAACAGCGCTTACAAAAATGTCGCCGGCAATAATTGCTACGGTCAAAAATGTGGCTTGCAAAAACAGCGCCGGTCAAAAATTCGCCGGCAAAAATAGCGACGATCAAAAACGTCGCCAGCAAAAATAACACTGGTCAAAAATAACGCCGGCAAAAATAATGCCGTCAAAAATAGTGCTGTCAAAAACGTAGCCGGTCAAAAAACAGCACTTACAAAAATGTCGCCGGCAAAAATTGCTCTGGTCAAAAATGTCGCCAGCAAAAATAGCTTTGGACAAATATGACAACGGGAAAAATAATGTCGTCAAACACGTCGCCAGCAAAAACAGCGCTTACAAAAATGTCGCCGGCAATAATTGCTATAGTCAAAAATGTCGCTTGTTAAATAGCGCCGTTCAAAAATGTCGCCGGCAAAAATAGCGTCGTCAAAAACGTCGTCAGCAAAAATAACGCTGGTCAGAAATAACGCCGGCAAAAATAATGCCGTCAAAAATAGTGCTGTCAAAAACGTAGCCGGCCAAGAACAGCGCTTACAAAAATGTCGCCGGCAAGAATTGCTCTGGTCAAAAATGTCGCCAGCAAAAATAGCTTTGGTCAAAAATGACGACGGGAAAAATAATGTCGCCAAACACGTCGCCAGCAAAAACAGCGCTGGTCAAAAATAACGCCGGCAAAAACAAAGCCGTCAAAACGTAGCCGGTAAAAACTTCGATTAACAAACGTCGTCTGCAAAAAGTACTCCGGTCAAAAATGTCGCCGGCAGAAACAGCGTCGTTAAAAATGTCGATACCAAAAATAGCGTCTGCAAAAATAGCCCCCATCAATAATGTTGCCGGTAAAAAATGTCGCCGGCAAATGCAGCACCGTCAAAAATAGCGCCGGCAAAAATAGTCTCACAATGGACGCCATGAAAAACATCGCCATACAAATACTTTGTATTTTGGTGAAAGTTTGATTTAAAGATTGCAAAAATTAAATCAAACTTACTTACTACAAAGTATTTAGACGGCGACGTTTCTTAAGGCATTAAGTTAGAGGCCATATTTTTCCGGCGACGTTTTTGACCTGCGCTATCTTTATAGCGACATTATTGATAAGCGCTATTTTTGCAGCGACATTATTGACGGCGCTAATTCTGCCTGCCACATATTCGACCGGCGCTATTTTGTCCAGCGACATATTTGACCGACGCTATTTTTGCCGGCGTCATTTTTGACCGGTGTTATTTTTGACTGCGACATTATTGATAGACGCTATTTTTGCAGCGACATTATTGACGGCACTAATTCTGCCTGCCACATATTCGACCGGCGCTGTTTTTCCAACAATATTTTTGCCCCGCGATAGTTTTGACGAAGCTATTTTTGCCCGCGACAGTTTTGACGGAGCTATGTTTGCCGCCGTAAATTTTGACCGATGCTGTTTTTGCCGGCGACATTATTTCTTGGCCACATTTTTTATAGCCGCTATTTTAAACGGCGACTTTTTTGACCGGCGCTATTTTTGTAGGCGGGATTTTTGCCTGGTGCTATTTTTACTAAGCGTTATTTTTGATTGCGCTAATATTGAGCCGCTATTATTAGCGTTACCGACAACTTTAGCGTACCCACAAGAACGGCGCTGCGCAGGCGCGAGTTAGACGGCATAGATAGAATACGAAACAAAATTCCGAAATTCAACGGGTGTCTTTCTTGTTTTCTCATATCTTTTCATATGCTTTGATTAGTTTTTTTTAATATTTATATTATTTTTATTTTATTTTCAACCGGTTTTGCGTCCCTGAAATTTTTCCGCCCTAGGCGGCTGCCTGCTCGCCTACTGCCTGAAGCCGCCATTGTGAGTATTTAAGAGGTTTTGGCGCTGCTAATTACAGATCAAAAATCTAAATTAAAGAAGTCAAGATGGCGGATTTTATAAAGTTATCCGATTCTCATAAAAATTGGTATTCCATGGCGTATTCATTCTGCTTTGAATAAGTTATTAAGCAATATAATCGTAAAAGTTGAAACTACAAGAAATCTAAAACTAAGATAGGTACGAGATAATAATAATTACATATATCAAGTTTTAATGTAACTCAGTCACGCCCCTTAACGTTATTATGGCGGTCCTGCAACGTAACTCGAACATGACAACCGTTTTTGTTTTCTGTAAAATCATACAATTGAAAATTATAAGTTTCACACATAACTTTATGTTTGAGTTTTCACAATTTTAATAGTTCCTACGAGTAATTCACATTTTAGAGATCATACAAACTGATCTAAAGAAATATGGGCGCCCGCAAGATTTTTGCTAGAGGGGGTCAAAAACTTTGCCGCAGAAAAAAGTTTTTGGGTATAACAATATTAAAAAATACCGGCCGTAATTGCAATTTATGTTAATTTTTTTTCATGATTTGTTAAATGAGGAAGAAGTAAAAATAAAGAAAGAGAAAATCAATTATTACGTTCTTTTTTATAAGTACATTTTAAATCACAATATTTTTCAAAAAACTAAATATCCAGGGGGGGGGGGGGTACTGCCCGGGCTTGCCACACTTGCGGGCGCCCATGTAAAGAAAGTTTGATTTTTAGCAGACCTTCTGTTAAGATTTAGTGTCGTCGAGACCTTAGATCCGAAGTCAAAAACATTTTTCTTTATGGTTGAGCTTTCACAACCAGTTTCAAATTAATTTATATAAACGCAAATTCTAGAAATGGATAAAAAAATTTACTTTTTTGGGGCGCACAGGTCAAATCTCATTTCATTAGGGTTGCTGTTCAGAGGACTCTAAGACAAATTTGTTTTTTATCGAAAGATCGGATCCGGACTGAAATAAATTTTCTTATACAGGGTGTGTATAAATTGGTGAAGGAAAAAAAATACCAAAATGTTGGACAATGCTTCCTCTGTCCTCGGGAACCATTTTAAAGGAACGTCCATTTGACAACATTGGATCCACACACCACAGGTGTTTTGTTATAATGCACGGTAACTAAGGAGCATTGAACGTAAAATCCATTGTTAGTGAACGAATATTGTCTTACAATGCTGCCATATGTATTTTTTACAATAATAAGTTAACGAAGAAATGTTTAAAACACGCTTTTGGGGCTAAAACACAACATCTATGAAAAAATATTTATTACAATGCTTATTTCTTCTAATTTGCAGCTCTTTCTGTCAACAGATAATGAATGAAAACACTTATTAAAAGACTTTATTTTCAAACTTTGAAGATCCCGTGCATACTCAGGAAGCATGGTACAATATTTTGGTATTAAAATTTTCGACTCAGAATTTTATGACGTGTAGTTCTTTCGCCAATTTATACACACCCTGTATATATTCAAATTTTCAATCTAGCCATTTGAGTTTGTTCGTTCGCATCCACGAAGCTTTAAAAACAGTGCAAAGATAGTTATCTTTTCAGAGGTTTTTTGGACCAAATTTCTTATAGCGACTTCAGGTCGGAACTTAAATATTCTTTTATGATAATAGAAATTTCACAAAAATTAAAAACTGAAATTAAATGAGATTTTTCCAAACCCAAGCTTCCAAACCCAACTTACGCCTCATAAACGGACTAAAGAAAATTTGCTTTTAAGGGGTCTCCATAACAAATTTGCTCTCGTAGAAATTCGAAACTTCCGGTCCGAGCTAAAATAATTATTTTGAGATGCCACAATAAATTTGAACTTAATTCACATTCCGGGAAGCCTTAAAAATAGATTTGTAAAGGTCTCAAGGATAAAATTGCTTTTATCAACACCTGAGGTGCCAACTGAAAAAATATTTTGTTTCTGTATAGGGTGTCCCGCATTGTTCTTGGGATCAATTGAGTCGAAGAGGTCCAATTAACATGCGGCCGGAAATGCACCCTTCTTGAGCTACCACTAGGGGAGCAGATGTGCTCGACGTATCTTTTAACTTAGTTAGTTTATACACTTGAGATGTTCTAACTTTTTACTTCAAATTTTATTGTTCATACAGTAATATACAAAAAAAAATGTTTTAATCATCATCGAATGGTTTTCCAGATAACTCAATTTTCGTGAAAAAAGAATTGCGTATAATAAAAAATCCTAGGGGTATACTACGAGGGCAATCTTTCTTACACTACTGGGGAAATCTTATGGTAATCAAGGTAATCTGAGTAAATCTAGAGGTAATTTGAAGGCGATCGGGGGTAATCTAGAGGTAATCTGAGGCAATCATTCTACGATACCACATGCTCGCCGTTGGAAACAAACATATAAAAAATTAGACCTATTAAACTCGCAATCGGGGATAATCTAGAGGTAATCTGAAGCAATCATTCTACGACACTACATGCTCACTCATGATACACGTTGGAAATACACAAACATAAAAAATCAGACCCTTTAAACTCGCTGCAGTCTGTTATCTAAGGTAATCTAGAGGTAATCCGAGGCAACCATTAGATGAAACTACATGCTCGCCAGTGGCACACGTTGGAAATACAAAAATATAAAAATCAGACGCTTTGAACTCGCTGCAGTCTGTGATACGAAGTAATCTGGAGGTAATCTGAGGCAATCATTCTACGATACCACATGCTCGCCGTTGGAAACAAACATATAAAAAATTAGACCTATTAAACTCGCAATCGGGGATAATCTAGAGGTAATCTGAAGCAATCATTCTACGACACTACATGCTCACTCATGATACACGTTGGAAATACACAAACATAAAAAATCAGACCCTTTAAACTCGCTGCAGTCTGTTATCTAAGGTAATCTAGAGGTAATCCGAGGCAACCATTAGATGACACTACATGCTCGCCGGTGGCACACGTTGGAAATACAAAAATATAAAAATCAGACGCTTTGAACTCGCTGCAGTCTGTGATACGAAGTAATCTGGAGGTAATCTGAGGCAATCATTCTACGATACCACGTGCTCGCCGTTAGAAACACAATCATATAAAAAATCAGACCTATTAAATTCGCAATCGGGGATAATCTAGAGGTAATCTGAAGCAATCATTCCACGACACTACATGGTCACTCATGGCACACGTTGGAAATACACAAACATAAAAAATCAGACCCTTTAAACTCGCTGCAGTCTGTTATCTAAGGTAATCTAGAGGTAATCCGAGGCAACCATTAGACGACACCACATGCTCGCTTGTGGCACACGTTGGAAATACAAAAATATAAAAAAATCAGACCCTTTAAAGTCGCAGCTTGCAATCTGGAGTTAATCTAAAGGTAATAGAAGGCAATCATTCGACGACACCACATGCTCGCTCGTGGCGCACGTTGGAAATTCAAAAAAATAAAAATCAGACTCATTGAACTCGCTGCAGTCTGTGATACGAAGTAATCGAGAGGTAATCTGAGGCAATCATTCCACGACACCACATGCTCGCTCGTGGCACATGTTTCAAATAAAAAAATATAAAAATCAAACCCTTTTAACTTGCTGCAGCCTGCGATCCGGAGTAATCTAGAAGTAATCTGAAGCAATTAATCGACGACACCACATGCTCGCTTGTGGCACACGTTATAAATACAATAATATAAAAAATCAGACACTTTAAACTCGCTGCAGTCTGCAATCTAAGGTAATCTAGGGATAATCTGAGGCAATCGTTCTATGACACTAGATGCTCGCTCGTAGCGCACGTTGCCCAAGGAAAAATATAAAAAGGCAGACCCTTTAAACTTGCTGCAGTCTGTGATACGAAGTAATCTAGAGGTAATCTGAGGCAATCATTCCACGACACCACATGCTCGCTCGTTGTACACGTTGCAAATAAAAAAATATAAAAATCAAACCCTTTAAACTTGCTGCAGCCTGCGATTCGGAGTAATCTAGAGGTAATCTGAGGCAATCAACCGACGACACCACATGCGCGCTTGTGGCACACGTTAGAAGTACAAAAATTTAAAAAATCAGACACTATAAACTCGCTGCAGTCTGCAATCTGAGGTAATCTAGGGATAATTTGAGGCAATCGTTCTACACTACACTAGATGCTTGCTGCGCACGTTGCTAAAAGAAAAATATAAAAAGTCTGACCCTTTAAACTCGCTGCAATCTGGGATACGGCGTATTCTAGACATCACATGCTTGCTCGTGGCACACATTGGAAACATAGAGATATAAAAGATCAAACCCTTTAAACTCGCTGCAGTCTGCAATCGGGGATAATCTAGAGGCAATCTGAGGCAATTATTCCATGACACTACATGCTCGCTCGTGGAAATACAAAAATATGAAAAATCAATCCTTTAAAACTCGCTGCAGCCGGCAATCCGGAGTAATTTAGAGGTAATCTAACGCAATCATTCGACGACACCATATGCTCCCTCGTGGCACACGTTGGAAATGCAACAATATAACAAATCAGACCCTTTAAACTCGCTGCAGTCTGAATGATGCAAGCCGGCTTCGATGCTCCTAATTATAATGTGTGTCTCGTCGCATCGATTGTGCCAAGAACTGTGCAAAATAATATACTAGCTGAATGCCTGGACTATGCGCTACGATTTCTTTGATAAATGATTTAAAAAAAAATTGTTAGCAAATTTCATAAATGAGTAGCAATAAATACATTTAAATATTAACAGTATACAGCAATTTTTGACAATTACTCTATGCAAGCTTTTAAAATCAAGTGCCGCATCCGCTGTCCACTCACCATGAGCATTAAATACCAGCACGCCGGTATTTACACCCTCATGAGGTCAGCTTATGTGACTTTTGCATAAACATCGGCGCCGACCGCTCCGTTTGCGTGATTCCCCTCGAAGATAGTTGTCGTAATGACAGCAGCTGATTATGTTCCAATAATACGGGATTCGGATTTAATATATGTATAGTGAAGGGATTGATATTGGGCTAAAAACAAATTTTGTACGAGGGCGTTTCCAAGAAAACTGGGCTACTGTATAATTTTTTAAATAAATTTTTTATAGTTTTTTTTGAATGCATTTTTAATTTTTAACAACAAATACTTTTCTCATTTAAAAAATATATGAAGACCTAGAAAGCTTGAATCTAGTTATGAAAAACAGTTTGAATAAAATCCAAGAAAATTAACTACGATAAATGCAATAATTTAAAGATGTAACATTTTCCCGGCGGTTTATTTGCTGTAAAAAGGGCTAAAAAAAAGAATGTAAGATGTCAAGACAGTAACTCTGCCTCAAGTGATGTGATCAACGATAATCTGAGGTAATCGAGGGGTAATCTGAGGTAATCTAGGGCAATTCGGGGTAATCTGAGATTATCAAGCAATTCGGAGTAATCAAAGAAATCTAAGCCATATGTGGGAGTTTATGGTAATTTTTAGGTAGGCTAACGCCATTTTGACTCGTGGTTTAACCCTCAAAAAAATCCGAAACGAATGTGAATTGATTTTTTTAAGCCTGAAAACGGAATGTCACAGAAGGCCTTAAGTCAAACCCAGTGTTTTTACTAAATTTTGTAGCTCCAAAATTGCAGCTGCTGTGATTTTTTTAAAATATGTAATTTTAAGCAGTATTACTCGAAAGGAAAGATTGAAATGAAATTTTAGAATTTGAGATTTTAAGGGGATTCACGTTTTGAACCTCTAGGAACTGAAAAGGGAGTTAAAAAAATTTGTGTCAGTAAGTGGGTGGTTAAAAAAATTCATCAACTAAATAAGTTAAAATAAATTCCGAAATCGCAAGCTGTAGTTAGACATGTTTTCTTAGTAGCATTTTTTCTAAAAGGGAATTTTTTAAAGCTGGCAACGGAATCTAATAGACGACCTTAGGGCAAACTCAACGATTTTTCCTGAACATTCTAGCTTTATAATTGCGGCCGCTAAGATTATTTTATAATTTTGACTTGAATGGTTTATTATACTCAAAAACGAGTTGATCAATTGGGATCAAATTTGGTATTGTACCCGAACATTCCTGGTGAGTCGATTTTTCAAAAAGATTGATCTACTTGGCATCCGTTGTATTTAAATATATTTCATAAAAGTATTGTGTATTATTGTACGGAGAATAAGATCTTGAAGATAAAAATTAAAAAATCTCGAGTGTGTAGCAAACCCCTAAACTACGCCGCTGGTTATTAGAAGTATATGAAAACAAGTGTCATTGTATACAAGTACAAGTAAAGTATACTTACAAAATTTGAAACAAATATCTCAATTTATGGCGGAGATGCTAATTAATATGTAATATGCCTCCACCGTCTTTACAGAGCTGTATCTCTAAAAGGGTGCGTTTCCGCACTTTATTGTATGTTAATTGGCCATATCCGACTCAAATTGAACCCAAACATACGTCCTTGATCTATGGACATTCTATTGCGTCTTTGAGGTGGAACTAACTCACATTTCGGGAACCCCAAAAGTAATCTAAAGATGCGCTTTTCAGGGGTACCCAGGACAAAGTTACTTACATTGAGCGTTCAGGTTCGTATTCAGATAAATATTTCTATATTAAGTAATAACAAGTTAAATGTTAATTCACATCCATGTGCGTCCCATAATGTGATTGTCAGGGATTTTCAAGATAAAGTCGCTTCATATCGAGCTTGTGGTACGGCCCCAAATAATGTTTCTCTATGATAAGGCTCACATAAAATATTCAAATAGAAATTTTTTACCATGCTTCCACAACAAATAAGAAATTAAATCACAGTGAGGGGCGGGTTTAGGGGAGGCTAGACGGCCGTAACCACTACACGAGATAAATCACTAAAATATTTCAGTACGTCTGCAATTATATGTGTTAAATATTTAACGACGCAGAAATACCCAAATTCTCGGATTATACAGCAATAGAGGCAAAAATGTTAATATCTTTTGTAAGGTAAATTCTTTGAAACAGTTTTTCTAAACACATCCCAAGTTTTCAGGGTTGCCCTATATACCTAACACATGTTTGAATTCTTCCTAAGTTCAGAATGCAGTGACAATGTTTATTTATATCACATTTTGCAACCTTGTAACACACCAAAAAAACAGGGTATATTATGGGCCGTTGTACCTCTCCTCTCACATGTCACATACGGCATGTCCGTAATAGATAAAGGCCGTTAAAGGTAGGAAGGAGGTTGCTGTAATAAGTAATTGTTACATCTGTTTCCTAAAGGCGGACGGACGATTCTGTTTCGTTCTTGGTTGAGTTTGCGTTTGTGAATGTAAATTATTTTTTAAAATATTGATAGTTTGATATTAAGACTATGTTATTATGAACTACATTTGTCAGATGCTCTTAAAACGCATTTAACTTGGCCACGCCTCCTTTGAGTTTTTTTTCTTTAAAAACTATTGCCGCTTTTTAAGTAGTGATGGTAATAATCGAATGATTTTCATAATCGAATGATTCATTCGGATGTTTCTATGCGGTAACAAGTAGTAAAAACGCTCTCCGTTTGATTCTCGAATGCTCCTATGAAGGAATTTGCGTTCTAATCGTCTTTCCTCTTGCCGCTCCTTAAAACAGCGCAAACCTTCAGCTTTGAATAGTATTTTTATTAATTTCATTACATTTCATCGCTAATTCCAGCCTGTGATCCGCGAAAGTAAATACATTTTTCTGTTTTATAAATCAATTATTGTTTTAAAATGACAGCAGAGACAAAAGCAATATCCACTTATTAGTTATTATATAAATCGATTTTAATTTTTTTTTTGTAAATTGTACCAGTTGCTTTTATCAATAGTATTGCAACATTGTTCTAAATGCTAATAAATTTCTTTATTTATTATTTATACTTTTTAGAGAAATATTCTAATACGACCCTGCGCTGAAATTACCACGAGAAACATAACAGAGCGGTTGAAACTGATGTGTTTGCTATTCCTAATATTAGTAATACCCAAATGTCAAAACATTCTTATCTGGTTGTGCTTGCGCAGCGAAACACGCCTTTATGCAATCGTATTCCGGAAGTTCTGTCTCCGTTAGTGTATTCGCATCATAATACCACGACTAGTGGTATTATGGTCATCATGTCATGGATTTGCATTGGGCATTTCCAGTTGCTTACTGTAAGGGGTATCACTTCAACGCCTGATTTTTTAAAATTTTTAAAATGGCAAAATCGTTCGAATGATGTTTGTAACCTCTTGAGACATTTTGAAATGGTTCGATTATTTTTTTCGAAATATCCCATCAATATTTTTAAGAATTCCCAGGACTTCAAAGTTTGGATTAAAAGATAATTTTTTAAACTTCTACAATGAGTTTTATATTGATTAACATCTATAGAAACGCCAAAAACGGCCTAAAGAAAAATACAACAAGAGCTTCCAGGGAAAATTTCCACTAATCAAGAATTCAGGTCCGCATTAAGATAAGTTCTATTTCGGTTTTCCTATATTTGAGTTTTCTACAATGTCCATTTGAACTGAAAAAGTCTAAAGAAGATTTAGTCAGGGATCCACACGAAAATTTATTTACGTCAAGATTTCAGGTCCGGATATTTTAACTAAATGTTTTTATATGTGGTCTTACATAAAGATTAAAAATCGATTTGAATTTTTACTTTTATTTTTTCGCGTTTTAGCCACAAAGAGCCATAACCAATTCAAAATTTAATCGCGAAATTAAAACCCCTAAAATAGCCTAAGAAACTCAGCTCTTCAGGTTCCAGAATAATAGTTTTGTAACGGAGACCACAGGACCGCAGTTAAAAATAAATTCTTGTATATTAGAGCTTGTACAACTAGTTTGAAAATGGCTTAAGGAAATTTTGCTGACTATGGGGTGCTCAGCACAATTTCTTTTATCAAGAATACAGGCCCGGACTTAAATATTGATTGTTGTTTGACCATGTGTTCAAAAAAAACCTGAAGTGTTTACTTATCGTATTTGCAAAAGTGCAAATGTTATCCATACATATATAAAAGCTCAAAGGGTGTTTTCTCCGGTTCCTCCAGCGGCTACCGCTTGACCAATTTGGACCATTTTTTTTTTCAATGAAAGGTCTCTATCCTCGGATGGAACATGAAACATTTTTATATTTTTATTCTACGTCGATTTTTCGATAGTAATTGTTTTAATTTATAATATATATGAAAGTCTGCTAAACGCGCTTTATTTGAGGCGACATCTACACCAACGTCGCGTCTCCCTTATGGAACTAATGCATCACGTGACTTATCATTTAGCCGGTTCTGCAACGCTCAGTCTGTCAGTGCATTGTGCGCTGGGGTAACACTAGTAATTATAACGTTGAAATCTAATTTCTGTTATAATTTTAAGAAAAAAAAATATATAGGCAACCCTTATTACAGCTGTCAGTTCGTGACCTCAGCAATAATGATGCTGGCTTAGTTATCATGCTCGCATCACAACTTGTACAACTATACAAAGATTTTTGTAAAATCTTTTTTATTTCAAGTAATGGGGAATTTACATTTTCTACAGTAACCAACCAAATCATAATCATTTGTCAGCGAAAAAACTTAGGGGTGGACCTGTAGCCTCACTAAATATAAAATGTTCGCTTCTATAAAACTACAATGTTTAAGAAAAATACGTACGTTTTTGGGAAATATTATATTGAAAATTACAAATAATTGGAATTTACATTTTGTACAGTAGCCCCACTAAGTACAAAAACATCTAAATTTTGATTTTACTAGTCATGATGAGCAATTCTATGTGAGAAAATTTTTTATCGAACCCTTTAATAAAGGGGTTCCCATTGTCGATTTTCAAAAATTTATAGAAAGTGGCGTTTTCTATAAATTTCTGCTTTCTGAAGTTATAACGTTTACTAAAAAATCATACTGTAGCCAATCTTCGGTTCTAGCAGCTTACAAAGTGTTTTAGAAAAATTGTGTAGACAGTTATTGAAAAAAATGTTTTTAACAATTTTCAAAATTTTGGCAAAACGCCTTTGTGATCGTTTTTAAATGTTCGAAACTAATTTTGTTTTATTGTATTCTATCCACAAAGAACTCTTTAACAGGTTGTAGTTGATCCCCATCAGACAACTACTTTTTGAGTAAATAGGCGTTAAAATCGAGATTTTCAAAAAATCATAGAGGCCGCCATTTTAAAGGTAGCAAGTTCGGTAAAAAAATTTCGATTTGCCTTACGTTTTTCTCTCAGATCCTGTGCTCAAATGTCCAGAATATAGTTTTGAAAATAAACAGTACCAAAAAATCATGTTTAACTTCTGTTTCCGGTTTCGGATTTTGTTGAACAGCTTAACTAGAACTTCAATTTTCGATATACCTCTTCATTTAAAATTTTATCAAAATCGGTCCAGTACTTTTCGACTTTAGAACCGTCACACACCCATTCACACACCCACTCACCCACCCACCCACAGACAGACATTTTTAAAAACTACCTTTTTTGCGTTCCTTGAGCTCCAAAACGTGTATTTCCGTTTAAATCTAGAATTTGAAAATAGCAAGAAATCAATGCTGTCCTATACGTAGGTATGGTAAAGTAATAGTATGAAATGTATTGATTTTCATGAGAACCTCATAAGCGCGGCGGTCAAAAAAATTTTAGGGGCCGCCAGAACAAACTCTAATCGAGATTTTAGGTTCGAACTCAAAAATATTTTTTTAATGTTTAGAGCTTCCATAACAAGTTTAAAATTTAACGACATTCATTAAAGTTAGGAATGCACCGAGTATTCGGTGGGCCGAATAATTGGCCGAATATTCGGCCGTTGTTCGAAGCTTGCCGAATATTCGGATAAGCTGAATAGTTGTTAGAGTCAGCTGAATACTCGTCGAGTATTCGGCAAATATTCAGTATTTTGTGTACTGCATGAAAACAATAGCAATTGTTTAAAAATTTTGATGGTATAACTAAAATATAAACACCTCCAAACAAAGTTATAATTTTGGTAGCCAAATGGGACGCTATCTGCTTATGTAAATCAATTAACCCATTAATTTGTTACACCAAGTATTCGCCACGGCCGAATAACTGGCTGGAGTTAGGTAATATTCGGCCGAATAGTTTACTTAATATTTAATACTTGGCCAAATATTGACCGAATAATTAGCCTAATATTCGGCACTCGGTCGTATATTTCGTTGAATAGTTTTCCAAATACTCGCCGAATAGTTAGCCGAATATTCGGTATTAAGCTGTAAGGGACTGGCCGAAAATTCGATATTCGGCCAGTGGCAAAATTCACTATTCGTTACATCCATACATATATAAAAGCTCAAAGGGTATTTTTCTCCGGTTCCTCAAGCGGCTACCGCTTCACCAATTTGGACCATTTTTTTTTTCAATGAAAGGTCTCTATCCTCAGATGGAACATGAAACATTTTTATATTTTTATTCTACGTCGATTTTTCAATAATAATTATTGTAATTTATAATATATATGAAAGTCTGCTAGACGCGCTTCACTTGAGGCGACATCTACACTAACGCCGCGTCTCATTATTGGAACTAATGCATCACGTGACTTGGCATTTCGCCGGGTCAGTCAACCCTGAGTCTGCCGTCGAATTTCGGCGGGGAAACACTAGTTTCTTATTAAAACCTGAACTATAACATTCAAAAATCCCCAAAAATGGCGCAAGTTTGTTTTTCACGGAACCCACAGATTAATTTGTTTTCGTGGTGGCTTCAGATTCGGATTCAAAAATAATTTTATGTTATGTTCGAGCTTCTATACAAGTAAACCAATTTGAAATTAATCCACATGCATTCTCCAAAACTTACATTTAGAAGTCTTAAAAATACCCCCCCCCCCCCCCCCCCAGTTTGTTTGTTGCGTGTAAGGGGGGGGTCGAATTAAAAAATACTTTTAATATTTAATTTCACAACTAAATTTGAAATTGAATCACGTCTTTGAGAGATTCTAAAAACGCCGTTACAGCGAGTCCTGATAGTGCCTACTACTTTTCGGTGGAGGGGAAGGGGGAATTTCCAAGAGAAAATTTACTGTAATGATGAATCAAGTCCGGACTCAAAACAAGTTTCTTTTATAATTAAGTTTCCACAATCAGTTCGCATTTAATCCACACCTACGGAAAGCAGAAATTTTTGTTTTTCAGGGCGCCTCAAGATGAATTTTAAAATTTAGCTTCTACAAATAATTTGAAATTAAGTCACATCTCTGGGAGGACTGAGAACGACGATCGGTGGATTTTACAAAATCAATACAAAAAAAGTTTGTTCATGGTTGCCCCAGAATCAATACTAGTGATGGGTATAATCGATTAATTTTTATATTCGAATGATTGCCATTCGAACGCCTATAATTATTGAATGATTTATTCGCCGTGCTGATTTCCTTTTGCAATATCAGTGTGTTTCATTGGCGTTCGTGCACTTATTTTGAGCAGCTATTGTAATTTATAAATCAAACATGTTTTTCTACAATAATATTCTTAAATAAATCCTATTATTTACTTTTGCTTTATTAAATGTTTTTACAGAGTTTTTCAAATTTGTGACGCGCCAAATTCATTTTTTTATAAAAACATGTTTTCTGTGCCCTAATTTGTACGTGCAACGCCAATAGTAATTGTCACAACTGTCAGATTTAGTTTCCTGAAGCAGGGTAGCCACTTCTGTACAATCGGTTGCTTATGTTATGTGGTCACGTGGTTTTCACTTGATTTTATCAATGGTAAAACTGTATTATTATAAATAATAACAAATTTTTTTTACATTTCCATTTTTAAATTATTTATACTTTTTAGAGCAATATCAAAATTTTTAATTATGACAATCCGTTGAAATGACCACGAGAAACAAAACAGTGTAGTGAAAACTGATCATTGCTATTCCTAATAAATAGTAATGTAAAATTTTCAAGACAAAAGATTCTTATCTCAATGTGATTGCGCGTGAAATACGCGGCAAAGCCGTGTTTATGCAATCGCATTCCATAAATTCGGTCTGTATTTGTGTATTCGCGTCATAATACCACCACTGGTGGTAATCATGTTACTGCATTGGGCTTTGCAGTTGCCTACTGTAAGGGGGTATTGTTTCAACGCCCGCTTTCGAAATGAACAAACCCGAAAACTATAAAATCTTAAAATCATTCAAATGTTTTTTTGTAATCTTTCGAAATATCTCGAGATATTCCGATAATCGAATATTTCGAATATTTTGATTCGAAATAACTCATCGCTCATAAATACGTTGTTTTAGATATTCAGTAATGTGTTTTATTTTTAACTTGCACAATGGGTTTAAAAGTTCTGAAGAAAATTTGTTTTTAAGGGCCCACAACCGATTAAAAAAATTCTCATCGAGCAGCCCAGGTTTTGTCAACCTAAATCGACACCCCCACATAAAATAACAACCAATTTATTTCATTTTTTGAATTCCATTTCAAAAAAGCTCAATTATTAATAAGTATTTTCTAAGGAGCACGTGGTTATGAAGACCCAGGTGCACGTGCTCAATCAAAAGTCGGAGACCGCGAGGTCTCATCGACCGACCGATCGATGCAGTCACTGCTCCCTGAATTATTTAACAGCCTACGCGTAATGGGAATTACCGTACTGTCTGCTGTGTCTGCCATTTTTCTGTTGTCCACCCAACTATTGTTAGCGAATTTAGCTTTCCGCATTGTTGCCGTTGCCCTTAGAGCATGAAATTAATTCAGGGTCGTATTTCAACCTTAAAATAGCTTCAACGTAACGCAAAGTTTAGTTTTTGTTCCGAGCTAAAACGTTTTGGTGGAATAGGAAACAACCCAATTTCTTATTTATTAATTCATTCGATGTCATCTTTGTGAATTAAATATACCTGCACGCCACTGGTTCATTACGTAAACTTCCTTTCGGTCATAAAAAGGCAAGGAAGAAGGGTAAAAAAATTACAGCGATCTAAACAAGACGAGGACTTAAATTGGAAGAAACGAGCAAAATAAAGACGCCCAAGAGATGGGTTTGGCTTTTGTTTCACCCCCAAGAGACGAAATGATCTAATTCGGCCTATTACGTCAGGAGGTTGACAAAGTGCTTTCTGGCAAATACCATTAGCTTGGATTTGAGATTTTCTGAGCTTTCATTACCTTATGGACTGCTACTTTTAAATTTTTAAATTTTGTTAAAATTTGTGGATTTGTTTAGAAGTAATTCAGTGGCGTAACCAGTTAAAGGGCAATACCATCAATAGTGGTTAGAGCAAGACACGAAAGTATCTGAAAATTGCGTATATTACTTAAATATTTATTAAAATTTTGGAAGGGAATCCCGTAGCGTTAATAGCTAGAGGGGTATAATAACCAGTTTTAATGTTGTTTTAAATTTTAAAAATTAAACGTAAACGTACTTAGAAAAAACAGAAAAGAATCTAAAAATTTTGTACAGGGTGTCTCATTTTCGATGTAGTAATATGGGTAACTTTGTTAATATTAAAGTAATGAAAAAAAACCGTTTTGCACGTTGTTCGGTTAATTGTTTAAGACGAATTCAGCGGTCGGAACAAAAATACAAAACCTTCTTTTGTTTATCAGCTACAGCAAAAAAGTCAAATTTTTTTTAATATTTCTTGGGTGTTATAGCGAATTTATATCTACAGTTATTGAAAAATGCTATTAAAAGTTTTAGTAGGTTTCTTGTGTAAATCACAGTATTCAGATTTTTACTTTCCTATCTATACTTTCAGTATAGAAAAGTACCAGTTGATTTCACGAAAATGTTCAAAATCGAAATTTTGACAGAAATACATGTTCTGGACCTCCAGAAACCCATTTTTTTCCTAAAACTAATTTTCAAAATTTGACAGCAAATCCAACGTATTTTCCCAACTTTCTAACTTCAAAATGGCGGCCGCTATAATATTTTGAAAATTTTGACTTTAGGGGCTTATTACACAAAGACAGGTTGGCAGATTGCGTTTAAATACTGAAACGTAATCGCTCTATAAAGACAGAATGTTACTGTGCACAACATTTTTCGTAAAGTTAAAAGCTATAAGCTATAAAGCTAAAAAATTTTCAGTTTCAAAAATTTTCAAAATTTCAAAAATTTTGAAAAAAGTATTGATCAAAAACTGGGCAAACGATTTAAAAAAAAATATGTAAGCTTATAAAGCTTAAGATGATCTACAATTTGGTGTTTGTCTCAGCGCGCTAATTTCTCTATGACGCCTTCTATGAATTTTTGAAAATAGAAAATTCATGCTCCACTCTTTCATAAACAGGGAACGATAAAAAATTTATATATAAACTAAACTGCTCATGAGTAATGGTAGAAAAAGGTTGGAAACTTTATTTTTAGGTGCAGTAATATTTAGGGAATTAATTTTCCCCCTCCTTCCTTATAGGAAAGTCTAGGCGAAGTGCTTCGCTAATTTTTTACGTTTTTATACCTTCGGATAGAGAAGTATTGATCAAAATCGAGATTTTAACGGAAATACATGTTTGGGGTTACATGTTCTTCCCCTCTAATTTAATAGCTGACAAATTTAGGATTTGGTTAGCTACTGCAGAAAATGTAAATTAAAATTATTTGTACAAAAAAACTCACACACAAAAATTTTTGGACTATGACAAGTTATGATCCGAGCATGATTACTTAACCCCAGCATCAATATTGCTGGCGTCACGAACTGACAGCTGTAATAAAGTAGTTGACGTATAGATGGAATGGAGGGTTGCCTATATAGCTTGTTTTCTTAGAAATCTAACAGACGATGAAATGTACAACGTTATTAATATAAAATTTACACTTTTGCATCTAAGGTAAGTATTAATATCTAGTATGGAAAAAGTTTACACTTCAGCTTCCTATATTTGAACATATGAACGATAGTCGGTTTTTAAAAATGTATAGTTTGCTATACTTTTTTTTTCAAAATATTTGAAATATTAGATGTATTGTTCAAATTTATGTAGGTTAAAAATAAACAGTGGATCAAGAAACATATAGCGTGCGCGTAAATGTTTTTGTCTGGGTCTAATTCGCAACGTCCGCCGGTTACAATGACCACCCTGGTCACAACAGCCACCTATAAACTTTGATGACAACGGCCACCCGAGTCACCGGTTCCAAGGACCACTTTCGTCACAACGGCCACCGTGGTCACAAAAGCCAATTTTTTAATTTGGCCATAACAGCCACCAATACTGGTCACAGCGACAACAGCTTCTGCTAGTCACAATGGCTACACGCATCGGCGGCTGGTCGTTGTGATCAGCAGAGTCGAGTGACTGATGTAACTAGGGTGGCCGCTGTGAGAAGCAGAAGTGGGTGGTCGTTGTGACCAGTGTTGGTGGCCGTTATGACCAACTTAAAAATAGTTGTGACCAGCATTTTTCAAGGTTGAAATCTCTATGCACCGGTGGCGGTTGTGACCGGTGGGTTGAGTGGCCCTTGCGACAAAGTGGCCGTTATAAACATAGCCATAATGACCAAAATATTAGGTAGGCGTTGTGACCGTTGGCCGTTATGGCCAGGTCCCAGTGGCCTGTTGCTGTTGATGTTTTCTGGGATACATCAAACAATTGTTGCAGCTCTACAGGAACAGTCAAGAGCACGTTGGCTCACTGACTGACAGTATCACATCGAATTACGCACGTAGGAGTAAAAATTAAAAAAAATATGCTGCTATGTTAAACGATGACGTCATACCGGCAAAATGTTGGTAGCCGCCACCGGCGCTCTGGCACCAGCCTTAAAGTTAAATAACATATTACGAGCTCCATACATAACAAATCTGATAATAAACAGTAGTTAACCAAGGCAACAAAAGAGTAATATTATTATAAATAACGCAATGTCAAACAAATCAATTTTATTAATATAATTTGAATTTATGTTACGTAAATCTACCACTGGCAATTGTTGTTGTAAAGTTTATGTACTATGGCTCACTATTAATTTTTAAACTATTTCAATTTGAACAATATAGTATCTAATATTTCATTTATTTCGAACAATAAGTATAGCAACCTATATATTTATGAAAAAATCTTAATGATTTCAAAGCTGACTATGATTCCCATTTAAAAAAATGCACGTTGTGTTGTAACTCAAAAACCATTGCAAATATAAAAATTCGGAATACGGCACTGTAATCTATTAAAAATCTTACGAGCGTTTTTAAATATCGATAGAAATAAATGAGGTCTAGTAGAAATGATAAAAATTCATTTGTTGACTGTTCAAACTCAATGGTAGCAGAACAAGACAGAAATGCATCTGAATATGTAGGCAACCCACGTTGCATGTCATAGGTTCTTTCACTATTAAAATATAATTATAATAAATAAATGCGAACAACAGTTTGCTGTGGAAGAAAAAGTCCCCCCCCCCCGGTTTGACATTTTATTTTTAAAATGATATGGTGGGCTATACCAACAGCAAAGCGTTATTCCCGGTTATAAAGTTCTATTTTAATAGCAAAGCAACCTATGACATGCAACGTGTGTTGCCTACCCTACTTGTCAAAAAGTTACACAATAAAATAAGCAACCTGTATAACTAGGAGGAGAGTAGTAAATCACCAGCAGTAACTATAGTTCAAAGTTTAAAAATCAATCTTGGTCGAAGCAAGACAGAAAAGCATGTGGAAACTACGTGTTACTTAAATATTTATTAAATGTTTTTTAAGAATTCAATGGTTTAACTTGCTTGGGGAAAAATCGACAGGATTGACCTAAATTTTAAGGAATCAAACCAAATCGTGATCAACGAAAAAAAAAACATCTGAAAATTATGCATTCATACTTAATGCAGTGTTCTGGCAAATCCAGTGACGTGCCTAACCACGTGGAAAGGGGAAAGCGAACAAAGTTAGAGTTATTCTGAGGTTTAAAGTTAACCGGTAGTCAGGGCAAGACGTATCTAAAAATACGTATTGAAATTTTCAGAACGAGCTCAGGGGTTTATCTAGTTAAGGGAGGAGGCAAACCTACCAGTGCATAAAGTTGGTTTGACTGTTAAAACTCGTTTCTATTCAGTACTACATAGAAAAGTACCTAACTTAAAATGACGTTGGTTACTTAAATATTTATTGAGAATTTCTATGCCAGTGGCGTAACTAGTTAGAGGGACAAAACCATCAGAGTTAGGGTTAGTTTAAGGGCTAGAACTCAAACGTGGTCAGACTAAAAGAAAAGGGCCTACAAATTACGTGGGTTACTTAAGTATTTACCCCCGTCACTTTTAGACCTCAAGGCTTGTAATTACGGTTTCCTTAAGTTTTTTGTACAAACACCTTCCTGCAAAATTAGTTAGAGAGAAAAAATAACACTGCATGTTTTAAATTTCACGCAAATCAAAGCATATTTACAGTTAATATCATTTACAGAACTACATTTCCACGAATTTGTTATCGGATACACGAAAATATTTAATATTTCTACGTTTCACCTAGTTCAAGGTTAAATCTATAATGTAGTGGCGTAACTATTTTTGGAAGTGAAGGAATAGAGGTCATATTTTAAGGTTCAGGGTCATCTAGATCTATTGAACCCAGTGAAAGAAAAGGGATCTTTTGAACCAAAACAAAGTGATAATGGGTAAAAGTGAGTACAAGAAATCTCAAAATCCAAACCGACCTAGGAAACCGACCGTCGTCTCCCAAGCCGTAGAGCCCGGCGACGGCTGCCATGGGTGTCCCTAGGAGAAGGGACGTAGATGTCCATCTCCAGTTCTCTTCCTTGTAGTGATAATCATGCTACCGCACCATCGGATCATATCACTTCTTCATCCGCGCGTATCACATCACCAAGCCGCAACACAAAACTAACTACGAAATCCGCGGCACGTAATCGAATGTTCGGGAGCCACACAGGTCGCCACCATACTTCATTACGTTTCCACTGAATATTTCATGGGATGGCCACTGTATGGGTTTCGCATGAGCACTGCCCTGTGGTGGTGATTTCTAAACACCCAGAGGCGACTGGAATAGCTGCGGTGCGTTCTGAGGGGGGCCAAAACCAGGAATCGATGACTCACTTGGGCTTGAACTCTTGTTCACATAAACAAAATTTACAAGTCTAATCGGAGTATCGACTAGACCGTCCAGTGACCCTCAAGTTACGTTCTTGGGTCAACACGACATATTATTTATAGAGTTATAGAAAATAAAAAAGTGCTTTCCCACAGAAACATAAAACTTCTTTCCACAACCGCCCTGAAAAGGTTCAACATTATTCCATGTCAGGAACCAAAGGTTCTTTGGTAAATTTAAGTAGGTAATGAAAACCCTAGTTATCGAAATTCCACTTAAACTTTGACACCATGCAAAGCATAAATTTAAATGATATGCATTGTGTTAATTGAAATGGAAACTGCATTTTACTCGCGTTTTTACGCTCGAGAAAGCATGAAATTAGCATAAAAATCACAGCATACTTTCATTTAAAAACGATCTAAATTTGTAACAGTGGCGCGTTTAAATAATTTCTTTGTGTGCGAGTGTTTTATGCAAATGTGCATGCACTTATTTACATGAAGTTGCTATAAATGTAAAAATCGATTGGTGGATAAAAACTATAATGCTACAGAATACACACCTTGACTTTTGATATACATTTGCTGTCAGTTGAAATAATTATGTACGAGCAGCATTTTTTTCTCGGGGAAATCAAAATTAAGTTGTAGACAGAACTTAATTGCATGATTGAAATGCTTTTAAGTATGAAATGTAAATACGTTTTAGGAAGTATGGGGAAATTCAGGCGAAGCTCCTCGCTAATTTTATATATATAAACAGTTTGCTAAACAAACGGAAAATAAATATGCAGAAGTATAAATTAATAGAGACAATTGCATGCATATTTTCACATGAATTAATTTTTTTTTTACTTAATTTATTCTGTAACCATTTGCGAATATTTTTTCTAATTTTCTTCCTAGAATTTTTTTACTTACTGTTCATCTACACAGCCATCCATTAATTTCGATCCATCCACTATTTCATTTGTACATTCATCCATTGATTAATTCATGCATCCACCCATTTTTTATATTTATTATTCTTTTTATTCATTCATTCTAATATCCGTACAATTAACCCAATGACCTTTTCATCCATGCATTCATCTTTTCATTCTTTCATCTAATAGTTTAAATAATAACTTGTGCATCCATATATATTCATCTACCTCTCCATTTATTCATCTAACTATTTATCCATTTTATTCATACATTGTTCGAACTTATTTACCCAATAACCCCTATAATTTTCCACGATCTCACATATCCTTTTCTTTATCCTCGTCTATAATTCTTGTAATCACCCAATTATCAATTTCATTAATATTCGATGTATTAAATTAAGCATCCGTTTATACATCTTCTCATTTGCACCTATTTCATCATTCATCCACTTGTTAGTTTAATCAGTTATCAATCGTCCATCCATTCAAATGTTCATTCTTAGAGCCAACCACTCATTTATTTATTTATTCACCTCTGTAATTAAATACTCGGCCATCCATACTTCCATCTAATAACAATTTATTCATTTACTCATCCCCCGTAACTCGGCCATCCGTTCATTGATCTATACATTGATTTATCTATTCACGCGATCATCTAATCATCTAGCAATACATCCATACTTCCATCCAATAATTTATTCATTTAGTCATCTCTGTAATCAAACATTCAGCCATCTATTCATTTATTTTCATCTATTCATTGATTTATTCATTCACACTATCATCCACTAATCTATGCATAGTTACACCCAATAATTTATTCATTCATTCGTCTCTGTAATCAACTATGCAGCAATGCTTTCATTCATTTATTCATCAATTTATCCATTTACACAATCATTTATTCATCCATCAATCCATCGATATTTTTTTCTAATAATTTATTTGTTTATTCATCCCTGTAATAAACCATTTGGCCATCTATTTATTGATCTATTCATTGATTTATCTATTCTCACGATCATCCACTAATCCATGCATACTCCACCCTAATAATTTATTCATTCGTTCGTCTCTGTAATCAACTATGCAGCCATGCTTTCATTCATTTATTCATCAATTTATCCATTTACACAATCATTCATTTATCCATCAATCTATCGATATTTTTTTTCTACTAATTTATTTGTTTATTCATCCCCGTAATCAACCATTCGGCCATCCATTTACTGATCTATTCATTGATTTATCTATTCACGCGATCATCCACTAATCCATGCATACTCCATCCAATAATTTATTCATTCATTCGTCTCTGTATTCAACTATGCAGCCATGCTTTCATTCATTTATTCATCATTTTGTCTATTTACACAGTCATTCATTCATCCATCCATATTTTTTTCCAATAATTTATTCGTTTATTCATCCCTGTAATCAACCATTCGGCCATCTATTTATTGATCTATTCATCGATTCATCATCTATTCATACAATCATGCATTCATCCATCAATTCATCAATACTTCCATCCAATAAATTATTCATTTATTCATCTCCGTAATCCGTTATTCAGCCGTTCATTTATTTATCTATTCATCGGTTTATCCTTTAGCGCGATCCATCCATTTATCCTCCAATACATAATATTCCCATCAAATAATTTATTCCTTTATTCATCCCTGTAATCAATCATTCAGCCATACATTTATTGATCTATTCATTGATTTATCCATTTAGACAATTATCCATTTATCTATCAATCCATCCATACTTCCATCCAATAAATAACTCATTTATTCATGCCCGTAATCGGCTATTCAAACGTACATTCATTTATCTATTCATCGATTTATCTATTTGTGCGATTTTTTAACTAGATTTCTATCCAACAATTTATTCATTTATCATCCCTGTAATCAACCATTCGGCCATTCATTTATTAAGTTATTCATTGATTTATCCATTTATACAGTCATCCATTTATTCATCAATCTATCAATACTTATATCCAAAAATTTATTCATTTATTCATCCCTGTAATCAGCTATTCAGTCTGCTGCGTAACGAATAGCTCCGAATGCCGGTCAAACGGTATTCAAAATTAAGCAACAATCCGTTCGGTCACACCTTGGGCGGCTAAAAAAGTAATGTAAAGTCGGTGGCTCTACACTCCAATGAGGAGCGTGGCCTGCAATGCGGTGGGTCAGGGCCACCGGACCATCGCTTCCGATACCCAGCCGTCTCGCACTCTTATATGAAGTACGGGGTGGTGGGTAACCAGTATACAATTACGAACATGCAGCTGGCGGAGATTCGGAATCCTCCTTAAACTAAAGGTCCCGGTGGTGCATGATACATAAATGTAGATATGGCGCCGGCGTCCGGGTGCGGAACTGGCTTCGGGTATCCCCGCGATTAATACCATACCAGTTTACTTTACTATCAGGTATTCAGCCGTCCATTCATATATCTATTCATCGATTTATCATTCACACGATTACCTATTTATCTATCAATACATGCATACCTCCATCGAATAATTTATTCATTTATATATTACTGTAATAAACTATTTAGCCATCCATTCATCGATTTTCATGTATTCATCTATGTAATCAACCATTCGGGTATCCATTTATTAACCTATTCATTGATTTAACTATTTACACAAGCATCCATCCATCCATCAATCCACCCATACTTCTATCCAATAATTTGTTTATTTATTCATTCCTATAATTTAGCCGCCCATTTATTTATTCAGCAATTTATTCATTCACACAAGCATTCATTCATTCATCAATCGATCCATACTTTCATCCAATAATTCATTGAAGTATTCATCCCTGTAATTAGCTATTCAGCCATCTATTTATTTATCTATTTATCGATTTATCCATTCACATGATCATGCATTCATCTATAAATCAATCTAATTACTTACTACTTACTAATGTATTTATCCCTGTAATCTGCCATTCACCAATCTATTCATTTATCTATTCGTTGATTTTCATGTATTCATCTCTGTAATCAACCATTCGGCTATTAATTTATTGATTTATCCATTTACACAAGTATCCATTCATCCATCAATTTATCCATACCTCTATAAAATAATTTATTATTTATTGATCCCTGTAATTAGCTATTCATTTATCTATTAATTGATTTTCATGTATTCATCCGTGTAATCAACCATTCGGCTATTCATTTATTGATTTATCCATCTACACAAGTATCCATTCATCCATCAATTTATCCATACCTCTATAAAATAATTTATTATTTATTCATCCCTGTAATTAGCTATTCATTTATCTATTCATTGATTTTCATGTATTCATCCCTGTAATCAACCATTCGGCTATTAATTTATTGATTTATCCATTTACACAAGTATCCATTCATCCATCAATTTATCCATACCTCTATAAAATAATTTATTATTTATTGATCCCTGTAATTAGCTATTCATTTATCTATTAATTGATTTTCATGTATTCATCCGTGTAATCAACCATTCGGCTATTCATTTATTGATTTATCCATCTACACAAGTATCCATTCATCCATCAATTTATCCATACCTCTATAAAATAATTTATTATTTATTCATCCCTGTAATTAGCTATTCATTTATCTATTCATTGATTTTCATGTATTCATCCCTGTAATCAACCATTCGGCTATTAATTTATTGATTTATCCATTTACACAAGTATCCATTCATCCATCAATTTATCCATACCTCTATAAAATAATTTATTATTTATTGATCCCTGTAATTAGCTATTCATTTATCTATTAATTGATTTTCATGTATTCATCCGTGTAATCAACCATTCGGCTATTCATTTATTGATTTATCCATCTACACAAGTATCCATTCATCCATCAATTTATCCATACCTCTATAAAATAATTTATTATTTATTCATCCCTGTAATTAGCTATTCATTTATCTATTCATTGATTTTCATGTATTCATCCCTGTAATCAACCATTCGGCTATTAATTTATTGATTTATCCATTTACACAAGTATCCATTCATCCATCAATTTATCCATACCTCTATAAAATAATTTATTATTTATTGATCCCTGTAATTAGCTATTCATTTATCTATTAATTGATTTTCATGTATTCATCCGTGTAATCAACCATTCGGCTATTCATTTATTGATTTATCCATCTACACAAGTATCCATTCATCCATCAATTTATCCATACCTCTATAAAATAATTTATTATTTATTCATCCCTGTAATTAGCTATTCATTTATCTATTCATTGATTTTCATGTATTCATCCCTGTAATCAACCATTCGGCTATTAATTTATTGATTTATCCATTTACACAAGTATCCATTCATCCATCAATTTATCCATACCTCTATAAAATAATTTATTATTTATTGATCCCTGTAATTAGCTATTCATTTATCTATTAATTGATTTTCATGTATTCATCCGTGTAATCAACCATTCGGCTATTCATTTATTGATTTATCCATCTACACAAGTATCCATTCATCCATCAATTTATCCATACCTCTATAAAATAATTTATTATTTATTCATCCCTGTAATTAGCTATTCATTTATCTATTCATTGATTTTCATGTATTCATCCCTGTAATCAACCATTCGGCTATTAATTTATTGATTTATCCATTTACACAAGTATCCATTCATCCATCAATTTATCCATACCTCTTTAAAATAATTTATTATTTATTGATCCCTGTAATTAGCTATTCATTTATCTATTAATTGATTTTCATGTATTCATCCGTGTAATCAACCATTCGGCTATTCATTTATTGATTTATCCATCTACACGAGTATCCATTCATCCATCAATTTATCCATACTTCTATAAAACAATTTATTATTTATTCATCCCTGTAATTAGCTATTCATTTATCTATTCATTGATTTTCATGTATTCATCCCTGTAATCAACCATTCGGCTATTAATTTATTCACTTATCCATTTACACGAGTATCCATTCATCCATCAATTTATCCATACTTCTATAAAACAATTTATTATTTATTCATCCCTGTAATTAGCTATTCATTTATCTATTCATTGATTTTCATATATTTATCCCTGTAATCAACCATTCGGCTATTCATTTATTGATTTATCCATCTACACAAGTATCCATTCATCCATCAATTTATCCATACCTCTATAAAATAATTTATTATTTATTCATCCCTGTAATTAGCTATTCATTTATCTATTCATTGATTTTCATATATTTATCCCTGTAATCAACCATTCGGCTATTCATTTATTGATTTATCCATTTACACAAGTATCCATTCATCCATCAATTTATCCATACTTCTATAAAATAATTTATTTATTTATTCATCGCTGTAATTAGCTATTCAGCTATCTATTTATTTATCTATTTATCGATTTATCCATTCACACGATCATGCATTCATCCATAAATCAATCCATACTTCTATTCAATAATTTGCCCGTTAATTTATCCCTGTAATCTACCATCTACTCATACATTCATTTATCTACTTATGGATTTATTCATTCACACAATCATCCATGCATTCATCCATACTTTTACCCATTCTTCCGTTTCAATCACACATCCATCCAATAACTTATTTATTTATTTATGCCTTAACTAAACCATTAATTCATTCAGACAGTTAACTATTTCTTCCATACATTCTTCTATTTCGATGACACATTCTCCCAATCGTTTATACATCCATTAATTAATTAATTTATTAATCTGTCCGTTCATCCGTTTCAATTATACAATTATTCAATAATTAATTCATCCATTTGTCCAACCATTCATCTTTTCATACATTCGTCTATTTACCATCCATTTGTTCAATTATCCACCTCTCTGTAGCTTTCTATTTCCATATCCACCAATTTTCACATCAATTCTTCACAAAGATTCATCTTCATCTGTTGATTCATTGTTACACACCTTTGTGGATGGTTTCTGTTTGCAATTCTCAGTCATTCATGCGCTGATGCAACCTTTGGCCAATGATTTCCTCTCACGCGCGCTGATTCATTATTGTCCCTTATTCATCCATCTTTGCTGCCATACTTCATCACTTATTCATCCAACTACGAATTTAGCAAAAATTGAATACGTCCACTACAATGTGAACTTTTAACAAAATATTACATAATAAATTTCAATAAGTTTCCAAAACTTCCAAATGTTTGCTAAGTAATAAAATTTCCCAGGCCAAATATTTAATAGGAAAATAACAAAATTGGCGTGATCGGATTATTTTCCGTTGAATCATCGTTTCCACAAATGTATTAAAAGGAAATTCGAGGAGCTTTCAAAGATATTTTCCTGGTTATTGTCTGTTTGTATCGCGGAACTAACATGCCCCTCTTCTATTGTTGGAGTGATCCGTTCAATAGAAGCGGCGCTTATTTTTAATGTCGCATTGGTTAATAATTATTAGTGGAAATGAATGGATTAATGTTTTCCTTCTATTTTTATATCACTCGCAATGTGAATAATTGTTATCTCTGTTTACGCTATCCCCCCCTAGTTCATTAATTAATTGGTTGGGCTTCGTAAAATTTGTCACCCTACCTTGCTGACGAGGCATACGAGCAACAAGTATCTACGTTATTATACAGAGGGGGGTAGGTCGCGATATAGTTTTAGAAAATGGGAAAATTACACCCTTATCAGGTGAAAGTATCGCTAATGCTCGCGCCTCCACCAAACATGTAATAGAGTCATTTTGGCCCTACGTTTTTTCGCACGCCAAAACGAGCCACCTAATTGAAATCGTCGGTATTTTGTTCTCATGATTAATGAACCAAAACATACAGGGTGTTTTGAATTTCGTGTACCTATTGTTTGTTGTGTTTATGCCAAAAACGTATAATTAATATTAATATTTATAATTTTACTTTATTTTTAGACAAACTGTTAATGTTATTTTATGATAACCTAACCCTAATATACAGGATGTTTGGCTTATCTTTTCTTGCCGAACTTTTTGCACTTTGATACTGTACGTGGAAAACATAGTTAGGAATAATATTGCGTGTTATTATTATACAAATAGTCGATATTTTAGCTAGATGAATAATGTACTCAATGCACAGGGTGCTCTGATTATTTACCCCAACGATTTTTTTGTGGTTTCATTCCGTACAAGGAAAAAACGTTTAATGACGATATTTCCTGTTATTTTTACGTAAACCTCCGCCCCTTTGTTCTAATGACTAATACCCTATACACGGAATGTTTTATTGAGAATCAATATACAGGATGTTTAGTTATTGCTCCAAAGGAATTTTTCTTGCTGTTTTCTTATGAATATAATAAACAAGTTTAATTTATTAATTCTTTGGTATATTTTTAGGTAAGCTTTTTGTTCTGATCACCAAGACCCAATGTACAGGGTGATTTGGGTGTTTTTTTCACAACGAATTTTAGAATGTTGAATAAGTATTTAACAATAATATTTTGTGTTATTTTGAAACAAATATTTTTTTTGTTATTGTTCCGATGCCTAGCATGGTTTTATGTACCCATTTTTTCTATTTTTTTTTATTATCCAGGTTACGTTATCTTTAGGTAAAAACATTTAACAATCATATTTCATGTCATTTTAATTTTATCTAATAAATGCCGCTGAATATAGTTGTGATTATTCTCTCGAAGATTTTCTGTACACAAAAAAATGGTTACGTAATGATATATCTAGCTATTTGTATGTAAACCTTAGAAATGTGTTGTAATAAATATTAAATTTCAATATACCCGGTGTAGGTTAAAGTTTTCTTTGCCTTTTTGTTATCTACATTCGACAATGATATAACGTATTATTGTAAACAAATTATCGACGTTGTGTTACGGGTAATACGGTCCAGTACACAGTGTGTTCTAATTCTAAGGCTTTTCATCCTATATATTACAGAAATATTTTTATTAGTGTATAAGCAATTTACTTTACTATACAGGGCATTTTATTATTTTTCACCAATAAGTTTTTTGATTTTTCTTATATATTTAGAAAAAAATGTATGCCATGATATTTCGTGTTATATTTAAATAAAGTTCAGAGGTTCAGCTTTGACGCGCACTGGACTGTTCTTTTGGTAATTTTCTGCCTTATTGGTTTCATGGTTAGCTTCGTGTGTCGCCGGAAGTTTATGAGAGCATTATGATAATTACATCGTGTTCGAACGTAAACGCCTCTCTTATTGGTTATTTTAGCTTAATGTAGTAGCGGTATTGATTTATTCTGAACAAATATCATCTTTAATTAATTCGTTTAATGTATTGTTTTTTCCGTTATTCGTTTGGAATTGGCTAATGAATGTTTTAGTGAATGTTTTATGCAATGGCATTTATCTATGGAATGCAACTTTTTTGAAAGAAACACGAAAAAAATTAGATTGCAAACAATGCAAAGAAGGAAGATATCAAACTTGGAATGTTGTGACAGTTTCTAAAAAAATCAATAAACGTCCCCGCAGCAAAATGAGCCGAACTTGCAAGGTGATTTCGAAAATTTATAAAAAGATGCCAAAAAAACTGAAAATTGCGCCACTTTTACTAGTTAAGCTTCTAAAAATACATTTTATGGTTTTTTTAGTTTTTGTATTTTTAGAAAATACTACTTCATCCACAACTTAAAATTTTTATAATGTAATAGGAAAGAAACCAAAAATATGTGAAAAAATCGTGAAAATGTTAAAAGGCTTGATTTTAAGTTTTCCACAATTTTCCTACAAAAGCCTCAACACCGATGGTGATTTTTGTAGAAAAAATTGTTATAGTAAGGTACAATAACTTTGTTGTAAAAGTTATAAACAATAATGTTTTCGACATTATCTTCGTTAAAAACTTATAAATCTAAGCAACGCATGCTTTTTGTAAAGCTTAAGTTAAAAGAAATATCCACTTTTTTCTTTCTGTCAACTTCTTTTTTTTTACTTAAAGCTCTATGACGTATTTTCCCATCGAAAAACCTCAAACCGTCACAAAAATAGTCTGCATTATAGTGTCCATCACAAAACAATAAAAAAGTCGCCCTAAACAAAAGGAACCGAATCTCTTTGTCATTATTTTATTATTTTTCTTCATAAAGCATTGCACAACCTGGCTACTTTGTACCCTAATAAATATTAACAATCTTATAAATTATTTAAAACGAGCATTGTGGCGTGGCATGAGAATAGTCGATATAGACACTAATGTTATATAATAAGCAACCCTCCGCTTTTTATTCCATGATTATATTTAACTTCAAGTTGAGGTTTGGACTAAAATTACGCCAGGAACAAAATGGAATTTTTATGAAAAACTCAAAAATTTTCATGGGCTTTCCCTCACATAGTTTGTGAGAAAATAACCCAAAAGGGGTGAAAGAATGCACCACAACTATTAAAGCCGCTAGATAAAATTACCGGAATCGATAAGCCACTTCTTAGCAACTATTTTAAGCCAACAATCGATTCTAGTCGCCGTTTAAAAACAAATTCGGAACTCTACAAATCCCGTGCACTTTGGTCTAAAACACTTCCGAATGCACCCGGTATCACATGCACTCTCGTATGGCAAAACTTTCGCGAACTTTGCAAAACTTGCAAGGAAAAGAAAACGCGCGGTAAGGGTGATATATCGAAGGGGTGGTGATACAATGCCGTGACAGTATGGGGCCGGTAAAAGGGGAGCCGGGCGTCGCCGAACGGCGCCGGAAACCCGCGAACTTTCACATGGACACATATGAAAATTACGGGGTTTTCTCAGGTGAAAATTGGGCCAAGGGTTTAAAAAAAGAATACTTGATTAAGAAAGGGTACACGAAGGTCTTCGAAATGGGATACTTAAATCTCGATCTGATGTGTGAAAAACCGGAGATTTTCCGAGAAGTTTACAAATCCGATCAGTCCCACGAGGGTTGAGAAGGTCAGAGACTATCGGGATACGTAACTTATTAAGGATTTGGGAAATTTGCGGTTCGTAAGAATAACAACGTCCTTGGTATTGTTAAAATCGTAAATTAAGCCAAGAACTGGAAGAATATAAATGTATGAAAATATGGGTTTTGGATTTTTTGGTTAACCTGATGCTCATCTTGTAGAAAAAGTTTTAAGGCTAAGTTGGATTAGCAAAAGAAAAATATGTTCACCTGGACTGTACTATTTTTGGACTTCCACTACTTCAAAATGCCTCCTTCTTCCTAGCACTCCCCGAGATGATCATTTAATTCCCCCGTAATTTTCCCGTATTTCCTCGACTTCCTTCAAGCTTTCATAAATTCCCTAAGACTTCCCTCTTACATCCCCGGAACATTCCTCAACGTTTGAAGCATACATACCCTTACTAAAGGGTGTTACTCCCGGTTTTGCTTTGGATTTTCCCTACTGTGTCGGATTTCTTTTAGACTTTCCTGATTTTATCCGGATTTCTTTTAAATTTTTCGTACTTCAAATGTCTTTTTTAGATTTCCAGAGAATTTTTATACCAGAAGGTAATGTAGTACTCACTAAATTTATAAAATTGCAAAGTGTTCCATTATAATTAAAGGAAGGTAAACGTATTTTTATGTTTAAATGTCAATAACCTAACACGTGGAGAAAACGAGTATACAGGATGCTACTAAAATGTGTAGTCAATTTTTGTGAATAAGTTCTACACACCAAAAAAAACTGAAAACATTTTATATAAACATGAGTCACACAACGTTTTATACTATTTGATATATAAAAAACTTTTTCAAAAAATAGTTGCACATTTTACTAAAAAATTTCAAATTTTTGCAACCTGATGATGATCTGATTGCGAAAGAGTTAAGCGTTTTATAAATTAATAGCAACAGAATTTAAAAATATTATTTGTCGTTTTATACTTAAAGCACGAACCTAGCTTTATATTCCCTATATTTAAAAAGTGCAGCGTTATTTTGAATATTTTACCCTTGAAATAACAAAATTTTGTATTTAAAGCTAAAGATATTAGTCATACTGGTAGTTTTACTTTTAACCCTTTTAAGGTAGTTTAACAAGTTCAATGTTTGAACATAGAAACCTTACCTTGACGTTTCGATAATTTTAAACCTGAAGATGCGCCTGATCTTTATAGTCCAACGAAAGCTAAACTAATACACATAGTTTAAAATAACTAAAACATGATCGAATCACTTTGCCATGACTTTCCTATGCTTTAGTAATGTTAACTGTTCCTCAATATTTAAAAATTGTATGTACAATGTTGTAACTCCAACATCAGCGACAATGTTAAACTGCACGCACGGTAATTACTCCGCAAAGGGACACGCAACACGCTATACAAATGTATGTCATTTATTGCTGCATTACACTAGGAAGGGAGGATACAAGTCGTGCAACGAACCAGACATAATACAACGTCGTTAGTCTGGCTTCACAATAATAGGTGTTTAGTTTTTTTTTGGAAAAATATTAAGGTAAAGACCCATTAGGAAATTCGTCAGTCAAAAATTGGATGAAAGGGGAAAAAGTATCCCACTAAATATTGCTCCAGTTAAAAATTAAGTTGAGAATCTTATGCTACTATTACTCATAGGAAAGCTTAAACAGAAATGTTTTATAGTCTCCCGTCTACAGAGTAGACATTGATTTTCAATTTTCAATAATTCATAGAAAACGTCACAGAGAAATTAGCCAACTGGAACATGAACCAAATTATAGCTCATCTCTAGCTTTTCAGCCATTTCAATTAAAAAAAAAACGCGTTTACAGTTTTTCTACAATTTTTTCTATACATTTCAAAATTTTGGTAAATATTTTTTTACTAGACAGTTGTCATCTTTTCAAAAATGTGTGTGCATTGTAACATTGTATGTATGTGAGCCTCTTACAATACCAAAGTTAATTCTGATTTGACTGGCTCCGTTTTTGAGAAATGAAGCATCAAAGCTAAATTTTCAAAAATTCGCAGCAGCTATTATTTTGAGTCTAGAAAGTTCGAAAAAAAAAGCTTTAGATTTTCCCGAAAGTCTTCTATCAGATTTTGAGTTCGGTTTAGGAGTTTTTTAAAGCTTATTTTTTCGATGAGATTTTGCAGTTATGGGCACATCAAACACCCGTGGGCTATGCCCTTTGTAGTTTTCTGTAGCAATAAATAAGCAAGTAAAGTAGGTACCTTTATAGAAAACTGTAGCGGTCCGCTGTACCAACAAATTTGCGCCTTACATAATAGACGCGTCAATATGTGGCTTTTAGCAGTCGAATTCCCTCGCCACTAAAAGCTGAGTCAGGTGTACGGAATCCCGATTACGATAAAAACCCGTGGAATATGCCCTCCGTTTTTTGTTAACAATAAATAAGCGAATAAAGTAGGTAGCGTCAACATTTAGTGACGACGCGACGTATTCAGTATCATTTTCGAGGTACCTTATTTATTACGTTTACGGGTTTCTATGTTGATGTAGCAGTTACGTCGTGTAATCGGTGCTATGAAGCTGAGATATCGGTGGAATGTATGAATTACATCAATATAACTATTCTAATAAATTTGCTAGCAATTTTTTGTAAAGAAAAGCGATCGGCGTAGCCCATAGGTTCTGCTACTTTATTGTAAATTTAAGATGCGCTTAACAAAGAAATGTCATATTACCAATAGAATCAGTTAGCAACTGTTTGCAAAGAAAAGCGTGTGGCGTAGTTTACGGGTTCCGCTAGTTTATTGTAAAGCTTCAGTTCAGTTTCATAGTTCTTTTAATCTAACTGTATTCTAAAATATGTAGGCCAATTAATGTTTGTTTATGAAATCCTACCTTACGGATGTTTGTAAGCACCCGCGATGGCATTTTATAAATGTTGGGCAAGAGAATAAAGTTTCTATTCGTAAAATTAAGGCTAGTATTAGAAATATTCAGACAGACCCTGTTACCTTGAAATTTCAAATACGTTTCGAAACCTGAAGATGGCTATAGTTTAACAAAAATCGCAACACAGCAGATTTTTTTGAAGTCAAAAATTTTTGCATGAAACCTTAGACTAACCCTAACTAATTAAAATGATTTGAAAGTATTAAAATTTATTAAAAGCGTCTCAGAATTTCTAAGATTCAAAATGTTCTGGTTGCGAAAAACTAATAATATACAACGTTTCTTCTAAATACAGGGAAATTCAATCCGTTTTGGAATTTTTATTTTCCTATACTTTCCGTATGTGAAAATATTAATTTCATGCAAATTTACGAATTGAAGATTTTGACGGAAATGCACAGAAACCCAAGGAAGGTTGTTTCTAAAAAAAGTCGGTCTGTGTCTGAGTGGATACGTTCTTTCCCTTTTATGTCCGAAGCGGTTCATCCGATTTTGATGCGCTTGGGAATGTGGGGGTGTATCAAAAATCCATCTGAAAAATAAACTTTTAAAAAAACCGAAAACCGGAAGCGAAAGTTAGACTTGTTCTTTTGGTAAAATTTTCTTTGCAAAACCGAATTGTTTTAATTTTAAATACGGAATCGGATAGAAAACTTTAGGACAAATTCAACGCTTTATTTCGACCTTTCTAGCTTCAAAATGGCGGCCGCTATGATTTTTTGAAAATTTGATTTACTCAAAAACAGGTTGACGGATCGGCTTCAATTTTTTTTATCGTACTAGTCTTATAGAGACACAACATTACCGTGCAAAAAAATTTTGCAAAGGTAAAAGCTATGAAGTGGAAAATATTATCAATGTTTTGGAAATTTTCCAAAAATTTTAAAGCTTAAAACTGACAACACAATTTTTTAATTTTTTTAAGCTCAAAGATCTGGAAATGAGATACAATTTAGTTGGTGTCCCAGTCCGCTCATCTCTCTGTGCCGCCTTCTATGAATTTTTGAAATCTTGTTTTTCAGATCGGGATAAAATTTGATACTGAGAACGCCGTGGGGTTACACCATGTTATAAGTTTTATATCTTTTGAAACTACTAAAACTGCAAAGTGAAGAAAATATAAACATTTGACTTTTTCAAAAACTAGCCACACGATTTTTTTAAATTGTATAAACTAATAGAGCAATAAATGACCTATAATTTAATAATTTAGTTTGTCTTAGTCCACTAGTTTGTCTGTGACGCCTGCTATGAATTTTTAAAATCGAATATCATGCTTTTTTGGTTAATAAACTGAGGATTATAATAAAATTCATGTTTAAGTAAATTACAAATCGCAAATAAAAAAAACTTAGAGCACTTTCGGCTTCTAAATACAAGAATACATGTCCCCAAGCAAAACATAAGTTTAAGTGAGTTAATGCTGTATGCTTCCTGTGTTACGGAGTAGTGTTTCTTTCCGGTGTGCGGCGAGAATGCATAGCTAGTTCCGTTCGCTTGTAGTAGACAGTATGTAGATTATTAAAAATTTTACAAACAGATTTTATTTTGTCATTGTTGGCCCATAAGACGTTGATACTTAAATACTCTTGAAAACATGATGAGAAGCTGTTTCTAAAGTGTAGAAAAGTCCGGGCGAAGTGCTTCGCTCATTTTAAACCTGAAGATGACTTTTCTACAAAGAAATTTACAGACGTAGCTATATTTTCACAGAAAAACCACACAGCAAATTTAGAAACTTTCAATTATACACAAATACTTAAAATCGAACACTTACACACGCGAAGCCAATAATAAAATCTTAAACAAACAATTCTAGATTTAGGTTTTTATTAGCTTTGAACACAAGAAAGCGTTTAATTTTAATGCTAAACTTTCGCCATAAATATCTTTCGAATTTCACGTCAGTGGCGTTTCAAAAATAACCAAGTTAAAATTAAGTACCTACACTAAGTAATACTTAAATACAAATTAGCCTCATCAGTATCTATCCCCATCGAGGCCATTCCTTGAAACGAGAGGTAGCAAATTAATTAATCTATCGGTTCTGAAATACGGACCAGGCAATAAATAATTCAATCTCCACGGAAAGTCTTCCTCCGTTTTCGTTGAAGTGTGAACGTACACAATTCGAATCAATAAATTGAATTGCGGCCCTCTTAAGCAAAACCGAGTAAACGATGGTGTATTGTTCAAAAATTTTGCAGGAAAAGTCAGTTAATTGAAAGATTTTATGAGAACCAAGTTTGTGGAAGAGTTGACGTTTCCACGATGATTATTTAACGCCTTGGTGCACGATGAATTTTAATGAAGTTTTGGGGAAATTTGGAGCAGAAAATTATTTTAAAGTTAGACATAATGAAATGTATTATTAATGAGAAAAAAAAGTTACAGAAAGAGCGCTATATTTATAGTACATTTGGGGTGCATAATTTTCCGGTTGGTTTTTCGGCGTTGCTCGGGTACACCACTGTGCTAAATCCCTTATTTTAAAATTTAGGTTTAAAAAAATTCAGTTTTATTTTTAAAATAGTTTTAATAGTATTAGTTTTTATTCACAATATTTTTCTTCAGATTTTCAAGATTTTCACTTTTCCTTTCAGTATACAAAAATTTTAATGCAACGGAAGTTTTTGATTTCCAGATTTTGATTTTAAAAAAGTCTGTCTGTGGGTGTGTTCGTTCGTTTCCTCATATCTAATGAACGAATGGTTCGATTCTATAAGCTGTGGAATGGAGTGGGGGGAACTAAAGCGTCAATAATGGGAAAATAATAATAATAATAATATTTATTAGACATAGGTCGAAATATTTCCAATAAAAAATAAACAATAAATAAGCTTCAAAAATCCGAAACCCGACACAAAGTGAAACACGCTTTTACTTTCTTAAACTTTCAGTATTAAAATACAGGTTGTGAACCTCCAGAAATCCTTAATAGATATAAAAAAAATGTCTGTCTGCGGGTTAGTGGGTGTCTGAGTGCGCCCTTTAATTCACGAATGGTCAAATTTCGGTAAACTTCGGAATGAAAAATAAACTTAAAAAACTAGAAAGCGGAAGTGAAAGTTGGAAACGTTTTTTGGTACCTTTTTCTTACAGCAATTGAATTTTGTGATGTATAAGCAGAATCTGATAGGCAAATCCAATTCCTTTTTTCCAAATTCTATTGCTTCGAAATGGCGGAGGCTTAGATTTGTTGAAAATTTTGAATTTAACGCGTTATTACGGAAAAAAGGAGTGGTGGTAGCTTAGAGGTTAAGCGCTTGGCCTCTAACGCTAACAGTCCGGGGTTGGATTCCCCGCCGCAACCATGCACCAATAAAAATCTATGCCGCAATCCGCCAGTTTGTAGTTTTTCCGTACTCCACCTTAGCGCTAAGAAGAGTACGTGCACAGCAGTGGGACGTAAAGACTGATTGCTGAATACCAAAACACAAGTTGTCAGATCGGTATCAAATTTGGTACTGTAACAGTCCTATATTTGCCCAAAAACTGGCTACACGATTTTTGTAAATTTTTAAGCTCATGCACGTAAGGAAGTTAAATTGCTCACGAGTGATAGTAGAATGAAATTCCTAACTTAATTTTTAGGTACATCAATGATAAAGGAAATTGATTTTCCCCCTTCCATTAGCTGATACCAGTGTTAACTTGTTGTTTTGTTTACCACACACGCCTCCTTACGTGCCATTACTAAATGTATTTTAATTGTTGGATTGATTTTATGAGTACGCATTGAGTTCTCTCATAAAATAACATAGTAAATTATTATTCATTGGGAAACAGGTATTACGATTTACACAATTAATAACCAAATATTGCTATTAAACTGGTTCTCACTTTGAAATCCCAGCTAACAATAAAAAATGGCCAGATCAATCCATAGCTGTAAAATGAATACAATATTTAGGGTTAGATATAAATTTATTATTTTTTTTAGGTTTTTATATTTTACCAAGGTTTAAATGGTTTACCGTTAAATAAAATGTGTATCTGTCCTGTAATGGTGGCATCCAATAAAGTTTATTATTATTATTATTTAATTTTTAGCTGATAAACTTCCTTTTTGGTCTGTGGTTTTTTATAATCTAAAAACAATAAATTTCCATAAAGTAAACATAAAAGCCGTTTTTTTCACTAGAAAATATAGTTTGGTACAGTAGAGGTTCCTGCCATTCGTTCTTTGGTGCGCTCCCGCTAGAGTGCCTGGGAGTGGTGCAATCTAAAGCCACTTTACGGCGCTTGAAACGTTGATACCAAAATGCTTTTGTAAATATAATAAGTAACAATTTCTAATGTGTAGGAAAATCCAAGTGTTTCTCTTATTTTTTGATATTATTTTCTATTAAAATTAAATTTTAAATCGGAAACATGATCTGAAAGAATATTTTAAAGCAAACCCAAAGTTTGTTATAAAATTCTTTAGCATCAAAAAGTCAGTTAATGCGATTTTCTGAAAATGACAATGTTGCTGCTCAAAAACAAGGCTGATAAACAAGGCGCGGATTTATAAGCACAAAAATACGTCAAAAATGCGCATATATAATATATGCACTAAATATGTACAAAATATTCACCATTATATGCAAAGTATGCACCATTTTATGGTCAATATCCAAGCATTATATACAAAATTTGCAAGTGAAATCAGTAAACAAAAATTTTTTTTATTATGAAATACGCATGTGGAGAACCTTATAACATAATATTACACTTGAGATTATTATTTAAAAAATCAATTTTTAAAAACTAGCAGTAGTATAGTATACCAATTTAAACTTCTACCTAATCTTTATATTTTATAGCATTATATCAATGAACTACAATATGTTTTTAAAGATTTTTAGCATTAAACGACTGCCTTTTATCAGACAGTATGTTTTTATAAGCGGAAAAGCTTATTTTAACGTCAACTAAAGTGATTGGCGTCTAGTTGCATGTCACTATGATCAAAGTTGCCAGTTAGTACCCCATTCACCTTGATAAGAGTTTTAAAACCTTCTTTTTTATTTAGTTTCTGCGACACAGTTTGTTTAATATTGCATTTAACTTGATGAATTGATTTTTCAATCGCTTTTATAAGTACTACTGTATCGGATAGCAAGATTTCTTTCTTTTGTAGTTGATTGAGTGTTGTACTTACAATACTATAATTGACTTTAATAAATGCTTATTGTTTTGCAGATTAAGATTTGTTCATTAAAGTTTTTGAATCTATAATACAACTTGAAGAGTCTTTAAAATTTAAAATTATTTTTTTTATATTTTCAAAATTATTTGAATAATAGAAAGCAGTTTCCAACTATGTACCCCATCTGATAAGCACTGGTTTATGAAGCAGTGGAGTATTTGGCAATTTTTCTTTAAATAATTGTACCCTCAGGGGCGTTTTTACAAATATCTTTTTGGATTAGATATTAAATCGTTACAATGGGAAACTGATTTCTAATGGTTTTTGCAACTTTATTTGCACCATGAGCAAAACCAGTTGTTTAAATTTCGCCCTGCTTATATCATATACAGTGAGTTTTTCTTTTTTGTATACGTACCAGTTATGTATACTTTTATAAAAAAACATGTCAATGCATTGTTTCACTGCAATCTGTAGGCAACCAACTATACACTACATTTCAAAGCTTCAATTTTTAAAAAGAATAGTCTGCTGTAATCAAATTGTTTAATGTCAAATTAATAGCAATTAGTTTTTTTTAATTTAGCATAAAATTTGTGTATTGATATATTATGTTTTTAAACTAATAGTTTTATTGAAAAAATTTTGATATTCAAATAATTTTGCGTTTATTCATAAACATGCTCATTGAACATAACCTCACACTATGAGGAATAACCTTTCTCTACGACTATTAAATAATACGCTGATTCTTGTTGCATATTAAATTGAATAATAGCATAAATTCTTCACACCGTGATTTCTTACAAAGAAATCACTCTAGATTAGCCAATCACATCCTTTGATTTTTAAGAATTCACGCTAATATTGCTTTGAAAATAAAAAACCGAGCGTATCTTAGCAACCTGCTAATAAGTCGCCAATTGAAACGTCAAATACACCAATTATTTATAACGTCAAATACATGTTAAAATTGCAAAGTTTAATATTTTAAGTGTTAATTAAAGATTTGTGGTCGTAGAGAAAGTATAGTCTTCTACTTGCGTAGAATGGCTATTATTCACTTAGATGATTCCCACACTCGCTCGCTGCGCTCGCTCGTGTCGGAAACTTCATCCACGTGAATAATAGCCATCATTCTACGCTCGTTGAAGAATGTACTATTCTCTACGACTATTAAATAATACGCTCATTCTTGTTGCATATTAAATTGAATAATAGCACAAATTCTTCACACCGTGATTTCTTACAAAGAAATCACTCTAGATTAGCCAATCACATCCTTTGATTTTTAAGAATTCACGCTAATATGAACAAATGACATTGCTTTGAAAATAAAAAACCGACCGTATCTTAGCAACCTCCTAATAAATCGCCATTTGAAACGTCAAACACACCAATTATTTATTGCACATGTCTCGCATAATTTTTATTAATATAATATTTACAATGGACGTTAGTAGTGATAGTGATAATAATCTAACATGTACGCCTCCCGAAATTCGGGAAATTGCACAAGCATCCACAATGAATTTACTGCCGGAAAAGTCAAAAAAGAAATTAAAGATTTGTGTTAAAAACTATGATTTAGGTATATAATTTCTTGTAGTCGTAGAGAAAGTATAGTCTTCTACTTGCGTAGAATGGCTATTATTCACTTAGATGATTCCAACACTCGCTCGCTGCCCTCGCTCGTGTCGGAAACTTCATCCACGTGAATAATAGCCATCATTCTACGCTCGTTGAAGAATGTACTATTCTCTCTCTATTATTTTCTGTACAGTTGGTTGCCTATAGGTTGCAGTAAAACAATGCATTGACATGTTTTTTATAAAAGTATACATAGCTGCTATGTATACATAAAAGAAAAACTCACTGTATGGTGCAGCATCAGATAGCATTAATATTATTTTTTCTGTAAGAACTGTTTCTGGTTGAAAAAAACTTTTTATAATTTTTATTTACAAATCTAGAAATAGTGACAGTGTTAGTTTTATCTAGTTCTTTCGTGCTAATAAGACAAGATGAGGTATGTCAACATTTAAAATCCACATAATTCAATTTGCTAGATAACGTCCACATTTATCCGTAGTTTTATCAACAGAAAAGTAAGTATAGTTGGTTGCTATAATTTCGCGAATTTTTCTTGTTGTTGTTAAATAAATTTCGTTAATATAATTTTTCCTAAGAGTGCTTTTATCTGGAATATGTTTACTAGTATATTTTTCTAAGAGTAACTGAAAATTATTATTGTTTAATTTTGTTAGTGGTAGAGGAGTAAGGCAGGGTGACACAATCTCTTCTAAACTGTTCACACTTTCTATGGAAGATGTCTTCAAGAAGCTGGACTAGGACAGTAATGGCATTAACATCGATGGCCGTATTCTGAACCATCTTCGCTTTGTGGACGATGTATACTAATAAGTAGTAGCATGGATGATTCAGAAGAAATGCGCTCACAGCTGAAAGTAAAATCAGAAGAAGCCGGCTTAACACTAAATATAGGAAAAACGATAATCATGACTCCGGAGGATACCACGCTGCACATCGAAGGAATTGAAGTAGCCCAACCGACAGGTGAACCCTTCTGGTCTTGATGGTTTGCGTCCCTACTACTCGGCCGGCAATGCAGATTGTTAACTTGACGACTACCCAGAAGTTGGCGCGTAAAAGTCAGAAGGTTTAATAAGTAAACTCACTAGATTCAAACCTGACAATTGTCTGGGGTAAAACAAAAATCACTAGAAATGTCTGTATTAGCTGAGGGCATACTCACTCATACCCCTATAAGATTTTGTAGACTGAATATGTTATTACTCAACAATGCCTTATGTAACTGTAGTTGGATAATTAGAATGAGTAATTGAAAAAAAATCATTTTTTTAAGAAATTCGAGCATGAATCTTCATTGCTGTCTTTGAATTACTTTAAGTTTTCTCATATTTACGATTTTTACCTTAATCTGCGACTGTTTAATTCCAAATGTCAACAAATTGTTCTAAAACAGATCCCAGTGATAGGTAGCTGGAGCACTGAATTTATTTAGAACACAATTTGGAAACTTTCTTGCCAATATCAGTGGCGGTCCGTCTTATTAGGCAGGGTAGGCAGTGCCTACCCATAATTATTGAAATAAAAAATTAAATTCTAAATTTCAATAAAAAAAGCTACTTTTACATACAGTTTTTATTTTTACTTTTTATACCCCACGTAATATTAAAAATTGGACGCGAAACAAAAAGTGGAAGTAAATGTATTAACCAGCATGTAATCAAATTTCACTTACAGTTAAAGCAGCAATAGCAGAATAGTTCTAAAACAAAGCGACCGCAAATAAACAAACAAGCGTTTAAAACACCGTTTTGTTTACGCGAGGCCCAGCTTATCGGACCGAATTATTCCAGGTCAGACACACTCAACCAGTTTATTATTCTTAATCCGTTTGCATGTACAATTATAAAATAATGCAATGATCAGTTGGAAAAAATAGTAGGAATTTCAGAACGTCTTTATCATCGAGAAAGCACTGCCTCACTCGGTTATTTAAATTGCTAGCGTAGTTCAGCGGCATTCACGTCCAGCGTGAAGCTATTGAGTGATTGTTTATTTCATACGTGTATCACATTAAAGTGCATAATGACAAAGTGAAATTTAATAATAATTATATGCGTAGATTAATTCATTTAACAGCAGGTCTTGGTAAATTGAAGTTGCCGTAATTTTTTTACTTTTAACCCTAATGTTAAATAATTTTTTCCTATGGCTACGCAGATGTTAAACCCACGAAACGCCACTGGCCAATACTCCATCTATTCTATATTTCGAACATTGTTGATCTCATTGGTTTGAAATTTAAAACAAATTATTATCAAAAAACATAAGTTGAACAAGATGAGTTGTTACTGTTTTCATTGCTTCCACCTCCTGGTTGAAGACTGCACCTTACCGCCATGACATTACAACGTGATCGATAGCCTCAGTAAGAGATTTAACATAACCATTAATCAGAAAGCGATCAGAATAGGGTGTCAAGTGCGTCTAGCTGGGACACACACAAAGTAGCTTCAAACCTAGCTTTCAGAACAACGTTGAATAAAAACCGCAACTGCCTGCCCCTTTCAAGGTAGTAGACAACCAAGAACCTAACACGTGTTCAAAAAAAAAGGTGAAGTTGGTTGAAGTTAAATGTTTTTTTACGATTAGGCATGTTTGAGCGCATAAAATACACGCAGGTTTGACAGTTGAGTTGGCTAAGCTGTAGAATTTGTCGTTTCGTGGTTCTTTCTGCATTTTTAGTAGTCATTTCTTCACACAGTTTGTCTTTAAAACCAATAATAATTATACGAGCATTTTCACAATTCACTTGCACTGATTGTTGCAAAATGGTTTACACGTTACAGCAGAAGGCAGTTTTTAATAAATGTTTTTTTCATAACGGACGTAAGATGGACGTAATTTGGACATAAGTTGCTGTTGACTACAAACAGTTTGATCATACTCTACATCGGTGCGTAAAACGTTTTTGTGAGACAGGAAGCATCGGTAGAAACCAGGGTAGCGGACGACCACCAATACGTGGTGAAGAAACCATTCATGCTGGTAGGGAAGTTTTAAAAAATTTGCCCAAAACAATCTATTCGTTATTTATTGCAAACAAGTGGAGCTTTCTGTGGAACAGTGTCGCACAATATTAATGAAGGATCTGCATTTATTTTCCTATCGAATGACTGTACTTCATAAATTGCTGCCGGCTGACTCACCGGAACTAGTGCAATTTGATCTGTTGGTATGTAATTTTGATCTACCAAATGAAATGTATAACGTATTCGACTCGTTTGTTATAATTGTGTGGATTCGAGGTTGATGTAATAGCCATTGCATCTACTTTGATGTACAGCTGCATGTAGGACTCTAGCTTTCATCTTATGCAGCATTAGCAAAATTTGTAAAGAGATATGAAAATTTAAATTCTATGTTATGAACTGCAATTAGGATAAAAAAAAATTTAGGACGAATGCTTGGATACTCGTAGAAAAACACCACCGAATCATTTAAATAATGTTTATATACTAAACTCAGATCCCTTCCACATGTCTCAACTTTACCCAAACTGAAGACAGGTCCCCGCTACTAGCAGCAAGATCTTTACGCGTTCATTATATGTATAAGGCAAATATTCCTATGTACTGGTATGTATCGGACCAGTGCAGTTTTCAACGCATATAAAAAAATTAGGTTTACACTGTATGGTTGGATGATCGGAACACGAGACCTTCATTAGCAATCCGATCTCTGCGGCGGACGCATATTGAACCGGTCAACAGAATCAAATACACGTGCGCTTGCAATATGCACCTACAAAATGTATTACAGTGTACTACGCAAAATTACTGAAAAATATAACATTCCTTACGATGTGCGCAAGTGAAAGCAATAATTGGACAATCATATAATAAACAATTAAATTACAAACTGAAATGGATCATGCGGACAAAATAAATAAGGTAGTTTGTGTACTCTGTTTGTCGGCACGATTACTCAAAAACAGCTATACCAATTTAGGTTTAGTTTGGAAGTAAAATAGTTCATCATGTGCAATTCTGAAAAAGGTTTGGTTGCAATTGCTAAATGTTAAAAGGGAGTTTGATAAAAAAAAATCGTAACTCAAAAAGAAAAATCATTTTAGAGTAAAGTTTATTAAGCATAAACTGTAGAAATTATTTTTTCTAAACCTTTTTGCACTTTAAAATTTTTTTCATAATGAAAATATAAAATTTCACGGCCTCGTTACTGTACCGTTGATTACTGTAAACACATTATAGGTGTCTCATATAAATTTTACCTATTTTTTACTATTATTGAATTTTTTTCATAAAAATGCATAACAATCAATAAAACCGGAAAATAAAATCACCCCCAACGGAAGGTGTGCTGAATTTATGCAGGAGTTATATTTAACGTGCAGAAAATTTGATTTTAGGCGGCACGTAAAATGACGTTTTAATAAACGACAACACAAACATGCCCATAGTTCGTAAGTTAGCGGTACGTTAGCGTGCCCGCAGCCACATCGTATCAAAAAAGTCGAACATTCATTCTAGGTAAACACAATTTAACACTAACCAACTTAACCCTTTTTTTGTTTGAACAGTTGTTATTCAGTTGCGCCGCATAAAGTTGTAGGTCCTCTATGTATGTGTTACTTAAGCACGCGCAACACATGCACAGGTGGAAAGATCGCAGCACTTTTACTGAAGCAGAAGACTTTGGGTGAGTTATTAAAAAAGTAAAAGACTTAACAAGACATCAACAGTTACTTTATACACTGAGACTACACTCCACGCCGCCATGATATTACAATATTCTTGATAGTCTTCGATGGAGGTTTAAAGTACATCACTGATCAAAAACGTAAAATGGAAGAGATTGGTTGTTACTTTAGACACTGCAATAATTTCTTCAGTCTTTTGTATCGAGATTTCCTCACACTGCCACAATATTGCAAAATCCTTGTTGGTTTAGCTTAAATATCTCAAACCAGTAAAAAAATAACGCATATGTCAAAAGATTCAGAAACAAAGATAACGAATATGACAACAGTTACACAGCCTATAACGACAAACCTTCTGAATAATAAAATGATCAAAATCAAACTCACCCTCCGGCCACCAAAATCATCTGCATCCTGTCGGTTCATGGGACGTCCGTCTGTCAGTTACATGATCACGCACGATTTACAAGTCCTAGCAAAACTCAATTTTGCCAGCACGATTAGGGGTAGCAGTTCTAGTGAAACATAAGCAGCAGAACCAGGAAAGAGCTCCCGATTCGTCGACGACAATATAAAACTCACGCACATCAATAGGCTCAATTCCAGAGGCCGACTTAAATCGCGAACATTTCGGGCGATTTATTACATTCGAAACTGTTGGTAACATTTGGGATGTTGTTAGAATAAGCCGCAAGTTCGGACGTCACAGTTCGCGACCGATTTCCATTAATTGCGGGACAGTTTGAAAATAGGTCCGGGACCTACATTTCGGACTTAAAAATAGCACCACTTTTGTGTGTAAAAGATGTAAGCTTGATGAGGGCTATTAATTATCGAGATTGACTAACCATCAACGATCAGGGCTTTATCTGCGAACACTGGTTGGGTATTAAATGGGCCGATACATCAGTTTCGGTCGCGAAATCGATGCTATCTGCGAGTTTCATACACACTACACATACATTACAATCTATATTTGTGCCTTGGTTGTTGGTGGTAATTGGTGGTGTTTAAGTGAGAATTGTCGCGGTTTGAGTTCTGCGATTGCAAGGTTTGCTTATTTTGCTAGAAGGAGTGCAGTGGAAGGAAAGCTTCCTGAAATTCTTGAAACATTAAAAAAATATATACACATTGTGTCTGTTTATACTTCAAATAAAAACGGAGCGTGAATTTTTATGCGAAAATCATGATTGGCCAAAAAGGTTGTTATCCAAAAATTATTATGGAATAGGTTGAGTTAGAACGATCAAAGTTGTCAATAATTTTTAGACCTATTTTAGAGAAAATTGATTGCAAATACGAAATAAATCGAAACCAGGTTAGCACCGCCAGAATTTCTTTCTCTGTAGAAAAATTTAAGCCACCGTTAAGAAGCACGTTTCGATTTTACAATTCTTTTCCATGCATCAAATTATCTCTAAAGTAGGTCTAAAAACTCGTGTCAAATTTGATCGCTCTAACTTAAACCGTTCGGAAGTAATTTCAATTCTAGTGTTTATTTTTTGTAACTTTGATGGGGCGTAAATCTTCAGGTAAGCAGTTTTGGATAACCATATTTTTGGCCAACTATCATGATTTTTACCCAAGAATTCACTTTTAAATTAATAAACAGAAATAGAAATATGACAGACACGTTTCGGAATTTTTAATCCTGAAGATGATATCTTCAACCTTCTACCTACAAGATTCTTAAAACAGCAGAATGCTTACATGTTAAGTGTTAGAGTAATATGACGTAGTCAAAACATGAAATGCATTTCGAAGTGGTTAGACCTGAAGATGAACCAATTTTAACAAAAATTCGAAACAACAACAACGAAACAAACTTTTGAAAATATATTAATATGTTTTGCAACTATTGAATTCGGAGGGGATTTTCTTATCAAAACGATTATAGTATCAGAAAAATTTCCATTTAAATCGAATAATGCTGCCCTTTGTAAATCTTCAGGTAAGCATTTTTGGATTACCCTATTGTTGGTCAAGTATCATGATTTTTATCCAAGAATTCAAATTTGAATTAATAAACAGAAATAGAAATATGACAGGCACGTTTCGAAATTTTTAATCCTGAAGATGATATCTTTACCTACAAAATTCTTAAAACAGCAGTAATATGACGTAGTCAAAATATGAAATGCGTTTCGAAGTGGTTAGACCTGAAGATGAACCAATTTTTAACAAAAATTCGAAACAACAACGAAACGAAAATACATTAATATGTTTTGCAACTATTGAATTCGGAGGGGATTTTCTTACCAAAACGATTAGAGTATCAGAAAAATTTCCATTTAAATCAAATAATGCTACCCTTTGTGTTGAAAGCTTCAGGCTAACTCAATTAATTAAAAATAAACTAAAGTGGTAACTTCGAGTGGACTTTCTCATACTAGATATTAATATTTGCCGTATTTGCAAAAGCGTAATTTTTTATAATTATAACGTTGTACAATTCAGCGAGTATTAGATTTCTAAGAAAACAAGCAGCGGGAATTTGAATTTGCGATAGCCTGTTCAAATTGGTTTCCGTACCGTAACTCTACCCATAGAAGCAGCGACTACCTGCACCACCAAAGCGCCCGCAGGCGCGCCTATCGGCGGTTACAAATTCCGCCTTGGATGTCGGACAAAAACTGCTATAATAGCTTTATTTGAAGAGTTATTAAAAATATGCAAAAAATAAAAAATAAATTTTTAACTAGAGTTAATTGATAAGCGTGGTTAAAACGCGTTATTGATCCTAAAAAGTATCGTTTTTTTCTTAATTTTTGAAATAATTGAAAATTCTTGCAGATATTAATAAGGTACTTTAAATAGTCTATCGAAGTAATAAAAGTTTATAACGATTAGCGTTTGCGTCTTTGACTCAATAATTAATCAATTTCAAAATTTTTAAACATTTCTAGAAGGCGTCAGAGTAAGATTTGGGAGATTAGTAACAAATAAATTTAAAGTTCACTGCAAGCTCTATCAGCTCATAAATGTAAAAAAAATCGTGTCGGCAGTTTTTGAAAAACTTGTTTTTTGAAAATTTCAACATTTCCAGGCGATTGATTTTGGATTTTTAAAATTATTTTTATTTCATCGTATACTACCTACAAAGAGCTCTCAAACAAGTTGTAACTGGCTCTTGTTAGACAACTACTTTTTGAGTAAATGGGTGTTGAATTCGAGATTAAAAAAAATAGTAGCGGCCGCCATTTTAAAGCTAGAAAGTTTGGAAAAAAATGTTCAATTTGCCGTAAGTTCCTCTCTCAGATTCCGTTACCTTAAATTTCCAAAATTTAGTTTTGGAGAAAAGCGCTACCACAATAACATGCCTATCTTCCATTTACGGTTTCGATATTTTTTGAAAAGCTTAAATAGAACTACAATTTTTGATACATTTCTTGATTCAAAATTTCATCAAAATCGGCCCAGTACTTTCGCCTGTAGAGGCATCACACACCCAGCCACACACCCACACACCCATCCACCTACAGACAGACATATTTTTAAACCACTTAAACGTGTATTTCCGTTAAAATCTAGATTTCAAAAACTTTCATGAAATCAATACTTCCGAACTGTACCGAAGGTATGGGAAAGTAAAAACATTAATAAAATAAAAATTTAGTCAAAGGGTTTCGGAACTTTTAAATTTATCGATAGTTTTATTACAAAAATTTAACAACACTAACACGCGAATCTTAAAAAGTTAAGAAATATGATTAAAACGTTTCGGAATGATTTTACGGTAAAATGATCTCTTTACACAGAAAATTCTCCAAACAACATTTTTTTTTTGTTTTTAACGTTTAAAATATGAAATTCGCTACGTAATTGTTTGACCTAAAGATGGCCATAATCTCACAAAATTTGCAAAACAACTGTCATTTGCAAGATTCCATATTAAAAAATTTAAAGCCTTAATCTAACTTAGTGTATTATTGCAAGGTGTTATTACAAAAGTTGTATTTGTAATTTTCAATCTGAAAATTGTGTTATCACAGAAAATTAACAAAACTCATCATAATCGTAGATTTAAAGCTCAACTAACCTAGGAAGCTAAAAATAATTTTACGGTGTAAAAATACCGAAATACGACGAACAGGTTTCGAAATTTCCTAACATGAAGATGATGTTTTTATGAATAAAACTATCCAAATAATAAAACTTGCACTGTTTTTTTACATAAAAAGTGTTTCGAAACTAATCATACAGTTTAAATATGACATGCTTTTAAAAATGTTTGTACACACCATGTGATATACACTGTGTCTATAAAGTAACCCCCCCCCCCCCCCCAACTAACTTTTGACCGACTTGATATTTTTCAACAAAATCTGGTGTGCTGTAATGGGAAATTAAATAATACTATCTTTCAGACCATATTAAAATTTTGTATCATCCAAAATGGCGACTGGACGCCATTTTGAATTTTTTTGAAATGGAAAGGGGGTCGAGTAACACCTCGTTGGAAAGGTCTTTTAGATCTGCGTCTGATCCTAGAGTTTCAAAGAAAAATATTCAGCCATAACAAAATGACAGTTTGAAGATAAAGAAGTCTATTAAAAAAAACTAAGAATTAAAGCTTAAATTAATTAAATTAAGTGTTCGAAATGTTTACCATTCACTTCTTGGCACATAAAATGTCGGTTATGAAATTCCTGCCTTACATTTTCATAAGTTTCTGGAGTGATATTTTTGCCAATTTCTGTAATGCGTTGCTTCAGTTCTTCAATTGTATCTGGACTGGTTCTGTACACTTTCGATTTCAGATATTCCCATAGAAAAAAATCTAAGGAAGTTAAATCTGGGGAGCGAGCCGGCTATTCTACAGGCCCCCGCCTACCAATCCATCTTCCAAGAAAATGTCCGTTGATAAAGTCAGAAACAGGCCTATAATAATGAGGCGGCGCACCGTCTTGGTGGAACATAACGTTTTCAATATTATTTCCAGCCACCTGAGTTATTTCTGGAAAAATTTTCTACTGCAAATAAAAAAGTGGACTACTGAATAAAAAAATCAAAACAATTTTGAATTGAGTGAGTCCATTTGTTTAAAATCCACCATTTTGTTATGACTGAATATTTTTCTTTGGAACTCTAGGATCAGACGCAGAACTAAAAGACCTTTCAAATGAGGTGTCACTTGACCCTGAATAAAAAAATCAAAACAATTTTGAATTGAGTGAGTCCAGTTTTTTAAAATCCGCCATTTTGTTATGGCTAAATATGTTTCTTTGAAACTCTAGGATCAGACGCAGAATTAAAAGATCTTTCAAATAAGGTGTGACTCGACCCCCCTCTGTTTAAAAAAAAATTTCAAAATGGCGCCTAGTCGCCATTTTGAATGATACAAAATTTAATTTTTGGCTAAAAAATAGTATTTAATTTCCTATTAAAGCACACCAAATATTGTGGTAAAATATCAAGTAGTTTAAAAGTTAGTTAGGGGAGGGAAGTTACTTTATAAACAGACGGTATATTGACCAATAAAAATGCAGAATTAGTAGTTTTTCGGTAAATGAAAACAAAATTATATCGACAATTAAACGTGTGGTTTGGGCGATAATTTTGAGAACATTTGAAAGTACTAGTGTTACCCCAGCGCACAATGCACTGACAGACAGCGTTGACAGAACCGGCGAAATGCTAAGTCACGTGATGCATTAGTTCCAATAATGAGACGCGGGGTTAATGTAGATGTCGCCTCAAGTGAAGCGCGTCTAGCAGAGTTTCATATATATTATAAATTAAAATAATTATTATTAAAAAATCGACGCAGAATAAAAATATAAAAATGTTTCATGTTCCATCTGAGGATAGAGACCTTTCATTGAAAAAAAATGGTCCAAATTGGTGAAGCGGTAGCCGCTGGAGGAACCGGAGAAAAAAAACCCTTGAGCTTTTATACATATATGTATGGATTTATTGTAAAAGATCATTTTACAGATAAAAAATGGTGTGTTAAGGAGTGAAGCCGCGCTTAATTCAATTTTATGAAAAATAATTTAAAAAATCAATTTCTGTTCAATGAAAAGTCTCCCGCATACCATTCGTACTGAACGTTTGAAAGCTTGTTCCCGCGCACTATTGCTGTTTGTAATCAAGTGCAATAGACATTCGTGATAAATTGTTTAAAAAATAGTCGCTTATAACACTATAAGTAGTCAAAGTTACGCCGATTATCTTTGAGGTGAAAAATAAAAATCTTTATTATAAAAATTTACATACAAACAGAAAAATTATCTTTGAAGTGGTATCACGAATGCTCCTTGCGCTTGTAGATGGACTGCTAAGCACGAGTGCTATTCGCTAGCGCAAGGAACATGAGTGGTACCACCCCAAAAATAATCCCTCTGTTTGTATGTAAATATTTAAAATAAGGATTTTTATTGTCCAAAATAGTCACTTGTATTGTACCACTAGTGGAATAATCATTACAATTCATTTTGATTGGCCCAAAAACGCTATATTCCGCGTTTTTACCCGTCAGTTTTAGACAGATGACAAGTGAGTTGAATATTCAACAGCAATACCACACGTGAATTAAAAATTATCAATAATTCTGTTGCTCCATTCACAACGAAATTGTGTTGTTGCTAGGAAACATCGCGAGTCCGAAGAAAAAGCGATGTTGCCATGCATCAACACAATTGAGTTGGTCAATGAAAGACAGAATTATAAAAAAATTTTAATTCACGAATGGAATTTAGCAGAATATGCCACGAACTATATATTAAAACTCTTCATGGTCATCATTATTTGTTAGTTATTGACGTACAAAAGCGCTATTTCATTATTAAAAACAAAAATAAAAAAAATTGTTGATATGATTGCTATGGTTACAACAGCGATAACACCGAAGCTTCCGAAAAAAAGTATTATCGCGATCAGTCAGAGTGTGATTGGATAAGATCCTGAAAATAAACGGTTAGCAATGGTTACCGAAGTTTCATATTTTTTTCACATTTGAAAAGTTTCATTAGATTTACATGTTTAAAATACGGTTTGGGCGCGGTTGTTTGAACGCGGAAACGTTAAGCGCAGGTACGATTAGAATCATCCACGTTTCTGCTCAAGTTGTTTTCGTGCAAGGACGTTTTGGCGCAGAAACGTCCCTATGCTTGAAATTTTAGGAATTATAAATACGTAATCAGCCCTTGTAAATTAGAAAGAAAATGGTTCCATTTTATTTTTTTTCTATATTTAATTATCATTTTAATAGTCATTCAATTATACTATACAGGGTATGGCAGCCCGCTGTAAATTGGTCGATTGCAGGTTAACTATTAGTGATAAAGGAAACTTTTTTTAATAAAAGTTATTCGGGGTCTTGTGTACTATCACATAAAAATATTTTGCATTATACAGGGTGTTCAATATCAGAGTATTAAACACCCTGCGCGGTAAACTTGAATACATAGTCTAAATAAAATTAAAATCTAAAAAACAAGGAAAACTAGTAGAGATAGGTATAGAGACTGTCATAGACGTTTGATAGGAAATTTACAGTAGAATTCAAAAAATTAATAAAAATTTGGGAATTTTATTGGAAAAAATCAAGTTATGACACCTTAAAGTTCGAAAACTTTGGACCGCGGCAACGAACATCCTGTGTAACAAAATTCAACTTTAAAACATTTGAAGAATAGCACATGGTCTTGACTAATATTTCCCAAAAAGAAATTGTTTAATCTGTAAAAATACGGCTTGTACAGATTTTACTGGTAACGTTTGCAAATGTCAAATTTACAGAAAAAAGTTGAATAACTTGGCAACACCGCAACTAAAGAAAAAAACAAAAAATAGCCAGAAAGCAAATTAAAACGCGAATAATAACTTGCAAAAATATACAGGGTGTTTAACTAAAAAAATATAAGTTTGCTATTCCGCTCTGATATTGAACACCCTGTATAATGCAAATTAATTTTATGTCATAGTACACACGACCACGAATAACTTTTATTTAAGAAAATTTCCTTTATCTCTAATACTTAACCTGCAATCGACCAATTACAGCGGGCTGCCACACCCTGTATAGTTATTTAAAACGTTTAAAAAATGCGATTACTTTTAAGGTTGAAAATTTGTATGATTTTATGGTAATCTTAAAAAAAAGTGTTGTCTGTTTATAAAAAAAATACTAACACTACGGTAATATTGCCACATAAAAAATATTTAAGAGCGCTTAATTTTTCAATCATTTACTGATGGTACGTATTTAACAACTTGTTCGATTGGATTTATTGATTAAATTGGATAGTTTATCGGTTTTAGTAATGACGCTGGATTTCCGATAAAATAAAACACAATAAATTAAGCAGCGTCCAAACGGCTCGCATTTAGACGTCCCTGTGCTCAAACGTCCGGTTTCGTTCAACTTATGAAATATGGAACGAACTGCTCACACATCAAGGTGGCTGTATTTTACCATTTGGCAATAAAAACCTTAAACTATCGTAAAAATCCAAAGATTAGAACATCTAGGAATTTATTTAAGGTGTTTCAGCAACTCTAAAACTGAAGATAATCTATATTAGAAAAAAAAAACAAAATTTTTATTTGAAGTCACCTTATCTCTAACATCTGTGAAAATATAGATTGTTTGCATTAAAACTAACAATAATTTTTTTTTTAGTTTCAAAATAGGATATATGTTTGGAAATGTTAAGAATTTAACTAAAACTAGCGGAACTCGTGGGTAACGCTCCACGATGTTTTTGTTTCTGTTTTTTTTTAATAATAATTAAACTAATTCAGTAGGTGGTGTATCGCTGCTACAGTTTTATAAATATATAGCGATCGCTGTAGTTCTTTCTATATAGATTAAATCCGAATCCCTTCAACCTGTCTCAACTTTGACTGCAATAACATTCCACCATTCTTACAGCTGTACCGAGAGCATAGCTGCATAATAGTCATATCATAAGAACATTCTGAAGCTTATGCATAAAAATAATAATATACATTTTGTGAAAATCTTAATTTTTTGAAGTGAAACTTCTTAGCCGGCAGGTGCAACATGCGATCGTGGGTTGACGATAGCGCATGCATTATAACAAAAATGGACGGTTACGATGGCGCAGGGGATATCAAGTGGGATTAGTGACCTTGAACAAAGTTATGTAGTACCTTGGCTAGACTAGCGATGGCGCAAACCGTATGAAATGATAGAATGAAAAGTATACATAGTGAAAGATATGATTTATAATTATATTTGTGTAAGAATGAATTGCTTTCGAACTTTTCTACAAAAACAAACAACATACAAGTTTTAATTAGTATATTGACATATGATACATTAACAACATATTTATATGAAAATAAATTATAGATTGATGAAATTTCCATGTGTTTTTTTGTATACGCTTTGTCTGCCAGTTACGCTGTCTCACCAACCTTGCGCGCTTGTCAAGGTTTGCGTCGTTGGCGTTCGCCTGGCTCAGTACTATTTACACACTCGAAGTGGGCTTTCCGCATTCAAATACGCAACAGTAATACACGTTAGCTTTAGCATTAGCAGGAGTAATGCACAGCAGCTTTGTTCGGTATCGTACACTACCTACGATTCCAGGCCTTTGAAAGAAACCTGACAACTGCACTTTAATCTTGGATTACAATGATCTGATGCTATCAGGGTTATGAAAGCTTTCAGCGAGAACACGTGAAGAAGTTTCACTCAGAATTTGCGTGCTCGGTGCACACTTATTTTCTTTCAATCAGATTTGTTTCAAGAGATAACTAAAAATGAGAAGACAAATTAATTCGCAATAAATTGAGTGGAAGGGAGACAATTGACCCCGTAATTTTTGCGACACCTAACAATTAAGTTGTGAACCTTATGGTACTATTACCCGTGAGCAATTTAGCCTAAACAAATTTTTTTTATCGTCCGTTTTTTATTTTAATAAATGGGTATGAATTTTCGATTTAAAAAAATTAGAAATTAGAGAAACTGGGACCAATCAAATTGTAGCCTAGCTTTATGGTCAGTTTTTGAGCAATATTGTTTTTTCAATTTTTACGCCACCAATTTTTATTTATAAATAATGGTGATATTGCGCTTTCCTAGGGCTGTTATAGTGCTATATTGCACCTCTATCTGGTAACTTGTTTTTGAGTAATAAAGCGTTAAATTCAAAATTTTCAAAAATTCATAGCGGCCGCCATGTTAAAGCTAGTACGTTCGAAAAAAAGTGTTTGGTTTGCCCTTAAGATTCAGATTCCGCTATTTTATTTTAAACATTCCTTTTCTGGAAAAAACACTACCAAACAACGTGTTTAACTTCCGCTTTCGGTTTCGGTTTTTTAAAACTTATGTTGTCCGTAAATTTTTGAATACTTCAACATTTCGAAGCTCGTCAAAACTAGACTATCCACTCTGGGGTTATGAGGTGTAACACACACGTACCAACAAGAAATCAGTACTAAAAGAAACACGTCGCTGATACTTTCCTATACTTTTTACGTTTAGAATGTTTTCGCACCAATATATGACTGAATAACATTGTTTTAACAAAAATTAAGGGAAGAAAAAGTAATTAAAAAATAAAATAACGCCACAACTGGAATTTCAACTTGCGATAGCCTCTGCAATAAGACTTCCTACCATAAATCTCAGCATAGTAGCGGCGACTAAACCGCACATAAGCAAGGTAAGCGTCCTACGGCTAATTACAGTTTGCGCTTCCGAGATCGGACCAAAAAACGCTGTAAATAGTTTATTTGAAAAGTTATTTTCTAAAATATAAAAAGAATGAAAAAAAAATATGAAAAGAATAAAAATTATATTTTTAACTAGAGCTAATTGCCGGAAAACGCGTTGTTGATATTAAAAAGTTTGTTTTTTCTTAATTTTTAAAACGTTGTAAAATGATTGTTTACAAAGGTAGACCATTTCAAATAGTTTATTAAACTGTGTAAAGTTTATAACGAATAGCGTTTGTGTTTTTGAATATATAGTTAATCATTTTCAAATTTTGCATAAATTCCTGGAGGGCGGGCACAAGAGTTAAATTTGAGAGATAATCAGCCAACAGATGTGTAGTTTACTGTAAACTTTATTGGAGCACAAAGTTTAAGCAAAATGGCGTGGGCAGTTTTTGAGGAATAACATTTTGAAAATTTCCAAAACTTTGTGAAATTAGCATTATTACAATTTTCGTTTTTCCGGGAAAAAAAAACATTTCATTTGCCTTTAGATTCCCCGATATGTTTGTCAAAATCCGAACAAAATTTTTACAAAAAATCTGTACCACAAAAAATGTCTAATTTCCGTTGCCGGTTCCGATTTCGGTTAAAGATCTTAAAAATAACTATCTGCAACTAAAAAACTTTTAAATACCAAACGTTATATTAATTACTGAAGGGGTGCCAAAAATATACGGAAACGAACGCACGCAGCCACCCACCCACAGACAGACATTAAAAACAACTACTCTTTTAGGTTCCTTGAGGTCCAAAACGTGTATTTCTGTTAAAATTTGAAATTCGAAAATTTGCATCATATCATAACTTTCCATAACTCAGTAGAAGTATGGGAAAGTAAAATGGCATAGGGTTCAGCTAGTTCTTCGTAAATCTGAGCTGGTAGACACAGCAGTTTGCTATTGTTATTAATTTTTAGCCAATTTTATTTTAAAATATAAGCGTAAATCGTCAATACACGATAACCAGAATCCACTCGGTTCATTTCATATCATAGTTTCACGTAAACCTGAGGTGGTAAATGTATTTAAAATTTTTATGAGACCGTTTGTAATGTACATTCGTAATGCAGTTGCATTAAAGCCGGAAATGCTTTTATTTCTTACCCATAACAAACAAATAAAAATGTATCAATTAAACATGCTCAATTTTTTAAATTTTATTAGAAAAGACATGGACATTTTTTGTTTATTTTTTCCGACCCGACAGAATTAAAGTAAGCCATAAATAATCAAATTATACCAACAATTCTAATAACTGCAACATGAACATTTGCCGAAATCAATCAATAAACTGAGTGGATATGTATCGGGGCCGTTTATGGTGATAGATTTTGTCAAAGTGACAGAGTTCGGCGGCGTGTCATGGTGAGACAGTTAGGGATTTGTTATATAGACTGCAATACATTTTTTTTGCAATAGCAAAAGAACACTAACTGTACTTTTGCATTTGAAACCTTAAGCGAAAGTTTAAAGTCAGATTAATTTATTACCTTCAAAATATGGAAAACGTTTCGAAATGATTAGATCTGAAGATGATCCTATTTTAAGTGAAATGATCTAGTTACGAAAAATGCATAAAACCAAATTATTGATTGAAATCGACTTTATCTCTGAATAGAATGAAACGTTTGCAATGTGTTTCGGAATGTTCAAACCTGAAGATGATTTTTCTTACTTTTATTCCTTAGGATCATTTCCAGAGTTAAATTTAAAAGACATACTTTTCTGTATACTTTACTTATTTTCCTGCTAATCTCATAAAAATTTAATCAGTTATGAAAGCATCCTGAAGGTCAAAAGTTTGAACTGGCGTATAATATTAAGCCTCTATATGGAAAGTTTTGATTAAATATCCGAGACATGCAACGTTCGCGACAATATATCCGTTGTCACCACAAAAACAGCTTTTGCATAACTTATTGGGCACAATTCAAGATCCAAGATATTTGATAACAAAACGTAGTGAGAAATACGAGGAAGATAAATGCGAGGGCTTCACGAAACATCCATGTAATGGGCAAGATAAATACCGAGATCTCTATAAACGGTGGGGATTTTCTTAAGTGGGTCAACTCACTATGTTCCAAATTAATTTCTATTACCGCTATCATTTTTTCTCCCTGAACTTCCACCATCTAAAACGCTCGTTATCTCCTATTTACTTTCTCATACCTTAGTGCAGAAAATTGAAACCGTAGAAATTAGTTTGAGATTTTAATGAAAATACCCCATTTTGGGCTACAAAAATGTTCATGTTCGTATATTTGTTTTCACATGCCAAATTTTGTAAATACGAACACACTAATAAAACATTTAAAGACGAATTTGATATTTTTTCGCGAATTTAGTATCTTCAAAATTGCGGCCGTTACGAATTTTTGAAATTTTTGTAGTTTAATGCCAGTTTAATTAAAAACTAATTGACATATTGACATAAATTTATGTTTTCTAATAGACCTTAACGACTAGTGATGTTTTGATAAACCGAAAAACTAAAAACTGCTCAAATGGCCTTTTACGGAATTTTGAAAATTTTCATAAATTTATTATTTAAATTTGACCACCCTATTTCTATTTATTTTTATTAATTAATAGGTGTAGGTAAGTGATTCACACTGAGTTTTTCGTAACTCCCTTTTTAACTTGTGCCGCCCTCTATGAATTTTTTTTAAATTAATGTTTGTGGTTTAAGGCGAAAGGTATCCCTTTCCTTACTTTTAGGCTTAATCATGTGTAAAAATATAATGTATGAGAAAGTGTAACTACTTTTCCCTTTATAGAAACTCAAATAAAAAAAAGTTCTTAAATGCGCTTAAAAGAAAATTGATCATGGCAGCGCCATTGTTCATCCATTAAGAGTTTTCTCCGAAATTAAGTAAACACAGAGAAATTCAGCCTACTGCCGTACACACCCCGATCTTCCATGCCACAATGTTTGATTGATAACTTCCTGAACTTAAGGAAAACCCAGCAAGATAGGAGAAAAGTGTTCTAGAAACGAGTATATCCAATAAGTATTTGTAAATGCGAACATTTATTTTATAAATTTCGTGTTGTGAGCTCGTAGGGTATTTTAAAAATAGACTCCCTCGGGTCTTCCTAACGATTATCTAGGTGTCATGTAGGAAACTTTCATTATAGCTTTAATGGAAATTTTTCTGATAAAAGTTGGTGCGTGTGCTTAAATGTTTGATATCTAAGGTTGTAATTTTTATCAAGGAGTTGTCTGAAGAACAAGGTCGGTTTTATAGATAAGAATTACAATATTAAAAAATTATTTCTTTTTTACGAATTTTTTTTAAATTTTTCACGTTTTACGCTCAAGAAAAAACACTTTAATTCAAAGAAATGTTAACTTTCTCCTTGTTTTTTTTTGCAAATCAACTTTAATAGCTAAGCTTTTTATTTGAATAATTTTTTTAATTATTTAAATCTCACAAGTTTGCTTGAATTTTGGCACCAAAAAGAAATATTTTTCTTCATATTAAATGAATTAAAATAAACAATTTTCATTTCTCAATGAAATTGATACTAATGTAATTTTCCAAATTTTCTGTAGCTGTCCACAGTCTTTAATTTTTAACACATATTGCTACTTTTTAATTCTTAAACGCTTCATAATTTTATAGTTGGAAAAACTAATTTTTTAGCTAGTAATAACAGGTTTTTCTTGATTTTCCGGGTTGTTATATAATTTTAAAAGCATGCTGATATTGTTATTAAACTGTAAATGTTATAGCTATATATTTTTAAACATAACATTTAATTATTTAATTAAGACCACACCTAATTTTACAGCAGGCTTCTAATTTATCGAAAGAAATTGGTTTTTCTTTCAACAAAACATTCATTTTATAAGAAAACTTATAAATGTCGAAATATCAAGCAATTATATTTTAAATTAACCTCGTGGAATTAATAAAAACAGAACAAGGAAATAATTAAATTTCCTAACTAATAATTTATGACGTTTTCATCAAGCTTACAGTTCACACAGGTAATTACAAATTTCCCCCACACCTTGGCACATGAGGAGTTTCCCAATAAGGCGGTGCAACTTTGAAAGACCAACTTCGTAATCAATCAAGGGACAAATTTCAGATTTCACAACAAACTTCCAGTTATCAATTTCAATCACTTCACAAGACACAGTAAATGGGGGTGGACACGCGTGCAAACTAGAACTAAAGGGGCGTTAACTAGAACTGAAACCAAGGGAAAAGAAAAAATTAAAAAAAATTAAGTAAAACGTGCGGATAAGGATGGGTGGTGGTGGAGTGCACTTCGAGGGGTGTGCAGCGTGGAGCAGCACGTGAAATGCGAAGCTTCGCACGCGTGCACCATCGGCGAATTCGCGAGACTGCTGGCGGCCCGTCTGGGGCCCTGCGCGCGCTCCAGGATCCCTAACCCAGTCCTGCTGGCCGCCGATCCCAGGTCAGCATGATACTTCCACCCAGAACACCCAGTTCTAACCCCTTTGTCATCAACACTGTTTGTGACAGTGACAGACAGTTTGCCTTTGCAAAAAAGGGTTGTTAGCTGTCTCAATATATTATTATGGTACTTCCCCATCATATTTTGTTACATACAGGTTTGATACGTTATTATGGCACATTTTTACATCATAGCAAATAATTGGTAAGTTTTTAACCCTTGAATGTGGATGCACCCAGTTCTAACGTAAAGTGAAGTGAAATGTAAGTAAGTAAAATGCTGAGTTGCTTCCATGAGCTTCCGATATTAAACTGCAATGTTAAAAAAAATTGAGCGACTGTACTATAAGCTCTTGAGTTTTCATTATGATTGCAGAAATCCTTGAGATTATATTTTATGAACTCCTGAGCTTTATAACCAATTCAGAAATTATCAAGCAGCTCTTTCATGGATTTTAACGCAAATTAAATTTTTTAAACAACTTATGTGATCGTCTGAGTTTTAACCTGAGATTAATGGCTATTTCAACAAATTAAATAAATTCGTGAGCAACTTCATGAGCTCTTATATGAATTCAAAGATTTCTGATTTATGAACGAAATTCATGCGCTCCTAAGACTCTTTCGTGAGTTTTGAAGTAAATTAAAATTTTCTGAGCAACCTTAGTGAGCTTCTGAGTTTCAACCTGAGATTACGTATTCCCGAGTGACTATTTCAACGAATTAAAACATTCTTGAGCAACTTCAATGAGCTCTTATATGAATTCAAGACTTCTGATTTATGAACGAAATTCATAAAGTCCTAAGACTCTTTCATGGCTTTCATCGTAAATTACTATTTTCTGAGCAACATTTGCGAGCTCCTGAATTTCAACCTCAGATTAACTATTTCTGAGTGACTCTTCTATGAATTCAAATATTTCTGACTTCCAAACGAAACTCATAAGTTCCTGTGTTCCTTCTCCTAGATCCTAAATTCAAATTGTTATCTATTTTGTGAAGCAGATGCGATCCCAGCATCTGGACCCTAATCCAGTTACGGATTTTAATCCTTAATTGATCCATGTTCTCAATCCGGATCCGGAATTTGAATTAGATTCGAATACAGAAAAAATGCAAATCAAAACGAGATTCAGAGCAACAAAGCTCAAGAATTAGATTTACTTAGAGTGACTTAGTAGGTAAGGATTTGCAATAACCGAATCCGCCTCCAAAGAGAGATGGGAATTAGAAAAGACAGGTATATGCAAATGGCCTTCGGTCTATTGAACTCACCAGCTACAATGTAAACGGATGTAAGCTCAGAACCTCATAACAGTCATCAAGGGTATCTGGAATTTCTAAATAAATGTATGAGATCATAAAAATCGCTGCTCAAGAAGTTGGGAGTTAATGCAGGCTCATGAAATAATCGCTCAAGAATTTCTTATCTCATGTTTGAACACATAAATTCCAACATGAGATAAGAAGTTCTTGAGCGAATATTTCATGAGCCTAAATTAACTCACAACTTCTTGAGCTGCAATATAATGATCTCTTACATTTATTAATAATTCCTAAACCCTTGATGATTATCATGAGCTTCTGAGCTTCATCGCCAATTCATAAATTCTTGAGCGACTCTTTCATGAGTTTCAGAGCATATGCAAGTTTTCTGAGCAACTTTTGTAAGTTTCTGAGTTTTAGGTATTTTTAAGTGACTGTTTCAACGAATTTAAAAATTCGTAAGCGGTCTCAATGTGCTTTTATATAAATTCAAACATTTCTGACTTCGAAATAAAACTCATTTATTACAAAATAGTTGTTCTCTCGATGATTTTCATGAGCTTTTGAGCTTCACGCCAATGCAGAAATTCTTGAGGAAAGCTTTCATATAAGTTTCAATGTAAATTAAAGTTTTCTGAGCACCTTTTGTAAGCTTCTGAGTTGCAACCTCAGCTTAAGTATTCCCAAGTGACTATTTCAGTGAATTAAAAATTGTGTAAGCGATTTTAATGAGCTCTTATACGAATTTAAATATTTCTGACTTCTAAACGAAACTCACAAGTTCCTGTGTTTTGACATACGATCAGAAATTTCTGAGCAACGAGCTCATGCGCTCAAAACTTCCCGAACAGGTTGATCTCCTATATTTATTTAATAAGAAATTTTTAATTTCTCGATGATTTTCATAGGCTTCTGAGCTTCATTAGCAATTTAGAAATTCTTGGCCGTCTCTTTCATGGGTTTCAACGCAAATTAAAATCAGCAACGTTTCTAAGCGTCCTAGTCTCAATCTGAGATTAAATATTCGCGAGTGATTATTTAAACTAATTCAAAATTTTCCGAGCAACTTTAATGAGGTTTCACATGAATTTAACGACTTCTAATTTATGAACGAAACTCATGAGTTTCTAAGTTACCTTATAGCGTCAGAAACTCCCCAGCGACCATTTCATGAACTTTTACATCAGTTCAAAACTTTCTGAGCAGCGATTTTATGATCTCTTACATTTATTAAAAATATTTGATGATTTGGATAAGCGTCTGATCTTCATCGTTAATTCGGAAATTCTTGAGCGAGTCTTTCATGGGTTTCAACGTAAATTAAAGTTTTCTGAGCAACTTTTGTGAGGTTTTGAGTTTCAACCTTAGATTAAGTGTTTCTGAGTGACTATTTCAACAAACTTGAAACTCGTGAGCAACTTCAATAAGCTTGTATATGGATTCAAAGATTTTTAATTTATAAACAAAAATCATGAATTCCTGACTTGAACATGAGATCAGAAATTCTTGAGCGACTATTTCATGACTTCCTTCGTGAGCTTAAATCTTCTTCAGCAGCTATTTTATAATCTCTTACATTTATTACAAAATTTCCTAATTTTTATGAGCTTGTTAGCTATAGCATTAATTCATAAAATCTTGAGCGACTTTTTCCTGGGTTCCAACGTCAGTAAATAATTATCTGAGCAACTTTGTGATTTTCTGTGTTTTAACCTGGTATTAAATATTCCTGAGCGACTATATCAACGAATTCAAATATCCCTGAGCGATTTTAACAAGCTCCTACAACAGCGACTATTTCATGAACCAATTTAAAAATTCCTGAACGACTATTTCATGAGGTTGTGCATGAATTCTACATTTCTTGAGCAAATATTTTAAGAGCTTTTATATGAATAAAAAATCTCGATTCCCTAACGGTTTTTGTGATTTCCTGGGTTCTAACATGAGATTAAAATTCTTAAGCCACCCTTTTGTGAGCTTCTCCACGAATTCATAAATTCCTGAGCTATTGCTATGCTTCTGAGTATCAACATAAGAACTGAAATGTTTCAACGATTATTTTATGAACTTTTGCACTAAAGAAACATTTCTGCGCTAGTATTGCCTACGGTTTTACATGGATTCAATACTTTCTGACCGACTGTTTCATGATCTGTCAGGTTCTATTATAAAACCAAAAATCCTTAAAGTTTTACATGTATTTAGAAACAGTTTCGCGAATACTACATGAAACGATAAATTCCTATTCAACTATTTTTTGATCTTAAAAAGTTTAAAATATGGAAACGCTATTTGAGCGTTCTCCACTGCATAATTCTTCGTAATCTTAATTTACTTTAGTATAATGTGTTCAGATTGAAAGGAGAACACATTCTCATGAGACCGTTTCGTTGTTATCGAGCACACAAATAGTTATTTGACTTTACTTCAAGTTTATCTATTCCAAGCGTGAGAATATGTGCTTGTAGCGACTGCTTTTCTAAATAATTCCCTCTGCGAAAATCAAGTAAAGCGCAGAAAAGAGATTTCGTTCTTCTACCTTCAGAAATTTCCTCAAGTTTTCTTTTGATTTATGTTTAACTTTCACCTCTGACGTACGTTGGAGTGGACCATCAACGGGTCGATTTTCGTGTTTTTATTTTCGGCATAAATACAGAAGACGTATCTATTTCCAGCTCTCTTTTGAGGAATCGGCCTAAGGCAGACAACCGTAAAATATTTTATAGTATTTTGACGTTTTATGTTGTATCTTTATGATGCACGGCAGCTCTAAACATTTGAGAACTTGCCATCTGCTAACAATCGATGTGATTAGGAAATAGTTCCAAGTCCATTGGACTGACCTTCTCCTAGAATATAGATCTTAAATCCAAAATTATGTATTTTTTGGAGCAGCTGCGATCCCAACATTTGGACCCTAATCCAGTTATGGATTCTAATCATTACTTCGATCCATGTTCTCAATCGGGTCCGGATTTTCGATTAGATTCGAATACAAAAAAAATGCAAATCAAAACGATATTCAGAGCAACAAAGCTAAGGAATTGAATTGACTTAGAGTGGCTTAGTAGGTAAATATTTTCAAAAACCGAATCCGCCTCTAAAGAGAGATGGGAATTAGAAAAGATATGTATATGTCAATGCCATTTGGCCTATGGAACTACCTGCTGCAATGTTAACGGCTGGTTAATGCACCAGACTTCCTTTTAATAGATTCATATCTACTGGAATTTTAACCGGATTAAAGGATTTAAATGTGGATTTAAATTAAGATTAAGATTCAATGCATAATACTAATTGTATCTTTGAAAAGAAAACAAAATAAGATCCGATTGTAATCTAAATTAAGATTAAAGCTACAGCACCATCTTTCAATTTACAGGAAGGAACCGTAAATTAACTGTGATTAAGATAACAGATGTTTCCCAGAAACACAAACGCTTTACGTCCTTTACGTCAGACTGTCAGTCACCGTAACGTTTTTACGAGAAACGAATTAAAATATTTACAAATATTACGATCCATTCTTCCAACTCGTTAGCTTTAATGGTCGCAAGCAGATGTAGTAAAATTGTGGGAGTCACGCGAAAAAAAAGCGCAACTTTTTACCTCGAACAAAAATTTTACTTAATTAAGTTCGTACGTAAAAAAGCAATTAGGACTCGACGGAAGCATTAAAATAAATCAGCCCTATTTGCATTTTCTCGTAGTTTTTTCCTGTCGCGGGACGATCGGCAACGTGCAGATAATGAATACGGCACCAATATAAAGGTTACTAATATCAGCAATAAAAGATAATGGCGAAGCTGGCAGCAGTCCAAGCTCGTTGTTGTTTAATTCAATATCATCTCTGCAGTTCGAAAAACAATCTGCAATATCGTATGGCTATGGAACGAGAGAACGATGGAATTTTTATAAAGTTTTACTTCAGTGATTTCAAATATTTCAACCGGCAGAATTTCTATTATGAAATATTTCCTCTGCGACAAACAACGCCAGACAAAAGACAAGTCACGGGAAGATGAATTGCCCATTCTTATTGCATTAAATGCACATTTTTTAAACTAAATTGGAAATTTAATTTCATATACTATAAAAGCAAGCAGTGTTACATGTTTTGCCCATTTATTAATTCTAGACGACATTTATTACCATTTTTGTTTTATCGGTGGCGTAAAGAGGGCCATTTAGAGTGTTCTTTGGTATATCCTTGAAGTTTCGTGCTACGCCACTGTTTTGTTATTAGAACTACGTATAGTAGCCGAACTACGCTTTTAGTTGCTCGTATTTTCCGTCGGATTTGGTTCCAAAAAATTGTGAACATGGTCCTGTCTTGTTATGAACGTTGTAATAAAATGTATTTGAACATCTTCAGTAACAAGTCTTAATAATCCTCGGCCGTTGGCCTAATTAGGAAAAATTTATTCTAATTGCATCCTTGTTACCATTAAATCAGAACTCTTTGCAAATGGATCTTAGAAATTCAGCAGTCTAGTACAAATTTTGTGCTGAATAAACCTTTCTCGAATCTCATTACCTAATCCGAAGGAATCATCGTGTCTACTTGATTACAGTCCGCATTTTGTCGTAATTCCACCCTCAAAACCCAAGTAGCTGTCAGCTGGCTTACTTTAAACTTCCTCGACATTTTAGAACGGAGTTTGTCGTATATTGTAGTTGTTTGCAGTAAAATGATTATTTTGATACGTTTGAACCAAATGGTATGAGGAACGATATAGTATGTGGTTTATTGAACATATTTCCAGTAAAATCATTATTTTCATACTCTAGAAGATAATGGTATGAGGATAGAAGGATTTTTAGAACATAATTTGTCATACGTTGTGGATATTTCAAGCGGAGAAGGTTTCTTAGTACAGGACGCCAAGAGTAAAGTGAAAATTTGCTGTGCATTTCGCGTTATTTTGGGCAAGTTGTCCCAATATTTATTATATATTGCAATGATATGCTTGGTCTTGTAACTACTAGAAAACAATCCCTAAACTGTCTGCAATTCACGCAATTAAATTTAAACTTGCTATGAGACTCTTCTAATTTTCTCAGGGTCGTTATTAGCTTGTAAATAAGTTATTTAAATTAATTTTAAATAGAAATAAACACACACAACGATATCAACTTTACAAAATAAGTTTTTTATTTATTAAATGAATTTCAAAATGTGGTTTCCGAAAAATTAAATGAGTTTTTACTAATTACTATCGTCCTTTTTTAAAATTAGAACACTTATCTTAGCGTCTTCTTATTAGGACATTCCTCGCTCTAACAAAACGCTGAGTGTCCAACCTCTATTTCACTCTGCTGGCCTCTCGAACAACAAATAATACTCGCCCTTAATCCGAATCTTCTTCTGATCTGTTTTATATTATTTCCAACTTGTTTTTATCACTATCACAAACGAAGAAACTTTCTCGATCGCCTTTTACTTGTAATACTTCTGTACTTTTCACAATTCGTAGATAGTCACTTATATTTTCTTCTTTTATTAAACATCAGTTTACATTACATTTTAAACTTGTTCTTTCTGTTTTCATCCAGAGGATATCAAAATCTCTGTCTTTTTTTTCAAAGACGAGCCGTAACTAATTAAAACAAATTCTCCCTTCTTTTTTATCTTTTGTCTTCCTCCTTTGATCCCCATTTTTTAAAACAAACACATAAGTCTCATGTCCAAGAGTATCCTTTTATATGTTTGTCACAATGACACTGACATCCTAACTGACATTAGTCGACGCACAAATCAAGTAACTCTAAAACTTCTTATAAATTAAACCTTTTTAACAATTCTGAATTAAATTATAATTACAATTAACATAAATAGTCTTCGTATCAATCTGTTGTGTTTGTCTTTTCTTTCAGTAAAAACAAACCATATGAAAAATAACAATTATTAGAATTTATAACAGGAATTCTAGCAAAAATACGCAACCCTGAGTTTATAAGTTAGAATATTAAAATCTTACAAGTCTTCATAAATCTCCAAATGTAAATTGAACTGCAGCAAGCATTCCAAAAATTGCTTTCCAGCAACCACAATACCCCAGTCAAATCAAACACCTCTAAATATCATAGCAATATACACACATTTAGTTAAATGGTTTTTATCTTAATAAATCTTTGTAGATTTAAATAAATCGTTAAACATTTAATTTATATATACCAACATTTTATAAAACAGAGATTTAAATAAATCTTAAGACATTTATTTTAAATTTTTAAATATTTAGTAAATCTTTACGTATTTAGATAAATCAGCACATATTTGTTTTAAATCTACCAATATTTAATACATTTTTACAGATTTAAATAAATATTTACCGATTAAAAATAAATCTTTACACATTTAATTAAATCTTTGCAGATTTAAATAAATCTTTATAGTTTAAATAAATGTTTCAACATTTAATTTTAAGTTGTCACATTTAATGTTAACCTGTCATATTTATTTGACCTTGGTAGATCCAACGGACATAGAAGACCAAGACCGTTTACACTGGTGGTAACGTTCAACAATTATGAGCACGTTTTCCGTATTTTAGGAATTTGGACCATAACTATTAATTTAATCATTAATAACAACATATTCAACAACATGAACATTGCATAATTTACTATTCATATAATGAAACTTTCCTCAACATTCCCCTGAGAATGTAATTTTCAGTATGTTTGGTTAAAACGTCAAACGCCCCCACCATGTCCAGCCTTGGGCCTTACTACCAATGTAAACGGTCTTCGTCTCCTAAGTCGGCTGGGCTTACCAAAGTCAAATAAATCTGACAGGTTAACATTAAATGTGACAGCTTAGAATTAAATGTTGAAACATTGATTTAAATCTGTAAAGATTTATTTAAATTTGTAAGGATTTATTAAATATTGAAAGGTTTAAGACAAGTATGTGCAGATTTATCTAAATACATAAAGATTTACTAATATTTAAAAATTTAAAATAAATGTTTTAAGATTTACTTAAATCTCTAATGCTTTTGTTAATCGTTGGAATATTTAAACCAAGTGTTTAATGATTTATTTAAATCTACAATTATTTATTAAAATAAAAAGTAGTGTGCTAAATGTGTGTATATATAATAAATATTGGGACAATTTGGTTTAAATATCGTAAAATGCACAGCAAGTTTTCTTTTACACTTGGCGCCCCATACTTTAGAACATAATTTATACTATGCTATGTTGCAAATGTTTCTATTAAAATAATTATATTATTACTCGAGAACACGTTAGTATGTGGGTAGAAGGTTTTTCAGAACATAATTTGTTGTATATTGTAGATAGAAATTAGTATTTTGCTACTCTGGAACTTAATTCATGCTACATTGTGGATGTTTCATATACAGAGCCGGATTTGTATTATTGACGCATTTAGGCAGTTTACATTTCTGCGATCCCTTATGAAACGCCGTTTAACTTTATATTTTCTTGTAATAACATTTATTAACGTCAATTTCCGCTAGGAAATAACTTTTTGTCGTCAAAAGATGTTTTTCCGATGTGACAGTGCGATTTTATTTGGCGTCAAAAAGCAAGTACTCTCGCCAAAAGATATTTTTGACGTATAAATTTATTTTCTTATGTCAGTTGGATTTGTGACACCAAAAAATATTTTGTAAAAACATAAAGATTATTTTGTACGCTAAATATTGACTTTTAAGACATGAAAATTATTTGTTAAATGTAGGAATTTAAAAAATCGTTTAATTATTAATACATTAAAAGTTGCCGGGAACCTTCCCCACTTTTATTGAAATTTTTGAAAATTATTAAAATATTTCAAACATTTTGAAATTTTCAGAATGTTTTTAAAATTTTATGACAATATAGATATAGTTTCAAAATTTTTGAAATATTTTCACACTTCATAGTTAAACCGGATGTTTTGTAAAAAAATTTAAATTTGGGTTTTTTTAGAAATTTTATGAAAATTCTTAATAGGTACGTTAAAAAACGATTTTTTGAACGAAAGAAAATGATAGTTGTTTTTTGGCAGTAATTTAAACTGTTCAGGTAAATTACCAAATAGTCCCCCCCCCCCAATAAGTATTTTCTCAATAGAAGGTTGTTCCTATTACCATTTAACATGTTCGTATCGATTTTAAAATTGAAATTCGTCAATTTTTCAAAATACAAAAAATCGTTGGTGGGGGTGACCAGGGGTTGTACGAAAATTGCACTTGCTCAGATCGGCTTATCGACGTGCGTAGAATACAAATCTAACCTTCTTTTTCGAGTGCGTATATATCGTAGCAGAACACCAGTTCCCACTTCCCTTTGTCGTCAAAATCTGGAGGTTCAAAATTTTGACGATAACAGTACCTTCTTCTAGTGAGGAAGGTAAGAAAGCTGCTTTGAAACCAATAAATAATTATTAACGCAAAAATGTATGTGTTTACACCAAAAAATCAGTTACTGCCGTCAATAACTGAATCGAGTATTGACGTAGGAAAATGCGATGGCGGTGCAGCTGGCATAGTAGCGAAGACGCCACGCCAAATTAGTTGCTAGGTTTACAATGAACATTAAATAAAACGTAATAGCAGTTGCCTATGAAACAAGCGCGGCATGTCAGGGATTAGCTTGCAAATCGTGCGATTATTATCATAGTTGTGTGGTTCGCTGTTTTACCGCAATTGCACATATTTAACACTTTTAAACTATTAGCAAGTAAGCATTGTTTAAATTATTTTTTATTTATATTATTTTTACGAACGTGCATGATAATTAATGTCAGTTCACAACCGTGGCCCATTTAAATTACAGAATGGAAAAAATTATAAAAGACATGTTTATTTAGCGGCCAAGACGTTTTTTATACTGTGTGAGTTAACTGTGTCAAGTTCGTCAAGTGACATTTATCATACACGTTTTCACAATAAAAAAATAGTTAATAATGCTCACTTGCTAATTCTTTAAAAATCCTAAGTATGAGCAATTATGGTAAAATAACAGGTCGCGCAACTATGATAACATAGTTCCACAATTTGTAACTAATCATTGACATGCCGCGCTTGTTTCATAGGCGACTGACATTAAGTTTTTATCTGAACGCTCTGTACCAGGTGTCCGCGCAATTATCATTTGGCCTGGTGTGCATGCCACCTTATTATTTATTAACTTCTGTCCAGCGTGTTTTAACAAGCCGAATGTACGTGCGCCCTTTTTTGGCAGAAACCTTTCCTATCAGTCAATATTTGCAGTACAGTTCTAGTTAATATGATTTTCTCTTCCTCTAAAATATCTCGTTAAGTGGCAGCATTTCCCGACGTCAAAAAGTCATTTATTTACGTCAAAAATCAATTATTGACGTCAAAAATTAATAAATTTACGTCAAATTAATTTTTAAACCTCAAAAAAACATTTACATACAACTTCCGAAACTAATTTATTTGTAGTTTAGGAATAACTTTTCTAAGTTTTGATTATTGCCGTCACAAAATGGTGTTTTCACGGCAATAAATAAGTTTCTGAGGTTAAAAATTTGACTTCAGAATGTAATAGATAAATATTTTTATCCGAAGTTTGATGATTTTTAGACGTCGAAAAAAAGACCAATTTTTGACGTCAAACTGTGAATCTTCGGCGTCGGAAAATTAATTTGTGAGTAATATTTAATTTCTGACGTCAACAATTATTTAGTGACGTGAAAAGAATGTAATTTTGATTTTCACTGGTCAGGATAAAAACTATTACGGCGCGCCATACCTCTTTTAAAACTGCGCAAATACAATATTATCTAAAAGTTATTAACTTTGAGTAGGAAAGAACATTTACAGACAGAGCGATGAAATTAAAACTTAACCGCGGTCGCCTATGAAACAAGCGCGTCATGTCGAAGATTAGTTTGCAAATTAAGGAGCTATTATCATACTTGTGCGGTTCATTGATTTACCATAATTGATCATATTTAACATTTTTAACAATTAGCAAGTGAGCATGGTAAATTATTTTAAATACTTATTATTTTTACTTTAGTTGTACACCGTGGCCCATTTAACACACATAGTGACAAAAATATTACACGGATGTTTGGTTTAGCGGTAAAGGCGAGGGCTTGTACTGGTAACTCCAGTTCTTATTTTGTGACAGAAATGCGTTTTTATTAATTTTTTGACACTTGTTACTACTATCTAGTCTTGACCCATTTCTATAGTTTTTTTTTTAAATTTTTATCTTGTATTTATTTAAACAAATTAATTTTGAATTTACATTTAAAAATGTAACACAAACGAACACCTGTAGAATAATAGCTGCGTGTATAAAACTATGGCGCAACGACGTTTTCAATTGTTGCATGCGTTTATTTACTTACTTTTCTAAACGGTATTTAATTTTGTTCGTTCGTAAACATAGTTTTAACAAAGCAACATAAAACATTTTTAAATTTCAATTAAAACTCTTTTTTTTTAAATAAATAAAAGTTAAAAAAATAAATTTTAGATATGGGGCAAGATAAGATAGCAGTAAGAAATATCAAAAAAAAAAATTAAGGAACAAAAACAGGTCTGTCGGGGCATTTGAACTGCGTTCACCAGATCACAAGCCCCCGCCTTTACCGCTAAACCAAACAACTTTTATATTTTTTTTCATTATGCATGTTAAATAGGTTATGGTTTACAACTGACATTTATCATGCACGTTGTTGGTTTATTAGTCATGCAAGATTGTGGATGTTTCTCGTACAATCATTATTTTGCTACTTTAGCACAGGATGACATGAGACGGGGAGGTACTTTTTTTCTCGGTGGAAACAAAACCAAAATACATAAATTTCGTGTATGTATCTATAGACACTAACGTATTGGAGGTAGTTATCAGTGGCGTAGGAAGCGGGGGGAGGGGCAAGAGGGGCGAGGCTCTCCCTGACATCTGAAGCAGGGGGCTCAGCGCCTCTGAAAAAACCTTGATATGAAAATCATTTAACACGTTTGTATTTTACATCAACTATCTTATTAACAAATTTTCTTATGCAGATACTAGCCCATTGTTTTAGGTTGTACATTCATTAGCGCAAAAAAATACCTATCGGAAATAGTTAGATTAGGATTTTCGCCCCTCCCTAAAAAAAGTATTTGCTACGCCACTGGTAGTTATGATATAATGTGTGCGAAATTACTCCAAAAACTCATGTCATAACCGTTTACCATTTAATTCGCAATCTGTCGACAGAGATAAACAATTTTTCGTTCTTCACTGTACTTCAGCTGTTTAACATTCAAAGATCGTTGGGCGTTGAGGGCAAAAAAGGAACAGCCTCGTTAGCTCTGCCTTTGCCATGGCACATCTAGATCAACCGCCAGGACGGACAAGTGTTAGTGTTTACTCGAGGTGTGGTACGAATTTAGAAGTGGGACGTCGGCCGATGAATTCAAATTATGCAAGTTCGCTATTTCCAGGAGTCCGCGCTCTATTCTTGTACGTGCACACCCACGCACGTCGCTGCTTTCGAAGTCCTTCAAACAATTCGGCACTGCTGACTATATTGCAAACTTGCAAAACAATGAGCTAATTATTGGTTTATCAGTGGCGGCGGCGGTACATTCTTTTCTTGTAAGTAAACCAAGATCGCGGTTGAATTTTTAAAATAAGTCTGCTTGGCAGTAAAATAGCTATTTGATAACTATCAAAGTTGAGAAAGCGAAATTGTGTATCAGAAGTTATTAGCACTTGAAGAAAACTAACTGCTAAGCAGCGGTAGTCTAATATCTAATACCTGATCCCAATGTGACGTTTTTTTTTTGTACTTGATTAGCGTCACATCAGAATGAGATATTCTGCCTAGAGATGCTAGGGCCGTTAAATACACAGTTGGTTTTGTTTGAGTGCTGATGATGGACACTTAATTTTCGATTTACTTATTTGTTCTATTTTATGCATGACATCATTACAGTTATTGCTGTTATATTAATAACGAGACATTTATATTTTTTTAGCTAGTGTTATTCATACTAGGCCATTTTCTAGACCCGGCACTGACTTATTTCCAATCTACAGTGCTTTGGATTTTTTAATTGAAAAGCTTTAACATGTTTTCATTTCTATAAGTGTTTAGTCACGTAATACTGTAAAAGTCGAGCAAAACGTGCTTACATTTCAAAAATGCAGTGTTTTAATCTACGTCACTGCATGTTTGCACTTGTGCTACTCGTAAATTGTTGCACTGCTGCATTTCGGTGCCGGCTGTTCGGATTGCACACATGCAAAATGTTTCCTTTTCCTGCTGTTTCTCCGATATATTAACGAGGTCCTCTTGGAAATTCGACAAAACGTAGAAGTGGCGGGTTCGCACGCGATTTTAACCAAAGTTGCCTCGTTTGGCAGCATACCAACTGCAAGTTCCGCTTCCGAATTCATTACTTATATAAGAAAATCGATTCGTTTACAGCTGCATTGCAACATCAATTAGATTGCATATCTAAATTGCAAATTTTGGTGATATTTCGTGCCTCTCCATGGGGAAGCTCCGCTGTTAAGGGAAATGGGGAAATAAATTGACTTGAATTAGTGGCTTTTTTTATGACAGCCCGGTTAGCTTGACAATGCGTGTTGGATTATTAAACTTTGGAAATTAGGACTGCGAAAGGAAACGCGGAGTGATAAGAAAATCGTGCGTGAATCCTTCTGATAACGTCGAATTGGTCGTACAAGGACAACATGCTAAAATTTCAAGGTTCTCAAAGTTAACACAAGAAAAATCTAGTTTGAGTTTATTTCAAAACCGTATTAATTGGTCGTAGAAAGAAGATGGAGCTAAACTGATAATAAAGACAAAAACAGAACTTTCTGTTGTCGATCGGTGGCGAAGCGTGCATGTGAACGCTGTAATCGGCGATTACAGTTGAAAACTTAAAATTGCATTGTTTTAATAAATAATATAATTAACCTATATTAAATTATAAAGAACTTTGTAAATTATCGGTCCTGTTTACAGAACAGAAAGCGCCCAGATAAAAATGCTGTCATATAATCGCAGATCGCTGCGATTCTCTAAAGGAGCAAGTAGATTGTGCTTCATACCATTTGCGTATCAAATTTTTCAACTATTATTTCTTACAGTGACAATAGCGTACAATTTTTCATAATTATTAAACAACCATACCGGGTAGTTAATGCAAACCTAATTACTTACCATTGTATTTGATTATTTTTTGTAGACATTTAACATCCAACATTACCACACTAAACTAACTAATAACTATGCAAAAATATGTTTCTTTTTCTTTAATATCTTCCTGTTTCATTGACCGCAACGTCCTTATATTCGCTTATCGTTATCACTTAGGTGAGATTTTGTGTTTCTTATCAATATTCACCAAATTGAATTGTTTCAAATGAACAAACAAGCACAGAGTCAATTTTGTAAAAATTAAAAATTCTATTTATATTATAAAACCGATTTTACAATAATTATTTGTTTTTAAACATTCCAAATTTATATAAAATCAGAATACTCGTATCGCATGAGGTAGCCTTGCAGGTTGTGACTGACCGCCTTTGTATTTCGTTTATTAAACATACATAGAAGCATTAATTTTCCAAACTAAATAAATCATAGAAGGCCGCAGAGAAATTATAGGATTTGAAAAACTAAACGATAGTCCACCTCAAGCTCTACCAGCTTACAAAATGTATGAAAAAATGAGCGACTAGTTTTGAGAAACCTAATAATTTTTTAATAGGGCGTTGCAGTTAAATTTGCGCATTATGAAAAGAATTAAAATTGTAGTCCATTTCTCGTTTTAATGGTCTGCAAACTTAAACGCGTCATCAAGTCACGGAGAAACTAGATATTTATTTAAAAAGCTTTCAATGTTTATAGAATTTCAGTTTTTAATTTCAAAAATTCACAGAAGGGGTCACACATACATTAGCGCATTTGAAGAAAGAACTAAATTGTAGTCTCCTAGTTCTGTTTGCCTACAAGCTAAACAAAACATTGAACTAGATTTTTAGTATTTTTTAGGAACATTTTTTCCACAATTTTAATCATTTTAATTTTCAAATTTCAAAAATTCGTAGGGGAAAGCGTCAGACAGAAACTAAATAGAACAAAATACACTGAATTTAAAACATAATTCGCGCAGCGTGTTTTTGAGAAGTAGTTTTTTTGTGGTGTTCCGCACATTTAGAAGTTTTTAAGTTTTCAAATTTCAAAAATTCGAAAAGGCTTCATACAGAAATTGGCGCATTTGGGAAATGAATCAAATTGTAACCTATCCCTAATTGTAAACGTTTTTGAGAAAAATATTTAAAAATTGTTTTTAAAAACGTTAAAATCGTGTGGCGAGTTTTTGAAACTTTTAAATTTCTAGTTTTCAAAAATTTGCACAAGGCGTTATAGTGTCACAGAATTAGCGCATTAAGGAAAGAACCAAATTGCAGCCCATCTCTATAGTTCCATGAGCTCACAAACTTAAAAAATTCGTGTTTCCAATTTTTGAGAAATAATTTTTATATTTCCACTTTCTAAATATTCAGTTTTCATCAGATCATACTACATCATCTCTTTCAGCGTAACATTTTAACCTCTTAGGTGTATTACTACATGAATTTCATACGGATCTGCTTACTTATTTTTGATTAAACAGGAATTGAAGTCGAATGTTTTAATAAATTGAAGCGTTGCAATAAATTTCAATTTAAAAGCAAGATAGCTCAAAAAAAAGCTTTGCTTTAATATATTGCATCCAATTCTGCTTTTAAATTTATAAAACTTCACGATCCGAAGAAATTCTATCAAAAAATCGTCTAATTTCTGTTTCCAATTTCGGATTTTTTTATATAAATTCTTAATTTTTGATATACTTCCACATTTTAAATTTTATTAAAATTGGACCATCCTTTCGGGAGACATAATAATATATGCTCATGAAAATAGGGAAGAATGCGTTCATACAATTTTTGTAATTCAAGGTTTTGACTCACATGAATGGCTTATACCTCCAGGAACTCAAAGAGTATTTTTTGTCTTACTGTCGGTCTGTGGGTGAGTTACACCTCATAGCTCCAGAACGGCCAGTCGGATTTTGATAAACCTTCGATGAACTTTCTAGCTTAAATGCGGCGCTGCGACTTCTACGATTTTTTGAAAATTGTAACTTTCATGCCTTATTACTGAAAAACAAGTTGAAATATCGGCCTCAAATTTGGTATTATAGTAGCTCTGAGGGAACATAATATTACTATGTATAAGAATTTGTAACAGCATTAAAGCTGACGTAAAAAGTTTTTCAAAATTTGGAAATACTTAAAAACATATGCTCAAAAGCTAGCCAGAAGATTTTTCTTACAGTTTGTAGACTTATGGAGCTAGAGATGAGCTACGATTTGGTTTGGGTCCCAGCCCGCTAGTTGTACCTGTGACACCTTGTATGAATTTTTGAAAATTTTAGATTTAACGCCTTCTTACTCAAAAATGAGTTATTAGATCGGGATGATATTTGGTACTGTAAATACCATAGTGGAGTAAAAATTTTAAAACTTTGACATTTTTTTTTAAATATTGCTTAAAATGAGCTGTAATTTGGTTTGTGTCTCAATCTGCTAATTTTTTTCTGGCGCTTTCTACGAATTTTTGACAATCAAAAATGTATGCTTTTATATTTTAATATAATTACGGAGAACAATAAAAAGTCATGTTTCAGCTAAATTACTCATGAGTGATAGCAGAAAATTATGGAAGACGAATTTGTTCTTCCGTTTTCGATTTTCTTTAATCCCAAGAAAATTTTTTCAAAAAAATCACAATTTGATTTTTTTTCATAGAAGAACTGCGGTTTCTGAATCCAATGGTACACGCTCGCAGGCAAAGTCTATAAAGTTAGTTAGTGAAGTGAAACTGTATGCTCGCAATTGGTGCGGAGTGTTTCCTTTCGGTGTGCGGGGAGAATGCAGGGCTAGTTCCGTTCCAACGTACCAACGGAATGGATTACAACCAAGCAAATTTCCCCAACAAAAGTTAAAAACCCGAAATCCACGACAGACTACATAAACATTAGTCATTGCAGTGTAGGCTACAGAATATACGCTAAATTCTGTTGAAAGTACTGGACGAGACAACGCCGGAAATACCGTCATACCAAACACCATTCCTAAGCAACAGATCTAGGAAGGATATGTAACGAGACGAATACTAGATAAAAGATGGAGAAAAAAAGAAAAAACGGTACTGATAGCCCTAGACCTAACAAGAGCATTCGACACCGTACAGCACTCGCCCCTCTTGGGAGCCTTGAAAGTCTTAGAAACACCACATTATCTCCTCCACCGGATAATAACAATATGTCTAAATGAAAATACAATGTTGTAGTGGTTTGGGCAAAACGCAAAAGCATATGAAAAAAACGAAAGAGGTTAAGCAAGAATGCCCACTCTCACCCAGAATATCCACGATGACATTGCACAAGGTCCTAGAGAAAACAGCTGCACAAATGACTACACCATCACCAATCAAACAAAACCTTAACCTGCCAAAGATTCTTGCTTATGCGGATGACCTAGTAATCGATGATTTTCGATCCATAATTCTTTTTATTTAGGGCCGTGGTGTGTCTACAGAGATTCTTGTGTTTTTTTTTTTCATAGTAACGCAATTAGTTTGCCGATTCTAAAATCTTGATCTACAACATGATTTGTTTTTAAATAAATCACTTGATTTAAAGCGCAATTTGAATCAATGTTTTAAATCAAGCTACTCTTATCAACGATTATCTGGACATTTTAAGCCTTATATAAAAAATAGTCCTCGTAAAGTTGTTGCCTTATTATTTGTTATTGCTACACTACCATTTTTATATTTTTATAAGTAATATTAAACCTAAAAACAAAATAAATGTAAAATGCTGGACAAATGACCAAACTCCAGAGACACGATTAGCCTCTGGGCCTCTTTATTACGGCTTCTCTATACTGTGCGCACGCATTGACGCGTCACTTGGAAGTCGTATTATCTATGCTAGCTTACAATGACCCGCAGTCGAAGAGAGAAAGAGTTGTTCGATAATGCAATCTAACATCAAAATATGCTTAATTACTATCACAGCTTATCTATCTATTACAACGCACATTGTCTAATACCTTCACAATACAAAATTAAAAGTTAAAACTATTAGAAAACTAAAACTAAAATAAATGCGAGATAATAATAATAACATATATTAAGTTTTATTAGTTATCATGCAATTCAAAATACATTTTCAGTAAGAACACGCTAAGAAGTTTAACTTGCGTGTTCGTTACACATTTCGTTTTTTTTAAACACCAACAGTTTGCGTATGAAAAATGTTAGGTTTTAGTTATTAAGATTATTACTTCGTTTATAAGCAAAATTTGCCCAGGTATTTTTAATGGAGAATTAATAAATATGGTCATATGGTCAGTAACGACCCAACATTTTCTTTAAAGCGTATAAAGTTTGGCGGCTACTTCCACCCACATTTTTTAAAATTATTTGTTTTCATATACCTCACACTGTATCTTTCTCTAAAAAACCAAAACTTTTTACTTACGGCAACAAACGCACACCTACCCACCCAGACACCTATACACAAAAAAAACTACTTGGGTTCCAAAACAAGAGTAAAAAAAATTTCTATATTAAGAAATAAAGTAGTTAATTAAAAAAAAACGGAGAATATTAAATTGTATAAATTGATTGCCTAAATTAAGCTGCAACATTTTTTAAGAATGTAAATGAAACCCCTGACAAGCCCATTTAATTATTTATAGGATATTCAATTATAGCCCAAAGTTAAAATTACTACCTCCAAGTGAATTCGTGCAAACAAAGGAAAATTAAAAGTGAATTTTCTTATTAAAACACTGAATAGGCACAAGTAAGCAACATGTAATAATATAATAAACTGAAGATAATATTGAAATTTCTAAAGCTCTCAATAAAATACAAACAAAATTATATTGATTACTTACAAGAGCTCAATCATTTCTTCACTATCACAACATGAAGTCATTACTTAATAACAATAATAAATAATACTAAACAGACCAAAGCGGATGTTATTTTGGGAAATTTTCTTTCTTATTGTGCAAATCGACAAATTAATTTATTGCACGACTGGTTTTGACCCAAAGGTCATTTTTAGGTGAATGCCTAGAGCTAGTAGCGAAATAAAAAGGTATGACTTGATGTTGCATAAAAATGCAATGTCAGCTACTTTTTATAAATTGTGTTAATGATAATTATTAATATATTAATTCAAAATCACACCTTGTTGTATCTTAATTTATTTTTTTCCATTTTTATTTATTTGCAATTATGAAATATTTTTTTACTAAATTACGCTGCTGTTGATGATAAAATCAAGTACGGAATAAGGGAGTTGTAGTCCCAAACTCTGTATGTATGCGCAAAAGGCTTCTTTCAGGAACTTAATTTAATTAATTTGTTTTTTCCAGTATAATAACTTTGAAATATAAATTTTTTAATCGATCTGATAAAGTCATAGCCCCCCACCTAATGGCTTATTACAAACTAATCAAACTTGTCAGTGTACACTTTCAATCTCTTCAAAAATCGATGTACTTTTCTATTTTTTCCCACTTTTAAAAGGTTGTAGAGCCCTCACTTTTTGTAATGAAGCTGCTGGGGCTACAGTTCTAATAAATCTCACGTAATAGGAACTCCATTCTGATGCTTATATATAAATAATTTTTGATTTTGTGTTTTGGTCTATCCAAAAATTCTTTTACTGCTACACCTTTTGGCTCCTAAGAATTTTAGAACATTACAAGGCCCTGAAATTTACCAATGTAGGTGGAGTAGTTGCTTCCTATATAAAATAGCCTCAAGTTGTATAAATAATTATTAAAATAATTAAAGAGGCCATATACTTAAAATAAATTTGAATAGATTTTACTGTTAATAGTGCAACCGTTTTTGTGCATTTATTATTTTTAATTATTTTTTGCAATTAAATAAAGTTGCTTTTGATAGGTTGGAAATAGGGGGTATATCTAAAGGAGTTGTAATCTCGAATAATGTGTGGCAAGTGGGTTTTTCTTCGCAACTTTTACTTCTCTTGCTGATATAGTCTATTATTTTTTTTTAGTTTTTCGTAAGTTTGTAAATTTTGTACAGTCTTGGATTTTTTTATTGGGCTTGATATAACTGTAGCCCGTAAAAGTGGGATTTTAACAAATAATTTAAATTTTTTACACTCATAATTTCAGTATTTTCAGAAAAGTATTTACTTCTTTATTTTTGCTGCCTTCAAAACGTTTTGAGGCTCTGGAATTTCTTAGTAAGTATGATAAAGCTAAAACCTCCTAAAGGGCTTATACAACGTATAAGAAATAATTACATTTTAGTTTCTTCAAAAAGTCTAGATATATCTCTACGTTTTGCTACTTTTTAAAAGCTTCAGAGCAGTGGAATGTTTTTTAGAAAAATTGATAAAGTTATGATCCCCAAAAGTACCTACCTAGGGGGCTTAGAAAAAATTGTTTTGTATCTTACGGCACATAATTTCAGTGTTTTCAAATTTGAATTTAATGCTCCACTTCTGGGGAACGCTGGCGAAGTATCGAATTGCTCAGTCTGGTGAAACTATAGACCCCTAAAAATGTCCTCATGGTCAGTAGAAAATAATCATTTGCTAAGTAAGATGGCTGAGATTAAGCGATAAATTGTAATTTTATTTACGGTATTAATTCCTAAGCACAAGAAATTAGTTATGTTTCCACACGCCGAATTTTTGTCTTTTCTTAAAATCTTTCATATTTCTACATTCTGCTACTTTTAGAACTCTTTAAAACACTGGAATTTCTTAAAGAGTTTGATAAAGCTATGGTCCCCCAATGGACCTACTTAGGAGGCTTATAACAAAATTATTTAAATCTTTACATGCACAACATTTAAGGGTCCTGAAACCCAGTAGCACATTGTTTTAACTTTTATACGCACAATTTTAGACATTTAAAAATTACTTATTTGTGGATTTTGTCTAGCTTTTAACGTATTGGAGCCCTAGAATTTCTTAACGGTGCTGCTAGAGCTTCGTACCTTTTAAGGTATTAGGACTATAAAAATTCTTAATATCTCAAATCCGTTACACATACGTGCCCCCCCCCCCACCCCCGAGCGCATTAACAATTAATTTTGGGTTTTGACAAACATAATTTTTGTTTCGACAAAAATCCTTTTACTTTTCCACTTTTTTCTATAGCCGCAAACGTATGAGGAATTTAGAATTTGTTGTGTCTGTTGGGCTACATACCCAAGTCCGTTACATAATTGCGGCCCCGCCGAATTTTTGCTTCACCAAAAATGGTTTTACTTCTCCACCTTTTCTTATTTTTAAACGTATGATGACTTTAGAATCCCTGAATTGGGCTGTTGAGGTTACAGCCTTAAATCTGTTACATAAATGGCTCTGGGACGTATTAACAAATGTTCTTGAGTTTTAGTTCACCAAAAATCGTTTTTCTTCTTCGCCGTTTTTACCTTTAATCGTATTAAAACTTTAGAATTTGCTAATGGAACTGTTGGCGCTACATCCTCAAATTCGGTACATAAAAATAGCCCCGCTGGGTCCGTATTAATAAATTGTTCTGAGTTTTTACAATCATAATTTTTGGTTCGGAAAAAATCTTTTTACTTCTACAACTTATTAGGACTTTAGAAGTTTTTTAATAGAGCTACAGCTACAGCTTCTAATTCGGTACCTATAAATGGACCAGCCGGTGTCGTATGAATACATTGTTTTGAGTTTTCACAAGCTAATTTTTTGGATCACCAAAAATCGTTTTACTGCTTCATCTTTGTCTACCTTTAAAGGTAATAGGGCTTTAGAATTCATTAATGGAAGTGTTGGAACTACAAACCCAAATTTACTATATAAAATGTCCCCGCCTGCAGTTTTTAGAAACATAAGTGTTGATTCATCAAAAGTATTTTTATTTTCCCACCTTGTCTTACCTAGCCCCAAATATATTTCATAGAAAGCAGCAGCGGGGCCGTGTTAACGAATGATTTTGGGTTTTCAGAAACATAATTTTTGTTTTTCAAACATCTTTCGACTACTTCATCGCGTACTGTCCATTTACTTTTCCACCATACTCAAACCCTTAAACTTTTTTTAATAAACTACATAACAAGGTCCCCACCGGTGGTGTATTAGCAAATTATTTTAGGTTTTCTCTAACATAATTTTGGTTTCGCAAAAACCCTTTTACTTCTCCAGCTTTTACTACCTGTAAACGTATTAGGGTTTTAAATTTCTTAATGGGGTTTAGGTACTGAAGTTACAGCCGCAACTACTTTACATAAAAAGGATCGCACCGGGGGCGCATTAACAAATAATTTAGAGATTTCACAAACATGAGTTCGGTTTCACTAAAAAACTTTGTACTTCTTCAAGATTTTTACGAGTACTAACTATTACGTCCCTAGAATGCTTTAGTGGGACTGAAAGGGCTACAGACCCAAGTGTCAAATTAAGAAGCTCCAGCTGAGAGGTTATTAACAAATAAATTTCAAAATGTAACATACATAATTTCGGTCTTTCCTAAAATCGTTGTAGTTCTTCAATTACTTGCTTCTAAAAATTTTAGAACCATGTGGGACCCTAAAATTGAACAAGGCGGCTGTATTATTAAGCTTCCTACACAAAATAGTCCTGTGTGGGAATTCGTTAATGAAAGAATGTTAATGTTTCTGGCAATATGTTTTCGCTGAAAGTTTTGGTTAACTAAATTCTCAAGTTTTTTTAATTTCAACACCAGGGCCGTCATGAGCCCAAGCAGGCTGTAAGGTAAACTATCATCAATCCTACTACTCGGGAGGTCCCTAAGAGCAAAAAGTTATTCATCACTTTTTAAAATTTTTTGCTAAAACTAGACAAGGAGCACACGGATTTTGCCCCTGTTATCCTCTTCTTTTGTCAACCCTAGCAAACATGAAAAAAGAGAGTCAAAAAAATAACACATTTTCTAAAACGGATCATTCGAAATAACCTTGTATTAACTTCAACAATTCCAACTAGAAATAAAACTTGGTACATTGTCCTTTCAAAACCCTTCCAGACTTGATCTGTAACCTCTAGCCGACCCCACTTTTAGGGTGTGACCGTATATTTACCACATACCGCGCCCTATGCAATTTTTTGTATGTAGCCTTGTGCAGACGTTTAACGTGACTGAGAATCCCTCATAAAAAGCCCCCTCAGTTTTCCCTAACAAAAAACTATCGAGTCCTCGAGCTCGAAAGCTCTTCAAAGAGACTCCCGAGTCCCAACAATAACCTTTTAAAAAATGTCAAGTGCCTAATTGCGAATTCTCATGCGGAAGTGATTACCGCCACACGTTGGTGGAAACATTAGCGGGTGGAGACGCAAAGATCTGAATCTTAAAGTCGGCTTCCTGTTTAGGGTCCTCTGCAGAGCGCGTTTAAGGGCGCAAACGAGTCTGTTGCGCACAACGAGGGCGAATAACAGGCGGCACATGAAAATCGGCGTAGGGAAACGGGCCGTAATTGATTAAAGCGGAAGCGCGCTATCGACCGGATGGATGGGAAGACCCGCGATGCCATCTGGCGGCACGTGCTCCGGCGCCGCTGCAGACATCGCGGCGCCACCGTCTCGGCGTGTTCCTGCTGCCCCACCGCCCTAAATTCGCGAAGATATTTTTACCCTTGTTCTACAAGCAGCTTTCGGAAAATATGGTTTGCGTGCTCGGATCGGCAAAACGAAACTTTAACGAATTTTTTAAAACTTTTCTTTCCAAAAAAACTGAATTTCATGCTTTCAAATTTTACACAGTTTCATGCAATTTTATCTAAGGTAAAGTTGCCTCCTTAGAAATTCTGAAAATAGCTTTTATAAACAAGAGCCAATTAAATATGCTCCAGCTTTTATTAAAAATCTGCAATTCAGAAACAACGTTTCCAATTTTTTTCCACCACAATTTAGTTGTAATAGTAGAAAATTAAATATTACAACTTTCTTCTAATAACTTTTATTTGTTCATTTATAATTTTGGCCGCTGTTATTTATTTACTCCATTTCTACGCATAAAAGAAAATAATCCTTCCGAAAAAGCTAGCTTTTCTTCTGAAATTCTTATGAACAAACTACAATTGCTACGAACCCCAGTTACATTTAAATCTTCTAAAAGTTGGAGCAATCATTCGATTGCAGGGTTGTATCCAGAAGAAAAAATTACAAAAAAATTTTTCTACAATTATTTAAAGGTTTTCCTCAAATTCTTACAATACTACGGCGTTCTATATAAACAGCACCTTTAATAACTCCATTCAAATACTTCCGCGTTTTTTATCAAAAAAAAACCACTAATAACTACTAATAAAGAGTTTAACCACATTTATTAAACTTCTGCAGTTTTACTTAGAAGGGGACTATTTACAGCAATTTATTTGCTCCAGTTTTACCTAGAACAGGAATACTTTTTGTAGGTCTTGCTAAAGAAAGCTAGCTTATCTCATGAAATCCCTTTAAACAAAAACCAATCGAATACAACGGCATTCTTTATAAAAAACATTTAACAACAATAAAATCTAATCCACAATTATTAAACTGCTGCAGTTTTATTCGGAAGGGGACTCAATTTACAGAAGTTTGTTTGTTACAATTTTAACTAGAAGAGGAATACATTTTACGAGGTCTGGCTGAAGAAAGCTAGCTTTCCCTATGAAATCCTTTTAAAAACACGACGATCGAATACTGCAGTGTTTTTTATCAAAAGAAACTCTAGCAACTCCCAACTTTTCAAGAGTTTGGCCACAGTTGTTTAACTGCTGTAGTTTTACCCGGAAGGGAACTATTTACAGTAATTTATTTGCTGCAGTTTTACCTAGAACAGAAATACCTTTTGCACGGTCTTGCTGAAGAAAACTAGCTTTTCGTATAAAATCCCTTTAAATAAGACAATCGAATACTAAGGCGTCCTAGATAACCTCTAATAACTTCTAACTTTTTCAACAGTAGTTGCACTGTTGCAGTTGTACCTAGAAGGGGACTATTTACAGTCATTCCTTTGCTGCAGTTTTACCTAGAACAGGAATACCTTTTGCAAAGGTTTGCTAAAGAAAGCTAGCTTATCCCATAAAACCCCTTTAAACAAAAACAATCGAATACTACAGCGTTTTTTATCAAAAGAACCTCTAATAACTCCTAACTTTTTCAAGAGCTTGGCCACAGCTATATAGGCGCTGTAGTTTTATTCAGAATCAGACTACTTACAGCAGAATCTTGCTGAAAAAAGCTAGCTGAAATCCCTATAAACAAGAGGGAATATTTCTGCAGCAATATTTCTAAAATTTTCAAATAATTCTATCAGTGCATAACTGCATAATAGCAGACACGCGAATATTACACACAAAAATTACAGTTAAATTTAATTTCCAACAATTAGCTACCTACAAGTTTATTCACAGTGGAAATAATTCTAAATTTTTTTCTGAAAAATTTAGCATTTTTTAGAATTTTCAAATCAAAAGGCAATTAAATTCTATAATTTTTAGCATAAATCTTGCAGCTATATTTAGATTTTCTCATACAAGTACACTCGTACTATTTAGAGAAAGAAGCAACCGACAAAGCTCCTTGAAAAGCTTTTTTTGTGAGCCATTTAAAAATATTAAAACTAGTATTTCTAAAGAATAATTGCGCTTTACAGTGGAAAACACTTAGCCCTTCATAATTTTTGTTGGAACAATTGACTCCTAAACATTTAGGATTAAAAAATGTGTCCGCCTTGTCTTAGCGTACATCAATACTGAACTATTAACGTTGATGTTTTGAAAAAAAATTTATAGTAACAGTTTTTTCTATACTCACACTCTTTTGGGGACCTTAACTTATTCTTGTAGAAGGTATGAAACTTACCTGGAACAAAAGAATTTAATGTTAAAAAAATTATATTAATTGTAATTCACTTACAACATTTAGAAAACAATATTAAAATTTGCAATAAACCTAATAAACCGGATTATTGGATTTTTTTTAGTAAACCAGCTACAATTCTGGGGCACCAAAGGAAGAAAATGTTAAGTTTAAAGAAATTCCTAAAATTTCAAAATATTTCGTTAGATAATAAAGGCTGCTTTTATTAATATATTTTATTAAGATCTGATAGTAAACAGTTAGGAAACAATTGTAGACAGAACCGAACTAGTTGTTAAATTGATCTTAGTTTATTTAATATTTGTTTTTGATCTAAGTATGAAATATAGAAGGGGTTCTTTTTGAGGTACTGAGAACACCCGCTCTTTTCACTGCTGCCCTTAGTACCACCCTGGCTCAAAAAATTATTTTTTGAAAATGATTAAAATATTTATTTAATTTTTTTAATTTATTCTTACGTTATATTCAATTTGAATACGTCTTAAAAGATGTACCGGAAGACCCTGAAATTTTTCTAACAGTATTTGTAGTTGCAAATGAGCAACTTCTTTCAGAATAATTCACTAGAGGGAGGCACAGTCGACTTTTAAAGTCAACCGTGATTTTTATTTTAATGTAGTTCCTTTGTTTTAACCACATTTTTAAATCTTCTTTATAATGACGCATATTTAATGGTTACAACCCCCTTTTCGTGCGTGCAACAAATTTCCACTTTTATTAACGAATAAAAAGTCAACATAATTCTTGAAACAAATTAACCGATTTCGTTTAGTTTAAGTAGTAATTACAAAGACTCCAATTCCAGTGTTGGCTCAAGCCCATCCCTTGGGGTTTTCTCACCTCGTCCAAAACAGAGGAAAGGGGTGGCCCGCACCGTATGTATCCTGAGAGAGGAGAGGACGCCCCGTCACCAACACGAAGCCGGTTCCGCATTGCAGCATCACGTGCGTCGCTTTAGATCGACGCTACGCGCTTCTCAGATTTACAATTTTATGTGTAGAATTGGTTAGGAGGTCTGAAGGTCTCCGATGACCTTTCATTATAAAAGAGAAAACAATCCGGATTTACGTATTTCCCTAACTCACTCCGAAGGGCCTTGTTTGTGAAAAGTAAATGGATGCGGGTAGGTAAAAGGCTCGTCGGGATTTCAGGTAGTAAATAAAATTTTTTTATTAGAATATACAGGAAAACGTCCAAATATGCTGTAGAAGTCGGAATTTCCTAGTTAATATTTTTTCGTGTGATCTACTTGATGAAGTGGAATTTTACAATTACGACCATCGTTCTTTGTAATACTATTATGATAATTATTAAATAATATTATCATCATAATTATTATCACACCATATAATAGTTATAAGTTATATCTAAAGAAAGAAAAACAAAGTTGCTGACATAATGTGAATATCTAATATTTTCCTTTTCATGAGCTACTTATTGGAGTGAAATTTTACTATTACGGTCCTAATTTTTTTCTATTATTGCTTCGCATTCAAGCGATTTATAGCTTACTTATTTCTGAAAAAATTTGAATTTTTCTCATTTAGATTCAAAATTTAAAATTCGATTATTATGGCCTTTACATTTTTTGATTATTATTTTTGAGTTTATGATAAGTATATTTAACTAATTAGCTCCTAAAATTTATTAAGTAAATAAAATTGAAATTACTAAGAAAATGTGAATTTCTTAATTTATTTCTTTCAATTTGACTACTTGACATGCGAAATTTTACAATAGAGGCCCTTATTTTTTAAATTGGCATTTGGAATTAAAAAGATTTATAGCCGCCTTATTCTCAAAATTAAATAAAAAAATATTTGAATTGTGGAGAAAATATGAATTTTTCTTTTTCATGGTTACTTGAATAATTGAAATTTTTGTATTTTTATTTAAAAATATAAAATAACTAACTTATATTTGATCAGCCTTCAAAATTATTTAAAAAATCGAATATCATTGAGGAGATTTATACCAGGCTTATTCTCAAAATCAAATAAAAAAATGAGCGAAACACTTCGCCTGGACTTTCCTATACTTATAAATTAACATTGTTTAATATTTTCCAACACTTTTGATATACACCTGTCTAGAAACGCAAAAGCAGTGTTTTAAAAAAAAACTATAAAATAAAAAAAAATTTTTGGCCCCAATCGAGGCTCGACCCCACAACTACTTATGCAGTAAAACGGCAGTGCACTCGAACACACCCGCATATCCATCCATGCTATTCCGAATCTGCTCGTTATCGTTAAATAAGTGCCTATTGAATGCGTGCGCAATAGAAATGCATAGAACGTTCAAAATTCTAGTCAGTTCCGTACAAGAATACAACTGCTGTAGAAAGTATGTGAAATTCTTCTAAGGACAAAAAGGTTATTAAGGGGCAAAAAATTCGATTTTTTGATTTTTTGTAAAAAGATTCTCCTAGAGCAAACAAAAGAAGAAATCAATTTTTTAACTTTGTAGCGAAAATTTTGGGGGGGAGGGGGAACAGTAGTCCCCCTAAATATGAAATTATCGAAAAAATATTATGATATTCGGATTTTGCTATCAATGATGAGCTATTTTGCTTTAACAGAAATATTTTATTGCCCCCCGTTAAATAAATAAAAGGGTACCAATTTTCAATTTTCAAAAATTCACAGAGGGCGTCACAGTGAAATTATAGCAATGCGCAAAAAAATAAATTGTAGAAGATTCTTAGCTCTATCAGCTTAAAAAGTTTAAACAAAAACGTGTGGGCAGTTTTTGAGATTGTTTTTTTTGAAAATTTCAAAAATTTTGGAGTGGTGCCATTGAAATCGTTTTTCGATTTCCAAAATTAATGATATTTCATGGTATAGTACCCTTGAAGGGCTACCAAACAAGATGTAGTTGATTCCAATCAGATAACTGGTTTTTGAGTAAATGGGCGTTAAAGTCGAAATTTTCAAAAATTCGTAGCAGCCGCCATGTTGAAGCTAGAGAGTTCGGTAAAAAAACATTTGATTTGTTCTAAGGCTTTCTATAATTTCCACTATTCCAATTTCCACTATTCCAATTTCCAAAATTCCGTTTCTGAAAAAAATGCTACCAAAAAAACATGTCTAACTTCCGCTTCCGGTTTCGGATTCTTTTTAAAAGCTTATTTTGTCGATGAATTTTTGATATACCTCCTCATTCCAAAGCACATCGAAATCGGTCCAGCCGTTCCGGAGATATGGAGCGTAACACACCCACCCACCCACCCACAGACAGACATTTTTTAAAAACCACTTTTTTAGGATCATGGAAGCCCAAAACATGTATTTCCGTCAAAATCTCGATTTTGAAAATTTGCATGAAATCAATACTTCCCTATACTGAAAGTATAGGAAAGTAAAAAACATAAAATTTTCCTAATCGATTAAATTTTTAAATTAAAATATAAAATAAGGTATTTTTTAACTTTTTTGGACCAAAATAGAAAAAATAGTATAAAATACACGTTTCATAAGACATTTAAGCGCACTTGTCCATTAGAAAACTCGCCGCAAGCGGCTCGTTTTCTAACTTGCACGCGTGCTCTAAAGACATGATCTTATGAAACTTGTTTTTTAATATACTACACTCGTGGACAGAAATATTGCATATTTTTTTTTAAGACTTTTTTTTTATTTTTCTGCTGCATTTATGTAGTTTTTATTGTTAAGTGTCTTATATTGAAGTGTCCTGCATATATTGGTATTGTCTAACACTCATCTAGACATCTAAAAATGCTTAGATCTATTCTTTATAAGTGAATTAGCACTATGTTACAATTATGCCGATGTCTAACAATGGTTGATAGTGTGCTTTGGTAATTCACAATGACATCTTGACATTTCTAGTGCATTGTGTATTTTCTGTTAGTAAGATGCCACATCTAAATGAATTAGTTGCTGTTAAAGTTGTAACTTTAGCTAATGAGGGTCGCAGGCAAGAAGATATTGCACAAATGCTGCGCATACATCAATCGACGGTTTCTCGTGTAGTAAAACGATACGAGGAGACTGGGGAATACAGAAGGCGGCCTGGACAAGGACGTAAAAGATGTACAACGCAAAGGGATGACCGCTATTTGCAAATTCAAGCTTTGCGAAATCGCACATATACAGCTCCGCAACTAAAAAATGAATTACTGAATACAAGGCAAGTCAATGTAAGTTCAAAAACAGTACTGAGGAGACTAAAGGAAGCCGGTTTAAATTCAAAACGTCCCTCGGCTTCGCCCACATCACAAAACTGGCCGGTTACAGTTTGCACGAGCTCATGCTGTTTGGGATGAACATCTATGGAGCAAAGTTCTTTTCACAGATGAGACAAGAATACAATTGTGGAAGCCAGATGGACGTGATCGAGTGTTTAGAAGAGTTGGTGAACGATATGCTGCATGTAATCTTGTGCAAAACGTTAGCTTTGGCGGTGGCTCCATTATGCTATGGGGTGGCATCAGTTGGGACAGTCGCACGGAGCTTGTTGAGGTGAATTTGAGAATGAATGCAGACTGGTACATCCGCAATATCATTGAAGAACATGTTCTACCATATGTCGGCTTTATTGGGTACGATAGGTTTGTGTTAATGCATGATAATGCCCGCCCACATGTGGCCGGAACAGTGCTCCAGTACCTTGAAGATGCCGGGATTGCGTCATTTGATTGGCCACCATTAAGTCCCGATGTAAATCCCATAGAGCATCTATGGGACATCCTCAAACGCCGTATACGATCTCGAAATCCAGCCCCTAACTCAATTGAATCGAATTCCGCAAGAAACCATTAGAGATCTTCTGCGAAGCATGCCCAGAAGGATGCAAGCCGTAATTAGAGCTAGAGGGGGAAATACCAAATACTAATGCATCTTCATGTTACCTTAAAATAATGTTATGTTGCCGTTATTGTTGCTCTTTTCAATTAAATGTTATAACCAAAATCACACTATTTTACTGAATCGTCTACGAATCTGTTCTAACGCTATCATATGTAAATTAATTTATTATAAAACAGTACTAATATACGTAGGACACTTTAATATAAGACACTTAGTAATAAAAACAACATAAAAGCTACAGAAAAATTAAAAAGAAATATATGCAATATTTTTGTCCATGAGTGTATAATACAGCATTTGGTGTGCTTTAATGGGAAATGAAGTACTATTTTTTATCCAAAAATTAAATTTTGTATCAAATTTTTTTTTAATAAAAAGGTAGTCGAGTAACACTGCATTTGAAAGGTCTTTTAGTTCTGCGTCTGATCCTAGAGTTTCAAAGAAAAATATTTAGCCATAGCAAAATGGCGGATTTTAAACAAGTGGACTCACTCAATTCAAAATTGTTTTGATTTTTTTATTCAGGGTCAAGTGACACCTCATTTGAAAGGTCTTTTAGTTCTGCGTCTGATCCTAGAGTTTCAAATAAAAATATTTAGTCTTAACAAAATGGCGAATTATAAACAAATGGACTCACTCCAATTCAAAATTGTTTTAATTTTTTTATTCAGGGTAGGATGACACCTCATTTGAAAGGTCTTTTAGTTCTGCGTCTGATCTTAGAGTTTCAAAAAAAAAATTCAGCTATAACAAAATGGCGGATTTTAAACAAATGGACTCACTCAATTCAAAATTGTTTTGATTTTTTTATTCAGTAGTCCACTTTTTCATTTGCAGAACTAAATTTTCCCAGAAATATCTTAGGTGGCTGGAAATAATATTAAGACGGTGTGGTGCACCGCCTCATTATTATAGACCTGTTTCTGACTTTCTCAACGGACATTTTCTTGGAAGATGGATTGGTAGGCGGGGGCCTGTAGAATAGCCGGCTCGCTCTCCAGATTTAACTTTCCTGGATTTTTTTTCTATGGGAATATCTGAAATCGAAAGTGTACAGAACCGGTCCAGAAACAATTGAAGAACTGGAGTAACGCATTACAGAAGTTTGCAGAAATATCACTCCAGAAACTTATGAAAATGTAAGGCAGGAATTTTATAACCGACTTTTTATGTGCCAAGAAGTGAATGGTAAACATTTCGAACACTTAATTTAATTAATTTAAGCTTTAATTCTTAGTTTTTTTAAATAGACTTCTTTTTCTTCAAACATTGTCATTTTGTTATGGCTAAATATTTTTCTTTGAAACTCTAGGATCAGACGCAGAACTAAAAGACCTTTCCAATCAGGTGTTACTCGACCCCCCTTTTCAAATGGCGCCCAGTCGCCAATGTGGATGATACAAAATTTTAATATGAACTGAAAAATAGTATTTAATTTCCCATTACCAGCAGACCAAATTTTGTGGTAAAATATCAAGTCGTTCAAAAGTTAGTTGGGGGGGGGGGGGGGGGGTACTTTATAGACATAGTGTATATATTATAATAAAACCTAACATAGTTCTACCTATAATTGGTTCATTCTTAAAATTATTTATAGCCGAGTTATTCTCAAAATCAAATAAAATATTATTCCAATTGTGGAGACAATATGAATTTTTCTTTTTCATGACTACTTGAAGAATTGAAATTTCACCATTACGGCCCTTATGTTTTTGTATTTTTATTTTAGAATATAAAATAGCTATACTTATAATTAATTAACAATTAAAATTAGTTTTAAAAAATCGAAATTACAGAGAAAGTATGATTTCCTAATTTATTGGTTTTTTAATTTTTCATGACTAAATTTTACTGCCACGGCCCTTATTTTTTCTACTTTAACTTGACATTGAGAAAACATATTACACAGTTATTCTCAAAATTAAATAAAAAAATATTCCATATTGAGGAGAAAATCTGAATTTTTCTGTTTTATTTTCTTATTCAAAACTACTTGAAGAAATGAAATTTTACTATTACGGCCCGTATATTTATATTAATACATTAAAATTTAGCAAAGTTTTTTTTATAATTGATTAGCTCTTAAAATTATTTAAAAATCGAAATTGCTGAGAAAATTTTTTCGTACTTTTATAGTATAGTATATATAGATAATTTTTCATGACTACTTACACAAGCGAAATTTTACCACGGCCTTTATTTTTTCTACATATATTATTACTTAGCATTGAGAACACTTATAGCCAACTTAATCTCAAAATTAAATAAAAAAATGTTCACAATGATTGAGAAAATCTGATTTTGTTCCTTTTTCGTGACTACTTGAAGAAGTGAAATTTTACCATTACGGCTCTTACTTTTGTATTATTATGTTAAACAATAGCATAGTTCTACTTATAATTTGTTAGCTCTTAATATTATTTAAAAAAATATTGAATGTGCTGAGAAAATTTGAATTACAAATTTAATTTTTTTTCAATTTTTCATGATTACAAGCGTAATTTTACTATTACGACCCCTATTTTTTATATTAACATTTAGCATTAAGGAGGTTTATTGCCGGCTTAGTTTCAAAATAAAATAAAATAATATTCCAGTTATGAAGAAAATATGAGTTTCTCTTCACAAGCGAAATTTTACTACTACGACCCTTATTTTTTTTTATTGTTATTTAGCATTGACGAGATTTATAGCCGCCTTATTCTTAAAATTATGTAAAAAAATATTACCTATTGTGGAAAAAAAATAATTTTTTTTGTTTTTTTTATCTTTTCCAATTTTCTATTGCGACTGTTATTTCTTGTATTATTACATTAGTTTAAAATTAGTTACGAAGAAATTTAAAAAGATGATTAAATCTGAATCTTTCAATTATTATTTCTTCATGAGTAGTCGAAAACTAAAATTTTTCTATTGCGTCCCCTATTTTCAAGATGACTACCTTTAACAGACAGGGGTATCATAACAGTTAGGTCCTTAAACAAAACAGTTTATAAATAGCTAGCGACAATATAATTTTGTTATTATTTTTTTATGGCCTACCAGACAAAGTGCAGTTTGACGAGTACGGTTACTTTTTTAGTTATTATTACCTTAATATTTAAGGCAGTTAAAGCAGACGCACTGCTAAAACTATATATACACCGTTTCGCATAAAAGGTAAACTACATACAAAATGCACAAAAATTATATTTTTGCTGTTTTTATGTTCCCAGGATACTTTGGCTAAGAAGTTTAACTGTAGCTGTTATTAGTGTCATAATTTTTACGTTTAAAACTAAGCAAAAAGTTAAATAAACATAAATAAATTATTTACTCCCCAAGTAACAACTATACGTATTCTAATGTTTTTTTAGAGAATCAGATGTTCCGGGTTCCAATCCTAGGTGAGACAATATTTAAAAAAATAGTTTCTTTTGTTATTTATTGAATTTTTGAATTGCATACATTTTTCAAAACTGAGGTTTAAACGTTCAATTATGTTATAATAATGTAATAGTTATCAATTTAATAATTTAATTGCCCGAAGTATTAAATTTATAGTTTACTGTACAAATAGCATTATTTTTACCATTTCATTGTAGAATTGGTGTGAAAATTAAATAAATAACTAAAAAACAAATGAAAAAAAGTTCGTCCAACCTAAGATTGGTACCCGGGTCTTCTGCTTAGAAGACATCATCCTCAACAGCTTCTCTATGAGGATATTAATACGTTGTTGTTACTCTAGGATTAAAACGTGAGCACGTCTGTTTATATTTATTAGGGTTTTTGCTTAATTTTAAATGTAAACATTATTATCTTTTTGACTAAACGGCATTAACAATAATACAGTTTAAATTCTTAGCCAAAATATCATGGAGGCATAAAATCTGGAAAAATATAATTTCCTATGCATTTTGCATGTAGTTCAACTTTGACGCAACGTTTCCCAAAACGGTCATGTATGAAAAATTAAGCTTTCTAAGAAAATTTCGTTTTTTAAGTCCCGTGGAACCCGGGACGTTGCATCTTGGGTTGAAAAAACATATTTTTCATTTTATTTGTTATATATTTAAAAATTTTCCTGGAAAAATCTAATTTTCTTACATTTTTCCATTTTGTGGCCTGAATTTCTACCGTTACGGCCCTTAATATTATTAATATTATTTAGCATTCAGACTTTTCATGACATTCAAACCAAGTAAAATTTTACTAGCGCAGTTGTAATTTTTTGTATTATTACCTTAGATTTCGGAATAGTAATACTTATAATTGATTAGCTTTTAAAATTATTTCAAAAAAAAATGCTGATAAATTTGGTTTTTGTTAATTATTTTTCTTCGCTATTTTTATGACGGCTTGAACAAGCAAAATTTTACTATTACGGGCCCTTTGCGATAGCCGAAAAGTAAATTAAAATTTTTAAATTATATTTTTCTTTGTGACTACGTCAAAACTAAAATATTTCTATTACGGCTCTTATTATTAGGATAATTTTTCAAAAATACTGAGACAATTAAAATTTCTTACTTATTCTTTCCTTTTTATCGTCTGTTTAAGGAAGCGTACGCGGCCCTTATTTTAGATATTATTACCTAGAGTTCAAGCAGACGCGTTCCTAAAACGATTTAGCTAAGAAAATTTAAAATGAATTAAAAATCGAATTTTTTAATTCATTGTTTCTTTCCCTTCTATTTTAAATAAAATTTTTCCATTACGGGCCCTTGTTTTTTGTAAAGTTATCTTGTTACTGTTATTTAACCCCTTTGAAGCTACTTAAAAAAATAGGACATTCCTGAGAAAATCAGTTTTTTTATTTATTTCCGTTTTGTGACTTAAAATTCTAAAAGTACGGTCCTTGATTTTTAATTATTAATTAACTTTAGGTTTTTTTATGACTATTGTACGTGTAAAATTTTACCATTATGGTTCTGTTTTCTCGCACTATTAACTTAAAATTTAGAGAAGTTACAACAGATTCATCCTTAAAACCATTTGGGAAAATAAAATTAAATTGGGCAAAAGAAATCTGAATTTTGTAATCATTTTTTGTGGTGTAGGCTTACGTGATACAGTAAAATTTTTCTATAATAACTCCTATTTTCACTACTGCATTACCATACAGGAATTTAAAAAGAGACTTGGTTTTAGAATTAACTTTATTAACCTTTTAAATTTTAATACTGCAGCCCCTATTTTCGGTAGTATTATTTTAACATATAGACACGTGTTTAAACACGCTAGCCCTTAACATTAATCAGAAAAAAATTTAATGCGGATGGTATAATATAAATAATATTTTTCTTGTCATAAAAGCAAAATTTTATCATTACGGTCCTTATTTTCAGTATTATTATTTCAGCATATAGGGGTGTTATAACAGACTCGTCCTTAAAGTTAATTAGAAAATAAAAAGCGAGGCGTCACAGACTGTTACGATATGCATTTGCTTTGTACTCGTAATGAATAGCACTTTAGCAACAAAATCAAATTAGAAGCGAGATAGAGAGCGCGACCTTTTACCTCTCGCCGAGTTTAATTCGCATCACCAATGAAACGCGGGAATAAGCAACGCCCATCTAGGGATTACGTATAAATCATACGAAATTACAGTCGCGTTATTTTTTTCCGAAACGAAATTTTACGAGACAAGAGTGCTGAAATGTTGATGATTCGGAAAATTACGTTATCTAGATGATAACGTGCCACTGGACTCGTCTCTGTTACGGTGGGTTGTTACCCCTTTAGTGGTTATACGAAGCACAATCAATATGTCTAGGTATTTTTATAAGCAATCTCTGGGGAATAGCTTGTTTCCCGTTTAGAACCAACATTGCGGGAATTTGAACCTTTTTGCTATGGAATATTAAATTTTTTTAAGGATCTATTGCGTTTTGAATTATTCAAGGCTGGTTACAATAAAAAAAACACATTTGGAAATGTTTCTTGCTAATAAACCATATTTGATTTGTATGACTCTCACATTTAATGTTTAAGCTTTGTTAATATTTTGCGGTTGCTTGAAAAATTAATTTCTAAAGTTTTCTTTAAAATGACTTTAAGCAGGCCCTGGAAATGATGTAATGCGTTATTACGATTAAATTTTTTTGCCTACGCCACTGTCCAATAAACTGCCCAAAAAAGGCAATAAATCCAAAACAATTCTCTTTTTGGCCATAATTTCCCTTCAGAATTTAAATTCCTCAAGGCCATTGATCCTCATTTCATCCATTTTAGTCGAGGCGCGGAAGTAGATCTAACTGCAAAAAGTACATCGAAAATATCTTGGCGTAAATTCAAGGAGGAAGAAGGTTTTCGAGAACGAACAAAAACGCCCTCGCGATGATCATTTCCATAAGTCGACAAACTTCTGGGTTTTATGTCGCATTTACTTTGGTTTCTCTTTCTCTCTCTTGCTAGAAGAGCTTGCTCCCCCAAGTGGATTAAAACCTAAAATTTGTACCCCTCATTTAGGTCAGCATCTTGTGCAAAGCCCAAACGAACTGTAACCAAAGGAAGACCGCTGGAAATAATATTCATCCCTTTGGGTGTATATGGGTTTAAATTTTAAACTAATTCAGGTACGGATTGAGGAAAAAGGTTGTTTAAAATGTGTTTCCATGAAAGCAGGACCGGACCTACTTAAGAAGAAATAAAGGAGAGAATACCTTATTCTCTTAAAAAAGAGGGAACTCCTGTCCAACTTACGAAACGGGAAAGAATATAGTATTAAAATGTTTTAATGGGACAGGGCCGGGTTTACTTGGGAAAGAGATTATAGTCACCATGTTTTTCAAAAGGAAGAGTCCTACTTATGGAACGACAAAGATAGACTGGTGTGGGAAACAAGAAAACTCAAAATTTAATTCTCAAAAGAAGGGTGAAAGAAGCCCAATTTATAAGAAAGAATAAGAACTAAAAACATTCTTCGCAAAGAAAGAGGGGGAAAGTACAATTTATGGTGGAAAAAGCTTCTTCGGATCGTTTTAAACAAAATTTTGTTTGCCAGTTTTATTAGTAATATCCCTTTTCTTAATTTTTATTGGCTTTGTCAAACTAAAGTGGAAATTTTCTCAAAGGAAAGAAAAAAGATGTCCATCTTGTGGAAAGAAAATTCGTGATCCTGAAAATTAATTCATGAAAGCAAGAGCGGACTTACTTAAAAAGGAATATAATGTAAAATTCTCTTCCCAAAGAAGAGCGTGGAAGGAAATACAATTTATGGTGGAAGAGCTGTTCCCTGTGACTTTCAAAATGTTTTTTCGGTCAGTTTTTCAGCGCTAGATCATTTCATACATTCTCGGCTTTCGGGGAAAAGGAAGCCAAAAGTTTTTTCAAAGAAGATTATAAGTCAAACTTATGGAATGCAAAAAACTTGCATTTAAAATATTTTCATGAACTTAAGAAGGTATAAGTAAATGATTTTCCTCCTAAAAGAAGTTGAAATAGTCTAACTTTGGAGGGAGGATATATTTTTCAGTTAGCTGCATTAGTAATAGAACGTTTGTTGTGTTCTTGTATTTTGAGACAAAAGAACTCAAAATATATTTTTTCAAAAGAATGGGAGATTCCTCTTATGGAAAAACAAAGGATTTTCTAATATTGTGTGCATTAAAGCAGAGCCGGCTAGCTTAACAAGAGATAAAATATAAAGATTTTCTTTCCAAGGAAGGGAAATAAGGGTTAGATTCTCATCAATAATCTCAAAATTAATTATTTATTGAGCCAACTTTATTAGAAGTACAAAGCTTTCTAAATTTGATGTTGGAAGAAAAACTAAGTGTTTTCTCAAAAGAATGGGAAGAAAAACCCAAATTTGTAAAAATGAGCAAAGCACTTTGTTTTGACTTTCCTATACTCAAGCATCTCACACTTTTCCTATGTTCAAAAATTGTATGCACAACGTTGTAGCCCCGTAGCAGTGGCAGTACAAAATAAGCGCACATTCATATTACTCCGCAAAGGGCAACATGTCGTATAGATACGGGAATGTACTGGTCGTGCAACGAAAAAGACATGAACATGAGGTGCAGTCAAAACCACCACCATAACTGCTTCAGCATAATGTCGATGGTCCGGCCTGCTAGAAACCTTAACTATTAATTTTCTCGAAAAGACTAAGACTTTGTTTGAAGAAATTTTTTGGGGATTAAAGAAAATCAAAAATTAATAGACTAATATCGTCGGCCAAATATTTGGTGGTAGAGGGAAAATTAATCCTGTAATTAGCAGCATTGCTGTTCAGTTTTGAACTTTAGTCTACTATCGCTAATAAACAATTTAGCTTAAACTAAAATTCTTTACAGACTACTGTTCCTGTTTGTTAAAAAATTATAAGTCATAAACTATTGATTTTCTAAAATTCAAAGAAAGCGTCACAAAAGAACTAGCAGACTGGGACTCAATCCAAATTGTAGCTCATTACTGACTCTGTTAGCGCACAGAATTTTAATAAATCATATGGCCCCTTTTTGAGCAATGTTTTTTTGGAAATATTAAAACTTTGAAATAGTTTTCACTTCACAGTTGTAGTTGTTCCAGAAGTTCTCGTAAATTGTAACATTGTTCACTTCTAGAGTCCTATTGAATGTTTGGTAGTAACGGGTACTCTTATAACTTTTTTGGGCGACCTTAACAAAAAATTGAATTTTTAGTACTCAAAAGCGGCCAAAAAGTAACCGTTTTTGGCCGCTTTCATTATTATCCGTTTAAGGGTGGCGCCATCTATCGATAATTTTCTACCTTACATCATGATACCGACATTACCGACAATGCCATAATATCTCTGAATAAAACGGAGTAAACAAGCTGTCAATCTTGCTGTAAACTGTAATAAATACGTGTTGGTAGTCGAATTTTCTAATAATTATGTACAATTGTTCAGTTGTTATAAATAATTATATCAATAAATCATAAATAAAAATCTAACAAATTTGTAAATTTTATAATGAAGGTCGCCTAAAAACATTTGTGTGCACCACTGCCAAAAAGTGTTATTTCGTCCTCGTCTGCTTTCTGGCCTCGGCTTCGCCTCGGCCATTAAACTCAGACTCGGCCGAAAAAAATCCACTTTTTGGCCTTGGTACACAAATAACTATTAGCGTTGCTTAGAGTCTAATTTAGAATTTGCTTTGTTTTTTCTTACCTGCTGAAGAGTCAACCGTTAGTTTGTACTTTATTTTCCAGTTGAAGTTTAGCGTGTTGTAAGTTTGTGTCGTAAACTAACAAATTTTATGCGGAAATATATGTATATACTTGACAATATTATAAAATTCAATCTTCGAATCTAACTCTTTATATTGTAAAGATTTTTTTGAATTTTGGTTTTGCTGAAAAATGATACCGTCAGCGACCGAACTGGATGTCCTAATGTCGACGAAAATGTGAATAAGAAAGTCCGGAGAAAGAGGAAAAAAAGGAGCACGTAATTTAAATATATCTATTTTATAATTTCTACTAAAATTTGCAATTTATATTAAACATATTGTAAAAATATTTTTTTTACATATCACACTTGTGGGCTTCGATATGAACGTAAAAAAAGGAAAATTTCTATTTTATAATTTTTTTTAATCCTAATCTTTTACAGAAATTGTATTTACCGACAAACTTTTAAGTGTATCAAAACATTTTCGATCACTTTTGAGGTGAAGCTGAAATTGGGATTTTTTTACCAACTATCAATAATTTTAATGTATCCCAAGCATGTTAAAATATGAGTATGAATAATAGTATATTATACACCAAGGTTGAGAAGTGAACTATTATATACCGATCACTTTTAGATCCTGAGGTGCGTAGCGCCGAAGGATATAATGTGCGAGGTTTATAATAGTATTCTCAACTGAGGTATATATAATATTTTTTTCACTACTAACATTGAAAAATTACAAATTTGATTCGTTTAGATCTTTATGTTTCTAAATTATTTCTTAATGTATTGAAATATTAAGTAGCCTGGGAGTCCAGTTGTCAAACTAAAAAAAAAAGTGACATACGACGATTTTAAATGTCAATTTACAGAAAATGGAGGCTATTGTGAGTGAAAAGTGTAAAAAAATAAAAAATGGATAAAACTGATTCAGAAATGGAAGTTTGCCCTATAAAATTTTGAGGCTACTGATGATTTAGTGCTAAGTGTCAACGCAGTAAATGTACCAGCTGAAAATGTTTTGAACTCTATTAATACAGGAAGTACAAGAATACATATGGTTTGCCACAATTGTACAATTAACTACAATTTTAAATAATGTTTTGTGTTTTTGGCTTAAAATTAAGTTAATAATAGATATTTATTATACAAGGGAAAAAAGTAATAGATTTTAGCTTGAGGTGTCTGTTTGTCTCCCGACGCGAAGCCGAGGGAGACACCGAGAGCTAAAATCTTACTTTTTTCCTGTGTATAATACACTATTTTTTTCTGTGACGGGAAAAAATGTAATATATTGGAAAAACATATATAATAAAGTCGGAAAATTGTTCAACGTGGAATTTGAATTTTTAAACTAGTAAGCTGTTGTAGCGGGAAAAAAGTAATTACTTTTTTCCCCGGGAAAAAAGTAATTACTTTTTCCCCGGGTAAAAGGAAAAAAGTAATTTCATAAAAAGTGATACTTTAGTACCTGTCAAGAGAGACAAAATGTTAAACTTTTTTCCCGTCACAGAAAAATAAATGTTTTTTGTGTTTAATTAAAAATATAGAAAGGTTATTTCATTATTTACCTAGGTAATTTTTCATTATCATTATTTACCTAGGTTGAGAAATATAACTTCTCGTTAGAGAAAAGGAGTAAATAATGAGGATTTCTCAGGTTAGTGGTGAAAAATAGTGTATTATAGACCAAGGTAGAGAAGACATTTTTCTCAGCCGAGCAGAAATAAGTTGCGAGGCTGATAAGTTTTCTCTACCGTGGTTTATATATATTTTTTCCACTACTAGCACCTTTATTCCTTTTATAATTAATTGATTCTACATTAATAAAAAATAAAATTACAAATGCAAATATGCACAAAAATAAAGTAGCCTTGCTTGAAAACAAGAGAATAGTTAATTTCAATTGCCATTTATGTAAAATATATCCATACATATATGTATAAAAGCTTAAAGGGTTTTTTTCTCCGGTTCCTCCAGCGGCTACCGCTTCACCAATTTGGACCATTTTTTTTAAATATAAGGTCTCTATCCACAGATGGAACATGAAACATTTTTATATTTTTATTCTACGTCGATTGTTCTATAATAATTATTTTAATTAAAATATATATATGAAGGTCGGCTAGATGCGCGTCACTTGGGGCGCCATCTACAAAACCGCCGCGTCTCATTAATGGAACTAATGCATCACGTATTAAATAAATAAATAAATAAATAAAGGCTTTCCAATCAATAAGATTATAGCCTCTTCTTTCCGAAGTAAGTTAATCCATTTCATGGGGTGGATTGGTCCCCATTTTCCTTATGTAGTTCGTTTCCTATATTTTACGGTGTGTTTTAGTTTTTTCAACTATTCCTCTCCATTCAGCTCTGTTACTTGCTTTCTTCTTCCAGTCCTCTATTTCCATCTTTCTTAGGTCCTCTGTCACTTCGTCGTACCATCTCATCTTTGGCCTTCCTCTTGGTCTGTTTTTCTCTGGCTTCCACGTCATTATTTCTTTTAGTATGCTTTGATCACTTTTTCTCGTTATGTGTCCTAGCCATCTGATCCTTTGTGCTGCCATTACTTTTACTATATCCTCTCCTTTCATTATTTCTGTGATCTCATGATTCATATATTGTCGTTTTACGTCGTTATCAATACTTTTGAGCCCCATTATCGCTCTTAGCACCTTTCTCTCGAAAATTCTTAGTTGTTCTTTTTCAGCTTGCGTGGGACACATTATTTCAGCAGCATACAGCACCACTGGTCTTATAAGCGTCTTGTATATTCTTATCCTAGTCTGTACTTTTAGTTTTTTGGATTTCAACGTTTCGCGATTCGCATAATAGGCTTTGTATCCTTTTTGTATTCTTTCGTGTATTTCTTCCTTTCTTTCATTGTTGTGTGATATTTGTATTCCTAGGTAATTGAAGTCCTTTACCTTTTCAAATTCATAGTTCTCTATTTTGACTGTTTTCCTTGTATCATCTTTTCCTCTTTTGCACTTCATGTATTTCGTTTTGCTCTCGTTTATTTCTAGCCCTGTCTTCTTTGATTCTTTGATTAGCTTCTTAAAGATTTCTGTCATTTTTTTTAAAGATCTTGAAATAATAACTATGTCATCGGCATACGCCAATATTTGTGCCTCTCTGGTCTTTATGTTCCCGTGTACTTTTAATCTTCTGATTGTTCCTTCTATCGCTAGGTTGAACAGTGTCGCCGACAGCGCATCTCCCTGTCTCACTCCCTTGTTTATACTAAATGATTCCGAATATCCTTCTTCTGTTTTCACTATGGCTTTCGAGTTGTTCAGCGTCATTTGTATGCAGTTCCTCAATTTACCCGGGATCCCCAAATCCTTTAGAGTTTGTATTAGTTTTTTCCTATTTACATTGTCGAAGGCCTGCCTGTAGTCCACAAATATCATATGTAATTCTACGTCATGTTCGCAGCTCTTCTCCAGTATTTGTCGCATTACGTGCAAAGCATCCACTGTAGACCTTCCTGGCCGGAATCCCATTTGGTAATCTCCTAATTCTTTCTCCGCATATCTCATAAGTTTTCTCTGTAATATGGATGTAAGTACTTTATATGTGGAGTTCAGCAGCGTTATTCCCCTGTGGTTGCTGCATTGTTGGAGATCTCCTTTTTTAGCTATTGTTACAATTACTCCCATTCCCCACTCTGTCGGCATCTGTTCTTTTCTCCATATTTCTTTTATCAGGTTATATATAGCTACTTGCAGCTTCTCTCCTCCATATTTCATCAGCTCGCCGTTCAATTCATCATACCCTGGTGCTTTTCCATTTTTTATCTTTTTTATCGCTTCTTTCGTTTCTTCGGGGGTTGGTTCTTCCATTTCTTCTTCTTCCTCCGCTGCATCTTCACTTTCCCTTTCTTGCTCATACTTATTGTTTTCTTCATTTGCTTCATATAGTAGTTTGTGGAAGTATTTCCTCCATATTTCTTTTTTCTTATTTTCATCGTGTTCAATAATACCCCTTTCGTCTTTTAATCCTCTCTTTCTTATTGTGTTCCCCCTCTTTTGGTTTTTAATTTGCTTATAAAATTTCTTTGTGTTGTTATTTTTATAGTTATCTTCGATTTCTTCCATCATTTTCTCGATCCATTCATCTCTCTTTTGTCTGCATGTCCTCTGTGATTCAGCTTTATTTTCCTTATATTGTTTTAGGTCTTCTTCTTTCTTGGTTGATATCCACATTATTCTAGCTTTATTCTTTTTGTTAATCTTTTCTTGACATTCGTCATCAAACCACTCTTTCCACATCGTTCTTTCTTTGCATCCGATGGTTTTGTCACATGCCCTCTCAACTAGGTCCTTGAGCTCTTTCCATTCACACTCTATGTCTGTTTTCTTTTCATATCTTTCCATTTCTTTGTTAATTTCCTTTAAGTATTCCTTCCTTCCGCTTTCTGTATATAATTTCTCTATGTTCCTTCTCTTGGATTCCCTGCGTCTTTACTTGCTTCCATATTCCTGTTTTACTTTCGCAATCACTAGTATGTGGTCGGAATCTGCATTCGCTCCTCTGTACGATCTGACGTCTGTTATTATCCTACTATGTTTCTTCTTTATTAATACGTGGTCTATCTGAGTCCCTCTCGTTGCACCCGGGGGCATCCATGTTTCCTTGTGTATTATTCTGTGTTTATGCTTGGTGCTGCTGATAACCATGTTTGTTTTGGCCGCGAAGTTGCACAATCTGCTTCCGTTCTCGTTTGTCTTGTCGTGTATTGTCTGTACACCTGCCACTTCCTTTATATAATTTTCTTTTCCAATTTGTGCGTTCATGTCCCCCAGTATTATCAATATATCTTGCTTCGGTGTTTTTTCGTATTCTGTTTCTAATTCATCGTAGAATTTATCTTTCACTTCCTGGTCGTCTACTTCTGTGGGGGCATATGCGCATATTATAGATAGATTTAGTGGTTTTCCTTCTATTCTCACATAGCATAGCCTGCCACTAATTGGTTTGAATGCCATAATATTTAGTTTTTTATGTATTATAAATGCTGTACCTTTATGACCTTGCTTTTTTTCCCCTGAGTATAACATTTTGAAGTCTTTCTTGTTTATTTCTCCTCGCCCGCCCCATCTTATCTCTTGTAGTGCAGCTATGCTGACCCCATATTTTGTTAATTCCCTAGCTACCTCCATCATCTTCCCAGGGGCAAGCATGGTTCTTATGTTCCAGGTTGCTATTTTGTTTACTTTATTTTTAATTTTCGTTTCTTTGCCATTTTTGTTTCTACTTTTAGCATTTTGCCTTATTTTCTTTTTGTTTTCAATTTTGTCCATATTCGTTGCCTTGTTCGTCTTCATTTTCAGCCGTTCTTGTTTATTCATCAGTTTTTTGCAGTAGTGCTATCTTTCTCTCGCCTCTTATCTTCTTTCACATATTTTATTTCACGTTCAGTTTTATCCCACTCGTATATTTGGTTGTTTATTGTTATTTTCTGATAGCCTATTTTTACTTTATTTCCTGCCCTCCTTACTTCCTTAGCTGCTTCTATTATTTTGGCTTGGATATCTCTTTCGTTTTTCGTTAGATCGTTTTCGATGTATATTTTTTTTTTCTCCCAGCCTATTCTTGTTTCTCATTATTAGCATTTTTTGCTCAAATGTTTCAATTTTTGCAACTATGCATTTTCGTTCCGCTATTTTGCCGATCTTATATGCTTCCGTTACAGTTGCTTGCACATTTATGTCCTTACTCAGAAACTGTTCAACCTTTTTTTCAATTTCCCCCTCATCTGCTTTCAGGCCCTTTATTATAATGTTATTTCTTCTCTTGTTTTGCTCTTGTTTTTCGGATAACTCTTCTATTTTAACAATTCTGCTAATTAACTGTTGTTTTTCCTGCATCCAAGTCTTCTCTTTTTCCTTTAATTCTTTTACCTCATCTTTTAATTGTTTTAGCATCACGTATTATTACCAGTAAAATCAAACGATTTTTACATGAAAGTTTATGGTGAATTTAAAGATTGGTAGCAATTGTTTTCATTATTAACCAGTAGTTAAAAATGAAATATTATTAACCACTAGGAAAGAAATTCATCTTCTTGGCTCTAAAACAAAGTAAATAATGTTATTCAAAAGTAAGGAATAAAATTGGTGATTTCTGTAGGGCATTGGTTTTTAAAAGAATGCTCGTTCACTTAAAATGATTTAAATACAACTGCATCTTTATGTGATATATTATGTTTTCCAACGTCAACCTCCGCACCCCCAAGCACATTGACTTAATGTTTTTAAATAGCTATACTTTGTGTGGGCAATTTAGCGAAATCCAACAGAAAAAATTGCCTCAATTATCAGAACGACAAAGAATTGTAATTTTGATGATGCTAGAATGTGGTGATAAAATTAAAAGTTATGCTAAAACAACAACTTTTAACATTGGTTTTAAATTGTCATGTTTTGCTTACTTGATATTAACGTCTTAATAACAAAGTATAGAAAAAGTTTAATTTTTCTTTAAATCGCTATAACCACCAACGATCCCAGTTTATTAATGATGGTAGATTTGAATGCAGTGTTTTGCAAGCTTTCCAACGAGCCCAAACAAAGTAAAGGTCGCTGTTAAAAAAAATAATTCGTGCGGAGGTTGACATTGGAAAACAAAAGATATCACATAAAGATGCAGTTATATTTAAATCAATTTGTGTCGCTACAGAAATACGAATTTTACTCCTTACTTTTGAATTACCCTGTATAATATAATATTACCTTTGTTAAAAATTGAGCGATATTTTTTAAATTTTGCATAATTTAGTGAAACATAAAACTACTCATGTTAGGTTACCGGCAAGATCTTTTTTAACATTGTTATGCCCATTTTTACAAAACAAAAAATATTTATTATAAATATAATTTTTTGTTTATTAAGTTTCTCACATTGTAAATATATATTTTTGGCGTTTAAATTTTATGTCTACTTATATTTTATTTTCTATAATAAATATATTCTAATAAAATCTGTTTTTATTGGTATTAAACCCACCCTTATTTTAAATTTTCTGGTCATCTATTTACCAAATCAATAATATTAATTTAAAGGCGTCTTCAAAATCTAACCCTTAAGTATAATTTACGTGGTAGGTAATAAATATCCTAAACTGAACTTCTGCCATCTCTCAAGGTCGATTAATTCGCTCATTATATGGTTAACTATTAGAAACGACAAAAATGTTATTATTTGATTATGTCTTATAGTTCAACCATTATGTAACTCTTTTGGATAACTTTAGGTTAGCCGAAAAGGTTGACCGTTAAAAGCAAGCGTTCGGCTATTTTAAGATTATCGTATGGAGGGATTAAGTGGTACAAAGTTCGCCATACGGTCTACTTGTGGATGCTCCATGGCCACACTTGTAAATCCGTTGAGGTTACTTTTTTCCCAGCTTTTGGTTAGTTTTGACTGCGTGTGGGGAGGGGGGGATGCTTCATTGGTAATTAAACATTTTCTAAATTCTTGACTTTGGAAGAACAAAGAAATACGGGTATGTGGGATGTCGTACAAATCCTACACTGTATAATTCCTACAGCGCATATTTCCTAGAGTGTATAATTCCTATAGCGTATAACCGTTGCCACTCCACTTGCTAAGAATATAACAGTAAGGTAAGTTTATTTGAATAAATTATTTAACAGTAAGAACCACTGAATCTTATACGTTGTAGGAATATGAGAAAAAATTATACGTTGTAGAAAAACAAGGAATAATGTATGTGGTAAAAAATTGAATATTACATGCAACAAAATATAAGATGTAACAATAAATGAATCTTAGAAATACCCATAACAAAGACAGAATGTTGTAAAGTTATAGAAATTTATCCTTTTTGTGAAACCTGTATGGGCGTTCTTGAGGCCATGTTTATATAGAAACTTATTTTATCTCTTTGATGTATAAAGTTTTTGTAAAAACTATTTCCGCATCTTAAGGTAACACTCAGACCTTTATGGCAACTAATTTTCTTAACAAAAATTGAATTAATTCAAATACTGTTCAATCTACCGACTTTGAAGAAGAATAACTTTATTGTGTATTGTTATATGAAGAATACAATTTTCAAAGTTAAAAGTTAATAAATCTCAAGTTATGTATAGTAAATAAATTTAGAGATTTGAACGGATAAACATTGCCTGCAATGAGAAAATACCAGGGTTGCACTGTTGCATTAAAAGCAGGCTCAAAAAAGAAGCTCAAATTCGTCTACTACAAAAAGCCGATTTGCATAAGGGCGATAACCCTAAGAACACCCGCAACTCACCTACAGGTTCATCACAATCCCTAAAACCATAAAACATATAAAAATAAAGAATAACATCTTTAAACTATTCTCAAGTGTAACCCAACCCGTAAAACCTGAAAGTTTGTAAAAAATGAGGAGAAGTATCTCTTTTATTAAAGCCGAATATTTGTGAAAAAGGAGAGAATCATTCCCTTTTTTAAAGCAACAGCTCTAGACTACTATCAAGTGAACTCCCAACCCCTAAAAACTAAAATTTCTAAAAATAATGAGAATTATCCTCTTTATTGTTACAACAACACCTTTAAACTATTCTCAAGTGCACCCCAACTCTTAAAAACCTAAAATTTGTAAAAATGAAGAGAATTATCACTTTTATTAAAACTGAATATTTGTGGAAATGGGGAGAATCATTCTCTTTATTGAAGCGAGAGCTCTACACCACCATCAAGTAATCCCCCAGCCCCTAAAAACTAAAACTGTCTAACAATAATGAGAATTATCCTCTTTATTGTTAGAACATCTTTAAACTATTCTGAAGTGCGCCCCAACCCTTAAAAACTGAAAATTTATAAAAATAAGGCGAATTATCTCTTTATTAAAGCTGAATATTTGTGAAAATGGGGTGAATCATTTCCTTTATTGAAGCAACAGCTCTAAACTACCATCAAGTAAACTCCCAACCCCTAAAAACTAAAAATTTCTAAAAATAATGAGAATTGTCCTTTTTATTGTTAGAACAACATCTTTAAACTATTCTGAAGTGCACCCCAACCCCTAAAAACTAAAAATTTGTATAAATGAGGAAAATTATCCATTTTATTAAAGCAACACCACTAAACTATCATCAGGTGCTCTCAAATTCCTAACATCCCATGCCCTCAGAAGTACACGCTATTTTTCAAAAGAAGGGAAAAAAGAAGTCCGGCTTTTGGAAAAGGAGAAGAACAAGACCGAGCTGGTGTAAGAAAGGATAAAAAGAAAAAATGTTTCCTTGGAAAAAAGGAAATATAAAATACAACTTATGGAAACAGTTGTCCAGTTTAATTAATAGTAGAACGTGCTCAATTTCTTCCACGTAGTAAACAATATTTAAAATAATTTTAAAAATTCTCCTGAAAATCACATATTCACTGTGCCTTTTTCTCAAACTTCCTCCGTCACTGGAGACATTCTGAACATCCTCTTTTATGGAATATTCGTGCTTCTAAGCACGAGGAAGCAACTATAAAAATCGTTTATGCAAATCAACAAGTAGTGATCTTCGATTCAGCCGCACCAAAAGCGATTTAAGGGCGGTGGCAACATGGCATTAAATTATTTAGATTCTAGGAAAAGTTGCTCCCGTCTTGCGAGTTTTTTAATTTTTCATCCTGTCGACAACTTCCCCAGAGGAGGCGCGTCTTCCTGGTTTATAATCTCGTAATCGATGTAATCGCTTTTCCTTATAACCGGCATTATTTAAAACATGGAATGGGACGCTGATGGAAAATTTATGTAAAATGGGAAATGCAGTTGGGCGATAAAACAGAGGCGCGCGTGAATAAACTATTGGTGCAAGATAATTTTTGCAAGCAAGTTAGTTAAGGTTTTTTTGTTTATTAAAGTAAAATTTAGTTTGGTGGCTTTACGTCTCCTATTGAAATTAAGTAACAATGGAAGTTGTAAGACAGTGGCGTTTTTCAGCATATTATTAGTTGATGATTAATAAAATTAGGTACCTATATAAAAATGTCTTTATATTGTTATTTAAAGTTGTGGTACTGAACAGAAAGTTGATTTTTACCTGAGGAATTTTTTCGTGCACGCCACTGGCAATTAACTTATGTTATAATTTGATGTAGATACCGCGCTTGGTTAATTTTTTCTTCATTCAAAGCGGTTTTATCTAAGAACACTCGAACTGTGGAATAACAACATTTGAAAAATACAGCACACTCAGTGTCAGTTTACCACTGATGATGACAGCTTTGCTGTCGATATGCGTATCTTGTATTTAGTTACTTATGTGGAAGGGTGCTGTATTTTTCAAAACAGTTTTGTTATATAAACATAATGTTAACAAATTTCTGTTTTTTTGTTGAATACATCGCCTTTCCTTGACTACGCCACTGACAACCATAATCACAGTAGTCAGCAGCGTTAAGTAAAGAAACATTTCTTGTTTATTCAAAAAATTTCCTGAAATTAAATTCTACCCTTGGGTATAAATAAGAAGTAAGCAAAAAAGTTACCCCACTTGACTGCGAGATCGTAAAAACAGGTAAGAGGGCTCATAAAATTAAATGTTTCTTTGTGCGGAGATTTTTAAGAAAAGGTTCCGACTTGCACATACCGCCCTTGCGGTTAAGACACGTGTGCACTTGAAGTTTTATGGCTTCCGATGTCAAAATATACACTTCGCACCTAATAAATTGTGTTTTTTCTTGTATTTACCCTAGAAATATTAAATAATGGTTTTTCGCCGAAAAGTGGAGATATTTAGCGATTTATTTTGAAAGTTTACGTTATATAGTATGATTTTAAATTTTATACACAAATTGTGAAGACGTTAAGTCTTAGTTATAAATGTTCTTGTTGGTTTTCTAAAATATTCAACAAACAACCAAAATAAAAGTTTACAAAATTCTTTTGAAATTTTGGTAAAACGTTATTAACCAACCAGAATTTAAAATTAGTGGTCTAATCATACGTTACAGTCTCCTTTATTGTTTTTACTTTTATGTTATCAGTTAGAGGTACTTAATACTCGTTTCTTAAAAAATTTCGATTTTGCGAGTTTGAGGTAGGTACCCCCAAGAACATAAAAACTTTGGTTTAAAAAAATGTCTGTCCGCGAGTGGGCGTGGTGTGTGGATGGTCGGGTTGAGTGCACCCCATAACTCTTGAACAGATGGTCCGGTTTCGATGAGGTTCGGAATGTGGAGATATATCAGAAATAACAAATAAATTTAAAAATATCCGAAAAGTAAAACCGGAAGTTGGGCATGTTTCACTGGTAGCATCTTTTCCAATAATAGATTTTGTGAATTTATAAGCTGAAGCTAAAAAGAAACAATAATGAAGTTTATAAGTAAATAACTGCGCTCAATCGAAGTTACTTTCTTGCTTTCAAAGCTGCAAATCAGGGACGTAACTAGAAGATGTGAGGTTTGGGCCTCCATCTCCCCCCCCCCCCTTCCCAGTAGAAGATACAAATAAAACCTTATAAATATATTTTTTTAAAACGCAAACAACATAAACTAGGTATCTAATAAAAGTTGATATAACGTAGAAACTATAATTTCAACTAAAAATATTTATAAACAGACAAAGACATGCTTATCTACATGATGTAACAAAGAAATCGAAATTATTGCTAGAGACTACAATACGCCTTGAAGCACTGCATTTCGTAAATAATTCTGAAATTTTGCCAATATTATCACCTAAAGAATGTGTAATACTTTTTTGAGCTCCCTTTTTAAAGCTTTTTAAGGGGCCGGCGGGTGGTCTAGTGGTTAAAGTCCCAGGCTTTGAAACTAGACTCCCAATGGCAGTTGGATCGAGTCCACTGCTCGTCGGTAATTTTTCTGAATAAGTTAAATCCGACGGGTCCATGGATGGTGTATGTAGGTGTGTATGTTGGGTTGCATGTCTTTCAGGGGTGGGGCATGTTAGACCGGTGAAAAGCACTTAGTGTGCTGAGCCCGGGTAAGGGGGTGGGATGGGAATCATGGGGTCGTGCTCACGCACGGCTTCATGATGCGTTTAAAAAAAAAGCTTTTTAAGTTCTGTTGCTCTTTCTGCACTTTAAAATTTTTATTTTTGTTTCGCAGCACACGATTTATGCACATACCTTTTTGAACTCGATGAACACTTCACTTCAAACGTTGCTATTGAAGCGATTTCAACGGTCTTGTAAACCGTATCTAACAGCAAAACGGTTGCCATGGTAACGCACCCCCACGCTGGTTCGGGTGTTCACCACGGCTACTCGAAAGAAAAAATTGTCATATTACTCACACTTCACGTTCAGCAGTGCTAGTTTTTAAATATTTCCTCAGACTTGCCGCGCAAGGTTTTGAATTGAAGCTTATTAACTTCGCGCGTTTTTGCGATTACCAGCTCCTGATTTTAGGGTAGTTGAACTTTGTTAACGTGAGCTATAAAATTCGGGCATTCGGGACAGAGCTGCCAGATTTCGCATGCGCGACAATCAGCTGTGCGAGTTCAACGTCGTGCGTATTAAACAAAGATGGGAGCAATTGGGTGCCAACACAATTTATTTTTAAAAGTTTTTATTTAAGAGTCCGGGTAGTCCAGTTGTAGAGGATTAGGCTCACAATGCGTGAGTTCTCGGTTCGAATCCTGGAAGAAGTAGATTTTTTTTCTGTAATTCTGTGGATCGGTATCGAGCTCGGTAACCATTCGACGTTGGGTTACAATTAACGGCGCTTGCCTTGATTACTGACTGTCAGTCATACAAAATGTGCATAAAAAGGAAAATAAAGGAAAAAATTGCCAAATATACTGTTCACAGAGAATAACTTTATTCATACAAAGGCTATATACCTATAGTTACTATAAGTCAAATTGTGTTTATAGTAGTAACGTTCTTTTACCAAACGGCAAACAAACATATTAAGGTAAAAAATTTCGCTTATAGCATTTCCTGGCGTGTTCAATCTGTGGACAATTTCGCCTGATGATCCAACAATAGTCAGTCATCATATGTACATCCCATCTACCCTGATACCGTGCCTCCATGATCTTCAAATCTTGGTGGAATCGCTCACCCTGCTCATCACTGACTGCACCAAGAGTTTTCGGGAAGTCAGCAAGATGGCTATGCAAAAAGTGCACCTTGATGCTCATGTTGCAACCAAGCATTTGAAGCTCTCCAAGAGTTGCTGGACAATTCCGGTGTAATTCCGTGCTCGTGTATTTCCAAGAAAGTTTTTGACAAGGTTTTTGAATGCCAACCAAGCATTCTTTTGGAGTTCTGTCATTGTTCCGATGAAATGTTCATCTTTAACGAGCTGCCCAATCTGTGGACCGTCAAACACACAGGCCTTTATATTTTCAAAAGACAGGCTGGAAAATGCCGAAATGAGATACCTGAAACAGTCTCCTTCAGTTGGCAAAGCTTTAACAAATTGCTTCATGAGACCCAGTTTTATATGCAGAGGTGGAAATATAATGTTCTTTCTGTCGACAAGTGGCTGATGTAGAATGTTTTGATCACCAGGTTTGAGGTCAGATCTTGGCGACTGCACCCAATGCTTCTCACAAGCTCTGCTGTCCCACATACACAAAAAACAAGGATACTTGGTATATCCGCGTTGCTAGCCAAGAAGGAAGCAGACCATTTTAAGGTCAACACAGATAATCCAGTTGTGCATGTGATATAGCAACAAATCAATGACTCTCTTTATGTCTTCATATTCTTCACGCAAACAAACTGAATGGCATATTGGGACTGCACCAAATAAATTTCCATTGTGGAGGAGGACACACTTCAAGCTCCGCTTTGAGTTATCGATGAACAGTCGCCATTCAGTTTCCCAACTCCTCCATTAAACCATGTACGTTATGGCAATACACAAATCCACCGTCACTTCGAAAGTATTGCAGAAATGCAGTTTTCTTGATCGAAAGTAGGATACCTTAGCTCCTTTTTCAAGCAAGTTTTTCTCGTGCAATCTTGATGCTAGGAGTTCTGAAGCCTTTTTGAATAGTCCCAAATCTCGTGCCAAATCATTCAACTCATGCTGATCAAATTCCTTACGAACGGAGTTATCTTCAATTTCAAAATCTTCATCGTTGGTGTCACTTCGATCTTCACCATACTCGTATTCCTGTATTTCGAAAGAGGGTAATTCTATGAAAACTGGCACTGGGATTTCAGCTGAATGAGGCACTGGGCGTATAGCTGATGGTAAACTAGGATACTCTATTTTACATTTGTTTTTGTTGTTATATCCTGACGTTTTCACTACACAAAAGTAACTTAAATGATCTCTGCGCTCTCTGTCAACATGTAAGCAAAGACCCTCCCAGTAGTACGTATTGAAACAGACAGACAGAATTGTTACACAAACAGCATTTAGTTTATAAACATCAAATTCATACTTAGAAACATTCATTGAATTAAATAGCCGCTGGCTCCTCGTGGGCCAGAAGATTTTTACATGCCAACTGATTCTGCCCTCATGTTTATTATACTTGTTAGGAATTCATAATGGTATGGTTACGTATTTTCGAAACAATTTTAATTACTCTTTCTTTTAATTGTGTGCGCTTCGATTCATTTTAACTGAATTTTCGGAATTGTGCTCATCCATTCCGACATCTTAAACAATTCGAGCAGTAATACAAGTAATAACTGTAGCCACATAATCTCTTTTAACCTGCCCATTTGCCTTAAAAAGATCGGTTCCAAATCTTTTAATGCCGATTGTCGGTTGTAATTATTTGAGAATAACAGCACCCATATGCTGCGCCCCCGATGTTTTTTGGTACCTTCATACGCGGCGCCGTCTGCTCCGAATGTTTCCTCCGCTGAGTTGGTCTGAGTAAGATTTGCTACCGTAAAAAAAGTCGATTAAATGCCGGAAAAACAACGCCGAAATAGTTCTATTACAACCCTAGAAAATTCTTTAAAAAGAAGTGGGAAAACAATTAGTTTAACTTAACAGTTGTCCTAATTTTCAGGTAACTGTCTTAACGAAGACTTCCAAAGAGTTTGAAACTAATAACTACCTACTAAAATGTGGCATTTGCATATAATTCCATAATTAAATTTGATCTTATTCATATAAATCAGAGATGTAATGATACAGTTAATATGCATTCCCCCGATATCGGCTAGTTTCATGGCGCAATCACCCTACGTGATTTTAATGAAAATCACAGAGCCCGCAAACATAATAAATATCTAAGCTGCCTCCACATGATAATGAATGGGTCGTCAGAAAAAAACGTAGTTCCTACAGATGCATTTAGAATATGTAGTAAATAGTTTTGTAGTAAATGCTTTGTAATAGTGAGAGGAACCTAATCCAGATCCCAATTTGTAGCCGATAGATGACAGAACTCCTCTGCTATACTTTTATTTGTTGTCAGCGCGATAAAGGTACACAATTCCTAATCGCTAGAATTAGAATAGCAATAAATAACCAAATTATAGCAGCATAAGTGACAGCCATGTAAACTTTTATTGAAAACAATCAATAAACCGAGGCGACATGTATGGGTCTGCTGGCGTGTTATAGTGATAAATCTTTCCGAAATGCAAGATTTTGTCGTGTTGTTATGGTGAGACAGTTACGGATTTGCTATATAAATGGAATATGCAACAACACCAAGCAGTAGCGGTTAATCTGACTAGAGAAAGTATGTCCAATATTTTATTCTAAACAACAGAGTAGGTCAAAAAGGTATTAGCTCTCTTTTGGTCACGTTTTAACAAGTGCTGTTGGATTTCCAACATTTTAAATTGAAATAGACATTGTTACTCCACTAAGCTAAGATGCTGCTTTGTTGGTGTTTAAAAAAAAATATTACTAATTCTGCTTTATTCACATGGAGGTGTATAATTTATATACCTGTATATAATACAAGCAGAATAAAACCGGAAAACATGGTGTCGCCTACATTATTTTAAAGCGAGTTTTAAAAATTAATTTCTTTGTACTTTCTAAAAGAACTCATCTGAGCACTTACATGCACTTCTAAACTTGCTCTATGGTCTCAAACTTAACGTACCTTTTAGCAAACTAACATTCAAATCAAGCTCTTTAAGCTCCTATAGCCGAGTGTCATAGTTGTTTAGCTTTAAGTTATTTGCATTCGGAAAATGTTTATATGTTAGGTGAACTGCAAACGCTTCATGAATTATTCTGTAACCGCACATGATACAGTAAAATACAAATTTTCCGGCTTTTCTATGTTTGAAGATAGAAGCAGGGCCGACTTAGTGAGATTAAGTGTCCTAAGAACAATAAAAAATGGGCAAAGCACTTTGCTTGGGCTTTTCATAAATTAAAAATATTCACCTTTTTGTGATCAAAAACGTTTTGCAACGTATAAGTGTAGGTATCAAATGAGTCAAGAGTTAAGCTACTACTTAAGAACAGATAGCAACAAAAATTTTAAATTAAAAAAATGGTGGTGGCGTAAACCAAACGTAAAATAGCGTTTTCTAGCATATCCCACCTAATGAATGTAAGAATTTTCCTCTCAATACGGCAGCAGTGTTATAATCAAAAAGTGCTGAAGCAGTGGTCGTCTCGTTTCAACAGCTTGCGGTTGACCTACCGGCAAATCAAACACCTGTACACCGTATGCTTGGCAGAGAAAAATGTAAAATAAGCTGATTGTGCTGACACTTTTTGGCTTCTGCGTACTGTCACGTGATTATACAGTATTCGTCTGTGACCACTTTATGTTTCAAGATTTACCTCGGGCACTCTTATGTTATCTGTGTACGTTGCTGCCATGGTAATGAATAAGTTACGAGTGAAATCTTTCTTTAAGAAAGTATTTTTTGTTTTTTGCTCACACAGTTACCTAAAACGATACAGAAATTTATTAGCGACAAATTGGGTGGGAGGGCGAAAATTAATCTCCCTAAATATTGCTGCACCTGAAAATTAAGATGTGATGCTGTGAACCTTATTCGACTGTCCCTCATCGCTAATTAAGCTTATTAAGAAATGTTTTATTGTTTATTACATAAAAGGACACGAATTTTGGATTTTCAATATTTCATAGAATGTGTCACAGAGAAATGAACGAATTGCAACCCGAACCCAATTGTAGCTCATCTCCACCTCTATGACTATACAACATTAGTAAAAAATATCGTGTTACCAGTTTTTGAACAATGTTTTTTGAAAATTATCAGGTAGCCTATGACAGGTTTCCTAGGCTACCTGATGCTTTAATGTAATTTTGTTCAAACGAATTGCGAACTAGTTTATAGCAGCATACTGTCATCATAAATGTTTTTTAAGAATGAATTATAACTAGATTGATTTTCATTGTTGATTTAGATTGAGGGTTGGACGTGTACAATAAATTGTAATGACTTTTAAAATCGTATCTTTTAAAAAGTTATAAAGCTGGGTTGGTTTGGCTGAAAGATGGAACACCCTATATATGTGAGAAATAATATCAACACAGCAGTGCTATAACCAAAGAAAGTGTTGAAATAGAGAAAAATGTGAAACAAACTGGTTGTTTTACTAGAATAACGCTATGGGTTCCATAAGAAAAAAAATCTCTTGCGAAACAAAAAAAAAACCAAAAACCAATTAATAAATTCATAAGCTAAAAGGAAGAGGGGAGGAGCGGGTTGCCTCCCCAAATATTACTGTATCTAAAGTACGCCATTAAAATATCGTCATTAATTGGTATATCAAACGACGTCCTACATTCGACATTATGACGTCGGTGACCAATAATAACCAGATAAAAACGTCATTATGACGTGGCCTTGCTACCTAGTTATGCGCTTACAGAATTAATAAAATCGTGTGACGGTTTTTGGGCAACACTTTTTTTGGTAGGTTCGAAAACTTTGCAATAATTTTTATTTCATGCGTCAAAAATGCTAGTACATAGTAACATTGTGTCGTACTAGAGTTACTGCAATAAAATATTTAATCCCGATCTGTCAACTCGGATTAGGGTAATTCGTCAGGCGTTAAAGCTAAAATATTCAAAAAATCGTAGCGGCTGCCATTTTTAAGCTAATAATTTAGCAAAAAAAGAATTGAATTTGCCCTAAAGTCTTCTATCAGATTCCGTTATCAGATTAAGAGAATTTGTTTTCTTAAAAAAATGCTACCCGGAAAAACATGTCTAACTTCCACTTCCGGTTTCGGATTTTTCAAAAGCTTATTTTATCGGCGAATTTTTAATATAACCATATATATTTCAAAGCTCATCAAAATCAGACCATCCATTCGAGAGTCATGATTAGAGTTTGGCAAATGCATATTTGCATCTTTTTTCCTATTGATCATAAAATGTTAATTTTTCGTATATACACGTTTCGTGATGTTTAGGGTCATAAAAGGTAAATTTTATTTTGCATATTTGGCATATATTACAACTTTACGGCATACGGCATATATTAGCGCATATTTTAGCTTTTAAAAGCATGAAAATGCATATTCTAGCAAAAAAAAAAATTTCAAATAAATTATCAAATAAAATATTCGTAGTTCTTAGAAGAAATTGCACAATTTCTTCTAGTGAAACCACATGAACCCTGGACTTGCACTTTCTAAATTTCCAAGTAGGGGTAGAGGAAATAAAGGATTAACTGACAAAGGTTGTATTATTTGGGTAGGTCTTATTCCTTAGGTACAAATTTCTTTGAAAATAATATTTGGAAATTTTTTTTATACTTATCCTTAGAAATAGTTATTTATAATTTTAGTGCTTGACTAGTTCATTTGTTGCCTTGACAGAGAGCTGTAAAGTGTAATTGTCCAGTCTATACCCTGAAAATGCCTAAAGTTGCCAGTTCAAAAAACGATTTAATTAAGAAGTGGTTGAAGCCGTATACATGTTTTAAATACGATGAAGTGTTGTGTTGTGCGTCATCTGTGAAAAAGAGGTATTTATCCGTTTATTTTAATTTTGCATTAAAAAAAACTGTTTACTCTGTTTAAAGTTAAAAAACTTCAAACAAGCCAAAACAGCGAGTTAAAAATTTAATACTAATTTGTTATTTTATTTTGTAGTTAAGCAAACAATTTAAGAATAAAATGAGAAACTTTTTTTGTGATATTGCAAAGGATATGGCACAGGCCACAGGGCACATTCAATTACCCGTATAACCACACAATACAGAACCTATATCGAACCTGTATTTAAATCTTTAGTCGATACAGGCTTTCTGTACCCTATGGATAGCGCGACGATAGAGATTACATATCGATTGGGTATAGTTGTCTTTACTAACTCTGTATATAAGATGTAAAGCTCCTGTACAGACAACATATAGTTAAAGTACAGATGCAGTTAAGATTGCGTATAGAGCACATGAAGGTACTGTAAAGATACGATATAGGTTTTTAAAGATACTGTATAGGTTTCCCACAGATACTATTCTGATGCTGTATCGTCCAAATTAAGGTGCGGTATAGATAATTCAAGCAATTAATTTTAGATAAAAACAAAAAAATATTTTTTTAATGAGTATCTGTATATAAAATACTTAATCACTTTAACAATTTCTATTTATTTAAACCTTATACGTATTTCGGCATGTTTACATGCCATTGTCAAAGGTTATATGAAGGTAAACAAACAGTTAGTGTTGTTATAGCAATAGAACTTTTTTACTTATCTTGGTAATCGTCTGCAGATGACTTGATTTCTTATTCCAAAATGTCCAGTAGAGGAGAATTTAAGAGATCAATTTGCTCATTCATTAACGGTACAGTTTTTAAATGTTTGTGAATTTCAAAAGCTTCTAGTATATCTAATTTACGTTTATCATCACAAAAGTGTAAACATTTTATGGTGTTATTAGATGTCATTGAATGATTTTGTTCTAGTAAGTGTTTAGCGTAGTTGGATTTATGTGGGTGTTTGCATTTGTAACAACGTACGTGTTCTTTATACCTAATATCAAAATTTCTAATAGTCTGGCCTATATAAACCGAATTACAATGCGAACAATTTAATTTGTAAATGCCTGATTTTAACAAATCGTCTGTTTTTGATTTAGCATTAAACAAAGTATTTAAGATGTTCCTAGTTGTTTTAAAGCTTACTTTATATTTATTTGTTTTGTTTATAATTTTAGCAATTTGTTCTGATTTCTCACCATAATATGGGATCGAAGCATATTTAATTGTATCGAACGAAGTTAGGATATTCGGATAAATTTTTTGAATGGCTAATTTATAATCTTTTTCTTTAATTAATGTATCAATAAGTTGTTTTTTTTGCAGTAAAATTTATAGTGACGTTGCATAATATCTCGTTAATAGTGTAGAGTAAAATCATTTTATAAATAGTTGGTAAAGTGTATCGTTTGTAGCTTTGCTAAGTTTTTAATAAACTAATGCCGAAACAAAAAAAAGACAACTACGTAGTGTGCATACAAGCGAAGTGGAAAAAAGCAGATATAAACGACGTTAGATTATATATAGTATTAAAATTTCAAGAAACACGTGAAAACAGATTATTTTGATAGAGTAAAGTATTAAGAAAAATAAACAGTGAAGAATTATAGGGGATAAAATATAAAACAGTTTTAGTAGGTTCAGACATTTCGAGAATCTTACTTCGAAATAATTGATGTCTTTGTATTATTTTACCACCAACTACTTTAAATTTCTGAATTTCCCGCCATTGCTGAGGTCAGAATTGTAATTTCAAGAAAAAAATATCACGTAATATATGTTGATGTTGATGTCGGTTCGTACTTTGTACTGCTGGCGCTGGGATAAGCTTTAAATATCTTTATCTTTTTGGTGAGTGGACTTTCCAAACAGGTCTGTTTATAAACCCCCATAAAGGTTTAGAGCTAATCTTAAGCCATGCATTGTTTAACGTCCGGCTTGGTTTTAGGTTTTACCGTTAAGAAAGTTTCTTTGCAATTGAGTCATTCTTATTGTGTTTCGCTGGAACTTTTAGCCGATGAAATATATTTATTTACAAAGTTTTTCCAATTACATGTTCAAAAACACTTTACTTCTAGTGCTTTAGGTGATTTTTTTGGACTTCTGGGGGGGGGGGGGTAATTACCCCTACTACCACCACCCCGTAAATCCGCGGTTGGACGTTACAAGTACAGCAAAACTGAGAAAATGCTCTCTGCTGTAGGCACATCAAAAGGTGTAGTATTGGTTATAGGTGTAATAACAGTTTATGATGAAGGTTATCATTTTATTTACTTGTGGTTTATAGATATTGTGGTAAATGATCCCCCTATCGAAAATAACTCCACATTGGAGACAGCAGCCTTGGTTAATGATTATGTCATAAATTATTATTATAATTGTAGGAAGCACACAAATCTCCAAGGTTCCATCAAATTCGTAAACTTTAAATTCTTGATCTTGTTGATGCGCCATTTTTAACGTTTTTATACACAAGGCCAACAAATAAAGATAGTGTTTAGATTGATGCTATACACAGCGGTTTTAGGCTTAAGATAAAACTGTAAAGACAGGCAGTATATATTTAGCACAGATTCGATAAAGACAAAATCGGTAATTGCGCTACAGGTGCGATATAGCCTGCATGAAGATATTGTAGAGATTTGTTAAAGGTACAACTGTAAAGACAATCAGTATATATTTTCTACAGATCCGATAAAGATAAAATCCCTGCTTGAAGTACCGGTGCGGTATAGCATAGAATAAGATGTGATACAGATGTGATAAAGATAAAACTGTACTGGAAACAAGTATAGGTATCATATAGATGCGGTAAATATTTAATCTATACAGTTAAGGTATAGGCTTTAGTACAGCTCCAATACATATTACACCTGTATCACGTAATCTTTACCGCATCTTTAAATATCTCTATCGCCTAGGACATCTTTATAGATTTGGTTATACGGGTATTTTCCTTTGTGTAAGCTGTACTTAAATATTGTTTTTACAGATAAACGTTAATAAAAAGTTTCAACTTGATCAGCACGTAGCCACCGGTCCGCATCAAAAAAGAAAAAATAATACAAACGAGCCAAAACAACAATTATTGCTGAACTGTTTAAATAAGAATGTCAACAATTTCAACATTCCATTAAATAACATGGACGTTCCCGAATTTAGAAATTTCTTAGAAAAATATACAAAACAAAACGTCGTTTCCCGGAGAACAGCTTCCAGAACGTGCATTCCAAAATTATACGAAGAAAATCTTCAAAAAATAAGAAACGTTGTTTCGAATAATTCTATTTGGTTTAGTGTTGACGAAACCACCGATGCTAAAGGAAGATAGGTATATAGCGAATTTTATTGTAGGTTTTTTTAACAGCAGTCCTTCTTCCAGTTATTTAATTGCTGTTAAACAACTAGAAAAAACCAACAATTTGACAGTTTCACGTTTTGTCAACCCTTTCGTTACTTTATTTGCCAAATCAAATACCACCAGAAAGGATTTTATACATGGTGAGTGATGGTGCCGCATACATGGTAAAAGCAGGTCATAATTTAAAAATCTTTTTCCCAAATTTAATTCATGTAACTTGTTTGGCCCATGCGATGAATAGGGTGGCCGAAGTGGTTAGAACTGAGTTTCCTTTAGTGAATAAATTAATAATAACGGAAAAAAGGTATTTTTAAAATCGCCACTTCGCGTCGAAGTTTACAAAGACTTGCTTAAAGATGTGCCCTTACCTCCACAACCAATTCTCACCAGGTAGGGAACGTGGATAGAAGCCGCTCTATTTTATTGTGAAAATTACAGTGAATTTAAAAATGTTGTTAACACCTTCGATTCAACTTCTGCTCAGTCTATAGCAGATTGTCAAGATATTTTAAAGTGTCTGGAATTGCAACCTCAGTTGTCCTACATAAAGGCTCATTTTTCGGAAATTCCTAGCATGATTAATAAATTAGAAACGCAAAACCTGCTTCTCACTGAATCTTTAGAATTAATCGAAAAATTTCATTCATATTTGAATAAAAATAAAAATAAAATATGTAAAAAAGTTAGCAGCAAAATGGACGATTTAATTCAGAAAAACAGCCGACTTTCAACTCTGAATTCCATAAAAAATATTTTAAATGGAGATTTCTTAAGCAATGGCCACAATGACGAATGTTTTGCAGTTAAAAATTCACATTTATTTAAATATTGTCCAGTAACTTCTTGTGATGTAGAAAGAAGTTTTTCCAGCTACAAAAATATATTGGAAGATAAGCGGCAAAATTTTCTCGTTGACACCATTGAAAAGCACATGATTATTTATTGTAATAAATAGGTTGTGTTATTTATTGATTTTACTTCTACCTGTATTTTTGTATATGCAAATAAAAAATGCAGTTTTAAAATATTATGTAAGCCCTTTTGATTTTTTGAATGTTGAGTGTTTGTAACTAAAAATAATGAAAATCATTAATTGTATTTATCTTTTTCTTTCAACGAAAAATTACATTTGATACAAAACGTGCTTTAACTCATATAATAATTACTAGTATTAAACTGCAGATTCAAATAAACATCAGATTTTCATATTAGGCACTAAATAAACAAACTAATTTTTTTTAGTGCATATCGCAAAAGGTTACTGCATATTCTTGCATATATTAAAGGTTTTATGCGGCATATTTTAGTGCATATATTGACGGTTTTATGCGACATATGTTGGTGCATATATGCACTATCTTTACAGCATATTTGCCCAACTCTAGTCATGATGCACTACAAGCACACAAATACATATACATACATACCCACCTACAGATAGATATATTTTTAAAAACCTCTTTGTTGGAAATTAATACTTTCTCTATACTGAAAGCATACAAAAATAAAAATGCATCTGATAATTCATTTTTGAGTAAATATGAGCAATAAAACCAAAATTTTCAAAAAAACGTAGCCACGACATTTTAAAGCTAGAATGTTTAGAATTTTTGACGTTTCAAAATTCCGCTTTTGACAAAAATCATTGCAAATTATATGTAACTTCCGTTTTCGATTTTTGATCTTAAAAAAAGTTTTAACCCGACGAATTTTTGTTATGCAAATTTCATTAAAGTTGTTCGAAATGGTTTCTGAGATTTCGCGTTACCTATACACACAGACACACATACAGACCGATTTTTTTTAAAATTCACCCTTTTCGGTTCCAGGAGGGACAAAACATGCACTTATCTCTGTCACAATTTGTAATCGAAAATATTCACGATCACTATACATTTACAAACTGGAAGTATGGGAAAGTAAAAATGCGCGTGTTTGAGCTCTTATAGAACGCCGCTTTACTTTTTAGTAAAAGCGAATTTCAACAAAATAAAATTATACTTGGTAGTATATTATAGGTTTTAGAGATATTATAAATTTAATATAAATATCTTAAAGAATTATAAGTTTGTATTGTAAATATATTTAAAATATAACTATCTAAGACATTCGTTATTATTTAAAAATATCTTTAAGAAATTTTTAATTATCAGCGCGCAGTGTTCGCGTTTGCGTTCAAGTCCGCAGCTGTTTACTGTTGCCAAATTTAAAATTAAAACTTTCAAATATCTGTGATATTTAATAATTATTTCTTTATCTTTTGGACTATCTATAGTCTTTTAAAATATCTATCTAGACCAATATTCTAATATTTTAAGATATTTTAAAATAGTCCAATATTCAAATATCTAAGAAATAAAAAAAATATTTTTTATTAAATATCAGGTACTTTAAATTAAGATTTTATAAATACCTATAAGATAAAAAAAATTCTAAAAAGTATCTTTGGGATAGTCTTAAATAGTTAAATTTGAAATATCCTAAACATTTTTTAATTATTTATTAAAACATTATCAATATACGGATGTTTTTTAAAGTAAAATATTAATATTTAAGATATTTGTATTATAATCGACAGACAGAGATAAATAAGTTGTAAACGTAAACAAAATTTCAAACGAAAGTTTTAAACAAAAAAAATATTTTACAGATATTTTAAATTTAAGTACCATAATAAGCACAGGCGATTGTTAGATTACAATACGAGAGTAATTTAAAATGATTTCTAATTATCTCTAAGATATTTTCAAATAGGCGATTAAAAATATATCAGAAATATTTTTAAATAATTATGAATATCGAAGATAGTTTGGACGAATTACAAATATCTACGATAATCTTAACTGCAATGCAAATATCTATAAAATATTCTGAAATTATGTAAGGTTTTGCATTTATTTTGAATAAATCGCGTTCCAGAATCTCTTATGAAAATCGGTAGCGGTACTGTTTGATGAATTTGACAACAGCAACAACAATATAATTTAATGTTTCCAGTAGAAAAAAGCAAAGAAACCTCTATACCTAATTTAATTGATAAGGCTTAGAGCCCTTTAGACGTGCCCTTCGCCCAATAAGCAATACAGAGTTTTAAAAAAATAATTCCTTTTTAAGCTTTTATCACATTACTAGTGTTACCCCAGCGCACAATGCACTGACAGACTGAGCGTTGACTGAGCCGGCTAAATACTAAGTCACGTGATGCATTAGTTCCATGAGGAGACGCGGCGTTGGTGTAGATGTCGCCTCAAGTAAAGCGCGTTTAGCAGACTTTCATATATAAATTAAAATAATTATTATTGAAAAATCGACGTAGAATAAAAATATAAAAATGGTTCATGTTCCATCTGAGGATAGAGACCTTTCATTGAAAAAAACATGGTTCAAATTGGTGAAGCGGTAGCCGCTTGAGGAACCGGAGAAAAATGCCCTTTGAGCTTTTATATATGTATGGATTAACGTGCGGGCCAAATACTCTTGTATCACATCGACTATTGTCAGCTTTGGCTCAAAAGGGCTTCTGAAGGGTTAACCCTGCACTGCATGGACATGCAGGTACAAGAACGCCGCCTATACATCCTGGACGCTTTCTACTTTAAGATAGTCGCATTTACAGGGTTTGAACTAAGAGAATTTCTGAAGGGCTAACCCGGTACTGCACGAAGGAATAAGAATGTTTGAATGGCTTTTCCCTTAAGAAAAATTCTACTTATTGATTTATTTTACAACTCTAACATAATTCGATGATTCCTTTGGGCAAAATCAAACAGGCTTCCTTACCGAATTATACACACTAAACAGCAGTTGATCAGCGCCCAGGGCCCTTTATACGCGCCTTACATAGCAGTAAACAGCACAAGTTCCTCCAACATAAATTTCGGCTTCGCCGAACAAAGGAAATTAACGTAAGCCGGATGCCTGGGGCGTAAACACGGGCATAAGTATACAATATCAAGCCGAACGCGATTAGCTACAAGCTACAAGTAAGGTGAGAATCGCACTTCCGTTCTGAAGTTTGTAAAACCCGATTTGCATGTTGGGCCTGGTCGGTTTTCACGATGCCCGGATTTCGATCTCGAGGACGGAAACGCTGGATGACATCGTCTGCACCGCCTACGCCTTACAGTCATATCGTTTTCGTCTTTTAAAATGTCTCGCTACAAGTGGTGCAGATTCAACAATGGAAAGTTTAGCTATTTTGCCCTTCGATATTTTCATCCCCATCGTTTATTGCGCTACATTTGTTTTGTGTGCTTTTTCGGTCATTCGCAGAAGGAGAAATGAAGTGTAAGGTGTAGCTTCTGTTTGTGGAAAAAAATTGGTTCTTTTCAAGTGTTAAGTTAAGGAAGTGTCGATAGAGATGGTACAGGGCCGAACTGGCCCATAATGGGCACTAGGAATATTTACTAAAATGCATATTAACTAAAAAAAAATCAATTTCAAAATTTAAAGATGTTTTCAAAAGATGTTTGTAAAAAATTTAGAAATTTTTCTTAAAATTTTCTCATTTTTCACTGTGCCCCTCTGACTTTTTTTTTCATCTCAAAGGATTACCATCAGCCAAGTAATCCCCTTATGTGTACAACCAACCTTTTACAATAATTGGACTTATCTCTAAAAAACGTCGTTACTTTTAACTTTGTAAATGTAAATTTAAGCAGCTTTAACAAGCACCCTTTGAAATGTGGAGGGTGCAAATTTAATGAGATGAGCAAGAAACTCGTAAAATTGGACATCGAATAAACTTTCCGATGGATCTTGAACATGACAAGTTATGAGCCGAGTAGCAAAAGTATTTTGAAGTGAAGTAATTTAGGAATTGGCAACTGGAGCAGAAATGATGCTCTTAATTAATACTGGAAAAACAGATGTAAATATTTTATTTTGTACGTGCGAGTAATTATAGAAATTTGGTAAGTTTACCAAATTATTTTTTGTAAAACCAAATTTTAAATAGTATTATTTATGGTTAAACATTAAGCTAAAGTAAACAATAAAAAGCTTAAATTATATCAAACGCTGATATAATTGTCAAAAAGCTTCATTAGCAGCCTGTGTCGATTGGCCAATTCCAATTCAACGAGAAAATATGAGCGAAGAACTTCGCTTGGACTTTCCTGTACTTGAACAATTTTATATTTACAAAAGTATTTATGCGCAACGGTGTAGCCCCAGCTTTGAATTGAATATTTTGATTTTTTGCAAACGTATTCTTGATATTAAAAAAAACTGGAGACTATAAAGCAATTTCATCAGCCAAAAATTAAAAGAAAACGGGACAACTAACCTCCTGAAATATTGCTGCTTACAAAAACTAACTTTTGCCTCTTATTATACTGTTACTTATGAGTAATTTACCTTAAGCAAACATATTTTATCGTCCCTCGTGTATTAAATACAAGGGTATAAATATTTAATTTTTCACAAATTTATACACAGTGCCCATTTTAAAACTCCGAGCCTAAATTTTTTTAAATAGGCAACACACAATGCAACCCCCAGATCACTATGCATTTCTACCATTTTTTTAAAATTGAGATCAGAGTTGTTTTACAGTACATCTATCTACTAATGATTAAGTACAAATTTAAGGTTACTTTAATAACTCAAATTTAATATTTGACAACAATAATTACAATAATTTAATAGGAACATAGTACAAAAACTAACGAAGCAAGTGTTCAAATTGCCTTCCCCCTTCGTTTTCGCAGAGTATAATTCTTCTACGCATCGAACCTCTAACACGAGCTAACATTTCCGGTGTGATAGAGCGACAACATTGAATTAATTATCCTTTCGCGTAGATGTTCTTCATTTCGAATGGGCACTTCATAGACATCATTTTTTACTTTGCCCCACAAAAAGAAGTCTAGCGGAGTCAAATCGGGACTACGGGCAGGCCAAGGATGCAATGCACCTCGTCCAATTACGCGTACCTCAAAACGTTGGTTAAGATAATGTCTCACATCCCTATGAAAATGCGGAGGTGCAGCATCATTTAAAAACCACATGCTATTCCGTACGTTTTGAGGAACTGTTTGGAGGAGAGCCGGCAGTTCATTAGGTAATTAAGAAATTTAAATACATATCACCACCTAAATTTCTATTAAAGATATGTGGACCTATTACAAAATCGCCAATAATACCGCACCACACATTAAGAGAAAAAATTCTCTGAAAATGAGTTATCCTGATCCAGCGGGGATTGTCGTGGGCGTAATAGTGGCAGTTATGTCGATTAACCATGCCGTTGTTTGAAAACCTCGCTTTATCACAGAATAATACCATACTTAAAAATTCCGCATTGCCGTTTAATTGCCGTCTAAGAAATTGACAATATTGAACACGATGCTCATAATCCCTATCTATGGTATAAACATGGTAGGGGTGAAATTTGTTCGCCTTAAGAATATTGAAAACAGAACCTTTGCTAATGTTTAAGGCATTTGCAATCGCTCTTTGACTTGTATGGGGATTATCCGTAACCATTTCAATTACAGCTACTTCGTTACGTTCGACCGTAACTTGCCGTGCCCTTACTTTTGGTTTTGAAAATTGCCCATACTCTTGTAAATTCAGAAGAAGCATTCTAAATGTTTTGTCTGTTGGAATTCGTCTACCTGGAAAGCGTTGCGCATACAAAGTACTGGCAGCACTCGCATTTTTTCGACATTCACCCAGAATTAGAAGCATGTCCACTTTGTCAGCGTTGGAATACATTTTGCACCAGAGATTAGTGATCGATAATCTTTGTTTTGCACCGTTCAAGTAATGTGGCTTAACGAATTTGATTAGTAAACTGTCAAGTTAATGCAAACATGATTGCCCTGATCTTAATTATAGAAATATTTTGTTTTAAAATAATAGTCGGCAGTGACTTGTATTGTGTGTTGCCTATTTAAAAAAATTTAGGCTCGGAGTTTTAAAATGGGCACTCTGTAGAAGGCACCACATCGAAATTAGCGACAGGACCACAGACCAAATTCTAAATAATTTCTATTTATATAAACCTACACAGTTAAAAAAAATCGTGTGGCATCTTTTTGAGCAATATATTTTGAAATTTTCAGGTACTTTGAACATTTTTCCTCTTCCCAGTTTTCATCCATTCAAAACTTCACATGCATGGTAAGATTATGTGCCTGAAGGGCTCTTAAAATACCTGAGTTCATAAAATTCTGGCAATTCCTTAAAGTCAAAATATTTAAAATCGTAACTGCCGCGATTTAAAAGCTACAGAGTTTGAATAATGTTTCCGGTTTGTTTTAAAGTCTTTTACTTTAACTTCCGCTTCCGGGGAGATTCTTGTTAAAAATTTAATGTCAAAATTCGACCATCCGTTCCGGAGATCTGAATAAAGACTACGAACAATGCAGTTCAAACTGAACTGTTGGCGCCTGGCTGCATTCAGTGTTGCCAACTGTGTTTTATTAAATATCCGAAATTTTACCATTAAAAACACCAGAAAGCACTGCACATCTTTTCTTTTCAAAAAAACACCAGAAAAGCACTAGTCCACACTGATTTTATTATAAAATCACTGCAGCTATATCGCATACCAAAAATTTCAACTTTTGAGCATTATCAATTGTTGATTTCAATAATCAAATGATTGCCATTTAAAAGCATTTAATAATCGAATGACTCATTCGGATTTTTTATGCGGTAAAAAATGGTAAAAACGCCTCCGCTTGCTTCTCCAATGCTGCTATGAAAGAAGTTTCGTTCTCATTGTCTTTTCTCGAGTCGCTTGGCAAAAACTGCGTAAACCTTCAGCTTTGAATAGTGTTTTTGTTAATTTATTTAACCACTTGTTTTTATCAACAGTGATACAGTATTATTCAAAATAATAACAAATTTTTTTTATTTTCATAATTTTTATTATTTATACTTTTTAGAGCAATATTAAAATTTTCAAATTCTGCGTTAGTAGATATCAAAATGTTACTTCTGGACTAGGGTATTTGGCACATGCAAAAATCATTGAAAAAAGACCAAAAAAAGGATATGAAACAATCAAAAAAGGGCCAAAAATTCTCTAAAATATACCAATTTTTAGACACCCCAAAAGTACCTCAAGATCTACAGACCACCAAAAATTGGGCACACGAAAAAAATGGTAAAATCTCACCCCAAAATGGCTTTTATAATAACAGAGTGGACTGTCCCATGTTAATACCCTTGGTCAAATTGTACATTCCAGCTTCACGATCCAGATTTCGTAAACTATTTTTGTTTCATTTTGCAAAACTAACATACGCAGTAACTCATCGTTGATCACAATAATAAAAATTACAAACACGCTTCTTTCTGACTCACAGATCAATATTTTTAACATTAACATTTTAAACGAACCCCTTTTAAAATTAAAACATTTCTAACTTTTAATTATTTCCAAAATATAAAATACTTTCGGATAATAATGACTAAATGTATAAAGGGTTAACAGCATAAAATTTAAAAAAGTTCGATTTCAGTAAGTTGTGTTACAAAAAACAAATAATAAAACAACAACGTTTACGTTCGCATTACTACAGACGCAGACGACGTGAAATCGTAACAATTAGCTTATGATATCATGTCCATTCAATTAGGTATACAAATTTTTAAGTCAGCTAAAAATTATTACTGTTAATTTGAATAAGAGCAACCGCTATTACAGAAAAAAAAGGTTTAATAAATTCGTTATTAATAAGAAACTAAAATTTCAGTGTATTTTTTGAGCGGTGTTCATAAACTACACGAGCGCACGAAAACCGACCATCTTACACCGTTTAGTAGAGTAAAGAGAGTCGCTCACTCGGCTATTTGCGCTGAACGCAAAAAACGCTCAAAAATCAAAAATGCGTAATTTTTGGTGGTCTACAGATATTTGGGTACATTTGGGGTGCAGAAAAATTAGGGATTTTTGAAGGATTTTGGGCCCTTTTCGGTTGTTTCATATCCTTTTTTTGGTCTTTTTTCAATGATTTTTGCATTTGCCAAATACCTTGGTCCAGAAGTAACAGTTTGATACATATTTGCTTTAAAATGAGCCCACGAAACAAAACAGCGCAGTAGAAACTGCTGTGATGCTATTTCTAATAAATAGTAATGCGCAAGACAAAATATTTTATTTCGTTGCGATTGCGCGGGGAAAACGCCGCCGAAAGTTGTCTCTATTCAATCGCATTCCAGAAATTCGGTCCCTATTTGTGTATTCGCATCACAATATCACGGCTAATAGTAATGATCATACCATGTATCTGCATTGGGCATTTGCAGTAGCCTACTGTAAGGGGGTATTGCTTCAACGCCCGCTTCCGAAATGGAATAATCCGAAAATTTAAAAACTGCAAAATCATTCAAATTGTTTTCTTTAGCATCTCGAGATATTTCGATAATCGAATGATGGTATATTTTCATTCGAAATATCCCACCAGTACTAGAAATATCTATATAATTTGCCGTAAAACTCGGTCTCAAAAATAGCAGATCTAGTTAGGGATGCAACGGATATTCGGTTTTTATCCGTTATCCGGCCTATCCGGCCATTTCACCGAATATTCGGTTTGGCCGGATAATATGAAATATCCGGCCGGAGATTTTTCTTCAAGTAAAAGAGATTATGCATGCAATTTGAATGGAAGTATATACTAAAATAATTGAAAGTCGGGGAGCAGAACCCCCATAAGCCCAGTATTTTGCAGATCTGCATAAAATTACTAAATTTATATTATTGAGATCAGCATTTATGCGAGTTAAAAATTTTAAATGATTTCAAACAACATAAATAAGTATTATTATTAAAACCACGAAGTAATAGGTATATAACATAAGGAGGATGCATGAACCGCTTGTTGCTATGATATGCAGGCCTCAATTTTGCAGTACACGTGACAGAGACATCCGAGTTGAGGAACCTATAAAAAGCATACGATTGTCAATATTTTATTAAAATGTCAATAAAAACCATATATGTTAGGTTATGTCAGTTTATTTCTTGGTGGTGTCGGATCTATCAGGACAGAACACGTTTTAGTTTTAACAATTGTTGGAAATTATTATTTCTTGTACTTACAATCAATTTTGTTGACAGATTTACAATCTTACTTGTGAACAAAAAACAATATTAGAGCGAATCAGCACATCCTTGAAATAGTACATTTAGTAGCTTCCTTGTCTCGGTGCTCTCTTTCTAAAACACTACAGTATAAGACCATAGGGTTCGTGCATTGCATACTCTTTAAGTATACACTGTGTCTATAAAGTAACCCCCCCCCCAACTAATTTTTGGCGACTGGGCGCCATTTTGAATTTTTTTTAATTAGAAAGGGGGGTCGAGTGACACCTCATTGGAAAGGTCTTTTAGTTCTGCGTCTGATCCTAGAGATTCAAACAAAAATATTCAGCCATAACAATATGACAATGTTTGAAGATAAAGAAGTCTTATTTAAAAAAACTAAGAATTAAAGCAAAAAGAAATTATTTAAATAAGCAAACCAAAAAAGACCTTTTTCTCTCAACTCTTTAATTAGTATTGGGGACCGGTTTCGAGCCTAAAGGCTCATCTTCAGCCCAAGAACAAGAGTATTACTTAAATAGGATGACAAAGAATATTACAAACCATCCTATTTAAGTAATACTCTTGTTCTTGGGCTGAAGATGAGCCTTTAGGCTCGAAACCGGTCCCCAATACTAATTAAAGAGTTGAGAGAAAAAGGTCTTTTTTGGTTTGCTTATTTAAATAGTAATAACTCTCACGATGGACATTCCACTAAATGAAAAAAGAAATTAAATTAAGTGTTCGAAATGTTTACCACTCACTTCTTGGCACAAAAAGTCGGTTATGAAATTCCTGCCTTACATTTCCATAAGTTTCTGGAGTGATAATTCTGCAATCTTCTGTAATGCGTTGCTCCAGTTCTACAATTGTTTCTGGACGGCTTCTGTACACTTTCGATTTCAGATATTCCCATAGAAAAAAATCTAAGGAAGTTAAATCTGGGGAGCAAGCCGGCTACCAATCCATCTTCCAAGAAAATGTCCGCTGAGAAAGTCAGAAACAGGCGTATAATAATGAGGCGGCGCACCGTCTTGTTGGAACATAACGTTTTCCATATTATTTCCAGCCACCTGAGATATTTCTGGTAAAATTTTGTCTTGCAAATGAAAAAGTGGACTACTGGATAAAAAAATCAAAACAATTTTGAATTAAGTGAGTCCATTTGTTTAAAATCCGCCATTTTGTTATGACTGAATATTTTTTTTGAAACTCTAGGATCAGACGCAGAACTAAAAGACCTTTCAAATGAGGTGTCACTCGACCCTGGACAAAAAAATCAAAACAATTTTGAATTGAGTGAGTCCATTTGTTTAAAATCCGCCATTTTGTTATGGCTGAATATTTTTCTTTGGAAATCTAGGATCAGACGCAGAACTAAAAGACCTTTCAAATGAGGTGTCACTCGACCCTGGACAAAAAAATCAAAACAATTTTGAATTGAGTGAGTCCATTTGTTTAAAATCCGCCATTTTGTTATGGCTGAATATTTTTCTTTGGAACTCTAGGATCAGACGCAGAACTAAAAGACCTTTCAAATGAGGTGTCACTCGACCCTCCTTTCTATTTAAAATAAAGTTCAAATATGGCGCCCAGTCGCCATTTTGAATGGTACAAAATTTTAATTATGGGCTAAATAATAGTATTTCATATCCCATTAAAGCACACCAAATGTTATGGTAAAATATCAAGTCGTCCAAAAGTTAGTTGGGGGGGGGGGGTTACTTTATAGACAGACGGTATATTATGCTCTGTGATTAAAACCTAAATTTTACTGCATTTACTGCTGAAACTACTTCGATAGTAAAAAAACGATGCCGGATAATCCGGCATCCGGCTATCCGGCTGAGCAACCGGATACCGAATATCCGTTATCCGGCATTTTGAAAAAGTACTGCTCGCTGCATCCCTAGATCTAGTGCCAAAAGCACTAAGTTGGCAAAATAGAGAAGGTGGCTTTTAGCGTTGCAATTCAGTCATGTGCCGACTCTCCAATTGTAGAAAAAACAGTCCTACGAAAAAATCCTCGGGAAAAAATCCTGGAAAAAAACCTTGGAAAAAAGTCCTGCAGATAAAAATCGTATGGTAAAAAAATCTTCGAAAAAAATTCCTTGGACAAAAATCCTTGCATAAAATGGCAACGTGCTGCCAAAATAACTTAGCTCAGCTTCTTGAAGTGGGGTAATTTACTAAAGAAAATATTACCGTTTTTCGGTTAAGTGCATGTTTTAGTTTCTAAATTTATCAAAACTAAAATTCTAATACAACTGAAAATAAATTTTACTAAAATGTTTTGCCTTCATTTGTTACAAGAATTTTTTCGTAAGGTTTTTTTTTCATGATTTTGTTCCGAGCATTTTTTTCGAGGAATTTTACATAGAATTTTTTTCCGACAATTTTGTCCCAGGATTTTATATCAGAGTATTTCCCTAGGATTTTTATCAGCTAACTGTCCGCTCTTAAAAGAAATATAATTCATAGGCTTGAAAGAGAATAAATGAAAGTGGTGCGCTGTAAGTATTGAGAAAAAGAAATCGTTTATTTATTTTATTTTTTGGAAACATGTTCCTTGTCATTAAAGAAAACCACAAAACGGAACCACATAATTGTTCGCCAGAAGTTTCGTAGAAGGGGGACAATTAACCCCCCTAAATGATTTCGTACTTGAAGATTATGTATTGAATCCTATTCTACTACCACACATGAGCTCAAACAGGAACTTTTAACGACTCTCTTTATTAAATAAAGGAACTTGAGTTTTCGATTTTTAAAAATTCATAAAAGACGTCACAGAAAAATTCGCAAAATGGGAACAAAATTGTAGGTCATTCCTAGCTGCATGAGCTTACAAAATTTTAAAATAATCGTGTGGCCAGCTGTTGTTACTAATTTTTTTTAGGAAATGTCAAAATTCTTATTTTTATTTCACTTCACAGTTTTGGTAGTTGCAAATGTTTTCGTAGCTTGGATTCTCCAAAAGAATTAATAACATTAAATTTCATCTCTCTCTGATAACTCGTGGTTGAGTAAATGAGCGTTAATGCTATAGTTACAAAAATTCATAGAAGGCGTCACAGAAAAATTATCGGTCTGAGACTCAAACGCAATGGTAACTCATCTCTAGCTCCATTAGCCTAAAAAATTTAAATAAAATCGGGTATCCAATTTCTGAGCATTTTTTTTGAAAAATTCCAAAATTTTGAAAATACTTTTCACTTCATTATTTTTATTTTTTGAAAACTTTTGTGCATAGTAACATTGTCTGTATAGAGCTATTATGATAAAAGACATTTAATCACGATCTGTTAACTAACTTATTTTTGAGTAATAAGGCGTTAGAGTCAAAATTTTCAATAAATCGCACCAACCGCCATTTTAAAGCTAAAAGGTTCAGAAAAGCATTAGCATTGCTCTAAAGTTTTCTATGTGCTTCCATTTACAGGTTTTAAAAAATTCGTCTTCCAAGGAAAATGTTACCAAACAAACATGTCAAACTTCCGCTTCCGTATACCTATCTTCCAAAGCTCATCGAATACAGACCATCCGTTCGGTAGTTATGGAGCACACGCACCCACTCACCCACAGAGAGACATTTTTTAAAACTATTTTTTCTCAAAGGTCCTAAACATGTATTTCCGTCAAAATCTCGATTTCCAAAATTTTCATGAAATCAATACTTTCCTATACTGAAAGTACAGGAAAGAAATAATTATAGTAATACGGAAAAATTTGTTTCAGTATGTAGGTAAAGCTAAGAAAGCGTTTCATCTCCTAACCACGAATACTTTGAAAAAAGTTTATTAGCAACCTGTGGCATTGAACCATTTCAAATTTAAGTCAATTTTTTCAAAACCTAGTTATTCAATCCATCCATACACATATAAAAGTTCAAAGGGTTTTTTTCTCCGGTTCCTTCAGCGGCTACCGCTTCACCAATTTGGACCATTGTTTTTTTAAATGAAAGGTCTCTATCCACAGATGGAACATGAAACATTTTTATATTTTTATTCTACGTCGATTTTTTAATAATAATTATTTTAATTTATAATATATATGAAAGTCTGCTAGACTCGCTTCACTTGAGGCGACATCTACACTAACGTCGCGTCTCATTATTGGAACTAATGCATCACGTGACGCATTTAGACGGGTCGGCCAACGCGAGTCTGTCAGTGCATTGTGCGCTGGGGTCTCACTAGTACATATACATATAAAAGCTCAAAGGGTTTTCTTCTCCGGTTCCTCCAGCGGCTACCGCTTCACCAATTTGGACCAAATGAAAGGTCTCTATCCTCAGATGGAACATCAAACATTTTTATATTTTTATTCTACGTCGATTTTTCAATAATAATTATTTTAATTTATAATATATATGAAGGTCGGCTAGACGCGCTTCACTTGGGGCGCCATCGACACTAACGTCGCGTCTCATTATTGGAACTAATGCATCACGTGACTTAGCATTTCGCCTGTTCTGTCAACGCTCAGCCTGTCAGTGCATTGTGCGCTGGGGTAACACTAGTATGTAATTAATATAAGAGAAATTATATTTAGTAGCATGGGGCCTAGAGCTATTTCAAAACAATAGAATTATCTTAAAACTTTCAAAATTTATAATCAAATAAAACTTTTCAAGCCATTTACTAGATTTAAAAAACTGTTTGGTTTTAATTGGTATTATTAATACTTCACTTTAACTTCATCATAAAAAATCTCCAAAGGTCCAATATTTCAAGCCCCAAGCCTAAAGCGTGTACGAATTGTAATAATTAGAAATCTCAGTGACGTTATACAGGATTACGAGCATCAATATTTTAAAGCGGCCGATCGTTCGAGGGAGAGCACGCTGCGACCCTTTGTGCTTCGACCCCGCTCAGAGAAACAATGACATTTACACTCTTATGCTTTTAGGCGATTTAAATTTTCAAAGTTGCACCAATATTCATTCACAATAAAACGAATGGAATTTTTAAGTCTTCCGAGTACGTGTATTACATAATTTTAAACAAATTTCTTTTGATTGTTTAATTGAATTTGGAGTTAAAAGCAAGAATCGTTGTGTAGTGACACTTTTAAGAATTGTATAAGGTGCTCTGCACATGGTTCTGCAACAGTGCCATCTAACGGATAAAACTCGCACTAACAACGAAAATTAGCTTAAAATCAATTTAGGTCTTTGGTTTTATAAAATAAATTGATTGTTTTTTGCAAGCACCTCGTATATGCACAAAAATAAATTACCTGGCTAGGGCAAACTCCCCGAAATATTCGGTCATAGCAAACATAGTCATATTGGCAGTGGGACATAGCGTTCTTCAAGGTCAAAAAAGTGTCTACCATAGTCTTCGTTGCACGCGGAATAATTCCGGGTGCCGTCTTCTCACTTCCACTGTTACGACGATTTCCACTCGGAAAGTAAAAGTTTTCGCACGAATCATGTTATATTAATTATAAAGAAGCTTCGCTGGCTTTTTTCCGACTTGATTAATTTTATAATCACGTTTTCAAGAAAAGTTATAATAAAAAGGGAAGTAATTAGAAAGTTAAAGTTTCGAGAGAAGTTTTTTAAACACTTAAGCAATAATTGGTGTTGTTGTGGCTGAAATGAAAGTTAGAGAATGGAAAGAATTTTAACGCGTTTTTATGTTATTATATAAAGGAATTATCTCGAATTTCGTTTAGGTGTAAAAATATCTCGATGAGGCGTGTTTCGTAGAAAACAGTCCTAATAGTTAAAGCATTTAAGCGTAAACGTTGGCAGCTGTGGTGTATGTGTTATATATTATCTCACTTCGGCTTCGTAATTGTACAGCTAATTAAATTTGCCGTGTTTATGGTTAATAATGTGAGGTTAAAACGGCACTGTGGACGGCAGAACAGCGCGCTCGGAGGAGGCGACTGCTGGACCGGCTGGGAGCCCCGGCCCCATTACTGAGATCGCGCACTCGCACTCTGCCACCCCCGGCACAAAATACCCCAGCCCTTCTGGCGCCAAAAGCCACTGCCAAAAATTCACTCAACCCTGAATTAATCCACTTTTAACCTTTATCATTGACTGCACCCTGCAGCTAATTTTTTAATCTTTTTGCTCTAATTCTTCAGATAATACTATTAGGAAATTGGCAACCGGGACGATTTATAGTGGAAAGAAAATCGTAATCAAGTTCGAATTTACAATTCAAAAAGAAAACAAATTACACTACTCATGGGAATTTTTCTCCCCTAATCAGTTAAAGCTACGCAAAGTTGTTGATGCGTATTTTATTGAAGCTGCCAAAGGATGAACAAAAAGGAAATCCCCAGGACTGAAATTTATACTCGAAAAAACAAGTTGTCGTGTTCAGGAAAATACATGAACAGACCACAATAATCTTTCCTTATAAAAGCGAGTACTTGAGTCTATTGATTCAATGGGAAAGTTGATGATCACACCGATATCTGTGGATTCAGAGGAAACACGTAAGAGTACAAAGGAAATTGTTTGAACACGTCGGAAAAAAGTTTGTTTGAAGAAAACTCTAAACCTTACTTTGTGGGAACACCATTGTTTATTCTTTTATATTTTTAGTGATGTTAATGTTTTATGGGCACTACTTTTAATGAAGCTGCTACGTTAAAGTTGATTATCTCTAAGAAAGTAATCTTTTGAAGTGATTCTACTATATGGTAGTAAAATATCAGAGTAGTTATAGGTTTAGATTGTCATTCTGAACAAAATTCTAGCTTAAAGTATTTACAGACTTGTTTCTATTTTATGTATTTTCGGTAATAAACCTGTTACTTGGTCTCAAGTTGCAGCTCAGATGGGCAATTTTGTGAATTTACTGCACCTCATATTTATAAAATACTTGTCCAGTAATAGAGGTTAACCTCATTCCGAAGAAAGTTTTGGCTTAAGCCATTTTTGAAGTACCACATGGTAATAAAAGAGAATTTAATTGGCTTAAACCACTTTTAAAATTAATTTTATTTATAAAAATTTTTAATAACGAAATCTTCGAGTTCGACTTCAATTAAAACAAATATGGTAGTTATAAAGTTAATTGTCTCCATTAAAAAGTACCACATGGTAATAAAATAGTTAAAAACAGTTAGTATCATTTTTATTCCTAAGAGATTTTAATTGGCTTAAACCATTTCTAAAATTAATTTTATTTATAAAAACTTTTTAATAACGAAATTGTATCTTCGACTTTCTTGCGATTTTTCTACTTTATGGCCTTTTCACCGTGATTCAGTTGTAACAGCTTCTCTCATTATAGCTAAAATAGGTAACTTCATGAAGTTACTCTATCACATGGTAGTTAAATATCTGAGTTTGATTTTCAGTCTGAAGTGAGTCATGGTTTCAGCAATTTTGTTATTTGTTTTTTTTTTACTTTTAGTCTATAATTTTAACTAAGCTCTAATATTTTACCTAATTATGGTAGGTAGTTTTTGTAAAGTTATTCTACGTTAAGGTAGTCAAATGCAGTTATGAAGTTTTACTTTTAGCTTGAACCATCTGTTGAAATTTCTCTAAGTTTATGATGTTTTACCATAATTTAGCAGCAACTATGTTTCTAGTTATTTATATAGCTAAAATTTGTAATTATGTAAAATTAATCTATTACACTGGTCAACAATGATTTTATTGTCATTGGTATTAGGTCAATTTCAGGGTTACTTTGTGCAGCTGATTCCGAATTTGCTATCAGTTTTATTAGATTGGCTCTAGTTTTTGAGATAATGCTCCCTTTAAGAAAGTGTGAAAGAAAAAAACAAGGAAAACCCAAAATTAAAAGTGTATTAAATAAATCTCAAAATATACAAAATAAAATGAACCGAATATTAAAAAGTATTACATTGTTTGCAAAGAAAATGATATCATAAATCACTCCTAATGCTTCGTAAAACGCCGTTTGTATGACTTTCTTTTGTGTTGGTCTTCAGGACAATCACGTAGGAGGCTCCAGCAATAGTCTGCCATCATGTGTCTATCCCATCTGCCTTGATACCTTTCCTCCATAGTCTTTATGTCCTGGTGAAACAGCTCCCCCTGTTCCTCACTAAAATCACCCAGATTTTTCGGAAATCTATCTAAGTGGCTAGGGAGAAAGTGTACTTTAATGCTCATATTAGCACCTAATTTCTTAAAATTGACGAGCATATTTTGCACTAGTTTTTTATAATTCTCTGTTTTATGGTTACCCAAGAAGTTCTTAACAACTGAGACAAAATAGCACCAGGCAGAAGCTTCAACATCAGTCATAAATTTTATGAAATGCGAATCGTTAATGAGTTTGCGAATTTGAGGACCATCAAAAATTTCTGCCTTTAATTTTTCCATACTTAGTTTAGGAAACGATGTACAAATGTATTTAAAGCATTCCCCGTTTTTATCTAAGGCTTTAACAAATTGTTTCATGAGTCCTAGCTTTATATGGAGTGGTGGGAGAATGATATTATCTCTGTCAAGCAATGGCTCGTTCACGATGTTCGCTGTACCTATAGTCAAATTTTCTCTAGTGGCCATGTTTTCTTCGTCCAATGATCCTGCTTTGCTCTACTATCCCATAGACAGATGAAGCAAGGGTACTTCGTGTATCCACTTTGCTGTCTAAGCAAGAAATTCACCATCTTTAAATCAACGCAAACAGACCACTGGTGGTCTTGATAGCGGATCTTCTGCAAAACCATTTTTATGTTTTCATATTCTTCTTTAAGTTTCGTTCAGTGGCCAATTGGAATGGATGCATAGCGATTTCCGTTGTGCAGTAGAACACATTTCAAGCTTCTTTTAGAACTGTCAATAAAAAGCCGCCATTTTTTTGGTTGGTATTTAGGCAAACCCATTTCTAAAAGAAGTCCTGGAATGGCATTGCAATAAACAAGCACTTCATTTTCGCTGAAGTACGGAAGAATTGCCAGCTCTCTTGTTCTGTAAGTTGTTATTGTAACTTCTGGCTTTAGACAGTTTTTTTTTCTTTTAATCTGGATGCTACAAGTTCAGACGCTTGTTTTGACAGATTTAGATCCCGTACCAAATCATTCAGCTCGTCTTGAGAAAACTGTTGTGGTGTTGATAAGCTCCTATCATATTCACTTTCACTAGAAGACTGTGTGGTGGGCTGTGAGTCCAGCAGTACTTCGACATCTGACAACGGAAGTTCGGACTGTGAGGTAAAAACTGGAATAGGAATTGTTTCGCTGTGTGGTGAAGGTCGCCTGGCTGACTCCAAATTAGGATATTTCCACGTACGTTTCTTGTAGCGGTTAAAGCCTTTCACAATCACAACACAAAAATAACAATCGGCGTGATGGTTTTTCGGTTCTGTCCACACCATAGGGACACCAAAGTTTAAGCTCTCCTTTTGTCCATTGCCGTAGAGACTCTACACAGGTTTTACAAACGTTATGGGGAACTCAAGGTTTGTCTTGCTTCCCAATTGGGAAACCAAAATAAGCAAGATATGCTTGTTTTAAAAAATTAGTAATATTTTGCCTTTGTTTCTCCACAGTATAATCACCACAAACGTAGCAGAATACGTCTGGATAGTTAAGGCAAGCTCTTCGTGACGAACTCATATCTATACAAACGCTTAAAATATTGTATTAATATGATGCTTGCAGAAATTAAGTAATATAAAAACACGTCTTTCTTCCACGGCTCGCTCTACACAACTAAGTAAATGAGTGCGGTAACGTACATGCAAACTGTTGTGACATGTCGCAACTTGTTACAACGCGTCATAACAAGCGTCTAGCGTAATATAAAAATTACAATGGTCGGATACTTAGCAGACGTCAAGAAAGTGCAGTGTTACTGAGGTAAATTCTAAATTTGAAGGTTATAAATTATCTAAAAAACTAAAGCCAATTCAGTAAAAACAAAAATTGTTTTTAAATTCAATGCCCCAAAGTACCCTAAAATCACATAAACATCTTAGGTAAGGAAAAAATATTTTTTTTTTGTTGGGCTGTGTTATATGGCAGTGCAATTTCTAGAAAAAGGAAAGGGAAAATTTGTGTCAGTTCATTCTCCGCGAAGGGCTGGGCCGCTATAGGGGCCTCTCGGACTCCGCAGCGGAGTCCTAAGCCCCTTTTCAGCCGAAAAAGGATGGTAAGAACGGGTGAATTTTTGCGGAAAGTACTGTCCCAGTATTCGCGTTTTGGCTCAGGAAAACCGTAGATAAACCCGAGTCAGGATAGTAGGCCGAACAGGAATTAAACCAGGGCCTCCCGATTGATTTCTAATTTCACAATGTTGCTTGACCACATGCTAGTTAAATGTATGAGCAGTTGTAAAATTTACTTCCCATATTGAAAAGCGAATTATGTCTAGAGCTATGTTTTGGTTCTTTTAAGACATTTTTCTATAAAAAAATGACTGAGCAGTTAAAGAGTTTTATTGCCATTCTAACGAGAGCTATGAGTAGAAAAATGTTTTGAAAATGTCTTTTATGATTTTTCTTTAAAATAAAGCTGAAACTTCGTCCGTATCTATAGCTACAATGGTTACTCTACCAGATGATGGTAAAATAGCCGAGCAGTTATAAATCTTTATTTTCACCATAAACTCGAATAAGTGAGTTTGTTTATTATTTAATTTCAATTAAGCTGTAACTTTGTTTATAATTATTGCTAAAATACGTAATTTTTTTATTGCTCTGCCACATGTTAGTAATACCTGATCAGTTGCTGTCCGAAAAAAAGCAGTAAGAATCAGTCGGAAAAAATGTTCCCGCAGAAAAATTTCCTTGAAGAAAAACCTACAAAAAAGTGCTGGCAAAAAAATCCTCGAGAGAAACATTCCTTCGGTAATAACATCTCCGGAAAAAGCCGCCTCTTCACAGTTGTCACGAATACAAAAATTCTCTTTGACCGTGACATTGTGTTTAGGCACCCCTATCGATAAACTCGTTTTTAAGTAATAAGGCCTTAAATTGAAAATATTCAAAAACTCTTAGCAGCCGTCACGGTAAAGTTAGAAAAAAAGAGTTGGATTTGCAAATGTCTAACTTCTGCTTCCGGTTTCGGATTTTTTGAAATCGTACTTCTGACGTGAATTTTCGATTTTGAATGTTTTGACATTCCGAAGCTCATCAAAATTGGACCATCCGTTTGGCAGTTATGAGGCGTAATCCACAATCACACATACAAATCCACCTACCCACAGACAAACATCTTTTAAACGCCATTTGTTTGAGTTCCTGGTCCAACGAGCCTTTTTTTGTCAATTTTCTAAGTTTTTTGCGTGGCTTATTTCTTGGGCTATTTTTCGCAGGTTTCGGTTTTTTCGGAGATTTTTCCGGGGCTGTTTTTTAGGAATGTTTTATCCTAGATTCGAGCACTTGTAGCGTACAGAGTATTATAGCTTGGACCATTTGTTGAAGTTTTTTTTATTTTATGTTGTGTTACCGTAATTCAGCAGTAACTTAGTTTCTAATTATAACTAAAACTGTTTTGTGAAGTTACATGGCATGGCAGTCCAATATCTGATTAGATATAATATTTGAATCTCATTTTAAAAGACTAAAATGGCTTGAGCAATTTTTAAATTTTTTTTTTTATATTTTAAGCCTTGGACGTAATTAAGCTGTAACATCGGCTCTAGTTAGGGCTAATATTGCCAAGTTTCTTAAGGTACTTAATCACACAGTTATAAAATATCTGAGAAGCTATAGAGTTTACTTTCCGTACTGAATAGAGTTATGGCTTGAGCTATTTTTTAGTTTTTTTTTTTAATTTTGAAGTTCTGTAGAAGACAAAGCTATATCATGGCCTCTAAATATAGCTGAAATATGTAATTTTGTTGGGATCCGGACACTACGTACACTTGCCACAACGTCCACCATGCATTTTGTAAGTCCACAAGTCCCATCGGAGACACAACGCCTACTCTGCATATTGGCCACAACATTCACCGTGTCCACAACGCTCACCACTGAAAATAGTCCTAATGTCCACCGGGGACAGCGCTAATTCATGTACTATGTAACTTCAAAGTTTGATCTTTCTATAACAATTCCATTGATCGCTTTCAGGATTTCCGTCTATTAAAATAAATACCTTTAAATTGGGACACAACGCTCAGTACAGTTTTCGCAGTCAGCTGTATTAGTAGGCGTTATGAACTTGGTGGGAGTTGTGTCTCTCACAAATGAGTGGGAGTTATAGACACGGTGAACGTTGTGGTTTCTTACGGTAGTGGGCGTTATAGTCACGGTAGACGTTGTGGCCCGTTCCGGTATTGGGCGTTATGATCGCCGTGACCGTTGTGTCCATCGGTCATCATGCGAGACGACAGTTACGGTAATCGCAACTGTTAGGCGTTATGGAACTCGGTGGGTGTTGTGGCCACCAGACATGAGTGGGCATTGTGTCTAGGAAATACAAACCCGAGACGAAATTTCAAACCTGGTATTTCGGGATCGAAAATGATCCCGAGACTAACCAACTTCAAACAAAAAACTCAATTTCATGCATCAACTTTAAAACTCACTAAAAAACTTTTTGGTATCAAAGTTTAAAGAAAAAAAATTGTTTTTTTAAGGAGTTTAATATAATAATGCAGAAATACTAGTTCGTTCAAAATGGCGTCACCAAATCGTGATCCGATGCTGGTACAGTATGCTCCCGAAAATTCCGGGATTGCAAGATTACTAATCCCGTGATTGCATTTTCTAATTATGACTAATTTTAGTGGTTAGCGTTGTGGGCACGGTGGACGTTGCGGCCAATATGAAGAGTGGGCGTTGTGTCAAAATGCATTGTGGGCTTTGTGACCAGTGAAGGTTGTATCCTGTATCCGTTTTGCGAGTTTGCTCTATGATAATAGTAAAAAAAAAATTAGTAGTTAAAGAATTAAATTTGCATTCTAAAAACAGTTAAGGTTTAAGACATGTTTTGAAAATTATTATATTTCATGATTTTTCTTCGTAATGAAGCTGTTGACTTCGCTGCTTTTTAGAGCTCAAATGGATAATTTTGGGACGTTACTCTACCACATACTGGTAAAATATTTGAGCCTTTATGAAATTTCATTCCGGCAATATTTTTGTTTAATTTCTGCTCTTTAATTTTAATTGAGCTAATGTTAGAGTTCTTTATTGAACAACTTAATCTATCTCCGACTGCGGTTCACTGTTAGCTAACTAGCATAGATATTACGTTTCTCCCGTCCAGTCAAATTCAACGTCAATGTGTGCACAAAGTATAGGAGAGACGTACAGAATAGGCTCATAGGTTGATCGAGGCTCTGGAGTTTGATAGTTTTTCCAGCATTGTATTGATTATTAACAATAAAAATATATAAATGGCAGTGTAGCAATCACAAATATTAGGGTAACAACTTTATACGAGATACTTTCTTTCATTTAAGGTTTAGATGCCCATATAATCGTTGAATAGAGCGTGACACATTTTGGTTTCCGTCTCCTGTCTCCGCGAACGAGTTTTAGTTCTACGTAATATGTAGATGCCTGCAAAGAAGTTTATCTTCTAAAAAATGGACAAAACATGTCGCTGGTACATTCCCATTCTTTTTACGTTTCAAAGACATATTCTCGCAACAATAAATGATTGATTAACAGTGTTTTAACAAAAATTAAAGAACGACAAAAAGAATTAAAAATAAGCCGAATTGTTAACTTGAAGTAGACGTTCCCATACTAGATATTAATACTTGCCGTATTTGCGAAAGTGTAATTTTTTATAATTATAGGGTTGTACAGTTTACCGACTATTAGATTTCTAAGAAAACAAGCAGCGAGATTTTGCACTTCCTATAGCCTGTGCAATTGGTTTCCGTATCGTGTCTGTACTGTAGTGATTTTAGTTGGCTCCCGTCTTGTTTTATTTAGTTACCTTAGTTTCGTATCTTATTTATTAGTCTAAAATATTTGTATCAACATTCAAGTTTACATTATATTTGCGCCCTCTAAAGTGTCATTTCAATTATCTACTACAAACAACTATTATATTTACAATAGTTCACAAAATAGTAGCGACTTAACTGCACGAGAGCAAGGTAACCGCCGCGCCCTACAGCTAATTACAAATTCCGCTTTGGATGTCGGACAAAAATTGCTATAATAGCTTTATTTGAAGAGTTATCAAAATATGCAAAGAATAAAAAATTTAATTTTTTAACTAAAGTTAATTAATAGGGGTAGTTAAAGTCACGAAACTGCCGAAAAACGCGCTGTTGTTTTTAAAATGTTTCGTTTTTTTCTTAATTTTTCTAATTAGTTGAACATCCTTGCTGATCCTAATAAAGTACTTCAAATTGTCTATCGAACTGATAAAAGCTTTTAACGATCAGCGTTTGTGTTTTTGAATAAATAATTAAACTATTTACATTTTTCAAAACTTCCTGGAAGGCGTCGGAGTATTATTTGGGAGATGAGTAAAAACAAATTTGTAGTTCACTGTCAGCTCACAATGTTTTAATAAAATGGTGAGGGCAGTTTTTCTAAAATATTTTTTACTTTTCGTATACTTACCACGAAGAGCTTTCAAACCAGTAGTAGCTAATACCGATCAGACAACTGATTTTTGAGTAAACGGGCGTTAAATTCAAGAATTACAAAAAGTTCTAGCGGCTGCCATTTTAAAGCTGGAGAATTCAGTAAAAAATTTTCGATTTATGTTAAGTTTTTCTCTCAGATCCCGTGCTCAAATTTCGAAAATTTAATTTTGGAAAAGAAACGTTACCAAAAAACACGTCTAACTTCCGTTTCCGGTTTTGGATTTTTTCAAAAAGCTTGACTAGAACTACAATTTTCGATATACTTTCTGATTTAAATTTTCATAAAAATGGGTCCAGTACTTTCACCTGTAGAGGCGTCACACACCCACATATACCTACCCACCCACCCACAGACTTTTCAAAACCACTTTTTCGGGTTCTTTGAGCCCCAAAAGGTGCATTTCCGGTAAAATCGAGAATGTTTTCGTGAAATCAATACTTCTCTATACCTAAAGTATGGGAAAGTAGAAAGCAACGCTCCAGCGGGTATTTGAACTTGCGATAGCCTGTGCAATACATCATGTTCCATCACTTGATTATACTTATTAAGGGCTATGAAATAATATGACAATTTGTATTAATTGGACATTTTGTTTGTGAGTAATCGGGCATTGAAACAAAAAAAAAATTGTAGCCGTCTTTCTTTTGAAAATACAGCATTTGAAAAAAACCATTTAATTTGCATTTGGATGCACTACAACGCGTTGTTGCCAAATATGCAAAACATGTGTCTACAAAAAAACCTATTGTAAAAAACATGTCTAATTTGCGTTTCCGGTTCCGGTTTAAAACCTTATACAAAGCTACCCACAACTAACAAACCTCTTTATACCAAACCTGATAAAAATCGGTCAAAAGGTTCCGGAGATATAGGGAAACGAACGCATCCACGCACACACCTGCAGACAGACATTTTTATAAACTACTTTTCTGGGTTTTTAGGACCCCAAAATGTATATTACCGTTAGATTCTGAAATTCGAAAATTTGCATGATATCATAACTTTCCATACTTCAGTAGAAGTATGGAAGAGTAAAAAGCTATATAACATAGCCTCAAATTATTGCCGCAATGGGTAATTTTCTAAAGTTACTCTATCACATGTTGGTAAAATATCTGAATAGTATGTTTAAATGTTATTCTGAGACAAGTTATAGCTTGAAGATTTTTGTTGGCAATTTTCTTATTGCATGAATAATTGTGTGAGGTTACTCTAGTACCTGATGACGATTTCTCCAACCCTTCAAAATAGGCGTTTGCTGCATCGATGATCTCCTCATGAGAGCCGAATCTCTTTCGCCGAGCCATTTCTTCAAGTTCGGAAACAGGAAATAGTCGCAGGGGGCTAAGTCTGGAGAATATGGTGGATGTGCAAACAATTCGAAGCGCAATTCATGGATTTTAGACATGGCAACTACACGCGTGTGCATCCGTGCACTGTCTTGATGGAAGAAATTTTTTTTTCACCAAATCGGTCGTTTTTATCCAAAACGTCGTTGAAACGGTCCAATAAGTTTCAATACTGTTCGACGTTGCTTGTTTTGCCATTTTCAAGATAATCGATGTGGATTATGCCGCGTGCATCCCAAAAGAACTGTGGCGATGACCTTGTTGGCCGATCAAACCGCCGTTCGCCAGTAGAAATACACTGTTTAGACAGTTCCTTCGCCTTCGGTGTACAGTGATGGATCCATGTTTCGTCCACAGTTATGAAACGACGCAAAAACGTTTTTTTATTGCGCGTGAACATCGCCAAACCTGCGTTTGAAGTTGTCAAACGTGTGCGTTTTTGGTCGATTGTGAGCAATCTCGGCTCCCATCGCACGGATAGCTGTTTCATATCCAAATGTTCGTGTAATATATTGCGCACACGTTCATCTAAGATGCGTACTATCTCAACTATCTCGCGCACATTCACTCTGCGGTCTTACAATATAATATCATGGATTTTGTCAATCATTTCTGGTGTGGTGACCTCATTTGGGCATCCTGAACGTTCGGCATCAGTTGTGCTTGTACCACCACAAAGAAAATCAGTAAACTACAAGTGAATCATTTCAATCGATGGTGAAGAGTTCCGATAATATTTATCAAGCTTTGTTTTGGTTTACGTAATAGTTTTTCCAGGCAAAAAATAATGTTCAATTGACACCAAATTTACTTTTTTACATGTTTGCAAAAAATACGAGAAGTTGTCTGCTCCCAATAGCTGTCAAAACTAAACTAAATGACAGGTCTGTCAAATGGTGACAGATGCTATTGACAAAAATGTTATCTGGGATTTGCGATTGTGACACCCTCTGTTGCAATTTTACCAAACTTCTTACTCCGTCCTCGTATGTATGATTCATATCATATATGAGTTATACTAGGATGAACCTATAATTACATTTTCACATAGTTTAATATTTAGGTAAGGTAGCCTTCCCTACTACCAATTTTTATTTTTCCATATTTTCAGTATGGGAATGTGCTGTGATCGCGAAAATTTACGATGCTGAAACCTTGAGAAAAATACGTGTTTTAGACCACCAGGAATTAAAGAAGTTTTTTTAAATGCCGTAATGTATGTATGTGTGTCTGCGTGTAACACAAAATCTAAAAAATAATGACCAATTTTAGTGAAATTTGGTATACCTTGGTACAACGAAAACTAGTCGAGCCAAACAGTTGTCTTTACGATCCAAAACCGCAAAGAAAAGTTAGAAAAGGTTTTTTGTATAATTATTTAAAAACGAAATGTCATAAATGTAAGAACAAAATATGATGGAGTTAATACAAACTAAAAGCTCTCTCTAGATTTAAAATGGCAACTCCTAAAGTTTTTTGAAAATTTCGGCCTTAACGGCTATTTACTTAAAAATCAGTTGGCAGATTGAGATTAAATTAAAACACCAACTGTTTAAAGTTTCGTAGGCCTATAAAGCTATAGATCAGCTACAATTTGGTTCGTATCCCAGTCCCCTAATTTCCTGTGACGGTTTCAACGAACTTTTAGAAATTAAAAAATTCAGGCCCCTTTATTTAATAAACGGAAACTAATTGTACATTTCTATTTAAAGTAAATTGCTCATGCGTGATAGTAAAATAAGATTTACAACTTAATTGTGTGGGGTTAATTTTCTCACTCCTGCCCAATTTTTAAACGAAGAACTTGCTGTATCGTCTCTGGATTACTTTAATAGCGAGGAATCGTTTTCCAAAAATGAAAAATCAATTTTTTTTTCAATAAAATAGGGATAATTGTCCGGTATATTGACGCATGCGCTCCTTGTTTACTAGTGTGCTTTGCAGCCTACGCTCTCGTAGCAATGCGAGCGTAACAGTAGTTGGACGGTTGAATGTTATACTTAAATACGATAAGTAAAAGTCTAAAGTATGGGAAAGTCGAGGCGAAGTGTTTCGCCCATTTTTGCCACCGATTTTTGTCTTTCATCTCTAGAGTTCATTAGTACCAAATAATATTTATATAAAATTAAAAAAAAAATCGTTTCGGTTTTTTGGTAAAATGCCACCCTCTTTTATTAACAAATGCCTCGCTGAAACATTACGAGAACGAGGGGCACGCCGCAGGCCCCAAGGATCTAATCATAAATGTAGTGCCTAACTCTTAGACTACATCATATACATATACTTACATGATGTAAAATATTTTTGGAAAAAGAATAATTATTTTTAAAAAGTGGAGAAATCTAAGCAAAATGCAGTCATTTTTTCCAATCTTTAACTCCCACTCTTGAAGTTTATTGAAGTTATTTTAAGCTTAGCTAATGACGATTTAAAAGTTTTGCGTGTACAGCTATTTACAATGAAAAAATTAACGTCTGAAAGTGCCAAAACAAATAATGTAATTCAAAATGTAGTTGCGAACACAAAACACATTTGATTTCTCGATATTGTTACTAACTTAGTTTCACTATTCTTATCAAATCTTCCAATGAAATTCCCATACAATAACAAAACTTTATCCTTCAGCCAAAAAATGACACTAAAAGCTTTTCGATTATTGCCCTAATGACCAAAACTTAGATAAAACTTTTGTTATTCAACCCAAGAATTGTTTGAAACAAAATGCCGTCATCGATATTACGCTAGGGAAGACAATACTAATATATAGACACGCTAAATCTCTAAAAATAGTCCACTAAAGCCGAACGACCGAAATAATATACTTGAAAAGGCGATTTTACCTAAGATTCAACGCAAACGATATAATGATGAGATAAAAATTATTTTCCCCGAGGAACGTGCAAACTGGGCGTTGAGTTGCGAAAAACCTCTTTCTTTGAGGTAAGAAAACTGCGGTGTGAGTATTGATCCGAGCATTAGCACCAAGGCTAAAATATTTGCAGCGGTGCAAGGGCTCCAAATCTATAATAATCTTACAGACAGTAGGCGAAGGAAATGCTAGTAGGATGAACAAGGATCAAAGTTTGACTGCTGGGGATTGAGGAATTATTGGTTGAGGTACCGCAGGGAACGTCATAATTATGAAAAGACCCAAATTTACCACCGAAACTAATACGTTTTTAATTAAACAAACTTTCAGGACGAGATTTGGACGCAAAATTAATTTCAAATTGATAAATTAAGCCTTTACAAACTTCCAGAGGGGGAATTTAGTTGCTGAAAAGGAAACCTTGAAATTGACGTTTGTTATTCTTGCTTCTTGATATCTTAATCGAGCGATTTTTAACAAACAACCAAGACAAGCCTGAATGTATAACAAAAATCGAGCTTTTCTTGGAAATTATGAAAGGGATCATATTTCATAAGTCTGCGAGTTGACGAGTTCTTTATATTATAATTTTGAGGAGAAATTTTATATTTTCCTTAGAAAATATATTAATGCACAGAAAACCCTGCATAAAGCGACTTCTTTTTGCTTGTAATTGTTTCGATCACACAAACGCATATTTAAAACATATCGAACCTTCGTGCGAGCATAAAATACAAGGCTAAAGCATGCATGATAATCTAGGAAAATGCACGCTAAACAACTCGCAAATTGTAGGTGCACAAGGTTCTGTCAATAAAGTACAGACTTTGTTAGAAAATTATAGTTTACGGTTGCATATGCTTATAAGAGAGCATTTCAACTTTAATATAAAATTTTAAACTGGGTTAAAACGAAACAGTTGTGCAAAAACAAAAATTATGCCAAAGATCTAGTCATCAAATTTACACCAGACAAAAGTATTGCAGATAAAACCAACATAGGCTTTTATGCGCTTAGGATACGCTTTCTGTGTCAGGAAATTAATGTGAATTCGTATAAAAATTTTTACGGTGTACAAGAACACCTGAATGTGTTTTATTATAGGAATTTAACAATTTTTACAATAACATTGCAACAAAGAACATAAAACTGTCGAATTGTATACGATAGAACATTTCTTACGCAGGCCAGAGCTTTTATCGTATGCTGTATTGGTTGGAATCGTATAATCTATGGGAAAAGTTCGAGATATTTACGATTTCGATGTCTTCAAGGTTGCCGCGAAATTGTATCCAGATGAAATAAGTTATGGTATTTCTGAACTTCAAGCTACAAAAGAAAATAAAACTACACACATTGAACGAATAGGAAGTATTAGATTTTTCAAATGCTCTACAATAAGTATTACCATTGACTATATACACTTTTACATAAGTAAGGGGGAGAAGAGGAAAGCTTAGATCCTGAAAAACATTATTATCCATACATATATAAAAGCACAAAGGGTTTTTTTCTCCGGTTCCTCCAGCGGCTACCGCTTCACCAATTTGGACCATTTTTTTTAAATGAAAGGTCTCTGTCCACAGATGGAACATCTAACATTTTTATATTTTTATTCTACGTCGATTTTTTAATAATAATTATTTTAATTTATAATATATATGAAGGTCGGCTAGACGCGCGTCACTTGGGGCGCCATCTACAATAACGTCGCGTGTCATTATTGGAACTAATGCATCACGTGACTTGACATTTCGCCGGTTCTGTCAACGCTCTCTGTCAGTGCATTGTGTGCTGGGGTAACACTAGTAAAATATAGAATTTCTATGGTCCACTGTTTATTAATATAAATCTTACAAATTTCAAAAATTCATAGAGGGCGTCGCAGACACGATCCAAAGATCATAAATATATGCTTACTACTGTTGAGTATGTTTTCTGGTTGATCAAGGAACGTAGTTTTAAATTTTTGCCACAGTACATCCAGTGACTGAATAATTAAAATTCCGTAAAGTGTAAAAAAAATGCGTTGAATGCTTGCTATTTTTGCTAAAACCCTCTCCAATAAAGAAAAATTCAATATAAATTTGTTTAGGTAATAAATCTGTACTAAAAGCGCCCTTTAGACCAGTTGGGAAATTAAAAACTATTTTATTTTTTTAATGCAACATTCTTTTTAATAGTTATCTAATTTTTGTCACAATTAATAATATTTTTTAGTATTTTTTTTGTTTACAATCAACTTTCTTATTTCACTTTAACGAAAATTTAAAATAAAAATAGTTATTTATTGTACAAGATGATAAAATTGCACTTTATCTTCGAGAGCGATTTTAGCGTGGAGGCGTCAGCCGAGACGCTAATAAGCATCGAGAAGATAATGAAATTTTATCGTAGTGTGGAATACAACCTTTTTTTCTATATCAATTGTTAAAGAAGACCAAAAAATGAAGAAAAATCAATGATAAATTTAATTTAAAAGTGTCAGGAAAAAAACAGTTTCACGAAAAAATGAGTAGGTGGCTTTAATAACTTTTTGGTTGCTATAGAATAAACCAAAAAATAAAATACTTTATCTATCCTTGCTGTTAAAGTACTACTTTATCTACCCTTGATGGTAAAGTGCTACTTTTCCCTCTAATTTTAGTTAATAATAACACGTTTTAACAGTTGCTATAGAAAAACATTTTTATTCTGACACACAAAACAAAGATTTAAAATGTGTTAACTTTTAAAAAAGTAAGTTTAGAATTATTATGTTTCTGTACACAAAGCTTCTACTCGTTCACACAAGGTGGCGCTGTCACAATATAGCTGCATTGCAGGTTGACGCACGCCACCTCCGGTGGACGAGTAGAAGCCTTATTGTCACAAAACTGTTTTTTTGTCAAATTTCAGAAAAATAATTTAGGGTTTAAGCTCGTCAAATAGCGAATTTTGTCTTTTGGCAAATTCAAACCGTCGTAAATTCGCCAAATTGCTGCTAAGCGTAACAGCTAAACTTCAGATTTTCGCGCCTTTATATCCTCGTAAATGAACAAAACAAAATTTAGAGTTTAGACAATTACAAATTAAACTAAAAATTGAAAAACTGTTTCTATTTAAAATTTTTTTTAAAGTATTGAAGAATTTATTCAGTATTTTCCGAATTCTGCTTTACCAATTCGACAAATTACTAAAGAAAAAATTTGCCAAATTTGATTTGTTTAAATTAATAATGAAAGAAAAAAGAGAAACCCACGTTTCGTTTACACACATTATGTAAAAAGCATCCCAAAATTAAGTCCATTTTTAAAAATTTATAATAAAACCTGCTGGGACTCCTAGCAGATGCTACCGCATTGGGGAAACGGAAGTCCTGATCCGCCTGTAAACTTATAAACTTATCAACCGTTCCTTTAGCTTTTCAATTTTGAAAAATTCATAAAACATAAAAAACACAATAGATATTTTAGTCAATACCAGGTCACATCAAGGAGCAAACTTAAATTTTTATTTTATACAATTTTTGAAATTAAATCGCCTAAAACGCGTTTTTGGAAAAAAATTTTTTTTTCTAGTTTTAAAAACCCACTTAATTTGACATTTCGATATATTCTGAAAGAAATACATTCATACACAACTCGGAATTCTGAAAAAAACAATCGGGGTAAGTTACTCAAACTTCCTACACTGCAAATCGTGTATATTTTGCTCATAAAAACGTTTGTAAAATTAAAAATTTATTGCGAATAAATTTAAACATACTCCCAATTTGTTTAATTTTGTGGTTTTAAAAATAAAATTAACTTGTGTTGTTATATTATTAGTGAAATAAAGCAATCGCAGAATACCACTCGCGAATTAAAAATAATCAGGAAATGATATTAAAACTTCCTGCGTAGCAGCTCGTATTAGTTTTGTTTTATTAACCAAAACTAACGCTTGTTGCTGCACAACTTTTCGTAATTCTTCGCCCCCTATACTTTTCAATTCACTTGTGGTGTAACTTTTGGCAATGTTTTTTAAATAAACCGTTCAACCATCACTTTATCAAAACATTTTCCAATTTTCAAAAATTCATAGAAGGCGTCATAGGGAATTTAGCAGATTATAGGCACTTCGAAGCTTTATCGTCCTGCAGCATTAAAAACAGGATGCTTAATTGATAGTTTTTGAAAACGAACCGTTTAAACCGTTTTTGACACAAAAAATCTCATTTATTTTAAAATTAATAAAGAACGCTAGAAGAAAGCCCATTCCAAATCCTACCCGACCGCGAACTTTATTGCAAATTCTAAAATCTATTGAATGTTGTATGACTTTTTGTACAAACTTAAAAAGCACATTCTTGGGGCCATTTTAAGTAGGAAGCGTGGGTCTGAAAACGTTTGCTTACGGAGTTGCAGCCTCCCGAAGATGGTATAGTCTATTTACGCTTTAATTAATATCTCCGCTAGAGATACTTGTTTTAAATTATGTACTGATATCGTACTAATGATGATTTTTGCTTGTTTTAATTTATATCTATTTTTGGAAAAAGATATTATTTAAAGCCTTATTAGACAGTTCCATCTTCGGGAGGCTGTAACTCCGAAACGTTTTCAGATTTATATTTATTAGACATTTTTTACCTACAATAACCTCTAGAATGTGCTCCTAAAGCTTATACAGAAAGTCATGCAACACACTGTGAGAATTTCTTGATAAAAACTTCAAACATTCAAAATGCTAAATTATAGCCCATCTCAAGCTTTATGTGATTACATTATTTCTGACAAAATTCTATTGCCGGTTTTTGAAATAAAATAATAATTGAGTCGTTTCAGAACAAAAGTATCACAAACTTCAAAAATTCATTGAGGGCGTCACAGGAACGTTTTAACGTGGGATAAAAAATCAAATTCTATAGACCATGGCAAACCCATTTACCATATATTTAAAAACGAATTCTGTAACTACTCTTTTAAAATACAATTTTAGAAATTGATCGAGGGTAAATTTGAACATTGGTAAAAAAGCCACCCTAAGCTTTATAAACTTACTAAATTTACTATAAGTTAAAAAAAGAAATTTTAAACAACAATTTTTAATTTTAAAATTTTGAGAACAACATTTTTGTGTTTTTTTGGAACTCTAACTGTCAACTCGATTTTGGGTAATTGGCCATTAATGTCAAGTATTTTAAGTAATTCCAGCTAGCACCCTCGTGAAGGTAAAAAGTTTAGAAACAAATCGTCGGTTATGTTCTATAACATATAAACAATTATATCAAGAACAACCATGTCTAACTATTTCAGGTTCCGAGGAAATGAAAAATTAAATCATTAAGAAAGAAAAGGCCGGAATTAAAAAAATCTATTTGTTATCGTTTAAAATATGATTTTTGCCGTAATCAAAACGCAGAGAAAAACTATATAACAATATCAAAAATTCTCAAAATTAAGTCCAATAAAACTTTTTCCATATTTTGCACCGCTGAGTAGCTGACAAACTTTTATAGCTCCTCGACTGACTCAACTCGTTCTTGAATACACGGAACGCAGATTTCAAACTTAAATCCGGCTTTTCCAAAGAGATCAAGAATGATGTTTATTCTCAGGAAGTTTCAAGAGGAGCCTTTTTGTAAACTTCAACAGGACCGGCTTTAGGAATATTAAATTATTTGTAATCACACTTTAAATTTTTGGCAAACTTCTAATTAGAAGCGAATTTTAGTAATTTTTCCTAAAAGCGGTTCTGTGCATGGAATAATAGAAAATACATTTTTAACGATTTAACCATTTGAAGTAAAATTAATGGGACATTTATTAATTATAAATTACACCACATCAGCACAAACATGTTCGTTATCAAATCGATTAATTTAACAATATGCGCAGACAATAATAGATCACATTTGTCCCCAACGGTCATTTTCCCATAAATACTTAAACCAAAAAGCTCTTCATCAGATGGCGTCGTGAACACCTGAAAACTACCCCACTTTGGGGGGCGAGTGAACGCGCCCTCGCCCCGTTTCACTAAAATTATTGTTCCTATTTGAATTGAAGCCGCCAATGAATTAATGCCCACTGAAATTTCTAAATTAATTTCAACGGAAGGGGAGCATCCCATGAATATTTTAATGAGGGTTGCGGGCACAAAGTTTCCGATCCCCCCTTTATTTACACAGAAAACTTTCCAGATAGTGATCGCGTTTCTGAAAATTTTAAATCCGCCCTTCGGATCGGATTTTGCGTATAATATAATCCTAAGCATTTAAAAACTCGCACAAGGGTGCACATTCAGAGCAGAGCTTTCAGCTTTATAAAAGCACACAAAACGAATGCATAATGGCGCAAAAGCTTTCTGATGGGGTCATTTTGGGGACGAGACAAAACGAACAAAAAAATAATTTTTAAGCACATAATTTTATTTGAGTACTTTAGGCTTACAAAAGAATATGGTAAATGTGCCCCCATCAAGAATTGGCTGCCCACCAATCACAGTTCGCGCTTCAAGCAAGGATCTGGGTTTTGACATGATTTAACAATAATGTGTGATAGAAGCGGTGGTGGTTAAAAAGTGGATATAACACTGATAGCAGCAAGAAGCGTCTGGGGAGGCGAGGCATGGCCGTGCTCAGGATGCTGGTGGTTGTGCCGGGTACCTGCGACGAAGACGTCTTCGACGCGGCGTGTAGAGGTTGTTGGCTTCAGCCTCGATGAGGGTGGCGCGGGCTCTTGGCATATCGGCCGGGCCTCCCATCGGCCCGAACGACCGCCGCACACTGCCGCTCCCGGCCCATCGATCAGCAAACCCCCCTAACCTACCATACGACGGAGACCCTTTTGCGCAGCCACCGTCGTCTTTTATCACCTATCTCGCGTCGACGATCTCAAAGGCACGTGCATTTATCATTATACATCCTGATGTCCCCTTGCATATGTCGCCCAAAACGAAGACGGCGACGCACCAAGATCCCCAGTTCCCTAATCTAATTCATCCAGAAGCAATTAAATTCCACCTGCGTACTGCAAACCACATTTGGAATACCACATCAAGAAACGTGATAATTGTCATAATTACTCTAGACGTCGCAACATTTGTTGTTTTCTGCCGTACGCCGATGTCTAGCTCAGCACAGAAGGAACGCTAAAGTTACATTAGGCGCATTATCAGGAGGCACGCTGATTACAATTTTATCTTGTATACTTTTACACGACATTATTATTATAATGACTTGATAATGTCTTGATTAGCACAGTCGCAACGTTATGGTTACATCAGACGCATTATCATAAACCATGTTGATTAAACTTTTATGACTAGTACACTTTTATCCTAAAACTGAATAATATTGCTAATTATTACTATTACTTTTTGTGGTATGTTGACTGGCACTAATCTAACCTCAAGGTAACATCAGACGCATTATTACGAACCTTGTTAATTAAAATTTTATGGGGTTTTGTGAGCAAAAGTCACAAAAAAATATTAAAAGGAAAAATCCGAATCCATTCGAACGTTAATCCGTTGTTTAAACTTCTGCACAACGGAAGTATATGAAGGTTTAAAACATTATATAAAATAAAAAAATCAGTTGTTCTAAAACGCAAAAATCAAAAATTTTTAGTACAAAATTTCAGTTTATGATGTGAAAATCTGGATATTATTTACATGGCTAAATCCCGCAGGATGCAATTCCTGCAGGATAAATCTCGTTAAATTTTACACTTTTTGCGCATAAAATTTAAAGCCACGTCTCTAAGTGAAACAAGCAAAACAATTCACAATAAGTCCCAAAGGTTAAACTTTCCTCAAATAAAATTCCCCAGAACACAAAGCCTTCATTACGACATTATTTATATGGCTAAATCCCGCAGGATGCAATTCCTTGCAGGATAAATCTCGTTAAATTTTACACTTTTTGCGCATAAAATTTAAAGCCACGTCTCTAAGTGAAACAAGCAAAACAATTCACAATAAGTCCCACAGGTTAAACTTTCCTCAAATAAAATTCCCCAGAACACAAAGCCTTCATTACGACATTATTTATATGGCTAAATCCCGCAGGATGCAATTCCTGCAGGATAAATATCGTTAAATTTTACACTTTTTGCGGATAAAATTTAAAGCCACGTCTCTAAGTAAAACAAGCAAAACAATTCACAATAAGTCCCACAGGTTGAACTTTCCTTAAATAAAATTCCCCAGAACATAAAGCCTTCATTACGACATTATTTATATGGCTAAATCCCGCAGGATGCAATTCCTGCAGGATAAATCTCGTTAAATTTTACACTTTTTGCGCATAAAATTTAAAGCCACGTCTCTAAGTGAAACAAGCAAAACAATTCACAATAAGTCCCACAGGTTGAACTTTCCTCAAATAAAATTCCCCAAAACACAAAGCCTTCATTACGACATTATTTATATGGCTAAATCCCGCAGGATGCAATTCCTGCAGGATAAATCTCGTTAAATTTTACACTTTTCCCGAATTAAATTTAAAGTCACGTCTCTAAGTGAAACAAGCAAAGCAATTCACAATAAGTCCCACAGGTTGAACTTTCCTTAAATAAAATTCCCCAGAACATAAAGCCTTCATTACGACATTATTTATATGGCTAAATCCCGCAGGATGCAATTCCTGCAGGATAAATCTCGTTAAATTTTACACTTTTTGCGCATAAAATTTAAAGCCACGTCTCTAAGTGAAACAAGCAAAACAATTCACAATAAGTCCCACAGGTTGAACTTTTCTCAAATAAAATTCCCCAGAACACAAAGCCTTCATTACGACATTATTTATATGGCTAAATCCCGCAGGATGCAATTCCTGCAGGATAAATCTCGTTAAATTTTACACTTTTTGCGCATAAAATTTAAAGCCACGTCTCTAAGTGAAACAAGCAAAACAATTCACAATAAGTCCCACAGGTTAAACTTTCCTCAAATAAAATTCCCCAGAACACAAAGCCTTCATTACGACATTATTTATATGGCTAAATCCCGCAGGATGCAATTCCTGCAGGATAAATATCGTTAAATTTTACACTTTTTGCGGATAAAATTTAAAGCCACGTCTCTAAGTAAAACAAGCAAAACAATTCACAATAAGTCCCACAGGTTGAACTTTTCTCAAATAAAATTCCCCAGAACACAAAGCCTTCATTACGACATTATTTATATGGCTAAATCCCGCAGGATGCAATTCCTGCAGGATAAATCTCGTTAAATTTTACACTTTTTGCGCATAAAATTTAAAGCCACGTCTCTAAGTGAAACAAGCAAAACAATTCACAATATGTCCCACAGGTTGAACTTTCCTTAAATAAAATTCCCCAGAACACAAAGCCTTCATTACGACATTATTTATATGGCTAAATCCCGCAGGATGCAATTCCTGCAGGATAAATCTCGTTAAATTTTACACTTTTTGCGCATAAAATTTAAAGCCACGTCTCTAAGTGAAACAAGCAAAACAATTCACAATAAGTCCCACAGGTTGAACTTTCCTTAAATAAAATTCCCCAGAACACAAAGCCTTCATTACGACATTATTTATATGGCTAAATCCCGCAGGATGCAATTCCTGCAGGATAAATCTCGTTAAATTTTACACTTTTCCCGAATTAAATTTAAAGTCACGTCTCTAAGTGAAACAAGCAAAGCAATTCACAATAAGTCCCACAGGTTGAACTTTCCTTAAATAAAATTCCCCAGAACATAAAGCCTTCATTACGACATTATTTATATGGCTAAATCCCGCAGGATGCAATTCCTGCAGGATAAATCTCGTTAAATTTTACACTTTTTGCGCATAAAATTTAAAGCCACGTCTCTAAGTGAAACAAGCAAAACAATTCACAATAAGTCCCACAGGTTGAACTTTTCTCAAATAAAATTCCCCAGAACACAAAGCCTTCATTACGACATTATTTATATGGCTAAATCCCGCAGGATGCAATTCCTGCAGGATAAATCTCGTTAAATTTTACACTTTTCCCGAATTAAATTTAAAATCACGTCTCTAAGTGAAACAAGCAAAACAATTCACAATAAGTCCCACAGGTTAAACTTTCCTCAAATAAAATTTCCCAGAACACAAAGCCTTCATTACGACATTATTTATATGGCTAAATACCGCAGGGTGCAATTCCTACAGGATAAATATCGTTAAATTTTACACTTTTCGGGCATAAAATTTAAAGCCACGTCTCTAAGTAAAACAAGCAAAACAATTTAAAATAAGTCTCACAGGTTAAACTTTCCTCAAATAAAATTCCCCAGAACACAAAGCTTTCATTACGACAATTCCATGGTAAATTCTGTTGCCAAACAATCCTAGTGGCAATAATGTCACCAGTACACAATTTTATTAGTAAAACATCAAATAAAACATAAGTAAATATTTATTTTTGACAGTTTTTAACTATTGGCCAAAAATGTTGTTTTGTGGAAATTTTAAATAGTGGAATTTTGACCTAAGGGATTTCTCGACGAACACAGTTTATTTGAATTAGTTTTTATTTTCTGAAAAAATGTTTTTGTGCCGGAAATTCCATAAGCCTACTAGGGCAAGATACTGCTAAAAAAATCATCCCTAAAAATCTCACTGGTTTAAAATTCCATTCAGAAAATTCCATTGGTGTAAAATTTGGCACTAATTCCACTGGAATGGAATGGAATGCCTTCATTAACAATTTCAGCCTTAAAATCCTCTTGGTTATAACGCCACCACTTGAAGTCAGTGAACACACTTTACATTACATACAAATTCCGATAACAGAAACCATAAAATTATGTTAATCTTTTCCATAATAGAAGATATTCAAACCATGAAATGTTTTATGAAACGGGACGATTAAAACATTACTGGGGTTCTAGAACAGAAATTTCGATACAATTATCCCACTAATTAAATTTCCATTTGATATAATGCTACAAGGTAAATCCATTTGCGGCCTTTTCCGTTGGTACAAAATTTTACCACGGAAAGATCAAATAAAACATGAAGTAAAAATTGATCTTTGATTGTCCGTAAGGATTAGTAGGTAATGTTCAAGTTATTTTTACCAAAAATATTGTTTTGGAGAAATTGTTAATAGTGGAATTATGACCTATAAGAATTTTAAATAATGACACTTCGTTTAATAGAAGTTTTATCTAACGATATATTGTTTTCTGCTAAAAATTTTATTGATTAGTAATTCCATTAGAGCACACAATACTTTTATTCTATAAATTGCATTGTTTTAATATTCAATTGCCAAAATCCCACTGGTACAAAATGCCACTGGCGAAAAATGTTATTTGTTAAAAATATCACCTTTCAAATCTTTGTGATTAAAATCCCACCAGTTAAATTCCAGTGCAGAAAATTTATATTACTGCTAGTTATAAAATAGAATTTTACTATTGCTTTATCAAATATTCGTCCCAGCCTACGTACATAAAGTTACGAATTTAACAACTTAGTATATTAAACTCCTACGCATTTTTATCAGAAAAAAGTAAATAAATAAAGCTTTAGGGTTCGTCAAGCGAATGGAATAACAATTTCTGATGCTGATCAATCATCCCTCCCTCTAATCGAATAAATATCCCAGGGCGTCCAAACTCTGTTATATATACTGCAGATATTGGCTGCGATTTATTTCTCGCAAATGGCGATACTTAAAGGGCAACGCAATATAGGGTCGTGGGTATAGTAATAAATTTTAGGCCGGGTACTATTTTCGACCTTTTGTGATCAAGTTAAAGTCACCTTTTACATAATGTTCCCATAAATTTATTATTGCATAAAATTAATACTTATTAAGAACATTTTTGAAATAAAAAACAATGCGTTTTAATTGTTTTGGCAGAAATCTGTTTTATAAATGGTTTTGAATAGGATTATACACGTTTTTCAAAGGCCGACACTAATTCTATTAACATGGAGTATTAATCCAAGCACGAGTTGAGTATTACACGCACGAAGCGTTGCGGAAAACAATATTACAAAACTAAATTTGGTATTTAAAGCTCAACCAATTGGACACGAAGTGAAAATTGGAACGTATTTCCTTTGTTTACACACATAAATAGAACAATCGGAAGTTACCATGGTAATTTATAAATCATTGATGTAATATTGCATATAACAGTGTTGCTAGGTTTTCCGTTAAATAAATTGTTCATAATGCGAATTTGGAATGTGATGAGATTATGACACACAAAATCTACAGTTTATAAGTGTGCTATATAAGAAAAATAAGAACGAAACAAAAATTTGTTAACGAAAATTGATTAAAATTCGAATTTTCAATGGTTTTTCTCAAGTTTACTTGCACATAAATTATGAATTAGAAAAACATTTAGTTATTCCTTAACTAATGTTAATGCGATTATAGAACTTAATAGCATACTTGTATTCTCTAAAATTTGCAGTTTTTATTTTGTTTGTATAGAAATTAAAACAAAAGATTTTAATGCCGGAATTGCGAAAAACCTCAACTTAAATTTCTTAATAAATTTTATTTGTGTTTTAAAAATTTATTTTTTGCTCTCGAGTTAGGTTAGATGAATATAACTAATATAATGAACTGAAACCGGGCGAGTTTGCAGGTTCGTTTCCTTTATGACTTTAAGCGGATTTGTTTCGTTTATAGACATTGTTTTTGTAAATTTTGCAAACCGCACCGTTGTTAAGTCTTAAGTTGGATACTCTTGAATGTGACTAATTGGCAATATACTGAAGCCATAAATAAATTTATACAAATTTGTACCAAACGCAAATAAACAGGAAATTTCTTGTAACAAACAAAATAGGTCGTAATTTCCGTTGTAACTTAAAAATAAAATAAGTTACTTTAACTTATAACTACCATAACTTTGTTGCGCTAGAATGTAGGGAACGCTCCAACAAAAACAAATTCTTCAAAATCAATTTCGCGTGACCAAATTCATCAGAGTGGATTAGCATAAAGTTCTTCTATCTTAAGCCGATGATTGATATCAGTTTTGAATGGGTCTAATCTGATTAAAGGCGTCCAAAGCTCGGCCACGTGAGGGCCCCATTACTCCTGGGCAGATAACGTCGAGAGGCAAAAAATTGAAACGAGTGCACCTTGTTATTCTCATTAGTAACGCAGGGTGCTTAACACAAATATACACACAGACATACAGAAATAAAAAGAGACGACACATTTGCCGAGTTGGCTGTGTGCCAAATAGCGGTGGTATTCGGCCTAGGAATATCGTCGAGGATTCTCTACGAGAGAGCCATTATTATCGATGAATTTTAAGTTATATTGTTTTTAGGAAGAGCTCTGATAATTGCGGCTCAAGATGGATTAGAAGCAGTGTCGAAACGGTTTAATTAAGGTGTTTGTCTGCGATCATTTAATGACGCCCAATAAGGCTTTAGGTATTTGGAAAATTACAAAATAGATACAAAAACTAATTCTGGGTTGATTTTCTAGGTTGAAAACTGTGTATTCCAATATAAAATAAAAGTTTTAATAACGCGAGGCTAAGCGCCGCGACGCCGTTTGAAATTTCTTTCCCGTCAAAATTCCATTTTTTCTATACCGTTGTTAAGCTTTTTAAATTTCAGGCAAATTTTTTAATACAAAAATTCGCTATTTTTATTCTTTTGGAAATTATAAGCATATACATTTCCAAATATTTTAAATGAGAGACAATTATTAGGAATAAGAAAATATTATCAAGCAGCTGGCAAGCAAATTGTGCCTTATATTTTATTTGCCAAACGATCAAAGCATTGAAATTGTAGATTATTGGCTGTTTTTGTCACTTTTAAAACAATAGCCTTAAGGACTGATAAACAATCTGGAAATATTCTAAAACTACCATGCAAGGCTTATTTTCATGGGGGCCCTTTTTTGATTATTTTTTGTGTTTTGTTTGCTCTAAATGGCTGTAAACGGATAGTAAATACGAGAAGTGATTCATACCATGTAGAAGACACTTTCAAAATGTATTCAAAATTTTTAAACAATTAAAACAATTCCTATAAAAGTTGGTCAGGAAACTTTTTCTTACGCTGTTACGCCACTGTAAAAATTCTTGCTGCTATTTTAATAAATTTTTTTTATAAAAATGTCGTGTAAAACCACCGAATACCCTATCCCACTGCCTAAATATTATTTCCACGACCGGGAGTAGAAGTCGGTTTCTATGGCATCAAAATTGTGACAGAAGTGAAGGGACGAAATAAGACAACAATTTCCCTGGGGGAGTTTTTATTTCATTTCATATTTATTTTTGTAAACAAATGTCTGTTGTCATGGTACGTTGCATGGAAACATCCCAAAGGCTTCTAAATATTGTAATTTAGCTCCGATTTATTATAATTCTTTATTTATGAAATTAGGTGTTTCTACTCCCGATCGTGGAAAAAATAGTATATTTACCTCGGGAGAGACCGCCATTTTTCCCTCGATGTATTTGTAGCTTCAAATTACACCTCAGGAAAAATAAGACGTTTCTCTCCCTCCTCTGTATAATGTACTATTATAAACATTAATAATTGTTCGATGTATAGCGCAACTGGCTGTACGAATGAGCTTAAACAAAAATACCACTTCAAACCAGAGAGTATTTTCATTCACGGCCTATAGATGTCAATGTTTTGAATGGTTAAAAAATATAAATTCTTCATGCCTGGCTAAGAACCAAATTGAACATGGAATTGAAAATAGATGGCGCTAGGAAAATTGCGGACAAAAAACGGAATCTCACAAGTTGATTTTCGCTAGCATCTAAACAAATATATATACAGCATGTGCAATCATTTATTTTTAATTCTCAATCATGAATCATGTAACTATAAGATAGAGATAGAATAAACTAATAATGAAATGTACGAGAAGTGGGTATACTGTTTTATTTAAAGTTACTGATAAGCTATAAAATTTACAATGTAGGGTCACGAGTTGGTGCGGTTAGAATAACCATTCGAGTGCGATCAGCAAAGTTAAGCATAGCTCTGCCTAGTCAGTATTTGGATGGGTGTCCGAAAGCCGAGTCAACGCGGCACCTCGTGCTCTCGGAATGGCACGCAAATAGGTGGTCCCGGATGTAGGATTAACAACGCGGCAATCTTTAGAGGGGTTAAAATCCCCCTCAAAGTATAGATGGATGAGCAAATGGAAGAGTGAATGTAATGCTAAGGGTAGTGGTTAAAGGCTCAATAGCCCCACTACCCCCCCGGAACACAGCAAAAAACCAAACCGGGATAGAATGAGACTGCCTGTAATGTAAAGTTTTAATATTTAACAAAAGATATTTTTTAAATATAAAATATCTTTAGTCATCTGAACATTTCTATATACATGATAATTAATAATGATTCAAGATTGTTGTATAACTGTCGGAAGCAGCATTATTATATTAACCTTTGGTTACTTTAACCACAAACCATACACAAGCTTTTCGGTCACAACAACGTTACCGCGCACGCTTTCATCGACAACCAATCCAATCACTGCTTGCATCAACATAAATATAGACATTTCTGTGCATGTGACGTCCTGTAAATATTTTACGTAACGTCACATAAACACAATCCATCAAAATGTATTTATGATTTCATAATAATAACTACATCACACTATCAAAATCGTTTCTAAAACATTTTATAAAAATAAATACAAGAATTTTTACAGTAGCATATCGGCTTTACAGAGTTGCAGCCTTCTAAAGACAGAAGACGCTAATTACTTTTTTGTCGATAATTTTCGTATTTGTTGTCACTAAAAGTTTAAAATTGTAAGTGCACCAGCGATGTATCATATGGGGTGGTCACGCAGTATCTTCTACTAAATATTTAAAATCTTGTTCTTGTTGAAAAATGCTAAATGTACCCGTTTTCGAGATAATTTAGTTGTGACAACCCAAGTTGCCATGAAAATCTGGTTCTTTCCTGAAAATACGAAAATAGTTCAAACAAACTTTTAGGAAAAGTTCTAAACATCAAAGCAATTAATAAAATTTCTATTAATATATGTCTGGAAAAGCTTCACGTTACAACCTCTGGAAGAGGCAAAAGTGTTTCTCACTTCCGGAGTCTGTAATTTCATAACTATAGGTCTCCGGAACGATGTCTACAGAAACTTTGTACGAACTATTTGGGCATCTTGAGAAAACACTAAGACTTTCATGGCAACTCGATTTTACGAAAGCTTTAAATTACCTCAAAAACTGCTGAATTTACCAACTTTCATCAAGAAGTGTATATTTTTGTATAAAGATTAATTTTTCATCACTAAAAGTGCAACAATGGTCTAAAACATTTAGAAATGGTATTATGTGGCTCTCTATATGAAACACCTTTGGTGGACGTATTAAAAGAAAAATGGGCAAAACAGGTCGCTGGTACTTTTCCATACTTTTTACGTTTTAAATGTTCGCGCGCCAAGAAGTGATTGCAATTTACATCTAGTCATCTCCAGCCGGTACATTCTGCTCGCTCAAGGCGTTGGTTACGTTCGGGGCGCGCTCGCCTACTACGTAGTAAAGGCGATAGGTAATGCGCGGATCAAAAATGGTTAGAACAACTTTATTTATAGAGTTATCAATTATATGCAAAAATGAAAAATATTTATTTTTATTAGAACTAATTGATAAAATCACGTAACTTCTACCGTAACCATTTTTCAGGTTGCCTGATCCCTAAAACGCCTATTCCGTTAAAATCTGAAATTTCTAAATTTGCATGGAATCATAACTTTCTTTACTTATGTAGAAGTATGAGAAAGTAGTTAGTAGAAATGCTAACCCAAAATGAGTAATGCTCAAATATAAAGGTTTAAAATTTTAGTAAAACTACGCGTTTCACACGTTATGAACCGCCTCGTATAAATTTTCAGAAATTTTGAATTTATTGGTCTTCATACCACGCACCCACTTGTACATCGGCGGCCCTAAAAAACATAACATTATACAAAATGTCGCCTTCGCCATTCAGAACCTACACTGCTTTAAAAAATGTATGCTAAACCATCCCCATTGCGCAGTTTCACCCAGTAAAATATCGACCTTCTTATTAAATACCACCTTAAGTTACCTCTTACTACACCCCCACTTCCCAAAAAATAAGATTGATTCCAACGAACTTTATGAAAAAGCGCGCCTTGTGTTTGAAAGGCTAGCATAATTAATTCACATCATTAATCTTCTGACCTCATCGTATAAACACTGTTTAATTACGTAATACTTGAGCTTTCTACAATCAGCAACTTGCGGAACAGGTGCGAAAACAGCAACAGAAAACCTGACAGCTTTTGATAAATGTAATTTTTCATCCACTGACTGTCGATTCTTGTTTTGAATGTTTTAGTAGTAACTTTTAAACAGGGTGCGCGGTAGAGCAGCAGTTGAGGCCGCTAGTTTAGGTGCTGCTCTGCCAAAACGTGTATGGTTCGAGTCTCGGCCTCGCCATGAGTGTTTGTGTCAGTCTTTGCTTGTAATATGGGGGCTAATAATTATAGCAGTTGATGGTGGTCTAATTTATTTTTAAAATGTAATAATCAAGCTGTCGAGTTGCAAGACACTTACCGAATGAGTTCCGCAGTATTGTATGTTCTCAAATATGCCAAGTTAGCGACTTAACTGAAAATACGTAACTAATAAGTAACCATGCGAATGTTTATTATTTTGTAGGTACATCCCTACCCAGCGTGATCGATATCACATAATTTTCAAAATAAATTTACCCACCTTTCCTTCAAATCGGTCTTATTCATTAGTATGTTCAATTTAAATTTTCACATTATAACTGTAGCGATCCACTGTACTAACAAATATGCGCCTTATATAATAGTCTCGTATATATGTTTTGCTTATTTTTATTGAAAACAGCAGCGGCTCACTGCACCAACGAACATGCGCCTTATATATTGAACGCGTAAATATATAGCTTCTAGTAACAGGAGTCTCTCACCATTACAAGTTGACACTGGTGGAAGATATCTCGATTAAATATAGCAGGTAACCACGAGAACATGTAACAACTGGCCATTTTCTCAACTTTTAAATTATTAAGTTAACTTTTTTTGAATAATACACACATAAAAATGCATATTACTACGTGTTAGTGTTAGTGTTAGTTTGGACTTCCGGTCTAACCGGAAGTGATAGCAATTTATTTTTAATTTTTAATGGAATACCTTATATATTATTGCATATTTGTATAGACCTTCAAATTTCCTTTGCAGTTATATATAGTACTTACCCATTACCTTTAATTTTGGACGCCAGGGAACGTTTTAAAAAACATTTAAATGCCTGTTAATGATATTCATAATTAATTTGTTTTTAAAGTTGGCTTTCACTTTAAAACTATACAAAACTGTTTATTTCGCGCTAAACTGGTGAGTTAAGATTTTACAGCTAACCACTATCGCTTTTGATTAATCGTTTTAAAACATTATTTCGGAGCTTAATGTGATGTTCACGGAATTTGTTTCTCTTATGAGCCCCACTCTGCACAACAGTCGAGGCGTGAGTGAGCGCAGGCGGAATGGGATTAATGAGGCAATGGCCGCGCACGCAGGCATCCGAAAGCTGAGACAGCCGAAGATCAGCTTTTAATATATAGAAGATTAATATCGTGTTGTATTGTATTGTAATTGTTAGCGTTATTTTTCTGTAATAGGTATTTAGCTGAATAAATCCAAGTGAAATTTAATGTAAGAAAAATGCAGAAGACCTCCCAAAACCCAAAACTCATTTCAGGTTTTATTGATAAATTAACAGTTTGAATATTTAAAACAAAATCCGACATTTATGCAACGTAGCTAAAGTGACGTATTAATAATCGATATTTTTATGATATTATCTATGATTGTACTTAGATTTTTTTTAATACTAAAGCGTAACATATTTTATTGTCGAAATTTATTAACATGAAAACACATAATTTTTTTTTCAGAATTTCTGAAAACTGTTTATGAAATATTTGTAGACTGGATCGACAACATTTTCAACTTTTTTGTGTTCTCGTTTGAAGAGACAATATTAATTTGTATAGAATTTTTGAAAGAATCCTGCAAATAAATAATTATAATTTGCGAGCTTCGTTATTAGTCTTGAAATACTATTGATATTTTATTAAATCTTATACTTTTTAATAAGAATAAAAACAATTAAATTAATACTTAATACTTTCAAGATGACCGCCACGCGGATTAATTTTTGCATTTGCAGAGATATCCAAACAAATGTTAATAGAATTTATGATGAATTGGTGAAGCCGGAAGTTCTATAAAAATTAACAATATAAGTGGTGTCCACAGAAAGCAGCAATTCCATCATAGAAATTATATTAACAATAATAAATACAAAAGTTATGCATCGTAGGGCGAATTTTTACAGGAACGCTGCATTTTAGGAGGAAATTCTGAATTTTGCTACAGTTATAGAGAACATCCTGAGTATTTATTACTGACAATATTCCTGACAAAATACTGTCTAAATCCAAGATATTTTATTTTTCATTATCTTTGATTTTTTGCCCAGTCCGTGACATAACTACGAAAACAACAAAAAACGAAGATTTGTTTAAAAATCCATACTTAGCTGTTTAGGTAGTTCTAAACAAGTTTCTTTCGTTACTTTTTAATTTTTTCAACTAAGAGAAAGTTTATTTAAAAAAACATTTCAAAAAATTTGAAATTTCTGCATTACTATAAACAAACATTAAATTACTTTATCATTTATGTATGTTTTCTTAATGGTAATATTGCATAATCTTTTTTACTGAAACATACCAAATAAAAAAGGGTACCTTTTCCTGGGTCTCTATTCAGGAACACTTTGTAAATAAAAGATTGTATATTGTCAGAAAGTTGCATAAATATGATTTTCACATAAGATCGCCGGCATTTTGAAAACGCAGCCATTTTGGGTTGGCGCTTCTTTGGTAATATATGCTCAGTATGTCCCCTATCACGTTGTCACTGCAACAAAATATAGAATTTATTTCCAAACTAACCCTTTTTAGGTGTAACCGCCTTACTAATACCAAAAATGAGCGAAACACTTCGCCTGGACTTTCCTATACATTTAAATACATTGTTTTATATTTTCCAACACTTTCGATATACACCTGTCTAGACACGACTAGTTAAAGTAAATAGTTCTTATAAGTTGTAACATCTTGAAGCGGTTGAAGAAAGACCGACCGCTGCGCTGCAAGCATAAGGTTGGGTAAAATATTCGGACTGAATCAACGGAAGCGCGGAAATTGATATTTGAAAATGTATTAATAACTCGAGAAGTATTATTTTTAGCAAGAAATTACTCTTATTAATTTGTATTTAGAATTTCAAAACCTTTCTGATTTTAAAGCCAAAATGCCACGTTTCCATTTAAAAAAAGTTATTTTTTACCGTGGCCGCCATATTAAAATTGAAAACTCAAGTTTTTTTCTTAAATACAATCGAGAAGAATTTGCCCTACAACTTTGCTCTTGGGTTTGCGAGTCTATCTATTAAAATAAAAAAGTTAGCCTACACTGAACATTAAACGACTAGTACAAGAATACAACTGCAGTAGAAAGTACAAAAAGATTATTAAGGGGCAAAAAAATCGATTTTTTGATTTTTTGTAAAAAGATTCTGCTAGAGCAAACAAAACAAAAAACCAAATTTTTAATTTTTTATCGAAAAAATTTGGGGGGAGGGAGAACAGTAGCCCCCCTAAATATGAAATTATCGAAAAAATATTATTATATTCGGATTTTGCTATCAATGGTGAGCTATTTCACATTAACAGAAATATTTTATTGCCCCCCGTTAAATAAATAAAAGGGTACCAATTTTCAATTTTCAAAAATTCATAGAGGGCGTCACAGTGAAATTATAGCAATGCGCAAAAAACAAATTGTAGAAGATTTCCAGCTCTATTAGCTTAAAACGTTTAAACAAAAACGTGTGGGCAGTTTTTGAGAAATATTTTTTTGAAAAATTTCAAAATTTTGGTGTGATGTCATTGCGATCGTTTTTATATTTTCAAAATTAATTATATTTCATGGTATAGTACCCTTGAAGGGCTACCAAACAGGATGTAGTTGATTCCAATCAGATAACTGGTTTTTGAGTAAATGGGCGTTAAAGTCGAAATGTTCAAAAATTCGTAGCGGCCGCCATTTTAAAGCTAGAGAGTTCGGTAAAAAATCGTTTGATTTGTCCTAAGGCCTTCTTTAATCTCCAATATTAAAATTTCCAAAATTCAGTTTCTGAAAAAAATGCTACTAAAAAAACATGTCTACCTTCCGCTTCCGGTTTCGGTTTTCTTTAAAAGCTTATTTTGTCTGTGAATTTTTGATATACCCCCTCATTCCAAAGCACATCAAAATCGGTCCGGCCGTTCCGGAGATATGGAGGGTAACGGACCCACCCACCCACCCACAGACAGACATTTTTTAAAAATTACTTTTTTGGGGTCCATGGACCCCCCCCCCCCGGTAAAATCTCAATTTTGCATGAAATCATTACTTCCCTATACTGAAAGTATAGGAAAGTAAAAAGTGTTTATAAATTTGCCACTAACCTAACTAGATTGAAATAAGAAATATTTTTGATATTATTGAAAAATATTTTCTTAAACATTTTCAAATGTGAAAAGTTAAGGAATTTAAACTTACAAAAGATGCTTTAATAAAATGTTACTGTTTTTTTTAATTTTTAAGCAATACCTTTTTATGATTTTACTAAATCCACCCCTAAAGATTACAACAACCTAATTTGACGAATACCCGTAAAATTCCGAAAATCAAACTGTTTTGTGTTAAAGTTTTAAGATATTTTCATTTATAAAATAATGAAGATTTTAATCAAATTTAAGGCAACTTCAACCTGACAGCATCGTTAATAACGCTGCTGAAATTTACCACAGCTGTCTGGGGGTAATTATTTAACATTTTTCTGAAAATAATTGAGTAGCAGAAATCGTTCTCAATTTTTAGGCAAAAATTTTACATAATTTTCGTTTGAGTTTGTGGAAATACATAAAAAAAAATTCCTGAAAATGCTGCTGAATTTTCAGGCAATATTATAGAAACACATTTTATCAGCTAATTACTGAAATCTATCAAATTCAAATCTTGCCAATTAGCTGTATGGTAAAAACAAAAAGTTTTGAAACTAAAAGTATTTTGAAAAATTTTTAGGATTATTCGGAATTTTACAATCAAAGACATTAAAAATTATGAAAACTTCCGTTGATCCTTTACATAATAACAGTTTTAATAAAAATATTTTCTACATTATGAATTATTTTCTCGTCCAAAATAAGATTGAACGAAAATTCTAATTGGTCGATAAAACTTGAAAATCATAAACTCGAATACACGTTCAGATTTATCACAAGTGACACTCATAAAAGCTATTTTAAGGTATTAATTCAATTTAAACTAAACCACTTATTAACCACAATCTTGCGACGCTACACGCTCGTTGGATACAAATTCAATTTGCTTGCCGATATAAACAAGGTCGTAGTAAAGTAAATGTCAGACAACGTTTCACCTTAAACCCAACACACTTAAAATTTTAACACAGATTCGTAAACATTACTTTTGTAACATTTCAATTCATGATTGGCGTTTAATTTTAGAACATTTTTGTTAAGAGCCTGAAAGGTCGCCGCATTTTTCCACGATACGTACTCAAAATAAAATTTTGGTTGCCAAAATCGCGACTAAACATCACCACGCAAAATTACGCTGTCAACTTGGACGAGTTGCAGTTCTCGGTTCAGAAAAGAAAAAGTTTCGTAAGTGCATTTCTTCATCTTCAGTCAAAATAGGGCCCTCGCAAGCGAAACTTTTAAACAAACTGGTTAACGTTCGAGTTAACGTTGGTAAGGTATGGTAAGGCATTACCTTTCCTACCTTCTGCCGCCGGGGGTGTTAGGGGGCGGTGAGATAGAGTGGGTCTGATGTTGTAGAGGTTGAGGCGGATGCTGATGCGATGTGAAGTGTGCCATGTCATGCTGCTACGTGCACACACTTCCGTGTGCTCACTCCCACACCTCAAAAATAGCATCCCACACCTGACACCAAACCAATTAATCACACCTTAAACGCACAAACTCGCGAAAAAAAATTAATATATTTCACTCACTGACACTCTAATTTATTACGATGACGAAAACGTCACGCCATCGTTGCATTCAAACGTAGTAAAGTCTTGTAATGAGCACTTGGTCCGGGTTCCGGCGTGTCCGAAAAGCGAACTACTTACGTGCCGTGCACCAGGACATTTCTAGAGCATAGCAGACAGACTAGAGAATTTACTAAAGCGGTGCCAACGTGCGGGCTCTTCCCGACGTGTGACAAGCCGGCGCTGGACGGAATATTATTAGACCAGACCGGCCCAGACGACCGCAAGATTATTATTAACTAACCATTGTTTTGTTTACAGTTCGAAATTCGCTCTAAATAAAAATATGATGTGCAAGATAACTCAGGTATGTGATGTACAGGAGGTTGCGAAAGTTTTCGCCTAAACGTAAGGTACAATCATTCATTAGACGCAGTGAAGCAACAAATACATTAAACATGCAACATTCTAAGAAAAGAAAAAATTGCATAACAACCGTACGTCGCGCAGTTAGTGTGTTGGCTCTGGGCGGCTTGGCAACCCACCATACTATGAGCAGCTTTACATAGCGATTTTCACAACACAAGTGTAATTTTTAAACCGAACCAATAGCAGGGATGCTAGAGCCCCCAGTTGTTCACAATCCCCCTAATTTCTAAATTCCCTCTGTATGTCTTATTACGTATAAAACAGCGACCAGGAAAGCGCTAAGCACGACCATTCGAAAATGTAAGTACTCACTATCTAGATACTATTGTTGTGCGCGCTATCGTATTAAATTATAATGCATATTAATATTTTTTGTTTTGCTTGCTTTTGTTTGCAGATCAGCTTTTAATAACGAAAGTGCGTTCAGGATAACGTAGGTATGTGATTTACAGAGAATTGAATTTTCGACCTAAACTATTAATTTATGGCCGTTTATTAGATTTGACATGATTTAACGAATTTAAATATATTCGTTTTGCTGACTACATTCTTATTTCACGGAATCTAGAATATAATGACAAACTCTAGCCTCCATTCCACTCGCAGCCAATCGGCGTCGAGGAGGGCGTGATCGTTTACAATAGTAGATATGTCGGATGCCACTCTACCTCTCTCTCTCTCCACAACAACCCAATCGGAATTTACAAATCCTTACAAAATTCGACCCGCTGTTTTGTTCTAATGTTTAGACGTTGCTAGCCGACCAAATAATACATTATAAAATGCGTTTACATAGAAAAATCAGTTTGTTGTTAACCGATCGGAACAGTCAAAAGAAAATATATGATTGAGAAGTTGATTTTCAAGATCAACAACAGCTTTCGGCCATAAACCAAAACTTAAATGGAGCACTAGCTTTCGGTTTCAGGCTCCTCCAAGAGTCAACCCAGCGCTGCAACCGAAGCGGAAGTTACTGAAGTTACTGCCACTTTAAACGCGAAGCAGCGGCTACCCTAAGTTCCAGAGAAGGCTCATCGAGCTCTTTTTCAGAGCGCTGTAGTGGTATACGCCAAGAATAACCCCCTAATACAAGCGCTGACAAAAATAGCGCCTGAAAAAATAGGGCGGGTCAAAAATGTCGCCGGTCTAAATTGCGCTCTCAAAATAGTGCCGGCAAAAATAGCGCTCTCAAAAATGTCATTAGCAAAAATAGCGCCGTCAAAATAGCGCCGTTCAAAAATGACGCTAGAAAAAACATCGTCTTAAAATACGTCGCCGTACAAATACTTAGCATTTTGATAGAAGTTTGTTTTCGTCGACGGTATTTTTGACGACGCTATCTTTGCCGCTATTTTTGCCGGCGCTATATTTGACGGTTGAGTGTTTTCAGCGACATTTTTGACCGACGCGGCGTTATATTTGACGGAGACATTTTTACAGCGCTATTTTCGGAGCGTCATTTTTGCCGGCGCTTGTTTCAACGGCGCTGTTTTTGCCGGCGACATTTTTGACCGGCGCTATACTTGTAGGCGACATTTTTGACGGCGCGATTTTTGCTGCAGTTATTTTTGACGACGCTATTTTTTCAGGCTTCATTTGTGACCGGCATTATTTTTTCCGACGTTAATTTTGACTGCGCTATTTTTGCCGTCTATATTTTTGACGGCGCTATTTTTAAGAGGCGACGCTTTTGATAAGAATTTTTTTCCGGAAATATTTTTGACGGCGCTGTTTTCGCCAGCGACATTTTTAACCGGCGCTATTTTTGCCGGTGACATTTTTGATGACGTTATTTTTGCCGCCGCTATTCTTGTCGGCGATGTTTACGTCGGAGGCTTTCTTGACCGGAGCTACTTTTGGAAGTGCTTTTGGCCGACGACATTTTTGTCCTGCGATATATTTGTGGGCGACATTTTACATTGCGCTATTTTTGCCAGCGACATTGTTAACCGTCGCTATTTTTGCCGGCGCTTTTTTTGCCGTCGCTACATGAACGGCGCTATTTCTCTGGCAACATTTTTGACCAGTGTTATGTTTGACGGCGCGGTTTTTACCGGCGACATTTTTGCACCGGCGCTATTTTTGCCGCCTCTATATTTAACGGCGCTGTTTTTGCCGTCGCTATTTGAACGGCGCTATTTCTCCGGCGACATTTTTGACCGGCGTTATGCTTGACTTCGCGGTTTTTACCGGCGACATTTTTTGCACCGCCGCTATTTAACCCGCCGCTATTTTTGACGTCGCTGTTTTTGCCGTCGCTACTTTTGACGGCGACAGTTTTAGTACGCGTTTATTTTCCCGTAGCTATTTTTAACGGGCTGTGTTTGCCAGCGACATTTTTAACCGGCGTTATTTTTGCCGGTGACATTTTTGACGACGCTGTTTTTGCATCCGTTATTCTTGTCGGCGATGTTTTTGTGAGAGACCTTCTTGATCGGCCCTACTTTTGAAAGTGCTGTTTTTGCCGGCGACATTTTTGCCTTGCGTTATATTTGTAGGCACCGCGCTATTTTTGCCGGCGACATTGTTGATCGTCGATATTTTTATCGGCACTATTTTTGCAGTCGCTATTTGAACGGTGCTATTTCTTCGGCGACATTTTTGACCAGCGTTTTTTTTCCGGCGATATATTTGACGGCGCTGTTTTCGCCAGCGACATTTTTAACCGGCGCTATTTTTGCCGGTGACATTTTTGATGACGTTATTTTTGCCGCCGCTATTCTTGTCGGCGATGTTTACGTCGGAGACTTTCTTGACCGGAGCTACTATTGGAAGTGCTTTTGGCCGACGACATTTTTGTCCTGCGGTATATTTGTGGGCGACATTTTACATTGCGTTATTTTTGCCAGCGACATTGTTGACCGTCGCTATTTTTGCCGACGCTAATTTTGCCGTCGCTACATGAACGGCACTATTTCCCCGGCAACATTTTTAACCAGTGTTATGTTTGACGGCGCGGTTTTTACCGGCGACATTTTTGCACCGGCGCTATTTTTGCCGCCGCTATATTTAACGGCGCTGTTTTTGCCGTCGCTATTTGAACGGCGCTATTTCACCGGCGACATTTTTGACCGGCGTTATGCTTGACTGCGCGGTTTTTACCGGCGACATTTTTGCACCGCCGCTATTTAACCCGCCGCTATTTTTGACGTCGCTGTTTTTACCGTCGCTACCTCTGACGGCGATAATTTTGTCGGCGACAGTTTTAGTAGGCGTTTATTTTTCCGTAGCTATTTTTAACGGGCTGTGTTTGCCAGCGACATTTTTAACCGGCGTTATTTTTGCCGGTGACATTTTTGAAGACGCTATTTTTGCAGCCGTTATTCTTGTCGGCCATGTTTTTGTGAGAGACCTTCTTGATCGGCGCTACTTTTGAAAGTGGTGTTTTTGTCGGCGACATTTTTGCCTTGCGTTATATTTGTAGGCACCGCGCTATTTTTGCCGGCGACATTGTTGACCGTCGATATTTTTTCCGCCACTATTTTTGCAGTCGCTATTTGAACGGTGCTATTTCTTTAGCGACATTTTTGACCGGCGTTTTTTTCCGGCGTTATATTTGTGGGCGACATTTTTGACCGTCGCTATTTTTGCCGGCGCTATTTTTTCCGTTGTTATTTGAATATTTTTGGCGAAATTTTTGACCGGCGATTTTCTTTAGAGCGACATTTTTGCACCGGCGCTAATTTTGTCGACGCTATTTTTGATAGCGCTATTTTTGCCATTGCTGTTTTTGACAACGCGATGTTTGTCGGCGACATTCATGACCTGCGCTATTTTTGCAATCGCTATTTTTGACGGTGCTATTTTTGCCGGCGACTGTTTTAACCGGCGCTATTTGTCGTCGACATTTTGAGGGTGCTGTTTACGACGTTTTTGACCGCCGCTATTTTTGCTGGCGCTATTCTTGACAGCGCTATTATTTAGGCTCTATTATTGAGGCGCTATTCTGACCACCAATCCGCTGTAGTTTTCAGCTCTTCCAAGAGCGTAAGTTCGTAACTTGAACAATCGAGAGCAGCGTAGACCGCTCGTTGACATAATCCAACGAAATAATAATAAATAAGCTGTGTCGAGATTTAACAGCATAGCCCGTCATCGCTTAAAGTCGAGACATGTTTCCTCCTCGGAGTTTTTTTAAGCAACTAGGATTAACAGAAAACAGTTTATTTTGAACCACAGCCTTGTAATGTTTACAACCTTAAACCGTTTCAGTTGTACAGGGTGAGTCATTGAAATGTTACCTTAGTATTATTACCGGAAATATTGCGAATATCAATTTTTTCCTTAGTACAAGTTGTTTGGCTTCTAGTAGTGGGGGCCCTTAGTCGTGTTAAGTTGGAACAGTTCCGCATTTACTATATAGTATAGATGTAAAATTGTTAACGTTTTGAATACCCAACTTTTTTCATAAATTTTAATATTTGTGGCCTAATATTACAAAATGTATATTTTAAATACCAAAAAACGTTCACCCATCGCTAGTTTGCACAGACTATGAAAACATTATAAAGTATTCAGCGGTGTATTATAAACAGCAGATTATTACATAAATATTTATTAACAACATCAAATTTATTATAATTTGTACCGGGTGGTAATGAAATATGGGCGTACGCCCTGTTTTTCTTTATTTGTTAAAAGAAACAAATGAAATGTTAGTATATTTCACAGACCGTAAAAACGCAACATATGAGTTAAAAAGCTACTTGCACATTCAGTTTCACCTCCAAATGGCATTAATCTTATTATTTTAATGGTTTTGTATACCAAATATGAAAATATCTATGGTTTTTCAGGTTTTGATTTTTGTTTGCAAATAAAAATAGATGTACTATGAAAACTATACAAAACAGAAAACTATATTTTTATACCGTTTAAACATCCCTCCCCTCGCTATTATTTTCTAAACTTTTGAGAATAATCCAATTTTTTTTCCTATTAAAATTTGTTTGTTGCTAATGATCTACTTTAAGCTACATTCTAATATTTTCTGTAATGTCACGTGAATGAGCATGATACATTCTTAGGGAGTTAGATGGAGATGTTATTTTCGTTTCAGTGATATAACACTTTGCCTATGGATGTGGAAGCGTAATTAGGCCTTGTTTTGTAAATATTTAATTATCAAGCCAATCAGAGGTGTAACTCACCAGAATCGACGTGTAGTGAAAAACAGAATTTTATACTCACCTGAAACAAACAAAAATTATGTTAGTATGAAACATTAACAACTCGCAATAAATATATAAAATGTGAAAAAAATCTTACAGAAAGTTCTAAATTTTGAAACTATCTTTGTATATTATTTTTACCAACACATTAATAAAATAAGACAAAACAATAATGTAATAACGTTAAAAATTTTTAAATATAAAGCCTAGAATTTCTCGAATACGGTCCTGTTCTAAATTCCTAGGAAATAATACTCAAGCAATGCGGTTGTCATCAAACATTTACAAGCATCAAATACGCTAGGGTGGAATAAAAAGCAACGACTTAAAACGTGGAAGAGCCAAAGATAATGCGTAAAATTGTAACGATGCCGTGAAAATTCCTTACATACTTTCGAAAAACGGAGCAGTAAGAAATCATTTAAGAAACCATAAAATTGCGGCAGTTTTGCGGTCGAAATTCCTCGTCTCAACACTTCATATCGACACAAAACGTATCTAATTGTATACTTCAGTTTTAGAAAGCGAAGCAAAATAAATATTCGGACACATGAAACACGAAACAAATGTATTAAAAGCTCGGGAAAATAAACAGCTCGCCTAAATTTAAAGATTTCAATAAATCATACGAACCGTATTGACTAATATTTGTAAATGCTAGTTAGCTTTATTGGGGGATTAATTGTCTTCTGTCACTGTAAAATATGGCCGCATAAATTTGGTTTAGCGACAACACGAAATTATGGCCACATGCTAAAAGTATGCTTTAACTTACTATCCTCGCTCTGAGAATTTGCATTTTGTGACGACTTTCTTAAAACGCCTGGAACTTATTTGTTGTTCATTCAAGAATAGTATAATTTTTATAAGATGATTAATGGTTTTATAAAAATTCTGACAAAACACAATTTTGACTCGATTATTGTAACTGACCGACGGGACTGGGGAGGTAAACAAACCAAAGAAGAAGGTTAGGAAAACGATATATAAAGGAGAAATATCTGCTTTTCTATTTAACAGCTGATGAACAAGAAAGGACTAGGTCAGGAGTGGGTAATAATAATTCATTCGAATAGAACAATGTAGTCTTTTGATCTTAGTTTATAACAGTTTATAACCTAAACCATGACGCAATGGCAGTGGAAACCACATTTTTCAAGTTTTCTACAGTGCAAGACATACATCAAGAGACATCTAATAGCGATAAGGATTTGAACAAAATGGTAGAAAACTGCAATATTTAACCGCTAATTGTCGTATTTACCATCTCGTTCTGGTTGCGTACCTCATACGAGTTGTAGTATATCTTCTCGCCTCCTCTACTATGTGGTATTTAAAGTGGCATAAAACAGTGGGTATCTAAAGCTTTACGTGGTCTCCGAACCACGGAAGTGCATGCAGCTCATCTCCAGAGAACATTTTATTATAGAAATCTCCGATGTGCGAAGTGAAGCTAAAACCCTCTAACCCTCAGAGAGGGTTCTACAATGTATAGGCAACACAACCCACATTAGAATGCGTTGGTGGTTGTCCAAGGTTTTGCAACGGAAAGATGCTTTTTAAATTTGTGGTTGAACTGCAAGGTAAAGAATTCGCCAGTTGACTACTAGTTAGCAGAACCGTGTGGAGAAACATAGGAGATGCTAAAGCTGTTTCTCTGTTAGAACTGACAATAAACGACACACAAGACCAGAGAAAAACACAGAAAAGCTAATAGACGAAAGAAAAATAAAAGTATACCATGTAACAGGTTAACCCACCGCTGAACTTAAAGTTCGGGAGAAGTTGAACTGCCCTAGATAACTCAGAAGCCAGAATTTGTCGGAAATAACCAGAACACTGTAAATAAGAATAATATACAATTTATTTTATTACCGCTATTTATACAATTCTAAAATATTTATGTATACTAAATGTAATTAAATTGTGTTATATTGTTTACAATGATTAAATATTAATTAAATAAAATGTCCTCTCCGGAACGGTACGCCACTGGGTGATCTATCTCTCCGTAACGGAACACCCCTCTTTCTAGTTGTTGATTGGTTGACAAGAGTTAGTACCAATTTTCTGACATCGGCCGTGATATGCGTTTTAACGACAAAATGGTTGCTGGCTTGCTCCTGCAATTTCTGCAAATAAAATAAAACTTTTGCACACAAAAATCATTTATTCACTAGAACATGAAGCCCACTGATGTCTGTTATAATATAATGTGTTGGTTAAACAGTATTATTTGCTTATTATTATTATATTGACTCTCATCTGTTCAGAAATGATTCTGTTATCTATGGTGGAAAATTAGTTTTGTATTTTCTCATAAAGAATTGATCAGGTGAGATGAATTTAATTAGTTACTGGCTTTAATTAACGTAGATTAATAATTTACTATATTTCCAAAGCTTATGCGAAATGCACGGGGTAAAGCATGAAAATTTCACGTCGAAAAGTCAAAATTGACGTTCGGTTCTGGTTTATGGTATTTATGGGTGAAAATAAACAAGTTTTAAACCCCTTTTTTGAACTGTTCTAAATGATATAAAAATATCGGGTAGTTTAAAACTTTTACGGTATCGTGGAAATAAAAATGAATGTTATACGTGGAAACAATCTATAAATTTGTAGGTGTACAACACTAAAGAAACCTTTTGGAAAATTGGCTATTAAATTGATCTGGAAGAATTGCTTTCCTCAATAAATAAAAATCAAATAAATTCTGGCAAATAATTTGTTAATTTGAATAGTTACGATAGTTTACATCTCCCAAGTCAACATAAGAAATTAAATAAATAATAATTCTGGTACGGTTATGCTTTGAAAATACCGAGAAGAGTGACCGCCTCACGCCCCAGCATGCCAAATCACATAAATTTTGCTAAAATAATATGTTTAATTTAAACGGGATAATTGCTATTCTAAGTTAAAATCAAACCTAAAATTCTGGCAATTTCTAAGTTTTGGTGAGGTCTTTTAAATAAGAATTTACAAGCTGGTAGAAGAGGTCTGGGTTTGTTTTTTAAGTTTTTAATTTTAAGCCGCTTGAGGGGTTTTATATTTGGTGAAATTTGGAGGGAAGTTAGATGAAAGGCAAGCTTCTCCGAAAAACGGAGCTCTGGTGCGGTCACTCGGCGTGTTGATCTTCACTTAAAACGCTACCAACGCGGTTTTGGGAAATTCATACCACAAAACAAATCCCGGCGACTGTTAAAATTGTTCTCCTCAGGTTAACTTGTTACAACCAAATACAAAAGAAGCCTACCAAAGAAGGCTTAAGATATACAGGAAAGGAAACCAGAAGCAAATGACAAAGAATAAAGAAAAAATATGTTAAAAGCAACTGAGAAAAGCTGTGGAACAAACAGAATTACAAGTGGAATAGTAAAGAGAAGCAGCATGACGGATATTGGAGATGAAAGAAAAAATAATAATGTATTTACAATCAAAATCTTACGATAAATATGAAAAGTACAAAGAAAAGAAAAGAATGCTCAAGAAAACCTTAAAAGACTTGGCACAAAAATGAATGAGAACTACTAGGTAAACCAAAAAGCTTTTTTCGAACCTGAATCCTAGAACACTAAACATACTTGGGAAGTTCCATAAATACTAAACACGCGTAAATTTTACTATGATTTTTGAAGTCAAATTTCTTTGTCGGCACTTACATATTTCGCGGGACTTTAAATTCGTTCATGGAAACTGTAGACGGAGACGAAGGCGAAAATGTGTCATGCTCTTATCAAAAATCGAAAAAAGCATTTCCTGTAAAGTTGTTGCCCGCCCTATTATTTGTGGTTGCTACATTACTATTGTTATATTTTTATCATTCATTATAAACTTAAAACGAATCAAATCTAAAATGCTGAAAAAATGACGAAACTCCAGAGCCTCGACCAGACGGACGTAGATGCGCGTTGACGTTGTACGCACGCATTGACGGTATACTTGAATGGACAGAGGTATCGTATTATCTATGCTAGCTAACAGTCACTCTTAGAGTCAAAGAAAGGAATAATTTATTTATAGGTTCTAACTTTACTTCGTTGAAGTTCATATTGAACATGAATAAAATGCTTTATTATTTCATTAATATTTTTATTTATTTTAACAATATTTATTTATTTCGAAGTAATAAAGTAGTTTATTTGTACCTAAAGAAATAGTTGTTCGATAACATTAAAATATGCTTTAATTCTATCACTGCTTGTCATATATCTACCTATCTATTAACATATCGTTTTCGGTTTTTGTTAAATAATACTATTCCAAAAACACTTTTAATGAAATCGCGCGAAGGACTTTCATTTAGTAATTAACTGCTCGGTACACATTTATTTCTTTTATTTATATATATTTAAAAAAAAATAGATTTTTTGGGCATACCAGTTATACAGTGGGTTTTTATGTATATTAATGGATAAAACAGTAAAAAAATAATTAGACGGAAAAATTACTGTGCAGAGTTTTGTCAGCAACTGGCTCGATGTTCTCCACAAATAATGCAGAGCTTGTTGAAATTGCAGATACAGAGCAAGCAAAAAAGGTTAAGAACCACGTGACCATTGACTAATTTAAATGTAGTGAATTTAATTTTCCAATGTTGCCTGCCGTGCTGATTTCCTTTTGCAATGTCATTGTGTTTCATTGGAATTCGTGCACTCATTTTGAGTAGCTACTGTAATTTATAAATCAAATATGTTTTTCTACAATAATATTATTAAATAAATCCTATCATTTACTTTTGCTATATTAAACGTTTTTACAGAGTTTTTAAATTGTGTGACGTGCCAAATTGGTACGTGCAACGCCAATGGTAATTGCCACAACTGTCAAATTCAGTTTCTTGAAAGAGGGTGACCACTTCTGTAGAATGGGTTGCCTATGTTACGTGGTCACGTGGTTCTTCACTTTTTTTGCTCGCTCTGTAGTACGCATCTTCTCAACTTGAGTGGGTCTTTTATCTGGTAAAATGTTGCATAAATATAAGTTGCTTGATTGACCGATGCAAAGCTACGGTGTTAACTCTAACCACGATTTCATCAGTTATTTATTTAGACTCATCATAGACTTCACATTCATATTTATTTTGCGTATGTTCTGACGATATGCTTGCAGTAAATATGAGAAGGGGTGTATCTAAACGAAACATTAAAAAACACTTTAATTAATAACTCGAGACCGAATCAACCAATTTTAATTTTCTTTGCGACAAAAGACTACATTTTTCTAGGGCTTGAATTTGATGATGTCACATAAAGCGTAGGGTGCTATTTGGGATTTTAAAGGTGAGTAGGTTATGATTGAGGGAGTGAATTGCTTCTGATTCTTTTAATAGTATGGGTGGAATCTTTTCAAATGAACAGCCTGAATATAAATTACAAATGAGAAAGCAAATACTAAAATTGCGCAAAATGTCTTAGAAAAAAGGCGGTTGGTAGAATGAAAATAGATCAAGAAAAACATAGCTGCTGTCCGAAATTAAGCAAAGTTTGACGATTAAAAAAGGTGGCCAAATTATATCTTAATCATTGAACTCTGTAAAACAACTACGCAAAAAATTATAGAGCAGACCATCAAAATAAAAATATAAAATGAATTGCGTACATCTTAAGGAAACCAACCAAGAACAGTATTAGAATGTGATGAGAAGGTAAAAGAAGAGAAACATAAAGAAAAGATATTGAAAGATGTAAGCAAAAAAGATGTAAGCAAAACATAGAGCCAGTTTAATATCGAAGGAGGAAATATGAGTAAAGCGACTAGCAAATCCCGTGGACTACGCTCCACAATGTTTGGTTTCTGTTTTGTTTCAAAACAAATAAGCTAACTACGTAGGTATAGTGTGGCGCAAGTCCTATTTTTATGAATTATATAACGATTCCTGTTTCTGTTTCAGTTTATTCAGAAACTAAGCGAGATAGCTCTAATTTATTTTTAGATTATTAGTGACCATAAAATTCCACAACTATTTTCTAATTCAACCATCGTCGTATCTCTGTAAATAAGCGATATCTCAATAGTTAACATGCAATTTGATACAATCTATATCATCATCAAGTCAAGGTAAGCAGATGTGACCTCAGAATCACGGAAGTTATATTTGTTGATTACATTAGTTCTTATAAATCTAATATATAAAATTCTCGTGTCACGGGGTGCGTAATTGAACTACTCCGAAACGGCTCGACCGATTTTCGTGAATCTTAGAGAGCATATCGGCTAGGGTGGAGAATCGGACAACATCTATTTTTCATCTTCCTAAATGTTAAGGGTGGTCCACCCTTAAATTTTTTTTTTATTTTTTTTGACAAAATTTTTTGTTTTTATTTTTTATGATACATCATACAAAAATACATACAACCCTAAATTTTCACCCCTCTATGATCAACCCTTATTTTTTATTTATTAATTAAAAACTTTAATTTTTTTTGTCAAGATTTTTATTTTTATTTTGTCATGACTTAGAATTAAAAAAATTCATTTTTCACCCTTCTACGATCAACCCCTATTTTTATTTGTTAATTATAAACTTTAATTTTTTTGAGAATTTTTTTTTTAATTTGTCATGACTCAAAAAATTTCATATTACTCTCAATTTTCACTCTTATACGATCAACCCCTATTTTTCCATCCCGATTTTTATTTTTTTCATTCTATCCACAGATCCGCAATAGGGTTGCAAGATGGCAATCGAATATTATAATTGTAGTACGATAAATTCTTATTCAGAGTTTATAATTTCAAGTTCCTTTAATTATGATTTTTTTTTAAATTCAATTTGATCTCCCGCCCTCGCCGGTCGATAACTGATCAACTATCAATCGATCAGTTATCCCCGCCAGGTGTCACCACTCATCCAGCAAACATCACGGAGTAGGGATGAGGACGAAGCCGGTCTCCTGTCTTACTCACTATACATTTTTCAGCCATTTTTTTTTGGTTTTATTAGTGTATCAATCGTAGCAGTGACTGTTATACCTATTATTTTAATTTTTCTGTGCAACTCTCATGTTAATTTTACTGTCATCGTAAATTTATCACTAATTTCCAGTGCAATAATTATTTATTTACAATTTATTAATCTGACAAAGACAGTTTTAACTCTCAGTTAATTAAGTGATCTCATGTAAATAAACACGTGTTGTAAGCTCCCGCCAACAACGGCCATTACCGTACCTGTATATATTGTACTTAACATTTTTTGGAAATAGTTTTAATTCAAAACGAAAACGTGTACGTGGTTAATAAATATACCCGTTTTATTATTGTGAAAGGTAAGTCAAATAATAAGCAAATGAATACAATATTAAGTCACTGTTTTCCACCAATACACTGATAGAAGGATTTATTAACTATTAATAATTTATTTAAAGACAATTATTTAATTTATTAAATTTAAATTAATATTTATTTGGGAAGAAAGTACATTTATTAATTCCCAATTAGATTGGCATTCGCTATGACGATCAATAAGTCACAAGGCCAGACATTGTCTGTATGTGGCTTAGATTTGGAAACACCATGCTTTTCCCACGGACAACTATATGTGGCATGTTCTCGCGTGGGAAAACCATCCAGTTTGTTTGTGTTGGCTAAAGACGGACTAACCAAGAATATTGTACACTCTATTGCGCTAGACATTAATTTTTTTTTTTCAACTGCCATAATTGATAGTAAAAATATGAATAATTATTTTTGATGTTTAGATAGCTATCAAGAATTGTAATTTAAAATATATTCATTACTTTAATAAAGATTTATTTATTACCCTAAATAAAGCATACTTTTATTGTTTATAACGCTTTCGATTATAAGTACATCCCCGCACACTTATAGTAGATAGTTATTTTTATTGAACTAAAAAAATGTTTCCTACAAATAATATACATGGCAAAACAACGTTTGCCGGGTCAGCTAGTATTAGTATAATAGTGATATTGTTTACAAATGATAGTCAAACTGGAACATCATTATTACAAGCATTTGATATCTAATTTAAAAACTGCAAATAATGAGTTCTGTCATTTTCATAAACCCGCCGCAATACTCATTAGTGATTCATCATTTTATGCTATTTGCAAAAACATCGTGTCACTAATACTCGGTGGTTTGAATAAGTGACATTATCACAGTTTCTGCTCTATATTTAGTTTGTAAAAGTTCGCTGGTATAAAATGTCAAAAGTATACATTATTTTGTTCGGCGTTTGCTTGGGTATATCGGGAGGGTTAGCTAGACCGAAAAATAATAACGTTACTACAGAATCATCTAAACTTCCATTCGAATTTGCAGCTCACTTTCACCAAAGCGATTATAAGCTCACATACGAATATGCTCAAGTGATACGTAGAAACAAAAGTTTTGGAGACTACGATTTGCAGGCTTTTAAATATAATCGAACATGCGCGGCTGTTAATGCAAGCTTTCATTCCAACATAAACATTGGTTATGATTTGGAGGTATTAGTGTTACATTTTTAAAAAACACCTGAATGAGTGATCAGGATTTTAGTTATATCAATTCTTGTTGTAGCTAGAATTTCAAGCATACAAATTTGCCAGTAATGAATACCGATTGTTTCCAACGCGGTTCCAAATTAATTTCTGCCAAAGTATTGATGAAGGTTTAATGGGTTTCGGAAATTTTTTTAAATGTGGAAACTTTACGTGTCCAATATTGAAGGTATGAGTCAAGAATAACGTACGATTATGTGTATTGTATTGTACGTATGAAATATACATTGGGATAAACGCACTTGCTAAACTGCAAATGCATTAAACGTAAATTAAACATTACATTTTCAGCTGAAAATAATTTTTAGATGTTTCAATAAATTAAATTAACAATGTATTTCTGCATCCGACAGGGACAGCGCTATCATTATTGTAATTTTGCACCAGATGAGTCAATGTGTCCTCCGTTTCTTCCCAGTCGCAAGTACGCGATGGAAGTTAGAGGATTATACCATAACATGGAACTATACTGTGAAAGACATTACATAAAAATATCTCGTAGATTTGACTAGGTACGCTGTTATGCGTTGTTTTTAATGATTGTTAAAAGCTTTTAAGCTGTTAAATATTTAAACAATTAATTGGGTTTTATTGTGATTTACTTTCTTTTATTGCACCAATTTCAATTTAGTAACGTATTTATCTTGTTTACATAATTTATTGTTTTTTGAATATTCTCTAATAAATTACAAAGTGGGTGTGTTATTCTTTGTTTTGGTGGCTGAAAGCAGATACAACTAATTTTTGAAACAAAATGTATTAGTAAAAATGGCAACTAATCTAAAAAAATTAACAGTTAACCTATAGGTATAAACGTACGGCGCATTAGCGCCGTTGTGATCCCTCTGCGCGTTTAATAAAATAAACATTGTGTTCTTTACGGTTGTCTGATGTTGAGAAGGTTGGAGATTTCATATAGTGAAGTTGTTGGGTATAAATAATCTTTCTTAAAAATAATTTTGATTATGTAATTCTGCAAAACTTCAAGCGGTTTTAATGCAGTATCATACAGCCCTCCCCAACCAACTATGCAGTACCGGCTTGATTGAACTAGAGAATAGTAAACCATTTTAGTAATTGTTAGTGGAAAGCTGTTAGATAGTAGTTTAAATTTATGAATCGTTTTTCTTAATTTGTTACAGATGTTTTCTACTTGTGCTTACCATCTTATATTTTGGTCAATATATATGCCTAAATATTTAATATAATCTACGGACTCAATGCTTAAGTTGCAAGTGCAGCCTATTTTTTGCTTCTCTAGACATATTAACTTATGTATAAATATTTTTTTTGCGTGTCATTTTTGCCTGCTTGATATTTTTGTATAGAAAAGTATATAAATTTTGTTTCGTTATAATTTAATGTTAACGTATCTGTTTCCAGTTGAGATTTGATATGAGTCATGGTCCATTCACTTTTTCAATTGCTTGCTTCCAAGACTCCCCTGTTACTACAACAACCGTGTCATCGGCATAAGAAATAATAGTCCCGTCTATATTAAGTTTGATTAGATCATTTATGTAAATTAGAAAGAAAATAGGTCCAAGAACCGTACCTTGTGGCACCCCGTATTTTACAGTATGTGCTTCACTGATACTTTTATTTATTTTAACTTTTTGTTTTCTATTTTTTATGTAATTCGTCAGAAGTTGTAATGATTTGTCACGTATTCCGCAGTTTTCTAATTTATGCTTAAGGGTAGTGTGACACACTGTGTCAAAGGCTTTTGCTAGATCCATAAACACGGCAATGGTTTTTAAATTTTTGTCTAGGCTATTATATAAGATCTTAGTTAGTTCATATACTGCATTTTCAGTAGAAAGTCCATCGCGAAACCCAAACTGGCACTGAGAAAGTATTTTATATTTATTCAAATAGGATACAAGCCGTACTTTCAAGCACTTTTCCATAATTTTTCCCAAGTTATTAATTAAAGAAATTGGTCTGTAGTTTTAGTTACTAGATTTAGTTTTATCTTCGGCTTTAAATATTGGTGTTACTACTGACTCTTTAAAAGCGGATGGGAATACCCCAGTAGAAAAAGATAAGTTAAAGATATATTCTAAAGGTAACAATATATGTTTTGCAATGGTTTTTATGGTTTTATTCGATATATTGTCTAGGCCACAAGCACATGAAGTTTTAAGGGTTTTTAGGTGTAAAAGAATTTCGGATTGCTCTGCAGGATTTAGAAATATTGAGTTAGTTTGGGAAAGTTTAGTAGTATTATTTGCTTCGCCATGGATTCACCCAGGTCTACAAAGTATTGGTTAAAGTGATCAGCTTTTAGCTTATCGTCAGTGATAATACTATTGTCTTTGTAATATTCTACTTTAGCGAATTTTATGAGGTGTCCAAGCGTATTTCTCTAATTTTTATATTCATTTTTAAGTTGATTATTATTGTGATTACGTAAGGCTAATTTACTTAATATATTTCTCCGTCTTATACTCTTTAATAGACCTGGGATTATCCATAGTTTTAGAATTCTGTTTTTAGCGTTAATAGTAGCATGCTTTGTTGTTGTCGCAGAGTGTATATATTGTTTTAATTTTTTCATAAATAAATCTGTGGATTCATTCACATCATTGCATTCTGTTACATCTTGCCAGCTTTCTGTTGCAAGCTGATTATTTAGAGAAGGAAAATTTATTTCGGTTTTTACAAAGGTGTTGTTTTTTGCAATGGGTAATTCCGTGATTGAGAATTGTAAAAAATGGGCAAATGGTAGGTAAAGGGGATGGAGAGAACCGCTGGTTGTATTTTTCCTACTGTCCTATCAACTGATTTTATGAACATGTGGTCAATGCAGGTTGATGATAATTGATTGATACGGGTAGGGGAATTTAAATAGACAGAAAAACCAACTCCGCCTGCAGCATCTATTGGACTGAGTAGCTCATAGATGTTGTTGCCGGTCCCAAGCCCGGATAAAGGAGGAGGGTTGGTGGGACTGGCTAGCAACCTACCCACCGTAAAAACAATGAATGCTCATAGAGCCACGCATACGATAACCACGCAAGAATAGGCAATGATTAAGGTATAATGATTTGAAAGTTTCGCCACAGGATCATCAACAAAAATAAATAAACAATAATGGACCACAACAAAAGAAGCCTCGGACATGGTCGAAAAAATATGAAGACGACCAGGCAACGAAACAGAAAAAAACGATTAAAGAAAGAAAACATACTAAGACTGGGAACTTGGAATATCAAGTCCTGGAATTCAAAAAGTCAAGAGATAATTATGGAAATCTCAGAAAAGAATATACATATCTGCAATATTTCTGAAACAAAAAAGAAAGGAAAAGATACGCAGTTAATAAATGACTACATATTAATATATAGTGGAACAAGTAAAGATAGACGTGCTATTGCCGGTGTTGAAACGCTCCTGCATGTAAAGTTTCAAAAATGTATAGAAGAAATTGACTATATCAGCGAAAGGTTACTAAGAACAAAGTTAAAAATTGATGACATACACATGCATATCATCAGCGTTTATGCTCCTGATACGAATAAACCAAGAGATCAGAGAAGACAGTTTTATGAGCAACTACAGAGTTTACTTGACACGATACCTCTCAGGCATTATGTTATAATTATGGGAGATCTTAACGCACGTATCGGTAACGAACCTCTATTTGGAGTTAAACAGCGTTTTCTTCGACCACAACTGGAGATACAAATACACCTTTACAAGCTCACGGGGGCAACAATTTATGATAGATTATGTTATAACAAATAGAAGTTTCTTACCCAGTGAAATATTAGAAGTAAGGACGCTGAATTCGGCTAATATAGGAAGCGACCATGCATTAGTGCTATGTAAAATAAAAATGAAATATCATACTCCTCGGGAGAATAATGACAAGCATATGGAAAAATTCAACATAGAATCGCTCCAGGATGAAAGCACTAGGCTTCTATATGTTGATCGCTTAAAAGAGAAAATAAATGCCCAACCAATAACCTATGAAGACAGTGTCGAAGAAGCGTGGGAAAAACTAAGGAATAATGTGATAAAAGCAACTGAAGAAGCAATAGGGAAAATAATAGTTAAAGCACAGGCACCACATCACAATAAAACACCTTGGTTCACGAAAGAGATTAAAGAAATAGCAGAGAGAAAGAAAAAAGCGTTTTTGCGATACAAATCTACTAGAGAACCAGAAGATCGTCAAGCATACGTATTAGAACGAAATACGGCCAATGCACAGATAAGACAAATAAAAGAACAATATTGGGAGAAGTTTACTAGGGACATGGAGAAGGATTTATATAGCTCACAGAAGAAAATATGGCGAATGCTAAGAAATAGAAAAGCAGAAATCAGCGAAACAGTTAAGATTAATAGCATAGACACTAAACAGTGGAGAGAATACTTTGAGAACCTGTATAAGGAAAATATGGATTATAGCCCTATACGTATACCATACGAAAATAATGAACAAGAAATAACTGAAGTAAAAAGGGAAGAAGTAGAAATCAAAACACTAAAAAATAGAAAGGCGCCTGGCTCAGACGGGATAAGAAATGAATTAGCAAAACTATACAGTTGTATAATATTACAAGGAAAAGTACCAAACGAATGGAAAACCAGCGTGACGATACCTTTATTCAAAAAAGGAGAAAAAAGTAATCCCGAAAATTATCGAGGGATTACGCTCTTGAATACAATACAGAAAACATTAACAAAAATCATCCTTGACAAATTACACCCATATATACAAATAAACGAAGAGCAACAAGGTTTTTGCAATATTTATAATCCGTCAAGTAGTTGAAAAAGCGATTGAATTTAACTCGCCTGCATTCATGTGTTTTGTGGATTTAAAAAAGGCTTTCGATCGGGTAAAACTACAGGACGTATTAATGATATTAACGGAGAAAGGCATACCATTCGACCTTATACGACTAATAGAAGACATGCATTCCAATACAAGGACTAAAGTACAAGTAGGAAATCAGGCAACGGAAGAAATTAAATGCTCCACCGGAATTCGACAGGGAGACTCGCTGAGCCCATTTTTGTTTAACATGGTGATGGACAAAATAATAGACAGTGTTAAAGCACTACCAGGATATAGGATGGGAAATAAAAGTATATGTATTGTCTGTTATGCAGATGATGCAATTCTCCTTGCGAAAACTGAAAATGACCTTCAGCGCCTTTTGCATAAATTTGTTACAACTTCAAAACAATATAATATGGCTGTTTCAATTGAAAAAACTAAATCAATGGTTATATCTAAAGAGCCGATACGTTGTAAGCTAGAAATAGAAGGAAACATGATAGAGCAGATAATGGATTTTAAGTACCTGGGAATAGATGTATCAAGCGATCGCAATCTTTATAAAGAAGTTCGACATCAGGCAGGAAAGAAAGCAAGAATTTCAGGATACCTTCGCGATGTAACTTGGAAAAATAGATATCTCAACATAGAGAGTAAAGTTAGGATTTATAAGACTATGGTGAGACCCGTACTGACATACGGAGCGGAAACCCGTGCTGACACAAGTAAAACAAAACAATTAATGCGTACCACAGAGATGAATACACTTAGGACAATTGCTGGAAAAACGAGATTAGACCGAGTGCGCAATCAAGATATAAGAGACCAATGTAACGTAATGGACATCATAAAATTTGTGAAAAGAAGAAGGAAAGAGTGGGACAATCACGTCAGCAGAGCACATAACGATAGATTAATAAAAATAGCCAGGGACTTAAAGCCCACAGGAAAAAGAGATCCGGGTAGACCGAAGAAGAGGTGGGCGGAAAGTTGGTTGTCGTCATCGATAGACACACCATAGTGTAATCAAGTATTACAAGGAAAAGAAAAAAAAAAGCGTGAAGAAAAACAGGTGTAACACCTACTATAAAAGAAGAAGAAGAAGAAGAAAAACCAAATTCGTTTAAAATATTTAAGTAATCATGTTTAGAATCGCTTTTGCAAGAATTTAAAATATTTATATTAATGTCACCAGCAAAAATTTTAGTTGATTGATCGCATGTCTGCAAAACAGTTCTGATATCAGAAAGAAACAAATCAAGGTTGGTTGACGGAGGCCTGTATGCAGTTGTAATTCCGAATTGAAACGAGTTGATTTTACATTTAATACGTAGAAAAGTAACTTCATAATATTTAAAAGTTTTTATCTCTCTTAGAATATTACTTCGAACAAAGACAACGGCTCCACCATTCTGAGTATAATTTGCATTGTTGTAGCAAGTCATATAGTTAGTAATACCAAACACAGAAATATCATTTATAGTCCAGGTTTCTGATAGAATAAAGATATCAAAGTTATAACTTAAATTTTGAAGGAACAATAATAATTCGTCGAATTTTTTGCAAGACTTCGAATATTAACATGACCCACCTTTATCTGCGTCTGAGATTGGTTTGCACTATTAAAGAACTGCTGACAATCTTGAATGTCGTCAAGAACTACTGTTTTTACATTGCTTTCTATTGCATCCTCAAAACAAACCATAAACGCAAAAAACAAAATCAATTAAAATATAAAAAAGTATTAAGAGTTAGCAAAAAAGTAAGTTGGAGTAATTAGTAATTTATACTTTTATACTATTTATAATAAGGATTAGAAATAATATGTAAAAAAATAACTGTGTAAAGAATCAGTAATAAAAAGAAAAGAAAAAAAAATATGCGTATAAATCAATATGACTCAGAAGAAATTGATACAAACAAAAAAATTATCTAGCTTGTGTGTTCGCACACAAAATTTTGCGTTGAAATATAAAGTCGTTCAAAATGAGCAGGAAAAAGGATTATTTTATAGACATACTGCATATTAGGTATTGAACTATGGAAAACAACTAGACAAAAAATTACCACCAGAATAACAAAGTTGGGAATATTGTTTTCCATCACTAAAGTTTGGGTTTTGGTATATTTGATGTAGTAGGCACTTAAGTTAAAGGATTGGTCACACTGTAACCAGAGCAGTAAGTTTCCAAATTCAAAAATCGTTATTAAAATGTTTGTAAATATTAATTTAGGACATGTTTCATAAGACAATATCAAACTCTGCAAAATCAACCAAATTTCATAAAAGTAGAGCAGAATGTAGGGCAAATTATTAAAGTTAAGAATTGCTTAGTTATTAAGTAGGCAATAATTTTAGATAAAGAAATAAGTTTAGATAACGCACTCCAAGTCAATTATTTTTAATCCACTTATTACAATCAAAACTTTTCGCCGCTGACTTTAAATAGTCAACCATTAGAAATTGGAGGGAAGTTGGACAGTTGCAGAGTTGCACAGTTGCACATTAAGTCAACATCAAGTTCCAGCTCAGTTGTAATCAAGATATTCAAGATGTAATCTGGTAGTACAAATTGTCCTACCAAGGGGGAGGACTGCAGCTCCAATGGAATTGCAAAATATTTTTAGTAAAAGTTATGTAGTTAAAATATTAATTAAAACTAGACTGTTATAAAAAAGGTAAGTTATAATTTTCACAAAGTTTTGTATATTATTTGCGTTATTGTTAAACATGGTTTTTATTCATTATTTAATAATAACTTTCTTCTGCAGAATTATGTTACAGTTTAAATGCATAAAATAATAATTTGAGTAATAAGTTAAATTATTTTTAAAGATAAAAATAAATGCAATAAAAGTTTAGAATTTCCCTTTACAAAAATTATTGATTGCAATTGAACAGAACTTGAACTTGATTAAATTTGACAACTGTGTAACTGTGCAACTCTGTAATTGGCTTCCAATCCCTAATGGTTGACTATTTAAAGTCAGGGGCGAACATTTTTTATTGTAGTAATTGAATAAAAAATACTTAACTTGCATTATAGGAATTAGAGTGTATTATCTAAACTTATTTCTTTATCTAACATTATTACCTACTTAATAACTGATCAATACGCAACTTTACTATAATCTGCCCTACATTCTGCTCTACTTTGAATTGATATTTACAAATACTTAAAATAAATTTCTTTTAAATAATGATTTTTAAATTTGCAATACTACTGCTCTGGTTAGAACACCTTGAGGAAGTCAACCAGCAACATTATAAGAACAGTATTAGAATGGGATTTAGAGAGCAAACAAAGAAAATAGAAACATAAAGAAACGAGATACTGAAAGATGCAAACAAAACATGAAGCCTGTTTAATATCGAGGTAGGAACTACAAGTGATGTAAAGAGAAACAGCAAAACAGCGCGTGAAATTCAACACCTACACCTAATCGAACAGAAAACACTTAACAAACCTTTGCACCGAAAGGTAGAAGAAGCTGATTAAGTAAAACGGTAGGTATACAGGATGTATCAAATTGGGTGATAACTATGGGGATCTCGCTTATTTGAAGATCTAAATCTGAATCTAAAACGATATTGGAGACAATCGATTCAATTTAAAAAAAAATTAAAAATGGCTATCATACGAGAAAAACGTTGACAGTCGAAAATGAACAATGGTAGCAGCTATAGCAAATCTGATAAATAAATTAAATTCAATAAAAAAGTGTCTTGGCAATGCGTCAATTGGGAATATGCAATATAAAACAGAAATGAGTTAAAGCCGAAAACAAAAAATCTAACACTTCAGTTTTTCCAGCTTATCCATGCAGCAAAATACCTCCAATTATTTTTAACTTATTAGTTGGCATAACATTTCACAATCTGTCATCTAACCGTCGTCGTATCTCTTCAAATAAGCGATATCCCAATAGTTAACACGGAATTTGATACAATAGGTACCATCACCAAGTCAAGGTAATCAGATGTGACCTTTAAATAACGGAAGTCGTATTTGTTGATCACATTTGTTATTACAAATATTAGTTTAAAACTGAATTCTTTTACAAACGATAGTCAAACCGGAACATAATGTTATAAGTATTTAAGATCTAATTTAAAACCCGCAAATAATGAGTTTTGTAATTTTTATAAATGTAACGCAATACTCATTAGTGATTCATCATTTTATGATAATTGCAAAAACATCGTGTCACTAATACTCGGTGGTTTGTCACAGTTGCTGCCCTAAATTCAAATAATAAAAGCGCGCTGGTATAAAATGTCAAAAATATACGTTATTTTGTTCGGCGTTTGCGAATATAATGGAACATGCACGGCTGTTAATGCAAGCTTTTATTTCATTGTTAACATTGGTTATGATTTAGATGTATTAATGCTAAATTTTAAAAAAAATACCTGAATCAGTGATCAGGATTTTAATTATGCCAATTCTTCTTGCAGCTAGTATTTCGAGCATACAAATTTGCCAGTAATGAATACCGATTGTTACCAATGCGGTTTCAAATTAATTTCTGCCAAAATATTAGTAAAGGTTTAATGGGTTTCGGAAATTTCTTTAAATGTGGAAACCTTACGTGTCCAATATTAAGTGTATGAGTCAAGTACGATTATGTGTATTGCATTGTACGTATGAAATATACGTTGGGATAAACGCACTTGCTAAACTGCAAATGCATTAAACGTAAATTAAACATTACATTTTTAGCGGAAAATATTTTTAAATGTTTCAACATATTAAATTAACAATGTATTTCTTAATTCGGCAGGGAAAGCGCTATCATTATTATAATTATGCACCAGATGTCAATGTGTCCTCCGTATCTTCCCAGTGGCAAGTACGCGATGGAAGTTACAGGGCTATACCATAACATGGAAATATACTGTGAAAGACATTACATAAAAATATCTCGTAGATTTGACTAGGTACGCTTTTATGCGTTGTTTTCAATGATTGTTAAAAGCTTTTAAGTTGTTAAATATTTAAACAATTAATTGGGTTTTATTGTGATTTACTTTCTTTTATTGCACCAATTTCAATTTAGTAACGTATTTATCTTCTTGTTTACATAATCTTTTGTTTTTTGAATATTCTCTAATAAATTACAAAGTGGATGTGTTATTTTTTGTTTTGATAAAGGAAAGCAGATACAACCAATTTTTGAAACAAAGCGTTTTAATGAAAATGATAGTTAATCTAAGAAATTTAACAATTAACGTATAGGTAAATGTGCTGCGCATTAGCGCCTTTGTGGTCTTCCTGCGCGTTTAATAAAATAAATATTTTGTTTGTTTTCAGAACACATAAAAAATTACAAAATTTTCACTTAAATTGCTCGAAATTTTAAAAAACTACATCCACAATAATTTTTAATCGTTTCCAACAAGATGTCGATATCTTCGTAAACTTTTTAAAACTCTCAGTAAAAGCTTCTGTGAAAAATGATTCATCAATCATGGCTCAAAGGACTTCCTGAAGAATTCTATGACACTTTCGATTACGCTGAGAAGTCAACGCAACGCTCCGCTCTACATCTCGCTGAATTCAATGGGACTGAAATTCTACTGAAATCCTGCAATCTTACAGGCGATAGCAGGAGGAAGTTCGCGTTTCCGTCGCTAGGGGTCACAACGTGTCGAAGAAACAAACGCTGAAACTACTGAAATATCGAACTAGTAGTTTTATGAAAGAAACTGGAAACAAACAAGCATAGGTCACGTATATGTGTTTCTTGGCTAGTTTTCAAATCTGGATTCGGTTCCTTGCTGAGATCATTGATTTAGGAAAGTGGAACGAGGTTTCGCTGAAATGTAGCAGAAAAGTTGTTCTATTTTTCCTGTTTGTTATTATTTTAATTGTGGGGTTTGTTTTGACTGGTGTAGTTAAAAAATTGCGATTTTCACGGTAATTTAGATAAAATAATAGTTTTGAGTTAACAGTAGATGGCAGTGCGGCGAGGAAGCTGAAAATCTTTTATAAAATTGAAGTGTGGAAAACGACGCTGCGGCTACAGAATGAGTAACGTTCGTATACCAACCCGGAGAGTTATTGGTACCCATCTAATTTTCCCCCCAAAGTTAAAACATCTTCTCACAGCTTGCCGGCATCGCTACAAATAACCATCATCGCGATAATCCGCGGCTTTAAACTGGTCCCAAGAGGGTTTTTCCCGGCATCCCATATTCGGCGGCGTTCAAATATAAAAGTACACTTGTAAAAGTATCCATAGGGTTTGCTGTCGGCTGGATAAACATCTTCAATCTCCAATCAAATTAAAGGAAAGAGGATTAGACGAGGGTGGCGTATCGGGTTCGGACTTGTGGCTGTTACTCGGTGTATATTGCTGTTGTGGAGTCCCGGCACGCGGCACTGATTTAATTCGATAAATTCAACACCGTCCACAACTACCTTCGGCCATTTTAAAACCCTAACCAAGATGTAACGAAGGGTATTAGGGAAAGCGATTCTAACCGACCTTCAAATTCGGTTTTCAATTTTAAATAGAATTCCTTAACCTGTCACAATGAGCTCAATCCCGTCGCGTCGTCACGTTCCGGAACTGCTTTTCATTAAATTCTAACGACATGCTCAAATATCTTTTGTCGTATTAATGTCGACGTAGTGAGACGCCTCTTCAGTCATAAAGCCAATTTACAAGTTGAATGGGAATTTTTTTAAGTACGCAGCAGTTTTCAGGTTTTCAAGAAAAGAAACCAAAGGTATGGGAAGGCCCTTGAGGTATTTACAGGATTTCTGTAATTCCAGGATCATTTTAAAATTCGGTTTTCTAGAGGTGTCCAAAATACTAGGCATTTTTTAAATGCTTTTTTAGAATATATAAATATCGAAATTTTTTTTAATTCTTTGTGATTTGTAAATTATTTGAAAATTTACTTTTTTATTTATTTTCTAAAAGAAAAAAGCCTAATAATTACAAAAGAAAAGCGAAAAAAGCAATAATAGAAATGCAATTAGAATTAAACGGTAACACATTAAATAGTAGTAAATAGTGGTACCGTCTCGGTTAGCAGATTAAAATCACAAGGTGGTCGACACCTATGGTAATTTTTAAGTTGCATTAGCAAGCTTCATAAAACTGTTAATGAGAGATCTTCGTAGAAGTGTTGAAAAAAGTATGTAAAACACTACAGAAAACTTTGTTAAGCTACCACAAACATTGGAGGAAGCAACCTGTCTGTGCTATTGCTTCTGAAGGTTAAAAATAGCAACGGACCAGCCTTAGATCCTTGGGGTACTCCCGAAGTTGTTTTAAATTTTTCAGTTTTGTTTCCATAATGTTTTATACTGTTTTGCAGAAAAGATATGAAAACATGTATATCGTCAAGTGACAATCTATAATTATACTTTTGTCATAAAATATCATAATCAAATGCTATTGCAATATCGGTGTAAACAGCATCCACCTATATTTTATTTTCAAATGCTGTCGTTGTCCCACGAACAAATGTGACTACGCAAGCTGTTGAAATAGGGTTCGATTTGTTCCCATCATTTTTATTCTATACTTTCGTAGCAGTAAATAACATTGCAATACGTTTGTAGTTTTCAATACAAGATCTACGAAAATCGTTTCTTGGGCAAAAAATCATTTTATTTTTCAATATAGTCTTCTGCTTTCTCAACGCACTTATTCCAACGATGCTCCAAAGCAACAATGCCGTCTTTGTAGGTCGATGAACCTAAGTCCTCGAAATAGCTATCTACAGCAGCGATTACCTCGGAATTGCATGAAAATCTTTTACCCCCAGCCATTTTTTCAGGTTTGGAAATGGATAAAAATCGCTGGGAGCCAAATCTGGCGAATAGGGCGAATGAGGCACTAATTCGAATTCCAATTCATGAATTGTGGCCTAGGCGATTGCAGAGTGTGTACAGGTGCGTTATCTTGATGGAAAAGTATTTTATTTTTCGCCAAATGAGACCGTTTCTCTTTGATTTTGTCGCTCAATTGCTGCAACAAATTGGCATAATACTCCCCATTTATAGTTTTTCCCTATTGCAAGTAGTCGACGAAGATAACTTCATGAGAATCCCAAAATACAGTTGCCATAACCTTTCCTGCTGTCAAAATTGTTTTTGCCTTCTTCGGTGGCGGATAACCTTTGTGTGTCCATTGTTTGGACTGTTCCTTGGTTTCGGGAGTGTAATGGTGGACCCAGGTTTCATCGACGGTTATGAAACGGCGCAAAAAGTCTTTCGGCTTGCGGCGGAAACGTGCCGAGAAACAATCAAACGATTCAGTTTTTGCTCCGGTGTGAGCTAACGCAGCATTCAACGCACGGAGTTTTTTTTCATTGTCAATTCTTCAGTTAAAATTCTGTGCACGCTGTCATTTGAGATGCCCCACTATGTCTGCTACCTCGCGCACTTTTACTCGACGGTCATTTAATACATACGGAGGACTTTTTCAACCATAGCCGGGTAGTAGCCGTTTTTGGGTGTCCACTGAGGGCTTCGTCCTTTGTGCTCACACGACCACGCTTAAACTCGGAAACCCAGTTTTTAACCATTGAAAACGACACAGCGGACTTCAAAAATGTCGAATCCAACTCTGCTTTGATTTCGGTTGGTGTTAAGCCTTTTAAATGAAAGTACTTCATTACTGCTCGCTACTGAGTTTTTTTTCCATTATTTTCAAAATTACTCGAGACGGTCACTTTGGCGCACTATCAAACACAAACTAATTGACAGATGGCTCTATACTGTCATACTTAACCTAAGAAAGGATGGTTTTGAAAAATGGTAATGCAAATTCCGTCGAATTAGCGCCATTCTGTGTTAGGCCACGTACATTTCGAACGATCCTCGAATCAGCAATTTTAAATATTGTGTTAATTATCGCCTGCTTCCATCGGAAACACCTGAGTTTTAAGGGCGAGGTTAAACATATAAAGTAGTGAACGTTCAAGATAATCTGAAGATGCCTTTATTATACAGAATTATGCAGAATAATGGTTCAAATTTTATACGATGCATTTAAGGCACCAAAAAGAAGTAAAAAGTTCCCATAAGCATGGCTCCAAAAAGGTTTCGTTGCGGAATTTACAGCCTCCTGAAGGTGGAACAGTCGAATCACTGATTTGCCCATTAATTTTGTAGTAGTTGCACGAAACAGTTTTCGTAAAAAGTTTGAAGGAACACAAAATGCACTGCAACTCCCTAGCGAAACTCCCCCGGACTTATAAGCTGTTTTTATTGCTTTGATGAGGACAAGTTGCTCTCAAAGTTTGTAGAAACCACTTTCTTTGGATTTCCCTAACTTTCGTTGGACTTCCCCGACTTCCCTTGAACTTCCCCAAGTTTTCTTGGACTTCCCCAGGACTACCCTCAAATTATCCCTTGTAATACCGAAATGTATTTGTATTTTGTAATGTGCAAGTTGGTGTACAAAACCATATAAATTTCTTTTTCAGTGATGCCATTTCTGTAGTTACAAAATTACAGAATTTAAAACTAATCCGAAGCTTAAATACACAATACGTTATGAAGATATATTTAAAAAAACATAAGTACAAGTATAAGTATGACCTACATAATAAGCCGTGTAATAAGCTTAAAATATAATGCAGTTAACTTCTAATAATATTATTAAATGTAATTATATGGAATCTAGAATATCTATGAACTTTTTTTTAGAAGTCTATACTTATTTTTACCTTTCTTGCTATATGAAGTTTATTCGCTAACTAGTTACCTTCCAATATACGGCTTATGCCTAAAAGAAAGGTACATTTATGGAAAGCATTTTCGACTTAAACATTTCGGATAAACATTGGTTGCAACAACACCATTCCGCCAGTCTCCACCATCAATTTTTCGTTATTTCAAAATTAATGAATTTTAACTTTAAAATCGGTGTTAACATATTAAATGACAATAGAAATCCATTTTCCATTCAACACCTCTGGGAGGTTTCCGTTTGGTCGCTTACCTGAACAGTTTAATTGCGTGATTGCCAAAAAAATCACCAAATAAAAAAATTAGTATGAAATTTCAACAGATAAACGTTGTTTGCAATAATAAATACTAAAAATCATAGAACTAGGTAACTGCTTCTAAAAAGGGGGGGGGGGAGAGGCAAAGTGGGAGGTTTAAAAAACTAAACTCGGATATCTGTCCTACGCATGTCGAAGTAGCTGATTTGCATAAGCACGAATTTCATACTATAAGCCAATACCCCCCTCGGCCCACTTCATTATTTTTTCTCTTTTCACAACTGTTTCCGTCAAAATTTTTGCTTCAAACTCTGCATGAAGGGGTTAAATGACAATAGGAATAACATTTGAGAGAAAAAAAACTTTATGACAGCTTTCTTCTTGCTCGCTTGTGAGAACACTTTATCGTTGCCTAATCGCCAAAAGAACCATATTGGAAAGTAGATTTCAAGGTTTCAACTTCAACAGATATCTATTGTTTGCCATCCATACATATATAAAAGCTCAAAGGGTATTTTTCTCCGGTTCCTCAAGCTGCTACCGCTACACCAATTTGGACCATTTTTTTTTTCAATGAATGGTCTCTATCCTCAGATGGAACATGAAACATTTTTATATTTTTATTCTACGTCGATTTTTCAATAATAATTATTTTAATTTATAATATATATGAAAGTCTGCTAGACGCGCTTTACTTGAGGCGACATCTACACGAACGCCGCGTCTCCTCATGGAACTAATGCATCACGTGACTTAGCATTTAGCCGGCTCAGTGCATTTTGCGCTGGGGTAACACTAGTTATACAGATAAAAATCCTAAAATTTTGAAAACACAATTTTGAATGTTTCTGACTACTTTTGAAATTAGAATGTTTCGAAAATTTTTATATATTTGCTAGTAAAATTTTTTGAAAAATTTCAAATGTGTTTAAATTTTTACAAAATATATTTTCAGAAATTTTGTAAATTTTCAATAGTTTCTAAATCGGTATTTTCGAAATATACGAAAAGTTTCAGTTTCAATATTATTAAAATTATAAATTTTATGAGCTAAAATTAACAAAAAAAAGACGTTTAAAATTTCAGAACCCACATATTTACGCGTCCATGTTTAATATTTCTTTGCACAGCAAACCGGTACATTGTTCAATGCAAATAAGCCGCTTTGCTCGACTGATTGAATCGTGAAACGCTGATCATTCATTCCCAATCCAAACAGCATCGAGAACACCGGCACATCTAATACGCAATTATAAAATTGTGCTACGAAATGTCATACAATATCAATGAAAAGTAGGAAATTTTTCAACGTATGTACAGTTAAAAGAAGCAGTCAATAAATATGCTACAAATACACACCACACTTCATTGACCCAAATATGGGGAGCTCAAGTTGCAATAATAAACGAATTTAAAGTTTCGATGCATTTCAAGGATTTAAGCAATCGCAAATTAATTTATTAAACTAAAACTTCCATCCCCGGTTCGTTACGTTACCTACTTCATTCGCGCATTTAATAATTTAAGAAGCAGAGAGCTTAGCATACGGGTTCCACTTGTGTATATATTAAATCCGGAACTGTCTCAACTTTTGGTGACTACTGGCTATAATCTTACATCTTGACAGAGCTTATTTATTATTTTGTTAGCAGTATTTGGAGTGAATGTTTATATTGAAAGTCAAGCAGTGCGACTTTGCACTTTATTTCAAAAGAAAGAAGTTATAATTGAAAGGGTGAGCGTAGGCCACGGGTTCAACTAGTTATTATAATGCCTTGCATAGCTATTCTTTTAAAATAAATATAATAAACCCACTAGTCAAAAATCGTTCTGTCAGTTCCGTTGGACAAAATTTTCAATGTTTTGAGTTTACTACAAAAAATATTAGTGTAACACTACTTACATTTATCTCCAGTAAATTATTACGGTAGATGCAAACAAAAATAAGACAAATTTGCATAATATTTCCGGAAGCACGCACATCAGAAACATATGTTCAATAAACTGAAAATATATTTGCGGATACTTGTGAACGCCATACAATTTTAAGCGGTTACACAATCTCTGGCAACATCTAAATATTTCTCATACTTCCTTTGCACTTCCCCAACTTCCCTTAGTCTTCGCCGACTTCTCTTGGACTTTCCGTACGCTTCACCGATTTCCCTTGGACTTCCCCAACTTCCCACAGACTTCCCGGAGACTTCTTCCAACGTGTACACCAGATTTGTTTTCTTGCGGTTTAACCCTTGGATTTTAAGTACCACCCTGTCCTATCAACTGGATTTTTTGCAAAAATTTAATTATCTTCGAAACGGTTAGATTTAGCGACTTTTAACATGTATCTTTTTTGTGTATTTTTGTCTGGAAAACAAGATTTTAAAGGCAAAATTTTAAAAATGTTAAAAACCTAAAGTATTCCGAAGAAAATACTACGTGAACCCCCCGTTTTATATAAATACTCTCTGGTGCATTTATTCTGAATCACCTCTTATAAAGAGAAATGCTAGATGTCCCTTTTAGTTCAATTAAACACCACCAAAATGACTGCTGCATGGAAGTACGTTTTACTTAAAGACAAAATTATTGTATTCTGCAAAAGATCAATATTCACAAAAAAGCAATAAACAAAATGACTTATTTGATTGATAAAAAGAACAAGTGCTCTGGTTGATGTTCCATCGTGCTGAGTGGTTCATCGTGGTATCGTCAGGTTGTGGTTGGTAGTTGTATGGCTCGTGGTGTTGAGCGCGGCTTCATCAAGTACTGGGATGTATAGGTATTGTTTTTCGGAAGCTATAACTTGATCTGGTAATCGTTGGCTCCAGCTCGATCTGGGGAGAGTGCTGGTGACCGGAGGTTGAAGCTCGATCTGGTGACCGTAAGATAGAGCTCGATCTGAAGGTGGTGCTGGGCTCACCCCGGACCGATGCTAGTGGTTAGTGGTGGTGCCTAGTTTACAGCACTTTAGACGCAGTCTACGAAAATGACACCCGTAATCGAAAACGAGACCTAGATATGGTAATCGTTGACTAGAGCTCGAAATGGGGACCGTAGACTAGAGCTCTATCTAGGGACAGTGCTTGTGACCGAAGGCTAAAGCTTAATCTAGTGATCGTAAACTGCAGCTCGATCTAGAGGCAGTGCTTGTGATTGGAGGCTGAAACTCGATCTGGTAACCGTAGGCTAGAGCTCTATCAGAAGGCAGTCCCAGAGTCGCTCCGGATCAAAGCTAGTGTTTAATGGTAGTGGTTAGATCACAGGATTCTAAGCGTAGCCTACGAAGACAGTACCCGCGACCGGAAGTTATAGTTTGATCTGAAGGCAGTGTTGGTGACCTGAGGCTGAAGCTTGATCTGGTGCCTGTAGGCTAAAGGTCGATCGTTTTGGAGCGTTTTATTATTTGTCTTACAGGATCTTAAAAATAAACTGTTGTTTTTTGCGTTCTTGCGTTTGTGTGTCTACTCTTTCATTAGAGTGACAAGTTTTCTATCAACATTATTTCAGCACTTTTGTAATCCTCAGGGTGAAATTGGCTATTTTTTTGTTATTACACAATTTTTCATAATGTCGTGACAAAGTGAGCTAGGATTAGGGTTATGACGCAAAAAAGAAGAGAAGGGAAGAAGAGAAGTGGTTTTTATACTATACACAACGCTTAGTTCGTAGTTTTCTGTACAAAATTTTGTTTTTTTTTCTTATTACGCATATTTCAGAATGTGGTAAGAAAATCAGACAGATCGTGGTTGTGGTTCAGAGTAAGCGATAGAGAAAGATATGGTAAGCGGTTTCGAATTTTTTTTTAAATGTTTGAATTGTAGTTGTGTCGGACCACGCCCTTTGAGGCGCTGATTGGCTGGAGGGCGGACAAAAGAGCTGACGCTTTTATTTCTTTACCAAAATTTGTAGGATGCACTTCGAGTTACTGCGATGTTGACGTTTTAAACAAACTTTTCAATTCGTAGCATGGACATACTAAGCTGCAGGCTGACAAGGTTTTGCCCGCTTCGTCGTGGACATTCGATGTTGAATCATGTCAAAATTAAGAAAATTATATTGTTAAAATCAATTTGGTATAATACAGCAGGTGTTGAGTTATAAACAGATAGTACAAAATTTTCAGCCATTTCGAAGTTCTGAATATCCTAATTTTTGATTATCAATACACAAGATGGGATTTTTGTTTATTCTTAATATAAAACCAAAACATGTGACGTTTGTTGCTCATTTTGATTCCAAGTTTTTTTCATCTAATTAGCATTTAAGCTTCTCTCATAAGGTATTTTAACTTTCATCTCATATTCATGTATTGGACTTGTACATCATGGCTACAATTTTTAATTTTCTTTCAGGTATTTTTTATCTTTAGTGCCTCTTCATTCCGTGAGTGAACCAAATCGAAAAAGCCGACTTCTTTATGCGCTTTCTAAGAACTGCGTTATTAATATGAGAACGAAGTATTATTTAAAATTCTTGTACCGCATAATTCACGGCTGAGTATTGAAATACTATGAGTGCCAATCAGTACTGCAAATTAGATCGTGAAAAGGTCGTAATTACCAAGCCTATAGTTATAGCACTAATTCGCTTCCGACCTGTTAGTTAGTTGGTCAATTGCTGATTTTAATGTAATGTCAATGTTTGAAGTACAATAAGAAATTGTTTCGTGTAATTTTAATATTATTTTTGATTGGTTTAATAATAATTATTACTGGATTCAAACGTTTATGATTTATATTAAAAATACCTCAGTAAGAGTGGCGTGAGGTTCGCCAAGATTGGTGCTGTAGATTTCTTACTCAAAAATAAGAAAAAAATACATATGAACACATGTCTAAAAATGCTTTGTTAAAGAGATATTGTGTTGAAGGGAAGTATTTTTGCCGTGAATTTGCGCAGTTCAGGTATAAAGTAAGTGACGTTGGGTATATACACTGTGTCCATAAAGTAACACTCCCCCCCTCAACTCACTTTTGAACGACTACATATTTTTCTACAAAATTTGGTGTGCTGTAATGGGAAATTAAATACTATTTTTCAGATCATATTAAAATTTTGTATCATCCAAAATGGCGACTGGGCGCCATATTGAATTTTTTTTTTAAATAAAAAGGGGGGTCGAGTGACACCTCATTGGAAAGGTCTTTTAATTCTGCGTCTGATCCTAAAGTTTCAAAGAAAAATATTCAGCCATAACAAAATGACAATGTTTGAAGGTAAAGAAGTCTATTTAAAAAAACTAAGAATTAAAGCTTAAATTAATCAAATTAAGTGTTCGAAATGTTTACCATTCACTTCTTGGCACATAAAATGTCGGTTAGGAAATTCCTGCCTTACATTTTTATAAGTTTCTGGAGTGATAATTCAGCAAACTTCTGTAATGCGTTGCTCCAGTTCTTCAATTGTTTCTGGACGGGTTCTGTACACTTTCGAGTTCAGATATTCCCATACAAAAAAATCTAAGAAAGTTAAATCTGGGGAGTGAGTCGGCTATTCTACAGGCCCCCGCCTAACAATCGATCTGCCAAAAAAGTGTCCGTTAGGAAAGTCAGAAACAGGCCTATAATAATAAGGCAGTCTTGTTGGAACATAACGTTTTAAATATTATTTCAAGCCACCTGAGATATTTCTGGGAAAATTTAGTCCTGCAAATGAAAAAGTGGACTACTGGATAGGAAAATCAAAACAAGTTTGAACTGAGTGAGTCCATTGGTTTACAACCCGCCATTTTGTTATGGTTCAACATTTTTCTTTGAAATTCTAGGATCAAACTCAGAACTAAAAGACCTGTCAAATGACGTGTCACTCGACCCTGAATAAAAAAATCAAAACAATTTTGAATTGAGTGAGTCCATTTGTTTAAAATCCGCCATTTTGTTATGGCTTAATATTTTTCTTTGAAACTCTAGGATCAGACGCAGAATTAAAAGACCTTTCAAATGAGGTGTCACTCGCTCCCTCTTTCTATTTAAAAAAAAATTCAAAATGGCGCCCAGTCGCCATTTTGGATGATACAAAATTTTAATATGGTCTGAAAAATAGTATTTAATTTCCCATTACAGCACACCACATTTTGTAGAAAAATATCAAGTCGTTCAAAAGTTAGTTTGGGGGGGGGGGGGTTACTTTATCGACACAGTGTATACTTGTAACCCCTACTTACGTGTTAAAGGACTGCCAGTAGCCTTTGTACGTATTAAGGTTTATTTGTACATACCAGTGGCGGTTTCTCCATAGGGTCAAATGGTCATTGACCTCCCAATGCAATAACAAAAAAAATAATTACTTTTTGTTTGAGTGCATAACATATTACACACTATAAAATTTAAAAAACACTTTATAGTTAACGTTTGTATGAGATTTCAATGCGAGAACGTTTATTAAAGAGCTGCCACAGGATCCGAAAATGTTTGAATGTTTGAATATCACGCGCGCGTTAAGCGAATCTATGCGAGGGTCATATGGCTGTTTGTCTACAATTCAGCTATACGTCACCAAATAAAGCCGCCGCGCGCCGGCTTAAAAGGCCTTTTAATGAATAAGAGTGAAATAGAAAGCTCATAGCAGTAAAATTCATATTACACGAGTTAAAAGGGGATAGAAATATCTGCACATTAAAGACTTCAGGGTCGATGACCCCAGTTTCTGATTAAATAAGTAGGAACAACAGCGCATGTTAATCACGTGTAGTTGGTGTATTTCTTCACACGTTCGGTTTCTGTTGGTATGACACAAAGTTAGTAACAAACGTTCTTTGTGTAGAAATAATCGGGGATTTTTTCGTAGATCGGTTTTGTCTGTGACAGTTTCTTGTGTAGTAAATCATAATTGTGTAGTAAATCTTAATTTAGTGCTATAAAATGTCTCTGCAAAAAATAATGGAACCTAATTATTAAACAAATAAAACAACAAATAAAGGTATTTTAATGAGTCAGTTCAATGATTTTATCGAATTGAATTTGTGGATGTGATATAACCCTTTAAGAAATGCCTTCTTCTGTTTCCCACGTCTGTTATTCTGCGATGACGCAATGTGGTGTAAAAACGGCGTGATTGACTTAAAACATTTAAAAATTAAAGTACAAAAACATTTTTAATCAGCAAATCATATGAAAAATTCTATGAATTTTGCCACACTTGGTAATGTGGATATCAGATTGCAACTAGACAGTGCTTATCGAAAATATACTAAAGATTTTAATGAAAATTGTTTCGCAGTTATTTCAAGAATATAAATTCGAGGAGTACAAAAAATGTTTTCCACAAACTGTTTTTGAATTAGTAAAGACTAGTTACACCGTTATAAACGATTTAAAATTAAAAACCGAACTAGAAGTGCTATACGATCGTGAGGATTTTTATGAAAGTGCTGGTGCTGTTGCAATACTACAATTATTTGTAAACAATAATCTTTGTCAGACTTTTACCGAGAGTGTAAAATTTATTAAAATTTTGTAAACTTTGTCGATGACAACGGTGGAAAGCGAGCGTTGCTTCTCTACTCTAAAAAGAAAAAAACATTTTTGTGTAACACGATAGGGCAAGAAAGTTTAAGTGCGTTAGCTATGTGAAGCATCGAAAAATCGTTAATTAATGACATTGACAATTTTAATGAACTAGTGATAGATTATTTTCCAACGCGAAGGAGCGAAGGATCGACTCAAAATATAAGTCTACCTAAAATTTGGCTGGGTAAGTACATTTTTATCGAAAAATATTTCAAAATGACCCCCCAGTACGCCACACCACGAGCCGCCACTGGTACATACAAAGGCTACTGGCAATGCTGTCACAAGCATGTATTACCAACGTCATATACGAAGTCTTTCTACCTGAAGTGCGCCAATTCACGGCGAAAATAGTGCACACCCGGAGAAATCGGGTTTTTGGAAATATCTCTGAAACTGTTTAAGATAAAATTCTGCAGTTTGGTATGTGGTGGTTATTTAGGATATTTAAAAACAACTGATAAAAACTGGGTAGCACAAGTTCTGTTTAATCAGACAGTTTTTACATTTATTTATTTTCAAATACTATATCAACGTTCTGAACGATCTAAACAAAAGACGTAAAAAAAGGTACTTAATTCACGATCTTCTTTCACAAAGTAACAAACAAGTATTTAGTCAGTATTGAAATTATGGGGCAACCAATTAATAATGAATTCTGGCATAATTCCTTTAAATATACAGTTGGCGCATATATTCAATTTTAAACGAATTACTTACGAGCTTACAATAGCAACACACCCACATGTTTGTCCTTGTGGAGCTATTTTAGATAAGTATTATTCATTTGTCCACCAGGTTTATCATTTCGAGCTATTTTATAACGGAGTTAATAAGCGTAGAATATGCATGATCGGGGATTTTAAAAGTAACACACAAAACTATTTTATGAAACTTTGCAAAAATATTTTTGAGTGCAGTACCTCGGGCTTAGCTCAACAATAAAGTAACCCTAAACGAAACAATGTATTTCCAATATTGCAATTGTAGTTGTAGAAACGTTGCAAAATCGTGCAACATGTTTCACGTGTAATTTAATGGATTTGAGTATGCCAATTCTTTTTGTATACTTATTGAACTTTAACAAAAATTTTTGCTGTTCTGGGACTAAAAGTCCGGTCTATGATCATCATAATGTCGCTTAATATTAAAATGTTTTTTGAAATTGTTATTAAGAAATTTTTGTTCGATATAGATTTTGAAAATGTGTAAAAGCAAAACTTCTGATTAAACTTATGTGCAACCCCTCTGTCTTCTACTACTTCTCTAGGCAATGAATATTAGTTGCTTTCGGATATCATAAATAGTAACCACGAAGTGGCGGTAGCTTAGAGGTTGAACGCTTAGCCTGTAACGCTAAAGGTCTGGGGTTCGATTCCCGGCCGCAGCCATGCAGCAATAAAAATGTATGCCGCAACCCGCCACTCACATTTCCCAATCCGGTGTAGGCAGCCGTGGGGTCTTAATGCCTGAAACCTTCTTTGGTATTTAATCGTTCGGATTCGACGTTAGTCTGTAGGTTCTCCGTACTCCACCTTAGCGTTAAGGAGAGTACGTGGCAGAGAAGAGTACTGGAGTTCAGCAGTGGGACGTAAAGGCTTATTGCGATGCAAACCACAGATAAAATTGCAGAATTTTGTCTTAATCTATTCCAGAAGAATTTCCGAAAAACTAATTTTTCGAGTCTAAGTCACAGTATCAAATCAATTTTGAAATACGACACGCAGACATTCTGTGCAAACGCTGTTTATACTAGTGTCAATATTTTTTTTAATAAACTTAAAAAGATTTTGAATATGTTAAGCAATCATACCGTATATTATGTATGTAATGCAATCTTAATTACTTACTATTGTATTTAACTACTTTTTGTACACATTTTATATTAAACGCTAACACTGTAAACTATATAATGAAAGTAAGTAAGTATTGGGTTTGGTAAGGGTTGATCTAAACATTGAAAAAGTCAATTTTACAATTTTTCTTTAAAGAGAAGAGAATCGAAACTATAAAGAATTTCCCTAAATTATCGAGGAATGTCTAGTCATGAAAAATCTATAAAAATCTCCAGTCTCCAAGTCTCTAACCAATTTTAAAATTTTCTCTTAGACTATAAAATATTGGAAAAATTCGAAAACTCAAGTAAAAACTACTACAAACCTAAAAAATTTCGACATCTCCTTAAATTATCTCAAGAATTCTTTAATAAAAAATTGACCATGTCTATTTGTGAAAAACCCTATCAACCTCTAAAGATATCACTAAATATTGCTTGAACTTAATCCCTAAAACATCTGAAAAACGAAGTCTTTCAATGGCCCCCAAAGAATCTCTACGAGACTTCTTTAAGATATCTAAAAACATACTTAAAATTTATGAACAATTGAAAATAAATACACACATGAATACGAATTTCTAAGTAAAATGGTTTTTTTGCGACGTTACAGGCAACGCAAGAGGAAACAGTCTCACAAGTCCAAACTTATTCCTGTAAGAGGCTGTACCTCTGCAAAGAAAGCTTTTTCAGAACCATGTGTATAAGAACTATTTTGTTGTTTTGATGAGCAGATCATAGGCATAAAGTTTGTGCAAACCATATTCAGGCATCTGTAGAAAGGACTCAGACCTTCATGGCTACTTTATTTAGTTATTAAATTATATCAAAAACCGTTGTATTTGGAGACTTTTGGAAAAAGTAATTTTTTATTTATTTTTGGAGAATAGATATTATTGAAAATTTAAAAAAATTACAAAGATTTAAAATATTCAGAAGAAAATATAACGTGGCCCCTCTCATATGAGTCACCTCTGGTGCGCTTACTCAACAAAAATAAATTACTAAAGCAAGTGAAGAGTGCTTACAAATAAAATTTCAAAGTTGTAATGCAACTACTGCTACAGTTATCCACAAAAGCGAGATTAGACTGTTTCATCTCCGGAAGGCTGTGGCTCTGTAATCAAGCGTTTCTGTATACACGTCAGTTGCATTAAATCGACATAAAAACTAATACTAAAAAATATTTTTAAAAACTAAACAAATTAAATTCTGAATATGATACTAAAATGTATGTTTTGAGGTTGGTAATGTTATTTTGTATATTGATCAAAATTAGAGGCTCATTCACTTCATCACTTCTTATTATTTTATACGACTTGACGCTTTAATTTCATTCAAGCGGTTTAAGAGTTATATAACACTGCACTGCAAGCAAACAAAATTTGAATGTTTATTAGTATACTGTATTGCATATTAAACGTGGATCGGGATGGTATTAATTATACCATCAGTAATTTACTGAATGCGTAAAATAGAAATGAAACAAATATTGCCACAAAGAACGGCGCGGCGTGTTTTATAATATTTTTATTTTCGTCGTTTATAATTAATAAATATGTCATCATTATCATCATCATCATCATCATCTGCATGGAGATGACTCGAAAGCCGATCCATTAATTATGTGTAATAATCAAAACAACATTAACATTGTTTTATATGTTTATGTACATAAATTATGTGTAACTATCCGAAGCAGAAGTTGCAGTTGCAGTTGCAACTACAAGGTACGTTCTAATTCAACCAAAATCGATTCCTTTTATGTTGGTTAGTTAATAAATACCTGCTAGGCTACCAATATAAAAATACAAATAAAGTTGATAAGAGTAACTGAAAATAATTATAATAATTTTGGTATAAGGGGCCCCATGAGAGTCTCTTACCGGGAGGGATTGTCACCTTTTGTTCCGCCACTGCCATAGATGGACTTAACTATAGAGAAAACGTTTTTATTTTTAAGGTTATAAATGAGTTTTGCTTGACCCACAAATGACTAAAATGCAAAAACATTTTATTTCCTAATTACAGGATGATTTTATTAATCTTTTTGTAAAAATCAACTTAAATTATAACATTTTGTAGATATTATTTGAAATAAATGCTTAGAATATTATTTTAAAATTTTATTTAATTATAATTTATAATTTTGTGAAAATCGGCAGTTATTTAATCTTTAAACAAATGTACAATGTAAAGCGCCTTCGTAAGAAGATATTCATTCGAAAACAAAATAATTGCTGATCCCCACCAAATTAGAAGTCGGACATTCTGAGCATCTATCTATATATTAAATCACTAACTGTCTCACCATAACAACACGCCAGGCTCTTGCATCTCGATAAAATTTATCACCATGGTACGGCGGTGGTCTCTTGCAACTCAACTCAGTTTATTGATTGTTTTCGGCAATTATTTATATTGCTGTCGCCGTTGCTGTTATTATATTATTTTTTACTGTTTTATGGTTAACTAAACGGAAAACTTCAAGTTGTGATAAAATTTACCTTGTGTAGCACAGACAAGGCAGAAATGCTCTATAGGTGTTTAGACTGGAAGTTTAAAATAACAATGACGGTCGACGTCAATGACATTACCGCCGGCACTGAATATTTAGTTATTTTGTGTATTGCATTACATTGATAAACTGTTAAAGATTGGTAAATTTTGTTTATGTCCTTTGGGCTCGAATGTTGCAACTGAGCTATTATTTTTAATGATAAACAATATGTAACCCGCGAGCAAGCGCTACTACAATTTTCAAAGATAGTCGTGATAATTTAAAACAAGTTAATTCATGTGGAAAATATCAATATTAAATAATTTCATAAGTTATATTTTATTTTAGTTGATAATATTAAAATATTCTCAAGTTTACTTTGTTTTGTTTTTCAATTTTCGTTTGTGAAGTTAATTAATAAACATCAACTGTTTTTTTAATGAAACTATGGCTACCGTACTTTAGAGGGGCACAATTTGAAGGCCTCTTCCTCCCTTTTTTTATTTATTAACTTTTACTATATTTATAAGTTAGACATGTTTTAAGGTAGCATTTTTCTCACAAACGGAATTTTATATATTTGAGAACAGAATATCATGCAGGCCATTAAGATAAATCGAAAGTTTTTTCGGCGCTAGAGTGCGGTTTTTGTAAATTTTTGGTTTCAACGCTAATTTGCTCAAAAACGAATTGACAAACCGGAATTACATTTGGAATTACAATAGCCGCAGAGGGAGACATTGTTACTATGAAAGAGACTTTTTGTACAAATAAACTCTGAAGTAAAAATATTTAAAATTTTGAAAATTGTCAAAAGCTGTTACTCAAAAGTTGGTATAGCTAGGAATCGTAACTTTGCTACAATAAAGTCCTCTGCCGCGCCGTTCTTGAATAGATGTCTGTTGTATCATCGTACACTGTTTGACTTAGTAATAATAAACCAAGTATTTTTTGCAGTTTGTTTCATTATTCATATATTTTTTTTATAATATAGTACATAATATTACACAGGGTTTGTCTGCGATTTGATTTTGTTTCATTTTATATTTTATGACTTTAATATACTAAGTCTTCGCAAGAAGTAGATACTACTTAAGGTATTTGTTATGTCTATATTTATTCGTATACAGGTAAATAATCTAAAATTACTTTTGTGCTAGATTTTTAATTAAACAAAGGTAGTTTACGCTAAAACCAAATAGTAAAACCAGTAGTGATAGTGAATTTAGTGATTTATACAATTACTGTTATGCAAATTACTTTCGTACTCCATTCTGAACGTACTGTATTCTAAACAGAAACACCATTTGATTTGAAAGACTAGGACAGCACCCAGCAGTGAAGCATATCCGTCCCCCCTCCAGGCGGTGAAACCCTTCGGGACGCCATTCTCGAGGTACGCTCGATCAACGCGCCTGTCCTCAACACAATAAAGAGAACAGGCTACCAGTCCTGGCATCAGGCTGCGAGCCCTAAGCCCCTACTGGGGGAGGGAAATCGTAGCAAAGCACCATCACTTGCCGGAACTCCTACTATCCAGCTCAGGTCCATCATCCAACAAGGCTGGTACGTAAGAGTTCCTGGTCAAGGAGCGGGGTTTCCACTTCAGCGATCGTGCCTCAGGCGTTAGGACCCATACTAAGGGCTGGCTGCAAGCGACGCCCCTAGGGCCCAGGTCCCTTTGCAGCAGCAGCCACTCCATCCTGGAAAGCACCATCACCTGCCGGACCGGTCAGGGAGCGATGTTTCCATTCATGAAAGCGCCACCGCTCAGGTGTTAAGACTAATACTAAGGGCTAGCTTGTTTACACTCCTAGAGACCAAGACTCTCAAAGCAACAGCGCTTTTCCATCCTGGGGTACTCCTTAACCCGCCAGACCCCCATCACCCAGTCAATGCGAGGCTACCCGGTCAGGGAGCGGGGACCCCCTTTTACCTGCTGAACCATTTTCCATCCAGCTCACGTCGGGGGAGAAGACGGGCTGGTACGCTCCCGGTACCCCGGTCAGGTAGCAGGGTTCCATTCCAGAAAGCGAGCTACTACCGAGATGTTAAAACCCATCTTGAGGGCTACACTTCACCTGGTAAAATCACTCACCCAGTCTCCGTGGCTCCAATTAAGGAAACTTAGAACCTCTCCGAAGAGAGGTGGACGTACCAAGTTGAAATCACCAAAGTGATCGTTACAACGCCGACCCCGCACAAGGTGTCTTTGTTCACGCCTCTCACCTAGATGAGAGTTCTTGGCCGCCCCGCCTCTAAACAAAAACACCATTGATTTGATAGACTAGGACAGCACCCAGCAATGAAGCATATCCGTCCCCCCTCCAGGCGGTGAAACCTTTCGGGACGCCATGATCGAGGTACTCTTGATCAACGCGCCTGCCCTCAGTACAAGAAAGAGAACAGGCTACCAGTCTCGGCATCAGGCTGCAAGCCCCAAACCCCTACTGGTGGAGGGAGATTATCTAAGTCCGCACTAAGACGGCCCTAGCCTGCACTTAGGCTGTACCACTGCCACCACGAGTCCTACTCCGTGACCAAAAACGAGAGGTGTGAATCCCCCGCGGGCTCGGCATTGGTCCCCGTTGTACCAGTCAAAGAAAGTCACTGGTTGGACTTGTCGGAGCAGCGCATGCCAAGCAGCGCTGCCCCTCCCAGTTAGGACCTCGCAGGTCCCAGTACTGGTGAGCTACTCACCGCCCAGACTGGTCGGAAACCGGCCTGATTATAGTGGCCGGCACCTTAACAACGTCGGGTGTACATAAGTGACACTTTGATAGTGGGCGTGAGCAGGCAAAATGCGCTTCACCCCTAGAAACCTAGACCCCAGTGCTAGCTGCACACCACTACATCGTAGAAAGCACCATCACTTGCCGGAACACCTACCTATCTGGACAAGGAGCGGGGTTTCCACTTCAGCGATCATGCTGCCATCTGCACACCGCTCCATCGTTACAAAGCACCATCACTTGCCGGAACCCCTGCCATCCAGCTCAGGTCCATCCAGCAACCAGGCTGGTACGCAAGAGTTGCTGGTCAAGAAGCGGGGTTTTAACATCAGCGATCATGCCTGAGGCGTTAGGATCCATACTGAGGGCTGGCTGCAAGTGACACCCCTAGGACCCAGGTTCCTCTGCAGCAACAGCCACTCCGTCCTGGAAAGCACCATCACTTGCCGGAACGACTATTTATCCGGTCAAGGAGCGGAGTTTACATTCCTGAGAGCACTCCGCTCAGGTGTTTAGACCCATATTGGAGGCTCGCTTGTTCACACCCCTAGAGCACGAGTCTCTCATAGCAACCTTTTCTCCATCCTGGGGTACACCTTTATCCGCCGGACCCCCATCAGCCTAATTGTTGCGAGGCTACCCGGTCAGAGAGCGGGGACCCCCTACCACCTGCCGGACCATTTGCATCCAGCTCTCGTCCGGGCGGTAGCGGGCTGGTGCTCCCGGTACACCGGTCAGGTAGCAGAGTTCCATTCAAGAGAGCGGGCTACCGTCGAGATGTTAGGACTCATCTCGAGGGCTACACTTCACCTGGTGAAATCACTCACCCAGTCTCCGTAGTCCCAATTAAGGAAACCTTGAACCTCTCCGAAGAGAGGTGGACGTACCAAGTTGAAACCACCGAAGTGACCGTTACAACGCCGACCCCGCACAAGGTGTCTTTGTTCACGCCTCTCACCTAGGTGAGGGTCTTTGGCCGCCCCGCCTCTAAACAGAAACAATACATAACCATTGTCGTAAAAACCATTCACTTGTTATTTAATGCCGCCGATGTACATATCATTCAGTAATAAGTACAACAGATAATTGTATGGTCACTAAATTTGCTGAGTAAATTCCACTTTTGGCGTGAATTACCTCGTAAAATAAACTATCCAATCGAGAGATGTTTCAGCTCCTCTTGTCTCGCTTCGTCTCGTCTCGGCACGCTTCGTCTCTTCTCTTCTCAAAAGTCGAGATGAATCTCCCCCGAGACGAGACGAGGCAAGCAGAGATGAGACGAGATGCCAACTTGATCTCGTTTCGACCGCATCACTAGTAGAGGGAGCCTATAGCAATATGCTGAGAGCACTTATATGTCTTACTGTACTTAGTTTTTTTATGAGAAAAGCAATACAGTCTTGAAAAAATATTCTTTTGGATTATAAAACAAAAAGGGATCAAAATGTAAACTTGTCAACAATTTGGGAAAAGAGGAAAAACCACCCATTGTCCTAAACATTGCTGCACCTAAAAGTTTGTTTATAATTTTATTCTATTGCCACTCAAGAGCAATTAAGTTCAAATAAAAATGTTTTGTAATATAAGCAAAGGCATAAATTTTTGATTTTTATAAATTCACAGAAGGTGTCACGGAGAAATTAGCGCCATCAAACATTAACCAAAGTGTAGTTTATTCCCAGCTCATAAGCATAAAATATTTTTAAAAATTTTGCAAGAAGTTTTGAAAATTTCTAAAATTTTGAACATTCTTAATTCGCAGTTTTCATGTTTTTAAAAATTCATACATATGTACATACATGTTGTCCATGTAAGAGTTAGAATATTACAGTAACTAAAGCTTATGCCAATTTGGCAACTCGTCGCATTTGCATATTTCTTTCCTGGCCAACTTCGGATTCGTTTTGCATTTTCTTTGCATTTCACAAGATTCTAATTACAATGATACCGCATTTAACTTGTGTATAAATGGCCGATTTAACAATAAGTGCATATTTTACATAAATGCACGTTTTGTTGCATATTTATTTATTTTCCTTCTTGTTTTCTTCACTGTTTCTTATACAGATATTTTCAAATTTTAAATTTCAATATACAACCCTAACATTTTTCTGAGACCTTATTCTAATTAGCAGGTGAAAGTCCATAAATTGGAAGTTTATTTACAATAATTGTACAAACATTTGAACACAGGTGGCACTCCGAATGAATTGGGAAAGAACAAAAACGCCACGAAATCTCTCTGCAAAATACACCAGGTGCGGTTGGTAAGAAATCCCGGCACCAATTAAAGAAGAATTTAACAATAAATACCTGGCTCTTTTCTGATAAAAATATATATTCAAAGTTTTATGTGGTTTGAAATCAACTCTGTAATATTAGCGCAAAAGAGTTTCCAATATATCTGTATGCGCTAGTCCTGTGATGTTGAACAATAGTTCTCAAAAAATACAAACACATTCTGACCAATATACGTAGTGATTTCTCGAACTGTCAATATTACAATTTACTTTCGGCCTAGACCGCGTCGTCATTTGGGAACTACACCCAGCATAATCAGGTAAGGACGACCTGTAGCTTGTCTGTCTTTACAAGCATTTGCTCTGAAAGTTTGAGTGGTAGGTATTAGTGGGCCCTGCCTGCTCAAACAAGGCCGTGTCCTTGAACCTTAAGCATAAGATAGACTCATTACTTCCCTCGTGTCATACGTAAAGCTATTGGAACTGAGAAACAACATAACAACTTACACAGAGAAGATGATTTTAGACACAGAGCCAATGTGAAACGGTCATTTCAACCCTCATCTTTAGATTAACGTAGCGACACCTAGCGTGAATCTTATCTACCACTCCCCTCTTCAGGCCGAATTGAAATACGTTCAATCAGCGCGCTTGCTCAAGTTAACAACGGTTTAACGAGAACAAGCTACCAGTCTTGACGTCAGATTGCGAGCTCTAAGTCCCCACTAGTCGAAGGTGATAACCTAAATTTCTACTGATTCTGCAGATCAGTACCCAAGCTAATAACGCAGCTTACCCGTCGAACCGCACCAAGACGGCCCTAGCCTGCATAGACTTACCCCTGCCACCATGAGTCCTACACCGCGGTCTCAAACTTAATCCCCGTAGTACCAGTCAAAGTTACTGGTTACATTTTTCGAAGCAAGCTTCTGCCGAAATCAATGCCACCCCTACCAGTTTAAGCTACTCGCAATTCCAGTAATGGTCGACTACGCACCGCCAAGATTAGTCGGTAGCCGGTCTGATATGTTTGGTTTGAGCTTGACCTTATCAGCGTCGGGTGTACATCAGCACGAACCTCCTGGGTCGACACTTTATAATAGTGGGCGTGAAGAGACAAAGTGCACCTCACCCCTTGAGCCCAAGTTCCTAGTGCTAGCAGCCGCGCCACGCCTTGCTGGAGCTCACTTCACCTGCCTAAATCAGTCGGCCTTCAACCACCCAGTATATCGCCTAGGCAAATTTATAACCCCCAGGGGTCGCTTCAACGTAGTGACTGAGACGCAGGCAAATTTATAGCCACGGCTAGGAAGCGGGGATGCCGTTACAGAGGACGCGTTGCCGCTAAGGTGTTACGTACCCATACTAAGGGCTAGCAACCCCCCCCCCCCCCCATTCCCTTGTGAAATCACTCACTTAGTTCTCCATGGTCCTAATTAAGGTAAACCTTCAACCTCTTCGAAGAGTGGTGGACGTACCAAGTTGAAATCATCAAAGTGACCGTTTCAATTCCGACCCCGCAGAAAGTGTCTTTGTTCGCGCCTCTGACTTAGAAGAGGGTCCTTGGCACGCTCCAGTGGATCCGTCTCCGCCCAACGGTAACAGCCAACCAGAACTTTGTCGTTCTGTCCGACTGGTTCAAGGAAGTTTAAATACCCCTGCATCCCGTATTTGAACTCTGTGTTTTAATCACTCTGAAGACGTCAGCTGCAATTCCTGGCGTACCATTAGTTTGTATGAGTCAGTAGCTAACAGGCATAAGCCGATTAAGTATTCTTGTCCTGATAAACAAGATACATTAAAATCAAACTTTTGTTCACATTAAGGTTCAAGCACACGGTTTTGTTTAAGCAGGCAGAGCACACGAACAACTATCCTTCAAACTTTTAGAACATATGCGTCTAAAGGCACACCAGCTACAGGTAGGTCCTTACCTGATTATGCAGGATGTAATTCCCACATGACGACGCGGTCCAAGCCGAACATAAATTATAGTATTGACAATTCAAATACTACTTACATAATCTATAATACAGAGCGATCAAAAGAAAACTTAATTGCAGTCGCCTATGAAACAAGACCGGCATGTCAATGATTAGTTTGCAAATTGTGGAGTTATTATTATTTGTCTTTATGCAAGTAGTAAGTGAGCATTGTAATAGTATATTAAAAAAACAAGTTTCATAAGACATGATTTTAGAGCACGCGTCCAAGTTAGAAAACGAGCCGCTTGCGGCGAGTTTTCTAATGGACAAGTGCTCTTAAATGTCTTATAAAACGTGTGTTTTATACTATTTTTTCTATTTTGGTCCGAAAAAGTTAAAAATTATCTTATTTTATATTTTAATATAAAAATATAATCGATTAGGAAAATTTTGTTTTTTGCTTTTGTTATGTGGCTGTTGGTGACATTTAAAACAATTTCAAACAATTCAAACTACTGTCAAATTAAAATTTAGACAAGCTGTGTTTGAAAGTGATTTAATTTTTAAAACACCTAATATTTGAAGATAAGATGGAAGAATAATTATCTTGCACCCCACCCGAGCTACGCAAAGTAGCGAAAAATACGCTAAATAATCTTAATTTTTAGAACTTACAATTTGGAGGTTATGTTTATAACGCGTGAAGGTTTTGCTGCCACATGGTTGTCACCAACCTAACAAAATAAAATTTCGAATTCTTTTAAGAGTTGTTTTATGAAATCCAAATGAGTTTCATGAAGTAGTCAGTAAAGAACCAAAATAGAAAAATTATTTTTTAAATTTATCATTCTTGTTTTCCAAGTATGCATGATAGAGACTTAACTTGATTAACTGACATAATGGAACAACATTTTAAACGGCGACTTAGGTTAGGGGTTGAGGCGCGGGTTTGTAATCTGGCGGCTCCAGTTCAAATCCCGTGGCTACCTGTATTTTTATTTTTATTTTTTTATGTTTCTTACAGATGGACAACATTTTCAACAGTTATTATGACCTTCAACTGTTTTGTTGGAGATGTCGTTTTAATTGTTTAGTGTTTTAAATTTAAATTAAAGTCAAAGGTATTTTTAATTACCTCTTTTTTAAATAAACAAATATAAAAATTAAAATAAATCATACAGACCTGGGGAAAAATAAAAAAGATGGCAATTAAATATGTCAAAAAGTAAATTTAAAAACTTAGAAAAAGTGAACTGGTTTGCCACAGAATTTAAACTATGACTGCCAGATTACAAGCCTACATCTTTACCCCTGAGTCAATTCAGTGTTTAAAATTTATATCTATTATGTGAGCTTATTGTGTCAAGTTTGCCAACTGAAATAAAAATAAGAAATATTAATAATATTTCGCAATGCTTACTTGCTAGTTGTTTAAAAATTTTAAATATGAGCAATTACGCTAAAATAATAAACTGCGCAACTCTGATGACAGCTCCACGATTTGCTAACTAATCATCGACATGCCGCTGTTTTCGTAAACGACTGCCATTAAGTTTTTTTTCTGATCGTTCTGTATAACAGTTCTACCTACGTTAACTGTGTATTATCTTACTTAACAGATAGGGCATCTAAATTTATTTTATATTTTTTAATAAATAAACTTAGTTTTTGTTTGGTTTTTGTGCTGTTTAAGTGCATATTAAGGGCACAGTTTAACTATATAAGTGCATGTTATGATCACACATTAATGCTCTTTTAGTGCATATTAATTCTGCTTTTAGTAATGATGCGCAAAAAAGTCAAGAGTACAAGACCAATCGCAGCGGTTCGCCATTTAAAGCTGAAAGTGTCGGAATAAACGCATTAATTTTGCCTGAGTTCTCTTATTAGATTCCTTTGTAGGTTTCTAATATTCAGATTTTGAATTAAATGCTACCAAAAAACATATCTAATTTTCGCTCCGGTTTTGGATTTTTTAAAAGCTTATTTTCCTGCTGTATTATTTAATCAAAAACGGCGTATCTGTTCGAGAGATATGAGAAAACAAATGCACCTACCTTGAAGGGACCTTATCTTGTATTTATTTTTTTGGGGTAAAATACAAAAAAATCCCTTGTAACTATTTGCGGTTTTTATTATTATTAAAATATCTCCAAAATTTCTTCCAAAGTTTCTGAACCAAGCCAAACCTTTAAACTTTTATTACTTTCGGGTTGCCTAAATTCGATTTACAATTTCAAATAGAATTCCGTAACCTGTCACAATAAACTCGATCTGGGCGTCACGTTCCGGAACTGCCTTTCATTAAATCTTAACGACCAGCTCTAAAACCCTTTGTCGTATTAATGTCGTCACAAAAAGAAGCCTTCTTCAGTCATAAAACCAATTTACAAGGTAAACGCGAATTTTTTTAAAGCACCGCCGCGACGCCTTTTATAAATCAAACACCCAGAGCGGGGAAATAATGGCGCGTGGTGTTAAATTTACTCGAAATCTTCTAGGAGTCCTTTGATAACCATGAATCAGGACCGTCGGGTGCGTTTGTCTGCCTTTCCAATGGACCTGCTGAATACAGGCTAAAAACCGCATCAAAGCTAAAGTTGAGAAAACATGAGCCGCTAGAACACGCGACAAGATTAGTTGCTTTCCTTCTCTACATATCAGCAGAAATGACGGCGGCGTCTCGAACAATCTGATCTAACCGTTTTCTGCCATTAAATTGAAAGTAAACTGCATGCTAACCAAAGAAAACGGAAACTTGTTTTGCTACAAGCGAAGGGTTTATTAGGAAATTACGGAAACTCGCCGGTTAGAAACTGCTGCTATACAAATTGCCAATAATTTCGTAACGAGAACGCAAACAAAGCAATTGGCGACACAACGTGCTAAATTGTTGCTCTAGTGAATCAATAATTAATTATTCGTGCTTTTGTAAGAAAAAAATCGAGACGAAAATTATATCAAATAGGAGGTAACGTTAATCAGTGTGTAAAAGAACGCAACGCGCCTTCTAAATAAATATAAGAATATAAGAAAAGGTAGCCATCATCAGTAAACGAACGAAGGAAACGTATCTTCCAAGTAAAAGCAGTTTTAAAACATTTTCTAGTCATTTCCTAGATTTCTTCCTGCAAACGTGATTCGCCCGAAATTAGCACAGAGACGGTGAGACTACCATCACTTCCTAACAGGACAATTTTTTTCGCTTTCCTGTAATTAGCAGAGCGACAGTAAAACACAAAAAGACAAAATGCTCTCTCTAACTAAATAGTTGTAGTTGCAAGTCACTCGATTTTCTTTAATACAGACAGCGCAACAATCACCACTATATAAAAAGATGAAACGAGCCGTCTGAGTAAAAAAACAGCTATAAAACCTATTTTAGTATCTTAAAATTACTTATTCCTATAGAGCTAGTTGGCAGAGGATATCCTATGGACATCCATTTTAGGTCCAGTCTCCATCCGCACATCCGTGAATATAAATTGGATGTCCATAGCATATCCAGACAACAACGAACGAACAACAAAGACGTTTCATAGGGTTTTATTATGTCCGTGCGCTGGACATTTAATATTTTTATTTTTTTTAACATTACTAAATAATAATTGTAAATAAACAAATGTAATTTAGTATTACAGTGTAGAACATATTTATATAAAAATCATCAAAAAGATGGTTTTAGTACATGTCACATGCAAAGTATATCCGCAATCAAGGAATTGCTATTCGGCAATATGCGTGACGAGAGTTTTGATGCTGTGTTGACGCGTTGCCTATCTCATCGTCCTGCTTTGGTGTTTTTTGTTATTTTTGGTTTGTGGTAGGAGTTGTTAGTTTATTTTGACTATACCACTTACATTTCATTGAACCAATCACAAATTTTCCCTTTCATAGAAAGAACGAACCGCGTTTGTTTTATACTGATTAAACTGCATGGTTCTAATTTTTCTTTTAATTTTGCTTGTTTTCAATGATTATCGACTGTTTCAAAAATATGCTGGAATGCAAGGCAAGTTTTTAAAGGTGAGTTCTCCAGTAGCTACACAAATAAAACCTGTGGACGAGAATAAGCTATTAAACCCACAGTAGCTTCAGGTAATCGCTCTTAAGTCTTAAATTAATTTGTTAAAACTGATGTGCACTGACTTTCGGGTACATTTATTATTATTTTAATACAGTTTTTCATTGCTTCGGCCAGAAGTAAGTATCATCCCTACATATATAAAAGCACAAAGGGTTTTTTTTCTCCGATTCCTCCAGCGGCTACCGCTTCACCAATTTGGACCATTTTTTTTAAATGAAAGGTTTCTATTCACAGATAGAACATGAAACATTTTTATATTTTTATTCTACGTCGATTTTTTAATAATAATTATTTTAATTTATAATATATATGAAGGTCGGCTAGATGCGCGTCACTTGGGGCGCCATCTACAATAACGTCGCGTGTCATTATTGGAACTAATGCATCACGTGACTTGACATTTCGCCGGTTCTGTCAACGCTATCTGTCAGTGCATTGTGTGCTGGGGTAACACTAGTATTTAATTATAACATAATTTGAGAATTAAAAAAGCAATTGTTTCTGTCGTCCACAAGCAAAAAACAAAATACGAGAAACCTCGACGGTAGCCGATGATAAGAATGTCAACCAACTTGAATTGCGAATGTTCAAATCATAGTTCAAATCATGACCGACCTAAATTTTAGTGTATACCTATAATAAATATAATAATAACAAACTAATATGCATTAACATAAATACATATTTGCATTAAAATTGTATCGTGATTGACAGGTTATGTAAACTAACATTTTAGACCAAAATAATGTACATACCCTCCAAAATTTTATGAAATACTACTTAATAATTTTTCTTCAAAACGATGCAATTTTACAACACTTGACAGCAACAGTAAATAAGAACGTCAAATAAAAAATTAAATTAACGAAAGGACGCCACTACAAAACATTTGAAAACAATCAAAACAATACTATGATTAAGAGCGTCAATTTCCGAAAACACCCGAGCATTTCCGACTAGTTCAGTGTTACCAAAAAAGCGTCGTGAGTGATTTTTCTGTGATAAAATTGTGGTGTATGTTAACTCGTGCTAGTTAAGATTTAAGTTATTCCAATTAAGTTAAATGAAAGATAAATATTTACAAAATGCAACCAACAAAATAAGTTATTTGATTGGTAAAAAAACAAGTGGATCTGGTTGGAGCTTCAGTAGGTTTTGGTTCTCGTAGCGATCAATCCTGGGGCTTGCATCTGCTGGTGGTGGTCCTTGCAGATTGTTGTTTTCTTACAGACGGATCTCGTGGGGATGAGGCGGTGTCGTAAATGACCTGCTGGTGAGTGGTTGTAGGGGTCTTGGTGCTTAGAGCGGTTTCGTCGAGTCTTGGTGCGTAGGTGCTGTTTGGCTTCGGAGGTGGGTGCTGTCTAACCTATGGAGAAGACTGGCCCCGTATCGGAGCTAATGCTCGATGAGGAGAATAAAGTTATATTGTACGATGCTAGACGGAGTTCATGAGGATTGTTGTCGTGACCACAAGCTGGTGGCCGGAAGTAGAGCTCGATCTGGCAACCGTCGACTAAATTTCGATATATAGTGACTAGAGACCTCTAGATCTGGTGACCGTAGACCAAAGCTCAATCTGGGAATGACCAAATGCTGCAACTCAATCTGAAAACCGGAAATCAAAGCTCGGTCGTTGTCAAGAGTTTAACTTATGACCTGCTTAATAGATTCTAAAGACAAACTTATTCCACCCTCGGGGAGTTTTTCTTATTACAATTTTTTAGAATGTTGTTATATGTTAAATAAAGTTAGACAGACCTCGGCTGTGGTGCAGAGTGATAGAAAAAAAGATAAGAATCGGTTTGTGTTCCACACACAAGGTTTAATTAGTAGTTGTGTAAGACCAGGCCCCCCGCAGCCCTCATTGGCTGAGAACGCAAACAACGGGGCTAGCATTCTCATTTCTTCATTAAAATTCGTAGTGTGCATTTCTAATCGCTGCGTTATAGGATGTTTTATCAAACTTTATAATTCGTAGCGTGGACATCCCAAGCTGCACGCTGGTGGTTTAGATTATTAAACGATTAATTAGTGAGTCGACTTTTGTACGAAAAATATCGATTATCGATTATTTGCTATTATTTTTCTGGTCACTGCAATTAATTGGTTAAAAGACTTATTTAATCGATAGTTCGATTAATGTTTCAACAAACACCTAACCACCAAAAGGCGATGATTTAGTTTTTTTTTATTTAAGAAAATTAGTTTTATTTAAACTTCATAATAAAATCAAATTTTATAAAAAAAACTCTTCTTCTTTGTAAATCCTTTTGCTCTTTAGGGCGTCGAATCGGGTTCTATACCCCCCGTTTGTTTAATCTACTTTTTCCATTTCTTCCGGTAACATTATTGTATTTTAACAGAGCTCTAGAGAGGAGCAAGTAGAATTAAGTGTGGACAAAAAAGACGAAAATTTAAAAAAAAAAGCCTTTTTTTCTTCTCAAAGGATAACACATGGTCACCTTATCACGATAACCATTTGGTAAGTCTGGGTAAAACAATCGATTCATAAATTCGTTTAATAATACAAACAACTTATATACGTTTTTCAATAGTTGGGATAATCAAAGAGTATTTGGAGTAGGTTTCTTAGTTAATAAGAAATTTAAGAACTTAGTAATACATTTTCAAGCTGTTTCCAGTCGTTTTTGCCGTTTAAGAATAAGAGGCAAATATAGGAAAATGACGCTTGTAAATGTTCATGCACCAACTGAACAAAAAGAAGAAGAAGTGAAGGACAAATTTTATGAAGATTTAGAAACCTTTATTAATAAAATACCATCATACGATTTGAAAATACTAATCGGGGATTGGAATGCTAAAGTAGGCCGAGAGAACATATATAAACAAATAACTGGCGGAAATGTAAACCCTTAAATAGCAACGAAAATGCAAAAAAATTAGTAGAATTTGCAGCTCAACATAATATGAAGATTATAAGCACATATTTTGACCATAAGGACATATACAAGGGAACATGGATATCGCCTGACGGGCAAACAGTCAATCAGATAGACCATGTGTTGGTAGAAAATAAAAATAAAAGGAATATTAAAGATGTTAGAAGTTATAGAGGTGCAAATGTCAATTCCAACCATTTCTTGGTTCGAGTTAAGGTAGAACAAGAGGTACCAAGATGAATGAAGTATAAAAGTGATGAAGTCAGGCGGTACAATGCAAAGTCACTAGAACACCAGGACATCAAAATTAGGTATAGGAGCGCAATAGAGAATAAACTGCAGAATCAACTAGATATCAAAGATATTGAGGAAAAATGGAGTCAATTACAAGCAATGATGCAAGACGTTGCAGGTCAAATACTACCGAAAGGTAAACAACGAAGACAAAAGGATTGGTATGATGAAGAACGCAAGGAAGCAGTGGAGAGATGCAATAAAGGCAGAATGAGTAAAATAACGAGTGGAAATTCAGACAATAAATAACTGTATAAACGAGAAAGAAGAGAAATAAAAAATATGCAGGAGGAAGAAAAGGCTATATTTGGAACAAAAGCTAAGCAGAATTGAGAACCTTTTCGTTAATAAAGAGATTAGGAACTTCTACCAAGAGGTTAAAAAGCAGCGGAATCTCCATCAAAACGTATCAAGGTACTATAGAGACGAAGATGGTCAGCTACTAGGAGGAATAGATGAGAAATTGGGTAGATGGGAGAGATATTTTGAAAAAGTACTCAATTCAGATAATCAGGGCCAAGGGTTAGAACAGCAGCTAGAAGAAGTTGGTAACCAGACTACGGAGGATGAGGTGCCAAGTAGAAATGAGGTAATGAGCATAATAGCTAGCCTAAAAAACAATAAGTCGCCAGGAGAGAATGGTATCGCGACAGAATTCTTGAAAGAAGGTGGACAAGCCCTGCAAACTAAAATAGCGAAGTTATTGCAACGAATATGGGTGAAGGAACCAATACCAACACAATGGTCAGAAGCTCTTATTTTGTGTCCTATCTACAAGAAATGAAATACTACAGAGTGTAAAAACTACAGGGCGATAGCGTTACAAGACACAGTATACAAGATATTGGCAATGTTAATTAAAGAACGGATCAAGGGTGTTACGGAAACAATTTTAGGGGAGTACCAAGCTGGCTTTATTAGAGCAAAGAGGTCAGTGGTTGATCAAATTTTCATAATAAAGCAAGTTCTTGCAAGCTCCTATGAGTTCAACTTATCACTGAATATGTTGTTTATTGACGTTAAGCAAGCTTACGACACAATCAAGAGACATAAGTTGTATGAAGTACTAGAAAAATAATCAACCTAACTAAAGCTGTGCTAAAAAAAACACAAAGTGTAAGGTCAGGATGGAAGGCAGGGTCTCTAACAGATTTGACATTAACAGGTGGTTAAGACAAGGTGATCCACCGTCGCCGATGTTTTTTAACTTGGATCTTGAGAAAGTTATAAAAGAGAGTAATATTTATACTAAAGGCACAGTATATCATCACAGACATCAATGTGTTGCATATGCCGATGATATAGTGCTATTAACTCGAAGACCAGGGGAGCTAAAAGATGTCTTTCGAAGACTGGAAATGAAAGCCCAAGAATTCGGGTTGGAGATAAACAAAGACAAGACGAAATACATGGAGATGAGGAGAAATGAACATCAAATTGGAGAAGTATAAGTTTGAAGTTGTTAAGAGTTTTGACTATCTTGGTGTGACGTTAATAAACATAAATGAGGAAAGTGAAGAAATTAATAACAGAATGACTAAGGGAAGTAGAAGTGCCGGAGCTTTAGCAACAATGGTAAAATCCAAAATAGTACCAAGGAGTGCAAAAATAAGTGTATATGGAACAGTCATCCGCCCAACAGTCCTATATGCATGTGAAACATACATCCTTAATAAAGATACAGAAAAGAAACTCGACATATGGGAAAGAATGATTCTTAGAAGAATATATAGAGGTGTAAATGAAGACGGCGTATGGAAAAGTCGCACAAATCAAGACCTCGAGGAACTGTATAGGCAGCCGAAAATAACAACCATCGCAAGAGTTCAAAGGTTACGATGGATTGGACATATCGTGAGATTGGCGGAAGGAAGAGTTACCAAAATTTTACTAGAGCGTGAAGCAGACAAAAAAAAGAAAAAAGGGTAGGCCAAGGAAGAAGTGGATGGAGTCGGTAAAGGAAGATTTAATTCAATGTCAAATTAGGGATTGGAGAACAGCTGCAAAGGACAGAAAGAGTTGGATAAAGTCTATTGAAGCCTTGGGCCGTTAAGGCCTGCAGAGCTACTATATATAATACAAACAACTTCGACTGGTCGATTCTTCGATAATTTGTCGGAGTAATAGATTATTATTTAAATAAGGGATTATCTGATTAACCGATTTTTCATTAATTGATTCGTTGAATAGGTGCTAATCGATTATTTGGTTAATCGATTATTTAGTTAAAAGATTATGTGATTAATTGATTAATCAAATGTATTGATAAATCGATACAATCGATTGTCTACTGTGAATTTTGATAATGGCACAGTTTTATAACTAAAACGTTTTGTTTACAGAACAAACATGACTTCTAAAACAGTTGTAAAATTTCTTAAAATATTTCTGAATTTCAAAATCGTATTAAATCTGAGACGTTTCTACTTTCTCAAAATTTAATAATAGCAGCAAAAAAGTAACTACCACCGGGACAAAAAATGAGACGTTAGGTAATAAGAATTAGAAAACTTTTTACAAGTTCTTTCGCGAGATCTTTTAGAAAATCGTGTATATTCTTTGAAGTTTTTCCAGCTTTGCGAAATCTTGCCTTATCCAACGAGACATCATAAATATATAAAAGAAAGACACGTGTCTTCTTAATGAAAACAGTTGCAAAACTGTTCCAAATGATTTTATTCTATTCCAAAACTTAAAATCCTGTAAATTATTAATTCTTTCTCAATTCTTGAACTTTTGAAAAATTTCTCTACCTCTTCCAACGTTTTTCCGCTTAGCATAAATTTGTCGGAGAAAGAGCCTCATCATGTAGCTCTCCTTGAACTGTTAACCCTCCTGGGACTTTGTCCTGTGGCTGACGCATTCGATCCCTCCCTCTTTCCATTTAAAAGCGAAACATCTCTCAAATTTGTAACTAAATTCCCTAGAGACGCATTAATTACAGAGTTTAAGTTGGGGATGACGTTTAATAACTGGAAGTTTACCGAGTAAACAAAAACAGTAGCAAAAACTGCAAGCGTCCTTAGGAAATTTATGCGCGGAGGCCTCCTTATTTACTTTGGCTCAAAGCCCTCATAAAACGTTTTCTTTATAGACATGGCACGTGGACGCAAAATCGGGACCATTGTGTATATAATTGAATTCTCCAGTGTAAATAAGCGAACGTTAATTTGCCTGTTTTATCTAAGTGATACTGGAATTCGGTTCGTTATTACATGTAGTTTATGCTGTTCTCGGTTCCGTTCCCTGTGATGTTCCATTAATTTAGCAAAACGCAAACGTTATGGGCTCTTACGATGTGTTTATTGCCGTCTTTTGTAACTGCCGTCACCTAAATATGTCGACTCCTGTTATTCTCCAAGTAATTTCTGAGTTATTACACCTCACAACTATGCCAGTAGTGCTAGAATTGTTGCCAGCTAAAAGCACAATGACTTTGTTTGCTTAATATTCTTTAAAAAGCTCCACGAACAATAAAAGTTGCAACCTTTTCACGCGGACGTATTAAATGGTTTTCAGGAGGATTTCATCGTGGAATGTACTTTAACTGTTTTCAGAAACGTCTTTTACTTATCCACTCTCAGAAATTAAACTTTTTCTATAATTTTTACTTTGCTGTACTTCCGGTATGGGAATGTGATTTTTAATAAGATTTTAACGGAATTAGTTTTGAGCTCCAGGAAAAAAAATGTTTTTTAAATGATTGTATGACGATCGAAATCTCAGAAACTACTGCACCGAATTTAATAAAATTCGCTGCAATTTGATACAACGAAAATTCGTGGCGTTAAAAGTCTTTCAATATGATCGGGAACCGAAAACAGAAGATTTTGTTGGTATCATTTGCTTCAAAAACGGAGTTTTTCAAAATGTTTAAACAGAACGTGACGGAGGGCGTTAAGACATATCCACAACCTTCTTCCGAACACTCTTACTTTAAAATGGCGATTGTTAGGTTTTTTGAAAATTTTTATTTTAACTCCTGTTTACTGACAAATAACCTGTCAACTTGGCATGAACTTTGGTTATTGTAATAGCCCTAGAGAGACATAATGTTACTATCTACGAGATTTGAAACTATGAAAACCATAAAGTGAAAAATTTTAAAAATTTATGAAATTGTAGATTGCCCAAAACTAACTACACTTTGTTTTTTTTTTAAATTTTGTGTAACAATTTGGTTGGTGTTTTAATACGCTAAAATATCTGTGACGCCTTCTATGAATTTTGAAGTTTAAAAATTATTGTCTCTTTAATTAAAATGACATGGTTGACGAGTTCTATGCCGCATACCGCTCTCTCGCTGTACAACAACGACCGTTCGTCTCATTCGCTCACATAGCGGTGACAAAATTCCCAGTTCTAAATTATCTTCAACAAAAATTTAACATTTATTCAAATTTATTAATACGTTCCAGCTTTACTTCGTTGAAGTTCATATTGATATTAAACAAAATACTTTATTTTATTTCAACAATAATAATTGTTTATTTTAACCTTATACCTATTTTGTCATGTTGATTTTTGGACTGAAAGCTTATGCTTGCTCCTGAAAAAGAACTTTCGGTGCGCTGTTGAACTCCAGAATCAGCTCGCTGCGCGAGGTTGGTTTGCTTGAAATAAGAATAACTTCCACTCTATCCGAACGTCCGACTCTAGGAGGAGCTTGCTGTGTTGGTTTGCTTTGGACTTTTGACAGTGGCATGTTAACATTTCAAAATACGTATAAAGCTAAAATAAATAATAATTGATCAAGTAAAATAAAGTATTTTATTTAATATTCATCCAGCTGTTAAACAAAAACAGATATGTACCTTTGTTTGTATTGTATAGACGTTGAAAGAAACGTATATATCCAACATATTTATACAGAAAATTCAGTTGATTTTCGGGATCGAGCATATATTTTTGGTTCAAAAACCAATGCTTGAAAATTTGTCTTAAAACTGAGAATTAGCTTTCGGTCCAAGGCAAACCAACACAACAAGCTCCTCCTAGAGCCTAGCTTTTGGATAAAGCGGAAGTTATCTCGGTCTGACGCAAAACCAACTTTGTACATCGAGCTGTTTCTAAAGTCCAACAATGCCCCGGAAGTTAATTTTCAGAATCGAGCATAAGCTTTTAGTTCAAAAATCAACGCCTCGAATCGAATCGAGCATTAGCTTCCGGTACAAGCCAGTCATACACTAAAACCCAGTCGAAGCAAACCAGCGCGTCTAGCTGCTTCTAGAGCCTCGAAGCTCTATCTAGAGTTCTGCAACACGCAACCCGTTTCTGTTAGAGCTCCACACCGGCAGCAGCCAGATAAAACCAAGTCTCTGTTCAACCCTCTATTCGCCTCCGACGCAGCTACGCTGCACGCCTCAGGTAGCCTCGCAGCGCATGACAGACCGTTCGTTCCCATGGTTATTGCATAGAAAAACATTTTTTTTGTTTCAACTTTCTTCTTGTTATTTGTATATGTTCTTGTATTAATCTAATTGTTGATATTAGAAAATAAATACAAACATCAAAGTGAATGTGTTAAATAAACGAGAAACAATAAAAAAATTTCTCTTGGAGCTAAATTGCTCATCGGTGATTGTAGAATAAGATTCTACACTTCGTTTTGGATGCAGTAATTTTTAAAGAAATAATCATCTAATTCGCACCTTTTTAGGTTGAGAAATTTTTTTGTGTTTGGAGTTCTATAATTCTAATTAATCTTTTACAAAACTAACAAAACTTTTATTTCTATCTTTAATTGTTTGTTAGATATAGGTCAATAAATAATAACTTTTTATAGTCAGTAAGAAAACGCTGCAGAAATGCTTACGTGGGATTTTCAAACGAAGTAATGTAAATATTTTTCTTGGATGACGCAGACGATGTATTCGTCTAGCTTACATCTCTAGCAGATCAGAGTTATTCGAAAAACGAACATGTGAAGTTGACGTTGCATAGGGCTTTTCGGTCTTCTGCCTAGTTTTGTTTTCACAATATTATCTCGGTAAAGAGAACCTACAGTTTCAGGTAGACAAAAGCAGTTAAAAATGCCATTATTATAAATTACAAATAATAAAAAATAATCATTAGGAGTTGATATGAAATATCAATATTTTAAAAACATTGAAAACTGTAGAAGTTAACTTTACTCAAAACTTTGAAATTTTTAAATATAATTTTTACAAATATGTCAGTTTGTTTTTACTAATAGAGTTTATTTGATTTTACCCAAGTACTCTACATTTTCTACCACAACCTCCATGACTTTGTGAAATTTGATATTTAAGCCTAACGAAGTAGTAATGTATGAGATACCTACTGTCCCTACCTCCATTAATTGACTGTTTTTTTTAGATGCAATAATATCTAAATGAGCTATTCCACTCTGCATTTTTTGACTTGTTTTTTAGAAACAGTAAAATTTATATAAAATATCTTTTCAATTTATTGTAGACGCAATAACATTTAGATGAGATACTTTCCCCTAATTTCATTATTGGCTCGATTATTGGCGATACTTTTTAGTTGCAAATGAGCATCATATTTAAAACACTTTTCCCTCCATTTTAGGTGTAATTTTTGTTGCAGTAACATTTAGGTGAACTACTCCTCCGACCCTAATTAATTAACTTACTTTTTGAATGCAGTAATTTTTAGATGAACTATTCCTTGTTCCATTTTGGCGTATTTTTAGATGAAGTAATGTGTTGGTGATCTAGCCGCTTCAAATAAATTAATTATAGTGATATTTAGACTAGTTAGTCTCCATTTTTTACTTGCAGTAATATTTAGATGAGCTATTTCTCCCGATCTGCATTATAAAGCTTATTATTTAGATGCGGGAGTACTCATATGACTCCCCATCTAACGGACCGTAGCATTTAAACCGTGTTGTAATTTGGTTAGGATACAAGTTGTTTCTTTACAGAATTTTATCACTTTATCTACTCATATGAATATCTACGCAATAAAAGCAAATCATATGTTTGGTAGAAATGGCCTTGAGGTAGAGCTCTCGCTTACCAATGCGAGGATTCCGGGTTAAAATTCTATAAATATCGTTTTTTTTTAAATTATTTTTTATTTGTAACATTCTTGTAACAATGACGAGAAATCTTTTCCAAACTACCTCAATTTTTGACGGCGCTGCTTTTGACAGCGTCACTTTTGCCAGCAACAAATTTAACGGCGCTATTTTTGAAGGCGGCTTTTTGTTGATGGCGCTATTTTTGGCCGGCGCTATTTTTGACAGCGCTATTTTCAACGGCGCTATTTTTGTCGGCGACATTTTTGACAGCGCTATTTTTGCTGATGCAATTTTCTAGGCGCTATTTTTGCTAGTGTTATTTTTAACATTGCTATTTTTGCTGGCCAAAATTTTGACCGGCGCTATTTTTGACTGCGCTATTTTTGACGACGATGTTTTTGATGTCGCTGGTTTTCTCAGCGACAGTTTTGTCCGGAGCTATTTTTAAGGTGCAATTTTTGCCGCGACATTTTTAACCAGCGTAATTTTTGCCAGCGACATTTTTGTCGTCCCTGTTTTTGCCGGCGCAATTTTTCGTCGGCGAAGTTTTGACTAACGCTATTTTAAACAATGCTATTTTTGCCGGCGACATTTTTAGGCGACATTCTCGTGGGTTTATGTTTATCGACGCTATTTTTGACGGCGATGCGTTATTTTTGACGCCGCTATTTCAACGGCGCTATTTTTGCCGCCGACATTTTTGACTACGCTGTCAATGGCGTAAACGCTTTTCTTTCATTTGCAGTAATATTTTTTTTTACGGCGCTATTTTTGCCAGCTTTATTTTATACGGCGAAATTTTAGCCGCCGACATTACGACGCTTTTATTACCGACGTTGTTTTTGATGACGCTATTATTACTGACGTTGTTTTTGACGGCGCTATTTAACAGCGACATTTTTGACCAATGCTGTTTGTGACAGCACGGCATTATTTTTTCCGGCGCTACTTTTGACGACGATGCGTTATTTTTGACGCTGCTATTTCAACGGCTCTATTTCTGCCGCCGACATTTTTTACTATGCCGTCAATGGCGTATACGCTTTTTTTTTCATTTGCAGTAATATTTTCTTTTGACGGCGCTATTTTTGCCAGCTTTATTTTATACGGTGAAATTTTTGCCGCCGACATTACGACGCTGTTATTACCGACGTTGTTTTTGACGACGCTATTATTACTGACGTTGTTTTTGACGGCGCTATTTAACAGCGACATTTTTGACCAATGTTGTTTGTGACAGCGCGGCATTATTTTTTCCGGCGCTATTTTTGACAGCGATGCGTTATTTTTGACGCCACTATTTCAACGACGTTATTTTTGCCGTCGACATTTTTGACTACGTTGTCAACGGCGTATACGCTTTTTTTCATTTGCAGTAATATTTTTTTTTACGGCGCTATTTTTGCCAGCTTTATTTTATACGGTGAAATTTTAGCAGCCGACATTACGACGCTGTTATTGCCGACGTTGTTTTTGATGACGCTATTATTACTGACGTTGTTTTTGACGGCGCTATTTAACAGCGACATTTTTGACCAATGCTGTTTGTGACAGCACGGCATTATTTTTTCCGGCGCTACTTTTGACGACGATGCGTTATTTTTGACGCTGCTATTTCAACGGCTCTATTTCTGCCGCCGACATTTTTTACTATGCCGTCAATGGCGTATACGCTTTTTTTTTCATTTGCAGTAATATTTTCTTTTGACGGCGCTATTTTTGCCAGCTTTATTTTATACGGTGAAATTTTTGCCGCCGACATTACGACGCTGTTATTACCGACGTTGTTTTTGACGACGCTATTATTACTGACGTTGTTTTTGACGGCGCTATTTAACAGCGACATTTTTGACCAATGTTGTTTGTGACAGCGCGGCATTATTTTTTCCGGCGCTATTTTTGACAGCGATGCGTTATTTTTGACGCCACTATTTCAACGACGTTATTTTTGCCGTCGACATTTTTGACTACGTTGTCAACGGCGTATACGCTTTTTTTCATTTGCAGTAATATTTTTTTTTACGGCGCTATTTTTGCCAGCTTTATTTTATACGGTGAAATTTTAGCAGCCGACATTACGACGCTGTTATTGCCGACGTTGTTTTTGATGACGCTATTATTACTGACGTTGTTTTTGACGGCGCTATTTAACAGCGACATTTTTGACCAATGCTGTGTGCGACGGCATTATTCTTGCCGACGCTATTTTTGACGGCGATGCGTTATTTTTGACGGCGCTATTTCAACGGCGCTATTTTTGCCGCCGACATTTTTAACTGGCGCTATTTTTGCCGGCGCTTGTTTTGACTAGGCTGTTAATGGCGTATACGTTTTTTGTCATTTGCAGTAATATTTATCTTTGACGGCGCTATTTTTGCCGGCTTTATTTTCGACAGCGAAATTTCTGGCGTCGACATTTTTGACAACGTTAATATTACCGACGTTGTTTTTGACGACGCTATTATTACCGACGATGTTAGACGGCGCTATTTTAGCAGCGACATTTTTGACCAGTGCTGTTTTAGACAGCGCGGCATTATTTTTGCTGGCGCTATTTTGACAGCACTATTTTTTTCGGAGACATTTCTGACCGGCGTTATTTATGGCGGCGACATTTTTGATCAGCGCTATTTTTGCTAGCAGTATTTTTGCCGGTGTTGTTTTTGCCGGCGACATTTTTAACTGTCGCTTTTTTTGCCACCGCTAGTTTTGCCGACTCTGTTTTTACCAACGCTATTTTTGCCGAAGAAATGTTTATTGCCCACATTTTTGGCGGCGCAATTTTGCCGGCGCTATTTTTAATAACGCTATTAATGGCGTATACGTTTCTTTTTCTTTTGCAGTAATATTTATTTTTGCCGGCGCTATTTTAGCAGCGACATTTTTGACCTTGTCTGTTTTTGACGGCGCGGCGCTATTTTTGCACGACATTTGTGACCGGCATTATTTTTGGCAGCTACGTTTTTGATCAGCGATATTTTTCAGGTCGTTATTTTTGGCGGTGCTATTACTGAGGCGCTTTTATTGGAGTATTTTTTTTTTCATTTGCGGCAATATTCAGGTGAAGTAGATGTAATATTCATATGAACTACTCTCTTTATGTTTGACTCGCTTGCTAATTGCCGTAACATTAAGCTGACCTACTATTCCGATTCTACCCTAGTGTTTGATGACAAGTTTTATTTTGGAATCTTAGTTGTTATTTGTCTCCAATTAAAAAAAATTTTGTTTATTAACGTTCTTAAAGAATATGTTTGTCTTCCACCAATATTGCTTAAGCATTATAAACTTGTATGGCAACTGTTGAAATTTTATTTTATTGAAATACTGTTTCTGAAAAACCATAATGAGTCTGTTTCTACTATTATTAAAAAAGTCACACAAAAACCAAAAGGGGGAAACTTTACAGTTACGAGGATCTCGAGACCGTTTCTCCTTCGGATAAAACCCTTTTAAGGCGACCCTTTCACCGCAGAGTGTACGAGAACTTTTATGACTTTCGGTAACACTATTTCAGGTCTCAGAAATTAACTTTACTTAACCCAAGAATTGGCTTGTGTATTTTGTAACATTATTGTATCGTTATTAATTTTCAATATAATCAATCAATCAATCACTGTTCGGTTGAAGTTAGTTTTTCTACATTTTCGCAAATTTTAACTTTCTTAATTACATTATAATGATTATAAGACCTGAATGAAACTTTCCGTATTTTAAAGTCGCTATAAGAAGTTTATAAAAAGATTTATTTGGATTTAATTTGAAGCGAGAGCTATAACGAATGAATTTAGAATAATCGCATTCTCTTTCTGCCTGTTGTTTATCTTTTGGAAGTTTTGTTCTTTGTCCTCGACTGGCTCGCACTAGGGTGGATAATGGTGCCGCTTAGTCCTATGGATGTCAGCTGCAGTTTATATTTCATAAATGGTGCTGAAAGGCATTTATTACTTGTCACTAGACAGTATATCTCGTTTCAGCTTCCAGACTCCAAGTCTTCAAGAGCGTTTTTATTCTCGAGTGCATTACGATGAAAGGTCGCACGGACATCGCAAATTGTTTAGTTTTTCCTTTTGCCAAAAAACAAACTTCTTTCCTCTTTATTAGAACATGGAACCGGATTCGTTTTTCGAATTTAATTTTGATCCAGATCCGCAACTTGGTTTATATTCAAATCCAGATATAATTATACAATCAAACGAACTTACCTTCAAGTGAAGTTCTGAAATAAATGATTACGTGTAGTATCTTGATTTCATCGTAAGTGTCACTAATTTCAGAGCTAAATATTGCAAATTTCCTCCTCGCTCCCACAGTTCCCTCCTGCTACATCCGATTCAGTACGTCATTACTTCAAAGCCTATCAAAACTTATCTCAGGTTTTTAAACATAATTGTTTCTTCTAGGTTATGAAACGTAGAGACCCTGGGATTGGGTGGGACTAATCTATTCGGACAAGGCGCTCATATAATTGCAATCGGAACTTCGCTTAAAGGTAAGTTCGTTTGATAGTATAATTATATGACACGCCTTCTCTTCTAGATTATTGCATGTAAATGTTTCGAGCAAAGAAGTTGCGACATGCGGAAACAAGAATATATTTATATCCTTGTGCCTTAAGAATATTAGGAATACCTGAACAGCTTAATAAAAATACAAAAATATTAAAATTACTTTGATACAAATAAAATTAACAACAGTTAAACTAAATCCTAAAGAAACATAAGCAATTGGAAAACCATTGGGTTTAAAATACCGTTGATAAAGGCTTCCTCGGTAACCACAGGTCTATTATAGAAACGTGCAAACGTTTGCCAGATGCAAGTCTAACCAGCCGTCTTTCTCATGGCTTTAAGACTAAAGCCTTTTCTACTTGCAGTAGATATCGCAACGTATGTTGTAGAATGAGCGGTAAATTTGGCTGTATCTAGTCCACTATCGTGTAACATGGTTTTAATCTGTGGACTGATGGATTGAATTGAGGTTTCATGACACGGTTTCTTATAGGTAATGAAAAGACTGTCCGTTTTTCCTCCAATCTAACTTATTACTAACAAAACTCCCTCTAATATGTTAACAACACAGATGTTCAAGTCCTGCCAAAATGGTGGTAAAATGAGCAGCGGCCGTAAACGGTCTCTTCCTAAAGTTTAAGGAATGCCTGGAGGAGTCTTTATGATATTAGATATATCTTAATAAAGAAAGCGTTTGAACTATGTGTGCTCTAATGATAGCCAAAAAACTAACCGACCTCTGTGTCAATACTTCCAATGAAAGATTCTCATTAGGCTCTAAAGACTTGACATGGTTGAAGTATCGGAATAAATCTCCAGCGTTGTGTTGGTAATAGATGACTTTTAGAGTAGTTAACTCTCAAACTTAAATGAACTAAAGTTTTAGGGTTGCTGGAACATTGTTATTGCATTCCAAGCTTGATCTTCCTAATAAAGTAAATCTTCTAAGTGCACTAACCGTCTGCAAGCCCTTAAAACGGAGGTGAGCTATTACCGGTTTTAGAAGTTTTGTAGATACTAATGGCGCGGTACATAACCCAAACAGCTGGGAATTATATTGAAAAATACAATTATCTATCCATCCATACATATATAAAAGCACAAAGGGTTTTTTCTCCGGTTTCTCCAGCGGCTACCGCTTTACCAATTTGGACCATTTTTTTTTTCAATGAAAGGTCTCTATCCTGAGATGGAACATGAAACATTTTTATATTTTTTTTTTACGTCGATTTTTTAATAATAATTATTTTAATTTATAATATATATGAAGGTCGGCTAGACGCGCGTCATTATTGGAACTAATGCATCACGTGACTTGACATTTCGCCGGTTTTGTCAACGCTGTCTGTCAGTACATTGTGTGCTGGGGTAACACGAGTATAATTTTAAACGCAAAAAATATTTGCTATGCTGTTTAGCAATAGGAATAAGAAACTATGCGTCCTTCTACTGAATTCTGACGTAGAAGGTCCCTGACAGTCTTAAGGTTTTTAGGTTTAATGTGACTAGTGTTAATAAATTTATTTAATTTTTTGAAATTTAAAATAAGTTTCTGAGACCCGTCGTTTTTTAAGATCAGCAAAATATTAGACAAAAATCGCCGATCGCAAGAAGTGAAAGGCGAAATTGCACCAATCTCCAGTAAGCGTGCCAAGTTAGTAGAGATCTCCTTAATCTCCCTCGAAGAGAAATTGGAGCAATAAGAGAATACTATTGGTAAGGCATTCGCACGAAGGATATATGGTACCCCCAAACATATTCTAAAACAATTAGGTCCTCCATAAGCGTTTTCTACCTATGCAAGGTAGACAACCTGCATATTTGCTAACTTTTTAATTCTGCGTTTTTGATAGGCCTTGTATCGTCGTTGTGGCCGATAAGTCTTGTGAAACTGGTATTTCGGGTATTGATATTGAAACAACTTAGCTTTTAGAGGGTCCTGGCGGCGGTCGCTCTTGAGAAAGTAAGAAATCCTTGGTCTACCTGTACTCTGCTTAAGTATTCTGAACGTACAGGTGGACTTCTGGCGTTTCCCTGTTTCTTTCGTACAGACGCAGTCTTCAGCAAGGCACTAGATCTGTCTAGGTGCCGTGCAGACTTGACTCTGTCTGCTAATCACTTCCCAAAGAGGTACTCTCTAATAAAAGCTCAAGCAGTCGTGTCACTGGGCTCTTTGTCTGCCAGTAACGTAACGAAGAAGCGTCGTCGGTACATTAAAATAGAATGAACATGGTCTGCAATGAGCCGAACTGCGTCGCTTTATAAACCCAGGAGACAAACTGCTTTCTTTGAATCACTCTTACCCTCTTGATCTGCTAAGAGAATGGTGATATCTTTTCTGAGGTCTAAAAGTGCTGTACCCATACGGGCCTGAGTCCCCGCTAATTTAATGGCACGGTTGGAGGCTGCCTTGGTTAGAATCTTTGCTGCTTTCGCGTCTAGCTTAGGTGGATTTAAACGGTGTCAGTTTTTTGTAGAAGCAAACTTCAGCATAATCTCCTTTTGGTTTTTCTAATTTTCTTCATCTAATCCATCAGTCATTATGGAAAGCTAATAAGACAGAATGGATCGGATTTCCTGTTGCCGGACCTTGTTTTGGACATGACTGTTGGGTTCAACAACGGTACGGTCTCAGCTTTGCTTCAGTCTGCCAACTGCTGATCAACAAATGCAAGCCGTGAGCTCGAGGCCAAGAAGTCTTCGTAGAAGTCTGCAAAATCATCTTATGAGGAAGGAGTTTGACGCATCTGTTTAACGTATACTGTGAAGACAAGAATGTCTAATAATAAGCAGAAGCAACGTAGGGCATTATTTGGCCTGCATCAATCAATGCAGAATCAAGATAGAGTAATAAGGCATCTCAGTGTCCCTTAAAAGACACGTTCTGATGTCGAAACTATCGACACAGTAAGCACACCGTTTACATGTGTTGTAATCTATTATTAAACACATCCATCCGTTGAAAGATAAGTTCTGGGGAAAATCAAATAAACATGCAAGGAGGCATCTAACAGAAAATATCTTGGCCACGGGTCGTGCCAGACGACCTGCAGAAACGCACCCTAGAGGCTACTTCATCATCACACATCCAGCATTGCCGCATGGAGTATGTGTCTTGTTAAAATTAATTGAAAAGGCACCCTAACAGAAAATATCTGTGGCTGTAGAGCAGCGGAGGGCACCTCGTAACACAATATGTCATGCCAATACCTGCGTTGAATATGAAAATCCTGCGGACTCCCCTCGAGCGTGGTTGTCAAACTGTTGCTCGTTTCAAACAGATACGTTGAGAAAACCATCTAAAACAGTTAAAGCTAAGATGAGAAAAATATTGACTTCTTGAGGAATCACTTGATTTCCGGTAATGGCGCTCTCGGTCGTAAAGCTCGCGGCTAAGACGCTACGCCGCAGCGATCTGCTACGTCTACTTCTACCTTGACGTAATTTCCTTTACCATTGCTCTACTATTTTCCTTCACCTACGATGAAATCAAGGTACCACATGTAATAATCTAGAACACAAGGTGCGTCATATAATGCGAATTCCCATCCAAATGTTTTATGGTCTTTTTTGGATCTATATCTGGATTTAATTTGAATCCAGAACTGGATATCAGTTTGAATTTTATTCCGAATATAATTTGTATTACAATTTAATTCTCAATTTGGATCAATATCTGGATTTAATTTAAATACACAACTAGAACGAATTTAATTCAAATCAAAATACAGTTTGATCTAATTTTGAACCCCAATTTAAATCCAAATTGATATCCTAGATTGTATTTAGATCAGAATTTAATATATTACGTATATTCAAATTCAGATCTTGACTTGGTTCCACATCCGAATTTAATTCAAATCAAAATATAGTTTGATCTAATTTTGAACCCCAATTTAAATCCAAATTGATATCCTAGATTGTATTTAGATCAGAATTTAATATATTACGTATATTCAAATTCAGATCTTGACTTGGTTCCACATCCGAATTTAATTTGAAGCGCAATCTAGATCTCTGAAAATAACCCCCCGCATGTAATTTGAATCCAGATTAAGAACTTCGAACGAATTCGTATTTAAATTTCGTTTAGGCATAAAAACGATTTGAATCTCCCCTCACCGGCTGGTGCCAATTATATTGCGGATAGCGCAATTTATACTAGGATCAGTATTTAATAGATTTGAAAATAATTAAGATTCCTAATAGGTATTTTTAAACGAAATTCGATTAAAATCTGTAAAAAATTAGGATACAATTGAGGACACAACTCCAACTAAGAATTGGAATTTTTGGATAAACCTGAACTTCAATAATTAGTTGAATTCAGATCTGGTTATTATTTTGATTTCAGATCCGTGTAATATTTGATCCAGTTTTTGATCTTAATTTGGAGCGAATTCCAGATCGTACATAACACCAGATCCGGATCGAACTAAGAATCTGACTATTCTTTATTATCGGATTCATATTTTGAGTTTAATTTAAATTCAGATCCGTAACTCGTTTTATAATCAAATCCAGATATAATTAGGAGTACCATCTACATATTGTATGTTCTTATTTGAATCCATATCTGGATTTATATTCGATATCAGTTTAAATAGTATTGCGGGTGTAATTTGCAATCATTTTCGGAATTTAATTTGATATAAATCCACATTACATTTAGATTTGTATCACGATCCAGATTTGGATCACAATTTAGATTTGATTCAGGACACAATTCTCATCTTTTATCTCATCAATCCTCAATTTAGATTTATATCTGAATTTAATTTATATTCAGATCTAGATTTTAATTTGGTTCAAATCAGCATATAATTTGAAATAATTTTGGATCTTAATTTGAATCCAAATCAGGATCTTAGATTGAATTTAAATCAGGATTTAATATATTGCGTATATTCAAATACAGATCTTGATTTGATTCCATATCTGAATTTAATTTAAATCGCAATCCGAATCTTAGCTTGAAATTTACCGCAGATTTAATTTGCATCCAAATTCAGATCGTAGTATGAATTCGTGTTTAAATAGTATTTTGTGGATTTAGAGATACATACGATTCCCAATAGCTCTTTGAAATTTTGAATTGAACTAAAAAATACAGATCCAATAAAGAACTAAATTTTCAACTAAAACCCAAATATTAACTTGAATCCAGATCCGTATATCAATTTTAATTCGAATCTGTATAATATTTGATTTACTTCTTGATCTTAATTTAAATACAAATTCAGATCTTAGAAAAGACCAGATTCGGATTTAATTTATTTCTTCAACAGGATTTTGATTTAGCTATACCTGGATATAATTTGATGAACATTCGGATCTAAACAAGTTTGAAATGTCCGTCCGAATCGAGAACGCGGATGTAATCAAGTTTGGCTCAATTTTTGAATCGCATTTTGTTCCTGTTAATTTCCACCTACCTCAAATTTTGAATGCAACTGACAGATTACAGATCCAACTTAACAAAAGAATTTCCAACTCGAACTAAATGAATTTAAGAAAAAGATATAATCTCAACTATTGCACAACCGGATCTTGTTTCAGCTGTCAAAATCTATATAAGTTTCGGATCTAACTAAAAACTCAAGTTGGAATTTTGAATTTATTAGACTTGAATTTAAATAAGAAATTCGGATTGATCCAATGACGATAATTTTGAATCTGAATCCAGTTACAATCAATGTGGATTATAAAAACCGCTTGGGATTCATATCCTAGCAGAAATACCGGTCAAGATTTGTCCATGAACTGAGAAACCACAGAAATCCGCTAATCTAGAATAATTTCCTTTAATCCTGGAAGAATTTTAAGTTCGTGCACGAAACAATATTTAGAATTCTGCCCCGAACACGTTCTAAGTCTAAGCAACAACAATATAGGGCACATTACATTAACCCCAGCAACAAACATGCAGCGTGGCTGTTGATCAATAATGCAGATTTCTGATAGTCGTTGGTTCCGTGTGCTTATGTGTGTATGTGTGTGCGTGTGTGTCGAGGCCGCCAGACGAGTTTATAAATTTTGCGTAAAACTAGTAAAATGAGAGCAGTAAAAATAAACACACAAACTAAGCTGCGGCTCTTCCATGTCATCATCATAAACTTGAGATTTATTCGGGGATATTTTTATACAGTAAATAACATACTCATGTCGCTAAATCCGTCTCCAAATTGATGTGGGTGTGCCAGGGGCAGGTAAACTACGAAAGCGCATTAGAGGGGGCCGAAATAGACGTGATCGAAGTATCTTGTTTAAGATACATTAAATGTGGATTTTACTAATAGAAGGAAAGCAAGAAGGAGGAACGCTGCCACCATTTTTCACCTCAACCAACATATCAAGCGAGCACTTAACTTTTATACGTTTGTGAAGTTGAACGTTGAACTACAAACGAACAAAACAAGAATAATAGGTAAAGCTATACGCATTGTTGGTGAACAAACCAACCATTAAATTTAATAGACCATATAGAAACATTATTCAAAGGTTTAACCAAATGCCTTGTGGGTTCTTAATGGATTCATGCGCAAAGCGCTGTTGATTACATTTTTACGAACTTTAGTACCCATCTAAGCAATGAAAGAGTTATTCATAACGGAATGTGTGATCACTTAGCGCGAGAAATCGTTTCCTTTGCTTGGTAAGGCAAGGTGTGCAAAAGCAGATGCTTCGTTTAGTAAAGCGTCACAATATATTCGTTAATTATTTACTTAATGAGCAGCGGTGTAGTGTGTTAAATGGCAAAAATTATGTAAATGTAAGTTTATCAGTGTGTTGGAGTCAAAAGATACAGGTTTTTGCTATTTGAGAAGATAGGTAAAATAGTTGCTAATAAAAGTTGTGCGAATAGACACGTACTATAGACTTCCATATAAAAATCTTACACAGGGTGTCCCAACAAAAACATGATCATAAGATATTACTTTTCTTAAAGGGAATGATTCATATTTTTTATCTTAGTGGTAAGATTATTTAGTTTCCAACAAAAAATTTCACTAACTTTTTTCAGTAAATATCACTTTTTTGAGAAAAAATTATTTTGTAGATATTATCATACAGCTCGCGCGCTCACGATCCACAGGCAAATGAGGGAATCGTGGCGCGCGACGGAAAACAAATGAAGTTGACATCTGTGTTATTTAATTTTATTACATAAATCTCATATTTTACATATTTTTCGTGTGAATTATTAATTAACTAACTACTACGATTAACATTTCACAAAACACAAACACAATGTACTAACGAATAAAGTAAAAATATGACATTTAGGTAATAAAACTGAATAACATACCTGTCACCTTCATTTGCTTTCCATCGCGCGCCACGATTCTCTTATTTGCGCGTGGACCGTAAGCGCGCGAGCTGTATGACAATATCTACGAAATTATTTTTTTTTCTCGAAAACTATGGTATTTACAAACAAACGTTATTGAGATTTTTAGTTGGGATTTAAATGAACTTACCATTAAGATAAAACAATATTCAATATGGGTTATTTAATTTAAGAAAAGTATTATTTTATAAATAATTTTTTTGGGACACCCTTTATAAAATTTTCAGTTTAAAGTAAGTGTCGGTTTGCACAATTTTTATTAGCAACTTATTTGTCTATTTTTTTCAAATAGCAATAATATATTAAAACCTATATATTTTGACTCAGGCTGTATAAGTTAAGTTTTAAATCATTCACAAAAACTGAACAAAATGTGAAAACAAAAAATTGTTAAGAAAACGCAGGAATTAAATATCGCGTTAGCTAAACCGAGAGATTTGTATATTATTTAACTGCCAGGTTTAGTATAAGTATTTTGATTATTATAAAAAATAGGCGATTAATTAAACCAGCCAAAAAATGTATTGTAATAATAAGACCTTAAACTCGGCTAATAAGTTAAAAACTGCATAGAATCTTAGAAATTCTAATGTAAGGAATGAAGCTAACAATGTTAATAGTAGCTTATGAATCAATAGCACTGGGATTACAGAGATAGTAGAACTAGATAATTCTATCAATACCTGTGAATCTGCCTAATACTGTTCTTGGAAACTCTAGGAAAATACCTACCAATTTGTCTGAATTATACTTGTAGAGTGGATTGTTTGCTTCATTAATTATTAGGAGCGATGTGCGGATTACGTTGCAAAACCTCTGTGTCACATAATAAACTTATATATTAGATGTCATTGAATAATTGTGTTCTAATAAGTGTTTAGCGTAATTAGATTTATGGAGGTGTTTATTCGGTTTATATAAACTAAATAAACTTTCTGATTTGTCACCAAATATGCTCCGATCCCATATTTTGGTGACAAATCAGAAAAAATTGCTAAAATTATAAACAAAACAAATAAATATAAAGTAAGCTTTAAAACAACTAGGAACATCTTAAACACTTTGTTTAATGCAAAATCAAAAACAGACGATTTGCTAAAATCAGGCATTTACAAATTAAATTGTTCGCATTGTAATTCGGTTTATATAGGCCAGACAATTAGAAATTTTGATATTAGGTATAAAGAACACGTACGTTGTTACATGTATAAACACCCACTAAATCCCATTACGCTAAACACTTACTAGAACAAAATCATTCAATGACATCTAATAACACCATAAAATGTTTACACTTTTGTGATGATAAACGTAAATTAGATATACTAGAAGCTTTTGAAATTCACAAACATTTAAAAACTGCACCGTTAATGAATGAGCAAATTGATCTCTTAAATTCTCCTCTGTTGGATATTTTGGAATAAGAAATCAAGTCATCTGCAAACGATAACCAATATCAAGTCACCAAGTTCTATTGCTATAACAACACTAACTGTTTACTTTTTGATATAACCTTTGACAATGGCATGTAAACATGCCGAAATACGTATAAGGTTAAAATAAATAGATATTGTTAAAGAAATTAAGTATTTTATATACAGATACTCATTAAATGGTAATAAGTTTGTTATTTGGATCCGAGTGGTGTGTTTTCTTTTCTAAATAATCTAATCAGAGAAGAAAAAATGAGCGAAATACTTCGCCTGGACTTTCCTATACATTTAAATACATTGTTTTATATTTTCCAACACTTTGGATATACACCTGTCTAGACACGACTAGTTAAAGTAAATAGTTCTTATAAGTTGTAACATCTTGAAGCGGTTGAAGAAAGACCGACCGCTGCGCTGCAAGCATAAGGTTGAGTAAAATATTCGGACTGAATCAACGGAAGCGCGGAAATTGATATTTGAAAATATATTAATAACTCGAGAAGTATTATTTTTAGCAAGAAATTACTCTTATTAATTTGTATTTAGAATTTCACAACCTATCTGATTTTAAAGCCAAAATGCCACGTTTCGATTTAAAAAAAAGTTATTTTTTACCGTGGCCGCCATATTAAAATTGGAAACTCAAGTATTTTTCTTAAATACAATCGAAAAGGATAAAAAAGTTAGCCTCTACTAACTATGGTACAAGAACAGTAAGTAGCTAAAATGATGAAAGAACAAAAAGGTTTATAATAGAAAAAAAATTCGATTTTTTCAATTTTTGTAAAAAGATTATTCTAGAGCAAACAAAACAAAAAACCAAATTTTTAATTTTTTATCGAAAAAATTTGGGGAAGGGGAAACAGTAGCCCCCCCCCCCCTAAATATGAAATTATCGAAAAAATATTAGTATATTCGGATTTTGCTATCAATGGTGAGCTATTTCACATTAACAGAAATATTTTATTGCCCCCCGTTAAATAAATAAAAGGGTACCAATTTTCAATTTTCAAACATTCATAGAGGGCGTCACAGTGAAATTATAGCAATGCGCAAAAAAATAAATTGTAGAAGATTCCCAGCTCTATCAGGTTAAAAAGTTTAAACAAAAACGTGTGGGCAGTTTTTGAGAAATATTTTTTTTTTGGAGTGATGTCATTGCGATCGTTTTTATATTTTCAAAATTAATTATATTTCATGGTATAGTACCCTTGAAGGGCTACCAAACAAGATGTAGTTGATTCCAATCAGATAACTGGTTTTTGAGTAAATGGGCGTTAAAGTCGAAATGTCCAAAAATTCGTAGCGGCCGCCATTTTAAAGCTAGAGAGTTCGGTAAAAAATCGTTTGATTTGTCCTAAGGCCTTCTTTAATCTCCAATATTAAAATTTCCAAAATTCAGATTCTGAAAAAAATTCTACCAAAAAAACATGTCTAACTTCCGCTACCGGTTTCGGTTTTTTTAAAAGCTTATTTTGTCGGTGATTTTTTGATATACCCCCTCATTCCAAAGCACATCAAAATCGGTCCAGCCGTTCCGGAGATATAGAGCGTAACACACCCACCCACCCACCCACCCGCAGACAGACATTTTTTAAAAATTGCTTTTTTGGGGTCCATGGACCCGCCCCCCTACTATTTCCGTTAAAATCTCAACTTTGAAATTTTGCATGAAATCAATACTTCCCTATACTGAAAGTATAGGAAAGTAAAAAACAGACAATTTACTACAATCAGGCATCTACAAATTAAATTGCTCGCACTGTAATTTGGTTTATATAGAACAAGCAATTAGAAATTTTGATATTGGGTACAAGGAACACGTACGTTGTTACAAATATAAACACCCTCATAATTCTAATTACGCTAAACACTTATTACATACATTACACACAGTCATTCAATGAATCTAATAACACTTAAAAATAGTTACACTTTTGTGATGACAAACGTAAGTTGGAAAATACTAGAACCATTTGAAATTCACAAACACTTAAAATCTGTACCTTTAATGAATGAACAAATTGATCTCTTAAATTTACCGCTATTGAACGTTTTGGAATGAGAAATTAAGTCATCTGGACGCAGATATAGAAAATCAAGATTAAGTTATGAAGATTTATTGTTCCTATAGCAACACCAACTGTCTAATTTTAATCTTGTCTCTGATAATGACGTGTAAACACGTTGAAATACGTGTGAGGCTAAAATAGAAAAAATTTGTTGAAATTAAAAATTGTTTTTATACTTATAAATATTTAGTAATACTATGTGCCTGTGCCTATATGGCTACTACAATGCCCAAAGTTTATGCCGTTCTGGCAATTCTTTTTCAGTAATATTTGAAGGCAGAGAGTTTAGAAAAATATTCGTTTTTAAAGTCTTTTATTACAGCCGGTATTTGAAATATTAAAATTTAGATTAAAAAAAATAATATTCAAAAATTGGTGAAGCATTTTTCCCGGATGTTTGTTACTTTGGTGTAGATATTGTTCCTTAGCGTATATTTGTTTAACATTGTACGGGCACTCCAAAGCAAGCGCACTAGTAAACAAAGATATTTCTGAGTCATTAGTCGTCTTAATCAGTACATTTAAGTGACAATAACATTTTTATTCTTTTTTTTTCGTAACTCTCGTTTTCACCATTTTTTTCATTTTTCCACGGCTTTGTTATCCTAGATGAAATTTCTATATCTTAATTTTCCTACATTTCTGATGAAAGACAAATAATTGATTTTATGTAAAGTTTCTAATAAAAATATGTTTTGAGACTAACTCAACACCTAAATTGTTAATTATGTAAAAGTAGTATTTTTTAATATAGCTTTTAACTGTTTTTAGAACCATTTGTTTGTCGATAATTGTATTAAGCTTCTATGCATTTTCTTGGATAAAAATATGCATTGATTGTTAAACAGCTAATATAAATTTATTCAGTATTTTTAGCATACAAATCAGTTAACTTAAAATATGAAACAAAACATTTGTTGCAATACGTAACAGTTTCTTTACGAAACATTTGTTAATTTTTTTAAATCGAAGACTAATAAAAAGAAACTGCCTAGGACATAGGTTAATGTACCTGACTAAGTCACAACCAGAAGTTCTCTTTTTTTTGAAAAATCTGTTTTGTTTTTTAAAAAAAATTTGTCCGATATTAAATAAAACCGAAACACAAACTCGTCCGTCAAAAATTTGGTAGAAGGGTAAATTTTAACCCCCCCCCCCCCTCTAAATATTGATGCACTTTAAAATTAAGTTGTAAATCTTATTCTTCTATCACTAATGAGCTATTTTGCTTAAACAACATTTTCTTATTGTCAACCGGTTATTAAATAAAGATGTATAAATTTTCGATTTTTCAAAATTTATAGAAGGCGTTACGGCAAAATTAAAGGACTAGTACACGATTCAAATTGTAGTTTATCTTCAGCTTTATGAGATTATAAAGTTTAAAAAAAATCGTGTCCCCAATTTTTGAGAAAAATATTTTTGAAAATTTCCAAAATTTATTCTTTAACTTCACAATTTTCATGCGTTTAAATATGTTCGTGCATAGTATTATTTGATTTCCATACAGCTACTACAGAACTAAATATGACCCAGATCTGAAAAATCGTTGCAGCTGCCAATTGAAAGCTAGAAAATTCGGGAAAAACACATTTGCTTTGACATAACGTCGTCTATCAGATTCCGTTAAAATATTTGCTAATTTTATTTCTCGGAAAAAATGCTATCAGAAAAACATTTGCAACGTCCGCTTCCAGTTCCAGATCGTAAAAATAAGATTGGCTCAACGAATTCTTGTTATACCTAAGTATACTAAACTAAAAAAGTCCAGTAGTTGCTGCGATTTTGCGACACATACACAATCGAAATTTTACGCGATGACAGTACATTCCCGCTCTGAAAGTATGGAAAAGTAAAAACATGTTTAACTTCCGCTTCCAGTTTCGGACTCTCATTAAAGACTTGTTTTTTAATTGAATTTGTGATATCCAAGTTTATCCAAGTTTATCCAAGTTTCATCAAAATTTGACTACCCGTTCGGGAGATATGAGCGAACAAATTAACTAACGAAAATTCAGTCGTCCGCTGTCTGTATGCTTCGGTCTAAGCCATAAAAAGAATATCGCTCACAGGCTTTAAAGAGATATGTAAATGAAAGTGGTAGCACGTTGTTTGTTTTTTGTAAGAAAAAATAATGCATTGATTTTTTGGAATAAGACTGTTTGGGATTAATTAAAAAACAAATTCGCCCGCCAAAATATAGATGGCAGGGAGAAAAGTAACCCACCTAAATATTGTTGTTCTTAAAAAGTTGTCAGTCTTATTCTACTATCACTCGTGGCACTTCATTAAAAATGTATTATCGTCACCAGTGTATTAAATTAAGAGGTTCATATTTTCGATTATTAAAAATTCATAGAGGGCATCATAGGCGTCACGGACTGGGAGATAAACTAAATAGTAGCTTCTTTCTAGCTCCATAACCTTACAAAAATTAAAACAAATCATGTGATCAGTTTTTGAGCTATATTTTTATAAAATGTTAAAATATTAAAAATATTTGCATTTCGCAGTTATAGCAGTTCTAAACGTTCTCGTAGTTTATCAAGTTATCAGTAACAAGTTTATAAGATGAAATAAAATACTGAAAGTATAAGAAAAAAACAATAATTACAAAATTAATGTTAGAATTCTTAAATAAATACAATACTTCCTCTTAAAAACGACAAGATTTTGAATAGCGGAAATTGATAATTGCAGGTAGATTGCATCCTGCTAGATTTAATATACAAACAGTTGAACAAAAGAAACAAAGCGATAGCCCTCGTTTGTAGATTTATCAAAAGCGTTTGACAGCATCGATAACTGCAGCGCTATTAAACAAGCTAGGACTGCATGGCTAGGCGGAAATTGTAGCAAATTTATATGTAGTTACTTGCATAACAGGAATCAATTTGTATAATTATTAGAGGCAAATTTTACTATATTACAGTGGATGTAGGGGTGTCTCAAGGTAGTTTTTTAAGCCCCATGTTATTTCTCTTGTATAATTGCTATGATATTGATTACTTTGTAAACATTTTTATTTATCTGTTACTTTCAGTTTTTACTTCAATTTTTTAATTTGTAATTTTGACGAAAATACATGTTTTGGAACTCCAGAAACATCAAAAATATTTTTAAAAATGTCAGTCTGTGGGTGGGTATGTTCGTACCCTTTTATCTCCGAAATGGTTGGTCCAATTTTGAAGAACTTGAGAATGTGGAGGTACATCAAAAACCTATCAATAAATTAAGATTTAAAAAACATCCGAAACAGGAAGCCGAAGTTAGACATGTTTTTCGGTGGCATCTTTTTCTCTACTGAATTATATTAATCTAAAAACTGATTCCAACAGAAGACTTTAAGGCAAAACCAACACTTTTATTCAAAGTTTCTAGCTTTAAAATTGCGGTCGCTACAATTTTTTGGAAATATTAACTTATTAGTCAGTAACAAGTCGACAGACTGAGTTTAAATTGTTTATCGTATTAGTTCTATAAAAACACAGTGTTACTGTGCACAAACATTTTCAAAAAATTAAATGCTCTAAGTGAAAAAATTTCCAAACTGTCGAAAATTTTTAATATAATTTTTTTTAAAACTGATTGCACGATTTTTTCATAAATTTTAATAAACTTATAGAAATAAAAACGAGCTACCATTGGTTAAAGTATCAGCCCGCTAATTTCTCTGTGACGCCCTCTATAAATTTTTAAAAATTTGCGTTTTAACGCCTATTTACACAAAAACGAGTTATTAGATCGGGATGAAATTTAATATTGAGAATGCTCTAGAAGTGCACAATGTTATACGTTACTAGAACTTTTAAAACTACGAAAGCTGTGAAGTGAAAAAATACCAAAATTTTGACCTATTCAAAAAATATTGCTTAAAAACTGCCCACACAATTCTGTTTGATTTCTTTAAGCTGATAGAGCTACGGAGAGGGTATAATTTAGTTTTTGTTTGAGTTTGCTAATTTTTCTGTCACGCCTTATATGATTATTTTTAGTTTGGCTTAATTTAATAAACGAGGGATGATAAAAAGTTGGTTTAGGCTAAACTTCTCATAAGTGATAATACAATAAGAATCACTTTAATTTTTAGGTGCAGCATTATTTAGGAGAGTTAATTTTCCCTTTCACACCAATTTTTTGTGAGACGAATTTGTCCTTCCGCTTTTGCTTTTCATAAATCCCAAGGTATCTTTTCCCAATAGATCAAAAAAGCTTTTGGTTCTACATTAAAAACTTACAAAGACTTCTGTTTCTAAATACAATAAGACATACTCCCAGGCAAACCATTAGCATAACTTTGAGAAGTTGACGCAGTATGCTTGGCGTGTTAACGTTTTGGTCCGCTCCTGATCGGTACGGGGTAGTGTTTCTCTCCGGTGTGCGGAGAGAATATATGGCTAGTTCTGTTCGCTTATAGTAGATCGTATTATTCCAAATCTTACAAACAGATTTTATGTTTTCATTGTTAGCACATAAGACGTTAATACTTAAATACTCTTGAAAACATGATAAGTAACTATTTCTAAAGTATAGGAACGTCCAGGCAAAGGGCTTCGCCCATTTTTACTGTTATTTTGCAGATGATGTAACACTACTGCCTTATCATAAAGATCAGGAGATTATAGTGTATCAAATAAATGCCAATTTAAAATTAAACGATCATTATTTTTTTTCAAATAAATAAGCTGTAAATCAAGAAAAATCTTGAAAATTACATTTTCATCCATTTAGTGCGAATAAAGCAAATAGTTTACTGGTTAGATTCAACGATAAATCAATACAGCAAACTAAGTTTAAAGTTGCTTGGAATTCGTGCAAATCAGTCTTAGAAATGGAAGAACATGTGAATTCTGTTTGTAATAAGATTTTTAGTTGTTGCTTTGCATAGCGTAAGCGTCACTATCTCGCTGGTAATCGTGAAGCAAAAGTATTTTAAGATTCAAAATTGGAGTCTAACTGCTGTTGTGCTATATGCTATGTGCTGCAATTAAATCCATTTAAAGTTTGAGTCAATTAACTAGATATGTTGTCAATATTACAATTTACTTTCGGTTCAGACCGCGTCGTCATTTGGGAACTACGCCCAGCATAATCAGGTAAGGATCGACCTGTAGCTTGTCTGCCTTTACAAGCATTTGCTCTAAAAGCCTTAGCTTTTCTACCTTACAGTAAAGGCATTGCTGATAAGATTGGGCATGTTTTTAGAAGGTACAGCATAAAGACAGTCTTTAGGATTAATGAAACTTTGAGAAACGATCAAATATCAAATTTAAAATCAGCCGGGATTTACAACATCCCTTGCTCTTGTGGATCAAACTACATTGGACAAACTGGTCGTTCCACTGAGTTAAGATTGCGAGAGCACAAAGGTGATTGCAAACGCAAGCGCATCACAAAATCTGCGGTGGCTAAACAGACTGGTTTAACTGGACTTTGACAATGCTCGGGTACTTGCCAGAGTACTTCATTACTTCCCTCGTATCATACGGGAAGCAACTGAAAGTGAGAAACAACCTAACAACATAAACAGGAAGGATGGTTTTAGGCTCAATAAATCTTGGACCCAGTAGTTTATCCTCTAAGGACTCATAAGCATCATCGATCTCACGATCACGCTCCACCGGATCTGTCTTTGCCCAACGGTGACAGGCAATTAGAACTCCGCCGTTCTGTCCGACTGGCTCAAAAAGGTTTAAATACCTCAGCTTCCCGGATTTGAATTCAGTGTTTTTATTCACTCTCTAGATGCAAGTTGCAATGTCTTGCGAAACGTTAGTTTGTATGGGATCACAAACAGTTAACAGGCATAAGCCGATTAAGTATTATTGTCCTGACAAACAAAATACATTAAGATCAAATCCTTGTCCGCCCCAAGGTTTAAATAATCTGAGTACACGACCTGTTTAGGCAGGAAGGGGCTTACGAACAAATATTGCTCAAACTTTTAGAGCAAATGCTTGTAAAAGCAGACAAGCTACAGGTCATTCGTTACCTGATTATGCTGGGTGTAGTTCCCAAATGACGACGCGGTGTAAGGCGAAAGTAAATTGTAATACTGACAATTCGAGAAACCGCGAAAGTCTCAAAGAATATACAACTAGATTAGTTGTTTCTTTTTAAATTATTTACTGTGATGTTTATGCTGCAATTAAATCCATGCTGGCATGTATGCTCTAAACTTTCTTGAATCATAAAGACCTACTTTTAGAAAAGAATACATTTTAATCTTTTCGTGTTTATTATTATTAATTATTATAAACTTTCAAATTTGCTAACCAAAACTTAAAAGATTATAAATTTCAAAATTCCAAACATGGTTATTTTACACGGAACGGTCTAAATCCGCAATGCGACATATTCATAGCATGGAACCGTATAAATCAAACCCGTATTAGATGGGATTTGAATTATTTAATTTTAATAAATTGCTGAATTGATGATAAATATATTATTACTGTAATTGCAATTATATGAGCGCCTTATCCGAATAGATTATTACATGATTGATTTCATCATAGGTGTCACAAATTTCAAAGCTACAAACTTTAAATTTCCCGCTTGCCCTCACAATTGCTACATTTTTGCTACATCCGATTCAGTGCGTCATTACTTTAAAGCTTATCGCACCTTATCTGGGGTTGTAACAAATAATTGTTTCTTCTGAGTTACAACACGTAGCGACTCTGGGATTGGGTCGGACTAATCTATTCGGACAAGGCGCTCATATAATTGCAATCAGAACTTCCCTAAAGGTAAGTTCGTTTGATTGTATAATTATATGACGCGCCTTGTCCTCTAGTTATTACGTGTAGGAGTTTAAATTAAATAAGTTGCGACATATGGAAAAAATAATATATTTTTATCTTTGTGTCTTGCGGATATTAGGAATACCTGAACAACTTAACAAAAACCACTTTTGATACAAATGAGCAACAGATAAACTAAAACCTAAGAAAACATAAATAATTAGGGAGCCTTCAGGTCTAATATAACACTGGCAAAGGCCTTTTCAGTAACAACGGCTCTATTATAGAAACGTGCAAACGTTTGCGAGATGGCAGTCCAACCAGCCAACTTTCTGATGGCTTCAAGACTAAAATCTCTTGTACCTTCAGCAGATGTCGCAGCGTGTCTTGTGGAATGGGCCGTAAACTTGGCTGTATCTACTCCACTATCGTGTAACATGGTGTTAATCCCATCGATGATGGACTGAACGGAGGCTGCGATACGACTTCTTATAGGCAACAAAACGACTTGCCGTTTCTCCTCTAATCCGACTTGTTACCAACAAAAATCTCTCTCTAAAGTGTTAACAAACTCTGTGTGCTGAAGTGATAGCCAAAAGACAAGTACAATTGTATTGTGGTGTTGCAGGTCTCATATTGCAGACACACTTAAAAACTCGTTCAAACCTGTAGTCCTGGCCAATCTCTAGACCTATGATAACAGAGACTGCTGTTCTCAATGTATTTAAGATTGCTTAAGAAGCACCTTTTTTAAACTCGGGTGATAAACATTGCAAAATATATTTTGCACTGAACACGTACGAGCTAGATTTCTTCTCTATGTTGAACCGCCACCGCAGTTTCACCCTCAACCCCTGCTATATTGCGTTAGTGTTGCCGATGTTGAAGACAATATCCACAGCATATTTTGGCATGTGCTTTAGACGCAAAGCTTGGCTGATAAATTGCCCACTGCCAGCGAAAGTTTTCTTTACAGTGGATTCTGGTTCCTATGGTAAAAACAGGTTTTATTTAAAAACCAGAATTAATAGTTTTTTAATTAATCTGAATTCCGCAACCACGAGGAAAATATCTTACATTTAGTGTTTTTACCTTAAGCAAATAAGTCTATCTCGGACATAAATATAAATGAGCAACTGTGAGAAAATTCAAACCCTTTAGTTCTCACAAGAACTTTTGTACTCTAAATGTACATTTCGACTGCTAAGCAGTCATCATCAGTAGAAAAAATACAAAAAGGAGAACTACAGCGAAAACTGAAATCACAGTTACGGTGCAGAAACGTCCCTTGTGCTTGGTAAGTCAGAACTCACGCATTGTCGATGTGTGCGTCTGTTTTTATGAGTTCGTGGATCTTCGGTTCTATTTGCCGTGCGTGCGTTGAACTTAAGTAATGATGAATTTGGAATTACGCCGGAATCTTGATTTAAAATGTTGTCTTTGAATTTGTAAATAAATCTACTTTCCCATGCATCGAATTCTCTGCTGTTTTTTACGGATTTTAAGAGTTTTAAATCCGATATTAAAATAGGATGTTCAGAATCTAAAATATGTGCTGCTACACAAGATTTTTCGGGTCTGTTAAAACGAAAGTGCGATAGGTGTTCTTTAAAACGTTTGCCTAATTTCCTTTTGGTTTGTCCAATATAATGCATGGGACAAGTAGAACAGTTTATTTGATAAATTCCTGACTGGTCTTCTGTCGACAAAGGGTCCTTGGTGTTACCTAGTAGATTTTTGAGACTATTTTTCGTTGAAACGATGGGCCGAAAACTTGCATTTTCAAAAATGCTAGTAATTTTATTAGATGTAGGTGGGAAGTATGTTAAAGGGGTCCAATGTTTTTGAGAATATGATCTGTCTTTTGTGTGTGTAGTTTTAAGAGAAAATTGTTTCTTGGCATTAGCTTTTTGTAGGATGTTGTTAACCAATGAAGGGGAGTAGCCATTGAATTTTGCTATTTCAAAAATATAATTTAATTCTTTGTTGTATCGTATTTGTGTCAGAGGTATATTGATTAATCTATGAATTAGTGAATTAAAAGCTGCCCGTTTATGTGCGGGTGTGTGATGTGAATTTTGCATAATGTATCTGTCAGTGTGTGTGCTTTTTCTGTAAATATCAAACTCGATATTTCCCTCAGTGGTTCTAATAACTTTCAGGTCTAAGAATGGAAGTTCATTAGATTTTTCGGTTTCAATAGTAAATTTTATTGAAGGGTACATATCGTTTAACTGTGCGAGGAAGTTTTCGGCCCATCGTTTCAACGAAAAATAGTCTCAAAAATCTACTAGGTAACACCAAGGACCCTTTGTCGACAGAAGACCAGTCAGGAATTTATCAAATAAACTGTTCTACTTGTCCCATGCATTATATTGGACAAACCAAAAGGAAATTAGGCAAACGTTTTAAAGAACACCTATCGCACTTTCGTTTTAACAGACCCGAAAAATCTTGTGTAGCAGCACATATTTTAGATTCTGAACATCCTATTTTAATATCGGATTTAAAACTCTTAAAATCCGTAAAAAACAGCAGAGAATTCGATGCATGGGAAAGTAGATTTATTTACAAATTCAAAGACAACATTTTAAATCAAGATTCCGGCGTAATTCCAAATTCATCATTACTTAAGTTCAACGCACGCACGGCAAATAGAACCGAAGATCCACGAACTCATAAAAACAGACGCACACATCGACAATGCGTGAGTTCTGACTTACCAAGCACAAGGGACGTTTCTGCACCGTAACTGTGATTTCAGCTTTCGCTGTAGTTCTCCTTTTTGTATTTTTTCTACTGATGATGACTGCTTAGCAGTCGAAATGTACATTTAGAGTACAAAAGTTCTTGTGAGAACTAAAGGGTTTGAATTTTCTTTATCTCGGACATGCCAAATACTATCACGATCTGATCGAACGCTAGCTCCTCGAGCTGCTATCCAGTTTCGGATTGTAGCCGTTTGGACTGTAACTCAGCTTCATGATTGTCAGCGAAGTTAATATAAGAAACCAACAACCAAATACATTGAATTCGCACCACTCCCAAATTTCTCTAGCTATAGCATCTAGAAGTATGCGTTGTACCCCTCCTTTCATATTTTTGTATGAAATGGCAGTGGTGTTGTCAATTTTTATGAAAATTTCACAATTAAAAGCGGTGCTAGCAAAACACTTAAAACCGAAAGAGCATCCTTTAGTTTATTCTGGTTAATATGTAGCATCTTTTCTGCACCTCCACAATGTCTATACGGTATTTCCCCATGACAGGTTGCTTTCCAACCCGAAGTTGAAGCGTTAGAATAAATCTTCAGTTTAAACGAAAACTGCCTCACGGGGTTGAAGCGGTTTGCCAGAGCTTCCTTACACCAAAAAAGGTCTTCTACTAAGTATTTGGGCAGTAACAAATACGAGATATAATTATTATTGGAAGCACAAAAGGCCAAGAACTTAGCTCTTTCAAGGCGTTTGGTATGTACCCAACCGTACTAAACTGCTGAACCAATTAAGATGTCAATAAAAACAGCGAACTTCTGAATATTGTCGTTCCATACTTTTCTAAATTTAGCTAAAGTCCTTCTTACTCTATCACGCTTTTCGAAGGAAGGGGGAAGCTCCTAACACATTTTCACCGAATTTTATTACAGTAGGTAACTTTCAGACCTGCGGAGGTGAGCTATTACGGGTTTTAGAAGTTTTGTAAATGTTAATGGCGTGATATAATAACCCAAATGGCAAGCAATTATATTGATAGATACAATTATGGAATTTAAAACGCAAATATTTCCTATGTTGTTTCGTTTTGCTTACTTTCAAATTTTGCGTTTTTGATGGACCGTTGTGGCCGGTAAGTTTTGTGAAGCTAAGATTTCGTGTATTAAGACAACTGAGCTTGTGAAGGTTCCTGGCGGAGGTCGTTTTTGGGAAAGTGATACATTCTTCACTCTGCTTAGGTAAGCTGAACCTACAGGTGGACCTCTGGCGTTTCCCTGTTTCTTTCGTGGAGCCGCAGTCTTCAGCAAAGCACTCAAACAGTCCAGATCCCGTGCGCACGTGACTCTTTCTCTTCCCTAGTCAAAAAAATACTCTCCAATAGAAGCCCCAGCAAGCTTGTTATTTAAGTCCTTGACCGACAGTAACGTAACAAAGAAACGTCGGTTTATTAAAATGGAAAGAACATGGTCTACAATGAGCCAAGATGCGTCGCTCAATAAACTCAAGAGATAAACTGCCTTCTCTAAATCACCCTTACCCTTGATCTACTAAGAGGATGGTGCTGTACTGATGTTGGCCTGAGTCTCCGCTAATTTAATGTCACGGTTAAAGGCTGTCTCGGTTAGAATCGTTGCTGCTTCCGCGTTTAGCTTAGTTAATTTAACGCTGCCAAGTTTCTGGAGTAGAAAACTTCAGCATAATCTCCTATATTTTTTATCATTTAATATATCAGTCAATATGTAATGTAATATAATCGGTTTCCCTGTTGCCGGATCTTGTTTCAAAGTTTCCCCCAACAACGATAGCACTGCTGGATCTAGCAATAGTACGGTTTCAGCCTTGCCTTCTTTTGCCAACTCCTGATCAACAGTTGCAGACCGTGAGCTCGGGGCCAAAGAGTTCTCGTAGGAGTCTGCAAAATCGTCTTGCAGTGAAGGGGTTTGCCACATCTGTTCATCGTATTATATGAAGGCAAGAGTGAAACAATCAATGCAGAACGACGCTCTGATGTCAAAACTATCGACACAGTAAGCTCATAGACTACGTGTGTCGTAATCTATTAGCAGACACATCCACGGTTTCAGCGTTGAAGGATAAGTTCTGGAGAAAATAAAATAAACATGCAACGAGGCATCTAACAGAAAACATTTGTAGCCGCAGGTCGGCAGAAAGCACTTCATGACAAAATAAATCGTGCCAGACAAATTACAGGAACGATCCTCAGAAGCTACTTACTATTATTCACATCCAACATTACAGCATGGTTAATTAAAGAGCAAGGAGGTACCCCAACGGTCTGCAGAGCAGCGAAGGCCACCCCATGACAAAATAATATGTCATGCCTGCGTTTGACATAGACTTGCTCTAGACTAGTTGTCGCACTCTTGCTCGTTTTAAACAGATATATCTAAAACAAAGCTAAGATGAGAGAAATCATTGACTTCTTGAGGAACCACTTGATTTTAGGTAATAGCGCTTTTGGCTGTAGAATTCGCTGCTACGACGCCACACCAATCTGCTACGTCTATTTCTATTTCGACATAATTTTGTTTCCAACTCCTTTACTCTTTTCCATATTATCTCCGCCAAACGTCCCCTAACGTTATTCATGGAAAATTAGCAAAAACGTGAAAAGAAGAGAAATCGCACAAAAAACTGATTACACCAAAGCACAAAAACAAGTAGTGATGTACTGAAGCGGATGTAGCAAAAAAAATTGTGGAAGCGAGCGGATAATTTAAAATTTTTAGCTTTGAAGTTTGTGACACCTACAATGAAATCAAGTTACTACATGTAATAATTTAGAGAACAAGGTGCGTCATACAATTATTACCATTATTAAATAAAATAGAAAAAATTAAACATTTAAAAATAATCAAATATTGAGGAGAGTAATACCAACATTCTTACAACCTTGATCTACAGAAAATGTAGAATTATAAAAGCTTTCAAACAATCCAGCATGCAAAATCTAGTAGTTCTTCTACGAAGCACACATGACATTTTCCCAATATGAAACGAGGCCACAGCAACACCGGACGAAACAGAGCAAGCTGCACATATTGAAAGTTTCCGGCCGATGATTACGGGAAGTGATAGAATTGGTTGCTATCCGTTTCAGAGAGCTACGTTCATTATAAACCCTGTCTGTGAGGAGGGTTTAATGTATGATATATTTCCCCATTTATTTTGTCCAACCAGCGACGAGGCGAGACAATTAATTTTATACCAAAAAATTAATACGCCTAAATTTAACCATTTTGCAGCAAAATGTAGTGGCAGTGCTAAAGGGGCACCCCTTAAACATAAAATATTTCAGCGTATTCAAGAACAAGCAGCAAGAAAATCGTAAAGAAAACCGCCGTAAAGCAACATGATCGGTAAATATTTAATAACGTAAGAGATGAAGCTCGCTGAAAGCAGCAGTATTTTACCCAGAGATGAAATATTCAGTTTGGTTTTTTATTTCCTGACTCTATTTTTAGAAAATATTACATTTACGTGCGCATGTTAACACAATTCGGAGCTTTTTTAACAATAAAGCCCGTCTGTAATTTATCAGAGATCAAGACTGATGGGGTACAGCCCATAACAAATCCGCCCTTTCCATTCTTGTTTGTGGCAAAATCAGGGCAGGATCGAAACGGGATAACCGCTAGAAAGACCGATTAACAATCTTTTAAACCCGGGGACACGCACATGTGGCAAGTTTTAATTAGCAAAATACCACAAACGAGTAATTAAGAACAAATTTAACTTTGCTCGAAATTGCTGTCGCTATATTTAACATTTCTCAGTTTAATTTCGGCCCTGAAATCATTAAGCACTTTTAAAAGTTGGGCGCCGGCCTCGTAAGAAATATGATCACTGGGAAACGAGCCATGGGACGTCTACTTAATTTGAAAGACAAATTATCAAAACTTGAACTATTTACGAAAATTCCATTCGGTCTTATTTTGATACCGCCAACAAAACATTTCTTGGTTTCTTCAAATTCGTTTCATACTTAAAAGATATTTTTGCAGGTGCAGAACTCATAAATAAAAGTACTGCAAAATGAACCACAGAATATCCATTAATTATAAAAGAAATTACAGAAATATTATTCAAAACTTTACTAAACGCCATTTGGCTTCCTAATGAACCCACGCACAAATAGAAGTTTAATTGCTTTTCCAACTATGCAAAATTATGAGGATATTCAAACCTTATTTATGAATCCGGATCTAATAAACGGTAATGCTCTTTGTATTCGAAGCGGATTAAACTCGAATCATGTTCAAAATGAACAACAAATTATGTGATTTGTATTCATAAAAAAAAATATATAAAATCTTAATTGATATATTTTTACGAAATGCCTTCCTAATTTATCCTCACAGAAATATAAATTTTATTGTTTTTTCAAATATTTATTACTGTGAAAGCTTAAAGGATATTCTTGAAAGTAAAAGGTTATACCCATGTGTAAACTAACGTCGAGACGGCAAAGGAAGACGGCAGAGACTGCGGAATGCGGCGGACGCTAAATATTTGTAGAGAAAATGAGGGACCGCAACCGCAGTATTATCATCACAAGCGATTTCCGTGTGAGTTTATCTCTAAACTCGTTTACACAAAATAACCAGCTTAAACACATGCGTTCATTACATTCCGTGTTAGCCACCAGGAAAATAATTTAGTTTTTTGCATGGATGAGCTGGTTTAGTCCACCGCAATCTTACAACTCATAACGCAAAATTATACATTTTTCTTTTAAAAAATGCGTTTAAAAAAATTAATTTACGCGCTACATTTAATTACATTTAAAAATAACCCCCCAAATATATGTTATATACCACAAGACGCAATGTATTAATTAATATCTTCGGAACGACCCTGGCATGTGCTTTTAATTAAAAACATTAATTTTAAACTATCTAAATAAGGAGTTTTGCACAGCTACCGTAGGTTGTATTTTCATAGTCCTTTGTAATTAAACCGTCTACTAAACTTAGTACGGGATCTTATCAAATTGATCAGATAAATTAATTTTCGGACGGTAATTGTAAAAGCAGGCCAAATAGTGCGTGTTTTAAATACCCTCGATAATAGTGGACAGAAGAAAATTCCAATAAAAACGAGCTTTTTTTAACTTGTTTAATTGTGTTTATTTTAAAGATATCTTTAACGGCTAGAGATTTAAAGAATAAGGACGTCGTTGGAATTTTTTAATTTGCAAAAGATTAATCGCTGATCGTTTAATGGAAGGCAAAAATCGGTTAGATAAAAATTGATGCGATCACATTATTCAAAACCCCAAAGTTCGTGAAAAATTAAAGAACGAAAAACTTGGGTATGTGTTAATGGAAAAACGATTTTCTCTTAAATCCGAAATACAACCCCAGGGTAATTTTTCTTAAAAAGAACCAGTTAATACTGCTTTTAAGTTATAAATCAAGCTGGCGTTGAATCGGAGCCTAGTTGGTGGTTCGTATAATAAATAAATGTGTAGCGGGTCTCGTTATTTTTACAATTTCGTTGTAAAAGCAATCGATCTATGTCACGCACAATGCCTACATTAAACTTTCAAATCAAAAGCAATCTGATGAAGTTAACGCCGTGAGCTCAAGTTTATTTTATTGCTTCTCCATCATTGGTTGAACGTGGACGCTTTCCTTGTTTTCAAGCGTTGGCATTTGCAAGCAAAACGCACTTTTCTCCCCGTCGGGAAGCTAATCAGCCCCTAATTGCAAGTTTGTACGAGGATATCGATTTGTTTTTTGTCATTACTAAGCAGAGACACACATGAAAAGGCAATGATACACCACGTTCGTGACTGTCGTGTCGTACACAAAGTACAGCGGAAATGGTTTGACGGGCAGGCATTAATAGCCTGTTATTAGCTCGTTATTAGGTTTTACTATTAATAGTAAACAAAAAAAACCGTTTAAAGTGAGATTCATAACGATATTATCTAATACTACCTAAATCAAACGACAACTTCGTTTGGAAAAGATAATAAACATCGACCTGAAAATGTTTACCTTTGAAAATATTGATGTTTTCCATTAACTAGGGAAATGTCAAGGTTAATTGTGTTTGTAAAAGTATTAACCTGCAGATGATCACCTTTAAGCTCACAGCCCATTGATTAATTAGGGAAATTGCCTGAAAATTATCACCTTTAAAGGTAGGTTTGTTGGGTATTAATTAAGAATATGCCAAGGTCAGTTTTGTTTGTTTATTTGACAAGTAACAATCTGAAGATGATTAACTTTACACGCACGTACGGCAAGTTTTAATTATTAAAATACCACAAACTTGTAATTGTGCTCGAAATTACCGTTACTATATTTAGCTTTCCTTTTTTAACTCCGTTCCTAATATGATTGGATACTTGTAAAGGTTGTATGCCGACCTCGTAACAAATATTGTCACTAGGAAACACGCCACAAACATCTATTTAGTTTGAAAGACAAACTCTTGAAACTTTACTTAAATAGGTACTAAAACGCCGTTTGGTCTTCTGTTAGAATCAAAGAAATTATGGAAACAGTATTCAATTTTTTCACTAAACGCCTTTTGGCTTCGTAATGTACCCATGCACAAATAGATGTTTTATTGTTGTTCAAATTTTTCAAAAAGGTAAGGACCTAAAATATATCCTCAAAGGTACAAACTTCATATAGAATATTAAAATTGGAAATTTTAGACTTACCACGCCACCTCTTTCAAATCTCACATACGAGGGAGTATTGATCAGTACTTAGCCTACCATATAAAACGCCACAATATTTCAAAACAAAATTTTATTTATTCAACATAATCTCCCTTAAAGACTTATACATTTAGCAGAACGTTCATAAAGTAATTCTAAGCCACTTAAAAAACATCCTTGTCTTGGTCTGCAAACCACTCCTCAACGGCACATATTGCTTCGTCATTTGTCGAAAATCTTTTACTTTGTTTTTTGAGTTTTGGGAACAAATAATAGTCTGACGCTGCTAAATCCGAAGAATAGGGCGGGTGGTCAACCAATTCAAAACCAATTTCATCAGTTTTTTGCAGTGCAATCAACGACTTGTGAGCAGGAGCGTTGTCTTGCAAAAAGAGCACACCCCTATCAAGTTTTCCGCGGCGTTTTTCCACAATTTTCTTACGTAATGTAGTTAGCAACTCAGTATCATATGCTCCCGTGACAGTTCTACCCCGTTTCAAATAATCTATCAAAATTATCCCATCTTTGTCACAGAAATTGGTCTTCCAGGGCGGTGCTCATCTTTCACATCTGATCTTCCTCCTTTATATTCCGCAACCCAGTTTTTAATAGTGGCGTATGAAGAACACTGATCACCTAAGGTTTTTATCATATCAGCAAAAATTTCTTTGCCAGATAACCCTTTCAAAAATAAATACTTAATAACTGACCGAAACTCGATTTTTTCAAATTCTATCTTTTTCTCAGACATGCTGTTTTCAAAAATTCACAGTTTGATCACCGTTCAACTTATGGATGTCAAACTTTGACAACTTATTTATAAAACATCATAGTTGTAACCATAGCAACCATATTCACTTTTCTTTACTAGAAACTTTCCAGGCTAACTAGATATCAATACCCCCTCGTAGAACGTTAAAAATATAGAATCTAAAATATTTTATAATATCAATCCGTTCTAAATAGATATGAATCTTAAACTATCAGTTTTTAAATCTTAGATCAAGATATGGATACAAATTTAACAATAAGGGATTCAGATCAGAATTTGTATACAATAAAGGATTAAAAAATTCTTGTTTCGTATTTAAATCAAAATCTAATAACCTATGATATTTTTAGATTCACCAGACAGCTAACTACGAAACGCATTATTTGGTTTTCGCTTAATTTAAAAGAGATTGTCAAAAATAATTCGCAAATTTAACCAAATGTTGTTTGTTTATTGTGTTTCCAACTAATCGAATGTAGAAACTTAAAAGATATCATTAAAGGTAAAAACTTTGCACCAAAATGTAGAGAATACAGAGACCAAGATGTTTCTAGGTCTCAATCTATTCTAGTAGTTTGCGAATCTTAGAACAGGGTTTGGATATGAATTGGTTGGAATTCTGACCTAATGGATCAATGCAATAATTTAGAAGACATCATAGAAACGTTATTTAAACATTACCAAATGCCGTTTGGCTTTCTCATAAACCTATACACAGATCAAAGCTTTATTGTTTTTCCAAATACTCAATATTGTAAAAACTTTAAAGAACATCTTTGAAGTTTTCAATCTCAAACGGAGTGTAGTAATAAACAAAGAATAAAATTTATTTATAAATTCCAGCTTTACTTCGTTAATGTCCATATTTAATGAGTATCTGTATATAAAAAACTTAATTACTTTAACAATATTTGTTTATTTTAACCTTATACGTATTTCGGCATGTTTACATGTAAACATGCCGAAATACGGTTAAAGTAAATAAATATTTTTAAAGTAATTACGTATTTTATATGCAGATACTCATTAAAACATAAAATATTCGAAGCTTTCATAAAATATTAATCTGAAGAGGATCACTTTCAAGCTCATAGTTCATTGATTAAGTAAATAAGAAACCTGAAAATTATCAACTTTAAAGGAAGCATTGTTGTGAATTATTCAATGAAATGCCAAGAACAATTTGGATATGAATTGGTTAGAACTAAGATCTAATGGACCAATAGAATAATTTAGAAGACATCATAAAAACATTATTTAAACATAACCAAATGCCGTTTGGCTTTCTCATAAACCTATACACAGATCAAAGCTTTATTGTTTTCCCAAATACTCAAAGTTGTGAAAAATTTAAAGAACATCTTTGAAGCTTTCAATCTTAAACGGAGTGTAGTAGTAAACGAAACATAAAATATTTGAAGGTTTCATAAAATATTAATTTGAAGAGGATCACTTTCAAACTCATAGTTCATTGATTAACTAAATAAGAAACCTAAGTGTTATCAACTTTAAAGGAAGCATTGTTGCGCATTAATTAAGGAAATGGCAAGAACAATTTTGTTTGATTGTTTGAAAACAAACATTTTGAAGATACTCACTTTTACACCCACATATGGCAAGTTTTAATTAACAACTACAAACTAGTATTTAGATACAAATTGTGCAATATATTTAGCATTCTTTACGTTAATTTTGGTCTTAAAACCATTCCATGCTTGTAAAAGTTGTATACCGACTTTATAACAAGTATTGTCACTACGAAACAAGCCACAAACACCTATTTAGTTTGAAAAACAAGCTATAAAAGATTTACTTAAATATGTATCAAAACGCCGTTTGATGTTTTGCTAGATTCATAGAAACTATGAAAACAATATTAAATTTTTTAACCATATGCCTTTTGGCTTCGTAATGTACCCATGCAAAAAAAAAGTGTTTTATTGTTGTCCCTTTTTTCAAAAAGATAGAAACCTAAAATATATTCTCGAGAGTACAATTCTCATATAGATGATTAATACTGGAAATAAAAGTCTTAGCAGTGCATACTATTGACTTTTATTTCCAATTTTAATATTACCACACTACCTCTTTCAAATCTCATATAGAATGTAAAAGTTATGAAGTCTAAAATATTTTATAGTGTCAATCCGTTCTAACTAGATATAAATCTAAAACTATCAGTTTTAAATCCTAAATCAAGATATAGATACGAATTTAACAATAAAAGATTCAGATCAGGATTTAGATACGCATTTGACAGTAAAGGATTAAAGCATTCTCGTTTCGTATTAAATCCGTATCTAATAGCCTTTAATATTTTCAGATTCAAACCGGATTTAAATTAAAAGTAGGATTTCGACGCAAAGGACAGCTAACCACGAAACGCACTATTTGATATTTATTTAATTTACAAGAGATTGTCGAAAACGATTGGAACATTCACAAAAATCACTTTTGGCTTCCCAATAGACCAATGCACGAACAAAAATTTCATTGTTTTCCCAACTAAATTAATGCGAGAACTAAAATAATTTCGTTAAAGGTGCAAATTTCGCACCAAAGTGTAGAGAATACAGAGCCCAAGATGTTTTAGGTTTCAATTGTTCTAGTAGTTATCGAATCCTAGAACAGGATTTGGGTACGAATTAGTTTCTCATTTAAATTTGAATCTATTGGATCAACGGAATGATTTAGAAGACAGCATAGACACATTATTTAAATATAACGAAGTACCTTTTGGCTTCCTCATGGACCTATACACAGATCAAAGCTTTATTGTTTTCCCAAATACTCAAAACAGTGAAAACTTAAAACAATATCTTAGAAGGTTTAAATCTCCGACAGAGTGTAGTAGTAAACTAGACGTAAAATATTTCAAGGTCTTATAAAATATTGAGCCGAAGATCACCTTTAAACCTTTAGTGCATTGATTAATTAAATAAATTACCTGAAAATTGTCAACTTTAAAGGAAGCATTGTTATGCATGAGTTACGGAAATGCCAAGAAAAATTTTTTTGTGTCTGAAGATAATCACCTTCACACGCACATACGGCAAGTTTTAATCAACAACCACAAACAAGTAATTATGAACAAATTGTGCACTATATTTAGCATTTTTTACTTTAATTCTTGCCATAAAATAATTCTATGGTTGTAAAAGCTGTATATCGGACCTCACAATAAATATTGCTATTAGAAAACAAGCCACGCACATTTATTTAACTTGCTATTAGAAAGCAATCCACGCACATTTATTTAACTTGAATGATAAATTATCAAAGCTTTACTAAATATATTTATATCAAAATGCCAAATAGTCTATTGTTGAATCTGTAGAAATTATAGAACCAGTATTCAATTATTTCACCAAATGCATTTTGGTTTCGTAATTGATCAATGCACTAATAAGAGCTAATTCATTGATGTGTGAATAAAAACTTTGTTAATTCAACAATATTTATTTATTTTAATTTTATACGCATTTCAACATGTTTACATTGTCGTTGTCAAAAGTAAGATTAAAAAGTAAACAGTTGGATTGCTATACAAGCAATAAAACTAGATGACTTGAGCTTGGTTATCTATATCTGCTGACCACTCTTGATTTCTTATTTAAAACCGTGTATAGTAGTTTTGCCATGAATTGACGCAGTTCGTTTTGACGGGAGCAGGACCCAGGCCCTTGTCTGCTACTAATACCCAGGTTACTAGCGTAAATATTAAACAACAGCAGTTATCTCATAAAGTGGGTAAGTTTTTAGAAATATATCTTAACACGGACAAAGACTGCTGATAGTGATGTAACAAGTAAGCATGCTTTGCAAGTATCTATTAACAACGTCACTTACTAAGTCTTTCTACCTGTAGTGCGCCAAATTCACGGAAAAACTACTGTAATAGTAGCAGTAGCAGTAATAGACTATAATATGTTTAGATTCGAAGCAGATTCAAATCGCAGCCAGACCAAATTCAAATCAAATCCGAATAAAAATTATGATTTGGACGCAACGCACATCCAACTACAGAATTTGATTTAGAAAAAATTATAGTCATTCAAACGTTCCACCAACTGCTTTTTGGTTTCTCATAAACCCATATGCTATTAGAAGATTTATTGTGTTTCCAACTATTTAGAATTATGAGAACCTAACCAAATCTTTGAAAGTAATAACTTCATACAAAATATAGGAGGACCGAGCTAAACATGTTTTAAGGTTTCAATTCGTTCTGATTAACCCCGAATCTAAAATAGTCAGTTTTCTCAATCAAATGCTTTTTGGCACAAGTGGATGTTTTATTGTTTTTACAATTATTTAGAAAATGTTTTAAAATCTTAATGCGTTTCAGTTAAATGTAGCTAAAGTACCTACTTACTTTTGAATCGTACAACAGGATTTAAATACAAAATTGATATAAAGAGGTTAAAATCTTTTTATCGGTTTAGTCCGGGTCCAGTAGACTGTAATGTTTTAAATTCTGAACGATAAGCTGTACACAGAAATATAAATAAAAAAATTTAAAAGAAAACATAGAATATCTGAGCAATTTTAAAATCAGTATTGATATGTTAAGTAAACTAAATGCCTTTTGGTTTTGTAATGTACCCACCCACAAATGAAAGCTTTATTGTTTTTCAAATACTTAAAATTGTGACAACTTAAAAAATATTTTTGAATGTTTCAATCTTATAAGAAGCGAAGTGGTATACGAATTTTAAAATTTGTAAGGTCTCCTAAAATATTAACCTGAAGATGATCACCTTCAAACTTAATGTCTATTAATTAACTAAATAAATATTTAAAGTAAATGGCTTTCCAATGATCACATTTGGAAGCTTTTCCGATGTTTATTAATTAATTTGTTTAAAATGGCATCGAACTGAAGATGATCACCTTGCAGCTTGGACTCCATAAATTCCATCTTAAGGTCAAAATTGCTTAGAAAATTGCAACGTGAAGATCAATCACAAAATAATTTTTGTTCACTTACCATTCTGTACACTTTTGCATATATTCACCAAAAGTAGTCCTTGGTCATTACATAACAAACAAGGATTTGCTGCTCGTTATTTCCTTCATTCTCTTTTAGCAGCACGCAAATTCCAATATGTTTCCGCATAATCAGATGTGATTCATGGGGTTCTTATCATATTTTATCAATTTTGAACGGTGCCTTTTGATATACAGTCTCAAAGGGAATAGATTTTGGTGTATAAAATACAGAAACGAGGGTTTCAATTTCCAAGTAGCGTTCACGATCTTTTGATCTCAAATAAAACTGCAATGGCGGTAAAATTACACCAGACTTTTCATTTTTCGTCTAATCCAATAATTCTTTTGTGAATGGAGATTAAATATCAGCGAGCTTGCCTTGGGCAGGGTAAGATTCCTACATAAATCCCAGGATTTAACAAAAACAATGAGAACCTTGGATTGCAGGTAATTGGGAACTTTTATTGAGTTTTATTGCTTCCTTTTACCCATTTTCCTGTTTGATGAATGAAGTTAGAGTAATAATTTCGCTTCCACTTATTCTCTACTGCGATAAATTCCCTTGTCTTCTATGTTTCATCCTGAAGTGTGTAATTCTGTCTGCTCTCTTACCACCCTCTTCGTCTTAATATAGCTCTCTATTTTATTCGCACAAGGTGCGAAAGTCGGCCTAACAACCTCAATCACTAGGGTATCACGTAACTCTTCTAACAATGCTAATTAAATTTAAGTTAACACAAAGAACGAGCAAAATATCTTTCAATTAGAATAATTGACTAGAAAGTTGCTTTAAATTAATGATGTACGTCAAAGGAATTCGGAAGATCTTAATTTAATTTTTAATCTTAATTTAAATGTAAATCCGATTCACATTTGAATTTTAAAACGATCCGTAGTTCAGTCTTACACTGACCCGCATAGCTGTTGCCTGAATCCCATCCGGACTTAAATATAACATTGCCTGTATAATTTGGACCTTAAAGGTTTTAAAACCAATATTGCACCTGCACTATAATTTTGGAAACCGATTAAATTTATGGATTCACCTAAGGATTCGCATTTTTAACTGGAATCCTAGTCTACCTTGTTTTTTTTTAAGGAGTTTTTTAGCTCAGCATACGAAATGTTATACATGACAGAGGTGGTATAATATAAATCCATTTAGTTTTAGATATTGCTAGTGAGGTAATCCTTATGGTTCCTTAAAAAATTTAGCGTTTTAGTCTAGTGTGCACTGATTTTCTTCCAATGGAATAGTGTTTGGCGCCGGAATACGAACGAGTTGCTCTAAAGTATTTACATGTGATTTTTTTGGTAAATTCTGTGTGGTACTCCTAATTTTTCATAGATTTGAGAATTCCTCACAAACCAAGGGGTGTTGGTGACAATACGAAGAATTTTATTTTGCATACTTTGAGTTTTGCCCCAAACTGGGCATGCGTAGTGTGATTATCGGTGTTAATATTGCTTTGTATATAAGTGATACCGCATTTTCTGTTTTTAATATAAATTCTCTATTTATTACTGTAAATAGTAGTAGCTGCTTTGTGTGACACTCTGTTAGTTTTTTTGTTAATATGGTGTTTCCAAGTAAGACGCCTGTCCGTAGAAACTCCAAGGTATTTAATTGCGCTGTCGTTTGGATTCCCTTGGATGTCGAGACTGTTTATAATTAAATTTTGTAGAAAGCGCATTTGTCTGAAGCTGAATATTTTTGCTTTGCATTTATTAGCATTTGGTGATATGCACCATTTATGTAACTAGCCGCTAACATTGTTCACGCTTTGCTGTAGTTGCTCAATTGCAATTGTTAGGTTTGCATGGTGTAGTATTATAGCAGTATCATCCGCAAACATGGCTATGGTACCAACATCAGTGTTTGGTATATTATGGACATATAGGTTAAATAGTATTGATCCAAGGATTGAACCTTGTGAAACACCTACGTTGCAATATCTGATAATGTAAAGTTTTTCCGAATGGCAAATTTGCAATTTGTTAGAAAGGATTAAATTATGTATTTATAGCTAAAAAATTTGTACTGCAGGCTTTCATACTATGTGGCTTATGGATATAGTAGGGTATTGTTTGTTTTCGTATTACTTCTCTATTTTTTCTGTAATTCTTGTCAGCTAAACGTTTGGTTCTACATCAAACTGAAAAGGGAGCAAGGCAGTCGTGCATAGATCATCGTTTCAAATATTTTTGACTCGGTGGACAGCAAATTAATTGGTCTATAGGTGCTCGCGTTCCTTGAATTTTTCCTGGTTTATGAAAAGGTAATACATATGAGGTTTTTTAGTTTTCAGGAAAATATCCTAATTGAAAATTAGAATTAAAAATATTTGCTACGTAAATCAGTGATTTTTTTGTCATATTTTTATCAGCTCATTAGGAATCACGTCATGACCTAGTGATATTTTATTTGTAAAAAATGTTTATAATGTTTGCTATTTCCATTAGAGAAATGGATTTGATTAGCACAGGTTTTGTTAGAAAGTTATTTTTAAGTTGTTGGCGAACTTTTTTTTGCAAACTGTAGGTTATCGATTGTAATGTTGGTTGTATATGTTTCTTGAAAGTGTTCAGCCAAACAGTTTCATTTATTTTCATCTGACTCATAAATTTTATCATCAATTTTTAGTAAGCTAATTGTTTGTTGTTGCTTTAAGATCTGTTCAATTGCACGCCATAAACTTGAACCTTGCGGTGCTAATTAAGTTATGTACTTTTTGTATGAGTTTATCCTAAATGTGTCTAGCTCCCACTTTACTCGTCGTATAAGTTGATTAAGATGCGCTCTTAGATATGGATCTCGTGTTTGTTGCCATTTCCTTCTGACTTTTTGCTTCTCCGTGCATAAGATAAGATAGTTTTACTGCTTTTTGAATATTGTTTGACTCTTGCACACTTAATACTTGTTTCTCTCTCCATTATTAAAAGTTTTGATAGCCAGGTTTATGTCATTCTTGGTATGCAAGTAAGTACGCTGTTAAGTTTAGTTTTGAAGAGTTTCCAAGCAACGTGTCCCTGTCCATTCATAATGATGGAGTTTTGTAATAGTGTAATGTTATATTTTTAGAGACGAGTAACAGTGGAAGGTGGTCTGAGTCTAATTCTTCCAACACACATTGATGAATAGGTTTGCTGAAGTTTATATGAATTAGAGCATCCAGAATATCCGACTGATGATCCTGTCTGTAAGGATAGTAAGTTAGCGACGATGGGGTTAAGATTTGTATGGTGAGCTTTGTTATTATTTCGCAAAACCTTATTCCACTCAGATTGTTGACTCGACAGCCATGTTTGGTATATCATTTTTTAGTAATGGTTTATTTGGTTGTTTAAATGCACAAATAATTTTTACGATAGTAATGTCGGTTAATTTTAATTAAATTTTTAGTTTCTATGTTAACAACGTTTTGAATGACAAATAGATAAACTGGTATTAAGCGTTTAATAATTATTGTTACTGCTCCAGATGTAGTTGGAGTTACACGATCTTTACGGAAACGGTTGTAGCTAAAACCCCACAAACTTGTACCAGTTACGAGATGAGTTTCATACTGAGGATCGTCTAGTTATTGGCTAGCATTAATTAACTTAATAATAGCGAAATGAGAATGGCTTTTATTCTTTCCCAAAGTAGTTTAATTAGGTTGATAATACTCTGTACTATTGCGTCTAGTCTAGCTGAAAAAACCAAATATAGTTTAAAACGTTTACTGTTTTAAATCTAATAACAAAAACTTACTTATTTGTTATTAATTTTTTTTAGATTAGATTTAGAAACTCGCTTCTAAACTTTCAAATCAGATTGATCTAAGAATATACATTTTCAACTGCATCCAGATTAAAATTAGAAACCAGATGTTCGAATTCATTGTAGTACCGTACCGGATGGTACGGTAAAATCTAAAAATGTGTTCCAATGGGCACTGATACAATTTGTGAATTGTAAGAATTTAATTGCTTACGTTTCAAATGATATATTGATTTACCCGTATGGGGTTGCTAGTACCTTATCCGGCGCTTCCCGGGGTAGCGGATTGGGGAAAGACACACCAGATATGATGGGTATCGGAGAAACAAAATACCCGGGGCGGACCAAAACTATCAACAGCGTCTGTCCCAGAGTGGGCGGCTGCAACAGCGTCGGTTCCTCATGTTAGTGGCGGCTGAAGAGAAGTGAGGAAAGCAAAAGAATGCTTGCTGACTAATATTAATTCTCAAGACATCATGATAATAGCTGCAAACTCAATGAATGGCTCCGAGTACGGGCACTTCTTAAATGTAGCAGGGATGCTAAGAATCTTCCGGACGGTCAAAATCAAAATTAAACAAGAATTCAAATAGGAACATGGAACCTTATTAGCCTATATAAAGCTGAGAAAACGCATAATACAATAAAGGAAATGAAAATGTTAAACATAGCTATCGTAGGAATAAGTGAAATGAGATGGCCCAACTCTGGTAAATGCACCATTGACAATTATACTATGTATTATTCGGGCGAAAAAAGCAACTACCATCGGAATGGAGTAGGTATAATTGTAACAAAACAAGTAGAAAAGTGTGTCAGATCTGTAGTACATGTATTGGACAGAGTCATTATAGTTCAGATGAACACCATACCTTTTAACATTAATATAATTGAAGTCTACGCACTAACCGCCAAGAGTACAGAAGAGGACCTTGATACATTTTATGATGACATCAGAGGTGTTACGGAAAATCTTAAGAACAAAGAATAAATATATTAAAGGGTGACCTAAATGCAAAGGTTGGCAAAAGAAGACAGAATAAAATGATTGGTGACTTTGGTCCAGGTACAAGAAATGAACGAGGAGATCGATTTGTTGAATTTTGCAAAGAAAATCCGTTTTGTGTATAGAATACCTTTTTTAAGTTACTTGAAAGACGTTTGTACACATGGAAATCTCCCGCTGACTCAACTAATAACATAGTGAGGAACCAAATCAACTACTTCATTATAAATGGAAGACTCAAAAACATAGTTAAATTGCTAAAAACATATCTAAGAGCAGATGTTCCTTCGGACCACAACCTGATTCTCTCGGAAATAAACATCAGACTGAAAAAAACTGAATAAATCAAAAACAACCACTAGATTCGATGCAAACCTCATTAATATAAATAGCAAACAAATAAGAATACAAACGGAAAGTACCTTTGATAACATAGAAGAAGTACAGCGTACAAACTCAGAACAGATATAGTTAAATATTAAAACCATTGCACATGAAGCAATAAACACTCAAACTAGAAAACAAAGAAAGAAGAAACAACACTGTGTTAGGCCATGTACATTTCGAACGATCCTCGTATTTCATTTCTCTTCTTCATTCATAATCAGCTTACCATCTTTATTTATGAGCATGTTAGTTTTATTTTTGTACGAGCCAACCGCTTCTTTGATCTTTTTATACACGTTGAAGTTGTTATGCTTTCGTTGCAGTTTTTCAATTTCTTTGCACTTTGTTTCGTAACAATATTCTTTTGCTCTTCGCATTTTTCTTCTAATCATTTTATTGATTTCGTTATACTTCTCATTGTTTGTATTCTTGTATTGTCTGCGCTCCTCCATTAAATCTAAAATTTCATCGTTTATCCATTGATGGCGCTATTTCGGCGGAATTTACATTACCATTCTTTCATAGGTTAAATATGATAGTATAGAGCGATGTGTCAATTAGTTTGTGTTTGACAGTGCGCCAAAGTGACCGTCTCGAGTGATATCGTAAATAATGGGAGAAACTTAGTTAGAAGCAGTGATAAAGTACTTTCGTTTGAAAGGCTTAACACCAACCGAAATCAAAGCAGCGTTGGATTCGACATTTTTGAAGTCCGCTCCTTCGTTTTCAATAGTTAAAAACTAGGTTGCCGAGTTTAAGTGTGGTTGTGTGAGAACGAACCCCGCAGTGGACGCCCAAAAACGGCTACTACCACGGATATGATTGAAAAAGTCCTCCGTATCGCTTTGGATGACCGTCGCGCGTCGAGTAAAAGTGCACGAGGTAGTAGACATAGTGGGTATCTCCAATGACAGTGTGTACAGAATTTTAACTGAATAATTGGAAATGAAAAAATACTCCGCGCATTGGGTGCCGCGATTGCTCACACCGGAGTAAAACTGAATCGTTTGATTGTTTCTCGCGACCTTTTGGCACGTTTTCTCCGCAATCCGAAGGACTTTTTGCGCCGTTTCATAGCCGTCGATGAAACCTGGTTTCACTATTACACTCCCGAAACCAAGGAACAGTCCAAACAATGGACACACAAAGGTTTTCCGCTACCGAAGAAAAAACGGTATTGTCAGCAGGAAAGGTTATAGCAACTGTGTTTTAGGTTCTTAATGGAATTATCTTCGTCGACTACTTGGAAAAGTAAAACCAATAAATGGCGAGTATTATGCCAATTTGTTGCAGCCTTTCAGCGACAAAATCAAAGAGAAGCAGCCTCATTTGGCAAAAAAGAAAGTGCGTTTCCATCAAGATAACGCACCTATACACACACAAATTCATGAATTGGGATTCGAATTGGTGCCTCATTTGCCCTATTCGCCAGATTTGACTTCCAGCGATTTTTACCTATTTCCAAACCTGAAAAAATGTCTCGGCGGTAAAAGATTTTCATCCAATTCCGAGATAATCGCTGCTGTAGATAGCTATTTTGAGGACTTGGGTTCATCGACCTAGAAAGACGGCGTTGCTGCTTTGGAGCACCGTTGGAATAAGTGCATTGAGCGAACAGGAGACTATATTGAAAAATAAAATAACTTTCTGCCCCATAAACTTGCGTTCTCTTTGTTAGGCCACGTACATTTCGAACGATTTTAGCATACAGGTTTTAGTGCAACGCTGTAGACGTTAACAAAAAAGTGTATTTGTGTTTTGAAAAAGCTTTCGATAAAGTAAGACATCACAAAATGATAGAAACTTTACAAAACATTAGTATCAATGACAAAGACCTGCGCATCATCAAAAATCTGTATTGGCAACAAAAAGCTAATGTTAAAGTTGAACAAATCGCATAGGTAAGACAACTGAAATAATCGACACAATCAAAATATGGAAACTAGAGTATTTTGCTCACGTAATGCGACATCACGAGAAATACAACATCCTACATCTCATCGTGCAAGGCAAGATCTTAGGCAAAAGAGGCCCGGGCAGAAAAAGAACATCCTGGCTTAAGAACCTACCCAACCTTTATTAGGCGGATTCAGCACACGGAAAAGATGAACATACGCATTTAATTTTAAAAGTAAATACGCTGCAATACTAAATTTAAATCGATATATTTTATTTAGAATCCTACGCGGAATAATTCCAAATTCGTTACTATTTTAATAAGATACTCCAATGGCTAGATTGAAAATTTGAATATATACAGGGTGTGTATAAATTGGCGAAAGAACTACATGTGGCGATGTTGGTCATAAAAGTCTGAGTCGAAAATATTAATACCAAAATATTGTACCATGCTTCCTGGCTATGCACGGGATCTTCAAAGTTTGAAAATAAAGTCTTTTAATAAGTGTTTTAATTCATTATCTGTTGACAGAAAGAGCTGCAAATTAGAAGAAATAAGAATTGTAATAAATATTTTTTCATAGATGTTGGTTTTCAGCCCCAAAAGCGTATTTTAAGCATTTCTTCGTTAACTTATTATCGTAAAAAATAAATATGGCAGCATTGTAAACAATTCACGGAGTATTGCAATGTAACGGACATCCTTAGTTACCGTGCATTATAACAAAACACCTGTGAGTGTGTGGATCCAATGTTGTCAAATGTACGTTCCTTTAAAATGGTCCTGAGGACAGAGGAAGCATTGTCCAACATTTTGGTATTAAGATTTTCGACTCAGAATTTTATGACCAACATTGCCACGTGTAGTTCTTTCACAAATTTATACACACCCTGTATATATGAGAAGTTTCAGACAAAATTTGAGAATACATATTCATTTTTAAGATCTGAATTTCTAATTAGATCCGGATCCAAATTAAAAAATTGCGTATCATGTGTAAGCATTCATAAATGTGTTCGGATTAGTGCTGAATTACATTTAGAATAATTAAAATCGAATCTACTTGTAAAACTGGACGTAATTTAGAAACCGCTCTACAGCTGTTTAAAATGTAATAGAGAATAATTTTGAATCCGGATTTTAATTTTTTTTAGATTGGAATTCCGACAGAAGTTTGAGATCAATTTGCAAGCCAAATTTAAATACAAAACACATTTTCCCACCGAATCGTACTTTAAAATTCAAAATTTTTAACGGACCGATTGATAATTATAGGGATTTTAAAAATTTTAAGTTTCATATTTTATCCAAATTTAAATTTCAATTTGATTTTAACATAAATTAGAAACCGGATGTTTTAATCTATTTTACGATCGTATTTATGGTCCTAAATTGTGTTCGAACCAACACGAATTCAATTCAGAATTTAAAAACTCAATTTTCAACTAAATCCAAATCAATTTATCTAATAATTTGAATACTCGACTAGGTAAAGATTCAAATTAAAAAATTAGGTTTTTGAACTCATTTTAGTACAAAATCGTGCTGTAGGACGTAGGACCCAAAATTGTGTTTGATCAACCCAGATCCGATTGAGAATGATACGATTTTAATTAAGAATTAGAATTTGCAATCGAATCCCAAATCCATTAGCAAAATTAGATGTACTTTAGGTCAGGATTCCTGTCTAAGCTGACTTTCAAAATTTGATAGCAAAAATTTTTAATTCAGATCTGAAAAATTTACACAGAGATGGCGCTAATTCGGCGGAATCTGCATTCATTTTCAGAACCATCCTTTCTTAGGTTAAATATGACAGTATAGACCGATCTATCAAATAGTTTGTGTTTGACAGTGCGCCAAAGTGACTGTCTCGAGTGATTTCGTAAATAATGGGAAAAACTAAGTTGCGAGCAGTGATAAAGCACTTTCATTTGAAAGGCTTAACACCAACCAAAATCAAAGCAGAGTTGGATTCGACATTTTTGAAGTCCGTTCCTTCGTTTTCAATGGTTAAAAACTGGGTTGCCAAGTTTAAGAGTGGTCGTCTGAGCACAAAGGACTAACCCCGCAGTGGACGCCCAAAAACGGCTACTACCTCGAATATCATTGAAAAAGTCCTCCGTATCGTATTGTATGAACCTCGAGTAAAAGTACGCAAGATAGCAGTCATAGTGGGCATCTCAAATTACAATCTGCACAGAATTTTAACTAAAGAATTGGTTATGAAAAAATGCACCGCGCGTTGGGTGCCGCGTTTGCTCACACCGGAGCAAAAGCTGAATCGTTTGATTGTTTCTCGCGATTTTTTGGAACGTTTTCGCCGCAATCCAAAGGACTTTTTGCACCGTTTCATAACCGTCGATGAAACCTGAGTCCACCATTACACTCCCGAAACCAAGGAACAGTTCAAACAATGGACACACAAAAATTCTCCTCCACCGAAGAAGGCAAAAACGGTTTTGTCAGCAGGAAAGGTTATGGCAACTGTATTTTAGGATTCTCGTAGAATTATCTTTGTTGGCTACTTGGAAAGGGGAAAAACAATAAATGGCGACTATTATACCAATTTATTGCAGCAATTGAGCTACAAAATCAAAAAAAAATCGGCTTCATCTAGCGGAAAAGGAAGTGCTTTTCCATCAAGATAACGCACCTGTACACACGTCTGCAATCGTCATGGCTAAAATTCATGAATTGAGATTCGAATTAGTGCCTCATTCGCCTTATTACCCAGCGATTTTTATCTATTACCAATCCTGAAAAAATTGCTCGGCAGTAAAAGATTTTCATCCAATACCGAGGTAATCGCTGCTGTAAATAGCTATTTCGAGGACTTGGGTTCATCAACCTACAAAGACGGCATTGCTGCTTTGGAGCATTGTTAAAATAAGTGCGTTGAGCGAGCAGAAGACAGTATTGAAAAATCAAATGATTTTTGCCCAGAACAACTTGCGTTTATTTGTTAGGCCACGTACATTTCGAACGATCCCCGTATATAATTCATTCCGGATTCAAATTAAAAATTAGTTGTTCCGATCTATTTTAATATCGGATCTTGGCCCAAAAATTGTATTAAAATCTATCCAAATCTGATTGAAAATACGAATTCAATTTTCTAATTGTACCAAAATCCAAGTCAAAAACTGAATATATAGATTAATTTTGAAAGTGAATCTATATGTAAAATCCATTATATGAAATTTGTCAAGCCAGATTAAATCCGGATCATATAATCCAACTTTAAATGCTATTAAACTCATTTCCTGGCAATATTCAGTTAACGGAACCTACTTCCAGTAGGTGTTTTCAATTTACAATTCAACATCGATTTTCTGGAGCGTGAAAATTGGAAAATGCACTTCTGGTTTTGATTAGTAGCTATTTTCACACTACAATAAATAACATTAGCCGCATAATCGCATAGAAATTGTAATAAAAAATTTCCCCCAGTAAATGATAATAGAACAGCTATTGTCCAACTGACCGATTAATTTGTTCCAAGCTTCGAAAAGCGGGGAAACAATGCGAAATATGGAATGCACGGTGAAAATACATTCATGAAATCACGTCATGAACACACTCACACACGAACTCCAGGAATAGAATTTAATAAAGTAGCTAACTTGTCGAGGAAACTTCTCATAAAAACGATCAAAATACACTTACAGAAAATTTAATTACGCGCACGTTAGCGTTGGGTTTGTGCGCCTCAAAACGTCATTTTGTCTTTTTTGTGTTTTATTTCATTGAAACAGATTGTGATAACGCTCGTGAAATAGCCTGGTATAAAAGTTTGTTGGGAAATGATATCAAACGGATAACGTTCCTTTGGGTAAAAGGGTAATATAGAAAAGGCCTATACTAAAAGTTACTTATTGCTGAAAAGATTGTAGTTAATACTGTTATAAAAATAGAAAACAAAATAAACAACAAATAATAGTCTACAATTAAATTTTTACAATGTTTTCAGATGTTTATCTTTAAAACTTCCTGAAAATTAACCTTAAATTGAGTCTACAGAAACTGAAATGAAAGAATAATCTAATTAGGGAATCTGGAAACGACTCCGCCTACAATAATCAAAGAACCTTACAAAGTAATTAACACACAAAAGTAATTTACATTTTAGTGGTTTATAAAAGCCTGGCAAGGGTTAAAAATCAAAGAAGTGCTTGGAAATTAAAGCAATTTAATTACCTTTTTTAAACACACTGAGGAAGCTTTTCTACGTATTACAAAATTAAATTAGTTTAAACAGCGCCCTTAATTGTCTGAAAGGCTTTAGAAATAAAATTATTGTCTTTTGGTAAAGCAATTCATTAAGCGTACTAAATAATTATAGGTAGTTCGATAATTTATAAGCTTTTAATAAAATTAGAGTTTAAAAAATTCATAAATGGCTTTAAAAGCGAAAAATACAAACATACAGAGGAAACAGATACGAGGGGAAAGAGAAGAGGGATTTAAAAAACCGGGAAATAATGTGATGAATGAGGGAGCCTTAAGACAAAGCAAATGGGTAGGTATAAACGGCAATGGTAAGTAAGAGAAAGGGAGAGAAAAACGTGTGTGGAAAAGAGGGGAAAATAAGCGATAGAACAAGAGGAAAAAAAGAAGAACAAAAAGAGAAAAAGAAAAAAAGAAAAGAGGAAAGGGGATAAAAAGCAAGAAAACGGGAAAGAAACAAATATGGCGAGAAAGGGGAAAAGAGAAAGAGAAACATAAAGAGAACGAAAAAGAAGGATTATAAGAAAAATAGAGATTCTGTCTGTATTAATTTTTAGATACATTTTTCGAATTTTCAACCTCTATTTTAAATATTTTCATTACTTCTATTGTGATTATTCGTAATTAGAGATAACTTTCTCTAACTTACGGCAACTCTAAAAAACTTCAATTTGATTTCTTTTTTTTAAGGAATCACGAGGCACGACTCCATGATTCCCATCCCACCCCCTTACCCGGGCTCAGCGGACTTGCGCTCTTTCACCGGTCTAACATGCACCCCACCTCTGACAGACATGCAACCCAACATACACACCATCCATGGAGACGCCGGATTTAACTTGTTCAGAAAATTTTCCGACGGGCAGAGGACTCGAACCTACTGCCATTGGAAGTCTAGTTTCAAAGCCTGGGACTTTAACCACTAGACCACCCGCTGGCCCGATTTGATTTCTAAACGCATAAAATAAGAATCTTTTTATTGGAGATTACGTTCTCTAATTTGCTTATAAATTATAGCGATATTATAATGCCTTGTTAAAGCAGACAGAAACTTCTTCTAAGAATTTAAAAGTTAAATTAACTAAATCAACGTCCATAAATGCTTACACGCTTTTAAAATTAAAATTATTCTCGTAAGTAAAAAAAACAGTTCAGCACACGTAATGAAATAGTAACAGTTCGCTCGAAAATTTAGATACTTTCAGTTAAATTATTTAAATATTCCCAAATGGTACAAAAATTAAGTTAATTATTTTAACTAGCAAAACCCGTGGACTGCGCCTCACGCTTTTCTATTGTTTTTTTTAATTAACATATGAATTAATTAAGTAGATAGTGTAGCACACCTTAGATCAAAGTCCTAGTTGAGCGGCGTGTACTTGACGAGTCTTTTTTTTTCAAATTAAATAAAAACGCAGGCCGTAACTCACGGGTACTGCTAGCTTCTCTCAAATGCCAGCTGCTAGTGTCAACGCTGCAGTTTCTCCCTAGCGTGTTTGTTATTGTAACTCAAGCTTCCAATATTTGCGCCAACTGTAGTTGCTGTTTATTAATTATTAGCCTATGTATTATTTGAACATAAGCATTTAGTTACAAATTCATAAGCAAAGATCGCTAGTAGGTACTTATCCAATTACTGCTTTTAATTGTACATATATCTTAATTTAATATATAGATTAGCGTCCTTCGCTGCACAACTGTAGAAAATGCAATTTAAATTCGTAATGCAGTTGCATTGCAGCCCGAGATTGAAAGGAGCTTAAGTTCCCGCTGCCGTTAGCGTCCCCAATGCTTTTGTAATCACGTTATTGCTGTTAATATTTGTTATAATTATACAAACAAACAGTAGAGTCCCAAATTTGGTCATCTATATCAAAAGCTGTAGCGTTTTACTGTGTAAAAGAATATGCGCCGTATATTACGGACGCGTAAATATTTGGCTTCTCGTAGCGAGAACTCCTTATTACTAAAGCTTGAGACAGATGGAAGGCATCTGGATTTTTATACATAGATTGAGGCAGTTTTTAGGCGTTTTAATTTAAAACAATATTTTACGTTCTTTATGCTTTCTCAAAATTAAAATAAATTTCTGTTAGAATACTCTAAAACGTATTTTTAGGTGATTTTAACCGTTTACAATTAGAATAATTATTTGTAATCTAACTTTTACTTATTCCTCCTCTTTTAACCGTTTCTTAACTCTAATCAAAACTAATTTTTAATTACAACAATGTTGTTGTAGGCTTTAAAAAGTATATTCTGGTGCCTTAAAGATGCAGAAAATTAGAGAATTAGTTAATTAAATCAGGACGTTGCAATTTTTCAAATCCGAAACCCTTCCACCCGTCTCAACTTTACTGCAGCTAGGTCCCCGCAGTAACAAGCCTGGTCTGCACGCATCGATTACAATTTCATGTGCTAATGGCTGCTAGGCCACTACAACACAGTTACAAATATTAATTAAACAACGGATTTACAGGGTATGCTTGGCCAACTTTTCAGCAAGCACAGGAAACATTTATTTGTGATGCAGGTTCACAACGAGCGGAAGCATGCAGAACGCAGTTACTAAACACGTCAGTTGCACAATACTGAAATTATTCCTATACAAAAACAGCATTTATAACTTCTTATCATTCTAATACGAATGGCCGAAGTTCGTTTTCAGTCAACAAATAAACTACGTAGCAACAAACATACGCTGGCCCAATCGCGGACAAAGCACGCCGGTATTTTATTAAATTGCGGTGTATATTCGATTAAAATTTTATAGTAACAATAACAATATACCTGCCTACTAGGTTTAGCAGAATAAACAATTGCATAAGTACTCTAACTAGAATTGACGTTGCCTTTTATAAGTTGTGCTGTGTGGAACGCTAATATTTCATGGTAGTAAAATGAATCGAACAAGTCTGTTTACTTATATTTTTCAAAATCGCGAACATCTTTTAATAACACAGAAAAAATAAACATGTTTAAGATGTTTTGTTGGTTACGCTTAATAGTTAGTATTACTGTAGTAACAGTGGCGCAACTTCAGGAAACCAAAACAACTGAGTGTCTCTTCAAAACCCATTACATTTCATTCATTTACCTTCATTTGTTTACAGGTATTTATGAGACAAGTACAGAATATACAACAAATTTATATAATTTCTTTCAACAACAATTATACTAAAATAAATTGCAGCAATTTATAAAAACTCTTATTGTTGTACGAACAGTGACGTAACTTCAGAAAATAGGCAGCAATTAAGGGCTCCTGCCTTATCCATTTTATTTTATTTATTTATTTTTATTGGCTCACAACACTAGACCGGATGCAAACGAATTTGACACAATAAAAATAGACTTTTAAGTGGTGCACTATTTATGTTTTAATTTGTTTTGTAGAGACACCCGAGAATGATGTAAAGCAAAATAATTGTGTCCAAAATGTTTTAATGTTCCAATACAAGTACGTTTTTCTGAGTTTTTGTCTACGCATTCCCAGATACTAAAAAACATAAAATTAAAAAAAAAAAGCTCCAAAGCTAATTCAATTATCAGAATGTTTTTCTTACGCTTGAAACTATCAAATTTAATTATCTAACTACGAATGAATTACTTGTTCTTTTTAAGTCCTGTGAATAGATACATTAAAAACTATTAAAGTCGAAAAAGTGATTTTTAAGTCAAATTATATTTCATACAATAATGTTAAAATAACATCAAAAATTAGGAAGAATTATGTAAATTTATTGCAAACAAAAACATTTTTTTACAATTTTAATTTGCAGTGTTTAAAGAGATAGTATAAATTATACTTTAAAATTACAAAGATCTTCCCCCAAACAGAATTAATTATCCCTTGAGCACACCCTTCTTGAACAAAGAATACCTGCACGAAAATGCAGCAAAGCCTATCGATTTTTAGTTTAAAATAGTCTTCATTAATAAATTAAAATTCAAACAGCATAGAGCACACAATATTTGTGTACCTACCTCGTGTCTAAGTGAAATTAAAAATTGCATTCTGAATACATAAATACGTCAAGCAGGGAAGTGCTACAAGCGCTCTGAATATATATTGTCTGTATCCTCCACCTGCAGCAGCTCTATTTATGTTTCTTTCATAACATACAACAACAACAACTCGTCTATTCACAGAGCTAAAATTAATTATGCAGTTGCGAATGTTGCCTCTCTCTGTATAACAAAGCAGAACCTGGGGGCGTCAAGAGTGGGCTCTACACAAGCCGGCAACTTCAGTAGAGCACTAGGGAACTAAATGGCCCAGCAGGAATAAGTCGGAAATTAGATGGGAGCTTGCGAAACTTCTAGTTTTATACTAAAAATTAAAGTGAACTGTTTTAGTGACGGTCTTAGTATAAATAGCGGAGAGAACAAACGTAGACATTTCTTTCAGTATTCATGGTGTTTCAAAATTATTGTTATGTAAAATTTTAAATGTTGTTGCTTTAAATAAGTCTCATTCGTAGTTTCAAATAATTTTCTAACACATCCTAATGTGATTACGTAAAAGATAAAACGACAGTCTTGTAATTTAAGCATTACTTTCTGTAACTTCCAAGCTTTTTAGGCACAACACAGTTTTTAATGTTAATTAGAATTAATAGAAGCCATTAACTGTAATGATATTGTGGATGACTATATGTAATTAAAAAAAATTAAGTACATACAATCAATATAACTTTGGAAATTTTTAAGCTTATTTATAATAAAGAAGTTTGCAAGCTATGGATGCAGTAGAGGTAATGAAAAGTAATTTAAAAATAATAACACATCCAAAAATAAAATGAAAAAAAAAGAACAAAGCACTTCGCCTAGGCTTTCCTATACTTTAGATATTGTTACTTATCATATATTCAAAAGTATCTTATTATTAATGTATTTCGGCCCAACATTGACTACAAAGAGAAGTTAGTGACGTGAAAGTCGACAGGCAGTTGTGTGTGTACTTTGGTCACGCCGAAAAACTTCGGTGAACGCATGGGCCGCATGGGCGTGAGGTAGAGAGAGCGCGAGTGATTAAAAATTAAGTGAACAGCTTTATTCTGCTATCACTCATGAGCAGTTTAGTTTAACCAAAAATTTTTAATCGGCCCCCGTTTATTAAATAAGAGCTTAGGAATTTTTGAAATTTTCAGAAATTCATAGGAGGTGTCACAAAGAACTTAGCGAACTGAATTACGAACCACATTGTAGCTGATCCATAGTTCTATAAGTGTACAAAATTTAAAAAAAGCCGTGTGGCCATGTTTGAGCAGTATGTTTTTGAAAATGTCAAAAACTTGAAATGTTTTTTATTTTACAGTTTTAGAAGTTCCTAAAGTTCTGGTCGTTTGTAAAATTGTGTATTCTTAAGACGTTTCCAACTTCAAATTTCATTTCGGTCTGATAACTCGTTTTAAAGTAAATATGTGTTAAAACTCATATTTTCAAAAATTCATAGTAAGCGTCAGAAAAGAATTTACAAACCAAATCGTAGCTCATCTTCAGCTCTATAAGCTAACAAAATTTAAAAAAAAATGTGTAGTCAGTTTTTGAGCTATTTAAAAATTTTTGTGCACAGTAATATTGTGCCTCTATAGTGCTATTACAATAAAATATTTAAACTCGATCTGTCAACTTGTTTTTGAGTAATAAGACGTTAAATTTAAAGTTTTTAAATATTGATAACGACCGCCATTTTAAAGTTAGAAAGTTCAGAAAAATGCGTTATAGATTTGCCTTGAAGTTTTCTATCAGATTACGTTTTCAAATTAATAAAATTTGGTTTCAGAAAGAAATGCTACCAAGAAAACATGCCGAACTTCCGCTTCCGGTATCAGATTTTTTTAAAGCACCCAAACGCGCGCACACACGCACAACACATACACGGACGCACGCACGCACATACACACACATAGTATAGGTATCCACCTCCACTTTTAGTTGAGACTCCTCCACCACCATTCTCATGCGCATGCAGCGAAAAGTCCACGCGTCATATCTATTTTTTTGTCCAAAAAGGACGGAAAGTGCAGTTTTTCCAACCAAGTGTAAAGTTTGGTACCCGAGGCATACCCAATGCCAACAAATACACGAGGACAAAGAAAGCAACTACCTCCAAAACTGCCCAGGCGGTTGCTATGACAGTATTGTACAAAAGTTTGTTATTTTTCTTGTATACTAGTAATTTGTATTGCTTTTTTAAAAATCTAGCTGGGGAAAATGTACCTTTTTTCATTTAGGGAGGCAAAAGTACTTGTCCTTCCTCGAGTAGGAAATAGCTTACGGTCGCATATGCAGGCTAGTAATTAATTATTTAAAATTACTCTCTACGGCACTCCCTCCCACTAGGTTCTTTAATATACGAAGTATCTAGCGTGTCTAACTGTTGGTTTAGTGCTTTTTCTCTTCTTTTAATGTCATCTTCTCGAACATAGCTGCAATAACATACTTTATAGGCCGAAAAATTTTGACCCGGCTCGTAAAGTTCATGAAATGTGCTTGCTACACGAACTACAATCAAATAAATTTCTAGGTTTGGTTGGCGAATCAAATTTCCTGATTGGTTACTAAAAACACAAACACTATCACCGTTTGGTAGCTTACGTTTCACGTCAAATACTTTCAAACACACAGGCGTGGGAGTGATTGTGGGCTTAGGCCTGTGCATGGGCGTGTGCGTAAGCGTAGGCGTAAGCGAGGGCGTAAGCGTGGGTGTGGGCGTGAGCGTGGGCGTGGGCGTGTGCGTGGGTCTGAGTGTGGCCGTAGGCGTGGGCGTGAGCGCTGTTGTGGGCGTGGGCATACGCGTGGGCGTGGGATTGGGCGTAGTCGTGGGCCTGGACGTATAAGTAGGCGTTGGAGTCCGCAAGCGCGTGTGTTTCTGTGTGTGTGTGTGTGTAAGTGCGGGCGTTCGAAAGTTCGTGCGTGAGTTCGTGCACGAGTTCGTGCCTGTATGCGTTTGTTCAAAGAGTGAGTACGTGCAGCATGCGTTCGTTCGTGTGTGGGTGCGTGCCTTTGTGCATGCGCTCTTGCACATGGTCGTTGCATGATCAAGCGCCCATATGACCTGTTTTAATTGTCAATAAGCATATAAATACTATCCAGCTTTTTTTTACATCCTACAGAGACTAATAGCTATGAAATAGGTATAAATATTCCCCTAGTAAAATCCATACCTAAACCGAGGTGGAACTTTAGTAAGGCTGACTGGGTAATGTTTGCTCAAAAATTGAATATGCAAATAATAGGCGTTCCACCCACTCACGACAAATATTTGGAGCTCAGAAGCGCAGTTATAGAAACTGTGAAGCATTGCATACCACACTGATACCGTAGGACAGTATATCCTCTGCTGGAATGTCAACAGCGCTGAAATATGGAAAACTGCTATAAAAGAGACTAATTTCACGCACTCCAGCAGAAAGCTTGGGGCTTCTTACGTCGTTTGGAAGAAACCACTAGACCCAGAAAGACGAATGAGCAATCGCGCCTAACATAATAGCCAGCAAAAAGTCTGCTTCTCAAGGGCTCTATTCGATGAACAACACACGAGAATTATTCAATCGAGACTTAAAAGAACTAAAATTATATCCGTACAAAAAACCGGTAAACCGATCAACCAAGTCGAACAAGTAGGTTTCAGATCAAACCGGAGCTGCGCCGACCAGGAGCTATCTCTTACCACGTTTGTTGAATGCAGATTCCGAAAAAAAACTAAAAACGTCTGCTGCTTTCATTGATCTTTTCCCAGCGTATAATACAAGAGGGGACAAAAGAACATCTATGTAAGATAATTAATATATGACCATGACCTAAAATCTATAATTTAATAAGCAACATGCTAAAATTCAGACTATTTTGGGTTAGTATTATAAATAGCCGTAGCAGAAACTCCGCAGCTGAACAATGGATCACCACAAGGATCAGTCGTAGCACTTGACGCAAACATTACCCAGGAAGTTTAAATATGCTAACGCCTTAGCCAAACGTAACAAAACCATGACTTTGCGGCAATGCAGAAAACGCTCTTTCAAGATCTTACAACCCTTGGGATATACAGGTGAAGACCGCAATCAAATCTATCCAAAACAGAAGTTACGTGCTTCCATCTCAACAACATACAAGGTAGAAAAACATTCTGTGTCAATTTTAATGGTACTACTTTGAAGCATATTCTTTTTCCCAAAATATCTAGGGTCCACGTAGGACAAAACGCTTAAATTTAATCTTCACCTAGAAAAAAAGCAGCTGTTAAAGTTCGAACGTAAAACCATGTAATTCAAAAACTAGCAGGAAATGCATGAGGTGCCTTAGCTGAGACAATCAAAACTGCGACCCTAGCACTAGTATTTTCAGCTGCGGCATACTGTGCGCCAGTGCGGCTCAACAGTTCACACGTGAACAGAATCGACATACAATTAAACACCGCAATGAGAATGGTTACGGGGATGGTATCGCCTACACTTACTGAATTGCTACCGATATTTAGCTGTATGGCTTCACCTCCCTTGCGTCACCGTCAGACATTACAAAACCTAAGCAAAAATCTGGCTCAAAATGCAAAACTACCAATCCAAGAACACCTAAACATAAAACAACCTTCTAACGCACAGAATAAAATCTGGACATGCACCCCTACAGACTTTTGACCTTGGCCAGACATGAGACAAGAGCACTCTCGCACTTACAACCAGATGAGAAACAAACAGGTTTCGACTTTCTTTGTCATTTGTGGTTCAAATTAAACAGAATCCGCACTGAACACGGCAGCACTGCTAGTGATTTGTATAAATCGATATAAATGGGGCTTTATCAGCGATCCAAGCTGTGAATGTGGAAAATAAACGCAGACAATACAACATATCATCTCTGAATGTCGTATACACCGCTTTAATGGAAACCTACAAGACATAAGTAACTTAACACCAACGGCAATCAAATGGCTACAAGGACTGAAATTAAATATCTAACATTAAATTGTTATCTAAAATAACTAACAGGATATACAATAGATGGTTCAGAGTATCATGACATATGGGGCAGAGGTATAGATAATCAACAAGGAATACAGAGGAAAGATAATAGCAACGGAAATGAAGTATTGGAGGAGTTGCTGTAGGATAACAAGACGGGATAGAGCAACAAACGAGAAGATACAAAGAATCATGGGAAGAGAGAAAGAGGTCAACACATACATAGACGAGAACAGTTGTTATGGTACGGGCATGTTAGAATGGCAGAGGAAAACAGATGGATAAAAATGATCACGGAATTGAGTCCTATGGGGCCTGTGGCACACAATAGGCAAAGAAAGCAGACATACCAGCATCCTGGATGAGGCAATCGTCAAGACTCCTCTTCTGGATGCTTTGGTAGACTACCTTCCTTTACAATATGCCTTTAATAGACACTTTAGTGCTTATGCGAATGCTGGACCAACCCAGCATATGGATATATTCATCTTCACTGATGGATCGAACACAAGGCATGGAACGGGTGCCGGAAATTTTTCCGATAACTTAAACCTACGCCAGAGTATACCACTAGGCAAAATTGACACTGTCTTTTAAGCGGAGGTAGTAGGAATAATGCATAGTGCAAATGCAATTCTTGAACGACAAATCAAGAACCAACGTATTGGTATCTACAGTGATAGCAGAGCCGCTTTACTGTCCCTAGGCTGTTGCAAAATTACCTCAGAAGTGGTACTGCGGTGTCGTGAGACTCTCGACGATATCGCAAAAGATAATGCCGTTTCCCTTGTATGGGTTCACGGGGAAGTTTGAGGGCATGCTCTGCACCTTAATGCAGACGGCTCTTCGAATAACAGAAAAGTGGTGTAATAAACAGTCCCTATCTGTCAACCCATTGAAGACAGAGATGGTACTCTTCACAAAGAAAAAGAAGGTTGGACCCTTACGTACACCTCTCCTATTCAATACTTCTCTCAGATTCTCAGATAATGTCAAATACCTGGGAGTTATTTTTGACAAACAGCTGAACTGGGAGAAACAGCTGAAAGCTAAAACAAACAAACGTTGCATGGCTTTCTGGCAGTGTCGCCGCGCTCTGGGTAAATCTTGGAGACTTTCCCCTAGAATTACCTTGTGGCTGTATACTGCCGTGATTAGGCCCATGCTATGCTACGGAGCACTTGTCTGGTGGCCCAGGGTCAGACAGGCTACGGCAGCAACCAAACTGGGACACGTGCAACGTCTTGCTTGTCTCAGTTCTACAGGTGCTATACGCTCAACCCCCACGGCCGCCTTAGAGGTGATCTTATGCCTTCCTCCACTTGATCTCTTTGTGGAGGAAGTAGCTGTGAGGACTGCTTTAAGGCTGCGCCACAAGGGGCTGTGGCAAACAGCAGGCAAGGGAGGCAGACACACCCGCATCCTGGATGAGGCAATCGTCAAGATTCCTCTTCTGGATGCTATGGTGGACTACCTTCCTTTACAATATGCCTTTAATAGACACTTTAGTGTCTACGCGAATGCTGGACCAACCCAGCATATGGACATATCCATCTTCACCGATGGATCTAAAACAAAGCATGGAACGGGTGCCGGAATTTTCTCCGATGATCTAAACCTGCGCCAGAGTATACCACTAGGCAAAATTGCCACTGTCTTCCAAGCGGAGGTAGTGGGAATAATGCATGGTGCAAATGCAATTCTTGAACGACAAATCAAGAACCAACGTATTGGTATCTACAGCGATAGCAGAGCCGCTTTACTAGCCCTAGGCAGTTGCAAAATCACCTCAGGAGTGGTACTGCGGTGTCGTGAAGCTCTCGACGATATCTCAAAAGATAATGCCGTTTCCCTTGTATGGGTGAAAGGACATGACGGAACCTAGGGCAACGAAAAGGCTGATGACATTGCGAGACTGGCCTCCGGACAACCTCTCTGGGGGCCAGAACCCGTAATTCCCATATCCCTGAAGACATTATGCTTTATGCTATACCAAGAAACCTTAAAAAGCTTCACACGAAGATGGGTTAACACTCAAAGCTGTCGTCAAGCAAGGGCTGCTATTACGGCACCCTCGCCAAAAACAGCCAAATACTGTGTGCAACTGTCCCGAAAGAACTTACGACTAGTTGTGGGTATCTTATCTGGACACTGCACCCTAAAGCAACACATGCACAGGATGGGACTGGCGGACAGCCCAAACTGTCGTGCATGCAACGAGGACGACGAGTCGGCAGAACATGTCCTATGTCACTGCCCAGCTCTCGCAACAACCAGAGGATCCATGCTGGGGGACTTCTGGCCTAACATGGCCGAAATCAGCAACACTCCAATTGCGGATGTCCTCAAGTACATCCAAAAGGTTGGATGGCTTGGGTGACGTCCAATGTGGAGAGCTGCTGGGGAGGTAGTACAATGGGCCCACCTATTGTGGCCTAAGTGCGCGTGAGGTAACTCACACTCCCAAATTCTAAATCCAGAATCCGTTTCCCTTGTATGGGTATGGCAACTACGGCAATGAGAAGGCTGATGAAATTGCAAGCCTGGCCACCGAACAACCTCTCTGGAGGCCAGAACCCGTAATTTCCATATCCCTGAAGACATTAAGCTTTATGCTCTACCAAGAAACCTTAAAAAGCTTTACACGAAGATGGGTTAACACTCAAAGCTGTCGTCAAGCAAGGGCTGCTATTACGGCACCCTCGCCAAAGATAGCCAAATACTGTGTGCAACTGTCCGGAAAAAACTTGGGACTAGTTATGGGTATCTTATCTGGACACTGCACCCTAAAGCAACACATGCACATGATGGGACTGGTAGACAGCCCAAACTGCCGTGCATGCAACGAGGACGATGAGTCGGCAGAACATGTCCTATGTCATTGCCCAGCTCTCGCAATAACCGTCGGATCCATGCTGGAGGACTTCTGGCCTAACATGGCCGAAATCAGCAACACTCCAATTGCGGATGTCCTCAAGTACATCCAAAAGGTTGGATGGCTTGGAGGATGTCCAATGTGGAGAGCTGCTGGGAAGGTAGTACAATGGGCCCACCTAATGTGGCCTAAGTGCGCGTGAGGTAACTCACACTCCCAATTCCAAACCCAGAATCCAGAAGAGAAATAGAAATAGAAAGAGAAAGAGACAGACATTAAAAATTGATTATTCTAGGTTTGGAAATATTTGAAGTACTCTTAGCTTCTGATTCCAACAAAAAACCGTTTCTCTCATTCTCGAAACTGTTAAGCAATTGTATTACACTATGTATACTACGAGCTATAGAGGAATTGTCAAGATAATTGGCGATAATTAGAGATAATTAATGATTTGTAGAGGTAATCAGAAAAATAGAAAACATTGTTCTACAAGTACTTACTCTAATAAAAATACATTTTCTTTAACTTTAAAGTAACTGACAAGTTCTTAATAAATTTTATAAATGTAATGGAGGTTAGAACGTTATGATATAAAATGGCTCAAGCAAAGTGCTTTACTCATTTTAATTGTCTTATAATACGGACGTTAGCATATCAAAGCCAAATTTCAACTTAATCAAACATAAATTGCAATATGCAATCAGTAATTTACTTGAATGGGTTTGTATATTGCACTAGAGAGTCTGATAACTACTATGATGTATACCGTATATTAAATTTGAATCCAAGCTAGCGAGTAAACTTGATAACTGAAGATAAACCACTCGCTCAAATTGAGTTTTGACATTGATATATCTCATCCTGTTTGCCTTTTAGAAAAAGCCTAGAAGCTTTGTCTTTACCGTTTGTTGTTCGTAACAAATGCAGCGAAACAAAAATTAAACTTTTGGAAGCTTGTTTTTTTTCTATATTTACTATTTAGTTTGACCTATATATACTCGTTTACAGTGAAAAAATTTTGTAAACTTAATTTTTATTTTTATTTTACATTAAAAGACTATTTTTTGACTGCGGTTTTACGTCACTGAGTCACGATAAAGAAAGAATTTGTTTGCATTTATTTTACATTTTCAACATTTTTAATTTTCTATTTAGCATAAACAACAACTAATATTTTACGTTACGCAACGTCCTAATAATAGAAATTAATTGCGTTCGTGGATAAAATGTAAATGCAGTTTTTATGTGCGTTTGCCGCAACGCGCGAAATTATAGATCTGCAGTCATAAATAACTTAATTACCGAAAGATTAGTGTATTCAAAACATACTTTAGGGGAGGTTAATGTTAGTTTATAGTTAGTGTAATTTTAGTACAAGGCACGAATTGATTTTTTCGTGAGTGTGTGGCTCCAAGCTATTGCGTGCCGCTCGGCTTAATGCTAAATGAATTCTATCTCGACGTTTTATTAGAGCCAAATGGCCAAAAAATGTACGAGAGATTAACTGATTAACCTTGTAAATGCGCGTACGCTACTTTTTGTTGGTATTTTGATGGCGCATGAGGAAAACTGTGTCAGACCAGTTTCCTGACCTGAACACTTTCATTCTTTGTAAATAGTCAATAATATTGTAGGACAATTTCCGACCCACTTATTAAACGAAAGCAGGAATAGAGAAGATAAATGACAATGAGAGAGGGCACAGGTGGGTAGGAAGAAAATGATGCCGTAAAAAACGGAAAAAATGTTATGACTGAAAAAAATAAACTTGCGGGGAAGAAAACGTATAGGTACAAGATAGGATAGTAAGTAAGGGAAAAGGAGAGAAGTCGATGCGTAGGCAAGGAGAGGAGAAAGAAAAGGAACAAAACAAGAAAGAGAGAACAAACAGAAGGAGAGTACTGTAAGCGCGCTAGATTGTATTCTACGCAGACATTTTGACTTCCTATAAAATGTCCGCCTGGCTTTACTTAGTTGTATGTTCAGAGGCTGGAGTCGTGTATGTAGTAAACCTATATATGAATAGAAATCTGTGACTATGTGACCGCGGCCATGCCAAAACTTTTCACGAAATGCTCAATTAACCATCTCCCATGTATCACTGCGACTAGGTGACCGGTGCCGGTTGGCAACATTTTGCCGGTATACTCTATACCGTCATCGGATAACATGCAGCGTAGTTTACCGCCAATTTAAATTTGACTGGCGGATGACGCATTGCTTACGTATGTGTTCCATATTTATGTTAACGTCTAAGATGGTCATAAAACGGTCTATCAACGAACGTCTTGGCTTAGTGCTTAAATGCGAGTAGAGCATTGTGAGGCATAGATTGGTCGAGAGGATAAGATGCTACTGTTTGTGTTCCCTAAAATCTTTAGCCATAGATCTTTAGCCGAAACGGGCTCACTGTCAACTCACTGACTGACAGACACAAAAAATTAAATACTTGAAAGAATAAAAGGTAATATGTCTCCTAATATGTCTGAACATGCGGAATGCGAAGATTAAATAGTAAACATTAATGTCGGTCCTACAATAGTCGGAACGAAAATGTACCGGTATATTCTCAAAATAATTACGGTTACGGTTCAAGATATTTCTAATTTCGGTTTTCGTTTCGGTAACAGTTCGGAAAATTTTGCGGATTTTTCAGTTTTTTTGTTTCAGTTATGGTGCACGTCTCTGATTTAATCACCTTGTTGTAAAATAAACTTATATAGCCAGTTCTTTACTTTATTTAGAAATAATTAGCGGTAGTTAAAAATAATTACTAATAATTAGATATAATTTCGAGTAATTACTACAGATTGTTTATTGTAATTTTGATGCAATTTCAAATATTAATTTATTGTAAATACAACAATTCTTAACTTCCACAGGTTTTTTTTTATTTAAGCCTTACACGTATTTCAACGTGTTTACACGTCATTATGAAAAGCAAGAATAAAAGTAAACAGTTAGTGTTGCTATAGGAACAATATATCTTCATAAGTTGAACTTGGTTTTCTATATTTGCATCCAGATGACTTGATTTCTCATTCCAAAACGTCCAATAACGGTGAATTTAAGAGGCGAATTTGTTTATTCATTAAAGGTACAGATTTTGAATGTTAGTGAATTTCAAATGCTTCTAGTATATCCAACTTACGTTTATCATCTTCTTCTTCTTATAGTGCCATACCCTATTCAGGGCGTTGGCTACCTCTCTCCTATGTCTGTGTTTGGTGCGCGGCGATAGATATTTTGCACAGACAGGCGTAGGGGACCTACAGTTTAACGTGGGCTCCGAACCACGGGAAGTACATGCACTTCTTCTCCAGACAGGTTTTCGTGGGGAAAAATCCACAAAAGTGTAAACATTTTATAATGTTACTAGATGTCATTGAATGATTGTGTTCTAGTAAGTGTTTAGCATAATTGGTTTTATACTGCTGTTTATACTTCTAACAACGTACGTATTCCTTGTACCTATTATCAAAATTTCTAATTGTTTGTCCTATATAAACCGAGTTACAGTGCGAACAATTTAATTTGTAGATGCCTGATTTTAGTACATTGTCTGTTTTTTTCTTGAGCATTAAACAAAGTGTTTAAAATATTTTTTGTTGTCCTAAAAGTTATTTTACATTTATTTGTTTGGTTTATTATTTTAGAATTTTTTTTCTGATTTGTTGCCAAAATATGGAATTTAAGCGTATTTCATTTTATCTCATGAAGTAGTTGGATAAATTTTCTGCACCCTATTACATGTTGTTAAAAATATTAAATAACATAACCAGTTTTGATTATAAACCTAAATATTCCATTAAAAATGCATCTAAATTAATCAATAAATTATCCAACGTAGGTACATTCAGTGGCGTAGCGGAAGGCCCCGCAGACCCCGCAGCGCGGGGGGGGGGGCCCGAGCCAAGGGGGCCCCTAATTTACGCAGCGGCCGAGATAAAGTAATTGTAAAATTAGGACCTCTTTAAAATTATCAGTGCCTTTAAAGTAGAAATGCAAAGAATACCGATATACGACAACTTGAAATTTGAGTGTTACACATTCTAAGAAATCATCAGGTTGTGTTATCGAAAACAAAATAAAACAGTCAGTCCAAACAAAGCTATAGTGTTCTCAACCGCCCATATATTTGTTTTGTTTCACTTATAGGTCACAGCAATAAATCGCATCTATGTTATTAAACATAACTTCAGAAATTTGAAGGGTCTTTATTTAACATTTAACTTGTTTAGTCTAACTGCATGTTAACTAGATGTAGGGCCCTCAGTCTGTAAGAAATCGTGTAGATGTGTGATTGTTAATCGTTTTATGAAAAGAAAAAGAATTTAGTAAATATTGCGGGTGGTTTTTAATTTTTAATTGTTTTTCGTGAATCTGCAATATGTCTAGTGCGGGAAAGAGGTTTTATGCAAGTGGTACTCAAAAACGGAAGCTTCAAAAAGCAAAAGAGGAATCTGCTAAAAAGAACCTTAAAATAACATCGATGTTTGCGTCAGTACACGATTCTGAAAAACCAGGAACGTCAAAGGACAGCGATGCATCGACATCTTTCGAGAAAACTCAATCTGACGTTAGTTTAACTAATGTAGATGAAACTAAAGATTCAAATATTGATACCTTTAACGTAACGAAAGATACTCAATGTGAAGATGTTTTGGAGGAGACTATTGCAGATAAACTACATGATCTGAACGATCCGTATCCAACAGATCGGGGTTATTATCCTAAGAATATTTTGAATTTCGACTTAAAGCGAAGTATTGTAAAAATTGGACCATGCAAACCTAAAGGTCCTTTTCTAAAAGATGAGAAAAATAGAAGTTTTTCTGCCACTTATTACATACAAAAAAGTGCAGCTGGACAGATAATTCCGCGGATTTGGCTTTGTTACTCAATGAAATTAAACTGTGCATATTGTCAACCGTGTTGGCTATTTGCTGACCGAAAACATTGTTCCCAAGCTTGGATCGACCGCGACGGAGTGAACGATTGGCAAGGGCTTACAAAAAAAATAAAAGTTCATGAACTTTCGCAGAGCCATTTGCAGGCTTGTATTGTCTACGACTCTTGGGAAAACGATTCCACAGTTGATGTGCTTCTGACTAATCAATGGAAACAAAAAGTTAATTTTTGGAAGAAAGTTTTGAAAAGAATAATTGATGTGACGATTACATTAACTTCGTGTAATTTAGCTTTTCGTGGACATCGTGAAAAAGTAGGAGAACTACAAAGTGGTAATTTTTTTGCTATTATTGAACTTTTAGCAAAATATGACAGTGTTTTATCGAAACTTATTGATAAAAATAATAAACTTAAAGTCAACTATTTGAGCCCGCAAAATCAAAATGAACTTCTTACTCTTGTGTCTAAAAATCTATTGAATACAATTATTTCGAAAATTAAACAAGCTACCTTCTACTCAATAATATTAGACACCACTCAAGATATTAGTAAACACGACCAGTTAAGTTTCATCGTGCGATATGTTTCTATACTGTATGATTCGAATGAGTTGCCAGTGGAATTAACAGTTACCCAGAGTTTTTTAGGTTTTATTCGGGTATCGGATCAGAGTGCTAGTGGTTTAGAAGAGGAAATAGTTAAAACAATTGAAGGACATTCACTTTCATTTAAACATTGCAGAGGACAAGGATATGACGGGGCAAGTGTAATGAGTGGCGTTTATTCGGGAGTGCAGAAACGTATTCGGGATATTGAAAATAATGCTATTTACGTACATTGCGCCACACATAATCGCAATTTAGTGCTTAACGATTCCGTAAAAAATGTGCCAGCCGTTAGAAAGTTTTACGACTACATAGAGAAACTGTATGTATTTTTCAGCGGAAGTATTAAGCGATGGGATCTACTAATGCAAGTTTTACAAAGCGACTGTAGATTGGCACCAACATTGAAGAGACTGTGTCCGACTAGGTGGTCTTCTAGACACGATGCTCTTTTTGCCGTTCGATATAACTTCTCTTCAGTACTAAAAACTTTGGCAAAAATAATTTTAACATCGTCAAAAGCTGAAGAGCGGGGAGAAGCGGGTTCATTGCGGAAATATATGGAAACTTATGAATTCGCACTTTTAACGGTCGTACAATCTAAAATTTTGGAAACTACCGATTTGATTTCAAAAACACTACAATCCCCTAAAGTCGATCTATCGTATGCTGCAAAAATGCTGAAAGATGCAGGAGAAATATTTACACAAATGAGGCAGAATTTTGCTGAAATTAAAAAGGAGGCATCAACATTGGTAGAAAAGTGGGGTATCAAAGCCGAATTTAAAAAGGAAAGACCAAAACTAGCGAAACAATTTTTTGATGAACATTCTAAAGATGAACGGTTGACAGATCCCGAACTATTTTTTAAAGTCAACGTATTTTATTTAAACCTGGATATACTCATAAGGCAAATGATTGACAGATTCTGTGGTATAAAGGAAGTTGTGGAGCGGTTTAATTGTTTGTTTCCAATGATACTATTTCAAATAGACGAGGATGAGCTGTATGTAGTCGCAAACAATCTTTTTACTCAATATCCTGAAGACATCTCATCAGATTTTCCTCGACAGCTAATATCACTAAAACATATCTTAAGAAAAGAAATCGCAGAAATAGAAAAGTTTTCGGTCATCGAATTCGCACAATTTTTAATAAAAAAACACAAATCATTATTATCAAGCATTCCGGATGTATTGATTGCTTTAAAATTATTTATAACTATACCTGTGACTGTTGCAACCGCGGAACGAACATTTTCTAAATTAAAAATTATTAAAACTTATGTGAGAAATTCAATGGCACAGGAGCGCTTGTCTGCCTTAGCCATATTAAGCATTGAGCAACAGGCAGCAAGGGAACTGGATCTGGATAAAATAATTGACGACTTCGCTAAGGAAAATGTTCGTCGAAGTCGTCGTTTTCAATAGTAAAGGTAAGCGTAATTAATTACCTTTAGTTAATAAAGGGCCCCAAGAAAGTAATCTTGCGGGGGGGGGCTCATAAATTTCAGCTACGCCACTGGGTACATTTACCACCACAACGCAAACTAGTTAGTTTTGATGGTAGTAATATGTTTTCCCAAATACCTCCTCAAGAGTGTATTCCTTTGTTAAATTATATTCTTGTTAATAAAAATGTCGAATTAATAAAACGGACTGAGTTGATTCAATTTTTTTATAATTTAAAATATTTGAATGAAACAATTCTGAGACAGTTATATTTTGGTTTCGTTATATTAATGACATTTTAGCATGTTTGATAGCTCATTGGAGTAAATTAATGAATTTTTGAATTTTATTAAAAGCTTGCACCCAAAAATAACATTTATTTCATACTGTACGCTATATACCACTTTACGTCATTGATTTGAGTCCGGGAAATGACACATTACAGGCCAAGGTCGGGAAGTGTTGCTTAGCAGCCCTTCCCGGACTGCTTGGAGAAAAATTCATCAAACATCTATTTGTAGCTAAGCAACGAGAAATACCAACAGCGAGTGTTTAATCTGACAGAATATAAAACTTAAAAATGCCGTTTTTATAAAAAAAAAATATTCAAATAAAAAATGGTTTTGGCAGTAATGAAATAAAATTTTGTACGATACACGTCCGTGAAGTGATTATTAAAGCATTCGTTTAGAAATTTCGGACTCGGCTCCTTTCGTCGCCTCGTCCGCAAATATCTAAACTCATACTTTAATATGTCACTTCCCGGACTAGTGACGTAAATAACTATTACAAGAGAAACTGAACAAAATAGGTCTATTAACTTTCTAGATTTAAACATAAAAATTAACTCAAATAATAAACTTGAATACTCTGTTTATAGGAAACCTACCCAAACAGACATTACAATACCACACGATTCTTGTCATCATAAAACACATAAATTAGCAGCATACAGGTCTATAATATACAGGGCTTTAACGGTTCCTTTAGGTGAAATTAGTTATAATAGAGAAATTTTTATTGTTAAACAAATTGCATACAATAATGGTCATAATACTCAACTTATTGATACACTAATTACAGAGAAAAATTATAAATTAGTTATTCAGAAAATTCATCCAACTACTTCATCAGAAAAAATGAAATACGCGTCAATTCTATATTTTGGCAATAAATCAGAAAAAAAATTATAAACAAAACAAATAAATGTAAAATTATTTTTAAAACAACAAAAAACATTTTAAACACTTTTTTTAATGCTAAAGAAAAGACAGACAACTTACTAAAATCAGGCATTGACACATTAAATTACTTGCACTGTAATTCGGTTTATATAGGACAAACAATTAGAAATTTTGATATTAGGTACAAAACACACGTGCGTTGTGACAAATATAAACACCCCCTAGATCCAATTATGCTAAACACTTATTAGAACACAATCATTCAATGACATCTTATAACACTATAAAATTTTTACTTTTTTGTGATGATAAACGTAAGCTGGATATACTAAAAGCAATTAAAATTCACAAACATTTAAAAACTGTACCGTTAATGAATGAACAAACTGATTTCTTAAATTCACCGTTATTGGACGTTTTGGAATGAGAAATCAAGTCATCTAGACGCAGATATAGAAAACCAAGATCAAGTTATGAAGATTTATTGTTCCTATAGCAACACCAACTGTTTACTTTTAATATTGCTTTTGATAATGACGTGTAAACACGTTGAAATACGTATAAAGCTAAAATAAAAAAATATTTTGTTTACAATAAATTAAAATGAACTTCAACGAAGTAAAGCTCGAACTTATAAATAAATTTCAAATATTGTTTGAATTCAACTTGTGTTAATTTAAAGAAACGTAAATTATAATTAACCCAATTTTTGAACGGTTTGAGAGAGTGTTGATTTAGTTATAGGTCGACGATTTTTAATGACCAAAACTATGTGAGGCCTTTAAAGTATTTTAATTAATTTAATTTCCAAATGTTTCAGATACACTTTCAGTGTATTTAAAATGACAATTAAGTTGTTTTAATTTAAAATATTGCTTTGATTTTTTACACATGTTAGTTTTTTCTAAACTTTAAAGAGTTAAAACACTTTTGTGTGTTAATTAAATGTGATAATCTGCAGGTGTCCTGAGTTATTGACGTGAGATCCTTTGTAAAATTCTCTAATTTTATTATTTTTTATAATTTTCTACGCATAATTGGAGGTCAATTTTTACTAATGCTACAAGTTTTAAAATTAGTTAGTCTAAACATTTAATTTCGCTGTTGTTGAAAGAATTCTTTCTGTTATTTATGAAAACACCCATTAGCATCAATTTAGTCGCTTTGTTGTCGAAAAAGTTTGTTTTCAAACTTGAAGCCAGCTAGCGTCCTTGCTGTTCTATATTTTGTATACGCGACCGCCACAAATAGCGCGGGTGGTGTTATATAATTAAAACACACAGCGCTAAGAATAGCCCACCACAGGCTACAAGTGGCTATAAACCGTGGGAACGACCTATCTTTATTTTGGACGGTGCCCATCAGTCTGGGTGGGCCGGGTATCTTCTTCCTCCTCCATCTATCCTTAATTCTCCGACACCCAAAAAAGGGATCGATAAAAATTTTGCCCGGGTTCCTATCTTGTTCTCTTTTAATCCTTACTTTGCAAGTTCGTAATGCTTAAACCTATACAAAGTGGCTTGTATCGCGATCCATTAACGGTTGACGGGGAATGCTTTGGATTGCTCATCCCTAAAATATCATTAAATCGGGTCTACAACAAGCTTGATGCATAATACAGATACTTCACGACCTCCTCGATCCGCACTTGATCTTGTTACTCGTTATACTATATATACCGGCTGCTTTTTATCGCTTCGAAAATTAGATGGGGGTTTGCCTCAAGTTTTTCGTTCCCTTTATAGGGAATTTAAAAGTAGTCTTGGATGTTAGGTAGGTTTAAAATTGAAACGAAATGAAAGTGGATTTTTTGGTAAATTTAAAGAATTTTCAAAAATACTTCTGAATTTTTCTGTAATTCTGTGGATCGGTATCGAATTCGGTAACCATTCGGCGTTGGGTTACAATTAACGGCGCTTGCCTTGATTTACTGGCTGACCTCGGCAAGTAACAATAGCCCCACATACATATATTACAGACAATTAAAACACACGTGTGAATGGGATCGAATGAATGTGCATAAAGGGTGGCATAAGCTTCAGGAGCGTAGCGGTCTAAAGGCCAAAAGGCCCCACTCCTCCTATTACACAAGCGAAGAGCCTACCCGGAGTGAAAGCCCTCGACACCTTCGGGTATAAGAGGAGAAAGATGATGATGATGACTTCTGAATTTCATTGGATTTTTAAAAACTATTTTCAATTTCCTAAATCCAACTTGAAACCCAAAAAAAATATTTTTGCATGCAATTTTTAAACTGTGAAAAACTTCCAACATTTTTAGATAAGGTAAAATTAAGAGTGTCCGAAATTCGGTTTCCACCTAAAAGTTTCGTTACGCACAAACTTGATCCAAAGTAGCCCAAGGCAACGTCAGCTGCAAGAAAATAGTGAAACACTTTTATCTAGTCTTTCCTATACGTTAGAAACTGTCTCTCTCAAAAATATGTTTGTAATATTGCATTGTTCCGCGCACGAGCGGTGACTTATAACATCGCACCAATGCTGCCACTGTACCGACTTGATTAACCAAACAATAAGCAAGTAACCTGTTAGTCTATACCCGCGGGCTTGTCTTATTGTATTTAGAAACCAAAACATTTCTCAAGGTTTTTATGAGAAAATGAAAGAATTTATTGATTTTTTAGAAAAATATACCATAGGATTAATAAACACTAAAAAATCAAAGGAGAAATACTTCCTTGACATTTTTCGCAATTATTAATTACAAACTGTTTAGAAATTAGCAGACCCTAAATTCAAACGACAGCCTAATACAAGAGCACTTTGTTTTTTCAAATGTTTTTGGTTGTTAAGAGATAGTAAATAAATTTCAAAGCACATTGCTTTGATTGTGGTAGTCTTTTGTTTGAAATCAGGACCTGCCAATATGAAGAAGTTTTTCGCGTTTTCTGTTCAAGTTTCATGGTCGAAATCAAAAAATCAATACTAACTTCTTTTAATCAGTCAATAACTAGAGAGAGCGGCGTACCGTTCCGGAGGGATAAATCAGCCAGTGGCGTACAATTCCAGGAAAGACAGTTTGCTTAAATATTATTTAATTATTGTAAAAAATCATATACAATTTAAATACATAAAGTACACATAAACATTTAAAATTGTATAAACAGGGGTAATAAAAAAATTGTATATAACTCTTATTCACAGTCGTCTGGATATTTCCATCGAATTCTGGCTTCTGAGTTATCCAGGGTAATTCAACTTTTCCCGAACCCTAAGTTCAACGGAGGGTTAACCTGTTAGAAAATAAACTATTGCTTTGCTTTGGTACAAATCCGTTTATCAACCGAAAGTACCAACCACGTTCAATAAAAAGATTTTCTAAGTACTTTTTGCTTGTTACTACAATGAGATGTTCGATATTTACCGGAACAAAGTAATATCGGTAAATACTAAAAATAATTACAGTTACGTTTTTCGTTTACGGTTACAAAAATTGTTGAGTTTCGATTACGATTAGCGGTTTTAGCCGGTTTTAGGTTACGTTTTAGTGCACGTTCCTCTTGTCGAACCTCCTTTTTGTAGAATGTCACGAACAGTCTCACGATAATTTTTAAAAAGATTAGCCTGTTCAAATACTTGCGACTTCTTGAGTGTTTTTTGAAACTATGAGCTGAATTTGCGTAAAATTTCAGCCGATTTAAAGCTTTTATTAATAAGAAACCCTTATTGAATTTTAATAGGTATGCTGCTTCACGATACAGTTGCCAATTACCTCGACCTCGTTGAAGAACAAATGAACGGTTTCTGTGACAACTTGTTCGGTGTAGAGCACGCTCGCTAATGTGCATTAAAAAATTTTACAAATCACTAAAGTCACTGAGTCACTGCGTAAATTCCGGCTTTAGCGTGGACTACCTTCGTGTTAATAAAAAAAAATCTTTTTCAATTAAATTCTACCATTTACAGAATAGTAAATAGTGTAACTAGCAAATCAACTATCTTATCAATACATAAGATTATTTTTAAAGTTCAAGCAAATACAATTTAAGATTTGTTAGTTGCTAAATAAACATTTTGAGCGTCAGTTAAAAGAAATGCAGTTTCTCACCTACATTCTTATATTTTTGGAATATTTTAACTACCTATTCAACATTTTTATTTTTTTTACTATACGAGGTAAAGCTAGAAAGGGTGGCAGCAAGATCAAGCTTACGCAAATTGCCTGTTCGATATGCGTAGAATACGAATCTGAGCTTTGCCGAGCACCTCTATACAGGCTGTTTCAAATTCGAGCCTCACCATGGGAATCTCGCTTATATGTAAAGATAGAGAGTTGGTTAAATTAAGACAAAGTTGCCAAATTTTATGCCTAACAATAATCTGCAAAGAAATTTAAAGTGGCTACTTTGTTTTTCAGATATCTGAAAGAAACTGAAATTTTGAATTTTGTATTTTCGTCTATAACTCACTTATCTATACTTATTTATGCTACATATTTCTAGTTAACGCATTATTAGGACACTTTTTTATGCTGAATCTAATTTTCTTATCACATTTGGTGTAACTGTTATCATTGTTCATTTTTGACTGTCAACTTTTTTTTCTTATGGTCGGCATTTTAAATTTTTCCATATTTGGATAGAATTTTTATTTCCAAATTCAACGATGTGTCACACTTTGCATTTTGTTTAAGTTTTAAGCATTTTATTACAGAACATAAAAATTTCATAAGAGTGCCATGGAAAGACCACGTCATTTAATTTATTTTGAAAACATTCTAGTAGGTCAGGAACTGATAGAAGCAAAACAAAACACTGCTTTTATTTACTTTTACTTTTAGATACATTAAGAATGCAAAAATTTCAGGGAACTTTGTTTTGAGCTTAGGCAGCAGGTCAAGTTATTTTTACAAAAACAAATGAATGACACAGTTACTAACACGCATATTAGAGAGTTTATTTAAGACGAGCTTCTGAGCATGTTGTACAAAGGTGTCAAATGTTTTGAACGTTTATTTAATGATTGTTCGTATTAGTGTAGTTCTAGTGTTATCTGTTGTGTTTCTTTAACCTGTTATTAAATTTGTTATGTCAGTTGCAAACATAAAAACTGCAAATGGAATTTTTAGTAAATTGTGTATGTTAGAAACTTTGTCATTCATTTGTTTTTGTAAATAAAACAATAACTTAAGCTGCTGCTTATGCTCGAAATAACGTTTTCTGAAATTTTCGCATACCTAATGTATCTAAAGGTCAAAGACTTCTATCAGTTCATAGCCTACTAGAATTTTGCAAAATAAATTAAATGACGTGGAAAAATTTTTAAATTAAACAAAATGCAAAGTGTGGTACATCGTTGAAATTAGAATTAAAAACTCTATCCAAATATCAAAACATTTAAAATACCCACCATAAGAAAAATAAACGTTGACAGTCGAAAATTAACAATGAAAGCAGTTGTATCAAATTTGACAAAAAATTTGGATTCAGCACAAAAAAGTGTCTCAATAATGCGTTAGCTAGAAATATGTAACATAAATGATAAATGAGTTATAGCCGAAAATAAAAAATCCAAAATTTCAGTTTTTTACAGATATCTGAAAAACCAGAGTGGCTACTTTAAATTTCTTTACAGATTATTGTTAGGCATAAAATTTGGCAACTTTGCCTCAATTTAACCAACTCTCTATCTCTTCAAATAAGCGAGATCCCCATGGTGCGGCTCGAATTTGACACAGCCTGTATAGACAAGCTTAAAATAAAGCTCAGATTCGTATTCTACGCATGTCAAATAGACGATTTGCATAAGTGCAATTTCCTTACCCTCCCCTCCCCCTTAACGATCACCCATACATCGATTTTTTGTTTAAAGAAAATTACGAATTTTAACTGGAAAATCGTTATGAACATGTTAAATGACAATAGGAACAACTTTTCGTTGAAAAAACACCTATGGGAGGTTTTCTTTTGGTCGTTTATCTAAACAGTTTAATTGGATAATCGCCGAAGAAAACGACCATCATCAAAATATGAAATGTTTTTAGATTACTATGAATAAATGTTGTTTGCAATTAGAATATACTAAAAATTAAAAATAAATTTTAAAAAAATATTCAATAATTGGACAATTTTCTAAATTTCCAAAAATCTTTAAAATTTTTTTAATATTGAAACTTTTTTAGAATTTTCATTTTGTAAAAAATTTTCTAAATTTTCAAAAAACGTTACATAAATTTCATATTTTTAAATTTATTTTCAATAATAATCCAATTGTAAAAAAAATTTGGAAAATTTTAAAGTGTTTAAAAAATTTTAACACCGCTAATCAGCACATCCTTGAAATAGTACAAATAATAGTGTTCTTCTCTCGGTGCTCTTGTTCTAAAACACTACAGAATAAGGCCATAGCAACCACGTTTCGTGCGTACACGTTAGTTATATATTATGCTCTGTGGCACTTAGTGCCTTGCTGCAGTTTATTTTCCTAGAATATTCTTAGCGGTAGTAGCAGCTGCAGGCGCCGTCAGGTGCACACTGTCGGCTCGCTGACTGTCAGTAATACGAAACATTAAGTGCTTGGAAATAAAAAGGAAAAAATGTATGCTGCTGCTAAAGCACGCATATCACGTTATATACAATGACATCATAACGGCAAAATATTGCTAGCCGGTACCGGCGCTGTACAACGAGCCTTGTCGTTGAGACCTGTGAATCGCCAATGCGTGAGTAGTTAATGCACGTAATCAAAATAACGTAAACGTAAGGGCAAATATTGAGTCAAGGTGAGGAGACAATCGTGCGGTCTTTCGCTGTAAAAGCTTCTACTCCTGATTTTTTTGCTCATTTTGTAGGGTCCAAAGAGCCACATCAGAAAATTTTTGAAAATTTTAAAATGTTTAAAATGTTTCCAAATTGTAAAAAAATATTTTAATTGTCTAACCTTCTTTTTCTATTTCGGTTTTTACTTTCCTATACTTTCAGTATAGGGAAGTATTGATTTCATGCAAATTTTCAAAATCGAGATTTTGACGGAAATACATGTTTTGGGCTTCCAGGATCCTAAAAAAGTAATTTTTAAAAAATGTCTGTCTGTGGGTGGGTTACGCTCCATATCTCCGGAACTGCTAAACCGATTTTGATGTGCTTTGGAAAGAGGGGGTATATCAAAAATTCACCGACAAAATAAGCTTTAAAAAAAACCGAAAGCGGAAGTTAGACATGTTTTTTTGGTAGCATTTTTTTCAGAAACTGAATTTTGCAAATTTTAATAGTGGAGATTAAAGAAGGCCTTAGGACAAATCAAACGATTTTTTACCGAACTCTCTATCTTCACAATGGCGGCCGCTACGAATTTTTGAAAATTTCGAATTTAACGCCCATTTACTCAAAAACCAGTTGTTTGATTGGGATCAACTACATCTTGTTTGGTAGCCCCTTAAGGGTACTATACCATGAAATATCATTAATTTTGAAAATCGAAAAACGATCTCAATGGCACCATTCCAAAAGTTTTGAAATTTTCAAAAAAAATCTCAAAAACTGCCCACACGTTTTTGTTTAAACTTTTTAAGCTGATAGAGCTGGAAATCTTCTAAAATTTGTTTTTTTGCGCATTGCTATAATTTCACTGTGACGCCCTCTATGAATTTTTGAAAATTGAAAATTGGTACCCTTTTATTTATTTAACGGGGAGCAATAAATAATTTCTGTTAAGGTGAAATAGCTCACAATTGATAGCAAAACCCGAATATAATAATATTTTTTCGATAATTTCATATTTAGGGGGGTTACTGTTCCCCCTCCCCCCAAATTTTTTCGATAAAAAATTAAAAATTTGGTTTTTTGTTTTGTTTGCTCTAGGAGAATCTTATTACAAAAAATCAAAAAATCGAATTTTTTGCCCCTTAATAATCTTTTTGTCCTTCGAAGAATTTCACATACTTTCTACAGCAGTTGTATTCTTGTACTAGTCGTTTAATGTTCAGTGTAGGCTAACTTTTTTATTTTAATAGATAGACTTGCAAACCCAAGAGCAAAGTTGTAGGGCAAATTCTTCTCGATTGTATTTAAGAAAAAAACTTGAGTTTCCGGTAAAAATTAACTTTTTAAATGGAAACGTGGCATTTTCATCAGAAAGGTTTTTAAATTCTAAATACAAATTAATAAAAGTAATTTCTTGCTAAAAATAATACTTCTCGAGTTATTAATATATTTTCAAATATAGATTTCCGCGCTTTCGTAGATTTCAGTCCGAATGTTTTACCCAACCTTATGCTTGCAGCGCAGCGGTCGGTCTTTCTTCAACCGCTTTAAGATATTACAACTTATAAGAATTATTTACTTTAACTAGCCGTGTCTAGACAGGTGTAAATCGAAAGTGTTGGAAAATATAAAACAATGTTATTTTATAAGTATAGGAAAGTCCAGGCGAAGTGTTTCGCTCATTTTCCAAGGTTATTCTTAAAGCACTGTTTTAGCTACAAAACAGTGTTTTAAGAGAGTCTTTTAAAGCATTGTTTTTAGTAAAATTTCACCAACAAAGATTGGTATTCATGATATATTCATGATCAAATTTGGTAAATTTAGTATGTATGCCAACATATATATATATACTAAATTACCAAATTTGATCGCAGCAATTTTTTATAACGTTTTTTCATTAATTCTCCTCAATAGAAGAAATAGTATAAGAAACTCGTTTCATAAGGCGTCTTGACGCACTCGTCCATTGGACTCGTACGTTAAGACAATGCCTTATGCAACTTGTGTTTTAATATACTATTCTGCATTTTCATAAAATTGTAAAGAACAATTTCGTAATTTTCTTAATATTTTAAAATTTGTAAAAACAATCTTAATAAATGCAAGGGAGTTTTCGTGGCGGTTGCCCGACAGCTTTTTCCATTTCAACATGAAGTTGTTTTTATCCCAATAGTGATAGTAAAATGTTAAAGAAAATTTCGTCACTGAATGTATTTTTCAGTATCAGTTAACAAATTCAAATCTCGCAGGTAAATTCCCTTACTTTCAGAATACTTTAACTATTAAATCCTTGTTTTCATAAACACTAATGTAATGCGATTATTCTTGAACCCAGAATAGTACAATTTTATCATTTTCTATGATGTCCTGAACGTAAAGTTTCAATAAAACTTCAAAACGCGTTATTTATTCAGCTAAATTGGTACATTTTTACGATCGTTCGACTAGCTAAAGAACATTTGCAGCTATAATATTATAACAAGAGTACTTTTGCACTAATAACAGTACAATTTTAGAATTTTTCCGAACACAAATGTGGGACATCAGGGGGTCATACGAAAAACATTTTTACAACAGTTTGACTACATAATTGTATTAAAGTTAGACGGTTTAAAAATACTCTTATGTCCAATGTAGATTAACGCTCTTTAGACTCTCATTCTGTTAATCCTGTGCTGGATTATCTTAAAAAAAAGAGCTTGGAAATATGGGCTGGATTTTAAAGTTAGACAGAGAAAGGACGATTGGGGTTTTATCTGGAATTACACAGCCGGCTGGTCCAAGACCGAATAACTTCATTGCGGCGTTGATTAATGGTCCTCACGGTTTCCTAATTAATTATAATTCATGGTTGTATTTTTCCGAGACCGTTTTTCACTTGCTAAATATGGTAATTCGGTTATCGCGCAATCTCTTAGCAAGTCTGACCTGATTTGATTACAGAGGATAGATATACTCGGAGCCTGTCTGTTACCCCATAATCAAACTCCAATTTGGCCGTCTGAAGGAAAAAATAGACCTCAGCTTTAATTAATTTGGCTTAAGCGTTAATCGCATTTTAAATTCACAACCTCAAGGGGAACATTATCTCAGCGTAGGTAGAAAAATTACTGATAAAAACCGTTTAAGCTTAAATTTTTTAATTAAATTTGCTGTTTCGAGCGCACTTGTTTTGTAGGTACATTAGTGATAAAAATTAATGAGGCCTTGTGTAATGTTGGTGTAATAACTTTGTGTAACAGACGGCCTAAATTAGCATCAAGTCAAAAACATATGCTGAATTTCCCCTAACTGTTTCTAACCCTACTCTAATTACCATTTTACACATCGTTTTCGTTATTAAATTGTAGTTTTAAATAATTTTGGGTTTAAAGTTTGAAATTTTCTCAGGAATGCATTTTATTGCCGAAAACTCATTTTATACTTTTCATATTCGTTAATTTTTATTGGATTATTCCACTCATAATATATCGGCCAATCACTACGTCTCAGTAGCCAATAGAAAAGTTTAACCCGGATATCTTAGACGTCAAAATTTTAACGGGAATTAATTTTAACTAACTACTCGTTTATTTCATTTGCTATATTTAAAAATATAATTATTTGACAATTCGATATATTATGCTAAAAAAATCTACTAATGTACCATTCTTGAATCTGAAAAAGTAATCGGAGTAAGTTACTCAAACTTCCTGCATAGCAAATTGTATTTAATTTGCCTCAGAAAAAAAATTCTTAAGCAATTCCCAATTTTCTCTTTTTTGTAATTAAGAAAAAAATTGAACTGGCCGAAGCGAGGACTGTCATTCTCCCCACTTCGCTTCTCGATATCGATTTTACTCCCACTTTCCTGCTGATGCGATTTTATTTTCATGTTGTGCAAACAAAGAATCAATTTGTTTACGATTTTTCAGCCCTACCCCAAGCCTCTAGCTGGGCTGCAAGTAATCAAACTAGTAAAAGTTAAATAAATCCTAAAGATGGTCGAGTCCGAAACACAACCCGGGGCAGCTTTTATCAAAGTGCTCGTAAAAATCAAACGACAAATGTGGAAACGAAGGAGGTTTTATATTTTCAAAAAAAATCGCTGTTTTGACCCTCTAGCGGGGAGTAATTAAACGTTGCGCTTTAAAAGGTTTCTGATGTGGCTCTTCGGGTCCTACAAAATAAGCAAAAAACATCAGGAGTGGGAGCTTTTACAGAGAAAGACGGCACGATTGTCTCCTCACCTTGACTCAATATTTGCCCTTACGTTTACGTTATTTTGATTACGTGCATTAACTGCTCACGCATTGGGGATTCACAAGTCGTCAACGACAAGGTTCGTGCTACAGCGCCGGTGCCGGCTAGCAATACTTTACCGGTATGATGTCATCGTATAACTTGATATGCGTGCTTCAGCAGCAGCATACATTTGTTCCTTTTTATTTCCAAGCACTTAATGTTTTTACTGACAGTCAGTGAGCCGACAGTGTGCACCTGACTGCGCCTCCGGCTGCTACTACCCTTAGGAATATCCTAGGAACAAAAATTGCAGCAAGCCACTAAGTGCCACAGAGCATAATATATAACTGACGTGTACGACGAAACGTGGTTGCTATGGCTTTATTCTGTAGTGTTCTAGAACGAGAACACCGTGACAACGACACTACTATTTGTACTACTTCAAGGATGTGCTGATTCGCGCTAATATTGTTTTTTGTTGACAATTAATACTACAAATCTGTCAACGAATTTGATTAGAATTACAACAATTTATGACTTTCGAAAATGATTAAAACTAAAACCTGTTTTGTCCTGATAGATCTAACACCGTCAAGAAATCAACTGACATAACCTAACATATACGGTTTTGCCGATATTTAAAATAAAATATTGACGAATGATTATCGAGTACTTTTCATACGTTCCTTGTCTCGAATCTCTCTGCCGCATGTGCTGCAAAATTGAGACATGTGTAACTTAACAACAGGCTATTCGTGTTTACTCCTTACATTATACGAGGTCTGTTCAAAATAATCTCGAATTTTTTTATCATTTTTTCGGGCTTATCTACAACCTAGTTAGCCGTGTCTCCTACGAGGTACACCCCTTTTCTATTGATTCACCCCTCCCACCGCTCTAGTGCCGTGGCTAGGTCGGGTAAGTAGGGTGGCTGGGGAAAAACAGTTGTCTTCGTTTTGGCCCAAAAGTCATGAATCAGCAGCTATGTGTGCGCTGGCGCATTGTCATGATGGAGGTACCAGGAGTTGTTTCTCCACAACTCGGGCTTTTTTCTTCCTCACATTTTCTCTCATGTCATGACTTTATCCTATCAAGATGTTGCATTCTTCTGGTATTTCCGAAAGTGTGAAACGACGATTAGAACGCACGATTTCACGAACTTGTGCAACATCTCGTCAGATAATGTAGCTAACCGTCCTGAACGCCGGTCGTCATTTGTTGACTGCCGACAGGCGACCGTCCTTAAATTGCAAAAACCATTTGTAACACCGGATATGACCCACGCACTGATCACCATAACCTTGCTTTATCATTTCATGAATTTCCGTAAACGTTTTCCCTAGCTTGAAATAAAATTTGATGTTGACACACTGCTCGTGAAACTCGGCCATATGGAAAATCGCAAAACACACTCTGCACGCACATAAACATACAACTTTGACACTCCTAGCGGGAGGTTACTTAGAAAAGTTACCGCTAGGCAGTGCCACTTACCGGACATTGCTAAGACATCGCATTGGCATTTCAAAAGTTTCGAAATATTTTGAACAGACCTCGTATGTGCCATGTGCGCAATACAAAAATAATATTAATAACCCATGTACAGGATTCTAATTTTCGATTTGCTTATGAGTAACTTCGTTAATATTATAGTTATGAAAAAACGTTTGCATCCTATTAAGTCATTTTTTAAGACGAGTTCAATGGTAGACACAAAAATAAATAACTCTTCATTTGTCTTTGAGCTACAGCCAAAAAGTGAAATGTTTACATTTTTATTGAGTGTTAAAGCTTATTTTTCTCTACAGATATTGAAAAATGCCGTGAAGGTTTTTAATATATTGTCTGACGTAGATTACAGTGGCGTACTCGGATTTTTACTTTCCTATACTTTCAGTATAGGGAAGTATTGATTTCATGCAAAATTTCAAAGTTGAGATTTTAACTGAAATGGTCGGGGGGGGGGGAGTCCATGGACCCCAAAAAAGTAATTTTCAAAAAATGTCTGTCTGTGGGTGAGTGGGTGGGTCTGTGGGTGGGTGGGTGGGTGGGTGGGTCCGTTACGCTCCATATCTCTGGAACGGCTGGACCGATTTTGATGTGCTTTGGAATGAGGTGGTATATCAAAAATTCACCGACAAAATAAGCTTTAAAAAAAAACCGAAACTGGAAGCGGAAGTTAGACATGTTTATACCATAAAATATAATTAATTTTGAAAATATAAAAACGATCGCAATGACATCACTCCAAAATTTTGGAATTTTTCAAAAAAATATTTCTCAAAAACTGACCACACGTTTTTGTTTAAACTCTTTAAGCTGATAAAGCTGGGAATCTTCTACAATTTGTTGTTTTGTGCATTGCTATAATTTCACTGTGACGCCCTCTATGAATTTTTGAAAATTGAATATTGGTGCCCTTTTATTTATTTAACGGGGGCAATACAATATTTCTGTTAATGTAAAATAGCTCACCATTGATAGCAAAATCCGAATATAATAATATTTTTTCGATAATTTCATATTTAGGGGGGTTACTGTTCGCCCTTCCCCCAAATTTTTTCGATAAAAAATTTAAAATTTGGTTTTTTGTTTTGTTTGCTCTAGAAGAATCTTTTTAAAAAAAATCAAAAAATCGAATTTTTTGCCCCTTAATAATCTTTTTGTCAGAAGAATTTCACATACTTTCTACATTTCTACATTTTGGAAATTTTAATAGTGGAGATTAAAGAAGGCCTTAGGACAAATCAAACGATTTTTTACCGAACTCTCTAGCTTTAAAATGGCGGCCGCTACGAATTTTTGAACATTTCGACTTTAACGCCCATTTACTCAAAAACCAGTTATCTGATTGGAATCAACTACATCTTGTTTGGTAGCCCTTCAAGGGTACTATACCATGAAATATAATTAATTTTGAAAATATAAAAACGATTGCAATAGCGCCCCTCTAAAGTTTTGGAAAATTTCAAAAAAATATTTCTCAAAAACTGGCCACACGCTTTTGTTTAAACTTTTTAAGCTGATAGAGATAGGCATCTGCTACAATTTTGTTTTTTGCTCATTGCTATAATTTCACTGTGACGCCCTCTGTGAATTTTTGTAAATTGAAAATTGGTACCCTTTTATTTATTTAACGGGGGCAATAAAATATTTCTGTTAAAGCAATATAGCTCATCATTGATAGCAAAATCCGAATATCATAATATTTTTTTGATACTTTAATATTTAGGGGGGCTACTGTTCCCTCTGCTCCCCCCCCCCCCCCCCAAAAAAAAAAACAAAAAATTTTTGCTACAAAATTAAAAAATTGATTTCTTTTTTGTTTGCTCTAGGAGAATCTTTTTACAAAAATCAAAACATCGAATTTTTTGCCCCTTAATAATCTTTTTGTCCTTAGAAGAATTTCACATACTTTCTATAGCAGTTTGTATTCTTGTACTAGTCGTTTAATGTTCAGTGTAGGCTAACTTTTCTATTTTAATAGATAGACTCGCAAACCCAGAGCAAAGTTGTAGGGCAAATTCTTCTCGATTGTATTTAAGAAAAAAACTCGAGTTTCCAATTTTAATATGGCGGCCACGGTAAAAAATAACCTTTTTTTAAATGGAAACGTGGTATTTTGGCTTTAAAATCAGAAAGGTTTTGAAATTCTAAATACAAATTAATAAGAGTAATTTCTTGCTAAAAATAATACTTCTCGAGTTATTAATATATTTTCAAATATCAATTTCCGCGCTTCCGTTGATTCAGTCCGAATATTTTACCCAACCTTATGCTTGCAGCGCAGCGGTCGGTCTTTCTTCAACCGCTTCAAGATGTTACAATTTATAAGAACTATTTACTTTAACTAGTCGTGTCTAGTGTATATCGAAAGTGTTGGAAAATATAAAACAATGTATTAAATGTATAGGAAAGTCCAGGCGAAGTGTTTCGCTCATTTTTAAAGACGAGTTCAATGGTAGACACAAAAATAAATAACTCTTCATTTGTCTTTGAGTTACAGCCAAAAAGTGAAATGTTTACATTTTTATTGAGTGTTAAAGCTTATTTATTTCTACAGATATTGAAAAATTCCGTGAAGGTTTTTAATATATTGCCTGACGTAGATTACAGTGGCGTACTCGGATTTTTTATATTTGCAATTGTTTTTCAGTTACAAAACAAATATGCATTTTTTAAATTAGGAATCCTAGTCGCATTTGAGATCATCTAAACGACGTTTTAAAGAACTTTTCAAAAATTTATAGTTTGCTATACTTATTTTTCAAAACAATTGAAATATTAGATAAAATTTCCAAATTGATGTAGTTTAAAACTAATAGGGAACCATGAAACATTAAATTTCCAAAAAGCAAATTAATTTGCATGACATACATTTACACATTAAATTATATTAATACCATTGATTTATTCAACATTTCTCTATTATTGATAATTATTACCATTTGTTACTTAGTTAACTACTGGTTGTTTTTCAATTTGCTATGTAGATCGTAATTTGGTATTTAAATTCAAAATGTATATTATGGTAATCTTTTTCTTGTACATATTATGTTTCATGGCTTACTATTTATTTATTTTTAAACTATGTCAATTTCAACAATATATCTAATATCTCAATTATTTTGAAAAATAAGTAAAGCAAGCTACATATTTTTGGAAAGCTCTTAAAAACGCCTTTTAAATAATGTCAAAGGCGAATATGATTGCTAATTTAAAAAAATGCTCATTTGTGTTGTAACTCAAAAACCATTGCAAATATTAAAAAACTGAGCACGCTACTATAATCTACTCCAAGAAATCTATGAAAATTTTTATAACTTTTTTTTTAATATCTGTAGAAATAAATAAGCTGTTAAAATATTCACTTTTTGACTGTAGCTTTTTGCTATTTTCGTTGCTACCATTCAATTCGTCTTAAAAAATTAAACCTATAAGATGCAAACATCATAACTGTAATACTAACGAAGTTACCTATACATATAACTATAACGAACATGAATTTATAAAAAAACATAGCCCGCACGGGATTGGAACTCTCGAGCAACCTATGCTTTACAACTCTGTACACGCATTATAAGTACCACTCAGCCGTGGCGGCTGTTGATAGCAGATGTTAAAATATAGAACATGTGCATAGCCGATAGACTACGCAGCACGTTATTTGATGTAATGTCAAAATGTTGACAGCCGGTATTGACACTGTAGTCATTGAGTAATGGTAAATAGTCGCGTAGATATAGTGAGGCGGCTACACCAAAACTTGTTATATCTTATTGAAAAAGCGCTAACTCAAAATGGCTGCTGTTTTTAAAATGAAGGTTAATTTGTAAAAATATGAGATTTTAAATTAGCAATGCCAATTTCGTTACCGCGTATGCATCGGCATGAGAATTCTAAGTGTTTCTATGTTTTAACGTTATCCTGCAAGGTTCCCGGCAGCGTAGATGAGAAATGCTTGTATAATCTTTTAGCTCTAATTCCAGTAGTACATAACTTTTTTTTTATTTTTACTGTTTTTTAAAACAATGTTGGCAATCTAGACAATTTACAAGAGGTGTTGATTCTAAGACCCTACACTGAACAAGAAAAATACGAAAACGCTGCCAAATCTGAAGCCTGTGCAGTAAGAAAATTGGCGCTGCTGGTTAAGCGTCTCCTTCTGTTCATATTTTAACAAATTCCAAGAAAAATACTGTTTAAATATTTTTACATAAAAGTTGTTGAATTTCTAAATATCTTTATTTCTATTAAACAAATATTTCAAGAAAGTTATTATTATATATAAAGCGTTCGTAAATAAATGTGGGGAATTCAAATGTTCCAAATGGTTTAGAAGTAAAGTGCCCTTGTTTGAAGAAATGTTAAAAAAAGTTAAAAAGCAAAGTTGTTTAGAATTACCAAAAACCTTAAATGTTATTTCTCGAAACAATCGTCGATTATTTTTTGTTCACAAGATCCTTATATACCATAGGTTTTATTGCTGGTGTTGGCAGAGGTTGATTTACGTATAGGCCCACGAGGTCGAGGCCCAAGGCTGTCAACTCTATAGGGGCGCCACTGAATCCATAAATTTAAAATATTTAGACGGTAATGCGTAAAGTTTTATTTGATAAACAAAAATAGTATTGTTGCACTTTGATAATTAATGCTGTACTAACAGAAAAAATATCATTACCAAATTTGCAAAAGACAAAGCAAAGAAGAAGAACCGTCTAAATTAAAGTATCTTTTTTTTTCAAATAATTGCTTATCGCGTTTATTGATGATAACGAGTTTATAACAGTAACAATGTAAAATAATAGTTATTTAAGTATCAAGGAATGTAAGGACGTAATAACATCCGAGGTAGGCGACAGGCGAGGTAGCTACAACAAACGAGACATCCGACACGCTATTACTCAAAAGGCCCAACCCGCAAACACAGAACGTACCAATACTCCTACACCACCTACCTCTATAGCATTTCTACCTTACATACACAAAACCACCGACCGCATCAGCAGACTACTCAAACAACAAAACATAAAAACCGTTTTTACTCCCTTTCAAAAACTTCCCAATTTCCTTCCTCCGACCAAAGACAAGTTACCTACCCTCCAATCCTGCGGTGTGTATAGTGTACCTCGCTCATGTGGAAAGCCTACATCGGTGAGACGAAGAGGCCGACCAGCGTTCGAGTTTCTGAACACGAGCGCTTCACTCGACTGAAACGTCCCGCAGAGTCGGCTATCGCAGAACATAAACTCGATACAAGCCATAACATTCAATTTGACAAGACCAAAATCCTAGCCCGTTCTTCCACCTACCTCAACCGTGTGATCCGTGAATCCATACAAATACACAAAACTCCTAACAATATTAACCGAGACCACAGCTATCCCCTGCACAATGCCTACAAACTATTATTTCCGACTAAATCCAAGCCCCGCCCTGCAACCGCTTAACCGCTACAGCCCGACAGCCAATCGCAGACCCAGCAGTCACACCTTGTTACCCACCCGTCTCTTATAAACCCGGTGCCTGCACCGGTCTCGCCAGTTGTGTTCCAGATCCAAAAGTGACCACAGCCCTGAAGATGTCCCGTGGAACCGAGGCAGTTCATGCACCGATGACGCGGCTCCAACCCGGAAGCCTAGCTGTTACGTAATAAACATTATTGTCCATTAGTTTAAAAAAATTCCAGGCGTCACTATGTGTAAATCCGCCTCCGAATGTTGGCAAAAAAGACTAATTTCTTATTGTATGATTTTTAAACAGCTATACAACCGTACTACTAGGTGGAACGATATTAGATTTAGGGCTAGCCAAAACATTGCAACGATGGTAAACATGTCCGAAAATTGACGGTTTCTCCCGACATTGCTCAGCGGCTTCGTAAAATTATGCGAGTACATGAAGGTAATTCGATATGTATTTCGAGGTACTTCGAAGTACTTTGAGGTAATTCGAATACTTCGGGATATTTCGAAGCCATTCGAGGTACTTCCAGTACTTCGAGCGGTAGAGTACACCTACTTCGACGAGTGAAAGCCTTGAAGAAAAAACTCAAACTTCCTGCATAGCAACACGTGTTTGTTTTGTTTATGAAAAGTATAGAGAATTTTCAAACAAAACTAACACTCGTTGCGACGCAACAAGTTGTCGTAAATTATAGTCCATTTATTTTTCAATTTACTCGTAGTAAGTATAGCTGCTGATTAAAATCTGAAAATAATTCTCATAATGCATTTATTGTAACTTCGCTCCTAAAAGTCCCCAGTCTAATGACACTGAACAGCAGAAAACAAATAATCATTGCCAGAAGCTAAAATTAAAAATAATCCCATAAAATTACAATCACACAAACAATAATTCCCGGTTGATAGCACGTACGCAACGATATTTCAGCCCTAACAGTAAAACAATTTATTTTTGAAGCAACAGCAGCGATAACATCATCCATTTGTGTTTTTCTCTCTGATTATCGGAAGCTTTTGTATTTATAAGCGCTTCTTTTTACAGTGAACATATAATATCAGCGTTTCGCAATAAAATATTTACATCTGATTTTGAATTATGTAGGTAATACGCATTGTAGCTTTTTTTATCTTATCAAAACTTACAATAAATGTTGTTTCGTTTAGCTTGTCAAATGTTTTTATTTGTATTTCGTCGTAATATAGTACAAGAAAATTAAAAATCGATTTTGAGATTTTGACAAGGAAATTTCACGTTTTGTATGTAGAAAAATTCCAAGTAGGGCTAGTTGATCTTTATAGAATTATTTTCGTCAAATACAGAATATTAACAGAAATCGCAAAACCAAAAAAAATGCTCTTCTCTCCATTCCTCTAGTTTTAAAATTAAAGACGCTGCGACTTTTTTTAACATTTCTATTTAACATGAGGTTTATTACATCATGGATGCAATGGATTTTGTTGATATTCGAATATACTTTGGAGACTAAACTGGGATGCTGTAAAGGGGCGTTCGTAAATTAAAATTAATTTAATTGACATTTTTTAAATTTTGAAAATTTACAAAACGTTGATCCTCACAAATTCTAACAAAGATTATTTTTAAATTTTCTTTGTGCGGCGTTGTCCACCTTACCTGTTTCTACACGTTCGTTCATATTGTTGATTATCTTGTCCATTGCAAAAAAATAAACAGTAATGAGTGCAAGCTGTCCATTTGGTTGATACCGGATGACCGCAGTGTCCGGACTTTAAGTCCAGTATTTAGTCAGCATTAAAAGTATGAGGCAATAAATTAATAATAAATTCTTGCATAAAACCTGTATGTAAATGTATAGTTGTCGCTTGTATGCAATTTTATATCATGCCTATATGTTTGACCTTAAACGAGCTCGTTTAGTTACTTATTGATGCTTGTATAATTTTGAGAGAAACGATAACAAGGTTCATAAGCGTAGAATCTGACTGGTCACGGGTTTTAAAAGTAATACACAAAACAATTTTACGAGTATGTCATTTTAGTTTATCTACTTTCTTCATCTAATACCATTTCTTCCTCCATTTCACGATGCTTCATTTCTTTGTCCATCTCAAAATACAGAGTGCAGAGCCTCTCTGGTCTAGCTCAATAAAAGCAACACCGAACAAACCGATGTATCTCAAATATTGCAGTTGTAGTTGGTAAACCTTGCAATATCGTACAACATGTCTTACGTATAACGTAATGGATTTGAGTACGCCCATGGTTTTTGTTTACATGATGAATTTTAAGGTAATTTGTTACTGTTTTGTGATTAAAAGTCCGGACCTTGCGGATGGCATATGTAGGTAGGTACTAGGTAGCTTTGCAGCTAGTTCGTACTTCGTTCTTATTTTGGTTTCAATATTCGTGTCGAGTTCTTGTATAATTTTAATTAACAAGCTTGAATGTTTGCTCTAGCTTTTTTCTAACGCCTTGTGTGGATTTTTGAGCTTTCGTTTTGTGCTATTTTTTAAACTTTGCTTCTACTCGAAACAGTATTTCTCAAATCGTATCTGAATAATTTTTTCAAAATTTTGTTAGAAAAAAGAGGCAAGTACGAGCTACAGTCATATGTTTCTGCTAGGATTTAGTACAACCTCTGCGCCCTCGATAAATTTTTCTATTGAAAATGTTTAAATTTTTGACAATATCAGATTTATTAATTTGATATTGTTAAAAATTTAAACATTTTCAGGTCATTATCTACTTTCTCTGTGATCCATTCTTTGATTTTTTGAAAAGTACAACTCTGACAGCCTCTATGTTTTTTTACAGAATTAGAGATATCTTTAAGAACAATTCAAAAGTTTAGTCAGAGTTGTATTTTTCAAAAATTCATAGAGTAGATAATTATCTGAAAATGTTTAAATTTTATAACCTTTTGAGATATTTGATTATTTCTAAATAATGCATACGTTTAAACTTTCAAATTTTTAAATATTTAAAAGTTTATAATAAATATTTTTTTCAAAAATTTTTTTGTAATTTTTTTATGCAATAGGCGCAGCTAAGAGTTGAAACTTGATATATTCTATTAATGTTTAGGAGAACTGTCATGTCTTTTATAAGTTTTTGATATTCTTTAAACATCATACTTCTGTGACACTCTGTATGGATTTATTTAATATATCCAAGATTACAAATTTTGGAAAGAATTTTTTTTGAATACTAAGACTATCTTTTTAATTTTGTTATCTAATATAGTTAAATAAGGCCAAATGTGGGCTACAATCTAATGTGTTCTACCACGCTCTATAAAGTACCGAGTAAAGTGCTCTGGGAATTTTTGAAATGTTGAGATAAATTAAAAAATTCTAAAAATTTTTTCGCTATTTTTTTAACAAACAGTGTCAAAGTAGGACTGCGCACAGGCATGTCAAACATCGCGGTACCACTATGATGCCCTCTTTCCGTTTTCAGATATTACTAGTGTTACCCCAGCACACAATGCACTGACAGACAGCGTTGACAGAACCGGCGAAATGTCAAGTCACGTGATGCATTAGTTCCAATAATGACACGCGACGTTATTGTAGATGGCGCCCCAAGTGACGCGCGTCTAGGCGACCTTCATATATATTATAAATCAAAATAATTATTATTGAAAAATCGACGTAGAATAAAAATATAAAAATGTTTCATGTTCCATCTGTGGATAGACCTTTCATTGAAAAAAAATGGTCCAAATTGGTGAAGCGGTAGCCGCTGGAGGAACCGGAGAAATAAAACCTTTGTGCTTTTATATATGTATGGATAATATTTTCAAAAATTCAAAAATGTTTAAAAAACTTTATTGTTAGCTGATAGAAGTAGGTAAGGACTGTAAATTGATGTTTTATAATAACGCTATAGTACTACTGCAACGATTTATATAAATTTCTGAAATTTTGAAAATTACAATAATATCTGAAATTTCCTAATTAATATAATTATTATTTATATATCATTTAAAAATTTTTTTTAAGTAAATAGTCAAATCATCGCTATAATTTAATAGATTTAATGATGCAGTAGTACTACTGCGGCGGTTTTTATGAATTTTTGAAATTTTGATGCAAATTTAAGAAATTTTAAATTTTCAAACAAATATTTATTAAAACTTACCGCTATGACTTATTAAATTTTATTAGTTAGGGAAAGCCAGTAACACTTAAAATCTGATGTTTTTATGCTACTTTTGTAACCACTGTGTCGCCCTCTATAAATTTTTAAAATGTTATAACTTCAAGTATTTGAACACCTATCACAGCTTATTGCTCAAATACTACCCATACGATGTTTTTCTTTTATTTTGGTAGCAGATAGAGTTAAATATGGGCTATAAACTGATATACATTACATAACGTTCTAGTACCACTGTGACGCCCTCTATATATTTCTAAAAAAATTGACGTTTTAAAATAATTAGAAATTTAAAAATAATTGTATCGCAAAACTTTACTAATGACCTAGGTTTACCTAATCAAGAAAAATAAGGGTTCCGTTCTGATATTTTCTAAAAATTCTAGTAACATTCTGACGCGTTCTATAATTTTTTTTAGTTTCGTAGTACTTGTATCTCATACAAATTCGAGAATCCAAAAATCACTTCTTTACTTCTTTAAATTCTGTTAACTTATAGTGGTAGCTTAAGGGCTATAAACTGATAGCAGTCACAAGGCTTTTAGTACAACTGTGACGTTTTCTATGAATTTTTGAAGTTTTGTTATATCTTCAAATGTTTCAAAATTTTTAAAAAATATTTAATTTAAAAACTGCCAACGAAAATTGTTCACATTTTGTTCATACAATAGAACAGCAAAAGAATAATATCATGAAATGTTTTATTAATTATTAAGAAAACTATGACGCCCCCCCTATGAATTTTGAAAGCGACATTGGTTCGCACTAATACCAAAATGAATTTAATATCAACTTATAAGCAAATTTTTAAGGGTAAAACGAAAGTTATCGTATAGAAAACTTTATACTGAAAAATTGGTGCTTTTACGAAAGCAGGCCATATATTCAAAGACTTTCAGTCCTGTAACATATTTTCTTGGTCTCTCTGGAATGTGACGAGGGAGTTGGGGACAATAGCTGAGAGAGTCGCTTCTGAAATATGCACGTCATATTAAGCCCACGTTTAAACTATTATAAAGGACGAGAACACGGCCATTTCACTAAACGTTTTGCGAGCCCGGGTCTACTGCCAACACTTTGTTATAATTCATACAAATTACCTCGCAAATTACCGAACGGTTAATGTACACATTATATAACCGCCCCTACTCCACACGTACGGTTTACCTCTAAGTGAATTTGGGGCTGTGGGACGAGGACTTTGAAATTTTGAGTGAAAACCCCGGTGAAATGAACAGTTACATTGGTCACCTGAGCGTTGGTATTGAATTTTTGTGTTTGAGGGGGAATGGTGTTTCCGGTTTACCGGAATTAATGACAAAATCCGAAATTTTGTATCCGTTAATTAACGTAATGGCTCGGATGGATAAGAACATTGTTTGGGTTACAGAATTGTAAATAACCCTGAGGTAATAATGCAAACAATGCTAGAGAATATGAAATTTTCAAAATTAATTTAGATAAAACCGTAGTTACGGAAAAACGTTCGGTAATCAGAAAGCTGATTGATTACATATTATTGAGCAAAAACCAAGATTATGTTCTGCCTCTAAATAATCCTCCGTTAATTTTAAAAATATAAATTTGGCAAATGTAAAGAAAAACTGTAACCTCCCTGTTTCTGTTAGTTAAATATTAATACGTAATTATAACGGATGAAATGATTTGTTTGAGTTGTAGAACTGACGCTGCCTGCTCTGCTAATTAGAAATCGATGCTACAAAATTCTATTTCCCTACTACAAATTGTGTGCAAGTAAAACCAACGGATCAAAATTCATGTCAGTCGAAATCGGCTGTCGTTATTAGAATTATATTTTGATTTAGACAATGAATTTCATTAAATATTTTTATATTTCGTCGTTTTTATTATCAATTTTCATATAATTGAATTACAAGTATAAATTAAAACAATGTTGATCTGCACGTTTAGCTTTCTTAAACAAATATGCGCATCACGTGAATGATTTCATGTTAAAGCAAGATATCATTATACGTACAATTGCTACTCTTCTAACGCTCAGCAAACTGTATTAGTACATCCTTCTCGCACTCACAGTATGGACAAGCCCAACTGTGGGCTCTAGCAAGGTTAGTTTTGAAACGCGACTATACATTGTATGAGACAAAATGTTCCTTAGATTGTAACAGAAGTATCGGTATGTAAAATTAACAGAATTAGTATAGAGTTCGTAAAAATGTACAACAAGAATTTTTTTAAATAAACGTAGTTACTTATTTCTTATAAATTATATACCAAATTAAAGAGCAATTAACGGGCTACGTGTTAAAAAAAGTTAAGTAAGTAAGTTTTTAATTATCAACCTACAACTTCGAGAGTGCCGCAGTAAGAAGGGGTTTTTTGAATAGTTTTTTCGCCCTGTTTTTGTTTGGTACTGGCAAAAAAAGTCGTCATTGCCTATTTTATATTCCCATTAATATGTTCAACACTATGTGTAAATTTTATCTAGTCGTAATTCTGTATCACGTACTACCAGAATTAAGCGACACCACAATTTCTAATTTATTTTTAGATAAAAATGTTATTAACGTTTTAAATTTCAATTTTTAAATTAAAAACGATATGTTCTTTGTTTGTAAGTGTGTCTGCGATGGCACAATCATCAATTGCTTTAATTTACATCTAGGCACATTTGCCCGTTTTCCCGCAGCTCCGCATTTCCGTTTCGGCATTTCCGTTTTAGTGCTGGCACAGTTCCTCTCGCCAAAGGAAGTATCGCTTTAAAAAGTGTTCAATAATGCAGTCCATGCACAACGATTTTGCTTCTTTGTACTCGCTAGTCGGTATAGACAGCAACGTAAGTTACTATGACGTCATAAAATTTTTTTGCGTCAAAATATCTTTTCTTGACGTTAAAATATATGTTTTGACGTCATATATTAAAAACATATATAGTGTGGCTTAAGCAAATAATAGTATTCCTATAATTGGTTTTTGAGGTTTAAAACATCAGTTTCAGACATCTAAATTTAATATATTGACGTCAAAATTTAATTTTATGACCTAAATAATGGTTTTTTAAATGAGAGAAATGAAAAACCTATTTAATTATAAATAAATTCAGCGAATTTATTTACTGTTAATACATATTTTTTTAAGCCGAAATAAGATATTTTCGCGCCAAACAATAATTTTTGACATCAATAAATTGCTTAAACAGTTAGAATTAAATAATAAATCTAGATAAATGCTCCACAACTATTTTCAGAGCTAAATAAACGATTGTTTGACGTCAAGAACGTATTCATTGACATCAAAAAACCATTAAAGTCGGGAAATGGCTTTTAACGTCAAAAAATCAGTTTCACGCGTCGAAATTTAATACCTTGACGTTTTTTAACTTAAAGAAATTTGAAACATATGTCTTTAACTATAAACAAATTAAACGAATTTTAATATCAAATTGTATTTTTTGGCGTCAAAAAATCATTTATTGACACTTAACACCAACAAATCGCTTACACAGTTCAGAATTAATTAACAAATCAAGATAAATGCTGTTCTATTACTATAACTAACTACTTTCAGAGATTAATACATAATTTTTTGGCATAAAAAACCATTAAAGTGAGTAAGCGATTTTTGACGTCAAAAAATCAGTTTCAGACGTCGAAATTTAATAAACCGACGTAAAAATTTAATTTTTCAACATAAAAAGTTGTTTTTTAACTTAAAGAAATAGAAAAAAATATTTATTTAATTACACACATATTAAACAGATTTTTAAGCCAAAAATAATTTTTTTGGCGGAAAAAAATCATTTGTTGACATCAACAAATCATTTTAACAATTTAGAATTAATTAATGAATCTAACTAAATGCTGTTCTATTACATAACTATTTTCAGAGGTCAATAAATGATTGTTTGACGTCAAAAACGTATTTATTGACATCAAAAAATTACTAAAGTCAGTAAATGGTTTTTGACGTCAAAAAATCAGTTAAAGACGTCGAATTTTAATGTGTCAACGTACACATTTCATTTTCTGGCCAAACAACTTTTTAACTTTTTAAAAATTTAATTTTTCAACCTAAAAAGTTGTTTTTTAACTTAAAGAAATAAAAAAATATATATTTAATTATAAACAAATTAAACAGATTTTCAAGCTAAACATAATTTTTTTGGCGACACAAAATCATTTGTCCACACTTGCCACCAAGAAATCACTTACACAATTTAGAATTTAATAACGAATCGAGATGAACGCTGTTCTATTACCGTAACTATTTTCAGAGGTTAATAAATAATTTTTTGGCGCCACTAACATATTTATTGACGTCAAAAAAATATTAAAGTAGGTCAATGATTTTTTGACGTCAAAAACATATTGACGTCAAAACATCATTTATTGATGTCAAAAAAATTATGTATTGACGTTAGATAACACTTAATTTATAGTTCCGCTAGAACAAAATGTCCTAGCAGATGAAACATGTTGTGTAGAATTTATTTGATAAAGTTACAAGTTAAAAAACTTTAATGTTATTTTATTTCACGAATAGTCCTTTGGTTATTTTATTATTTTATTTTAAATTGCCTGAATGGTTTTCAGACGTCGTGAAATGAGTCACAAGATAAATTTTTGCCGTCAGAAATTATTTAACGACTGAAAGAAAGTGTAATTTTATTCCGTAATTCAAAACAAAAAATCAAACGGCGAGCCATACATTGCAGTGCTTAAAACATTTCCGTCTTACCGGTGCATTGACGTCGAAAATTGAGTCATAATACATACTAAATATTAAGTATTTTGATTTTGCAGTACATCTAATTTATCGAAGCAATATACCCAGTTTAAAATTCCTTGCAGGCGCTTGGCATTGTTTTGCAATAGCTCGAGAGCCTGCCAACAGAATACTGGTTACGCCAGTGGTCAGAGCTACTAATTATAGTTCTACAGCTGTTATTTTAATACAAATTATTTAATTTAATTAAATATGTTTGTAATTCCGCGTTTGAATTTCCAATGTTAGTGATAACTTAATATCACTTGGTACAAACTAAAATTTACGGAATAATGTTTAATTATTAATTACAAAAGTTACTCTAGTGATTATTAGTTTAATTAGGGAACTAGTAATTGGTATTATGTACTTAATTTTGAATGTTAACAATTTGAAACCATGCAGACGCATAGTTACGGAAAGACTTACTTTCAGTATTGATTTCATGCAAATTTTAAAAAATCTTAGATTTTGACGGAAATACATGTTTTGGACATCCAGGAACTCTAACAGAATTTTTTTAATGTCTGTCTGTGGGTGGGTCGGTGTGTGTGAGAGTGGGTGTGTGCGCTTCATAACTCTAGAACGGATGGTCCGATTTCGATGAACGTTGCCATGTGGGGGTGTATTAAAAATTCATCGAAAAAACAAGCTTTTAATAAAAATCTGAAGCCGGAGGCGGAACTTGGGCATGTTTTTTGGTAGTTTTTTTTTAGATAAAAGAACTCTCTAAATCTGTATACGGAATATTATAGAAGATTTTAGGGCAAATCAAATGCTTTTCTTCTAAGCCTTCTAGCTTTAAAACGAAAGCTGCTATAATTTTTTTAAATTTTTTAATTTAACGCCTTATTACTTAAAAACGCGTTAACAGATCAGAATTAATTTGTTTATCGTAAGAGCCCTAAATATGGCTCATAAATTGGCAATTATTTTATTTTTTAATTTTTCATTAGTTTGGTTTGTTTCACAGTCCACTAATTTCTCTGTGACACCTTTTATGGTTTTTTGAAAATCCAAAATTTTTGCCCCATGATTTAATAAACGGGAGCATAAAAAAAATTCATGACTGAGCTAAATTACTTATGAGTGATAATATAACAAAGTTCTCAACTTAATTTTCAGGCACAGTAATATTTTGAGAGACGGGGTGAATTCTCCATCCCCCTTCCAGCCAGTTTTTGGTATACGAATTCATCTTCCGTTTTTGTCTCTTTCCAAAAAATTTCTTTTCCTAACAAAAGATTTTGAAAACATTGCTGGCACAACAGCCCGTTATAATATAACACAGAAACAGATTTCCATAATGTGCAATATTTGGTTGCGATACTGTAACATAATCTGCTGATACCTCATTGCTGCAAGAGACGCGGAGGACGAAGCAGCGCTTCTCGACAGCGAGCTACAAATACGGACGCATGCATACCTCGGTTACTAAACACATCAGTTGCAGCACAATGTGTTGCAACATGTCATATTACTGAAATCATTTCTTAAGATATGGAAAAAAGGGGCAGCAATTGGACAAATCTATACCTACTACATTAGTTTTAATTAACATACGCTGGCTTAATCGCCGACAAAACACTCCATTATTTTACTAACTTGCGGTGTATTCTTGATTAATATCTTATAATAACAGTAATATTATACCTACCCACTAGATTAAAATCGTTGCTTTTCATATGTTGTGCTATATAGAACGCTAATATTCCATAATAATAAAATAAAATTCAAAGACTACATATTCAGCATAAATCAGGCAGGTCCGTTTATTTATATTTTATTGGGTTAGGATGATGTCACATAAACATATTTAAAACACGAACATTTTTCAACAACACAAAGAAGATAAAAAAATTTAAAATGCTTTGTTGGTTACACTTATTAAATTAATATTGCTGTACGAACAGCAGCATAACTTTAGAAAATAAGCACCAATTAAGGATGCCTTCCCATTTCGTTTTATTTATTTATTTATATTTTTTACAGTTTATGTATAATAAGATAAGGCGAGTATAAAATATAATACAACTTTATATAGTTAATTTTAATAACAAACAGTTAATACAATGCTAAAGCACATTGCACCGAAAAAATAATTCAATTCTTATTGCTGTACGAAGAGTGACGTAACTTCAGTAAATAAATACCTCCTGAGAGCTCCTCGCTTATCCATTTTAGTGGCATTATTTTTTTAAACAGAACTGTCTGAATCTGGAACGGAATCGCATACAAAACCATGGGACAAATCTAACTTTTTTTTCGAACTCTCTAGCTTAAAAATGGCCTCTCAAAACTATTTATTAAAAATGTACCTGTCATATTTACGTTACTTTGCTGATCGAGCTAATGCGAGAGTCGAAGTTTTATTTATGTTAATCCGTGCAGCTTTATTAAATGCCGAAAATTTAAAATAAATGTTTTTGAATTTATTAACATCTACAATGATTAATACAATAATGAAATATTTAAATTACATATTTTAAGTATTTACTTCCATCGGTATGCGTTTGCGTGTACGCGTTCACGTGATTCGAAAATAGGCATCCAGGTGGACACAATCCTATCCATAGTTAAAACCAAAAGAAACAGCAGTTATATGCCAGAAAGACAAAATCTTCAATAGTGACTTAGAAATACAATGTCTTCTATGTACAGCGAAGAAAACTACAACGCAACAAACAGGTATATAAGTGTGAAAGGAACTTGCTAAGCAGGTATCTACAATCATTACCGACCTCTGTACACAATGCATCAAAAACCCGGGTTACAATACAAATAAAGATGAGAGATCTCTCACCACACAAAAGGTCATAGAAATGACGTCTGTCTTAATTTGTATTGCTGCGCAGTCGCACTTTTTGAAAATTTTCCAAAACGAGTTACCAGATCAGAATCAATTTAATAATTAAAATGCTTTAGGCGTACGCAATGTTAAACTGTACATTCTTGAAAATACTAAAACTGCAAAGTAAATAAATAAGAATTTTGACATTTTCTAAAAAATATGGCTCAAAAACTAGCACTACATTTTTTAAATTTATGGGCGCATAGATCTAGGGATGAGCTTCAATTTGGTTTATGTCGCAGTTCGCTAATTCTTTTGTGACGCCTTCTATGATTTTTTGAAAAACGAAAATTAACGCCCCCTTATTTAATAAACAGGACACAATAAGGAATTTTCATTTAAGAAACTAAGTTACTTATGAGTAGTAATAAAATAAGATTCGCAAGTTAATTGTTAAGTGCAGCAAAGATTAGATAAGCTAATTGTCATCCTCCCATCCAAATTTTAACGAACGCATTTATCCTTCTGCTTTTAGTACTTTTAATCCTAAGAAGTCGTTTTCCAAATAATCTAAAATTGATTTCTTTCCCAATAAAAAACTTATGTTTCTAAATACAATAGAACATACCCATAAGCAGCTCGCAGTAACTAAGCTGCCGACTTTAAGTAATGCGAACCGAACTAACGACATTACGCTGAAGCAGCCGCAAGCAGTGAGATGGTGGCTATGGCATAGTTGGTTGTGACTGCACCTCATATTACGTCTTTTTTGTTGTACGACCGGTATCGATACGACGTGTTGCGTTTGCCTTTTGCGGAGTAATGGCAATGTGGGTTTGTTCTGTAGCGCCACTGCCGTGGGGCTACAACGTTGTGCGTAAATACATTTGAACAAAGAAAAAGTAAAGTTTTGCAAGTATAGGAAAGTCCAGAAGTGAATCGCTGATTTTTTTAGTTCATACAGAAACTAACCAAAATAGCCCCAATTTAGATTAGTAGTTGAAAATAGTAAAATTTTGAAAATTGTCTTTTAATTTAACAGTTTTTGTTTTTCTCCAAATAAGCGAGATACCACTAGGTAACACGCAATTGTTACATCCTGTGTAAACACTGTGTCCATAAAGTAACCCCCCCCCCCCCCCCCCCCCGCCCCCCCAATTAACTACTTGATGTTTTTCTACAAAATTTGGTGTGCTGTAATGGGAAATTAAATACTATTTTTCAGACCATATTTTGTATCATCCAAAATGGCGACCGGGCGCCATTTTGAGTTTTTTTTTTAAATGGAAAGGGGGGTCGAGTGACACTTCGTTGGAAAGGTCTTTTAGTTCTGCGTCTGATCCTAAAGTTTCAAAGAATAATATTCAGCCATAATAAAATGACAATGTTTGAAGTCTATTTAAAAAAACTAAGGGTTAAAGCAAAAAGAAATTAATTAAGTGTTCGCAATGTTTACCATTCACTTCTCGGCACATAAAAAGTCGGTTATGAAATTCCTGCCTTACATTTTCATAAGTTTCTGGAGTGATAATTCTGCAAACTTCTGTAATGCGTTGCTCCAGTTCTTTAATTGTTTCTGGATGGGTTCTGTACACTTTCGATTTCAGATAATCCCATAGAAAAAAATTTAAGAAAGTTAAATCTGAGGAGTGAGCCGGCTATTCTACAGGACCCCGCCTAACAATCGATCTGCCAAAAAAATGTCCGTTGAGAAAGTCAGAACCTGGCCTATAATAATGAGGCGGCGCACCGTCTTGTTGGAACATAACGTTTTCAATATTATTTCAAGCCACCTGAGATATTTCTGGGAAAATTTAGTCCTGCAAATGAAAAAGTGGACTACTGAATAAGAAAATCAAAACAATTTTGAACTGAGTGAGTCCATTGGTTTACAATCCGCCATTTTGTTATGGCTCAATATTTTTCTTTGAAATTCTTGGATCAAACGCAGAACTAAAAGACCTTTCAAATGAGGTGTCACTCGACCCTGGATAAAAAAAAAAACAATTTTGAATTGAGTGAGTCCACTTGTTTAAAATCCGCCATTTTGTTATGACTGAATTTTTTTTTTAAACTCTAAGATCTGACGCAGAATTAAAAGACCTTTCAAATGAGGTGTCCCTCAACCCCCTTTCTATTTAAAAAACAATTCAAAATGGCGCCCAGTCGTCATTTTGGATGATACAAAATTTTAATATGGACTGAAAAATAGTATTTAATTTCCCATTACAGCACACCAAATTTTGTAGAAAAATATGAAGTCGTTCAAAAGTTAGTTGGGGGGGGGGGGTTACTTTATGGACACAGTGTATAATATGTAATATAAAAAACAAAACCATTATGAAGGGGGGGGGGATTCCACAATTTTTGTCGCGAGCTCGCTCCTACATAGTTACGCCATTGCCTGGTTTGATTTCAAATTTTCGTGATGTTAAATAATTTAACAGAAAAATTAAAATTTATTGAATACTAATTACCAAAATCGGCTTGATCCAGTTTCAAAATAAATATTCAGAGTTTGTAATTTGTTGAAATTGCTTTTTTTGGTCTGTAAATATAATTATCGCTTCAAACTTGGAAATAAATTGTGTTTTGGGTTAATTAAAGAAACAATTACTACGACTTTTATAGTCCTTTTCAGTTCTCTCTATACAAAATAATTTACAATACTACACAAAGGTTTCAAAAATTTTCTTGTTTACTGCTGCAACATTTTGTATATAGAAACCTGAAGAAGACTTTATACGTGTCGAAACTTTGTGTACAGAGTGGAAATTCACGTACACTAGTAATTTTTTTTAACTGGCCGAAAACTCTGTTTGTAATTAGTCCTAATTTTAATCAGAATTTTAAATTGTAAACCGAAAAGTAACAGAGAAGTGGCCATAAATGCAAAAAAATTAATATTTAATATTAATCCATATTTTAAGCAAGCTTCTACTAATTTTAACTATGTTTAAATGTTTATATTTTCTAACTTTGGTATATTTTTTAGTATTAACGTTAATTACCAAATTACCTATCTGGAATATTCAACTCTACAGCATTTTGATTTTCCAAATTAGAGCGAATATAAGCAAAAGTCTACTTATATAAAACTTTCTGCATAAATTTGGAAATTTTCCGGCTCTAAAGTCAAAATTAACTAAATTATTAACTTCTACAATAGTTAATTAATAATTCAACGATCCTGGTTAGGAAAACAATATTCTGAACTTCAGAACTTTGCACAAGCAATCGCTATTTTTCTAAGTTAAATTGAATATAAGAATAATTAAGGGGGACATAATTTATTATTAATTATACAATAATTAGAGAAGTGGACATATTCAATAAAATACGAGTTTTCGGACTGTAAAATGAATGATTCATTAAGCACGACGAATAGTGGTAGTGCAATTTCATGTTGAAATTTTAAAGTTTCATTTTCAATTGTATAAAAGCAAAACACAAAAACAAAACACTAGCTTTTGTAAGTAAAATTTGTCCCAGTTTAATAACAACACCTCTGTAACCCTCGAATTAGCTTTCCCGAGTCTCTCCATTTCAATTCCCCGTGCTAATCCTGCAACAATATCAAAATTTTCAATTTTCCTAAACTCCATATTATGTAAAAGCAACACAAAAGGGCAACCGTAAAGTTTTATGAATGGTTATTATGACAACAGCTATATTTAGCCGGAAAAACCATTGTCTAAGTCCTTGAGTTAAAACAGCCGAAAAGGCTTAATTACCGCGTTGCCATTAAACAACTAATTTATCAGTAGAAACGTATTCAAGTTTTGAGCAACTGAAACACTTCTAATTAACCACCTAAAAACAAACGAGAAAACCTAAATTAACTTTCCTCGTGTTTCCGGAATCTAAAAGCATGTCAGTTTTATAGCCGCATTAATATCACTTGAAAAATCACGTATTCGCGAATCCCCGAAGTGACTACCGAAGCAACCCTATTTTTCCCAGTTGTTTTCCCGGGTCTCTTCCCAATCAGTGCGACACAGCACTCGTCAAGGACATTCCAGCTTGTTAAACAAATGAGACCTGTACACCACAGGTAGCAAGAAAATCTTTAAAGCTCCAACGCGAGTGTAATTTATCATACGGCAGCTTGAAATTGTGAATAAATTGCATTTTCGCCTTTCACAAACAATTTCGACGAGGCGTTCATTATCCTGTCAGTTCTGAGTTTAAAAAGTAGAAAATAGGACGTACCTCGAGTTTTGTATTATGGTTAACTCCTGGTAGGCCACGAGGCATGGGCACGCAACCTGTCCGATGTGATATCGACCACGAGCACGAGGTATGGCCACGCACCTTCAAATTGTTACTCATAAACACTTTACATAAATTAACGTTATACGTTGAATTTGAATTTTAATTTAACTCGTAATCCGATCCGACTTTCAATCCGTATCCGATCAGGTGTTTTTTATCAGAATCCTATTTCAATTTGAACGGCTCGTAAATAATATGCAATTGTGGAACCCGTGAGCTACGCCTCCCTCTTTTTGTGTTTATTTTGTTGGTAGCGTAGCAGGATCGAAATCCTAGTCGACGGGTCTAGCTAGTTTTATAATTAATTTTGAATTGCTTTAATTCTTGTGAATGTAGATTTTGGCGTTTGTTGATTTACTTAGAGCTCCCAATATTTGGGTCAATAAAGTGTCGAATTTGTGAACATGATCGTCCACTCTTGCAGCTGCCATAGATGTTTACAACGTTCTAAGCAAAATATATTTAAGTTGTTTTGTATACTGTAAGGATCTGCTTAGTTTTGGTATTAGAAACAAACAGACAGACATTATTATATCGGGAAAATAATATTCTGTTTTCGTTATAAGTGTTACAATTAGTTGATTTAATTGCTGTTTTATTGCTTATTTGTTTGCGTATTTATTTTGTTCGCACGCGTAATTATTTGTCCAATTATTGCCTTTACTTGTCATATTATTTTATTCATACTCATATTTGTATCTACACAACTCGCAACAAACAAATGCTGTTTCTAATATAATTAAAATAATGTTTATTGTAGAATGCTTTTATTATATTAATTGTATGTTTTAGAAGAAATTATATCAAATGTGCTGTGCGGGATTCCCGACCCGCCAGAATAGAAGTAAGCCAAATTATAGCAACAGTAGTGACTGCAACATAATAATTTGCAGAAAACAATCAATAAGCTGAGCGGAGATGTAAGGACCCGTCGTCGTATTGCAGTGATGAATTTTGTCGAGATGCTAGAGCCCGTCGTCGAGTTATGGTGAGACAGTTAGGGATAAATATAGGGGTGTAACAAAAATTGTGGGCTGGCTATACATAGACGTATTATACTTACTGAAACGATCAAATAAGTTTAAGTAAACATGCGCCCTAAAATGCTTCTAAAAGAAGTTAGCCCCTTAAAGAGGGCCAATGAAATTTAATTTTTAATTAAATATCTAAGACACCCTTTAATATAAAGTAATGAAATTCAGCATACGGTTTACTAATAGTAAATGCTACTATCTAACACCATCTAAATAAAATAGTTTAAATCAATGGCGTCCCAAACTGGGGGAGGGGGCTCGATCATTTTTATTTATTATTTTTGTTGTTGTCTTCGATTTTTTTACCAATTTGGGTCAGTAATATACGTTGAAAATGCATAAAAATAGTACTCTTAATTTTTTTTGTACAATCAGCCATTTTTGAGATAAAATCCGTTTAAGCATTTTTATTCTTTAGAACAATGGGCCGGCGGCGGGTGGTCTAGTGGTTAAAGTCCCAGGCTTTGAAACTAGACTTCCAATGGCAGTTGGTTCGATTCCACTGCTCGTCGGTAATTTTTCTGAACAAGTTAAATCCGACGGGTCCATGGATGGTGTATGTAGGTGTGTATGTTGGGTTGCATGTCTTCAGGGGTGGGGTGCATGTTAGACCGGTGTATAGCACTGAGTGTGCTGAGCCCGGGTAAGGGGGTGGGATGGGAATCATGGGGTCGTGCTCACGCACGGCTTCATGATTCTTTTAAAAATAAAAAAATATTCTTTAGAACTAGATAAAACTTTTTATAATTATTAACTTTGGATACAAAAAACTTAAAAATAATAGATAACAACTACTAACTATTACGAAAACCTAATTCTTGCAGTTCTTAAACAGTTAATTAAAGTTAATAAATAAGTACAAAATAAAAAAAATATATATATTTTATTTTGAAGAATAAAAATGTTTAAATCAATTTTGTCTTTAAATTCCTAGTTGTATAAAAAAATTAAGAGCACCATTTTATGCACTTTTTTAACGTAGAATTATATTGCCGACGCAAATTGGTAAAAAAAACAAAGATTTCAAAAATAATAAATAAAAATGACTTAGCCCCCCCCCCCCCTCAGTTTGAAACGCCTCTGGTTCAGAGTATAATACGTCTATGTATAGGCAGCCCACCCTTTTTGTTACACCCTGTATAGATAGATAACCTATGGGAATCTAAATGCTTGAAATAAATTTAACAGATCTGAAACTGAAACAGAATTAGATCCGAATTTCGATTCCAATCCGATCTGAATTCAATCTAGTTTAGAAGTTTATAAAAAATTACGAAAAACTGGCTAAATGCGTTGCACCAATTCAACGAACGTTATAGCAATAACTTCGAAATACCTAAACAGATCCAATTCAGTAGATTATATTTTGATCCAGATTTTAAACCAAATTCGATTCGATGTGAATTGTAAAACGTTATGTAAGATCTACGACTAAATGCTGAATGTAAATTTAAAGTGTGTTAGATTACGGCAAATCTCAATTAAGTAGGTTTAATTTAGTATGTCTGAATCCGATCCAGATTTTGATTTGAATCTGATATTAATTCGGTCTGATTTGTAAATGTATAAATAATTACCTAAAATGTGGATACATTCTTCGCACAAGTTTAACAGATGTTATATAAATTAATCTGAATTAGTAGATTCAGATCAGATTCAGATTTTTATTAGTATCCGATCAAGAATCTGTGTGGATTATAAAATGTTTTGCAAAATTCTGTTCTAAATATTTTTAATTGGTGTCATGTCAACGAATTTGACTTAAACAGTCTCGATCCGCTAGATCAATTTTTTTAATATGGATTTCGATTCCAATGCTAAACATGAAATATTCTGTAAAATTCAGATCTAACTGCTCCAAAGAAATCTAATGCCTACAGAACAAAATTAAGTCGATCCGATTCAGTAGATCCAAACTCAATCGAGACATCAATTCTTAGCTAACGCATATTATAAAATATTGTGTTCAATTCGAATTTATATACTTTTAATTTTAAATTATCCAAGCCTAATTAAGCAAATCCGATTCGATTCAGGTTTGTATCTAAATCTGATCTAACTGGGAAACGTATTGTAAAATATTATTTGAAATTTTTCTTCGAAATGTTTTCAACCCATTTTACATTAACGCATCAGCAGATTCGAATACGATCTAGGTTTAGATTTAAATCCGATCCGGATTTATGATATCAGATTACAACATACGTTGTAAGATTCAGATGTAGGTGCTTTGCACCAATTCAACTAATTTTAAATCAACAAATGCGAATTTGACAGATCCGATTCAATAGATTCGAATGAAATTGAGATTTCGATCTAAATCTGATCTATGTTAGATCATAAAATATTCTGTAAGATCATGATCTATATGTTTTGTATGTATCCTAAATAATTACTTGCGATTCAGTCGTATCCGATGCGTCTTTCCATCCAAATTTGATCCGGATATGACACTGATAATAAAACGATTCTTTCTAAGTACCCCAAATAATTTTTAAATCTATAATAAGCAAACCTGTTTCAGTGTGCTATCCAGGTTTAGAACTAAATCCGATTCAGATTTGTTGCAGATCATAAGTAACGGCGTAAGATAGAGATCTAAATGCGGTATGCATCAATGCAAAGTATCCGCCTTAAATTTCATTCAATCCGGTTCAATGCAGGTGATAAAATATTATGTAAAATCCTGAGCTAAATGCATTAAACTAGATCAATGAATCCGAATTTAGCACAACGGATTTAGCAGATCCGGATACTCTACAAGATTGCATATTTACGTAATTACGTAAGATGTGCGTCTAAATGCTCTGAATATGACAGATTCAATTTAATAGATTCGGATTAGCTTTAGATTTTGTTCAATCCGAATACATTGCGAATTATAAAATGTTATGTAAGATCTAGATCTGAATGCTTTAACAAATCAGAATTTATCAGATGCGATTTAATACATTTATATTCAATCTGTGATGTTTATAAATAAATACGTAAGATCTGGATCTAAATGCGGTGCACCAATTCAGCGGATCTTATATTTAATCCTAACGAATCTACATTGAGCCGATCCGATTGGGTAGATTCGGCTCCGATATGATCCAGATTTCAATCAGACTTTGAGTCAGATTTAAAATATGTTATGTAAAATTCATATCTCAATGCTTCAACAAATCAGATGCGATTCAATACATTTGTATCTAATCCGTGATTCTTATTTACATCAAAATCCGATCCAGAGTCGCAGATCATAAGTAAATACGTAAGATCTGAATCTAAATGTGTTACACCAGTTCAGCGAATCTTATATCAAAGTCCAACTAATCTACATTGAGCGGAACCGATTGAGTAGATTCCGATCAGATCTAGATTTCTAAATTGTTATGTAAAATCCATATTTGAATCAAATCAGATGCGATTCAATACATTTGTATCTAATCCGTAATTCTTATTTACATCAAAATCCGATCCAGATTCGCAGATCATAAGTAAATACTTAAGATCTGAATCTAAATGTGTTACACCAGTTCAGCGGGTCTTATATCAAAGTCCAACTAATCTACATTGAGCCGAACCGATTGAGTAGATTCCGATCAGATCCAGATTTCTAAATTGTTATGTAAAATCCATATTTGAATCAAATCAGATGCGATTCAATACATTTGTATCTAATCCGTGATTCTTATTTCCATCGAAATCCGATCCAGAGTTGCAGATCATAAGTAAATACGTAAGATCTGGATCTAAATGTGTTACACTAGTTCAGCGGATCTTATGTCAAAGCCTAGCGAATTTACATTAAACCGAACCGATTGAGTAGATTCCGATCAGATCCAGATTTCAATCGGACTTTCAATCGGATTTAAAATATATTATGTCAGATGCAGATGTCAATATTTGAAGTGAATTTTATTCATCTGATTTGTGAGTCTGAATCTGTCTGGAAGTTGTAAAAATTTATATCTAGCATGGATCGTGTTCCAGGATCCGATTTAGCGATAATTTTAGATCCACAATTTGTGAGAATGGATTCGGATCTTAAAAAGTTTGACAATTGCCACACCATCACATTGTGAAAAACGGAAAATAACGAAGGAAATCTGCGAAACCCCAAAATATCTCAACCCTCTTGTTATCCCGGTTTAGTTAAACGAGATTTGCAAACTTTGTTTATGTCTTTGTATTTGTTCTCCAGTGCGTTGTTTCCGAACTTGTTTACACACAAGAAATACATCGCAAGCGGAGAAATGTTTTTTACAGGAAATGTTTTTTTAAAGCGAAACAGGAAGACAAATTTCGTGAAAATAATATTCGGAATAGACTAAAAAAAATGAATATTCGAAACTAATTCAGTATTTATTTTTTGCTAAATCTTTTGTTCGAAGCGTGCAGATATATTTCAAATAAAATGATTTAGATTGAAAGGTTTCTATTATTCCTAAAACAATTGAAAGATACAATTCAATTTTACCGCCAGTTGAAGTTGAATGGAGTTTCTTGAAAGGAATTGCAAATACATCTTTTAGGTTTTGTTTTATATTTAGACCCCCATTTTGCTTATAATTGCATATTTTTCATTGTTTCTTAAATTAATTGCAAGTTTCCTTAAGATTTAATTTCTTGTCTTTTATTCACATTGCTTAAATATAAATTGCTTTAATATGAGAAGGTTTTGTGATTACGAAAAAATCGATTTGGAAAAATAGATGTTTTGAAACTCAAAAAGCGGATTCTTTTGAATACTTTCCATTTTTAAACCATTATTTGTATTATGAGCATATTCCATTTAAAACCCTTCAATGCACATAAATCAACCGTTTTATAGTCATTAAGATTCATTAAACGTTCTAAAAAGCTTTTCAATTAGTTTGAAAGCTGTAAAAAGTTTTTGACATTTATATGATAATTAATAAGGCTACCCACGACATTTCTCGAGAATTTAGTAGTTAATACAATTATAAATTAGGAATGTCAGGAAAACTAGGTAGGATAACTAACTTTGGTCATTTGTAAATGTTTCCTCGTTAATTTAAATGTAATAGAAAGTTTTAATTAAAAATGTTTATATTTATTTTAAATTAAATGGCAAACGTTTCCTGTTCCATTTAGTATTTTAAATTTTTTATGATTTAAGTTAGTTCCAGTTTTAAAATAACCTTTAAAAATTTCAGCGATCTAAAATCTGTTTTGACCTGGAAAATAATGTTTGCAACAGGAACTTCAAAATACGAATTTTGTAATTCAGAAATTTGGCGTAGAACATTGTTTTATTTTGTCTCAAGGTCGCAATAGTGAGTCAGATAGTCTGACTTAAAATAAATCGATTAAAATAAAATAGCGACTAAACTGTTAAAATTAACAACCTTCAGTATATTAATAATAACACCTTTAAATTTTGATATTTTTAATTTTTTGTATTTTAAAAAAAAAATCAGTAAGAAGAAAATATTGAATTATGAAATTTTCCTGAAGCAACAGCGAGGTTTGAACCACCAACCCTTGAAATTAACGTTCCAAGTTCTTTTCAATTCGTTTTTCTTTATAAATAATTAAGAATTCGACTCGCGTCTAACATAAAACAAGCTAGAAATGTTTACTGGTTAACATTCAAGTCTTGGAAGCTTTCAAGATGGTTTTGGTATTTTGTATTTTGTACGTATTTCGAGGTTTAGGTTGCGGATTTTGCTTGAAACCTAAGCTAGTATGTCGTTCGGACTAAAACTCGGCCAAACTGTAAGCGTTCCTATCATCAATCAGTAGAATTTTCGTAAAGCTGAGCTTGAAGGAAACACTTGCTCGCGTGTGTAATGCAAACTCGCCGCCCTGTTTTTGATTATTAAAAATTACTGCTTTATTGAAAATGTTTGTCGGTTCTTTCTTCTTAAAAGGTGTTTGATAGTTTTATTAATGCAAGTTGATTCTGGGTCACAATTTAAAATCCGGATTCAATATCTATACGGATTCGATTTGGCTCCGGATTTGATTTGAATCCGAATTCAAACAGAGTCCGCTACAGAATAAACAATTTTTCTTTTTGTACGATCCAGACGGATCTGGTTTCAACAAATCTTAAGTCTTCAAGCGGAATTAAGTCTATCCAGTTTCGGTTAACCTGGATTGTAATTTATTTAGACTTCAATCCGTAAGCAAATTTAACCGTATCTGGGTTTAGATCGATATTCTGTAAACATTTAATTGTATTCGACTTTAACAAATCTAGTTCTTAATGCAGGTTTGAATTTTGTACACGAATTTAAGTGTATCCGGTTTCATCAGATTGAGATCTTAATTTAGATCCGCCCAGCCTAATTTAGGCCTAAACGGTTTCAGCTGATCCGTATTACCTAATTCATTATTCAATTTTGCAAACAAATTTTAAAGTATCCCGATTTAGTAGATCCGGATTTTAAGTCATATCCATATCCCGCTTTCATTTCAATCCCGACGGATTTTGTTTCAACGGATCTGCATCCTTGAAATCAAATTTAAGCATATTCGGTCCGAGTTGCACAAACACATGTAAACATATCCGTTTTTAGAATATTCGGATCTTAATTTAGTATGACATCTTAAATTCTTAAAATAAGATACAATAAATCTGGATTAGTCCTGGCGGATTGGGTTTTAACGGATATGCGCCCCTGAAACAAATTCAAGCATATTCGCTCTAGATCTTAAATTAGATCTAAATTTCACAAATAAATTTAAAAATAGCTTGTTTTAGCATATACGGATCTTAATTTAAATATGAAAATTCCAAACAGCTTTAAGCAAATTCCGAGCTAACAGATCCGATTCTACATTTACATTATTTTAACGAATATAAAAGTGTTCGATTTTAGCAAATCTGGATCTGTTTTCTTCGAGATAGTTTAAGCCTCTACAGTTACAGTTAATTCGTAAACAAGTTTTAACATATACAGTTTTAATAACTACGAATCTTGACTTAGATCCAGATCCGAATTCGATTTGAATCTTAACGGATTTGGTTTCCACAGAACTGCATTCTTGTAAACAGATTAGAGCATATACGATACGGATCTTAAATTAGATCTGCATTCCACAAAAACAAATTTAAGTGTTTTAGCATACGAACATTATCTTCAATCTGAAATACTCAAACGAATTAAGGCGTATTCAGTTTGAACAGATCCGGATCTTAATTTAGATCCAGATCTTGATTTCTTTTGACTCTGGATGTATTTGGTTCCAACGGATATAAATCCTTGAAACAAATTTAAGAATGTTTGATTCAGATCTTAATTTAGATCTGAATTCTACAAACAAATTACGAAATATTTCGTATCAGCATATACAGATCTTAATTAATATCTAAAATTTCAAAACGACTCTAAGCGTATTCAGAGGTAACAGATCCGGATATTAAATCTGCATTTTGTAAACGAAGCATATTAGATTCTGATCCGGACCTTAAATTCGGTCCTATGATTAAATCCCGACAGATTTGATTCCAACGGATCTGCACCCATGAAACAAGTTTAAACATATTCAATCCGGATTTTAATATAGATCTGAATTCCAGAAACATATTTAAAAAAATATTATTTCAGCATATGCAGATCTAATTATAAAAACTTAAGCGTATCCAAAATATCCGGATATTATAATGATCTAAATTTTTCCAACAAATATATATGTTCGGTATTAGCAGATCCAAGTTTCAATTTAGATTTAAATTTCGCAAACGAATTTAGGCGTATCCGGTTTCAGCAAATTCGAATCTTAATGCAGATACAAATTTTGAAAATAAATTAAGTAGACATGGATCTTAATTTGGATCTAAATAATTTACATAAATTTAAGCGTGTTCGATTTTAGTAAATCCGGATCTTAATTTAGTTTCCGGATTGAGCAAAACTAGATTTTAATTTAAATATATATTCTTTAATAAAATTTAGGTGTGACTGATTTTACCAGATCCGATTCCTAAATTAGATTCAAATTCTTCAAATCATTCTAAACATATCCGGTTTTAATGTATCCTGATCTTAATGCTGATTTGCTTTTGAAATTAATTTAAGTGTTTCAATTTTAAACAGATTTGTATCCTATGCTGAATCTGAAATTTTCAAAAGAGTTTAAGCAACGTGTCTTTTGTTGCATTTCTACTGGGATATGCTTTGGATTTAAATACCATTTATAAATAACCGACGATCAGATCTAAATCTTTCAAACCAATTCACCCGTATTTAAGTTTAGCATAATTTTAAATAAGATCTGGATTCGATTTGAATTCGAATTCAATTTGACTCCGGATCTGATTTAAACATGGATTTGTTTTAATCCAGGTTTGATTTAAAGTTGCTCCGGTTCAAAATAGATTATCCCATATTTATTCTAGTTGGATTTGCTTTTAATGAATCTCAATCTTTCAAACGAATTTAAGCCGATCTGGAAGTTATACGAACGAATTTTCTTGTTCAAACGCCTTTTAAAAATTAATTCGTATTGGGTATCTAATCCAAAACCTGTTAATAGATAATATTGAAGCCAGACCTAGTTTTTTTTGTAGCAGCACTACATATTTAACTCAGGGAAAATATATAGCAAGACCCGGAGGAAAAAAGGAGAAACTCCCAGGTCGTCGATAAAATGCTCACACGCCTGACGTCCCACTTGTTACAAAGCGAAATTTGGATAATTCCCAAAGCTTTTATTTTAAATTTCTTTATATGAAGGGTTTGCGTCAGGTTTTGGGCAAAAATTTTTGCTTCATTTTCTGCTTTGTTTTGTTTTTGCTTGCGGCATTGTTGTACTGTAGCAACCTGGTTGTATTATTGTATTGTAACTTAGCGACTTGGTTGCTATTTACATTCATAAAAACAAATTCATCTAAATTATTTGTAAACGTGAAAACATCATTAAAACTTTCTCCTCCAAATAGTGTTTTATTTAATAACTACGAACCCTAACATTACAGTACGTTTTCATCATCAAAGGTCTGATGGCATATCTGGCTGCCTTATTTATAAAAACAGCCCGCAACCATTTAAAATTAAATTTTGTTCGTCAAAACTTCGCCTTTATTCACCTAGGCGCAGTGAAGTTTGCCAATTTTGCACGAGACTGTCGGCAGATAACGAAATTACATGTCGCAAAACGATAACGGCTGCCAAAATACAGGGCATAATCTCCAGCGGAATGGGAATGTATCGGAAAGTCGATGTCGTAGTTAACAGAAACGTCGAAATGCTGCCTGTTTTATTAAAAAATAACGAGCTTTCACTGTTGGAATGTCGTTTGAACTTTCCGAATTCCTGGGGAAATTGCTTGTACTGCCTTAGATTTGCTTTCAAGGGAATCGCTACTGTTTTTCGTTTTCATTTACTTGATAAGAAACTGAATTTGTGAAACGATAAAAAGATATATAAATTTCTTTTGCGAAGTCATTTCGTGCCACATGCTAAATTTGTGATTATTTGACTTTAAGCACGCCATAAAACGCAGGTAAAACTCTAAAATTATGTATCAGCAAAAGAACTACGTTCGGTGGCCGAAGGCCACAAGTTACTGGAATTTTTTCAGCCGCGATACTGAAAATATCGGCCTGTTATCGTGGTTGGTCGATTGCTCGTTAAAGAATTTTTTCGATAGTTTTGGTAAATAAAAATTTTTATATAGAGTTGTCTTGGAAAGTCATGGCGTTGCAATTCAGCTTGAGGCAATCTAAAAGAAGAAACCTATTTTATGTGGTAAGATTTTAGAAAAAGATTAACATACAGTGTGTCTCAAACCGATTTTACTTGTCTAACTCTCTAAATAAACCTCTTAAAAATAAATGATTATCTGTATATAAAATACTTAATTACTTTAAGAATATTTATGTATTTTAACCTTATACGTATTTCGGCATGTTTACATGCCATTGTCAAAGGTTATATTAGAAAATAAACAGTTAGTGTTGTTATAGCAATAGAACTTGGTGACTTGATCTCGGAATCGTCTGCAGGTGACTTGATTCCTTATTCCAAAATGTCCAATACAGGAGAATTTAAGAGATCGATTTGCTCATTCATTAACGTTACAGTTATAATAATAATAATAAATCTTTATTTAGCAAGAAATGCTAATACACAAAAATATATTGCATAGAACACAAACAAAAGAAAAATATGCTTATACGTAAGTTAGAAATATTAAGTAAACAATAGGAACTACCGCTTAACTTATTTTATGCTAACGAACTAAATGGTTTTTTAATTTGTTTTTAAAAATTGTCAGGGATGCAGCTTGTTTAATATCTGTAGGCATTGAATTATATTCAGAAAACCCTTATGAAAAATTGATTTTTTACACAAGGTCCTTCCTTCGTTGCTCAAGTGAAAATCGTTACAGTTTCTAGTTTCATATGCATGCACACTATTATTGTACCTTATAACCTTAGCTAAATAGTCAGGAACGCACATGTTTCTAATTTTGTAAATGAATATCAGAGCACAAAATTTACCTAATTTTTTATATATTTAACCATTTTAACTCCTTTAACATATCATTAATTCTAGCATATTTGGTTTTCTTTTTAAATTATTCTCATTGCTTTATTTTGCAAAATTATTTTGTAAAATACTTAATTGCCCTACTGATACTGAAAACAACAATGTCCGCAGTACAGAAAATGAGGTTGAACAATAGTATTGTAGACCAATTTCCGAGATTTAATACTCAAAGAACCACTTAATCTACCAAAAAAACTCCATGTGCGTATTAAAACGTAGCTTGTTATCTAACAACACACCTAAATATTTCATTCTATCAACATAACCTATTACATTACAATTTACTTTGATTTGTAACTGTAAGTTAAAAACCTCATTGCAAATTTTTGTTGTCCCTAGCAACATACATTTCGTTTTCTCGGTATTTATCTTGAGAATATTCCCAGCCAATAATTTAACAATTTAAGGTCATTATTTATGAAGGTGAACATATTGCAAATATCCTTTCCTGTGATATATATTAAAATGTCATCTGCAAACATATGTATTTTACAATGTTTTAGTACCCGGGGCATATCATTTATATACAATTTAAATAATAATGGCCCCAGGATACTCCCTTGAGGTACAATGTTTACTGCACTACCTTCAGACACAGCATTACCACACTTAGTTTGTTGTGATCTTCCAGTTAAGTAATTTTCACACCATTTATACACTACACCTCCTATTCCATACATTTTCAACTTATTTAGTAATTTTTCTCTGTCTATTGTTTCAAAAGCTCGCTTCAAATCAACAAAAACAGCAACAACTAATTCACTCCGATCGATACACTGCTTCCATTCTTCTAGCACACTCTGTAGAGCAGTTTCTGTGGAATGACCATCTCTAAACCCTGACAGTTGTTTAACCAATATTCTATTAATTTTAATGTATTCAAGGATTTGGTCATAAACAGCTCTTTCAAAAATCTTCTCAATATCAGGCAACATGTTCACTGGCCTCATGTCCGTAGCTTGTCTAGTATTTGTAACTTTAGGAACAGGAACTATTAACGAACATTTTAACTTTTTCGGAAACTGGCCAGACTTTAAAGAAGTATTTATTAAATTTAGTAACTGATAACCTATTGCATCAAAAGTTTTCTTAATAATCTTAGCATTTATTAGCAAATTCGCACCGCCCTTGCATTTTAAACGCTGAACATATATGTTCGAAGTTTATTTAAACTTAATTCAGAAAAAGATTTGACGCTACTGCACTCAGTAATATTAATATTAACACTATTCAGACTTAAATTGCTTTTTGGTATGGATTGCACAATATCAGTAAGACAGTAATACTGGTTATGTAATAATTATTCAGATTTGTAGCGATAACCATTTGATCAGTTTCCTTAATACCATTAAAGTACAGCTCCGTTATTTCTTTTTTGCTAGCAACTTTATTTATAACTTTTTTAATGGTATTCCACATTCTCTTAGGATCTCCCATACAGTTGTCAATTTTATCCTCGTGATATTTGATTTTTTCAGATCTAAATGTAGATATATACTCATTCCTACTTCATTTGTACGTTTCCCATTCTTCATTTGTTTCCAAGTACCTAAAACGCTGGTATGCAATGTCCCGTTTTTTCTGTGCGTCGACTACCCTTTTATTAAACCAAGGTACTGATTTGTTTACGGTTATAGTTCTTCGGATTACCGCCAAGTTATAAGCTTTTTGAATATTTTCATGCAATTCATCATATATTTTGTCGACACAATTTTCACAATAGTTCCAATTAAGTGTTATCAATTCTTGACACATTTTTTCGTAATCTATGTTTTTTTATTTTAAGTAATTTCAACTTTTCATTCATGTGAGCATCGATTATGACTTTCTGCCAATTGTGATCGCTGACTTTCGGTACAAAATCAACACTGCATTTTAATTTTCGCATATTAGTTATGACAAGATCAATCAACGTACTACTTGTTTTTCTTACTCTGGTCGGTCTATCTACAGTCTGCTTTAATCCAGCCATTCTTACAATACCTTTAAGTCTATTTAGGTAGGTTGTTTCTGCTTCCCAGATTAAATTAAAATCACCTATTATAATAATATTATCATTTAGATTACTTATTCGGTCACAATGATTTTCAAAAAAAGTTAAAATCGCAGAGTGACTAGCACTCGGAGAATGATAGCACCCAGCTACAGTGTATTTCTCGCCATTTAATCTAACTTCTACTTCGACGCACCAATAATTTAAATCTTCGACTACACTTTTCACTAATTTACACTTAATTGTTCTTCTTACATACATGAGGACGCCTCCCGTATACCTTGAGTTAGAGTTGCTCCGAAAAGGTTTATAATTTGGTATGGTTACTTCATAATCATCAATTTCCGGTGTTATACGAGTTTCCGACAAGCACAACATACTTGGTTTAAAATTTTCTACAATAAAACATATTTCGTCTTTCTTTTCTAAAAAAACCATCAATGTTCACAAGCCCAAACTGTGTAATTGTTGTACCATCTGCATTTTCTTTCTTATAGTTCTTTAATTGCTATTCATTCCCGTCTAGACATCTTCGTTCAGTCAGTTTTAAAGCTCTCTTATAACTTTCACAGTCTATCCTGTTTACCGATTCATGATCTATTGGTAAAGTCAGCTTATATTTCTCATTTGCTGATAAACAATTTATACGTTTAGCAGTTTTACTATCACATTCCGTAATTTCATGTTCACCTGCACATTTAGGACAGGCTACTCTTTGTGAGCAGTACTTTTTTGAATGGCCAAAACCAGAACAATTATAGCATCGTGTCACATCATCATAATTGTACGCTTTTCCTCTATACCATCCCATATTCAATTTTTCCCTTGTCAATAAATGTGCTTTAGAAAGGCTATCGACCTCAAGTAGTATTTTATAAACCCCATTTCCACTTTCTTTTCTTATTTGTTTTTTTGAAATAACTTGAACCCATGTACTTTCCACCTTGCTGATTTTATTTTGTACAATAAATGCATTACAAAGTTCGGTGTTATCCAAAAGATCTTCCTGCACAGTACCAACTACTTCTTTGTTACAATGTCATTTACCAAAGTCTCTAATTTATTGTTATCTACCATATCTCTAATTGTTGTAATTTGATCTTCAATCTTTTTGTTTAACTCGGTCACCAACTTTTTTAATTCAAGCTCTCCCGTTTTACACATAACCTCACATTTGGGATTACACTCCTCACACAGATAGATCAAGTTTTTGTACTTTTCAATGACTTCAAACTCATTTTCGGTAATGTTCTTACAAGATATATGAAACCACTTATCACATGGTCCTTCACAACCAATTAATTGCTCATTTCTACTTGTTTTACATATCCCGCATTTAATCACCCGTCCACCACTCGGTGCCAGTTTTTAAATGGTTGTGAATTTCAAAAGCTTCTAGTATATCTAATTTACGTTTATCATCACAAAAGTGTAAATATTTTATAGTGTTATTAAATGTCATTGAATGATTGTGTTTTAGTAAGTGTTTAGCGTCATTGGATTTATGTGGGTGTTTCTAATTGTCTGGCCTATATAAACTAAATTACAATGCGAACAATTTTATTTGTAAATGCCTGATTTTAGCAAATCGTCTGTTTTTGATTTTGCATTAAACAAAGTGTTTAAGATGTTTCTAGTTGTTTTAAAACTTGCTTTATATTTATTTGTTTGGGTTATAATTTTAGCAATTTTTTCTGATTTGTCACCAAAATATGGGATCGAGGCATATTTAATTGTATCGGATGAAGTTGGAGTATTCGGATAAAAATTTTTGAATGGCTAATTTATAATCTTTTTCTTTAATTAATGTATCAATAAGTTTAGTATTATAACCATTACTATATTCAATTTGTTTAATAATTGAAATTTCTCTATTATAATTCATTTCATCTAAAAGGACCGTCAAAGCTCTATGTATCAGGGACCTCTTAAAAATAAATTGAAAGTATAATTTTCCCTAAACTCATTTAATTATCATAGAAATGTTGCCCCAATTTACTTAACCGCAGTTTACAACCTTTATTAGTGGAAATTTCTTGCCGTTATCTTTCTCTTTACAAATCCAATTCAGAATTAGCATTCGCTCCGCCGTCTGTTTACATCTACGGGAACAATTTGATTTTGCAACGGTATTAATTTTCCGGGTATGCGAATCTTACCTTGCGGTTTAGGGAATCAACCCTCTGCCGTACCATTTACCCCTTGCGCCTTCAGAATAAACAATTCTAACAGGCCTTTGGCAAAATACCTTTCAACACTTGTTGGCTCGTTCGCTGCCGCCGCAAAGTGCTTGTTAATTTACATTGTGCGCTCTCAACGCAACTTCATACATACACCGTGTGCCTATTTTGCTTTATCAATAATTCATCCAGCCGAAACCTCCCCACCTATACACAGAATATCTAAACAAGCCCATAAATTCTCATCCGGAAGCCGCCGCCGCGCGCCGTCGTTGTTGCGTTCTCTGGAAGCGCCTGATTTAGGAAAGTCATTAGAATAAGTGTGCCAGTTAAACATTTCACCCTAGAACGGTGCAAATGGCACTTGAAACACGCGAGACGGACCTTAAAATGGCATGCATGTTTCACATGTGTGCTTTTTACCTCCTTCAGTTTCGAATTTTTTATATCGAGTTATTTCTGTACGACAAAACTGTATGTGTTTTATATTTCACGTGGTGGATAACTCTTATAAGACTCACAATTTTACATGCTGATTAATTTTCTACACAATTAAACTGTTACAGACCTTGATCGCAAAAGGATTTTAAATATCTTCAAAGTCCTCGTCACAGAACTGACGCTTATAAGACTCAATCTTTTGATTACAATGTCACAATTCAGTTTATTAAAATAAACTCGGAACTTGCTCATGTCTGTATACGACCCAAATAAATACAATGACAATTTTTAGAAGTTATAATAAAATTCATAAAAATAGACTAATTAAGATACATTGCTAAACTTACAAACTAAATGCAGTTTGGAATAAATATAGGCAAACAGTAAAACATAATTACATAAATAGCCTCTGGAAAGGGGCATTCAAAGGGCCGAGTTTACGAAGCTGGACTCTTTTTGACTCAAGTTATAATTGTGTAATTTAGACCAAAATATTTTTTATAAAGGTTTCATAAGCAAATACCTCACATGTGACTTAAATTCATGCCTCGCGCGATTCAAGTTGTAGTTCACAATTAAATTTAGTTGTAAAAAGGAGATTGTTTTTAAGAGATTGTTAATTTTTACGGCATCCAATAAAACATTTAGTGATAAGGTTTTGTGAAAGCTTTGCGACAAAATAACAAAAAAAATTCATATTAAAAATATTTTTAAATATTTAAAAGGTCTTTTCTGCTTTGTGACAATAAGATTATTTCTGTAAGAATACACATTCAGACCTACAAACTTTCGTCCCAAGACGAATTTAAATAGCTTAAAGGTCATTAGTTACATATCTTATAATACTCACTTTTTTTGAATCGAAGATTAAATTTTTAGAAGAATACTCCCTGACTAAAAAAAGTTTTTGTATTCGACAGTTAATTTTCTGTGAAAATTTGGAATTTTACATTTGAATTTAAAAAAATCAATTTTAAGGGAGGGCTGAGCAGCTTATAAGCCAAAAGCCAAATTAAATTTAAATTTTAAAATATTTTAAATTGATGAATTTTATACCTTTTGAGTTTACAGCTAAACAAGGGGGTTTAGATAAAGCCCTATATGTTGTTCTACCTTTCAGTTTAAAGGCAAATTGTGCGTCTTTCTGCCATTTCATTTATGCATGGAGACCTTTGAAGTTTAAATTGACAGCTTGAACGTTCTGCACAGACGATTTTAGGATACTGCTTGTATCGAAAGCAATGGACCCTAAAATTACTGGTGCATTTTTTATATTTCGTACTTTAAAGGTAAAAAAATATGAATAGAAAATTATTAAAAATGTTTTATTTTTCAGGCTTAAAATTTCAGAAAATAATTGCTAATTCGATTTTTCCTTTTCTTTAAAGTCCAAACGGCTTTTCGAAGTCTTTTTTATTAAACAAAAAGGTTTTTGTCAAAAAAATATAAAAATTCTAATTTTTTATATTAATACCTATATGAAAATATAAAAAAAAAAGTTTTTCTTTTGTAGCCGTAAAATTGCCTTTTATAAGGAATTTTTTTTAAAGTTTTAAGCATTTTATAAACCGCAATTTTGATGAATTATACAGCGATTGCTGTAATTCTACATATTAAATTCAAATCCCTTCAACATGGTTCAACTTGAAAGGATTCCAACTGCCATCGGGATTGTACAAACGTAGCTGCCCGCGTGAGATTTTATATTTTAGTTACCCAAAGAACCCGTAGGACGTAGCCCACGAGTAGTAATTTCTTTTAAAATGCGAGTGGTTACAATGCCACTCGGGTGGTATTGTAAACGCAGCTTTTTTTCCTAGCGCGTTTGCTATTGTAACTTCGGCTCCCAATATTTGGGTCAAATTTAGTGTCTGTTTATTAATTATTAGTCTACTTATTTTGAAACGTGAGTGTAATAACAGCGCCCACACACGATAAACAAGCTGAAATCATTTTACTTCATCTCATAGCTAATCCCGAGCTGGTCGTATTTATTTTCCAAATTCATGAGCAAAGATTGCTTGTCATGTAATTGTTCAAAATATCTGTTTGTTCAATTGTACATACTTCCGCTTTTAATATACAGATTTTCGTCTTTCGCAACACAACTGAACAAATACAACGTAAATTCGTAATGCAGTTGCATTGTGTTTGTTTTCGTTAGCTGTGTCGAGACGTCAAATTACATTAAAACTTTACCTTTAAAGAGAGGAAATGCACCGCACTGTTTTCCTTCTAAAATGATTTGGTCTGTAAAAGTTGGTACTCATAACAAAATGTTGAATGTTGTAGTACCTATTTAATCAGTAAATTAAAAATAAAACAGTAAATACCAGACATTCTTCTGCATGCCGTGCCGTGCCGCCCTACGTGACTGCTACGTAACCATTCGCTCAAAATAATAAATAAGACGTTCCAAGAACCCGTCGTGGTGTTATGATGAGACAGTTAGAAATTTATTATCTAGATATTTTAAAAAACACCATTGTTGAAGTAAAACTTCTTTGCCAGCTGGTGCAACATGCGATTACGATCGTAACGTTCAGTAACGTAACGAAATGTAACATTTTGTTACAGTGCGGTGTCAAGCTCATACAGTTATCCGATTTGCATAAAAATTGGTATCCGAGAGTTTTTGGAGCTGCTAGTAAGAACACGCTAAGAGGTTTCACTTAGAATTTGCGTGCTCGATACATCTTTTTTTTTCGTTTAAGTTAGACCAGAAGAAGTCATTAGATTTGAAAAAATTAAATTTTGAAAATATTTAAAGAGATACCTTATAGCACAGATAAGGTTAACACTACAAATATACGGTAAATATGTGAGCTATCGGCAGCTTGTTTTATATGATTAATAATCTGCAAAAAGATGGCGCTACAATGACAATTTATAATTAAGTCACAGATGACTGTAATTGAGCAGATTACTTAGCACATATTCAAACCAAAAGTTAGACAGACATCTGCCATGCTTAATTGTCAAATCGCAATTTTTCGTAAATAATTAATATTGAAGCCAATTCTACTTAAATTATATTCATGATGTGACAGATGCACTCAAATTCCCGATAAAACAGTTTCCAACAAATTGCAACAGTAATAAACAATAGCGATAACAGCGCCCTAAAATTGGTCTGTGCGTTGTAGCCAAACTAACGCTAATTTCGTCTCCAAATATGAGCGGACATTTTGTATAAAGGGTCGTATATCTGTAGTGTTAACCTTATCTGTGCTTATAGATTGTACGATACCTAATTAATAGGTCCAAATAGGTCCCTTTGGGTCTTCTCTATTAAACAAAAATGTGTTTAAAAAATTATGAAAATTCGATTTCGAGTCTTAATTTATAGGGATAATTTAGAAGATAATTTTCAATTTTATTACGGAAAGAAAACTATTTTTACTAGAGCCAAAAGAGCCATTAGGGTCTTCTAAACTAAACAAAATAATACAAAACAAATTGAAAACCTTAATTTAATATGTTTATACAAATATCTACGCAAATACATTGTAAATTGTACCTTCTTATTTAAATATAGTCAAAACAGCCAAACAAAAAATGTGCAACAAAATAAAAAATAATTTATTGAATATGAATGAAAATGTCTGAGAAAACACGTTGTAGATTGTACTTTCCTACCTCAGTACAGCCAAAAGAGCAGTTTAGGGTCAGTTTAACCACATAAAAGAATTTAAAAAAATAAAACAGTAATTAATTAAATTTTAATTAAAATATTTGAGAAAATACATTGTATCCGCGCATTTTAAAATTCCTTTTAATCACACAAAAATTTAAAAAATTTTAAACCTTTATATTACATTAATTATGGGTTATTTGGGAATATACATTGTCCGCTGTGCCATCTTATTTTAATACAGTCAAAAGAGCCATTTAGGCTCCTACTAGATAAAAAAAAATTAAAATCTTACTCTATGTAGATCCGGATCCCTTCCACCTGTCTCAACTGCCGATGAGCCACTAATTCCTAAAGCCAGATCTTAACGCGTTCATTATATAAGATCAGTTTCGATGCAAATAAGAGAATTAGGTTTACACTGTATGTTTGCATTATTAGACCGCAGTCCGCTGACCTAAGCGGCGCTAGCCAGTGCTGCTAACAATTTAGTTTTAAATGTTTCAAAAAATACCTTCAATCAATAATAAAAACATCGAAAAGCAGAGTTAGTGTTGTAGCTGAAATATTTATTTGTCATAATTTTTAACCTTCAAAGGTTGCAGTAAATTTCATTTTTAAAAAAATTTGAAAATATGGTTGCTTAACAATGAAGGAAAGACTCTAGCCACAAATATTTTAAATTACAAATTTAGGAAACATTTGTCAACTGTAACCAAATTATACCGTACCAATTAACCTCACACTGTTTACTTTTTGCAGCTTTAAAGTCGTATCACGCTTATAAAAAACAAACTAGAAAGTACAATTTATAACACAAAAGTTACTAGATTTAGTTGGTTTAAAATAAAGTATAGGTTCAAGGATCGTGTTTATTTCATTATTAATCGCACAGTCACTGTTTTGCGTTTTGATATGGCAAATTTTGGCTACTAAAGTCTCAAATATTGACTAAAAATATTTGCCAACAGTGATGTTAGCTCTCAGTTCCGAAACCATCTCCGTAGGGAGAATAGCGCACGGATGGTACAAATTTCATTGAAGCAGATTTTAACAAAGCAAATATCTGAAACCGTTGTTTTCTTACTCTTACTCTTATTTCGTCACTCTCCGGTACTGGATTACCATTTAACATTAAAAGTAAATAATTTTCACAATATGCGTAGCACATTTCTAGGGTTCAAAAAGTTTCAAAGGTAAAAATTAGCATTGAAGACACTAATAAAAAGAGCCAGTTTAAAGGAAAAGTGAGTATGATGAAATAATAGTATTATTTAATGATTATTTGTCGTCACTTTCGCTGGTCGAGATTTTGATACAAAAAAAAAACATTAAAATGATTAGTTAGTAGTTACTCATATTAAACCTGGTTTTCATTTCATTATAGCGAACACCTTGTGTATTTCAGAATACACATTATTGCTGAATGCTTTAAGTACATGTCTTACATCTCGAATCAGCTTATTTATTATTTTTGATAAAAGAAGTTACAAAAAGGGTGAGGCGTAGCCCATGAGTTCTGCAGTTGTATTTTTTATTAAAATATTTAAGGAAATACATTGCCAATTCAATCAATTTCTCCTAGCTTAATAGAGCCAGACAGAATAATGTAAAAATAAATTGGAAACCTTAATTTATTATGTTTACACAAATATTTGAGCAAATACATTGTAGACTATACCTTCCCCTTAATATAGCCAAAAAAGCCCTTCAGCATCTTCCTAATCATACAAAAACATGTACATAAAAATATTAATCTTTAATTTCCAAAATTTTAATGAAAATATCTGAGAAAATACATTGTTGACTGTACCTCCTTATCTTACTAGAGACAGAAAAACCTAATAATCCTTAGGTTTTTCAGCTAAACATAATAAAATAATAAGAAATTAACAATCATAATGTATTTTGTTTATAAACATATCTGTGCAGTTACATTGTAGATTGTATCTCCCCTTTTAATATAGCCAAAAGAGCTCTTAAGGTTCCTCTTAGCCGAAATTAAAAATTAAACGAAATTTATTAAATTTTAATGCGAATATATGAGAAGATTGAAAATTGTACCTTCTCATCTTATTATAGCTAAAAGAACCCTTTAGGGTATGTTAAATCAAATTAATTTCAAATAAATTTACCTAACATTAATTAATTTAATTTAAAAAAATGCGTTGTAGATTGTACCTTCATCGTAGTACAGCCAATAAAACACTTTAGAGCTCTTTTAACCAAGTAACCAAATATATAAAAAAAATAATAATTAATTAAATTTTAATAAATATATTAAAAGAAGTACATTGCAGATTTCACTTCCTTTTCTTAATGGAACCAAAAAGGCCATTATGCCCCTCTTAACTAAACAAAACTTTTATAACTCTTATAACTACGCAATAATACAAAAAACCCATGACGTTTTCAATAGTTAATTTTCTTATAATAATTTTATGGAAAAAGGTAAACTTTAAACAAAAGTTGTCACATATCATATTTATCCAGAAGAATTTTTGTATCGACGTTAGAGATTCTGATAAATTAATATTGAGTTTCTCGACCGAACCAGACGTACAGCAAATAACTAAAGCCCGCTTTTATGTAAAAAGTAGCTTAAACAGAAATGTTTCATTGTCCCCTGTAAATTCAGTATTTTCAGATTTTAAAGAATTTACAGGAGGCGTCACAAAGAAATTAGACTAAGACACCAACTAAATTGTAGCACCGTTGCACCGTCATAATTAACCTACAAAATTAAATAAAAAAATATGTTGTTGAGCAATGGTTGTAAATATTTACAAAGCTTTGAAATAATAACGCTTTCTTAGCCAAGCCAAAAAAATTATAAAAAACATGAAACATTCAGTTATGAATTGTTAAGAAAAATATCTGAAGGAATACACGTTAAATTTACTTTCTCATCTTAGTACAACCAAAGGAATCTTTCAGAGTCAGCTTAGCAAAGTAACTAAATTAAAAAAAAAATTAAACATTAATTAGTTATTTATCAATTCCAGCTTTACTTCGTTAAAGTCCATATTTAATGAGTGATTAAGTATTTTATATGCAGATACTCATTAATTAGTTATTTTTTTACAAAAACATCTGATAAAATTCATTGAAGATTATATTCTCCCGCCTTAGAAGACCCCAAGTACCACTTTATGGCCCTTTCAGCTAAACCCAAAACCGAGGGATAAACCTCGAATGGAAGTAGGTATACAAGGTAGTGGAAGTACGTGAAAGTACGTAATAGTATGTGGAAGCAAGTGGAAGTATGTGAAAGTATCTGCAAGTAAAGGTAGAAGTATGTAGAAGTAAGTAGAAGTAAGTAGTAGTGGTAGTACGTGGAAGTTTTAAGAAGTAAGTAGAAGTTAGTGTTAGTACATGGAGGTAAGTGGAAGTAAGGTCGAAGTACGTGGAAGTACGTGGCAGTGTGTGAAAGTATGTGAAAGTACGTGGAAGTGCAAGTACGCGGAAGTGAAAGTATGGTGAAAGTACATGGAAGTATGTGAAAATTTGTGAAAATACGTGGAAGTACGTGGAAGTAAGTGGAAGTACTGTGGAAGTACATGGAAGTAAACGAAAGTATGTAAAAGTAGGGTGAAAGTACGTGGAAGTAAGTGAAAACATGTGAAAGTAAGTGACAGTACGTGGAAGCGAAAGTGCGGTGAAAGTACATGGAAGTAAGTGGAAGTACGCAGAAGTATGTGGAAATTAGTGAAAGTACGTGGAAGCAAGTGGAAGTACGGTGGAAGTACGAGGAAGTAAGTAGAAATATGTGAAACTAAGTAGAAGTGGAAGTACGTGGAAGTAAGTAGAAGTACGGTGGAAGTAGTTGGAAAGTTGAAATGTGGAAGTTAGTGGAAGTATGTGGAAATTAGTGAAAGTACGTGGAAGTTTGTGGAAGTACGGTGGAAGTACGAGGAAGTAAGTAAAAGTATGTATAAGTAAGTATAAGTGGAAGTACGGTGGAAGTAATTGGATATGTGGAAGTTAATGGAAGTATGTGGAAGTTAGTGGAAGTATGTGGAAGTATGTGAAAGTATGCTGAACTACAAGTTGAAGTATGTTAACGTATTTGTGTTAATGGAAGTAGGTGTACAAAATTTTTAAGCGCGGTTTACCTCTCGCCAAAATCATTTTGAAAGAAACATTATACAAAAGAAGGCAAAGATTTATACATTTTCAAAATCCTATTTTTATGATTTTTTTAAGAAATACATATCCCGCACTAGCAAGGGCAAAACAACCCTTTAGAATCTTACAACATATACGAAAGGTTCTGATCAAAAACAGAATTTTTTTAGCAAAGTTCTTTTGAACAACATAATATTGAAAAGTATCTAAATTTTGATATAAGTGAAGGGACAAGCTAGAGCTTAAAGCTAATACACACCTCAAACTTATGTAATTGAAGTCATAGAACGTCACCTAAAGGAAAATCCAAAATAATGTTTTCAAGCCCAATTTATTAGATCTTTAGGAAAAATTCATTTGAGCTAGGATATAGGACTTATTTAAATCCGGCCCTTTTTTTCTGCAGATTTAAACCCATTTTATCAAAGTTTTACGTCGCTTTAAGTTCCGCTTTCGTTATAATAAGACGTTTTTTATCTCTTTCCAATAAATTCCACTTCAAAAATGGCGGATAAATCTTAAAAAGTTTTAAAGTGTTGCACAAGAAAGCTAAGAATATAATCTTTCCTCGAAGAGAAATTCAAATTTGTCAACTCGAATAAGCAAACATAATACAGCCCAGCAACATTCGGCATTTGCATAAAAATTTACATACGGCGCTTCTAGCGCCTTTTTTTCTATCTAGCTCTTCCAGCAGCTGAGTTTATCCGGGCGACGTTTTATTTAGAACGTCCTGCATAAAAGGGCTTATACCTATTCCCTAATATTGCGTTTCGACGTGACTGGTTGTGCCTCGAAGGAACAGCCTAGTCCAATTTACAGATATATCGGAGGACACACGCACAGAAAAACGTTAAGGATATCACCCAAAAAAAGAACCGCGACAGTTTTGGTTTGTTCTCGGACCTAACACTAGGATTTGGGCCTTTTTCATTCGGAAAATCTACGACCTTTTGAAATAAAGTGAAGATTTATTCTTTCATTTTGTCTTTGTTACGACACAATAAAAATGTGGTTAAATAAATGCTTTGCAGGTAAAAAAATTAAAAGGGCATCAGACGCGTGATCGGGAAAATTTTTTCCAATAAAATAGCAAAAAGAAATAATAAATTAAAAAAGTATGTATAACTGAAGAGGGGTTCCAAATGAATAATACACCAATTTATAAATTTTTTGCAATTTTGGGGAATCCCCTATCAGTTTATAGTCACGTCCGTGTATGAAGAAGCACATTTTGCAAGAATGAATAGCAGTAGGTTCGCTCATTTGTGCTGAATGTAACGAACGTGTTTAGTTTAGGGACAAATGTGCTTATGCAAAGTGACGCCAAGCGTCGTTTCCGGTTTCACCTGTTTCCGCTTGAGACCATGTTGACGATGTATTTTAAAACTTTTTGTTGCAGGAAATGGCTCAGTTTATGGCGTTTTCCTGCAAAAACTCTTTAAAAGTTGCAATGGATAATGCAATGGTCATGTGAGTTCAGTGTGTTAGTTTTTTGATTATAATTTAAAACTTTAGAACAAAACGAACAATCTCTTATTTTTTATATAACGATTGGATACTTTTAAAGAAAAATTTTTCTAATTAATTATTTAATCTCGTTTTCAGGTTTTTCTTTTGTTACTTTAATTTGATTCCGAATTAATGTTTCTCCCGTAAATGCTTTAGTTCCTTCCCAAAGAACAAAAGATCTTTTTTGTTACTCAAAACTTCTCAATTCAGTTCTAAATATTTTTATCTGTTACTTTATTCCAAAATAATGTTATTTTTTTAGGAATACAAAAAAACAGCGGCGTTTCCAGTCCACGGCAGGGGAATTTAATTCCTCTCAAAAAACACACAGTTCTTTTTTTACTTAAAGTCTTTCTAGATTGCTGGAGAATTGCAAACCTCAGCTCTAAACCTTTTCAGTAGCGTAATTATAAAAACGGAGGTTAAAGGAAGAAAATTAAAGACAGTTTTTAGTTCCTCGCAAAAATATTCCTATTTTTTACTAGCAACCATTTCAGTTTGGTACAGCTTTTAATTTTTCTATTTTGTGGCTTCAATTTGATTTGTAATTGAAATTGTTTTTTAAGAAAGGGGGGCTTGTGGGTTCACTTCTTTTCAAAGAACAAAATTTTTCTTTTGACAAACTTCATGCCAGACTAGAGCTCTAGATTGTGTTCTTGTAGACGGGGACGTGAGACAGGAGACTTAAAAATTTTTAGGTATTTCCAAAGACAACAAATTTTTTTACTGAAAATTCCACATTACTTGTAAAATACCAAACTACAGCTCAAATTATTTTCAGTAGCCTAGCATTAGAGGAGGAAGATGAGGGAAAATGGAAGAGAAAAAGAGATACATGACGAGAAGATATGAGGAGAACAGAGAAGAAGAAGAACAGAGAAGAAGAGGAAGGGGAGGAGGAGGCTGGAGGAGGAGGAAAGGGGATAAGGAGAAAGGGGAAAAAGAGAAGAAGAGAAAGAGAAAAAATAAGGAAAAGAGAAGAGAGGAAAAAGAAAGGAGGAGCAGGTGGAGGAGTAGAATTAAAAGAAGTGCTTCAATTCTTCAGTTTTTTTCCTCTCAGTTCAGTTCAGCTTTCTATTATTTTCTGTTATTACTTCAATAGTTTAATTAGCTTTTGATTTTAAATTGTTTCTTTTGATGAATCAGTGGTGCATCCTAGCTGGATCGTACTGAAGCTTTAAGTTTCCCCTAAAAGAAAGATTTTTTTTTATTTAAAATTCTTAAGTTCAGTTTTAGTTCTGTTCGTTTCTTAATTGAATTTGATTCTTAATTACGCTTAAGCCAGTGGCGTACTCTTTCGTGGGGTAGTTTGAAGGTTTCAGAGTCTTCAAAGAACAAATATTTTATTTGTTTACTAGAAACCTTGAAACCATTTGCGTTCCCCATTCCCGTGAACAACAACTCTAAGCCCTTTCAGTAGCGTACTAAGCAATGCAGAAGCGGAGAGAAGAGGCTTGAAGGCTTTAGCTTCTCCGAAAAAACAACAATTATTTTATTGCTTTATATTTTTAGTTCAGAACAATTTTTAATTCTTTTCTTTTGTTGCTTCAAATTAATTCTAAATTAAAATTTCAATTTTTAATTTAAATTCGTAAAGAATAACAGACAACAAGTGAATGGAGATGCAGTGACAGAAGGCTTGAAGGCTTTAATTTCTCACAAAAAACAAAAATTCTTTTTGTTTACTTGAAACTTTTCAGTTCAGTACAGTTTTCAGTTTTTTCTGCTTCAATTTCATTTTAAATTAGAATTGTTTTGGGGGGGGGGGAGATGAAAGTTTCACTTCTCTTTAAGAATTAAATTTTTTCTTTGCCAAATTTAACCTTTTCTGAGAACTGCCAGACTAGAGCTTTAAGTAGTGTTTTTGTAGACGGGGAGGTAGCAACAGGAGACTTAACAGTTTGGGCTCTCTCCAAATAAAAAAATTCTTTTTTTACGACAAATCTAATTTTTGCTGTGAAATACTAAATAACAGCTCTAAACACTCTTTGTAGCCTAGCAGCGAAGGAGAAGAATGAGGGAAAATGAGAGAGAAAGGGGAATACACGAGGAAGAAAGATGAGTAGAAGAAAAGATAAAAAAGAAAAGAGAAAAAGGGGGAGTGGGAGGAAGAAAAAGTTGGAATAAAAGGAAGAGGAGAACTAAAAGAAGGTCTTAATTGTTTTAGTTCCTTCCTTATCAGTTCAGTTTTCATTTTCTTTTTCATTCAACTTTATGAAGAGTTTTTTTTTTTAGAAATACAACAAACCAGCGGCGTGCCACGGCTTGCGCGGGAAGCATTTACTTTCTCTCAAAAAACAAGCAGCTCTTTTTTTTACTTAAGAAATTTCACAATTTCCGGCGAATGCTAAACTACAGCTTTAAATTTTTTCGATGGCGTATTTGTGAAGAGGGGGTTAAGGGAGAAAAGTTGAAGGCCTTAGCTTCTCCTAAACACCAATAAGTCTTTCTTAAGTTTAAAACTTTTTAGTGGAACTCGGTTTTCTATTCTTTTCTTTTGTTTCTTCGATAATTTCATGAGGTTCTGAATTTTAGTTGTTTCTTCTAAGGAATGTATACATTAAAATTATTGATGCACCTAAGCGAGAGTGGGCTTGAAAGCTTTAGGTCGTTGCAAAAACCTAATCTTTTTTTTTTTTACTTGAAACTTTTCAGTTGAATTCAGTTTTTAGTTCTTTCTTTTTGTTGCTTAAATTTAATTTTAAGTTTCATAGCTTTTTAGAGGATACAAAGATGTGAAGGTTTCAAAAATTGGTTCGTACTTGACAGGTTTGTTTTTCTTGAGAAATGCGAGACTAGAGCCCTAGGTACCGTACTTGTAGATGGGACGTAGCAACAGGAGCCTTGAAGGTTCAGCTCCTCCGATAAAACAGAAATTCTTTTCTTTTACTACAAACCTCTCACATTTTGTGAAAAATACTACACTATTCAGTAGCATAACCGCGGAAAAAGAAGGGGAGAGAAAAGGGGCAGGACAGAGGAGAAAGGAGAAGTAGTTTCTTCTAGGGAATGAGCACCTACATTAAAATCATTGACGTGCCCTAGCGGGAATGGGCTTAAAAGCTTCAGTGCGTCTCAAACATCAATCAATCAATTTTTTACCAGTTTTTAGTTATTTTCTTTTGTTGCTTTGATTAAATTTTAAATTGAATTGCATTTTAAGTGAGGGGAAAAGTTCTAAAGGTTTCCCTTCTTTCTAAAAAACGAAAATATGTTTTCTTCATTTGACAGATTTTACCTTTCCCGAGAAATGCCAAACTACAGCCTTAAGTAGCGTACTTATAGACGGAGTGGTAGCGACAGGATGCTTGAAAAGCAGCTCTTCCCAAATAACAGAAATTCTGTTTTTACCCGAGAACTGCAAAACTACAGCTTTAACCACTTTTAGTAGCGTAGCAGTGAAAAAGTAGGAGAAGGAGGAGGTGAGTAGATGGGGAAGAGGGAAGAATAAGGGATGAATGAGGAGGGAGGGGGAGAGGATTGGGAAGATAAGGAGGAGGAGGAAAGTGAAGGATTGAAGGCTTTAGTGAAGAAGCCTTCCAGTTGCATACTACTGAAAGAGAAGCTCGAAGGCTTCAGTTTCTACGCTACTGACTAAACCAAGCAAAGAAACAAATGGAGATTGTTTGTGCTACTTAGAACCTTCTCCAAATATGAAGATATTAATTGAAATTTTTCAAATGATTTTGGGAAAGCCTTCATCAACATTTCTGAAACCCCCAAAAAATATATATTCAGTGCTTTACCTAGTGAAAGCAACTTTCTAAATAAATTAGTGCTAATTGAAATATAAAACCCAGACAAAACATTCTGGGAAACATCATTATTTTTCTATTTATTTTATTGGCAATTAAAATAAATATTGTTCAGAAGAGGTCTTCGTTAAAACCAGTGGAGTTCCAGGCGTAAGCGACGCTCTAAGACAAAACGTGTTCTCAACTTTCTTATTTTACTTTAAAATAGCTTGGTGATTTTTTTCTAAAGCTCGTAAGAAACATGATCTATTATACGTTCAAAATAAGAAGGGGAATTTCAAGTTTTAATATCTTCAAAGCCCTAGAATTTAAAATGGTTGAATATATCCAAAAATCGTAGATGGGACAAAACACAACTCAATTTCTCTCATTTTACGTTTACGTTCAAGAAAATTATAAATGGAACTTACTGGCTAAGCGTCCGGTCGGCGGATCCACCACCGGAATCGTGATGTCGTCCCTTGTGGTGGGTGACGATGCCCATGAGCTTTATCCAGGCGTTGTTCTTCCCCCCGGGCCCCCCCATCCCGCTCTGCCACATCGTCATGGCTGCAGAGCATTACAGACGACCCCTGTGTGATGATGAAACACTGGCGGTCCAGCCGCTCACGAACGCCACTGCACACTCAATAACACACCGTGCGTTTTTTGCTGCTCCATTGCTGATGCTCGCAGACGGGGTTTTTTATAGTACTTTTTTTTCGTTGCTGTAACACCTTTAATTAGAACACACACTATCCTGAAAGCTACACTGAATCGATAGCCTGTTAGCTACTTTTCAGCACAATTTATTGAAAGTTGTGTATCGGATTACTGGTTGTAATTTGATTATTGTAATTATTTGTACAGTGTTTATTATAATTCCATTATAGGAAGTTGATGTAGCACTAAAGGAAGAACTGTAATTTATTTGTTATTAATTATTAATTATATTAATTAGCGTTAGAGTAGGCAAAATGATTGGTTTACAATTTTGGAAGGAAATTAAAATTTTAATTAAGGTAATTTGAGAAATTTTGGTTTCGTGGAGAAAAACTGCATTTTTAAAATTCTTTAAAACTTGCAGTTTTTCAACAATCAAAATCTAAATGTGAAAATTAATTATTAACAAAACTTGAATTGAAAACTTTTGTAATTAGTTTTGGTAAGCTTAAATTAAATTTCAGTGGATGTTTAAATTCATTAAACGCGAATATTATTTTAAATTCATTTTTGTTTTAATGCAATGAAGCTGAATCTTGGAGTTAATTAAAGTTAGTAATTACTCTGAAAAGTGAAAGTTATAGTAAATTCACTTTAGTAAAATTTAAGACTAATGTTAAACATTGTTACAGGTATGAAGTCGTAGCAAAATGTAACTATTTCTAATTTAATTTTTTTCTAATCTAAAAGCAGTGACGTTTGGAATTAATTAATAGATGTGACAAAGCATTTTTTGCAATAATAAACAATTAAATTTTTAATAAACAAATTTATTACTTAAACATTAAGTTCCTTATTTTCCGACGAAAGAAATATCTGATATAACCACTTGTTTGTTTAAAAAAATCTGGGTTTCCAATCTTAATTGTTTAAGTAATTTTTCATAAATTTAATTGTGACATAATTAATAATTACAAAGGTATTAAAATGACAATTTAGAAGAAACAGAGAATTTTCGCTTTACTTATAGCTATTTTAATCACTTAAATAATTTAGTAAACTTCAAAAACGTAATTGTAAATAATTAGATTTAGAAAATATAATATAAATAAGAGTTAAAACAGTTTTAAAAGAATAAGCAAAATAATATTAATAAATCAATACAAAGCCAACGCTGAAAGTAAGTAAACTTTCACAAATTTTCACGTCCGTTGATAAGCTAAATTTAACCTACTTTAACCTACTGCGTTTACGCAAACGATTTCCTTTTCTTTATACTAAAAAAAACCAACAAACCTTCTAAACTCGTTGCACTTTTAGCGTATAAAGCTGGGGCCTTAGGTTAATATTTTAAGTTCGAAAAATTTTAAAAAAATCTCTCCTAAAAAAGCTTCTTCGCAGCTTTGTTACGTATTACAATATTACAATTATTACCAATAATTAATTTATTAGTAGTTAGTAAATTTCAAAATGGAAGATTAATATTATTACGCCACGAACAGCAGAAAATTGAGCAAGATATTTATATAATAATAATAATACAGCTAATAATGAATTGAAATTTTATTATTGCACGGATTAACACTATTTTTATTATTTATTTAATTTTTTTGTTGTTATTAAAAGCCGCACTAATCCACCACCGATCCGGGGGGTTGGCTGCATCAAGAGGGGGCACTGCACATCGCCGACTCGGTTCGATCACGTAGTACCACCGAACCGGGGGCCCATCATCGTGGGGCGACTTGGAGACCGCGACGCGACCAACAGGTGAGACGACGGCGGCGGCGACAGGTTATCTTTAGTTGCCGCGCGATTTGTGCACTGCACTGAGGTCCAGCCGCCGGTGGTGGCGAATTCGCGCACGCGCCGCCGCCAATGCGGACCTCCTGGTCCCGAAAATCGCAATCCACTGCTGCAGCGGGTGGAGGCGCATCCCCTGCTGCTTACCCGATTATCCTGCAGGGGATCACCACCGCCTGCCACTGTCCGCCACTGCAGCACTGCCAAGAAAGACAGACTGATAACGGCAGGGCCGGACCGCACGCGAAATTATTATTTGAACCTGTGCCAACTTTCGGGGTGAATGAGGGTGACGTTGCTCTGAATTATATCAGGGACTAAGGCCAGATTGACATGGGAGATAAGAGAAAACAAGGGGTTGAGATGTTTTAACGAACGAGGGCGGGTTTTGGAGATTAAAAGAAGGAAGACAGAGAGGGATTTGAAGACTTTCAGGAGCCTTGAAGCTAATAAAAAATAAGTTTCTTGGAGTTTGTATTTGTTAAACGGTGTCGTTGTGATGAAGTGGTTGCAGACTAGGTTGAGGGTTGAAATTTTTCAAATTTGATCTTAAATTGACCTTTCTTGGAGGACTTTAATTTTTTTTCTATCGCTAAATTTCTATAAAATATGAAGTAATTTACAACATATTTTAGGCAAGGTTCTAAGATGTAAAAATAGTGGAAGTGCCTGGCTTTGGCTTTTCTATACTTTACACATTTTAAATTTCATGACGTTTTTCCCCCAACAGTTACCAAAATATATACTCGCAACATACTCAGGTGTGTAGTTAGTTCGTGGTTCTTCGCACCACTTGCTTAGACTCTAAACACCATATAAACATACAAGTTTAGTGAAAATTTGTACATAAGCTCGAAATAAGGGCAGTTAAATAAATTTTGGATGTTATACTGTTGTCGATGATGGCAATTCAGTTTAATTGCAGAATTTATTATTACAATAAAATTTTGAAATTTCTGATTTATAAAAAAATCGTTTTTTGATAGTTTGGGCAACTATTCTCTAGGATTGAAGAAAACAAAAAATAGAAAGACAAATTTGTGCACCAAAATTGTAGCTGCACCTAAAATATACACGTTTTTTTATCACTTATAAGCAAGATAGCTTAAACATTATTCGTCGTACCTAGCACTCGTTAAAAATCAAGCCAAGTTTATTACAGAAAAAACGCGACCACGTGTTGTATTTAGAAAACACGTACTTCTTATGGCTTACTATGGATATTTTAACTTAAGTATGTTTTATGCAGTTTGCTTATGAGGGTGGGGGGAGATATTACCAAAGAGTTTTTAATATAATTTTAGGTTTAAATGCAAGAGAATCGCGTAGGGAATGATTCATACAAAATAATACACTCGTGGACAGAAATATTGCATATTTTTTTTAAGACTTTTTTTTTTATTTTTCTGCTGCATTTATGTAGTTTTTATTGTTAAGTGTCTTATATTGAAGTGTCCTGCATATATTGGTATTGTCTAACACTCATCTAGACATCTAAAAATGCTTAGATCTATTCTTTATAAGTGAATTAGCACTATGTTACAATTATGCCGATATCTTATAATGGTTGATAGTGTGCTTTGGTGATTCACAATGACAGATCTTGACATTTCTAGTGCATTGTGTATTTTCTGTTAGTAAGATGCCACATCTAAATGAATTAGTTGCTGTTAAAGTTGTAACTTTAGCTAATGAGGGTCGCAGACAAGAAGATATTGCACAAATGCTGCGCATACATCAATCGACGGTTTCTCGTGTGGTAAAACGATACGAGGAGACTGGGGAATACAGAAGGGGGCCTGGACAAGGACGTAAAAGATGTACAACGCAAAGGGATGACCGCTATTTGCAAATTCAAGCTTTGCGAAATCGCACATATACAGCTCCGCATTAAAAAATTAATTACTGAATACAAGGCAAGTCAATGTAAGTTCAAAAACAGTACTGAGGAGGCTAAAGGAAGCCGGTTTAAATTCAAAACGTCCAGCCAAAGTCCCTCGGCTTCGCCCACATCACAAAACTGGCCGGTTAGAGTTTGCACGAGCTCATGCTGTTTGGGATGAACATCTATGGAGCAAAGTTCTTTTCACAGATAAGACAAGAATACAATTGTGGAAGCCAGATGGACGTGATCGAGTGTTTAGAAGAGTTGGTGAACGATATGCTGCATGTAATCTTGTGCAAAACGTTAGCTTTGGCGGTGGCTCCATTATGCTATGGGGTGGCATCAGTTGGGACAGTCGCACGGAGCTTGTTGAGGTGAATTTGAGAATGAATGCAGACTGGTACATCCGCAACATCATTGAAGAACATGTTCTACCATATGTCGGCTTTATTGGGTACGATACGTTTGTGTTAATGCATGATAATGCCCGCCCACATGTGGCCGGAACAGTGCTCCAGTACCTTGAAGATGCCGGGATTGCGTCATTTGATTGGCCACCATTAAGTCCCGATGTAAATCCCATAGAGCATCTATGGGACATCCTCAAACGCCGTATACGAGCTCGAAATCCAGCCCCTAACTCAAATGCAGAATTACGAATTGCAGCTCAGGAAGAATGGAATCGAATTCCGCAAGAAACCATTAGATTTCTTCTGCGAAGCATGCCCAGAAGGATGCAAGCTGTAATTAGAGCTAGAGGGGGAAATACCAAATACTAATGCATCTTCATGTTACCTTAAAATAATGTTATCTTGCCGTTATTGTTGCTCTTTTCAATTAAATGTTCTAACCAAAATCACACTATTTTACTGAATCGTCCACGAATCTGTTCTAACGCTATCATATGTAAATTAATTTATTATAAAACAGTACTAATATACGTAGGACACTTTAATATAAGACACTTAGTAATAAAAACAACATAAAAGCTACAGAAAAATTAAAAAAAAAATATATGCAATATTTTTGTCCATGAGTGTATAATGACAATGTCTTGCTTATAAAGTACGAAACTAATTTTTGTAAAACATTATTTGTTGTGTTGTATTTTGTCTTAAGATTCCACAACTGTATGGCTTTTACGGAATACATTTATCTATCTATGTATTTGTAATTACTAGTATATCGAACACGTTTAATTACCACGTAATTTAAGTTAACGAATCGTATCGGAAATAATCGTCGTTTTTCGCGTGCTGTCTTCAACTACGATCTTAACTTGTAACAAATGCAGCCGTAGTAATTAGGAATCCTAGATGTCATTGATAATGACAGATTTATTATATGAGAGAGTTAGGACACGTCGTCGTTTCCTCTCACTCTAACTTCCAAAATGTGCTTTATGAGATGGGTATGTCGTTCCCTCTTTTACTAAGTTAGTGTTTATTACTAGATACTTCTCAATGTCATGTTTGTAGGTTATGGTATTAGTCATGTGCGTGCATTTTAAGACGGGGATTGATGGTCTTATATTAAAATATGGATTTGAACTTTGCACATGCAATGTGATGCCTCTAAAGACGAAAGTACTGGACCGATTTTAAATCAAGAGGTACGTCGACAATTTTGGTTCTAGTATTTATAAATTCACAACACGCCACTGATCTTTTAATTTTAAATTTGTTTGAAATTATCAGCTGCTTACAGTAGAGAAAACCATGTAAAATAAAACCACTATGAACAAAAAGAAGATAGAAAATGAATGTTCTTCTAACCGTCTCATCATGGCATCTAGAATCCCTAATAGTAATGAGTGGTTTTATCATGATTTCATCGATATTTTTTTCACTTACTGAAATCGACTAGTAATGTTTTCACCCACAAACTAATTTGATTAGTTGTTGACACGCTAATCGAGCACTCTGATTGGCTAAATAAAATATGTATAATAAAGTAATTTTTAAAAACGAACAATATTGTAATAGTTAACAGCTAGGCTTCCGGGTTGGAGCCGCGTCATCGGTGCATGAACTGCCGACGTTTCGTCCTCGGTTCCACGGGACATCTTCAGGGCTGTGGTCACTTTGGGATCTGGAACACAACTGGCGAGACCGGTGCAGGCACCGGGTTTATAAGGGACGGGTGGGTAACAAGGTGTGAATGCTGGGTCTGTGATTGGCTGTCGGGCTGTAGCGGTTGAGCGGTTGCATCCCAGCATTCACATCTTGTTACCCACCCGTCCCTTATAAACCCGGTGCCTGCACCGGTCTCGCATTCTCGTTCGAGCTCTCGCACCGAGAACACCACAAACCAGCTAGCTCTACCAGAACAACTACCTCGGGTCCGGGGAATCTCACCGATTCTCCGACTCCAAACACCACCATGGCGACCGCCGATTCCAACAACTCCGCCGCCTCCAGCAGCACTCTAACCACGTTTTATGTTTCAGGTCTCCCGAAAGTCTTCTCATGCAAGGCTTTATACCTTGCCCTGAAGAAACTACCTGGACCGTTCCCCGACTATAAAGTGGCCTCCTGCTCCAACGGAAAAGCAACCCTTACTACGACTCAACCCAACTTCCACGACAAGCTGATCGAGTTAGGACAGCTGCTCAACGCTCCACTGAAGATTACCACCAGCAGACTACAGAAGCAGCCGCCGCCCGACCAACCTTCCCCGGTCCAGACCCGCTCCAAGGACAAGAAGAAAAAGCCGAAAAACACCGACGCCGCCTCCCCCACTCCACCGCCCGAACCTCCTATCACCAATCTTGAAGAATTCGGCACCACCGAGTACTTCCTCAAGAACCCGCTCCCCGGATCATCCACACCACATATTCCACCCCTTGTTCCTCTGTCCGACCTTCCCACCTCCGAATGGGTTACCGTTCACCACCGCCGCTCCAGAACCAACTCCATTGCCTCCAACCACTCCGCCACTTCCAACCGCTCCATCGCCTCCAATCACTCCGCCGCCTCCAAACACTCTACCACCTCCAGCAGCTCTCCTATTAATACACTTTATGTTTCAGGCATCCCAAAGGAGTTCGCTTCCAATAAGGCCGTCCACCAGGCCATGATGAAAATTCCTGGACTGGTTCCCTCCAACATTTCTGTTTTTCCTAACGGAAATGCCACCATTTCTGCGCCTCACTCCGACCTCCGCGAGAAGCTCATCGCCCTAGGACACCAGATGGGGACCCCACTGAAAATCTCCACCACCCGCACCACATCACGCCTCACCGCCGCCGCCGCCGCCAAGCCTCCATCTTTCTCCTGTGTTGTTCGAGGGGTCGAACTAAACATCACAACCGAAGACGCCAAGCAAGCCCTTACCCTCCAATCCATCTCCTTCACAAACGTGTGGAGAATTCGCTCCAAGGCAACGGACCGCGACACGAGGTTACTGCGAGTGATTACCACTTGTCAGGCTTCGCTGGATGCCCTCCTGAGCCGCGGACTGTGTATATTCTCCCACATGTATTCCGTTGAACCATCCCACCCAACCAAACCACAACCTAGCCAATGTCCCCGATGCCTCAAGTACGACCACACCGCCGCCAACTGCCCCGAGAAGAAGCCGACCTGCGGGATCTGCGGAGCCAACCACGCCACCTCCTCGTGCAAGCCAGGAACCGAAATCAAGTGTGGAAACTGCGAGGGAGACCATGTGGCCTTCTCTATGCGGTGTCCCACACGACCCAAGGAAGCTGCCGCCCCCGAAGCCACCATCCCACTGAAGGATGTTTCTGCCGCAACAGCAACAGGAGAGAAAGAAACCGATTGGCTGAGGTTCCTTATTACCACTTTCCTTAACCTTTTCCCTCAACAACGTGAATTTACCACCAAAATCCTAACACAAACAATTTCTGCTTTTTTTCTAGAATATCCAATGATCTCCTACGCCGGCAACAAAATCCACGTCACCTTCAAGAGAATCGACGAGAAGACACCAACACCAACACCAGCAGTATAACTAGCATAGTAGCACTTATATTGTATCCATAAATAAGTAATATTTTTTTTTTTTTTTTCAACATTAACGTAAAAACTGTTTTTTTTTTTGGAATTTTGATTTTTTTTTTTTTTTACCCATATGTAATTATAGTAACCTGGCTGAAGAGGAGGAAACTCCTAAAACAGCTTTTGACGTGTAATATATATAGGTTAGTTCTTAGTTAAGTGTGACATGTATATATTATGTTTCAATATAGACCTTGAAAACAACCGGTCTCGCCCCGCATTCTCCTTTGAGGTCTCGCACCGAGAACACCACCAACTCGCCGATTCTCCGACGCCCTAAAGAAGTACCGAAAACGCTAACGCCATGGCATCCGCCGCCACCAGCAGGAAGCAGGAGCTGCCCCCGCCCGACCAACCTTCCCCGGTTCAGACCCGCTCCAAAAGGAATAGGAAGAAAAAGCCGAGAACCACCGTCGCCGCCTCCCCCACGCCACCGCCCGGAGCTCCTAACATCACCTTAGAAGAAATCGGCACCGCCGAGTACTTCCGCAAGAACCCGCTCCCTGGATCGACTACACCGCCTACTCCACCCCCTGTTTCTCTGTCCGACCTTCCCACCTCCGAATGGGTTACCGTTCATCACCGCCGCTCCAGAACCAACTCCATTGCCTCCAACCACTCCGCCGCTTCCAACCGCTCCATCGCCTCCAACCACTCTACCACCTCCAGCAGTTCTCCTATTAAAACACTTTATGTTTCAGGCATTCCAAAGGAGTACGCATCCAACAAGGCCGTACACCAGGTCATGATGAAAATCCCTGGACTGGTTCCCTCCAACGTTTCTGTTTTCCCTAACGGAAACGCCACCATTTCTGCGCCTCACTCCGACCTCCGCGAGAAGCTCATTGCCCTAGGACACCAGATGGGGACTCCACTGATCATCTCCACCACCCGCACCACACCACGCCACACCGCCGTCGCCGCCAAGCCTCCGTCTTTCTCTTGTGTTGTTCGAGGGGTCGAACTGAACATCACAACCGAAGACGCGAAGCAAGCTCTCACCCTCCAATCCATCTCCTTCACAAACGTGTGGAGAATTCGCTCCAAGGCAACGGATCGCGACACGAGGTTACTGCGAGTGATTACCACTTGCCGGGCCTCGCTGGATGCTCTCCTAAGCCGCGGACTGAGTATATTCTCCCACATGTATTCCGTTGAACCATCCCACCCAACCAAACCACAACCTAGCCAATGTCCCCGCTGCCTCAAATACGACCACACCGCCGTCAACTGCCCCGAGAAGAAGCCGACCTGCGGGATCTGCGGAGCCAACCACGCCACCTCCTCGTGCAAGCCAGGAACCGAAGTCAAGTGTGGAAACTGCGAGGGAGACCATGTGACCTTCTCTATGCGGTGTCCCACACGACCCAAGGAAGCTGCCGCCCCCGAAGCCACCATTCCACTGAAGGATGTTTCCGCCGCAACAGTAACAGGAGAGAAAGAAACCGATTGGCTGAGGTTCCTTATTACCACTTTCCTTAACCTTTTCCCTCAACAACGTGAATTTACCACCAAGATCCTAACACAAATAATTTCTGCTTTTTTTCTAGAATACCCAATGATCTCCTACAAACAACAAAATCCACGTCACCTTCAAGAGAATCGACGAGAAGACACCAACACCAACACCAGCAGTATAACTAGCATAGCAGCACATATATTGTATCCATAAATAAGTAATATTTTTTTTCTCAACATTAACGTAAAAACTGTTTTTTTTTTTAATTTTGACTTCTTTGGACTTTTTTTTACCCATATGTAATTATAGTAACCTGGCTGAAGAGGAGGAAACTCCTAAAACAGCTTTTGACATGTAATATATATAGGTTAGTTCTTAGTTAAGTGTGACATGTATATATTATGTTTCAATATAGACCTTGAAAATCGAAAAAAATCGAAACCGGTCTCGGCAGTTGTGTTCCAGATCCCAAAGTGACCACAGCCCTGAAGACGTCCCGTGGAACCGAGGACGAAACGTCGGCAGTTTATACACCGATGACGCGGCTCCAACCCGGAAGCCTAGCTGTTATTAACAACGGCCGCGGAAGCCTGCAACTTAGATTATTGTAATAGTTATTTATGTATTAAGGGCGTAAAGAGGCTTTTATGGGGTAAGACGTAATTTTGAGCCCGAGGCGGCAGCCGAGGGATAAGAATACGTCGAAAGCCATAAAAACAAATTACGCCCATGGTACATACACAACTTTATGCACGAAAATATTTATAAAATAAATTGAATTTTCCACCCACATCTAGCGTTGCTTTGATTAAATTTGAGATTTGAAGCGTAACTATGGTAGCGGGTAAACAACGGTAGCCATATTGCCTAAAATCTCAGTTTAAACTGTTTCTATTAGGTGTGATATCGTTGTTTGACGTTTCATTAGAGCCCATGGGCTATAAAAAGACGTTTATGACAAAGAAATTGGTGTATAATTGTCAATTTATCATACATCCGTGCATAATAGTTATTTACGTTATAAGGCCGGGAGATGACTTATTACAGTAACGAGTCGAGATGTTTCCGGATGAGGCGACCAAGGAGCCGAATCTGGAATTTCGAGACGAGTATTGTAAAATCATCTCACGGCCTCAAGCAAATTATTAAGGATAAGCTGGTTGCCTTATTTAGAGTAACGATAGCAACTTACGTCATTAATTTGAGTCGGGGAAATGACACATTACAGTACTAGGCCGGGATGTGTTGCCTCGCAACCTTTCGCTAATCACAAAACACGAAACATTTTGAAACATTTGGTTGCTATCGTTACTCTAAATAAGGCAACCAGATAATCCTTAATAATTTGCTTGATTAAAATATTATCCTTTATTTAAAAATTTTAAAAAGCGATACAGTATGAAATAAAATGTTGTACCTCACACGGCCGTGAGATGATCTTACAATACTCGTCTCGAAATTCCAGATTCGGCTCCTTCGTCGCCTCATCCGGAAACATCTCGACTCGTTACTGTAATAAGTCATCTCCCAGCCGTATAACGTAAATAACTATTTCATAATTAATGAAAGTTCAAGAAGAGAAGAGCATAGAGGACGCCTGTCCCTCCTTGATTTTCCAATATATCAGAAAAAACTACTGTGTTAAAAAGTATGAACTATTAATTTGCCGTACATGAACACTGCATATGTTTGATGTTCGCGAAGACAAAACAACTTATAATTTTCTAAAAAAGTTTACTTAAAAATTTACTTCTAGTTACGCTACTGTACACATGTAATTTCTAGCTTAAATTGACCTTAGTTAAGATTGTTGTTTTTCTTCTAGAACTAAAGTTCTGTTGCATACGAAGAAAGTCTTGCTTAAAAACGCCATCATGTCCAACAATTTCTCGATAAATTATGTTTTTTCATTTTACATCTTTATTCATCCGGAAGTTTCTATAATTTCCCTAAAGGCCTCACTTCATTATTATCCGTTGCGATGTTGTGGGAGTGGTGTTACTTCTAAATTTATATTTTCGCCGGTTAACATTAAAAGATTAATTTTATTAACATTTGTCAGTCACTAAAGTGACACTTTTACTGCCATTAAAAACTGTCTTTTTATTTTACAACAAACAGAATGACGTTTACGAAACTATAAACACTAAATTTATTTTTACATAGCAACACAACATAGCAAAGATGGCGGCGATAACATTAAAAATTAATGTTAAATCTAACTACAGCATGTGCCACCTAACCTTGCAAATTTTAGTGGGCTTTGATTCGACTACTTACGCTTTGTTTCGTCGGTAGTCGTCACTTAAACTAGCTCTAATTGGCTGTGGGACAGTGTGGTACACTCTACTAAAAAGTGAAGGTAAATTTATTTATGGTTTACGAAAAATTGTGGATTTTTTGACAAATTAAAAGGCCGTGCGCCATAAGATTAGAAACAGTTTGCTTTGAGGAGGGATTAACGATAATTTAGGTTACGTATAAAAAATACAGCAAAGAAACTAGAAATGTAATAAAAAACCTTTGCTTTTGCTTGAGAGTGTAACGGCTTCTCGCCTTTTAAACTTATCGTCATTTTTTTTGCAAGGTTAAATGGCACTTGCTGTAAATGGCGAAAACATTATACCGGGTGTAAACGAAACATGGTCCGTTTCTTTATTATCAGTTTTTTAACACTTCCGGTTTCGCCAGAAGTGACCAAAACTTGCTTATGTTAAATGCAACACCTTCCATATTTTTACATATATGGAGTTGGAAGAAAATTCTGCATACAAATGTGTACCTCAATTGTTTTTTTGACATTAAAATTTTTATTCAATTTTTTTGCGTCTAGAGTGCCATGACGGGCATAAAACTGCTCCTCTTCAGCCAGGCGTTACCATAAAACTCTTTATTGTCGTTTGTTATTCGAATTCGTCGATCCCATGCGGGTAGCGGTAAAAAGTGCCGCGGAAAAACCTACCGCGGAAAAAAGTGCCTGGAAAAACTACCGACGGAAAAAATGCCGCGGAAAACAGTTCCGTGGAAAGAAGTGCCACCGGAAAAAGGGCCGCGGAAAAATGTGCCATGTAGGTGTAAATTTGACATTTGCACTTGCAAAATAAAATAATACAAACAATATAGATACCGTCATACTTAATAATTTATTTTAAAACAGTTTTTTAAAAATTGATACTAAATACTAACAAAAAACTCATCACTACATGATTTGATCCAGTATTTTGCCATTACATACGTGCAAGAAGCAACAATAAATGAGAAAGATTGCGCGGATAACTAGACGGAAGGCTGGAATAACAGATAATGGAGTTAGTTTAGGTTAGGTTAAGCACCTACACGGCACTTTTTTCCGCGGCACTTTTTCTGGTGCCACTTTCATCCAGGGTACTTTTTCTGCGACACTGTTTTCCGTTGGCACTTTTTTCTGTCGCACTTTTTTCTGCCGCATTTTTTTTCGCGGCATATTTTTCCGGGATTCAACCCAAGCGCTTTTAAAATTTGGCAAACAGTTTTTAAGAAAACGTCAGAAATTTCAAAAAGAACAATATTTGCTCGTATTGTTTTTCCGAAAGAGCACTTCTTAACGGTTGCAACGATACACATAAATTGATACTTTATCACGCTTTTAAACAGTAAAATAAGGTTTTAATCAGTTGTTAAATAAGGACTTAACTACGATCATCTACAGTTGTTATACTTTCAAACAAAAGAACATCACGACATTGAAAACAAAAGAGGACAACAGTTTAACAACAACAAAAATTACAAATTAAGTAGAAAATAAATAAACAGCAATTGAGAACGTTAAATTTAGCGCGGATGTCAGTTTAAAACATTTGAAGGAACAAAAGACAAAAAAAAGTTTATGTGCATTGAGACTATTATAAACAATTGAATCTTATTAAAACAACGGTAACGTTTTCAACTGATCCGAGCGCAAAATTTAAAATTTAAGTATACATTATTATAAATAAAAGTTCTCAATTGTTGTTTATTTGCTGTCTACTTGATTTGTTTTTGTTTTTGTTATTACACTGCTTTATCTTTTGTTTTAAATGTCGTGATGTTCTTTTGTTTAAAAGTGTAACGACTATATATAATAAGCAGTTTTGTGGTAACGCTTGGCTGCAGAGAAACAGTTTTATGCCCGTCACGCAAAACAAGAAAATAAAATTAAAATTTTAATGTTGTCAAAACGCAATTGAACTACACAACCGTATGCAGAATTAAAATGAAAAAGTTTTGATCAATTCCAGCGAAACCGGAAATGATCAAAAATTGCTAATACTATCAAATAATTGAATTTAATGAATATGTTACCCATACCAAATTCCATTCGTTTATCTTGATAAATAAAGGAGAAAAGGGGGATTCACCATGTTTCGTTTACACTCGGTATGTTCAACAAGGCAAAAATGCAGATTTACTGTCTTGGCTGGATTTATAGCCTCAGTGGTGTAACAGCAGCCGTGTCAGTAAATTTGCCACATTTGTTTGCTTGATTAAACAAATAACTATTTTTGCCGATTAACATTAAAAGTTTGATTGTATTAACATTTGATTGTCACCACTGAAGTGTTGCTTTTACTGCCTAAGCAGTAAAATACCACTTTTACTGACTAGGCATTGAAAACCGACATTAAAAATGACATTTTTGTATTTTTATAAACATCAAACTTATTTTTACATAGCAACCCCATAACATAGCAACATGATGGGTACGATGACGACGATAACAATAATTAATATTAAAAATAATCATTAAATTAATGTTAATTCTAACAAATTGGAGAAACAATTATACGTTCAACACGTCAAAAATGCAGACTTACTGCCTTGGCTGGATTCGTAGCCGAGGCTATGAAACGCCAACCGCGGCAGTAGAACTGCTACTTTTCTGTCTAATTAAACAAATAACTATTTTCGGCGATTGACATTAAAAGATTCATTTTATTAACATTTAACTGCCCTAAAGTGTCGTTTTTAATGCCTAGGTAGTAAAAGACCACATTTACTGCCTAGGTATTAAAAACTACATTAAAAACGACATTTTTGAATTTTCATAAACATCAAATTTATTTATTCATAGTAACCGCATAACATAACAACATGATAGCTACGATGACGGCGATGACAAATATTAAAATTAATCACAAATTAATGTTAATCCTAACCAATTTGTGGTGTTGGTAGGATGTTTATTATTTGATTAAATAAAACACTAGTTCCCAAATAACCAACTATCTTTTATTAATGGTAACTTAACACTGGTGAACCAAAATGGGTCAGTGCGCAATGCCTAAAATAGTTATGCGCAAGCCCACAACTATAAATCTGTATAATACAAGAATGGGTACATCTCCCTCCTTTTATAAAAATAATAAAATGAACAAAATCAAATAATACTTTTTTTTTTCACTTGTATTTAAGTACTTCAGGAGGTTTGACCAATCTTCCATATTGGGTTACAATGTTTGTATATGTACAGGGTTCATTATCTTTAAACAAACTGTTATCTAAATCTAAATCATCGTCACTTAAATTATTTACATTTTCTTCGATTTTTACAATTTCATTATTGGCAGAAAGAGGATGACCTAAGGGTTCTATAGAAATAAATTTTCGATTCCTGTCAAGAACATTTCCTCCTTCCAGCTGTATTTTGTAAGACCTGGGAGTAGGATTCTTTCTAATAATTACACCCTTATGCCATTCTCTTCCTCTCTGCACTCTAACATTTTGACCTGCATCTAAATTTTTTAATGGTTTTGCATGCAAATCATAGTAGAACTTTTGTTTGTTCTGCTTTGCGCCTAGAATGTTTTTAATATTATCTAAATTTACCGGTTTGGGCATTAATTTTTGATCTGTGGTTGGTAGAATACCTCTCAGTCGTCTACCCATTAATATTTGGGCTGGTGAACCTATACCGTCTCCTATAGGGGTATTTCTGTACTCGAGTAGTACTAAATATGGGTCTTTGGCATCAAGAACAGCCTTTTTTAACATCATTTTTACAGTTTTGATGGCTCTTTCTACCATACCATTTGATTGTGGATATGTTGGAGTCGAGTTTACAATTCCAAAGTCCCATAATTTAGAAAAGTTTTTGAAATATTCACTGGAAAACTGAGGTCCATTATCAGACACAACTGTTTCAGGAATACCATTTTTCGCAAAAATTGATTTTAAGTGGTTTATAACAGATAAACTCGTAGTACTTTGTAATATAGAAAGTTCAACAAATTTAGATAAATAATCAATTACTAATAAATAATATTTGTTTCTTAATTGAAAAATATCAATCCCTACTTTTTGCCACGGTCTTTCGGGAATAGTATGAGGTATCAGGGGTTCTTTTTGTTTTGAACTTTGGTAAAAATTACAAGTTTCGCAAGATGCTACTAATTTTTCAATGTCAGTAGACATTCCCGGCCAATATATGTATTCTCTAGCGCGAGATTTACTTTTTTCTTGGCCTAAATGAGGGTAATGCACTCGATTTAACATTTCTTTGCGAAGGTTTTTCGGAACAATTAACTTATCTTCTTTAAAAAGTAATCCGTTGATTTCAGTTATATCATTTCTAAATTTATAATATGGTTTTACACTTTGATCTAATTCTGAGAATTCCGGCCACCCATTTTTTGTATAACTGTTTATAGTTTTTAAAATTACATCAGTTTTAGTTTCATTTTGAAAATTTTTAAACTGATTAGCAGACATGGGTAACGATTGAATTACAATTTCTTCTTGAGATCTCAAAATACTGTCTATTTCGTGGTTTTCTTCATCAGTTAAATATGCTCTACTTAACGTATCGGCAATGAATTGTTCTTTTCCGGGCTTATATGTAACAAATAAGTGAAAAGGTTGCAACTTTATAAGCATTCTTTGAATTCTAGCCGTTGTTGAATTAAGAGGTTTGTTAAAAATACCTACGAGTGGTTTATGGTCAGTTTGAACTACTACTTCCTTACCATAAATGTACTGATAAAACTTTTCGCAAGCAAAGACAATAGCATAAAGCTCCTTTTCGATTTGAGCGTAATTTTTCTGAGTAGCTGTCAGAGCTTTCGAGGCATAAGCTACTGGTAAATTTTCTTGTAATAGGCAAGATCCTATACCGTTTTGTGAGCTGTCCGTTGATATCACCACGGGCTTATCAACGTCATAATACCTCAAAACCGGTGCATTGCTTAGAGCCTTCTTTAATTCGTTAAAAGCTTTGTTATGAATGTCATACCAGTGCCACACAACATTTTTATGACATAACTCTCGTAAAGGGGTACTAATTTCAGAAAAATTTGGAATATAACGACTAACGTAATTAGCCATGCCTAAAAATCTTTCTACTGCTTTTTTTATCCTTAGGAGTTGGCATATTCCTAATCGCTTTAACCTTATTTTCGTCAACAACAACACCATTTCGGGTTAACTGGTGACCCATATAAACGATTTCTTGAACACAAAATTTACATTTTTCTTTATTTAATTTCAAATTGTATTTCGATATTCGCTCTAGTACTTGTTCCAGACGCTTATCATGTTGTTCCTTAGTGACACCAAACACTAAAATATCATCAATATATGTATGAACACCCTCAATATTATCTAGAATTTGTTTAATTGTTCTATGAAAAATTTCAGGGGCTGAGTTTAAACCCATCGGAAGCCTTAAATAGCGGTACCTACCGAATGGGGTATTAAATGTACATAATTTGGAACTATCGTTATCTAATCTGATCTGATAAAAACCTTGACTCGCGTCCAAAATGCTAAACCACTTTGCTCCTGAAAGTTTTCCAAAGATTTCGTCTGCAGTGGGAATTTGAAAATGTTCCCTTTGAATTGCTTTGTTTAGCTCCCTAGGGTCTAAACAAATTCGTATTTTGCCAGATGGTTTTCTGACAATAACAACAGAGTTTACCCACGGTGTGGGTTCTTCAATCTTAGAAATAATACCTAAATTTTCTAAATTATCTAATTCATTTTTGTATTCGTTTTTTAAAGCTAGCGGTACTTTTCTTGGAGCATGCACCACTGGTTTTACACTGGCATCAATAACAATACAATAAGGTTTAACTTTTAGACAGCCAACACCATCAAAAATGTGTTGATACTTTTTTAATATTTCGTTTCTATCTAAAATTGTCATTAGGCGGTTGATAAGATTTAACTCTTCGCATGCTTCGATGCCCAAAACCGGAGGTGCATTCTCCTTCACAACGAAAAAATCTAGAACATAATTAGCATTTTTGTATTCACATTTTAAATTACAGTGTCCCAAAACTGTTATTAATGAACCTGTGTATGTACTAATTTTATCATTAGTTTCTTCCAAAAGAATGTTATTATTATTGTTTTGTAATATCTCAAAACTTGAAAGCGGTAGGCAATTTACCTGTGCCCCCGTATCTACTCTAAAGTCAAATTTCACGTTGTTGGAAAATTTTAAAGAAACAATCCAATTTTTTGATTTATTGACGTTAATCGAGTTAATCATACCTAAAAATAGATTTTCCATACTATTTTCCAAAGTGTTAACTGTGCGCACTTTATACAATTTATCTTGAGTACACTTAGACTCGAAATGACCTTTGGTTTTGCAATGTCTACAAAAATGTTGAAACGCCGGGCATTTGAATCTGCGATGGTGACCTCCGCATCGCCAGCAGGTGCCATTCGTTGATCGAGTACGAGTCGTCGAAGATGTTGCGCCAGCTGGGATCATTTCGCGGTCATTTCTTGCACTTCGCTGTGGAGTATACGTACGTTTTTTGGCACTTACGCGATTTACTTCGAGGGACGAGGACATTTCGCACATTCCTGAAACACCCGCGATGCTTTGAGCTTGTTGTTTCGAAATTTCCGAAGCCCTGCACGTAGTTAGCGCTTTCTCTAATGTGAGATCACTATCTTCGAGCAATTTTTCTCGAAGTCGCGCACTTTTCACTCCACATACCAATCTATCCCGTATTAGATCGTTGCACAAATCCTTAAATTCGCAATTAGCTGCTAAGGACTTTAACTCCGTCACATAAAAGTCAATGGACTCCTCGGGAAGTTGATTTCGGATGAAAAATTTGTGGCGTTCGAATGTAATGTTTTTTTTCGGATTAAAATACGTACTAAATTTTGCGATAAGAACGTTAATTTTGTTCTTTTCTGCTTCCGTAAAAGTAAACGTACTATAAATTTCAAAGCACTCTTCTCCGATGTAATGTAGGAGTACCGCGCACTGATTTTCCTCAGGCTTTTTGCTAACATCACTGGCGATTAGATAGTTTTTGAATCTTCTAATCCATTTTTGCCAGTTTTCGTTCAGGTTGCCGCTCATTGTCATTGGCGATAAAGTACGGTCCGCCATTATGCACGCCGTAAATTTTACGAAAAATATGATTCTTTATCTCAAACTATTATTACTTTTACTGTGATTTTTTGCACAATAACGTATAGTTCTTATTATTTGATTAAATAAAACACTAGTTCCCAAATAACCAACTATCTTTTATTAATGGTAACTTAACACTGGTGAACCAAAATGGGTCAGTGCGCAATGCCTAAAATAGTTATGCGCAAGCCCACAACTATAAATCTGTATAATACAAGAATGGGTACACAATTGACCAAAAAATTATATGTTTAACGCGGTAAAAATGCATATTTACTGCCTTGGCTGGATTCATAGCCTCGGTATGGAACGCAAACCCCGGCATTAAAACTGCTACTTTTCTGCCTAGTTAAACAAATAACTGCTTTCACTGATTGGAATTAAAAGCTTGATTTTATTAACCTTTAACTGTCACTTAAGTGTCGCTTTTACTGTCTAAGCAGTAAACACCCACTTTTACTGCCTGGGCATTAAGAAACGACATTAAAAGCGACACTTTTGAATTTTGCTAAACATCGAATTTATTTTTTCATAGCAACATGATGGCTACGATGACGGCGATAACAATAAAAAGTATTAAAAATAATCACAAAATTAATGTTATTTCTAACAAATTGGCCAGTTAAAAAATTATATGTTCAACGCGGCAAAAATGCATATTTACTGCCTTGGTTGGATTCATAGCCTCGGCTGCGCATCTACTATAAAACGCCAGTCGCGGCAGTAAATCTGCTACTTATTGCCTAGTTAAACAAATAACTGCTTTCACTGATTGGAATTAAAAGCTTGATTTTATTAACCTTTAACTGTCACTTAAGTGTCGCTTTTACTGTCTAAGCAGTAAACACCCACTTTTACTGCCTGGGCATTAAGAAACGACATTAAAAGCGACACTTTTGAATTTTGCTAAACATCGAATTTATTTTTTCATAGCAACATGATGGCTACGATGACGGCGATAACAATAAAAAGTATTAAAAATAATCACAAAATTAATGTTATTTCTAACAAATTGGCCAGTTAAAAAATTATATGTTCAACGCGGCAAAAATGCATATTTACTGCCTTGGTTGGATTCATAGCCTCGGCTGCGCATCTACTATAAAACGCCAGTCGCGGCAGTAAATCTGCTACTTATTGCCTAGTTAAACAAATAACTGCTTTCACTGATTGGAATTAAAAGCTTGATTTTATTAACCTTTAACTGTCACTTAAGTGTCGCTTTTACTGTCTAAGCAGTAAACACCCACTTTTACTGCCTGGGCATTAAGAAACGACATTAAAAGCGACACTTTTGAATTTTGCTAAACATCGAATTTATTTTTTCATAGCAACATGATGGCTACGATGACGGCGATAACAATAAAAAGTATTAAAAATAATCACAAAATTAATGTTATTTCTAACAAATTGGCCAGTTAAAAAATTATATGTTCAACGCGGCAAAAATGCATATTTACTGCCTTGGTTGGATTCATAGCCTCGGCTGCGCATCTACTATAAAACGCCAGTCGCGGCAGTAAATCTGCTACTTATTGCCTAGTTAAACAAATAACTGCTTTCACTGATTGGAATTAAAAGCTTGATTTTATTAACCTTTAACTGTCACTTAAGTGTCGCTTTTACTGTCTAAGCAGTAAACACCCACTTTTACTGCCTGGGCATTAAGAAACGACATTAAAAGCGACACTTTTGAATTTTGCTAAACATCGAATTTATTTTTTCATAGCAACATGATGGCTACGATGACGGCGATAACAATAAAAAGTATTAAAAATAATCACAAAATTAATGTTATTTCTAACAAATTGGCCAGTTAAAAAATTATATGTTCAACGCGGCAAAAATGCATATTTACTGCCTTGGTTGGATTCATAGCCTCGGCTGCGCATCTACTATAAAACGCCAGTCGCGGCAGTAAATCTGCTACTTATTGCCTAGTTAAACAAATCACTATTTTTATTTTTACCAGTTTTAAAGTTTTTCGTTTAAAATTGTTTCCTTCAACCAGGGACCAAATGCCTTCTTAAGTAGGAGTGGTACCTGTAGGTGAAAAATTCAAAAATATTTAATAAATGAGTCACATTGAAAATAAGGAACTTGGTTATTAGAAATCACATAATATTTTTTTATTTATATTATGAAAAGTCACAACAGCTGTGATAATTATGAATTATATATTTATATCAACGACGGCCAACAAGCAGAGCAGGTGTGGATAGCTACTAAAATATCTAATAAATCTGTCGACTGCAAAACATTAAAACAAAAATTGAAATAAAAAAACTCCTTCAAAGAATTTTGTGTCGTTTTGGTTATCATGAGCGGAAGCTCAAATTACAATATTGATACTTAAAATTGTTTTCAAGACGTAATTGCAGCGGCGCCTCATTGGGAAAAGTTCATGGTACTTTCTATATCTCGAACGCTGATTCTTTGTGTTTCTACTCTAATTTAAAAATTTTGTTTTTACCTTCAACAAAAGTAAAGTAAAATTGTTAAATTAATTCGTGTTTTTTTAATTTTTAAAACTGCCAAAATTAATGAGTCTTGGCACTATATTTACAATCATTATAATGTATATTTTTAACCCTTTGTGAAATTAATTAAATTTGATGCGTGCCAGGCTGTTATACACGGAAATGAGATATTTTCAATGAAAACAATTTAAAAATGTTTACTAACTCGAAATAAACAGGTTGTTCGTTTTCGGTTGTATTGGAGGATTACATGGTATTATTTAAAAAAAAAGTATCTTTAATTTAAAATTTGAAAACAATTTCTACGTAAAAAGAATATTTGAGTAATTTATATAATAACAGTAAAAATGTATGTTTATACAGGGTGTTCCTAAAAGATCTGATAAATTTAACCACGAATTCTTCAACCTAATTTTGTCGAACCATTGACTATACCCTTAGGTATACACTGTGTCCATAAAGTAACCCCCCCCCCCCCCCCCCCCCACTAACTTTTGAACGACTATATATTTTTCTACAAAATTTGGTGTGCTCTAATGGGAAATTAAATACTATTTTTCAGACCATATTAAAATTTTGTATCATCCAAAATGGCGACTGGACGCCATTTAAAATTTTTTTTTTAATGGAAAGTGGGGTCGAGTGACACCTCATTTAGAAGGTCTTTTAATTCTGCGTCTGATTCTAGAGTTTCAAAGAAAAATATTTAGCCATAACAAACTGGCAGATTTTAAACAAATGGACTCACTCAATTCAAAATTGTTTATATTTTTTATCTAGGGTCGAGTGACACCTCATTTAAAAGGTCTTCTAGTTCTGCGTTTGATCCTAGAATTTCAATGAAAAATATTGAGCCATAACAAAATGGCGGATTGTAAACCAATGGACTCACTCAGTTCAAAATTGTTTTGATTTTCTTATCCAGAAGTCCACTTTTTCATTTGCAATACTAAATTTTCCCATAAATATCTCAGGTGGCTTGAAATAATATTGAAAACGTTATGTTCCAACAAGCCGGTGCGCTTTCTCACTTTCTCAACGGACATTTTCTTGGAAGATGGATTGGTAGGCGGGGGCCTGTAGAATAGCCGGCTCACTCCCCAGATTTAACTTTCTTAGATTTTTTTCTATGGGAATATCTGAAATCGGAAGTGTACAGAACCCGTCCAGGAACAATTAAAGAACTGGAGCAACGCATTACAGAAGTTTGCAGAATTATCACTCCAGAAACTTATGAAAATGTAAGGCAGGAATTTCATAACAGACTTTTTATGTGCCAAGAAGTGAATGGTAAACATTTCGAACACTTAATTTAATTAATTTAAGCTTTAATTCTGTTTTTTTAAATAGACTTCTTTATCTTCAAACATTGTCATTTTGTTATGGCTGAATATTCTTCTTTGAAATTTTAGGATCAGACGCAGAACTAAAAGACCTTTCCAATGAGGTGTCACTCGACCTCCCTTTCTATTTAAAAAAAAAATTCAAATGGCGCCCAGTCGCCATTTAGGATGATACAAAATTTTAATATGGTCTGAAAAATAGTATTTAATTTCCCATTACAGCACACCAAATTTTGTAGAAAAATATCAAGTCGTTCAAAAGTTAGTTGGGGGGAGGGGGTTACTTTATGGACACAGTGTATAATCAAAGGTCGACCCCAACTTGCCTACACAGATCGTATCAAAAAATAGTTACAAATATTAAATACACATGGTAGATTACAGTATATGCAAACCAGAAAAAAAACATTAGTTTTGCTAAAAGGACCCTTAAGGTACGAGAAAATAATTGTTGATAATTTGACCCAAAACTGTTTAAGTACTGCAGGATACTAATAAAAATTAGAGTTCAAAGACATGTTATCGAGTAACAACAGTTGACGTACAAAACGTGTCTTATCACCTGCAAGGTATATTTTTACGTTTTTGCCATATTGGATTTAAAAAAAACTAATTAAAATTGTGTAATAATTTTGTGGAATTTAAATTCATTTTCTAACAATCTCAGCAGTTCCCAAACAAAATTTTTTTTAAATAATTATTTGTATCTTTTTTAATACACCTTATATGCAAAATATAGCTTGGTTACGGAGCTATAGCTTTTCGAAGATGAAACAGTGTAATCACTTTTTTGCAGATAACTTTAGCTTGTTTTAAAGTATTAAATTTTTATTTGTGAGTACTCTCCATTTAGTAGTATTTCTATTCGATTTTGTTTGAATAAGTGTACCAGAGAAGTTTCATATGGGGGCCAGGTTACCCAGTATTTTCTTTTAGATATTTTAGATCTTTATAATTTTTTTGGTTTTGTTTTTAAAATCCTATTTTCCATACAAATTACAGCAAACAAAAAACACCTTATTAAAAGTTTCTAAATCCAATGGGTTTTGATTAAATTTCTTTTTGTGGAAAATTAATTTATCATGTAGGTCTGATCAAGCCTGCCTTAAAATGCGCAAATAGTTTGTACAAACTTTGAGGGTAAGTTCTGTACATCAAAACAATAAACAATGTGTCTATAACCATGGAGCCAGAAACGCTTTCTTACTACGTTACCGCCTCCGAAAAAAGAAACTAACCTCTTTCGAAGGCTGTAACTCCGTAATAAAGCCTTTTCGGGTGCATGTTTTTAAGAACGGTTTTAGTGCAGAATTTACCCTTAAAGTTTGTGTGCATTATTTACATATCTTAAGAAGACAATCAGATCTTCATGGTGACGTGATATTCCACAATTATTGAATTTGATTTCGTACTACTAAATATTATGAGTGGTGGTAGCTTAGAGGTTAGGCGCTTAGCTTCTAACGCTAAAGGTCGGAGGTTCGATTCCTCGCCAAAGTCATGCAGCAATAAAAATCTATGCCGCTACCCGCCACTTACATTCCCCAATCCGGTGTAGGCAGCCGTGGGGTCTTAATGCTTGAAACCTTCTCTGGTATTTAGTTGTTCGGATTCGACGTTAAGCTGTAGGTCCCCCGTACTTCACCTTAGCGCTAAGGAGAGTACGTGACAGAGAAGAGTGCCGGTGCCCAGCAGTGGGACGTAAAAGCTGATTGCAATGCGCGACTACTAATTATGTTATTATAAACCTTTCAACTTATACTTATTTCATCTTATGGTTTAGAAAATTAATAACCATGGTTAATGCGCTATTTATTTGTAATAAAATATTTTCCTGCTTTAACTATAAATCATTAATTTTGAAATAAATAAGTTATCACATTATTATATTATAAATTATGCACTAGTTTTTAATGTTTACGCCGACCATTCTCTTTTCAAATTGCATTAGACCACTTGGACTGCCTTATTTTTCCCACGTGTAAGTGTAATCGGAGGGATGATTAACCTCGCAATTCAGCTTACTCTTTGTCGTGAAGAAAAATCGTATGTATCTGGTAAAGTTTATATAGGATTTTAAGATTAATAGCAAACACTTAATTATTCATTGGGCACAATATGAATGAGGTTACTCCTAGCTAGTCTGCTATTAATAAAAGTAATTACAGAACTACACGAGTTTTAACTTACTAACAGTTCTGTTGCATGCACTGGATTTTTTGCCGGGAATCTCGTAAAATTACACAAAATGGTTATCACAGTGTTTTTCCAAGGTTTTTTTTAATTACTGCTGGCGGATTTGTACCTTTTAAGGTCGTGTGCCTCCGAATTATTATTATTTTTATGAACTGTTTTAAAACCTTTTACAAATCAAGTAAGATTTTTACTTATTTTAATTAATTAAGGTAATGGATGTAATTAACAGGTTACGATTTGTGAAGTAAGGATGCTTGCGCGGGGTTTGACTTCACGTCTCGTACTAGTGGCGACAGCTACGCGTCAATTTTAAAACAAATAAATAATTATTTGATTATTTAAAAAAAGATGCTTGTTCATATTTATTTATTTTTGGGTCTGTTAAAAGGTCAAGTTTATAATTTCTGAACACAAAAATGGCCTCTAGTAAGGCACAACGCTATTCAGGATGTTGTTTCAAATTTAAAAGATTGTTTGCAGAAGGTTAAGAAAGGAAGAATTTAGATGCTTCCAATGTATGGGATTGATTTTAGGTTGTTAAATCAGAATACGTTACGGTTGTCACAAACTAAATACATGGTAATTTCAAGTAACCTGGGAAATCTAAAATTTGAAAATTAGAACCGCAAAAATATATGCGGGTAGTAGCAGACAAATTAAATGTTTACGGGTTAGGGTAGTAATTGATAGCAGGTTAAATTTCACGGAGCATGCTAAATATATTTTGAAAAGATTGCACGAAAAATGGTGATATTGGGGAGATTGATTAATGATATATCGAAGTTCGAAACATTTCTGATACTATATAAATAGGACCATCATATTGCCGCATTTTATGTACCTGTTTTGCCACAATATCCTTTACCTGTTCTATAATGTGGACAAAAACTTCAAAATAGGTGTATGGAGTAAATTTTTAAATGCAGGAGATACACAAGTACGCGAAAAGTACCATTACGTGCACTTTTTACGTATTTTTTTTATTGCATTTGCTAATGTAAAAACACATTCTCTTAAAAGTCATATGTACAATTAGTCCCTACGTAAAGCAGTTAATGATATTGCCATATTTACAGAATAGTAGTAAATGGAAATTGTGTTTTTCTGAAATTCCGGAACAAGCTTTGGGCTTTATATCGAGTGACGATACAGTATGGTGTATCGAATGATTCAGTCGTATAAACTCCTACGGATGTCCCTATGCTGTAAAAAGTAGTAAACACGCTCTCCGCATCTCGAATTTTCTGATGAACGAGCTCTCGTTCGTATCGTCGTTGCTAGAGTCGCTAGGCAAAAACAGGGTAAACCTTCTACTTCGACAAGTTCTAAATTTGAATGCTTCGATGCATATGCACCGATGCAAAGATGCACTGTTACAAACATAGTTAATCTAGAGTTATTCAGTCGTATAAAATCGTTCGGATGCACGTATGCTGTAAAAAGTAGTAAACACGCTCTCCGCATCTCGAATTATCTGATAAACGAGCTCTCGTTCTTATCATTGTTGCTCGAATCGCTCGGCAAAAACAGGTAAGCCTTCTACTTCGAAAAGTTCGAATTTTGAATGCTTCGATGCATATGCACTGATACAAACATAGTTATTCTAGAGTCTATGAGTTTTTTGTTATTTCTGATCCGTTTATGTACGATTATTTATTATTGTATAAAAACAAATCTATTTTTATTTTTTTTTGTGTTGTGGTCTACCTATTTTTATTAACAGTAGTATTCTAAATATTAGTAAACTATATATTATTATAAAGTTAAAGGCGAATTACAACAGTAAAGCCCCCTATAGTGCAGCGAGGAAACGTTTCTTACTTTCTTATATTATTTATATTTTTTATTACTTAGGTTTTTAAACCAATATTTAAATTTTTAAATACGATTATCCGCTGTCATGGTTGCAAAATTTAAATCAAATCATTCTTGTCTAGTTGTCCTACGTTTGCTCGGCGAAAAACGTTTTTCTCCATATCGCACGAAATGCAGATACGAAATTTCGCCACAACTCGAATAATACTGGATACATTGTCATCTAGGAATGGTTAACATTCAAACACAATAATTTACAAGTAATAGTTTTTGACATTTTATATACACAATTAAATCAAACTTTGGTAAACATTTGATGAACAAACTGGTTGTGGTGTTATCGATTCATGACAACACCTACCAATGTGGTGAGTATTATTGGGAAGCCTGTGAATTATTCTAAAATGTTCTATCAGTTAACTTCGTAGGAGCGACGCGACCGACGGTTTGAAGTTCGCTCAACATCAATATTATTAAAAGACAGACCAAAATTATAGCCCTAAAGTGGAGAGGTGGAAATTCGTAGAATAGGATGTCTTCTTTTTTAACATTTAACTACAGAAGCGCCGACTTTTAAATATTCTCGGGGTTGCTAGATTTTTAACTAATTATTTTTATTAGAAGAATTAAAGGGACTAAAATTAGGTAGTTATAAATGATGAAAGGGTTAAATTGTGTAAACAAAACATTGTATTGATAAAACTATATAGCATGAATGTATCTTATAAATCAAGAAGTTTGTATAAATAACAAAAAATGCACAAAAGACAAAACATATATACAATATACATAATCACCTCAATATACTATACAGGGTGTTTATTTTTTGCGTGCCACCATTGCTATCTCAAGAACTTAAAAACAATTTACAATATATAAGCAAAAATCAAAAAATATCCTATTTAAAATAACAAAGGTGTTTTCGGTTATTAAAATTGACTCGTATAACGAAAAGTTCTCGAGATAGAATGGGTGGCCGGTGGCACACTTAAAACTACGATCTTGTATTCTGTATATATTTTATTTTAACACTGAATTACATTACATTCAAATGTATTTCTACGCACTGTAGCCTTTAATATAAATTCGTCGGCCAAGTTTTCTAAATTCAATTTTTCGACAATGTCTTTGTTTATATTTAAAACTGCTGCACTATTAAGCCTTGTCTGCGTCATTGTAGACCTAAGATAAGTTTTTAGTCGCCGCAGAGCTGAAAAAGATCTTTCGGCAGAACAAGACAAGACTGGAATAGTTAAAACTATTTTTATAAGTTTTTCCAGTTCAGGCAATAAATTTAATACAGTACAGTGTTTTTATTCCGAGCGATATCAATAAACATATCTGTGCAAAACTAGTCGTGCTTTGTCAATATCGGTTTTATAAAATTCATGTAGGTAATTAGCATTATTTTCTTTGCCAGTTATAGGTTTTTCGATTTGACTCAAGTGATTTACTGTTTCACTTTCAAACCGATCTGATAGACCAGCTACTACGTGGTCGATCACCTCGTAAAACATTGGTTTATACATAGCCTCAGGAGATGAAAATCTATGTTGTTCGACTTGTTCGCCACCATCAGCGAACTTTTTTGGAAGTTTACGAACACGCGGTAATTCTGGTTCGTCAATACCATATTTTGTCGCAAAATCTAAACTTTCTTTCCAAATTTTTTCAAAATCGTTTTGAAATGATTCCAAAGTAACGATATGTATGGCCAAAAGTGCCTCTTGAAAATGAACTTCAACCATGTGTCCCAGACACACCCTGTTTTTTTATACAAAGTTTTATTCGTGTGATTAACAGATATTAAACTGACAATCTCGGGGGAGGCTAAGCCCCTCCACATTTGGCTCGGGGGGCTCCAGCCCCGCAGCCCCCCCCCACCGTAGTCGGCGCCTATGTTTAACTATGTATTAAAAAATGTAATAGCCGAATTATAAAATAAAACACTTGGTATTTGTTTGTTAACTATTACATTTTTGTAATAGTTAATAAGGTATGAATGAATTTTTATTGTTAATGATACTTTCCTCCTCTTAATTTTGAAATTTAAAGGTTCGGCTTTTGGCGCCATCTATATAAATAATGTGTAGTTAATTATAAATTTAGTGGTTTTTTTTTAGTTCCTTAGTTATTTTAATTTATAGAATACTGTGTAGTATACCGTTATGTAACATAAAAACATACAGTTAACGATAGTTTTATTTTTTTCAACATTAATGTAGTTTTCTTAAATACGTACCTCAGTGACAAAAATAAAAATTAGAATATTTCTTTTTATTTCAAGTCAATATAGTAGTTATCGGAATAGTGGCGTCACCTCTACCACGTTCGCAAAACGTTCTCAATGTTTTAAAGTTTACGTAAGTGGCGTTATCTGTGAAAGAGCTGCAAAAGTAGTATTAGAAACAATGACCGTTGGTCGATGATGTCATTGCTCTTATGTCATCGCCATCTTGATTTTTCTCGGACATGCGCGTACTGTCAGAAACCGAAGCATTTAGTGGATCCGTCAGTCGAAAAACAGTGCGAAATAACGTGTTTTTGAAATAAATTAAGGCCACTCGGTCACGTATTAGGTTAAACAATGGCAAAACCAGAGCAAGTGCTTTTAATCGAGCCCCAAAATGAACTTAGATTTAGAGGTGAGATCATTTAAAAATTATTGATATAATTCTGCCTATCATTCAGGTATCGCCCTCCAACGAATCTATTTCAAGTTCCGAGCTTTTGGAAGGGATTTTAATAATTGCAAAAAGTACCAGTAATGTGTATTTCAAGCGCACGAGATAATTGTTTGGCCCACAGACCAACTTCACATCATCATGAGTCAGCCTTCATGTTCTTATCAGTTATTCCAGAACTTAACACTGTAAATACCTTGTTAAGTTAGTTAAGTTAAGCAAAGTTTAGGATTATAACTTCCTGGACATGTTTTTAAATTGTAGTTTGAGCCAGAATGTATTCGAGCTGGGAAAAGTGCTGTGTCATTGCGACAATTTGCATAACATCACATAAGGTTTTAATTTTTGGATAATTCAGCGTTGTTGTTTTTTGTGCTTTAGGACCTTTCAATGTACCAGTTACTTCTTATATGAAATTAACCAATCCGTCAGATAGGAAAGTACTTTTCAAAATAAAAACGACTGCTCCAAAAAAATACTGTGTTAGACCAAATTCTGGTGTTTTGGACGGCAGCAGTAACATTGAAATAGCAAGTAAGTTAACACAATCTATATCAAACTAAAGTTAATACAAAAAAAACTCGTTTTGTAGTTTGTTTGCAGCCCTTTATATTCGATCCGGCTGAAAAGAATAAGCATAAGTTTATGGTACAAACACTATTCGCTCCTGACACGGAAACAAACCTGGAACAAGTATGGAAAGATGTGGGTCCAGACCAAATGATGGATTCCAAACTAAAATGCGTGTTCGAACTACCACCAGACCAGCAAAACGATGCTCCGCATGAGGAGCCACCTAAAGTGAGTCCCAAAGCTCCCGTTCAGCCCTCTGCTCCTCCATCGTCACTTGAAACGGAATTGGAAAAAGCAGCCTCTGAGGTTAATTTTAACTTTATAGTAGGAGAACACGCATGACTTGCTTTGGCTCTAATCTTTTTCAAAACTTTTTAGTTTTAAGGGCAGGGACGACGAGTTTACATGTTTTTCGTTACCATTATCGATATCTAAACAGATTAATCTACAGTATGGTGAAATATTGTAAAAAAACAATTTTTTTTTAATAATTTTGAAATTTCCCTTACTTCCACCAGATATTTTTTAGACGTCCCTAGGGCAGCCAGTGGTCTGCCTCTACTTTCTGGAATTTTCTGGGACTTACCTCAACCTATACATTAAATATGTGCTATAGTTTATCCCTCAGAGTTTTACATAATTCGAACAATAGATATAGAAACCACCTTTAAAATGATATGCAGTTTGGAACAAAAAAAATATGTTTGTAGTCTTAATTGAAGGAAAACATTATTTTTAAATAGTCCATCGTGGTTAGTTGGGAACAGAAATAAAGTTGAGTTAAAAAAATAAATCTGAATCATTGTTTTGCTGCTTCTGTACTATATGAATAACAGTTGTGGTAAATATTAAAACAGAGGAATTTGTTAGTTCATTAATATCAGTCAAAAAAGGTTTTAAATTGTGGCTGAAGCTTTAATGATAGTTTGGGGTGTACAAATTTATCAAAAGTGCTTTCTGAATGCTCTGTTTGCTGTAACTACAGGCATTGGCTCCTCCGCACCGGTTAATAAATAATTAGGAAAAATGTTGTTTAAAATTCTAAACAAATTTACATAACTACAGATTATAAAGAAATGTTTAACACCTTTGAACGTTTTTTTTTTAATTTTAACATTTTTGTAAAAATTAAAAATTAAAGAATTGAATGTTTTTGTTATTAATAATAAAAACTTCACTACTGGTTAAATAATTATCGTAAAATTTTGATTTTTTGGAAATAAATTCCATTTTCTGGTTAATAATTTTGTTTGTTTATACATGATATGTCGCCTGAAATCATAGTTAATAACAATTTTATTTAATTTTTCAGTAACGCAAAATTCTCTATATTTGTATAAACTTAATTTAATTTATAATCAAAGTTGTAACAAATTATTTGTTGAAATTTACATTTTTTTAATTGACAGTTGTTTAAATGATCTGTGAAACAAGCAGTACGTCTATATTTTTTTATGTTCCTAGATACTTTTATAAAACAGCCTTATTTATAAATTAATTGCAAAACTGAATATGGATGGTGTTTTATAAGTAACTAATGAAATTTTCAAATTAACAAAAATATTCAACCGTTAAAATTTTTAATTTTTACAAAATTGTTAAAAAAATAAATAAATTCTTTCAACGGTATTAAACTTTTGTTTATAATCAGTAGATAATATGTAAATTTTTTAGAATTTTTAAACAATATATAGATATGTTTACCTAATTATTTCATAACCAGTGCGCAGAAGCCGATGCCTATGGCACTGAGAATGGAGCGTTCCGAAGGCACTTTTGATAAATTTCTACAGCCCAAACTATTAAATTTAGAAATATACTTCCCAATCTCGCGTCACAATTTCGCGATAGGCAGATGATTAAAGCATAATTTAAAATCTTTTTTTACTAATATTAATTAACTAACAAATTTGTACCACAAACGTTATTTATATAGTATAGAAGCTCGTAGGCAACAATTTGAATTTATTTTTTGACTTTTAACTTTATTTCTGTTTAAAGCATTGCAGCCGTCATTACTACACTGGACTATAATGTCGAGTATGTCATGGTGCATGAAATGGTTTATTTTTAATCAACTATAAGTAATACCATTCCAGATTTTAATCTACTACTATAAATGTTTTTGTACCAAACTGTCATTGCATAACACCTTCAATAGAGCAACTGATATGCTAAAATCATCAAGACCGAAGGTCATACTATTTTTTATAAGTTACTTGAGTGAAGTTGTTAAGAAACAACAAACTTAAATACTGGTAATTGGAATTGTTTTAGTAAATTATAAGCTGGAATGGTATGCGGCATGATTATTTAACGATTATGCAGACTCGTATTTATTTCTCTTGTTGCTAGGCGTCGTACAAAGGTACTACAAAGTGTGTTCACTTGCATGGAAATTAGCTACTGTATCACAATATAGGTGACTTTTAATTGGTTGAAGTAACGAAAACAAGCTTTTTTATTGGTTCATTATAGTAGGAGTTAAATAATCAAGGTTATTATATACAGATGGATGAAAATGTACCATAATCGAGATAATAGCTTTTAAAACAAAATTACTTGTCTTCGATTGACTCACACTAATACACATCAACAGAATTATCATTTTAAAAGATGATTTTCACAGAAAATCGGGAATGTTTTTAAGGAACGGCAAATTCTTTCTGGCGAAAAAAGGCAAAGCTCTTTGTTTAAAAAAGGATAGTTTGAGATGGAAGAACGCCAGATAACAAAAATGGGGTGTACCAGAAGGGTTTGTTTCTCTTAAGTATTATAGTTGCTAAAAAATATGTTATTTTTTTTAGTATGAAGCTGTTATGTTTAAACTCTTACATCTCCAAATTCTTGTTGGTCTTCCTACCATTGTTTGGGATCTGCCTCTGCTTCTTATATACATTGATTAATAATTTAAAAAATTTGCAGTTGTTTTTCTCTGTGTACATTCAATGTGTTCAATCCATTCTTTTCTGCGTTTTTGTATTTTATTGTTAAAGTTGCTTTTTAATTTGTTTCGAATGCCACATTCTACTGTTGCTGATGATCATTCCAATTTTATTCAGATTTATTTTTTGTTTTCCATTTGCTCAATTTGATAGGTACGGTTTGTTAAATATCAAATATTCATAGGGGGCATCACAAGAAAACTAGGACTTTTTGGCTTTATTAGCATACAAAATTTTAAAAAATTGTTAAATTGGTTTTCCAAAAATACTTTATGTAATTTAAAAATTTTTTAGATTTTGACGATTTTTAAGGTTTTGTACTTTTTCTAATAGAGTAACTTAAGGCTGTTACAACCCCAAACTTTAGGCTAACTTGGCAGCATATTTTTGACTAAACAGGTTTCATAGACAAATTTTTTAAGAATTCGTATCACCTTTTTAAGGAAGGAAGTTCAAGAAAAATCATTTAATTTGTCTCAGATCTCTTTATTAATATCTGTTTTTGTATTTACAAGGTACTCTATGTGAAAACAATTTTTAATATAAAATCAGTGTTAGAAACATACATTTTCAAGATAATACAAAAAAATTTTAATTTAAGCCATTTCTGTAGTTTTGAAATAATGTTTTAGTATAACATTTTTTACTATACCAAATTTTATGCCAATCTGGCAATTATTTCTGAGTGAATAGGCGTTAAATTTAAAATTTTTAAACAATCCTAACCGGTGCCATTCTGTACCTAGTGAGTTTTTTCAAAATCCTGTATCAATATCCGTTGTTACACTTACAAAATATTAATAATAATAATATGTAAAAGAAATTTTAAAATATTCAGCTTTGGAAAAACAGCGTATTCGATATTTTGAGCTAGTTTTGTAACAGGAGGTAGGGCATACTTTGACAACTACTCACATGAATTTGTTTTGCTCCATTTCCTAACCGCAGGTCACAATGATTTTTTGATGGGAACTCTGCAAAATCAGTAAATCTCAAGAAAAGTTAAATATCTAGGCAACCGTGCAGCCAACAGGCAAATTCCAAAAACAAAATCTGGTCTTGTAGCAATTTTGATGGTGAATTCGAATATGCAGTTGAATATAGGGTGTCCCATTTAAAAAAATTGATGAATAATCTGTGACGCAAAAATGAAACACCCTATAGAAGTGAAAATAATTTTGAATGATAGATACTATGACACCCTAAAACTTTTGTATTTGAAAAATTATCGTATCTCTAACGGTTCACCCAATATCGAAGGAGAACGCACCATTGACTCACCCTGTATACCACCCATTTTGAAGCTAGGGAGTTCTGGAGAAAAGCATTAAATTTGAATCAACATCCTTTATCAATACTTATTTTTGTGTTTACAAATTTCTGTGTAAAAACTGTAATATTACAAAGACAATTTTTTTCAGTATTTAGATTTGTAAAACTGAATCATTCAGGAACATTTTGATTTAGGAAAAATCTATTCAGATATTCTTAATGGTAATAATAATAATATTATACTATTTTATAATTAAACATACTTCATATCTCCCAATCCCAAATGCAAAGTGAACACCCTGTACATTACAAAAAGTAGAATTATTTTACAAAAAAAAATATTGTTGAATCGAGAGAACTCCTGCCCTTAATTATGGAATGCTTTTGCTGTAGCTGCTTAGCCAAAAAAACAACAAACATAAGAAACTTGTAAATACGTAGGTACTCTTTAATTTGGGCTGTCGGTATTTATATTTCTCCCCCTTATTTTTCTAACCATCAATGTTATAATTTTAATGCACCAATCGAACACCTTGCACAGGTACAACAATTGCGAGAAGAGGAGAGTTCGTTGAGGCAAGAAAATTTGCGGCTCAAGGAAGAGATCCTTCGGCTGAAACACTCTGTAAGCGGAATCCAGCCCCAGATGTCCAAGTACACTCCAACTGCCGTGCAACCGCAAGGTATCTCTGTGACGTATCTGGTCATGGGCATCGGGCTCGCCATTTTCGGTATCATCCTGGGTAAGTTCATACTATGAACGCCCGGGATTTGCCATACGATGCGTGTACAGACTATACATACTGATACAGTGGCTTCTGACCTTTCCACTCTATTGTATATTTATTTTTTATTTTTGAGTTATATTTTCACTCTTTAACTCATTTGATTGAGAAATAAATTTTTGTGTGCTGTTGTTGGAGTGATTTTTTTGTATAGAATTTTATTGGATGCATATTTAGTGATAGTTTATTATTTAATTCGTTGTAAAATCAGATTTTACCGAAAAAAAATTGCGCTCGGCTTTAACAAATATTTCTAACAGTGAAAAACTTCTTTTTAAATCTTACAGTTTTATCCCAATAAATTCACCTTGTTGCTCATTTGTGATCCGCCTCCCATTAAAAATAATTTCTTTTTTAATGTAGATGAATTTTTTACAGTAACAATTACTTTGGTTTTAACGTCAAAGTCACTGATTATGCATCCAAAAAATGAGAATTGGTATGCAAATTGTTATAAAAAGCTGCACACACGAGTTATATACATATAATATAGAATCAGTGCAACTTTGGCATCTTTACTTAAGGTTGCAATATGTGGTAATTTTAAAAATGGTTAAATATAAAATTAGATGAGAGAAATATCATTATTAAATATATGTACGTTAAAAATTTCCATTTTATTTTTGCATTTTTATTTTGTTCGAGTCAGATCCCTTGCAACTAAGTAACGTGTCAGTTTTTTAAATGTTTAGTTGTTTATTTCTTTGGTAAAAATGTTGAGTAATTCTGTAATCGTTAGATAAACACACGCACTTGCCAAGGTTTCGGTTTTGCATGGTTTTCATCCGATGATCTTATCCATTTTCATAGGTGCTCGGGCATTATACAGTTATTAATAAATAAATATCCCTAGTTAACTTACTTCGTATAGAACAGTGCTGCTTATAAATAATAACTAAGATTATTGTGTCCCAATTAAAAAAAAAAAGTTGTTACTGTTTAGATAAGGAAAGTTTTTTAACTGCACTGCTTTAATTTGATGTTTTCTTTTTAATTATTTGTACCTTGTAACTTGTTACTGTGACTTTTAATTTCAAACTTGGCTTGGTGCGACTGTTCATATGTATTATACTTATAATAAACTTCACGATAACTACTGTATTATTTGTTATGCTGTTAGCCTGGTAAGTGTAACTTCATTAATAAACTATTTAATTGAAAAATACTTCTTTAAAAAAAAGTAGAATGAGTATTTTCAATATGTCCACGAGATGTATTAGCAAACGATGGCTCGAGGATTAATTTTTGTCATTAACGTAATTTTTAGCAACACTTAACACCTTAATGATAATTATACTGTATATAACTTTCACAAAAATTTAAAATTTTAAACACAAACAAGTACAAAATGTAAATAATTACTAAAAATAGGTGGACGACTACTATTATTTCGTAAACTGTTGAGAATATATATAACATAACATTATTACCAATGACTTTGGGTCTGTAGCTATGCCTGTCTGGGTGTCTTATTTTCGATGTAGTTACATGAGTAACTTTGTTAATATTACAGTTATGGAAAAACTGTTTGCATCTTATTGGGTCAGCTTTTTAAGACTAATTCAATAATAGAAAAAAACTTCTTTTGATTTTGGGCTACACTCGGAAAGTCAAATTTTTTTTATTGGGTGTTGTAGCTCATTTATTTCTACAGATATTAAAAAATGCTATTAAGGTTTTTAATAGATTTCTAGGGTAAATTAAGTGACGTGTGACATTTTTTATATTTGGAGTGGTTGTAGTTACAACACAAACATGCATTTTTTTTAAATGGGAATCATATTGGCTTAGACATCATTTAAAGTTGTTTTTTTTTAGATATGTTATTACTTTTTGCAATCTGTTTACAACAATAAGCAAAATATATGTATGTTAGTAGTTATTGGACATGAACAATGACATTATTGAAATCCAACGATTTACAATTTACAGTTTACTACAAACTACATTATATTAGTTTAATCGAATCTATTCGGTAGGTCTAGCGGTTTGTGTCTCTTTAGTCTGTGTAGGGTTTCACTATTATCAAGTAGGTTGATAGCCAAGGCATTTGGGTGATATTCCAGGTTACTTAGATATTTAGCACTGAACTTAACTATCACTTCTTTTACTGTGGCTACTTTCAGGTCGCTCAGAATGTCTGTATTTCTCACAAAGTATGGTGCATTACACATTGACCTCAACACTTTAGATTGAAATCTCTCAAGCATTTGAATGTTAGAGTTAGCCGTTGTTCCCCAAAGTTGTATACCGTATGTCCATACGGGTTTAAAGATCGCATTGTAGATTAAGAGTTTACTTGTTAGGGATAGTTTTGATTTTCTGCCTAGTAACCAGTAATGCTTACTAAACAATATGCTGAGTTGTTTCTTTTTTTTTCCATATGTGAGGTTTCCAGGTTAGGCCTTTGTCGTGGTGTAAGCCAAGATATTTAACTTCATTAACTTGAGTTAATGGAATGTTATTTATTTCCTCTGCATTTGGTGAATGTGATATGAAACGATTTAGCTTCATTGAGTTGAATTCGCCATCTTTTGGTTCACTGAGTCAGTTGATTTAAGCTCTGTTGAAGGAGCTCAGCAGCTATTGTTGGATCTGTGTGTTTTGTCATTATTATCTTGTCATCAGCAAAGGTAGCAGCGAGGGCGTGCAAAGTGCATTTTTATAGTATATTACACTATTAGGTTGATTAGTGCATTATAACAGAATCGAGGTAAAATTTGAAAAATAGAGACCTTTTGGGTCTGGATTTATCAATTTCCGAGATTCTGTTAAGCACTTAACAACCGTGTAGAGTATACCGTTTTTCGCACAATCGTATTTACAAAATTAAGTTTGTAAATAAATTAGCCATCTATTACTGAATACTTTCAGCATGGAAAAAATGAAAAAACTAAAACATTTAAATTTTCTTACCAAACTTCATATTTAGAATATTAATGTAGTTACAAGCAACTTTTCCTTGTGGCAATTTTCTATATTTTGATAAATAAGGCCATTTCAGGCCATTTTAAAATTTCAGATGACATTTTGGCGATCATAGTGGTGACATGACAAATATTTTTGGCAATTTTGTGGTTAATCATGCTGAAACTAATGCCGAAACCCATTTAAAAAAAGAAATGAATAAAAAAGTTTTCCATATGGTGCGGAGTTTTTGGCGGTCACTGTATAAGAGTTGCATGCACTATGTTTTCTACGGCTAGTTAAATTAAAAAAAAATTCATTAAAAAAAATTATTTCAACATTGTACTTGAACTGTTTTGCGATGTTAACAGAAATGTCAACAACTCTTGTAACCATGGTTACCAAAAACAATGCTTTGCTGCTATTGGTGAGCATAATGAAAATCTGTATCGAAATGGGTATCATTATAGTATAGGCAGCACACACTTAATAAAGTAATTAAAACATGGGAGTAGAAAAAATTATATTATTAAAATTACTTGTTCAGCACTTCGTTATTTTCGTTAATATTACCGTTGAGTGTAGGAGTTGTTAAAGAGTCGCAAGTCCTTTTTTTAAATCGTAGCTAGCTCAGGATCTGACTGACATTGAGAGCGGTAGGAGCCAAGATTTCTCAGTCACGATTAGACATCGAAGTGTACATGTCGCTCTGCAGCTCTGAGGTAAAGGCTGACTATATTTTATTTGCAAAGGCTGAGTAAACTTTCCATAGATGGCAAGGAGTATCTCAGCTAATCATATTTGCTTATTTAACAATATTGTATATAAATTTTGTTTTTGTTTTATATTTATATACAGTATTAATGTATAATAACAAGAGCCGCTTCACTTAAATGGAATTGGACCGGACACATGGCTAGAGGAACTGAAAAATGGAGCGGAAAGGTGATCAGATGGCGACCGTTGGGAGAAAGAAGAAATACGGGATGGCCGCAAATGAGGTGGAGTGACGATGTGAAAAGAACAGCTGGTTTGAATTGGTATAAGGAGGCGCAAAACCGAGAGCACTGGAAGAGTATGAGGGAGGCATATATTCGAAGAATAGAGAATGGCTGAATGAAGAAGATTAATATATTACCTCTACACTGGTCCGGTAAATAAGGATACCTACGATTTAGAAGAAAAAAAAATATATAAATAAAAATTAAAGTTGACATTGACAAAAGATTCTTCCTGTTGCAACAGTATACAATTTTTTAAAAGGCTTTCAGATAAACTTGCTAACAATGTAACAAATCTCTGTTAGTGCAATTCAATGAAGCATCCAATAAATATAAACGTGGTATTAATGTCGCCAAAAATATAAAAACAATTTAAAGAGATCTTTAGAAAGGAAATATCTCGATTAGTTCCCCTTGAATAAAGATGTCATGTTTATGTTATAAAAATGAAAACATTTCACCAATTAAAGTGGGAATCTGAAAAATTAAGTACAATCTTTATAACAAAGACGACATAGGAAAGTGCCTATTTTATCGGGGATAAATACATAAGCAGGTTTGATTATTTATGTGTGTACAGTTGCACATTATTGAATTGTTATTATATCGTATTACCCACCAGGCTGTATAGGCCCAGTATGACAAAAAAGATTATTTTCTGTGACGGGAGAAAAGTTTAACATTTTGTCTCTCTTGACAGGTACTAAAGTATCACTTTTTATGAAATTACTTTTTTCCCGGATACATATACATAATACACATAGATATTAACACTCATAACATTTATTATGTGAAAGTTACATTTTCTTAACATTAAAAGTACAGTTGTTAAACGTGCATTGCATGAAGTTCTTTTTCCCAGGAGGATTTGAAATTTGTGCTACATTGGAAATTTCTTCAGCAGAAATGTCATTTTCTGCCAAGGATACAACTGCTCTTGATGTACCTGGTCGGCAATTTGGTGTTACTTCAGCTGCTGCATTGTAACACGTTTGAAATACTTTGCTAGCAATTTCTGTCCTTTGCGCTACCGAGTCATCAACATACCCTTCTGCGACAGTTGAAGACTTCCAACCGCCATGTTTCTTTAATGTCAACAAGTCTCCTCCAGATTCCACAAGAAGAGTAGCTGAAGATCTTCGAAATGCATGACCCGTGTATAAGTTAGCATTTTCTAGTCCAAGAAAATTGGCTACTGTTTCAGGTATCTTATAAAACTGATTTTTACCCACAACCTGATTAATACATTTCCCATTGCGGTATGCATAAAAAAGGCGGCGATCTTTTGCTGCTGGTGGGCGAAGGGCTATGTACATTTTGTAAAATTTAACAGAACTGCATTTCTTTTTCAATTTCCATTCCATAAATCTTGAATACGCGTTTTCGTAAATTTTTCGCGATTTACTTGGCAATAGTTTCAAAGATGCTTCTTTTGCCGCTTCTACTAATTCCGGTGGAGTAAAAGAAAACTCAGAATCGGAATCGCTGTCCATTATTGCAGAAGAATAACTTTCAAAAGAACTAAATTAGCAAATCTATTTTTATTCGACAACTAACGTGACAGTTATTTGATTACTAATGTTTCGTTACCTAGCAACGTCAATTGCCGCTACAACAGCTTACTAGTTTAAAAATTCAAATTCCACGTTGACCAATTTTCCGACTTTATTATTGTATGTATAGTTTTTTCAATATATTACATTTTTTCCCGTCACAGAAAAAAATAGTGTATTATACACAGGAAAAAAGTAAGATTTTAGCTCTCGAGCTAAAATCTATTACTTATTTCCCTTGTATAATAAATATCTATTATTTTTTACGCCACCTTATTGCTTAGTAAATAACATGCACTGTGACAATTATCAAATATCAGACTATAAATTGTAAACCAGTCATCAGCTATTTTTGTAGAGAAATAAGGCAGGTATGAAATTTTTTTGCTTAAACTTGTGCATCTAAAAAAAGACACTGGGTTTGTGAATTCTAACTTGGTCAGGAACCTACAAAACCTTTTAAAAAGAAGCAACACCAACTGTTTACTTTTAATCTTGCCTCTGAAAATGACATGTTAACATGTCGAAATACGTATAAAGCTAAAATACAAAACCCTTTGCAGTTAAGAACTGTTTTATTTACAATGAATTAAAATGAATTTCAACGAAGTAAAGCTAGAACTTATTAATAAAAAAATCAGAAAATTGTGGATTGTTTGTTTTCATTGCATCCTATGTTAAAAGTAGTTCTAAAGAAAAAGCTAATAAAATTTTGTGTAAAACAAAAAAATAAAGTGCTAGCTCTAATAGTTTCCAAAATACGCCCTTTCGAAGAACCCCAAAATTTTTTATTTTTTTGGCACAAAAGTCGTACTTTTAGATTTATTGAAATACTGTTGAACCTGATGAGCATACGTAAAAGTGGTCCAGCGATGAATTAAAGTACACTCAGTTTCCTGTAAATCCCAAAAAAATACCTCTAACCGTAATAGGTACTCATCTCTGCACCACTTTACGTATGATCATGAGGGACAATGGTATTTCGAAAAAGTATGATTTTGGGCCAAATATATAAAAAATTGGGGTTCTTTGGAAGGGCATAATTTGGAACCTATTAGGGCTAGATCATTCTTTTATTTTTAGTTTTATGTGGAATTTTATCAGCTTTTTTTCTTCGAACTACTTTTAAGTAGGATAACGTGGAAACGAACAATCCACGATTTTATGATTTAACCGCCTTCTTCAAAAAAAATAATTCGTCCCAAGGTATTTCCCTAAACCCACTATTTTTGCGATGTGATGACTGAACTATTGTTTAGAATGTATGATTTATTTTATATACAAATACGATACCTGCGAGATGCTGACAACCAAAGCTGTAAATTTGAGTGAAAATAATAAATATAAACCGGTAGCGGAAACGACAAGAAGAAATCCACTAACTTGCACTTTTTAAAAATGCAGGTCTGACAAACCAATGAAATTTTTTTATGCTCCTATACTTTCAGTACTGGTGCCGATTTTATGAAAATGTTTTAATTTGATTTTTTGACGGAAATACATGTTTTTGATAATTTTACTCAGATTCTGTGAGAATTTTTAAGTAGTTGCCAATATTAATAACATTGCTGTTTATACTGCACGACTGTAGCCAATCAAAAAAACAATATTTAGCAATGAAATCAAAAAGGTTGTTAATTTTAAGCACTTTTAAAGACAATATAGAATCAACAAGGTGCCTAAAAAATTATTATTTTATTTTTATTGTTTTGGGAATGTTACAATATTTTCTGTTAATTTAGTTTAATTTCTCGTTATGTATTATGTTTACGCCGTTTTCCAAATAGTCAATTATTTTAGATATTTGCCTATGTACTGTATGTCTATGTAACAATATAATATTGGAAATACTACTGCAAAATTTCGATCTCAAGATTTTGTTAGCTCGGTAAGTACGACAAGACCATTTTTGGAATAATATCAATGTGTTTATAAGGACATTGGATTGGGTCATGTGAATACTGGAGCATTTTCTTCAAAGATACTGAATTTGTAAGTTTTTGCCGTATTAGAACCTGAAAATAATAAGTTATTTCTAGAAACAAATCTAAGAAAATGAAAAAAATCATAAAACAAATAAGAAAAATTGAAAATGCCGTAAATTACTCACTTACCATTCACCACTAATTTTAAATTTATATCTTTTATTGTAAAAGTGATTATGTCTTTGTTTTTGCAGTGAAAAAAGAACAAAAGAAGTCAACTTTATACATAAATATTTAACTATTAAAAATTAATAGTTTATTAATAAAATAAAACGCTTGGTAATTGTTTCACAATTTATTAATAAACTATTAATTTTTAATAGTTAAATATTTATTAATAATGTTTCACCATGTGCCTACCACACAATCAATTCAAAATATCAACGCTAGTTTTGGCCTCGTCCATCGCTGTTAAGATTTACGAATAATTTCATTTTTCTCTAAAGTCAAATAAACAGAACTTTATACCTTTTTATTAGATTTTATTTGCATTTTTGGTTTCACAAAGAGTAAAAATTTAGCATCCGCCAATTTTTCAGAAATATCAAAACCTAACATCATTTAACATTTTATTTTTAGTTTTTATTGTTTGCATGAACGCTTATTCGCGACGTGTAACGATAACGGTGGCGCTTCTCTGCAGCCCGTGGTTTGTTGATGGAAGGGTTGCGGGGAATTCAGATGAGAGAGAGCAATATGGATCGTTCTAAAATACAGACGTTGCGCCTCTTGATACAACTCCTTTACTCAACGATATTATTACTCTTTGTTACAGAAATTTATTATGTAGATCTTTATTTGCTATTTAATAGTTATTTATGTATTAAGGGCGTAAAGAGGCTTTTATGGCATAAGACGTAATTTTCAGCCCGAGGCGGCAGCCGAGGGCTAAGAATACATCGAAGGCCATAAAAGCAAGTTACGCCCGTGGTACATACACAACTTTATGCACAGATGAAGATTTTTTAATTTAAAAATAAATTCTAAAATAAATTGAAAATATTTATAAAATAAATTGAATTTTCCACCCGCATCTAGCGTTGCTTTGATTAAATTTGAAATTTGAAGCGTAACTATGGTAGCGGGTTAACAACGGTAGCCATATTGCCTAAAATATCGTTGTTTGACGTTTCATTATAGCCCATGGGCAATAAAGAGGTCCATGGGCTATAAAAAGACGTTTATGACAAAGAAATTTCTGTATAATTGTCAATTTATGATACATCCGTGCATAAATGTATTTTTTATTATACCTGCATCATAATCCTTGTAAAACAAACCAAAAAGCGTGCGTAAACCCAACATTAAAACACCCCGGTGTTTTAAAGTTGCTAAGCAACAATGACGTCATCAATTTTGAAGCAACAAATTACAAACACGCGAAAAAAAATAATTCGGATTCACATAGCAACATAAACAACAAAAAATGCTCACCAATCTCCAGTTAAATGATATGACGTCACATCATAGACTACTATGTAAGATGAATCAAAATCAAAATGCTGCTTCCTAGCTATATTCTTTTTATTTTCAAGATTATGATGCAGGTATAATAAAAAATAGCATATAATACACGTGTATAAGAGCCTTTAAAGCACTGCTCCGTTAAGTGGCACTCGGATTCGCCTCGTGCTTTTAAACCCGTCGCGCGTGCTTTAAAGGCTTTCTTATAGACTTGTATTATAATATACTATTATGTAAACCTACTGGCGTTTGTTTTTTGTTAATTATTTGTTTCATGGCCCGCAATTTAATTTTAAACCACTTCAATTTGAACAATATATCTAATATCTCAATTATTATAGGTATAGCAAACTATACACTTTTGAAGAGCTCTTAAAAATTTCCTTTAATTGGTGTCGAAGGTGACTATGATTGCCATTTGAATAGATGCATGGTTGTGTTGTAACTCAAAAACCATTGCAAATATGTATAAAACAGAGTATGCTACTGTAATCTACTCCAATTAATCTATTAAAAACCTTAGGTAATAGCTTTTTTATTATGTGTAGAAATGAGCTAAACGCAACAAAAATGTTAGAAATTTCACTTTTCGACTGTAGTTGACAGCTTTTCAAAAAAATATTGCACTAAAACTGCCCATTCGATATTTTTAGATTTTGTAAGCTTATATTTTCAGTTAAATTAGATTTTTTTAGGGGAAATAATTTATAAAGAGTTTAAACTTGGCATACGTATTGGTGAAGCCATACAAATAAATAACCGAATAGTTCTCCTCTGTCCCAGAGTGACTTCATCCCCTAAATTACAAATAAACCAAGCGGTTATCCAGAACTCGTTTTTTGCAATTATCTCGTAAACGATGCATTGGATGAAAAATGTTACATTAGACCAAATGCGAGATGAGGTTTGTATACTTGGATGGAACTTGTCACGATCTACAACTCTGCATGTGAGAAGTCAAAGTTGCAAACTTTCTGAAACGCCCTGCATATCAAAAACGAGTTTTATGCAGGGTCAGACTTAAAAATCCTCTGTTTGGGCTCTATGCAGCTAGTGTTGTTCTGCTTTATCAACCAGTTTAGGGACATAGCATAACATATTGGGTGCCAGGTCCGATCCTGGAACCTGGTGACGAACGCTGCTAGTGCAAACTTAAAACTTGAAAATTAATGTGCAAAATTACTAAACTTTGAATTAACTTCCAGGCGGAGTTACAAAAAAAATAAAATTTCTTGAACTGTTTAAAAGTTCCATTCCTTTCTTTTAATAAAAAAACCCAATCGTGTTTCTGCTGTCAAGTGGATTACCATAAAATTTACCGTGGTCTGCATAAAAACTAGATGGTGATTTTAGTGCCTGTAATTTATATAAGAGCCTGTTTGTTGGAACTCTGTCAAAGGCCTTTTCCAAATCACGATATATTGTGTCAATAGGAATTCCATTATCATAATTTTTCGTCCACTAGTCCAAACAGGACAGTAAGTTAGTTACAATTGACCTCCCAGGTATAAATTCATGTTGTTCGTCATCGAGTAAATTGTTGTCGACTAAAAATTCCAAACTATGGAAGTTAAGCTGATTAGTCTGTAATTGATTGCCAACATTTTATTTCCCCCTTCTTGTATATAGGTGTAACAATCGCTACTTGCCATATTGAGCTCTAGCAAGCACACAACCGGTTTCCCAAACTCTTTGTGCTACGACATTGACACTTGTCAATTAGACAAAAAAAATAAGATGCTCAAAAACGCACTACCATCGAGTACTTCACAAAATTTGGGGCACCAATTTAAACAGTGATTTCCGATGAAATTATGCATCCGAGTCAAAAATGGATAAAGAATTTTCGACTCCATATTGCGCATCCCCTACCACTTCCTGAAGTCACGCGGTTAACTCTAATACCAGCCTGTATAATACTGCTACTTATAAACAGTGATATGTTGCAGTGCTACTACTGCCTGCCTAAACAGGGCCATGTACTTCGATTATTTGAACCTTGGGGCGGACAAGGATTTGATGTTAATGTCTCTTTCAGGACAAGAATACTTCAATCGGCTTATGCTTGTTAACTGTTTGTGAACCCATACAAACTAACGTTTGACAAGACATTGTAGCTTGCATCTTCAGAGTGATTAGAGCTCTGACAGTTGGAGAAACCGCAAAAGCCTCAAAAAATGTAATTACAAAGGAGTTAAGAAATAATTCAACAATATCTTTTGCAACCCTTATATTAATTAACATAAAAAATGCTTAATTGTATTGTTATAACATTATAAAGATGACCCCTTATTTACGAGTAAATGCTTACAAGTAAACACCTTGTATTTAAATGCACAACCATCTAGTACTCCTGTTAAAAGTCCCGATCTCAATAATCACAATAATCATTTTAAAAGGTTTTTTAATTGTCTTTAAATCTAACATATTTAAAATTTTAAAGCTTTTGTGCTTGTGGTTGTCCTTGATTTTTATTTGGCTGATTTTGATAAACCTGTCCTTGATTCGGTATACCTTGATTTGATGCTTGACCTTGGGGTGGTACTTGACCTTGATTTGGTACTTGACCTTGATTTTGTGCTTGTCCTTGATTTGGTGCTTGGCCTTGAATTGGGGCTTGTCCTTGATTTGGGGCTTGGCCTTGATTTGGTACTTGACCTTGATTTGGTACTTGACCTTGATTTGGGACTTGAACTTGATTTACTTGCTGTCCTTGGTGTACTTGATTAAAAGTAGGATGTTCTTGGTTTGGTGGTTGAACTTGATTAATGGGTTGACCTTGGTTTGTTTGATAATTTTGTTGTCCTTGTGCACCAGCCTGCCCTGGAACATTTTGAGGCTGATGACCACCTGTTAGTGGCTGGTAATTTTGTTGTCCCTGTCCCTGATTAGGCTGGAAATTTTGTTGATTAACATGGACCTGTTGTTGACCCTGATTGGGGTAGACTTCATGGGTATTCAGTGGTGGGTTTCCTCCCTATTAAATTAAATTAAAATTAGCAACAAATCCAAGGCCTTGGTAAATGTTTAGTTTTTACTTGAGCTGGATGATGTACTTGCGGTTGTTGGTACTGCGGTGGTTGAGGATACCCTTGTGGTACTTGATTGGGGTGATATCCTTGTTGATATCCCCCTGGTGGTACTTGGTTTGGGTGATAACCACCGGGTGGAGGATAGTGACCTGGAGGAGGCATATGATAACCTGGAGGTGGTGGATGCATCATCTAATGAGAAAAAAATTATTTCTTTTACTCAAAACAGAAATGCTAACAAGCCCAACCTGTTGCTGCCTAATATAAGCTTCCAATTCCTCATCTGTATATGGCTTCTGTTCATCAAGGCCTTTCCAACCGTTATCCTGCTGGAAGTCTTGCTTTTTCGTCTGAGACAAAAATTCATGGAAATCTATAAACCCATCTCTATTGTTATCGACTTCATGGAAAACTGTCTCTCGCATCCGCTCCATTTCCTCGACTCGTTCTCTCATGTCATCTTCTGGAGCCCCCGCTGCATACATCTTATCCAACTCTTTAACAAACAAAGCCTTAACTTCGTCTTGATCCCAGAGGCCGTTTGAATCAAGATCGTGCATCATAAAGAATGCTTTGGGATTGAATTCTTGCTGCATGTGGTCTTGCTCTTCCCAGACTTCTTCTAATTGGGCCTTGTGTCCAGGTTCATGGAGTGGTTGGTGTTTTTTGTGCTTGCTTTCCAATTCCTAGACAAAAAAGTGTTATAGAAATGTAAATAATAATAATTCCAACTACCTGGTACTGTTTTTCAAGTTTTTCCCTTTCGTCCCCATTAGTATGGTTAAGTTTCTCCAGTTTATCATATTCCTTTTGCAATTCGTACTGCTTAAACTCGTCCCGTCGTTTACGATCAGCTTCGGCCAAATCTTCTGTAGTTTTTGCAATTAATTTCTTCAAATCTTCAATTTCAAATGTGTGAGGGTTTGCATGATCCAAGTGACCATGATTAGGGTCGTCTACGACCTCGTTGTCAGTTAACATTTGTTTCTGTTTTGTTAATGACCTTAATCGATCAAGTTCATACCTTTTAATCTCGTCAAGTCTTGTCCTAACATGATGTGAAACAAATTCAAGCTGGTTTGCTATTTTACCAGACCTAATATCAGATTCATCTGCCGCTTCTAATTTTTTTTTAAACTCGGGATCCGATTCTAGTGCCCCAACGACTTCTTTCAGGTAGCGGTGATAATGCATCATCAATTCGAAACCATCACCTTCATTTTCTTTTTCTTCTGGTTTGTTTTTGCTTACCGGAGGTGCTACACAACAGTGCCAGGTTGTTATTATGGCTAATAGGACTGTTATTCTTGACTTCATTTTTGTTACAATGCACTAGTTTAACATAAAATACTGAAAGTGGGACAGAAACTGTTAATAAAACTTTCACTTTCAAATTAAAACTTGTTAGTAGTTTTCTGAATCTTATCTTGCCAATAAAGGACACGTGTTGTAGTTTAATTTTAATTTAATTAATTGGTTTCAAGCACGTATTGTTAAATTAGCAGAAAAATTTATTTACTGACGTGTCCTTTAATTAATGAAAGTAAGGTTAGGTTTCGTTGACAGCTGTAGTTCGGTAAGAAATATAATCTACAAAGTAGTGACCAAGAAATGTATTTCAGAAAACCAATAAAATTTATTTGAATTTCTCCAAAATTGTGTCAAATAGATGATAAAATCTAATTACTGATGTGTTGTTTAATTTGTAGAAGGTGAAAGAAAAGTATAAGCAAGTATTTTTGCATTATGTTAGTTTAGTAGGATTATAATCAACAAAGTATTGTTCAAAAGTAGCTATTACTCGGACCTTCTTGAAACACAACGAAACTTTCACTACATTTTAATATACTTTTAATTCTAGTTATTCCTGCGTGAACTGATAAGTACGGCTACCTGACTTAGATAATTACCTATTTATTGCGTTGCTTTCACTGCAAACCGTCAGATGACAAACAATTTTTTTTAATCGAAATTTAATGTGCCGCAGCGAGCTGTATCAGGCTTCAAGTTGATGTTAGTCTAGTAAGATGTCTAATTAATCATTCACAACCAGTGATGTAAATTTTCAACAAAAATGAAATTAGAAAAATTTTCCAGAAATTTACTTGGAAAAATTGGAAATAGTTTGATTTTACTACAAATATCAAAAACGAGTTCTACACATTTTAACGAATTAAATAAAACCAAATTCGTATATAAATATAACAATTAGTATTTCAATAGTTCATTACAATTACAATTTTTATTGTATTTTATTTTATAATGTGGGAAACGAAAGCACACTATGAAGCAGTAATTTTGTTGCAAAGTTAAAATTATAGAAAATAATATTTGAGAGCAGCACAAAACACCCTTCGTGACAGTTTATACAAGACGTGTGCTTTACCCGTTTACTAAAAACGGCGGCAAGTTTAAATATTAGAAAATTTTCGAAAGCGCTCGGAAAAATTTCCGCAAAATTTCCATTTTAGAAAATTGCCTAACTTACATCTCTGTTCAAAACACATTATAATTTTATACAGCGCAACCAACCACATAATAATTAGGAGGGCTTTGCAAAAAACTTTACATGTCTTTAATAATTCACAGTGACTATGCGCAATGTTATATGAAACATTTCTGGATAAAATTGAAAAATATATTTTGATGGTCGCCCTTTTTCTCTGGGGAAGGGCGAAGTGTATCAACTGCTTGTCCCAAGCACAACAGCCTCAAAAGTTTATTGTGCCCTAAGTCACCCTTTTGGCCTCACAATGATAGTCCTGTACCTCCGAAGAAGCCCAGGATATCGTTAATGAAGGTTTTACCTCGGTTTTTACTGCGATCATTCCAGTATTGTTACTTTTAAGTGTATGAATCTCTGGGTCGTTACTATCCCACAGTAGCATAAGCAGTGAAGATAAAGAGCTTAACTCTCATAACTCTACTTAAAAACATATCACCAACAGCAATTCAATTGTATAATATTTTAGTTTCATCGCTAGAGGGCGCAACTTATTTTGTTTAGAGCGCTGTAACACGGTTAGCACTTTAGCGTTTGCAGTGATGCTTCTTGTACAAATTTGAGCATTTTTGCGTAATGTAATGATACAGTTGTATTATGCGTTACATTACGAGACTCACTATTTATATGTATCAAACATTTGAATGAACGCGGTGCTTGCTTGTAATCCATTAAAATAGTTGTTCGTTATTAACTCGTATTCGATTAGAAGCTGGAACACCGCAATAGAGCAGATGGTGTAATAAAATATTCTTTGATGTTCATTGAGAAACACTGTACACAATTCACCATTCATGTTACATTAAGCTACGTTCCAGTAGGATGCTAAATTGTGTACAAGACCTTACATAAAAAAAATTGGATAAGCGCTTCGTCTCGACTTTCTTATAAGTTACCTACCTAGTTTAAAGATTAAATTTTTTTTGTTTCTTATAGTATTTTACAACACATAAGTGGCCACTGCGTGTCAAACACGCAAGCACCAGGCACTTGTGCCCAGAATATTGCTGTCATTTTTATACTAAGTTGGCACACTCACCGACCCCTTTTAACCCTTCTATTTATTTTTATATGTATAGAAGAGTTGTTGAAGGTCTAATAATTTTGCATTTGCTTCATGGTAATCCAACTATAAATATAACGAAAAATTTAATATAAAAAATAAAATCAATAGCGAAAAGCCTATCCGGAGTGAAAGACCTCGACACCTTCGGGTATAACAGGTTAAGATTATGATGATGATATAAAAATATGACCTATTCTAACCATGGCTAATAATGTTTACATAATATTCAAATGAGACATACTAAAAATAAAAATGCTTGATATATTTTACCTAATCTTTAATTATAATTAATTAGTAAAACCAAAATTAATTCTATCAGTTCTCGTATACTGTTTTTATCACCACCATATTAACCAAACAAGTGGATGTAATTAAAGCATGTGGGACATGGCAACAGCCATGGCTTACACAACAATCAGCTTTACCGCTACGCCATCAAAACATTGTTATTACTTTACTTTTAAAAAATTATTTTTTGTTAAACTGCACTAATAACACCTGCTAACAATAATATAATTGAAACTATTAGCCAAAGTATCCTCGGAACATAAAACATGGAAAAATATGATTTAACATGCATTTTGGCTATAGTTCAACTTTTCTGGGAAACACCATATACAAATTGAGTTGCTAAAAAAAATGCTACCAAAAAACATGTTCAAGTTGCACTTCCGGTTTCAGTTTTTTTTAAAGTTTATTTTGTGATGAATTTTTGATGTACCAGTAACATCCACAGCCAATCAAAATCAAAATATAAATAAATTCGAAACATTGTAAACTTATGTTTATTTATTTTTATAACATAAATAACATCTGATTAATAAAACAAATTACACTTTTCTAAACTCATTGGACATAAATTAAAAAAAATCATTTTAAGTTACTACAATCTATGAAGTTCTAATATCTAAATCAGGATTTAATTCCTGCAGCATTAAGCAAGTCAGTTCGAAAGCTTTTGCCGACACCATATCATCAACATACAAAATTTTAAGCGTCTTAGTCTTGTACAACGCCCCTAAACCCCTCTCAGTAATCTTCGGACAATCTCTAATATCCAAATACAACAAAGTTTCACTAAATATATTACTTATCCTATCTATACACCAATCATCCATGTGCTTACAGCCATTTAAACTCAACCACTCCACTTTATGCAAGCCCCGCAAGTTTGCCAATCCCTCATAATACAAATCCATGTACGAACAATCAATTGCTTGAAGAATTTTATCCTCTTCGTAATGTTTTGGTAAGCTATACTGATTATATTCATCGGCTTTAATCCAGCGGTCTTCGCTGAAGAATTTAATGGCCCCGCCTCGATGTACAATAAAATGAGCTGCAGCTAATTCATTACCTAGAGTTTGGTTACGTTCCGGTATATATTGCTGCATCCAGATCGTCTTCTGTTCTTGTTTGTTCACCCACCACTTTTTGATTGCAGACGGAGAAAAATCTATTGGTGATTGAAGAATTTTCAAAGCTTTCGTGTTACTCTCTTCGGTGTACAAAGTACGTAAGAAGCTATAATGTTGTCCTTCCCTTTCGTGCCATGGGGTTCGCCATTCCAGGTCTTTCTTTGTTATCAATTTTGTTAGCTCCACTTTTGAGGTTATGTCGGTTTCTTTGGTTAATTCCTGGGGCATTCTTTTGGATAATTTTGCGTTTTCGGTCTCATTTGGTACCTTGGAGCTGCACATGCAAGTTTGGAGGGTGTTTCGAAGAGATGTGGGAGATACTCTAAGAAATTTATCGTAACGCATCATCTTGGTTATTTTCGGTTTGAAGTTAAAGTACAGCAAATAAACTGTTCATTTATGGCTGTAAATTCATGAATTTATTTTATTGTATTTAAAAACAAACATGTTTAAAACTTAACCAACCTCACTTCTTAACTGTTGACTAGGGATACGAATCAATTCTGTATTGTGATTGGTTGTTCTATAAGTAGCGCCAATTTTAAAATAAATTGAGGGACAACCTAGTGATATAATTTTTATTCATAGTAAGATAAGTTGTCTATTTTAACAACTGGGAATAAAATTTCTTTAATTCATGTTTAAAGCCGAATAATGTTAAAATGTAGAAAATATCAGATCACTCTTTTTATCATTTTGAAAGGCATTTGTAATTCTAAAACTTAAATAAGGCTATAACTCCGCCTGCAGCATCTAATGGGTGGATTGAGTAGCTCATGGATGCTGTTGCCGGTCCCAAGCCCGGATAAAGGAGGAGGGTTGGTGGGCCGGGTTAGCAACCTACCCACCGAGATGAACATTGCTCATAGACCCACGCATACGAACAGGCAATGATTAAGGATTAACAATTTGAATATTTTCGCCATAGGATTAACAACATAAATAAATAATAATGGATTACAACAAAAGGAGCCTCGGAAATAAAAATGGACAGACTAAAACGATGACGACTCGGCCAGGAAATAGGATACGAGATAAAAAATATAAGAAGAAAAACATACTTAGATTAGGCACGTGGAACATTACATCCTGGAATCAACGAGATCAGGAAATAATCACAGAAATGACACTAAAAAATATTGACATATGCTGTATCTCCGAAACTAAGAAGAAAGGAAAGGGAACAAAGTTGATTGCAGATTACATTATGGTGTACAGTGGAAAAAATAAAGATAAAAGAGCAACTGCTGGTGTAGGTGTACTCCTGCATAAACGTTTTCAACATAACATCGACAACATTGACTACATAAGCGAAAATATACTAAAAATAACTCTAAAAATAACCGACAAACATATCCACATACTGAGTGTATATGCCCCCGATATTAACAAACCAAGAGAAGAAAGAAGGCGATTTTATGAAGATCTACAAAACCAACTAGATAAAATACCGATGAACCATCACATCTTAATCATGGGCGATCTGAATGCAAGAGTGGGGAATGACCCTATTGCAGGGATTAAACAGCGCTTCAATGAAGATGCACAAAACGATAATGGAGACCTGTTAGTAGACTTTTGCAGTCAAAATAGTCTCAGAATAAATAATACCTTCTACAACCATAAATGGCAATACAAATATACTTGGAGTAATAGCAGAGGACAACAGTCAGTAATAGACTATATCATAACTAATAGACAATTTGAACCAAATCAAATATTGGATGTTCGGACTTTAAACTCTGCCAATATCGGAAGCGATCATGATCTAGTATTGTGTAAAATAAGAATGAAACACCACGTACACAAAATGAAACGAACAGCGAAAATAGAAAAACTAAATACAGAGTCATTGGAAGATGAAACTGTACAACATTTATATAGCAATCGCTTAACACAAAAACTTAGAGCAAATCCAATTAATAAAAATGTTAATACCACCACTGTGGATGAAGCATGGCAGACGTTAAAAAATAATATTCTTGGGGCAGCTGAAGAAGCAGTTGGCAAAAGAAAAGTAAATGCGGGCTCATCAAGGAACAATAAAGTATGGTTCACGGAGGAAGTCAAAGAAATAGCTGAAAAGAAGAAAAAAGCATATATTAAATATAGAACATCTAGAAGAGCAGAAGATAGAGAAACATATATACAAGAAAGAAACTTAGCTAACAGAGAAATAAGAAGAATAAAAGAAGAATATTGGGAAGGATTTACTAAAGGTATGGAACGAGATATGTACGGATCACAGAAAAAGGTATGGAAGATGCTCAGAAATAGAAAGTGTGAAATCAGTGATATGGTAAGAACAAACAAAATTACAAAGTGTCAATGGAAAGATTATTTTGAATGCTTATACAAAGAAAATAACATAGGTGATAATCAAATGATAATTGAACAAACAGAAAATGAAGAAAACAAAGCAGAAATAACACAAGAAGATGTAAAAATGGCAATATCCAGTTTAAAGAATAGAAAGGCGCCTGGACAAGATGAAATTAAGAACGAACTATTGAAATATGGAGGAAGTGACTTGACCTCAGAACTTACATACCTATTTCAAATTATATTGACTCGAGGGAAAATACCAACTGAATGGAAAACCAGTATAACAATTCCATTATTTAAAAAAGGCGATAAGAAAAAGCCTGAGAATTATAGGGGCATTACACTACTGAACTCATCCCAAAAACTACTAACTAAGATAATTCTCGAAAAAATTTTACCATTTCTAGAAATCAGTGAGGAGCAGCAAGGCTTTCGTAAAAATCGCTCAACAACAGACGCTATCTTCATAGTTAGACAAATAGTTGAAAAAGCGATTGAATTTAACAAGCCGGCTTTCATGTGTTTTGTTGACCTTACGAAAGCTTTTGATCGGATTCAACTACCAGATATATTACAAATACTTAGAGATAAACAGGTACCACCAAATCTATAAACACTAATAAAAGATCTAAACACAAACACAAAAACAAAAATAAAAGTTGAAAACGTTCTAACTGAAGATATAGAAACACCTCTAGGAATTAGACAAGGTGACTCACTGAGCCAGCCCCGTTCCTGGGGGGTCTCCCGCCTGCGTGCAAAGTATTTTTTCCGCCCTATGTTGAACTTGAACATGTAATATTACGTAATACATTAAATAAAACACGAATAGAATAATTTAAAGAAAGTTTAATTATGACAAAATAATAATAAAATTCAAAATAAACAATACGTTATATATGAAATAATTTGTTCCTTGCAAGTATTATAAAAAACACAAATAATTAGACTAAATAAATAATGTAAATACAAATGTAACACTTAAACAGAAAGAATTATAGGATAACACGTCTGGCTTTTAAAGATGCAAACTCGTTTATCATTTCACTGTGATCGATGGTTTCACAGATTTGATTCTCAATGGAAATAATAGCTAAACCTACTAGCCGTTCTTGGCTCATAGTTGTTCTTAAATAGTTTCTAATTATTATTAGTTTTGAGAAACTCCTTTCTCCCGAGGCTACCGATATGAGCAACGACAAAAATATTCTTTGTGCTATAAATAAGTTTGGAAACAATAATTTTAAGTTATTTTTTACAATGTAATTTAAAATGTTTAAAGGCGACTTTGTATTAGAAATTATAACTTTATAAGACATAATTGCATTATGCAAATCAATTCCGTCAATATCTTTGCATGTCGTATTTTCGTTATGAATTTGCAAAGCAATGTCTAAATCCATGCATGACTTCCTAATTATTTCGGAATCTAAATCATAAAAATTGCATAAAAAACTAAATAAATCATTGCATCTATTGATCCCCTCAAAACGTCTTTGTGAAAAAGTTGATTTTAAATTGTTGTTTTGAATCCAAAACAGTTTCATCAGCACTTTCATATAAAAATTGTCGCTTGGTCTTTCTTTGTCGAATTAAGGGAAATTCTTGCTCTACATTGTTCTTCTCAGCTGCTACTTTAGCTTCATTTATAAAGTTCTCAAAATTATTGTCTGACCGTTTTTCAGTAAAATAACATATTAAATTTTGTATTCCTTTAAGGAATTCATTTAAATTTAAATTAGGATTTTGGAGCATATTACTGATAACATTAATTTTGGATAACATATCGTACCAAATTACAATCGAACATATAAATATGAAGGTATTGATTTTACCTAGTAATGATTGTGCCATGTGTTTAGTATTCATATCTCTTGAATTATCTTTGGTCAAATCATATAAACTTTTACAAACTTCATTTAACTGAAATCTTAAGGGGCGAATGGCTTTAATCCTACTTTCCCATCTTGTATCACTAACCGATTTTAACGTTAAGTGAGGTAAATTTTTTTTTAAATGTCCCACCGGTAAGGTGAAGCAGAAAAGAAATTATACAATTCTTGAACGATAGAAAAAAAAACAAAGAGTTTCATATGAAATTTCAGCGGCGTCATTAACGGATAAATTTAATGTGTGAGCTGAACAAGCCACAAATATTGCTCTGGCATTAACATTTCGAATTTGAGTTTGAAGACCTATACCTATGTTTACCAGACATATTTGCACCATTGTCATATCCCTGACCCCTCATGTCCTGAATATTTATTTGAAATTTTGGTAATATTTGTTCTGTTAGAACTTGAAAAAGCCCTTCGCTTTTGCTGTTTTTAAGAAGCAATTTAAAATTTCATGTTGAATATTTTTTGACAACAAACCGATTAATTCATTTTGAAAATGGTTTCCTAAATAATGAGGCATATGTTGATTTAATTGTTTACATTTTTGAACGTTATTTACATGTTCGAGTATAATCGGATCAAATTTTGCCAACATTTCAACTAATTTTAAGAAATTCCCATTATTGGGTTCGTAAAGTTTATGACAATCACCTCTAAATGCTAAATTTTGACCCGCTAAATATTGCACAATACAAATCATTCTCTTTATAACAGCACGCCATCGTTTTTTTTTTCATTTTCGAAATATCTTTGTTGATCTTTGTCGATAGTACATTCCCTAACCAAACGTAATTTTAATTCATGCCATTTTTGAGCGCTTTTCAGATGCTCCATACTAAGTTCATGACGAGAAAGATTTACAGATAACTGTCTCCAATTTGAATAGCCAGAAATTAATTTACTTGTTAGTGAACCACATATTTTACAAAAAATACAAAAAGCAGTATTTGATTTTTTTGAATAAACCAACCAATCCCTATTTACTTTTTCGCCGTTTGCTAAGGTTTGCGTATATTGCGTAGTTGTAAATTTTCTTCCCGTCTCATCTACGGGAAAGTATTCTCGAATTTGGACAGCTCCTTTAGTAACAATTATTTCAACTAAACGGTTATTCAAAAGATTAGGCCAATCAGCAACATCAAAATCTAAAAAAGATTTATCTTTGCTCACAACGATCTCATGGGCTGCAGCTTCATCATCAATGGGAGTATTTGTATTTTGTTCTAAATTCTGTGGTTGTTCAAATGAGGTTGATGGTTGAGGTTGGGCTTCAGCTTCATTAATACTCATTGGATCAGCATTCGATGACGATGATGGAGCATTGATTTAAAAAAATGTAGTTAAAGACCCACTTAGTTTTTCTTTTACTCTATTTCTTTCTATTCGACGCCTCTTATATTGTGCTCCAGACAATTTTTTGCGTGTGCTGTCACTCATTCTTAATTTAAAAAAACAAAAGTTTAATACTCACATCACAACACCAACTTTTGATTTAAAAAAAAAGCCCTTACCTTAGGAATATGTAGGGTAGAGGTGGATTTGAACAAAAAATTGTTTAAGAAGTTTAAATGAACTGTATTTATTTTATTTTAATAACGAACACCGTATGTCCTTATACAGCATTATTAAATTTAAGAAAATAATCGTAAGAAGTTGAAGATGTCAACCCTTAGAAGTACATCACAACACTACTGGTCTTTTCTGCAAAACCGAAGAAGTATGACCTTTCGCAAGTACCTGTCCCTGTGAAAATTCGATCGTAAATAGAAATACATAGAAATATGCCGACAAAATGAGGATTAGCTACCCAAAACCCAGCAGGCGCCTGTAGTATTTAAGACGGAACAAAATATGTTCACTGAAACAGACAAATGAATACTAAGTACGGGTGCACCGGACGTGCTTCATTTCAACCTGGAGGACTTTGGAAATAGCTGAAGTCGAGTTTTAATAATATGTAGATTGTAATTTATAAAAATAATTTTGCCTTTCTTCCAAATGGGCGCCCCTAACTGTTGCCGCCTGCGTGCGGGGCATTCACTGCATGCTCGCTAGGAACGGGCCTGCACTGAGCCCTATGTTATTCAATGTAATTATGGATAAAATAATACAGAAAGTCAAGAAACTACCGGGCTATCAACTAGGAAATAAAAACATAAGCATTGTGTGCTACGCTGACGACGCGGTGTTAATCGCAGATACGGAAGATAAACTACAATACATGTTTCATCAGTTCGTTACCGTTGCTAAAACCTACAACATGATAGTTTCAATAGACAAAACTAAATCCATGACGATATCAAAGGAGCCCATAAGATGTAAGCTGGAACTGGAGAGAAACATGATCGAGCAGGTTATGTCTTTTAAATATCTGGGAGTTCTCATCACAAGTGATCGAAATGCAAACCAAGAAGTGAAACAACAGGTCATGCAGGGTTCAAGAATATCTGGGTGTTTAAGAGATGTCACATGGAGAAATAAATATATGACAATAGACAGCAAAGTGAAATTGTATAAAGCGATAGTAAGACCCATAATGACATACGGAGCTGAAACCCGCGCTGAAACTACAAAAACAAAACAACTTTTGAGAACAGCCGAAATGGGCACCTTAAGAACAATCATCGGGAAAACAAGATTAGACCATATACGCAATGAAAATATAAGACAGCAATGCAATATAGACGATATTGTGAAATTCACAAAATACAGAAAAAGGGAATGGAATGGCCACGTAGACAGAGCTGAAAATAATCGACTTATTCGAATAGCACGTGACTTACAACCACCAGGAAGACGTAATCCGGGGCGACCTCCAAAAAGGTGGAGAGAAAGTTGGATATCAACATCAGGCGAAGGACCATAATAAGCGTGAAGAATCACAGGCTACAATGCCTAATTAAAGACGAAGAAGAAGAAGAAGAAATAAGGCTATAAAAGATTGAAATAAAACCATTTTTTAAAACCAAACAACATTTATTTTTGAATAACTAACAAAACTTATTAAAATTATGTACATAAGTCTTGCTCGAGCGAATACTGCACCTGTAAGAAAAATCTGTAGTTAATTTCACAGTTTTAATCATTACACTTTTATCATTGACTATTATATAATCAAAGCTTTTATTTACATTCACATACACTTCCAGTGTCGGACGGAATAAGAAAGTATATTGATTTTAAATACATTTTAGATTTGGAGACGAACAAATGCATATTGGGGCTCGAAAGTAATCCAGGAAAATTTTTTGAAAAATGTTTGTCTCTGCCTGATTCTGATAAAGTCTATAAAAAAATTAAAAACTAAAAGCTAGACGAGTTTCTTTTGCATTATATTTTTCAGAGACAGAATTTTGCAAACTTGAAAGCAGTCTATGATATAGACAATTTTATTATGGAATAATGTATCTCGGAACCAAAAAATATAAAATTGAATTTCTGAAAAATTACAACAAATTGTTTCTTAAAAACTTGCAGCACGATTTTTTAGTAATAATTATTTATTGTGCAGATGGTGGAATGCTACTGGTTATGCTTCCTGGGATATTTGTAGTGATAACAGTAGCATCGTAGGCGCAGCAAAGTACACACGTTCCGAATGTCGTAGATTTAACAAGGTAGTTACTACCCTGACTGTTGGGGTACTATCCAGGGACTAAAAAATATTTCTCTAAAACGAGCAAAACAATTTCTTTCAGATTTTGAAGACTAATAACGATTAGTATAAAATATCATTTACTTTTCGTCAATCCATTAATTTTTCTGTAAAGTTCTTATGGAATTTTTCAAACTAGCAGGGCAAATATTTTTAAATTTTGTGCTAAGCGCTATCATTTGGTTTGTAAACTACTCTCCTAACTTGTTTCTAACATCTTTCATACATTTTTCAAATTTAGAACGTAATAGTTGTCGAATACAAAAATTCACGTTTTGGCCAAATTGCTCATCATGACAGTACAACAATTTTAAATTTAACATTTAGATATAGTAAAATTTAGGGGCACTAATTTGCTCCTACTTTTTTGCTGACGAATTTTATGACAATTTTAAATTCTAGCTCTTTTAAAAAGAATTGGTTTTTTCAATTTCTTAGAAAGTGCGGGCTCTGCCAATTTTACTTAGGTACTACTTAAGTATGGATTTTAACGGAAATACAAGTTTTGGGGCCCAAGGAACTCAAAAAAGTGGATTTTTAAAAATGTCTCTTGGTGGGTGGGCTGGTAAGCGGGTCTGTGCACGCGTTGGTGCGTTCGTTTTCCTATATCTCCGGAACGCCTTGTCGCCTTGACTATTTTTTATAAGATTTGGTATTAATCGGAACCGTAAATGAATCATGTTTTGTGCTATAGAATTTTAGAAGTTGGTATAGATTCTTTTGTAAACACTTTTTTGAAATTTAGAGACCATAGCATTGTAGTGCATTTAAAGGACAATCAAATGTTTTTTTTCCAAATGCTGTATCTTCAAAACTAAAGCCACGACAACTTTTAAAACATTAGTAAGTATAATCATGTAATGTAAACATGTTTTTGGAAATATGAAACTTTGAAAATCTAGAAATTTAAAATTTTGGACATTTTCAAAGGTTCAAACCATTTTTTAAATACTTTGTAAGTCGATAGATCTTGCAGTGAATTATAAATTTATTTTTTACTAATCTGCCAAATTTTACTCTGGCGTTCTCCAGGAATTTTTGAAATATTTAAAATTTATAAATTATTCATTCAAAAATGCAAAGGATAATCGTTATAAACTTTAAACGATTCAATAAACTATTTGAAGTATTTTATTAGGATGAAATATAATTTTAAAAATTAAGAAAAAAACAAAGCTTTGTAATATCAACAACACATTTTCCGGAAGTTACGTGATTTTAACTACGCCTGTCAATTACCTCTAGTTAATAAAAATCTGTTTTGATTTTTTTTTGTATATTATTGATAACCCTTCAAATAAAGTATTTATAGCGATTTTTGGTCCAAAGTCCGAAGTGAATTTAATCAGCCGTAGGCCAGGTGGTTACCATGCTCCCGTGCGGCATCATAGCTTACTATGCTTATACGGTATGCGACAACCGACATCGTATTGCACAGGCTGTCGCAAACTCAAATCATCGCTGAGGCGTTACCTTTTTTAATTCATTTTTTTCTTGCTTTAAATTATGTTAAAACAATGTTATTCGGTCATTTATTGGTGCGAGAATATATCAAACGTAAAAAGTATGAGAAAGTACCAGCGACCTGTTTTGCCCATTTTTGCATTTCTTACCATTTTGCTGCGGTGAAATTTCAGTAGCCGTAGGTGTACCTACAAAACAAAAATTAGATTTGTTTTTAAATTAAAAAAAAGCATTACCACCACCATTTTGAATCCTTTTTGCAGGCTTAATATTACTAATCCTCAACACAACTGATTTGGCAGTAGTTTTAAATTCTGGAGCCTCGGTACTTATCTCACACCGGTACTGTCCAGCAGAATGAGAATTGACAACAGTTATAGAAACTGGGCAGGAACCAAGAGTGGCTTCTTGGTTGGAATAAACTTGAACACCCTCCACCTCAAAAACTTGCACATCTCCATTCGATTTGCACCGGAAAAATTCATCAGTGTCCTTATACCACTTAACATCATAAAGCTGATCGTTTTCCAGATCATAAGCACAATCCAGTTCCAAAACGGCCCCAAAAGACGCCACTGTCGGAACGACAAACCTGGTGATGCGAATGGAGACTCCTTGATGAATAGCTGGAAGAAACGAATAGGCGAATCAAAGAATAGAATAAAAAATAAAACTTATTAAAGAGAGGAAAAGCAAACGAGTTAAATTTAACGTTAATGAATGAGAGGTTTCGGGAGGGCGTTAGAATTGCCTATCACGTCACGTTATCGGCCGCCACAATGCATTAACTAAATTAAGGATAATTTTTCTCCAAGCTAAGAAGGTGCTGTTTCTAAACGTCCAAAGATAGGATGGGAATGGGTGTGGTGGCGGCGCCCTGCCCCACGTGTTAACATCATAAACATTATCAGGGAATTTGCGTTAAATTGATTATTATGACCTGCCAGTGATGTGCATTATTCATCTAGCCCTCCCTCGAATACGTAAAAGCTTGTTTCATTATAAATCATCAAAATAAATCATTATGTCGATACCTCACTGCTATTAACGTGTAATGCCTATCTGGGGGTGATTTAATGTCAATTTTGAAATTTAAAGAATATCGATGAGTTATTTATTGATGTCGCCATAAAATAAATATTGACTTGTTTAAACATTTTACTTTTTAGACTTACAAAAAGATTAAATTAATAAAAGAGTTATTAAAGTAACTAAATTAAACTTAAACAAATTTTATGAATAGGTAAATCTATCCAATATCTACATTTTAAAAACTTACTGTTTATACATTTTTTACATAAATTTTCTATTATAACGCCATTTCAGTCGCGTTAAAATCAGAATAATCTTAACATGTTCTTAATCTTAACATATACATTATTGTAGTTCTTTGCAGTACACGCTTAGACTCAAAACGCCTAAATGTAAGCTGAAAATCTCTTATGAAATAAAGGCCAAACTGCAAGTTTTTACTTTCCTATTCTTTCGGGCTGTTGATTTCATGAAAATTTTTGAACCCGAGATTTTAACAGAAATACACGTTTTAGATCTCCAGGAACCCAAAAAAGTGGTTTTCAAAAATATCTGTCTGTGGATGGGTCGGTGTCTGGTTGGGTATGTGAGTCTGTGTGTGGTGTATCGTAACTATCGAACGGATGGTCGGATTTTGATGAGTTTTGAAAACTGGGGATATGTCAAAAATTTACCGACAAAATAAGCTTTTAAAAAATATCCGAAACCGAAAGCGGAAGTTAGACATGTTTTTTGGTAGTATTTTTTCCGAAATCAAATTTTATAAATTTGAATACGGCGTCCAATAGAAGACTTTAGGGCAAATCTAACGCTTTTTTCCCGAACTTTCTAGCTTTAAAATGTCGGCCGCTACTATTTAAAAAAATTATGCTTTATCACCTTATTACTCAAAAACAGGTTGACAGATCGAGTTTAGGTATTTTATCGTAATAACCCCATAGAGACACAATGCTGCTGTGCAGAAATGTTTTCAAAAAGTTAAAAGATATGTGCTATAATTTGGTTTGTGTCCCAGCTTCTAAATTTCTCTCTGACACCTTCTATGAATGTTTGAAAACTGAAAATCCATGCTCCTCTTTTTAATAAACTGGAACGATAAAACAATTTCTATTTGAGCTAAATTGCTTATGAAATGAAATAGAATAAGATTAAGAACTGTATTTTTAGGTGCAATCATATTTGGGGTACTTAATTTTCCACCCCTTTTCCTAATTTTAGCGAAAAAGTTTGTCCATGCGTTTTTGTCATTTTTTAAATCACAAGAAATTTTTTTCCGAAAAATCAAAAATGTTTCTCAAAAAAAAAATTCCGTCGCAACTTAATTAGCATAGGAACATCGATGACAACTTAAGAGTGCACAAGGAATAGATAGCGAAACACGTAGTGCGTAAGAGACAAACATAGTAGAATCACATCATAGTAGGCAGAAGCTGAACGCTGCGAGTGCGTAGCGCACCACTCTGAAATTACTGCTGAGGTAGTTTATGAGTTATAATTATTGTTATTTCTTCTTCTTGCAATTTAGCAGGGGTTTATATTTAAATACTTTACAAATGAAAACAGGGTTTTGGAGGGTATGTTTGTTTGATTTAAATCAGGTAATTTTAAAACAAGCAAACCAAGTGCAAAATTCAGAAATGTACACTCTTCGGACACCCCATAACGCCGAGAGGCAAGAAAATTGAAGGGATTAAAATGAGTAACTGACCTTGGTTAGTTCTTTTAGGATTTTGGATTTTGGATGAATCGGTTAGAAAACATCCTCATTAAAAGTTTAAAATGCAGCACTGGCATATTCATCACATAATTACGAAATTTAAAAAAAAATACTTAAATTGTAAATAATGCGTTTTAATGAAAATTGATTTTAATTAAAAAAATCAATTAAAACCCAAAATTAATTTTTTTTAAATAAATCGTTCATACCCTGGGTTTTGCATTTCTGTAGTGATTAAAAAATTGTATTTGTGGCTAAGTAGAAGCCTATTCTTTTATGTTTGGAAGGTGCAAGTAGCAAAACAAACTGAATTTATATAGAAAATAAAAAGCATTGTTAGTTTTATACTGAAACAATTTAAATATGTAAATTAAACTTAAAGTTGACAAAAGAGCGTTTTTGAAAAAAATCTAATCTAATCTTTTGGAAAATTTGGTAATAATTAGATACGTTGCCTAAATTTTCCTGTAAACGTTTATTAAGTTGGATTAAATAAAAATGCTTTTATTAATATAAAGATAATCAGGTTGTTAATTGAAAAATACATTACACATAAGCAAATTTCAATGTGAAGTTACTTTTAATTACTACCTACGTATAAATCCAGTATAATTAAAAAAATTCTCACCCAAAATTAAAAAACAGGCAAAAACCACAAACTTCATGTTGTTTTTCTTTTAAATTTACCCAACTGTAGCTTGAAAATATTAATTTCTGCCAGCGTCTCACATTATCTCTTAATTTATTCAACGACCCATTAAGGGTCTCGACTTAATCTAAAGATGCGAATTAAGCTGTTTACACTGGCACTAGAAGGCGGGTTAAAAAGTCAATTGTGCTTGGCTATCTTCTTATTAACCGAATTATAAACTATCGCCATCGTATTATATTTGTACGCACGATTTTTTTCATTCTTTACGTGCGCACGAACTCATTGTTGATTCGACAGTGAATAATTCGTGCATGTCTTTAATGACTATGCTTAATAAGTAAATTAATTATAATTCCTTAGAAATGATGGCGAGCGAAATTAATGAACCTTCGTCTAACGAACTCTCGTATTTCGAACCGTTTCTGGCGCGTGCTTGAACGAGACTGCTCCTCCACAACCCATTATACTGCTCCTCACGAGCAACATTGTTTAATTTCATTCCCCATTTCACATTATAAAGGGAAAGATTAAAGTTAAAAATTTGCTGGATAATTTGTTTATAATTATCCTGGAAATCTATTGTGATTGTGAACTTTTTTGCAATTAATTAATTATATGCAAAATTTAGTAAATAAAAAAGCAAATCTTAATAAAGGGCTTTGAGACGAATCAAATTTTTTTTATCGGACTTCCTAGTTTCCTAATTATTATCGCTACGATTTTTTTAAATTTTGAATTTTGCCCAAAATGAATTAGTAAATGTTGAAAAAAAATTAAGAAATGGTTGTGCAAAAACTGGTGACATGATTTCAATCTAATTTTATCAGCTGATACATATAGAGACAAACTACAGTTTAATATTTCCATCAAAGCTCTAAGTTTCTAGTGACGCCTTCTATGAATTTTTTAAGTTTGGAAATTATTACCATTTTATTTCATAAACAGAAACCTATTCAAAATTCACAAACAAGTGAAATTGTTAATCAAGAGTAATAGAATAAGATTCTAAACTTACTTTTGACGTGCAGTAATATTTAACGGGGTTAAAACTCCTCATTTTATTTTTTGATTGGCTAATTTTCTTATTTGGTCTCTGATATTCTTTAAATTCCATATTAACTTTTCCCTCAAAAATGTGAAAAACTCAATTTTTTGCCTTTTTTTCGTGAAAGATTTCTTTCTACCTACATTTAAGCGTTCTGAGTCTAATCGAGTACTATTAGGAAATTATATAACATGAGAGATCTAAAATTATGGTTGTTATAATAACCAAAACAAATTCCTTTTTGGGAGTAATAAACTGTAATGACTTTTCTTCCAAGTTAGATAAAGACAGAAAAGTGGCAATGTTAAATTTTTCATCGCTATTCAAATTAAACCTACAAATTTTAAGCATTAGCAATATATACAGTTCTAGCTTTGAAATAGCTTGTTTAAATTAGAAGGTGACAATGATATAAGGCTTTACTTGAGCGCTTTTTTGTCATTAAGCATTTTAAGTTCGAAATGTATCTATTTTTAAGCATCAGCAGCGAGATTGTAGCGCTTTTTATAACTTAGAAGTTTACTTGGTAATTTATTAAATGCGTTGCTTTAATTTGGTGGAAACAAAGCAAGAAATTATTGCGTAAACTTAAAGCTTAAAAATTTATTTTTAGAATATATTATTAAATAATTATTCAAATGGAGGAATTTTAGCGGTTTGTTGTCTGAAGTCACAATCAACATGGTTATTTATATTTTTCCAGTTTGGCAGCGAATTTAATTAAAAATTTTAATTATTTGGTAATTTGTTACATAAATGTTTAATTTACAAGAAAGAATAGCAAAAAATTATTGCAAAAATTTGACTAATTTAAAGTTTAAAAATTAGTTTTTGGTAAAAATCGTTAAGGAGAATTCAAGTAGAGGAATTTAGGCGACTTAAACTGGCCAAAAACACGATGGTTATATTTATTTCATTGAGTTGGTGGTTAACCTTTGTAGCAAACTAGGCTGAAGTTACATACGTATGTAAAATAAAAAAAGCTGAACGTGCATACGTATTTGATATTGCCAACCTTATAAAAATTAACCAACACATAGTTGTACACTAATGCCAAAAGTTTTGAAAAACTGGAAAACTTTGTTTTTCCAGGTAAAATGGTCATTTCATTTACTTTTAATAATAGCAATGCAACAAATTATTGATGCTTTATGTGTTGCAACAAAATTAGATAATTATTTTCAAGTCTAATACTAATAATTGAGTATTCCTTTTAGAAACATAGGACATAAAATTAAAAATTTCAAAATTTTATTAAACAGTTTTAGGCATATGCACAAAAAAATCATTGCATGGGCGTGGTAGGAGAGACCTTCGACTACAACTCTACAAAACCGGTTTTCCAAAAAGTTACCTTTTTCGGGAGAAAATAATTTTTTCCCTCGACTCTGTATCAGAAATAACCGTAAAAATTGACAAACTTCAAAATTCGTTTAATCAATTTTAAAGCTTTGCCCACCAAAACCACTGAAAGGACGTGGTAGGAGAGATCTTCGACTAGAACTTTACAAAAGCGGTTTTCTGAAAAAAGTAACTTTTTGGAAAACCGCAAGCAAGCAATTCGTAGCTGGTGTTTGAACTGAGGAACAAAAAAAATCTTTTTTTGCATTTTAGGTTCATTTTTTAAGACAATTGCTGCTTTATTTTACTGTTATATTTATATATGTATACTTTACTTTGTTTTAAGAATAAATTTTGTTTCTTTTTTAAATATTAGCGTCTATTTTTGTTTCATTAATTTTAAGGATATTTTTTCCTTTTTGTTATATGTGAATTTCAGTTGTAAGTTTTTAGCTGGTTTCTTAGTTTTTTTTTTAAATTTTTTTGTTACTTGGTCAAATTTATGAATATAATTATTGATGCCGACATGGACTTTTCTGTGAAAACCCATCCTTGTTAGGGCTTATGAGAAGACGGGCAGCTTGATATAGCATTGCCAAAGGCGGCAAAAGGTCTAGAGCCGCTACTCAGGTAGCACAGAGGATTGTTCTGTGGTAGAGTTTCATAACAGCTGTAGCTCTTCTCCTTTTTATGGTAGTTATCCTTGTAGGTTTGCAATTAGCGCCTTAAGGGAGTAGGTAATCCCTAGTGTCTAACGAGCGAGTTCCACTCAAATCTCTTAGAGCCAGCTGTAGATGTATATTTTAATCACTTATTCGTGCGAGAATATTTAAACCATAAAAAGCATGGGAAAGTAGCAGTGACATGCTTATACGATATTAATTTTATGGCGCCATCAAACTCTAAAGGTGCCATTAAGGGGACCACAGTAAAACTCTGGGGGTACTCAGAATCCCGAAGGCACTGGAATTACAGATTATCAAAAATTAAAATGCCAATACTCTTAATAAAAGCTAATATTTAAAAATTCAGACGTTTAGTACAAAATTCATTAATATTAAACATCAGGCAGTTATAAAATCACTTCACAACCAAATTTAAATTTTAGCGTACTACATAACGAACTTAATCTCAAAATAACATCATATCAAATAAATCTTCAATTTTTTTTTCAATACTGAATTAATCATAATAAAACATCTTAAAATCTAAATTTTCAACTAGATATTATAGCTGCTCATAGACATAATATCAATTATCAATTTTTTCTTGAGTATTGCAAATGTTGTTTCCAAATAATTGTATAAGTTTTATTTGATTCTAATACGGCGATACCCACGAAAAAATAAAAAATTATTTTTTAAGGAACTAAGGATGTAACTCTGTCTTTTCTTAATACCATTAGCTAAACGTTTGTATATAATACAAATTTTAAAAAGAACTTAAAAGTAACATCGATCATTTAAAATTTAACTTTTATGTAAAATTTGAATTGATTTTCAATAACAACAAGGATTAATCTTAAGCTACCATGAATATCAAAAAAGGAGTTTTTTATACCTAAGTGTTTGAATTTTTTTAGTAATTTTTAAATTTTTGGCAGAATTTTGAACTTCTCATCCCCAAAAGGAACAAAAAACCAATATGAAATCACATGTGTTAAGACTTTTCATTAATTGAATTATTTAGAGCATTCTCTGCACCATTAGGTGTTAATGGTTGCAGTTCTGGCTTCTTCATATTGTTGACTTCGTCGGTAGTAACGCCTTTTAGCTGTTCAACTTCTTCAACAATGCCCTCTTTTGATCTACAACAGAGAAAAAGTTATTTCTGTTTAAAACTTTTTTAAACCTACAACTTACTTTCCAAATTGTTCTCCATCAGCAATTGTTTCAGGTAATTGTTGATTTAATGTCTCTGGTAGCACCAATGATAAACATCCACCAATAAGTGCAAGAATGCCAAAAATGATGAGAGGGAATGGCTTCCATACTTCGCTCTAAAACAAATCAGATAACTATGGATGTTTCATGCCGTGGGTTAAGGCTGCAGTGATTGATATATTTTTTGCTATTTAAAATACAGAAATAATTTTGTAATAATTGTTATAACACTGCAGCATTTTTGACTCACTCTATAACGTGGGCAATCAAGTTGCCAGATTGAGTTTATGTGAAAATAGGTAAAAAAATTTCCACCTAAAGCCAACTATTTACGCCTTTTAAAATAAGAAAATAACAAAGAACAACAACTTACTGTTAGATTAATAAGTGGTGCAAAAATAGAACCTATCCTAGCAGAAGTCGATCCAGCACCCAATCCAGCATTGCGAATTACTGTTGGGAACTGTTCAGTTGAAAAAATATAGATGGTGCCATAACTGGATGTAATAGCCAGTTTCCCCAACATAGCTAAAGTGACAACAAGCCACTGCTCGCCTAGAGAGGGTTTTAAAGTTTAAAAGCGATCAAATTTAAATAAATCCAATACTTACTGTCCGGCACAACCATAGTAAACAGCAACGCAATACCCGCAGTAACCATACAACCACATAAAATTACTTTGCGACCAAACCGATTCAAAGTGAACAGAAGAAATGTGTAAGCTGGTATTTCAACAGCACCGGAAACGACAAAATTGAGATAATCGTTGCCACCTAAATTAGAAGTGTTCCATGATAGACCATAGTAGGTCATGCTATTTACAAACCTATTAAAAACATAAAATTTAAATCAAATTAATTTTTTTAATTACCTGTTTTACCAGTCAAAAAATATAATCAATGATCTTTTCCTTAAGCTGGGATGTCGGAAAATATCCAATATTGTTGCTCTTTTCTCATTTGGATCTTTTGGTTTTATATCACCAACTAATAGTTGTTCTAATTGTTCATCAGATAGTTTTACCTTGTTTTCTTTGGCTGCAATTTGGATGAGCTTCATGGCTTCTGGGAGACGGTTTTTTGTGAGCAACCATCTTGCTGATTCTGGTATAAACCTACGAATAAAATGGTATTATCAGTAAATTAATAAATAACACAATACCAGGGTAGTTCACGCCAAAACCGGAATTTACGCAGTCACATATTGAATTTAGTAATTCATGCAGATTCAGCTCACTGTTTCCGGAACTTACAACTATTCAAATGGAGTAACCATTTTAAAAATGAGCGAAGCACCGTCTGGACTTTCCCATACTTTCAATCAAAATATAGTTATTTACGTTATAAGGCCGGGAGATGACTTATTACAGTAACGAGTCGAGATGTTTCCGGACGAGGCGACGAAGGAGCCAAATCTGAAATTTCGTGACGAGTATTGTAAGATCATCTCACGGCCGTGTGACGTACAACATTTTATTTCATACTGTACCGCTTTTTTAAATTTTTAAATAAAAGATAATATTTTAATCAAGCAAATTATTAAGGATAATCTGGTTGCCTTATTTAGAGTAACGATAGCAACCAAATGTTTGAAAAAAATTTTTCTTGTATTCTAAACTGTTATCAAAAATGTACGCTGCGTGTTCTTCTGGTGATTTTTCGAGTGAAATAGCTTCAAAATGTGCCTAGGCTACGGAGAAGCTTATTCCCACAAAGTCCATCGGAAGATACGAAAAAGAATACCAATTATTTTGTGATTGGCAAAAGGTCTACAAATTGGAAATGTGATGTTTTTGTTAAAAAACAGAGTCCGGGAAATGTTGCGAGGCAACACCTCCCGGCCTAGTACTGTAATGTGTCATTTCCTGGACTCAAATTAATGACGTACGGTGGACAGTATGAAATAAAATACTTTTTTCTGTGACGGGAAAAAAGTTTAACATTTTGTCTCTCTTGACAGGTACTAAAGTATCACTTTTTATGAAATTACTTTTTTCCTTTTACCCGGGGAAAAAAGTAATTACTTTTTCCCCGGGAAAAAAAGTAATTACTTTTTTCCCGCTACAACAGCTTACTAGTTTAAAAATTCAAATTCCACGTTGACCAATTTTCCGACCTTATTATATATATTTTTCAATATATTACATTTTTTCCCGTCACAGAAAAAATAGTGTATTATACACAGGAAAAAAGTAAGATTTTAGCTCTCGGTGTGAGTGTCTCCCACCGCTTCGCGTCGGGAGACAAACAGACACCTCGAGCTAAAATCTATTAGTTTTTTCCCTTGTATAATAAATATCTATTTTTCCACGACCGGGAGTAGAAGTCGGTTTTTATGGCATCAAAATTGTGATAGAAGTAAAGCATTTACTCCCTAGAGACGAAATAAGACAACAATTTCCCTAGGGGAGTTTTTATTTCATGCCCATTAATTAAATAAAATGTAATTCTTATTTATTAACATTGATAGTAAATGTTACATTATCACAACTATTGAAATTAATATTTGAAGGAACTTCACTAAATCACTAAATGAAAACTTTTCTTTACTCAGATTTATAGTTTTTTGAACCGTAGTTGCAGCTTGTAGTACTTGATTTGCTATTTGTTTTGTTTTCCACGGAAACTGTCGTCTACTTCCACCCTTCGTGAAGTTTTAAAGTCGTGATGTCTGCTCCTGCATCCGCTAATAGAGTTGCTGAAGATCTACGTAGGCAATGGCCAGTATATAAGGTTGGATTTGATAATCCTAGGTGGCTATTATATTTGGGATTTTTCCAAAAGAGGTTTTGCTGGCTGTGTAGTACATTTTCCTGCCTTATAAAATACAAAAAATCGACCATGACTGGTGTGATGGGGACGCAGTGCGGCATATTTACGGTATAGATCGAGTAAATTTGTTTCCTTCATTTCTGGTTACTAAAGGTTCGGGATATTTCAGTCTTGGTATTAGGTATTGTTATTATTAAAGATGATCCTACGCCTTCCATCTCATCAACTTTTAGGTTAGTTAATTCGTCTACACGGCATGCGCCTGCAATTCCGAAGATCATAACGCAATCTAGAAAGTAACAAAATATTAATGCATAATCATACCTAAATAAACACTTTAATATAATCTTACCTTTATCATTAAATATTCATCGTCATTTGCTTGCAATAAAACAGGGTCAATTTGGTGTCTTGTCAAAATTTTTGATTTTTTCGCTTTATAACAATCAGAATTTCTTTTCAAAAATGCCATCAGCTTTGCATATTTACTTATATCTAATAATATCTGTATATAAAATACTTCATTACTTTAACAATATTTATTTATTTTAATCTTATACGTATTTCGGCATGTTCGGAAGATACGAAAAAGAATACCAGTTATTTTGTGATTGGCAAAAGGTGTACAAATTGGAAATGTGATGTTTTTGTTAATAACGTCCATTTTGACACAATTCGATATTTTTGTGATATTTTTTGACTTTTCTTGCATTCGTTTCTTTCTGTGCCTTTTATAATTCGTTTTTTTCGTTCTGTGTTTTTTCGCACGCGAAGCTGCTCGCCTGTAAATTTTTCAAATAGTTTATTTTTGCTTTGTAATTTTTGTTTTTTTTTCTATTGCTTAGTTTTGAAGCATTTTGTTAATTATTTTATTTTAAATTTAATTTGAATTTGAAATGTGGGAAAGAGGGCTTTATTTATCCTGTATTACTTTCCGTCGTTATGGAAACAAATAGTAGGTAGTAAATTGAGTTGCCTACAATTAGGCGCTTCTTAAAGAATCTTTGAGAAGCTCTAATGAATGAGCAAATTGATCTCTTAAATTCTCCTCTATTGGACATTTTGGAATAAGAAATCAAGTCGTCTGCAGACGATTACCGAGATCAAGTCACCAAGTTCTATTGCTATAACAACACTAACTGTTTACTTTTTCATATAACCTTTGACAATGGCATGTAAACATGTCGAAATAGGTATAAGGTTAAAATAAATAAATATTGTTGAAGTAATTAAGTATTTTATATACAGATACTCATTAAATATGGACTTTAACGAAGTAAAGCTGGAATTTATAAATACTTATATCTATAAGAAAAAATTTGGTTTCAATTATGGCTAGAATAGACCACTACATGTTTCGTTCTTGTTTGAACTCATCAGGTGGACATAATTCTAACCATAATTGAGACCAAAAGCAAACAGGCATATATACGCCAGAAAGTATAAAACTAACGGGGAATTAAACTAATAACGCCCTCTATTATGTGCGGCGAGAAAAAGTTGCAAAGCAACAAACCGGCAAAGTTGCGATCGGAACCTGCTAAGCAGGTATCTGCGATCGCACCGGCCTCTAAGCACAAAACACAGAATCGCCCGTGTGGCAAGAAATAAGAAAAAATTTGGTTTCAATTATGGCTAGAATAGACCACTACATGTTTCGTTCTTGTTTGAACTCATCAGGTGGACATAATTCTAACCATAATTGAGACCAAAAGCAAACAGGCATATATACGCCAGAAAGTATAAAACTAACGGGGAATTAAACTAATAACGCCCTCTATTATGTGCGGCGAGAAAAAGTTGCAAAGCAACAAACCGGCAAAGTTGCGATCGGAACCTGCTAAGCAGGTATCTGCGATCGCACCGGCCTCTAAGCACAAAACACAGAATCGCCCGTGTGGCAAGAAATAAGAAAAAATTTGGTTTCAATTATGGCTAGAATAGACCACTACATGTTTCGTTCTTGTTTGAACTCATCAGGTGGACATAATTCTAACCATAATTGAGACCAAAAGCAAACAGGCATATATACGCCAGAAAGTATAAAACTAACGGGGAATTAAACTAATAACGCCCTCTATTATGTGCGGCGAGAAAAAGTTGCAAAGCAACAAACCGGCAAAGTTGCGATCGGAACCTGCTAAGCAGGTATCTGCGATCGCACCGGCCTCTAAGCACAAAACACAGAATCGCCCGTGTGGCAAGAAATAAGAAAAAATTTGGTTTCAATTATGGCTAGAATAGACCACTACATGTTTCGTTCTTGTTTGAACTCATCAGGTGGACATAATTCTAACCATAATTGAGACCAAAAGCAAACAGGCATATATATGCCTGTTTGCTTTTGGTCTCAATTATGGTTAGAATTATGTCCACCTGATGAGTTCAAACAAGAACGAAACATGTAGTGGTCTATTCTAGCCATAATTGAAACCAAATTTTTTCTTATTTCTTGCCACACGGGCGATTCTGTGTTTTGTGCTTAGAGGCCGGTGCGATCGCAGATACCTGCTTAGCAGGTTCCGATCGCAACTTTGCCGGTTTGTTGCTTTGCAACTTTTTCTCGCCGCACATAATAGAGGGCGTTATTAGTTTAATTCCCCGTTAGTTTTATACTTTCTGGCGTATATATGCCTGTTTGCTTTTGGTCTCAATTATGGTTAGAATTATGTCCACCTGATGAGTTCAAACAAGAACGAAACATGTAGTGGTCTATTCTAGCCATAATTGAAACCAAATTTTTTCTTATTTCTTGCCACACGGGCGATTCTGTGTTTTGTGCTTAGAGGCCGGTGCGATCGCAGATACCTGCTTAGCAGGTTCCGATCGCAACTTTGCCGGTTTGTTGCTTTGCAACTTTTTCTCGCCGCACATAATAGAGGGCGTTATTAGTTTAATTCCCCGTTAGTTTTATACTTTCTGGCGTATATATGCCTGTTTGCTTTTGGTCTCAATTATGGTTAGAATTATGTCCACCTGATGAGTTCAAACAAGAACGAAACATGTAGTGGTCTATTCTAGCCATAATTGAAACCAAATTTTTTCTTATTTCTTGCCACACGGGCGATTCTGTGTTTTGTGCTTAGAGGCCGGTGCGATCGCAGATACCTGCTTAGCAGGTTCCGATCGCAACTTTGCCGGTTTGTTGCTTTGCAACTTTTTCTCGCCGCACATAATAGAGGGCGTTATTAGTTTAATTCCCCGTTAGTTTTATACTTTCTGGCGTATATATGCCTGTTTGCTTTTGGTCTCAATTATGGTTAGAATTATGTCCACCTGATGAGTTCAAACAAGAACGAAACATGTAGTGGTCTATTCTAGCCATAATTGAAACCAAATTTTTTCTTATTTCTTGCCACACGGGCGATTCTGTGTTTTGTGCTTAGAGGCCGGTGCGATCGCAGATACCTGCTTAGCAGGTTCCGATCGCAACTTTGCCGGTTTGTTGCTTTGCAACTTTTTCTCGCCGCACATAATAGAGGGCGTTATTAGTTTAATTCCCCGTTAGTTTTATACTTTCTGGCGTATATATGCCTGTTTGCTTTTGGTCTCAATTATGGTTAGAATTATGTCCACCTGATGAGTTCAAACAAGAACGAAACATGTAGTGGTCTATTCTAGCCATAATTGAAACCAAATTTTTTCTTATTTCTTGCCACACGGGCGATTCTGTGTTTTGTGCTTAGAGGCCGGTGCGATCGCAGATACCTGCTTAGCAGGTTCCGATCGCAACTTTGCCGGTTTGTTGCTTTGCAACTTTTTCTCGCCGCACATAATAGAGGGCGTTATTAGTTTAATTCCCCGTTAGTTTTATACTTTCTGGCGTATATATGCCTGTTTGCTTTTGGTCTCAATTATGGTTAGAATTATGTCCACCTGATGAGTTCAAACAAGAACGAAACATGTAGTGGTCTATTCTAGCCATAATTGAAACCAAATTTTTTCTTATTTCTTGCCACACGGGCGATTCTGTGTTTTGTGCTTAGAGGCCGGTGCGATCGCAGATACCTGCTTAGCAGGTTCCGATCGCAACTTTGCCGGTTTGTTGCTTTGCAACTTTTTCTCGCCGCACATAATAGAGGGCGTTATTAGTTTAATTCCCCGTTAGTTTTATACTTTCTGGCGTATATATGCCTGTTTGCTTTTGGTCTCAATTATGGTTAGAATTATGTCCACCTGATGAGTTCAAACAAGAACGAAACATGTAGTGGTCTATTCTAGCCATAATTGAAACCAAATTTTTTCTTATTTCTTGCCACACGGGCGATTCTGTGTTTTGTGCTTAGAGGCCGGTGCGATCGCAGATACCTGCTTAGCAGGTTCCGATCGCAACTTTGCCGGTTTGTTGCTTTGCAACTTTTTCTCGCCGCACATAATAGAGGGCGTTATTAGTTTAATTCCCCGTTAGTTTTATACTTATATCTATGTTACCGTACACAATCATACACGATTTTAACATAGAATATTGGGCCCGTACCGTGGAAGATTTGTATTCCTTTGATTTTTCATTAAAATAGGCGAGCATAACATTTTCCATGTACATTTGTACCTTCTTTTTCTTGCACCATTCTCTGAACTGATTGTACGCTTTATCATACAAATTTCTTGATTTTGCGGGTAATAAGTTTAAAACTGCCGCACCAGCAGCTTCAACGATATCTTGCGGTTCTTCTTGGTTTTCCATGCTAAAACTCAACTTTTGCACTTAACAAATGTTTTTGTAGACAAATGTCTGTTGTCATGGAACGTTGCATAGAAACATCCCAAAGGCTTCCAAATATTGTAATTTCGCTCCGATTCATTATAATTCTTTATTTATGAGATTAAGTGTTTCTACTCCCGATCGTGGAAAAAATAGTATATACACCTCGGGAGAGACCGCCATTTTTCCCTCGATGTATTTGTAGTTCTCGGGCTTCAAATTACACCTCAGGAAAAATAAGACGTTTCTCTCCCTTAGTGTATAATGTACTATTATATATCTAATCACAACAATTACAGCAAATAAATATAAATGAGCAACTGTGAGAAAATTCAAAACCCTTTAGTTCTCACAAGAACTTACAGCAAATCTAACTAAGGATTGTTTTGAGTTCTGGGGTATTTAAACATAAACTTCCAAGGACAACTAACAATGACTGTAAACCACATGCTGGGTAGAAATGTATAAAGCTACACTAGCTATTATCATGGGATTATACTATATTCATCTCTTATGCACTATGTGTTTTGCAATCTACCTTGCCTATTCTTAAGTTATTATCAATGCTCTTATGCTGACTAACTTACTAGGGAATTTTTTTTTAAGAAAATAATATGATTTTTTGATGTTTGGAAAAAGATCAAAAGTATTTCCGTCAAAATCACAATTTCGAAAATTGTCATGAAAAAAACACGTCCCTCTACTGAAAGTGTAGTAAAGCAGATATAGCCGTGAAGCTGTTCGTAACAATCCAGGAAGAGGAGGTTCAAGTGCAACAAGTTATTCCTGCTATCATAACACATGCTAATGCTTTGATCGATGCAAATCGTCGAATACCTCTGTCGGAAATAGTGGAGAAAACCATCAACAAGTTTAATAACAGCAAGAATAACTCTTGTTGCGGTTGAACCTCCTCGCCCTGGATTGTCACGAACAGTCCCACCGCCGTTCTTAATACACTCACTCAAATACTTGTAACTTCTCAAAACAGTGAGCTGAGTCTGCGTAAAATTTCAGCCAGTTTGACGCAAAATTAACGAGAAATTGAATTATAAAACACTGTTTCACGGCATAGTTGACATTTATACTGGCAATGTTGAATAACAAGTAAATGGTGTCCATGCAAACAGTTATGTATTGTTTCCTGTTTAGTGTAGAGTACGTTCGATAATGTAGGTACATAATAAATAATTGCATGATTCACTGAATTCACTATGTTAATTTGGGTTTTGGCGTGAACTACCCTCGCATAACAACTGTTATGATTTCCCTAATGTTATACAATTTTCTGCGTAAGTATTTGTATAAAAAAGTTTCTATAAATTAACTTACCCTGTTAAAACTTTTTTTTTTAAATTAAAACTTTGTTTTTCTTAAAAATGCGGAATGCCAATTTACTTTTTATTAAAAATTTGTTGACGCCAGGAAATGAGTTATGGAAGAAAAAATAAATTTTGATGTCATACAAAAGTTTCTGACGTTTTTTCTGAATATTTATTGACATTAAAAATATTTGTTCACGTCAGAAATTATAAAAACACATTTTGTGACGTCAATAGACAATAATTTACGTCAATAATTGCTGTTTTTATGTAAAAACATTATCAAAAGCCTAAAATTTTGTCAAGTATTTATGTCAAAATTTAAGTTTGCGGCGGTTCAAAAACATATTTCAATGTAAGATCTCAAAAAAACTATAGAATTGTTAATCAATAAAATGGAATTTGGGCGTCAATGAATAATTTTTTACGTCAAAAATCATTTATTGATGTCTGAAAACCGTAAAACCAAATAATAGATAGACATAAATGCTATTCCTTAACAATATTTATTTATTTTCAGACGTCAGTGAACGATTTTTGGCGTAAAATTGTATTTTATGACGTAAAAAACTATAATTTTTTTCTCAAAAAATTGTTTACAGAGAAAGGTAAACGTTGCCATCTAACAGCGCAGTTGTAGTAGTCTTAGTCGGTCGCCACACCACGTTATTTTCCCGTATTTGATCTAGTGCTAAATTTGTAGTCGTTAATAAATATTTTTTTACGTCAAAAATTGATTTTCTGACGTTAAAAAGTCATTTGTTGATCTCAAAAAATTGCGTATATAATTTAAAATCAAATAATAGATCTATATAATAGCTATTCTTCAACCGCAGTAAATTATTTTTATACTTCAATAAATTTAAAAATGTATTTTGGCATAAAAATCAATTGTTGACGTCAAAAAACAAAGTTTTGACTAAAAAAACGAGATTGGAAAACGCTGCCATCTAACGGCGCAGTTGTCGCAACAGCGTAGGTCGCCTTACCAAATTATTTGGCCATTTTGATCTAGTGTTTTACCGCGTCTACGCTCTCTTTTGGAAAGTAACCTCCCTATCGGTAAATTGCAGTTTGGTGCTACTTCACACTACTACCATAAGTATCTTGTTATGTGACAGTTTTTTCCGACATCAAATATTCAATTATTGACAATAAAAAATTAATTTTTGACGTCACCAAACCTATTTTCGACGTCCGTAGTTCAATTTGTGACGTCTAAAATTCAATTTCTGATGTCAGAAATTATTTATCGACTTGAGGAATATGGAAATTTGTTTTTAATTTGGAATATGAAGAATATAACATGTATCAACAAAATTTTCTCAGTATAAGTATATAAATAGAAATGTGTACGCTTTTTTTATATAAATACAAAAACAACTAAATGTAGGTGCTACCTACCTGTTGTAAAAAAATAAATTCTGAATAAAAAAGTTCTGATTGTGTATAGTAAATTAAAAAAAATAATCAGGATTATTTATCTATTTTAACAACAAAAAATTGAGTCTAGCCACGTAAAGCAATGTAATGTTAGTCATAAAAGTATTTCATCAAATCGTTAACAACATTTTTATTATCCACTTTACAATACTATAGCATTAAAAATGTTTTATTCAGAATTTAATTTTCTTTGGAATCTTTAAAGACATACATTAGATAAAAGCTATTTTATGGAATAACTCAAAAACGCGAGGTTCAATTGTTTTTTTGTAAACGGCATCTTAATAAGCATAAAAAGCAACATTTCCTTCTTAAAAAAATTCAAGTTAACAAAAATGTCGAGATCATTTGAAGCAAATTAAAATAAAAATAATTAATAACTTCAACAGGTTATTATTACTTTATTTAAAAATTAATATGAACTTCAACGCAGTAAAGCAACAACTTATTAATAATTTTATACACCCTGTAAACCTACCACCAAATACAGAAAATTAAGGAAACGAGCCAGTTTCTTGCTACGCAAGTTACACCCAATTCATATTCATATTTGTTTGAATTGTTATAAAAAAAAACTCTATAAAAATAACTCACCACCAATAGCAGAAAAATACAGCTCCAGGCATGGTCAAAGCAATCTGAAGATTCCTCCAATCGGTGATGAAATAAGCTAATGCAGCTGTTAACATATAACCCGCAGAAAAAAACATCTGACATACAACTCCTGCCAGAAGTCTGTAACTTGGACCAACCATTTCCATTGCTTAAAGTTTAAATTTTGTTATTCAAAAATAAAGATTTAAATGAGAATACCAACCTATAACATAAGCAACAAGAAAAACGCCAGAAGTGGTAGCACCGACTACAGCTCTAGATATAGTATACGTCCAATATTCGGGAGCTATAGCTGCTAATACTCCAAATATTACTTGCACGACTAGTGAGGTAAAAAAAATTATTTTTCTTCCATACCTTTGTGGAAATAAAATTATCAGTGTAAAGAATTTATTTTAATTTAATTTCAAACCAACCTATCAGATAAATCTCCAAAAATAATTGAGCCGAGCATCACACCCAGCATAAAAAGTGCATCTCCTAAGGCCCTGAAGTATGATCTATCACACACCATGTTCCACTACAAATTTCTTATTAAAATTAATAAAATTATTAGAGTAGTTGATAAAAATAATAAAATTTAAGGCATTATGCCAAAAAGTAAATACTTTTACCTCAATAACAGTACTGCTTTCATACTTTCGATCATCATAAATATACCCATCACATGGAATTTCTTTGCCATTTTGTATCATAGAACAAGATGAGTATTTCTTAGTCTTTGTATTGTATGGAAAGGATTCGTTAAGGATAAATTGCGGTAATACATAACTTGCATTTGGTAGTTCCGTTATTAATTGACATCTTAAATGTTAAAAAAAATTAGAACAATATTATACGAGAGTATTTTTAATTTTACCGATGATCTGGCTTTGCTTGTAAAAATACATTGCCTAGTTTATGGAATGCACAAAGGATGGCAGGTAGACATAATAACAAATAAATTCTTCGTTGATACCTGTAAAGCAAGCAAAAGAAAAATTGGACCCTTTCGATTTGCTTAAATTCAGACTTACCTTCCAAAATCTCCTAGAAGAGGAATAACGTCATCGTATCCCATGATACCCAACTGTAAATTTTTTAATTTTAAAAATGATTAGTAAATGTTGCTAATAAAGTAAGCAGTACTGGACAATATTAAAGCATGTTATCACAATTAGTTATGCAAAAATATTTAAACTAGGTAGGTACAAAGTGTAAGATTACACTGCAATTATGCAATAAAACCGTTTGAAAACACTATTATACTATTTTCAAAGTATTAACTTGAAGAGTGACAACAACAAAGAGAAGTTTAAAGGAATAATAAATTGATAAATAAATTTATAAATCGCAAAAAGTGCACTCTTAATATTTTAGCTCCTAAAACCCACATTAAAAGATTAGGTATGTTCAAATACTAGTTAATATCAACAACTATAAATAATTTCCTTAACGTTTGTTGTAAATTTGTTCCAAAATTTAAATTAAACAAACAAAGGACAATCGAAAACAAAAGAAATATCGAAAAACAAACGAATAGGAGACGCTATCGCCATTTGTTTAATTAAAAAATTAATAACGTAACGAAGTAGGTACAAATTGTGTAATTGTAGTAAATTAAAAATCAAACTTATTAGGAAACTCCCATAAAATATAAAAATCGACATTTTCACCCATTTAATATAATTTAAGCAAATGTAATGTAATCTCTTAACTTTTTATTCAAATGTATACTAAAATTCTATTATATTGTCAATTATTATTACAGGAAAATGTGCTTACCTAAAAGGCGTCGATAGTAATCACCACCGGTATCACTTCTACGCACGTTCTGAAGCTTAGAGCACGCGTTTTTGGGTCTATATTTGTCAAGCTATCGTCCAATTCGTTATTTACAACGACGTGGCTTGGTACACTTCAATATTTTGTTGACTAACTTGAGCGTCTATCACACCATTATTCAGCACATGCGTATCGTAGATGACAAATTTAAAATTTGTAGTGGCCAGGGCACTGAACAAAGATAACTCAGTATTGACCCAATTAATTTTTTTCTTACATTTTAAATTTTTTGCATGGTGAAGACAGCCTTGTAACTTTAATAAAAATATTTTTCTAAAATGGAATTTTTATTACGTACTGTTATCAAGCAAGTTTTTTAAATTAAAAGTAATTAAAAACGTTAAATAATAGATAACAAATAATGTGAAGTTTGCTGGCACCTGTAATTAAAAAATCGATTGTCTGTATTCTCAAAATTTTTTACTATTACAGGTTTTGGTATCACTGATTATCCCCTAAAAACATAATAAAAAAGTTACTATACTGACATCTAGATCAAACCCGCTTGCCGTTCAAAACTATGTAGAAATCTGTGACTATGCTATTTTAAAACATATAACAGAAACCTACCTTACCGCCGCTTAAAATTGCTCTAAACATGAACTGTCATTCTTATGTCAAATGAGTTTTGGGGTTATATTTCCATGCAGGAATGTTCTGAATTTAAGTTTGTATACGTCTATAGGATTTTCGTCCTTAAACAAATAATACGGTAAGGCTAAAATGAGAAATTTCAATTTTGACCCAAAGTCTATCGATTACTATGACGGTCAATGACGTTTGTTGATTAATAAAGTTGCCTGCAGCTTAGTTATGCTACAAAAACCAAAAAATATTTAATTAGAAATGTGTTTATTATAGATTTTAGTGTAATATTAACAGTGAATAGAAAGGTTTGCTTGATTTTTTATGTAGTTACCCCACCTTAAAACTCCTAGTACTATAATTTATTGATTTTGTTATGCTCAATTTGCATAGAATCATTTTTAATCAAGTTCGTGGAAGTATACGCAAATGAGAATTCCTTTCATGGCTTATTTTTGAAGTTGTAAAGGTTATGTAGTTACCGCCCCTAACCTATAGTGATAAATGTCAAAATTTTAAGTAAAATTATAAATTAATAAAATATTTAGGAGAATGTCAGCAGCCGGAACTCCATCGACAGACCCTTGGGTCGTAGTAAGTCGTGAAAGAGCCCGTTATGAAGAACAATTTAGAGGCTTAAAACCAATCAACGGTATCATAACAGGCGATCAAGCCAAAGGATTTTTGCTGCAATCACAGCTGCCTCCCTTGGTACTAGGTCAAATATGGTAAGATCTTTTTCTATTGGAATATTATTTTCCTTATGTTTTTTTAAATTTCAGGGCGTTAGCAGACACGAATGCCGATGGAAAAATGGACATAAACGAATTTTCAATAGCTTGCAAACTTATAAATTTAAAGCTTCGAGGTTTTGAAATACCGAAAGTTCTTCCGCCTAATTTAATTGCTTCCCTAAGAATGTATACGCCACCAGCCATTCCACCATTACCAACTAATATTCCCACACATCCACCAGCAATTCCACCTGTACCAAGCCAGCCACAACTAATAAATCAACAATTAATAAATCAACAACCAATAATGAGTCAACCACTTGCAAACCAACAACCACTCATACCAAACTTAAGTAATAATCTAATATCTCAAGTCCCAGCAAGTGGAATTCCAACAGGAATAGTGCAGCCAATGCAAAGCGGCTTACCAGCAACTCAGAGTTTTGTACCACAACCCGTTATGGCTCAACCATTGGGTGGGTTTGGTCCTCCTTTAGTTCCGGGTGTTCCTCCGTCAGGTCCACCACCGTTGTTGTCAGGTCCACCCATGTCTGGTACACAAATGGGTGCACCTTTGGTTTCTGCTGCTCCTATGCCTTCTAGTGCACCTTTAATTTCGGGTGTACCCTTACTGTCTGGTGCACCATTAGCTTCTGTGGCACCATTAGTTCCTGGGGCACCTATGGCACCCAATGCCCCACTACTACCAGGAGCTGTTCCTTTAATGACTGGAGCTTCAATGCCTGCTCCAAGTTCTAACCCACCCCAGTTACCTAGTATTGGAACTGCACCGCCCATATTACCACCAGGAATACAGCCAACACCGCTCAGTGCTATTTCTACACCTCCAAGTGCCACAAGCACTCCCAGAGCAAGTATTTCCAGCGTTGATCGTGCTGCTTCTATAGATTCACCGTAAGTACTTAAATTTTTTTGGTCAGGTTAGATGAGGTTAAGAATTTCACTAATTTTCTTTACTGACATGACTTCGTTTTCAGACTAGTTGACTGGTCAGTTCCACATCAAACAAAACTGAAATACACTCAAATTTTCAACACCACAGATAGAACCCGAACTGGTTTTCTCTCGGGCGCACAAGCTAGAAATGTAATGGTTCAAACCAAGTTGCCCCAAAATCTTCTTGCACAAATTTGGTAAGATTTTGTTTTTTATTGTTGTGATTAATTTTAAACATTAATTAATTTTATTGGTGGGCGCTGCTTAATTGAAGTGTTTATATTAGTGAGCGTTAGAGTGCAAAAAATTCGATTTTAATAAATAAATCAAAAAATCTATTTGTTTTAAATCAGGTTTTTTTTATTTATATAGATTTTTATATTGAAAAAATTTAGTTATCTCTGGTTTATTTTTACGAAGTAGTAACATACTGCCTGGAGAATTAATGTTAATTTAAATATTTTAATAACAACTGCAACATAATATTTGACTGCAAGCAACATTCTTATTACGTATCTTACCTTGTGTTTTGAATTATTGTGCAGAATTAAATTTTTATTTCTTTTATGGATTTGTATAGATGTAAAAATTACCTATAATGTTTGTAAAATAAAATATACAGGGTGAGTAAAAAGTAACGCATAATTTCTGTCACTACATAAATATTGATTCTATAAAAATAGCCTTCATAAAATTTGTTGACTAAATTTCATCGCATACTTTGTCGCTCTTCGATTTATTATACTTTTCGTTATGGTTTTTAAATAGCACTCTTTTTTTCTATAGTAGGAGCAAAACGGGAAAACTGCAGTGTTGGTTCATTCCTCGTGAAGGGGTGGGCTGCTATTGTTGTCTTTGGGACTCCCCAGCGGAGTTCTAAACTCCTTTTCAGCCGGAATAGGATGGGTTAGATTAAGAAAATTGAGTGAGAAAGAATTTAGGTGAATAATACTGTGCCAGCATTCATCTTGTGGCTTAGGAAAGTCATGGAAAAACCTGAGGCTGTATGAGTACGCCCAGTTTAACTTGTGTGGTATTATTAGAGGGTGTGGCTTAATTTAAGTGGTAATGTTCGTAGGCGTGACTAAATTATATGGGGTTGTTAGTGGACGTAACTTAACTTATGTGGCTGTACTAGTGGATCTCCATTAAAAACATGATATTGTTTAACAAAAAATTTAAAATGCACGTAACAGCCAAAAATGATTTATTAAACAAAAGCGGGCAACGTGTACGATGTCTCAAAATTTTGCCGCACTGGGGACATAACAGCCGCTTATACACGCTGCAGCTATTAATGTGTCTAAGTACACCATGTGCGCGCCTTCGCTTCATATGTGATGAAAGAGGCTTTATTACTGGAAATGGCTTAAGTGCTTTTATTAGTGGGCGGAGGTGGCTTTACTTACTTTACTTAGTGTGTTACTAGGCAGCGCGGTGTAATTTGAAGTGGTAATGTAAGTGAGATTTTGGGAGGTATTATCAGGGGTCTGACTTAAGTAGCTTATTAGAGGGCGTGGTTTTTATTTAAGTGGTAATGTTGGTGGGTCTGATTTTGGTAGGTTTTATCAGAGGGTTTGACTTGATGGGCTTTATTGGGCCATTGGCCACTTGATTAGCTTTATTAGTAGGCTTCGTTTAAATGATATTCTTATATTAGTGATCGTGGCTTAAGTGGGTGTATTAGTGGACATGGCTTAAAAGTGGCTTTATTGGTGGACAATATTTTTAATGCAATTCTTCTAATGATCTTGTTTTGGGTAATGGTGCAAATTGTTTTTATTTGTTTATTGAAAATGTTTGCTAAATAAACAAATTACAGGGCTCTCTCTGATATGGACTCGGATGGCCGATTAGGATGTGAGGAATTTGTATTAGCAATGCATTTATGCGAACAAGCAGCTTTGGGTGTAGCACCTCCGGTAACCCTTCCTCCAGATTTGATTCCTCCCTCATTCAGAAGAGGTCCTCGAACTAGTTCAGTTTCAAGTCAAGGCAGTGGGCAGCTCCTTGACCAAGACCCAGCGTCCACCTTGCCCACAAGTATTGGTACTTACAATGATATAATGATAAACTTAATAAATATACTATTTCATAGCTACTTTTGAAGATAAACGCAAAGAGAACTTCGAGAAAGGCCAGGCTGAGCTAGACCGACGGCGCAAAACCCTCTTGGAACAACAACGAAAGGAAGCAGAGGAACGGGAACGCAAAGAGAGGGAGGAAATTGATAGGAGAGAAAAGGCAAGACAAGAGGCTGAACGTCGGAGAATGGACGAGCTTGAGAAACAAATGCGTGAGCAACAAGAGTTGGAGCGACTCAAAGAGGAAGAGAGAAAACGACAAGCTGAACAGAGGGAGGCTGCTAGAAGGTAAATTTATTGAGTTTTAAAGTTTTTTTGTTTTAGCTTCTAACTAAAATTTTGTTTGGCAGGGAAATGGAGCGCCAACGACAATTGGAATGGGAAAAGCAGCGTTCTCAGGAGTTGCAACAGCAACGTCAAAGAGAACAAGAAAGTGTACTAAAACTTAAAGCAAAGAACCAAAGTTTAACTATTGAGCTCTCTTCTCTAAATGAACAAATAAAAGAGCTCTCCCAAAAAATATGTGATACTCGTGTAGGTGTCTCTAATGTAAAGACAACAATTGATGGAATGCGCTCCACTAGAGATTCTCAAATGCAAGAAATGTCACAGCTTAAAAATAAACTAAAAGAGCAAAATGCGAAGTTATTAGCTTTATCACAAGAACGAGTAAAATTGGAAGCTAAAAATAAACTAAATCAACAAATGATTGAGCAAAATCCAGACCAGAAACAAGCTTTCGACAACAAGGAAATAACCATTAAAAATTTGCGGGAAAAAATTGAGGATTTACAATCTCAAATTGATGGTAAAATGTCCGATATTGAAAACAACAATTCTCAATTAAATGATCTTAGAACTCAGTTAGCAACACTTGTTGGTGAATGTGAAAACCTCTACATCGTATACGAACAAAAACGTGACAAGGTGTTAGAAATGAAAACTTCAAACAAAAATCTTGATTATACTGCCGCTTGGAAAGACTCCAGTGGCTGGGATGATACTACAACGAATGATAACTGGCCTGTTGATAATTGGGCCACTAGTGGTACCCCCACTGCCCCAACTAGTACCATTACAGCCGCTGCTGTTAGATATCGAGCACTTTATGAGTTTGTAGCAAGGAATTCTGATGAAATTTCATTTCAACCCGGAGACATAATTAATGTAAGTTTTGTGAAGTTTATTAAGGAACCATGAGCTTATTAAGTGGTTGTAGGTACCCGTGGAACAAACAGGAGAGCCCGGCTGGTTAGCAGGTGAAATAAGGGGGCATACAGGATGGTTCCCTGAGTCTTATGTGGAACCTATTGAGGGGGTTGGTGTTCGAGGTGAAACTACCGTCACAGAACCAGAACCACCTGTTTTGGAAGAAATTGAAAGTAAACGTCTAGAGTAAGTAAAACTTAATTTTTGATTAATTGTATGAATCCTGGATAATGAGGACTGCCAAATGTTTCCATTTTGGGATACTTAAGTACGTACTGCTCTTGGTCCTAGACTGTCTCTCAAAATCAATAGTAATAGTCTCTTTTAATAATTGTTGGTGTGGTATAGAATGCTATGTCAAAGGCTCCCAGGGCTCTCTGTATAATCGTGGCCCTTCATTTAATTATGTAATGGGTAAAAAAAACTCATGTTTCTTTTTTGAATTTTTGATAATTGTGTTCTCGTTTTACTCAATGGTACACAAAATCCTCCCTCCCCCCCCCCATCTTAATTGTGGTCCCCCATTTTACTATCTAATGGTGCACAAAAGCCCTGCAGGTTTATTTTTTAATTTTTCAAATCCTGACTAATGAGGACTGCCAAATGACCCCCCTTTAGGAGGTTTAGTACCCATTTTGTGAGCTGGTTCTCTGGAGTCTTCCAAAATCAGTAATGTAAAATCAAAAGCACTCGGATCTCTTCCTTGATAATTTGATCTGGCTGTTTGGATGTAATAGTACCTCAAAGGGCCCCAGGTTGGTTGGTAATTGTGGTCTCCCCCACCCCCACTGTAATGGCCCTTTTTATAATTGTGTTCCCCATTTTATTATGTAATGGTACAAAAAGGGCCTTTCAGGTCGCTTGAATTTTTGGTTCGTTTCATTATGTATTGGTACACAAAAGGCTCTACAGGTCTCTTTTAATAATTTTTCATACTTTTGGTCCCCTAATATTACGACTTGGTTGTCTAGAAGTGGTTTATAATTTAATCATATTTTGATTTGTTTCTGCAGAGGTATAGCAGAAATACCAGAATCGGTACCAGAACCCGTAGAAGCTCCTCCACAAGCTCCTGAGCCACCACCAATAGCAGCAAAATCTGATTCTATCGAAGAATCAATAGAATATTGTATTGCAAGCTACCCATATCAGTCGGTTGAACAAGGTGATCTGAGTTTTAATGCGGGTGATATAATCAACGTTGTTAAAAAAGAGGGTGATTGGTGGACAGGAAAAATTGGAGATAACATTGGTATCTTCCCAAGTAATTACGTGCAGAAATATGACCCCGTAAGTAATTTTCTGTTTAGTAATTAAAGCGCTTTGTTTGTGTTACTTGATGTGTGTATTTCTTAACCATCGTTTTGTGTTAACTTGTATGTAGAACTCAAGCACTAACAATGTTCCTCCTGCTGCTGCTGCTGCTGCTATCGCCACTAACGCTGAATTAGTCACTGCAGCAACTGCTGTGGTTGCTACAGCTAATTCAACGCCTCCTGACATGAGCACCTCACAAATGGATATTGAGGTATCACAAATTACTGGAAGTAAAGTCGGTGACAAATCACCCGACTCAGTGTCTAACACTCAAGTATGTACTTGCACTACCCTACCTCAATAAAACAAATTTCGCGAACACTGCTTTCAACAAGTTTTTAAATTTTAGATACCAAAAGGTATCAAGAAACCAGAAATAGCCTCTGTTATAGCGCCATATCAAGCATCTAGCCCTGAACAATTATCTTTGCAAAGAGGACAACTGATTATGATTAGGAAAAAGACAGACTCAGGCTGGTGGGAAGGTGAATTACAAGCCAAAGGTAGAAAGAGACAGGTTGGTTGGTTCCCTGCTAGTTATGTCAAGATTTTGAACAGCAGTGGTAGAACTAGTGGACGTACAACACCTGTTTCGACTACTAGAATGCAGCAGGAGGTTGTTATAGGTAAGTTTTTTATTTTTTTTAACAGTTCTATTTTTCACATGTAATGGTAGCATTTAGATGGGGGGGACCTACAGCGCTAAAGCACTGACTTCCACCTACTTTTATAATTTACTTATACAAATTCAAATATTAAATTGTATCTACTTTCTGAATGATACTAATCTGAGACTTTTTTACAATTTTTTAGATAAAGTAGTGGCTTTATATCCATATACCGCTGCAAATCCAGATGAGCTAAGTTTCTTAAAAGATGATATTATTAGTGTGACGGTTCGTGAGGAACCGTCATGGTGGAGAGGAGAGCTGAACGGGGTATCGGGACTCTTCCCTAGTAACTACGTTGCACCATTGCAGCAATGTAAGTAACTGTTTTGCTTTTTGACTAAACACAAAATTAAATGAAGCTTAGAAGATACAAAAACTGGAATCTCTAAAAGACACAACTTATTAGAGGGCATTTTATGTTACATTCTACACAAGGGCCTACAGGGGCGGTTATAAGTGAGGAGCCATGGGGGCTACGGCCACCCTAGAGCGGACCCAGTCGCATATTACCATTCCTTGCCCTGGGGCAATCATAAGTGAGTTTGCTGCGCTTACGAAGCGTCCGTTATTGCTAAAACATCCCAGGGAGCATAAAGAGTAGCATTCCACCATGTCCTTTTTCTTTTGTGTAGTCTCATTTTCGATGTAATTATAATGGGAAACTTTGTTAATATCGCAGTCATGGTAAAATTGTTTGCATCTTATTGAGTCATTTTTTAAAGACGAATTTAATGGTATAAACCAAAATAAAAAATCTTCTTTTGTTATTGAGCTACAGTCGAACAACATCATTTAAAAGAAATTTTTAAGATCTTTTCAAAAATATATAGTTTGCTATACTTATTTTTCAAAATAATTGGGATATTAGGTATATTGTTCAAATTGCAGTAGTTTGAAAATATATAGTGAACTATGAAACATACAATTTACTAAACACAAATACCGCTGGTAGATTTTCATGACATACATTTAAAATTAAATAACGATCTACATAACAAATTTAAAAACAATTACTAGTTAATGTAAGTAGCAAAGAGTAATATCAAAAGTAAAGAAATGTTGAACAAGATAATTTTTGTAATGTAGTTTTATTGTATGTTATGTAAATCAACCACTGGCATTTGTTTTTTGAAAATTTTGGCTCATGGCCAACTATTTAATTTTAAACTACTTCAATTTGTACAGTATGTCTAATATCTTAATTATATTGAAAAATAAGTATGCCAAACTATAAATTTTTGAAAAACTTTAAAAATTCCCTTTAAATGAAGTTGAAGGCGACTATATTCCCATTTCAAGAATTGCATGTTTATGTTGTAACTCAAAAATCATTGCAAATATAAAATATCTGAGTAACAAAAACTCTATTAAAAACCTTAATAGAATTTCTTTATATCTGTAGAAAAATTGTAGCTCAAAAACAAAAGATTTTCTATTTTTGTTTCTCCCATTGAATTCGTTTTTAAAAAATGACCTACTAAGGTGCAAGCGGGTTTTCAATAACTGTAATGTTAACAAAGTTACCCATATAACTCTATCCAAAATGAGACACCCTGTACATAGTGGGATGGTTTTAGTGATAATGGCAACAAGTGCAGAAAAGTGCACATGCTGTATAGGTGTAAACCAGTAACAGAGCAGTATTAGTTATGATAGCCCTAGGTCGAGTGTGTGTCTAAAAATATGTGTTGAAATTAATTTCACTCTTCTTTTTACTAGTATGATCTTAATCCAGTCGCACTAGGAGAACATACTAGTGGGAGTGGCTTATTGAATCGATAGTTGAATAAGGGGAGTGTCTTAAATGATAAAATTAATTTTTTAGTGGGTTTGATTTAATAGTGGGCTAAAATCATGTCTAATGTCCACTTATAAAATCACAGACCATTGAAATAAATTAAAAATTTAATTACACGCTTCTTTTTACTAGTATGATCTAAAACCACTCGCACAAGGAGAACATACTAGTGGGAGTGGCTTATTGAATCTATAGTTGTATAAGGGGAGTGTCTTAAATGATAAAATTAATTTTTTAGTGGGTGTGATTTAATAGTGGGCAAAAATCGTGGCTAATGTCCACTTGTAAAATCACAGACCATTGAAATAAATAAAAAATTTAATTACACGGTCCCTCTTACTACTATGCTTAAACCACTCCCACTAGCAGAGTTTTAGTAGTAGACTAAAAACGTGCCTCATGACTACTAATAAAATTACGTCTACTCAAGTATTGACTTTTAACTTTTTCGCTGTGCGAACCGTGTAAATCCGGAACAAAAAATTCTTAGAACTGCAGGAGCCGGATATTTACACACCTGTAATTGCTGGAACCGGCCAATTCCTTGAATGAATGAATGAATATATTCTTTGTTGGTCAAAATCTTTCATATAGCACGCCCAACAATTGGGTGGGGCGTGCGTATCAGCAATCAGGGAGAGTGTCAAAGGTGCTCCTGTTTGTTATTTGCGGTTTCGTCCGGCTTCGGTTTAGTGTGTAGACAGACTTACTAGTATTAGTTACTGAGTGTTATATGATGGTGAAATGAAGATTTTATACAAATATCAAGACATGCTTTTTCTGCAGGTATTTATTTGCATGTAAAATTTTATCTAAAACTAAAAGCCACCAATGTGGGAACTGTACAGATACACATGCTCGTCCTACAGCCGCACAGGGGACACTACATTTGTTAACCGGAGCCTCGGTGAAAAAGTTAAAGTTAAGACATGCCCCTTGTACAGGGTGGGCAACTAAAAATGGGCGCCGGCCATATCTCACAAACCAATAATCGCACAAGTTTAGGAAAAAAAATACCTTAAGTAAAGTGACCCTGAAAAATTGCTGGAAAATATTTTTGAGTTTCTAAAATGGCCGCTAGGGGGCGTGACAGCCATGACCAAATAGAAAATTAGGTTTTTCTCCGTATTTTGCTGAATTAAGTGGTATTGAAAATATATGCATCGTAATCCAGGGACAATTTCGAATCTTATTAATTTTACAATTTTTTTTCTATCTTTAAAAATAAAGTGGTGGGGGGGTGCCAAAATATATTTTTTTTAAATGTCGTTTACTTCGATTAGCCTTAATGGAATTTAACAAACTTGGTCTCGTTACAAAGGGCGTTTCTTAGTCTATCGAGTGCGCTTTACGTTGTTTTCATTTGATTATTACCGTCGCCGCTAGTTGATTATTACCGTCGCCGCTAGAGGGCGTTATCTGACATGTCAACAAATATCGCGCTTTTTCTAAAGAAATTTAAATGGAATGGTATGTTTATTTTTACACGGTAAAATAGAGAATTAAAAGCTTAAGATGTCAGTGAAAACCGCAACTAGATAACTTTTGTCTAACCGTAGATATTAGCAAAAAAGTTGAAATTATGAATTATTCTCAGATCTTGGCGACGGAATTTGCAAAGTAGCTGTTGAACACAAGTAAGCTGTGAAAATGACACAATGAAGAAACAACATAATGTGCCAAAAATATCAACTTGTCATTGTTGCTATTTTGTGTAGTATTTACTTTTCTAATTGAATTTGTGTTTTCATTTTGGAATTAATTCATAAAATTATAATGATTCTTAGAAATGAAGAAGCATTTGACATGTTAGCGATTTACTTCGAATGCATGAGAAATGCAACTGTTGCTGCCAGAGTCTATGGGTTTCAATGAAACTCTTAATGGAGAACGTTATCTAAATGTTTTAAGAAACGAATTGCCACTTCTTCTATAAGACGTAGCTCTAGCAATTTGTCGTGATATGTTTTTCCAACATGATGGGTGCCCGGCGCATTTCTCTTTGAACGTTCGGGATTTTTTAGACCAGACATATCCTGACAGGTGGATAGGACGTGGAAGCCTATTTCATTGGCCGGCCAGGTCCCTAGACCTGACTTGCCTAGATTTTTATTTGTGGGGGCAAATAAAAGATCTGGTTTTTGCCACCAGACCTACTACAAGAGACGACATGATCGAAAGAATAAGAAATGCCATTCAAAGTATTTCGATGGCAGAAGTAGAGACTTCCGTTCAATCCACTCGTCAGAGAATGAATTCTTGCATCGAAAATGATGGACGACATTTTGAACATCTAGGGCGCCACTAATTACATTCTAAATTTTTTAATGTGTTGTAATGTGTTTTTTGCGTTTACTTTTTTGAACGTTTGATTTGTTACATTGTTTATTGTTATTACCCTTAGATTAGTTGTTGTTGTTATTAATTGCTAATTTTTATATCATGTAATATATTAACATATGTTGTTTCTTCAGTGTGTCATTTTCACAGCTTACTTGTTTTCAACAGCTGCTTTGCAAATTCCTTCGCCAAGATCTGAGAATAATTCATAATTTCAACTTTGTTTGCTAATATCTACTGTTAGAAAAAAGTTATCGAGTTGCGGTTTTCAGTGACATCTTAAGCTTTTAATTCTCTATTTTACCGTGTAAAAATAAACATACCATTCCATTTAAATTTTTTTAGAAAAAGCGCGATATTTGTTGACATGTCAGATAACGCCCTCTGGCGGCGACGGTAATAATCAAATGAAAACAGCGTAAAGCACACTCGATAGACTAAGAAACGCCCTTTGTAACGAGACCAAGTTTGTTAAATTCCATTAAGGCTAATCGGAGTAAACGATATTAAAAAGAATATATTTTGGCATTCCCCCACCACTTTATTTTTAAAGATAGAACAAAAATTGTAAAACTAATAAGATTCGAAATTGTCCCTGGATTACGATGCATATATTTTCAATACCACTTAATTGAGCAAAATACGGAGAAAAACCTAATTTTCTATTTGGCCATGGCTGTTACGCCCCCTAGCGGCCATTTTAGAAACTCGAAAATATTTTCCAGCAATTTTTCAGGATCACTTTACTCAAGGTATTTTTTTCCTAAACTTGTGCGATGATTGGTTTCTGAGATATGGCCGGCGCCCATTCTTAGTTGCCCACCCTGTACAACTATGTAGAGTGTACTAGTGGGAATGGCTTATTAAGTCAATCATTGTAAAGGGGTGTTAATGTTAATTTTTTAATAGGCGTCATTTTATTGGTGGACGTGACTTTTTTAGGGAGAGTGGTTTAAGTTATTAATTTCTTGTAACTGTTTACTTTTTAATATAACCTTTGATAATGGCATGTAAACATGTCCTATTATTCATAGTAAATAAATATGAACTTCAACAAGTGAAGCTAGAACCTATAAATAAAATTAAATGTTACAAGTTAATTTTTTAGTTTTGATTTGATGTTACAGGTGGGTATGACTTTACGATAGGTGGGGGCTTAAGTTAATAGTTGTAAGTCTGAAATGCTTTTTGTTTCTTCTAAGCTGTGTTAGTGATGCAAATTTGAGTACTGATTGGCAATTGCTTCTTTGTAGGAACCTGAACAGCACCCATTCTACTAAACGAAGCTGAATCATGATTGTAATATTAAAAGATGGAGTAGTTGTTAGTAACATAGTATTTTATGTCCATTGTTATGTAACTACTTCCGCTATAATAGCTAAAATGATACGTAACACAATTTTAACAAGATATTATGATATTTTGTCAATTTTGGCTTTGATATTTGTTGAAAACGTTTACACGTAATCGAATGATAATTGTTGGCTTGCTTAATTGTTTGTTGGAGAGATTTTTAAAGCCTGAAAATATTAAGTTAGGTTTGTTTTAAGCAAGTTGGTTCAGTTGTTGACTTTTTTTTCCTAAAGTTTTCACGACTAACCCAACCTATTTAAGCCAAACCATTGTGATAATTATTATGACCATCCTTTTATAATTTATAAGTTTAAAATATCTTGTTAAAAGAAATTGCCACATGAGATCTGCCATCTGCATTATTTAATACCACGAAAAATAATTTTATATCTTATTGTTATATTCCTGTGTGATTTTAATTTTAATTATTATATTTTTCCGTCAGGGTTTTTATGTAGATTTTTTTAATCTAACTATTAAAAATAGTGATAATTTTAGGCGAATTTTGAAGTTTTGAGTTTAGTAGGGTGGGTGCATGTTTTGGTAAGTTTTTCCTGCTGATTTTTAAATATTTCTTAAGATCTGTAATTTTTTTTAGCTTGTTATTAAGCATTTTGCACCACCCTTCTAAACTTTTTTATTGACACGCTTAGAAAACACTTTTTTTGGGGATAGCAATACACTTCTGCTTCTTGGTTTTCTAAGCGTGACGTCTTTTATTCTTATCTCATAATTTTATTATTATTATTGTAATTTATTATTATATTTGAATTGAATTGATTATTTTTGTCTCTCTTATCATTGTATGTTAATCTACAATAATTTTGGTTTAATGAATTTACCGTAGTTGGAATTATTAAAAAATATCAAACACAATATCTATAGCTTCTGCAGTTATGTAGCAATACACACATTATATAAAAGAATACTCAAAATTCCTTCACGATTTGAATGTAACTGTTATACAATATATTATGTTGAAAAACCAATAAGACTATTTATCATTATTATTTAACAGCGCCAAAAAATTAAATGCTTAAATTATTTCACTTCAGCTGTAGGTCCCCAAGACAAAATGCGTCAGGAATGTATAAATGAACTAATCCAAACAGAAAAGGCGTACATTGACGACATGACGGTAGTTTATGAAGTATTCGAGATGCCTTTACGACAGAGTAAAGTTATAACCAAGGAAGATATTGACGGAATCTTTGTCAACTGGCAAGAAATCCTACAGTGCAATCACAATTTCTTGAAAGATCTGATTGAACGATGGAACTCAGGGAGTGATATTATCGGGGACGTTATTTGTTCTCATGTATGTCCTTTTGGTTAAATAAAAATTGCAGTTTTAGATTATTAATCTTATTTACAGTTGCCTCTCATGACTGCTTATATAACGTTCTGTAGCAAACAATTAGACAGTGCAACTCTACTTCAAAGACTAACAGAATCGTCTGTAGCTTTTAGAAACGTTGTTAAGCAGTGCCAAAGTCACAGGTCAACCCGGGGGATGCCCCTTAGTTCATTTTTGATAAAACCCATGCAGAGAATCACAAGATATCCGTTACTTATTACTAAAATTTTGGAAAATACACCGGAAACATATGCAGGTAAAGATTAATTAGTTAAAGCTTTGTTGAAATTTGCAATTCACGAAATGAATGTGAAAAAGAGGGAAAACACATGAACATGAGAGTAGACAATTGAAATTGAAATATTTCAACATATATTTAATTCTGCTCTACTAATGTAAATTTTTGGCTGGAAATGATCCACTAAATGTGTGGATGCTGTTTTATTTATTTGTTATAAACAATGAGACTCGAACAGTATTTTAATGCGATAGGAGTCTGTGGCACTCGGTGAACTGACAATATCACGTACCGTTTGAATTGTTTATACAAATTGACTTAAATTGGACTACCACCATAGAGATCTGGCTTATTTCAAGATATAAAGGACAGTTAAGTTGGGGCAAAGTAGCAAAATTTAATGCTCATTAATAATCTGAAAAGATATTTGAGCTGTCTTAGTTTCTGTGAAAACTAAAATTTTGCCTTTTTGTTTTTGGGCTATACTTTATTTGTTATTAATTTTACATTACGCATTATTAGGACTTTTTTACACTGAATCTAATAGTATTATCAAATGTGATGTACAACAAGGTGCAGAAGTAATGTCGCTAATAGTAGTCATGTACAGGCAACACATTTTTTAAGCAGACATAAGCAACGAACGTTGTCTTTTTTACTTTTGCAGTTTAAATCCTATATTTAGCAACTTTGCAATTTGGTCGGCATGGGTTAGGGACACTTGAAGTCTACCGTGCAATTTGGGGTTTTTATGGCTCGGATTCGTGTCATTTTAATAAACTGTAACTATAACTGCTGTTATCTTCAACGGCATGAAAAGTAACTAAAATTAGGTAACTTAACATTTCCTTTTAATTTTCTAATTAATATTTAACAAATGGAATAAGAAATGCTGCTTTGTTTATATACCTACAAAATAAAAAATTGTGTTTCAAGATATAAAAATGTCTGCCAGTTACACAGCTTGCCTTTTTCGTTAGAGGAAGCACACAAAAGTGAAAAAAAAGGGGGGGTGTTTTTTATGTCTGCAATTATTAATAATGAAATTTTGTTAATTAACCACATTTACATGATTTTTTGGTTTAATTCAAATATCTTCGCTTGTTTATAAGAGGTAAGAAATAAAAGTAAGAAAATTGGTTTTTATGTTTCTAAAAGCGAAAAGGAGGTCTGGGACCGCTTATTGATGGGCGTACATAAACTGGGTACTTACGGCTCATTCTCACATAACGGGAGAATTGTTGTCCCGGCTGAATTGCAATTCGGTGCTTTTGAATTTCAAAAAAATTATGCCAATACTAATTGCAGAGCTAGTTTATCTGTTACAAAATGCATTAACTTTATATATTATGTGACTTTATTGGCATTTTCCAGCATCGTTAGTAACCATAATATCATTTCGGTAACGTGTCCCAAACAGGATTTTCGATATTTGAAGGTCAAATACTTTTATTGTGCTGCTTGTAAAAACTGCACATGGGAATAATCATGATTTCACATCTATCTTCTGTCCTCCATACAAATAGAAACACGTTAATACATTAATATAAATTAATAATTAGCGATTCTTTCTTGTCCCAAGGTTTGTTGTCACTCGGGTAGTGTTCAGTGTCAATTAGCCTACCGGCTTTATTAAACCTTGTATCGAGTGCTACTTTGTTGTGTATTCATTGTGAGACAGTGTTGAATGTATCGCGAGTATGTCGTTTTGCTTTTATTGCATGACTTTTTTCTAATTGTAATTTGAATGACATAAATTACGAGCGTGCCTTTAATACATGTCAATTCGGTAACACTAGTCATGATAGAAAAATAAATTAATTTCAAAAATTTACTATTATCGTTAACTTGCTGGGTGTTCCTTTACATAACCTCAAAATTATTTTCACCAAGGTGCTAAAACAGAGGTGAATTCATTCGATTTAATGTGAAAATGTCAGTTCGGTAACGGTCAGATATCTTTTGTGGTGTTACCGGAATGATTCAGACGTTACCGAAATGACGTTAACAGTAAAAGAACATACGTACTAAAAATATCACTTCTGGCAGGTAACAAAAATGGATAAAAAAAATTCGCAGATTTGAAAATTAAATCTAAAAAAGACAGAGAACTATGAAATATGAAAAATTTCATCAAAAGAAGCTTAAAGAAAAACAAATAAAGATAGATAAAAAATTATTTTCCAATATTATATTAAACCAAAAACTAACGTCAGAATATACTGGTATTTTGGCAGGTGCATCGAAAGAAACAGAGGAAGTCTCACAACTTAAGATTAAAAATCCATTGCTATCTTCTGGAATATGTTTTCTCTGTACTTATGGTTTTAGTATGCAAAATAGGGGAACTAAATGCACGACTTGTAGAAGAACTTTTCATACAAACTGTATTTTAAGAAACAAATTACACATAAGTGGTAAAAATATAGTTAAATGCAAATCTTGTATGAAAATTGCTTGATTTTATAAATTTTTGTTTGCTACTGCAAATTTTGTTTGAATATTGCTTAATTTTATAAACTTTTGTCTTGCTACATTTATTTCAATAAATACTTTTCAATTAAACTAGTTGCATATTTATTAACACTGCATGAAAACCTAACAAGATCATTGCGGTAACATCCTCATCATTTCGATACAGAATATCATTTCGGTAACGCACCTCATTCATGCAAAAGTATTAAAGTAATTATGAAGTATAGCAGAATTAAGGCAGCAATTAAATTCTTGCATATGAAAACTGTTAAAAACATTTGAAATTCTATTGAGAACTTCAAAATGTTTGCTGATACCAAAATAAACACATTGGTTTTCCTCAAAAATATGTATTATGCGGCTTTATGGAAGAAAGGAAACCAAATAACTGTAAATTGAAGCAACCTATAAAGTTATAACAGAACTAATATGCTTTGGTTAGAGTTTTAATGCATTTTATAATGATTTCCGCAATTCTTCTGATTTTGAGGTGGCTTGAAAGATACGTTACGGAATTGACGATTTTCCAAATATCTTTTTGAAAAACATATGTCTATGACTTATAGAAGCAGTATCTTTCGTGGCCAATATAAAAATAATATACTTTGAGGTTTTGGCCAGCCAATCAGGACAAAAAATACAGTGGGAAAGCACTTTTTTTTTTTAAATTTTTACAAGTGTAATTCTCCCGTTATGTGAGAATGAGCCTTACACAATTCCTTATTCTTCTGCATGACTTACCTGACAAAGATACCTCAACTGGACACTCGATCATCGTTGCAGTTCATTAACATTATTTCTTTATCTAGCCAATCAGATACATGTTTAGAACATGAGATGAACATGACAAAGAAGTGTTGATACTAATAGAAGGGAGATAGTTTACATTTGCTGAAGTGTTAAAAAATAAAAAATCGTTGTTGTGGCGATGTGCTATAAGAACGTATAATGTGAAACTGTGGACTATGGGGGCGTAAAAAATAATATCCAGAAATTAGAAAGCATTAATGAATTAGTTGTAAATTAGGTTTATGATCTGGAGTCCAGTGCTCGATTAAGGTGTTGTGATTAAAAGCGCAGGTAAGCGGTACCTAATTTAGGGCAGCCTGTACTCCATAATTGATTGCTCTGTCCAAGTTGTCACATATAATACAATTTATTAGTAGCTACTTAATTAGTAAATCAAAAATAAAACGATAAATGCCATATGTTTAACAAGTTTAAGTTAATTGCTTAAACATTTTCTGATCTAAGTTGTATAAAAGATTGTTAGCGAATGGTTTCTACGAAACATTGTCACAATAATATGTTGCAAATTGTTAGTAAATGCTTGTGGAAAATCAAGACTTTTTCCTACCCTTCATTCATTTGTTTAATTGAAGTGCTTTATTCCTTTGAGACGAATGTAAAGGATTTGCATTAAGTTGGTAGCCTCTTTTCTTTTTTAATTAATGCAATTGTTATGTAGGATTTAAAAAATAATACTATCCGGAAATTCCTAACAACTTTCTTAAATTATTTCTTTTTGAATGGTTTGTGTATGGGCATGATATTTTGTATTGTAATTTTAAAATAGTCAATAAATATCATTATTAATTCAGTATAAACATATATTTTTACAATAAATCTCAGCGTTTTTCTATTTTTCATACTTCAGCAAGGTAAAAAATTAATTTAAACAAAAAAATTAATTTGCAGATTGTAACGGGAATATGCGTTTTGGGGATCAAGAAACTCAGAACATTGTTCCGTCATATCTCCTAATTTGATCTAATTTTAAATGTAAATCTATACCACAAATTTGTCAATAAAGAAAGTTTTCGAAAATATCTAAAACCAAAATCGGAAGACATGTTTTTTTTACATTTTTTAATATATTTTTTATAATGCTTCTACCAGAGCTTCCGAATTGTTTCTTATTGGCGAATACATTTTTGAGGGTTTCAACTTTAATAATAATGTGCGGGTTTCGCCAACACTGTAATTGTATGAATTCCCGTTTTGTTTGCATTACTTAAATAAATAAAGGTTTAGCGCAGATATGTTCTTTATAAGTGATTAAACAATGGGGACACATTGAAAGATTATGGAAATTCATACCAATCCACTTAAATTTATTTTTTTTTCAGCTGAAATATTTTTGCCGCCACTGACATACCGAGTGATTATTTAAATTTCATGTATGATACTGCTGGTTGGATTTAAATTTCAGCTCTAGTTATCTATGGAAATTTAAGTCGGAAGTAAACATTAATTATCTTAGTATTTTTATTAAAAATGGTTTATACTACAGCACAAAAAGCTTTTATTGTTGAGGCATACTTTTGTACATGTCAAATAGTTAATGGCAAAAAGCAATTTTCAATTCCGGAGTGTATGGCAGCATTTTTCGAGAAATTTCCAAAAGTGGCAGTCGAGTACAAACAGTTTGTAAATATTTTGAACCATTCTGTGGATTTATTCAAAAAAACTGGTTGTGTAACTAGAAAAGAAGGTAGTGGTCGACCTACAATGAGAACGGCTGAAAATATTAACAACATTCAAGAAATAATTACAAACATACCTATGACATCAATTCGTAGGTTAACACAGTAAACAGACCTCTCCAATTGTTTGTGTGAATTATTCAAAGTCGAGTTAAATTTCCATAGATAACTAGAGTTGAAATTTAAATGATCACTTGGTATTTGGTAAGACTAAAACTCATTCGTGGAGATGGGACACGGAGACAAAAATGCGTCACGCTTTTATCAATGTTTATATGGACATCTAGGCCCTAAATGAAAAAAAATATTTCTTGTAAAGTTATTGGCCCTATTATGTGTGATTGCTACACAATCATTTTTATATTTTTCTCATAAATAATAAACTTAAACACAAAATAAATGGAGAGTGCTGTAAAAATTGCCAAACTCCAGAGCCTCGATCAGTCTTTGAGTCTCTTCTCTACGTCTCTAAGGACGTTTGTCCGCATTGACGATGTAAGCACACATTCACGTTATACTTGACTGCATTTCCCACAGTTGAAGAGAGAAATAGTCGTTCAGTAATGCAATATTATCTGTTAAATCATACTTTCAAAAAAGAAGTTTTACTTAGAACTTGCGTGCTCGGCACACATTTTTTTTGTGTTTAATCTGGAGAATAACTTCCCGAGCTTTGTGAGTGTAAGTTTTCGAAATATACCAGCTATTTAGTTCTTACAAATTCTCTGTAAGACTAAACTAAACTAAAAGTTTTTAATATTACATCTGATCAACAAATAAAGTGATAAGGAGTGGCCAAAACAAAGCTAATTTCGGAACTTAATTCAGCAGTCACAAACGGTCATACAAAAATTTGTTTGTATGACAATGTAAATGTGGGAATGAAGTTCCAACATGACTACATGAGCCTGTTTTCCATGGCCAAACTTTATCAGTTTATGTTGATTGTAATTATGTTAAAATAAATGATGTGGGATTTCTATGGCACATCTTCTTCTCTTTCGGTGCCTATCCGGTCGGGATGTTGGCGATCATTCTGGCTATTGTGATTTTATTTACTGCTGCTCTAAAAAGTGCAGTAGTTGTTAAGGAGAACCATGTTCTGAGGTTTTTCAACCAAGAAATTCTTCTGCGGCCTGGACCTCTTTTGCCTGGCATTTTTCCTTGTAATATTTGTTGTAATAAACCATATCTCTTCTCGTTACGCATTATGTGGCCCAGGTATTCTAATTTACGAGTTTTTATGATGGGTATTATTTCTGTGGTTTTATTCATTCTACGAAGAACCTCTTCGTTGGTCACATGGTCTACCCAAGAAATTCTCAAGATTCTGCGGTACAGCCACATTTCAAATGCTGTTAGTTTTTTAATGGTGGTTTCGGTTAGAGTCCAAGACTCTGCTCCATAGAGCGAGACGGAGAAGACATAACAACGGAGGAGTCTTATTTTAGTCATGATAGTGAGAGATCTGCTTTTGAAAACATGCCATTTTAATATAAACAGCTCTTGTTTTTTCGATGCGACATCTAATTTCTTGTGAATGATCCCATTGGTCATTTAATACTGTTCCCAAGTATGTGTATTTCCTAACCCGTTTAATGTGTTGGTTATTATTTATTATCAGATCACCATATATTTGGTTTTATTTAGATTTATAGCAAGCCCGTACTCCTGACTAATTTCTATCACTCTTTTCATAGTTTGTTGTAGGGCTTCTAAGCTATCTGCGATAATGACGGTATCGTCGGCATATCGTAAGTTGTTAAGACGTTTTCCGTTCACAAGTATTCCTGTATTATTGTTATCAAGGGCTTTATTAAATATATGTTCAGAATAAACGTTGAACAGTAATGGCGATAGTACGCATCCTTGCCTCACTCCTCGTAATATATCTATTGCTTTGGATTTGTCTTCGTCTATGTTTATGTAGGCAGTTTGGTTCCAATATAGATGTGCAATTATCCTTAGGTACCTATGGCACATATAATTTTTTTTTAATTTGAAAAATTTAAACAAAATGTAAAGTGTGATACATCGTTGAAATCAGACTGAAAAAGTCCATTTAAGTACAACAAATGTTGAAAATGTGTACCATAAGAAAAAAGAAAGTTGACTGTCGAAAATCAACAATCAAAAAGCAGTTATTAGTCCAGTCAACGAAAAGGTTGTAGAGGGAAATGGAAGGAACACAATTTTTGTCTTTGGGACTTTGTTTGGACTAGTTAGGAGCTAAACATACTAAAAGTCCCCACTCCTAGGAGGTGAGCGGGGTGCAGGGGGGCACGTAGAAGGTCCCTTTTTTCGGTTTTTCGCTTATATCTCGGAAACTATGCGTCCTAGCGTTAAGACCATTCTATACAAAATTAAAGCTGACAAAATATACCACAAGATTGACTGCATTTATTTTTTCGCTATCTCGCATAGTTTCCGAGATATCCTCGCTCAAAATGCGCTTATTGTGAAAAAAAATTTTTGCCTCACGTTTTTTGCTTTATTTGACTAGCTAACTTATCAGCCCTTCGTCCTACGAAACATTCATGCAAAAGGAAGTTGTAGAGCATTAAATTTCCTTCAAGAATATATGATATTTTACTTTTTATCTTTAACCGTTCAAAAGTTAGAGCAATTTTAACTTTATGTGTAAATTTCGAGATTTGGCAGAAAAACTCGTATTTTCCGTTATTCCACTGCTCTAACTCTATATATAAGCCAATATATACGTATTTATATGTATAAATAGTATGTACTATATATATAAATGGCACATAAAGAAATTATATGTATATATGTATTATATAATACAGTTTCAGGTACATTATGTAGTTCTTCAAAAGTAATATTGTTTGGTGTCGTTGAATACTATTTTCGACACCCCGAATCTAATGGAACCACTTTGAAAGCTCCATCTCTCACCCCTACATATGATGGAAATTTTTTGATAATACTCAAAATTGACAATTTATCATTACTGAAAACGTGAAGGTACGTGGTCTGACGATTGAGACGATAGCATGCCCGATAGCAATACACTTTGTCTTTGTTTCTTTTCGTTTTTTTCATCATCACATCTTCCAGAAAAGTTAGTAGGGTTTGAGGGAGAGTTTCTGCATCCTTTAGGAAGTCATCACTAGGGGGATATTTGTCATAAGTGTACAATTCACTCTGAATATCCATCCTGCCTAATGATTTTGGCTGCTTTTTTGACAATCCTGAGTCGCTCGTCACATGCGTTGTCCTCCTTGTGTTCGTACCAAGCATTACGTATCAATTGTTGCCCAGCATCTCTAAAACATAGCACTGGAACATTGAATCTGCTCGAACCTTCAGTCACTAATATACGATCCCCATACTTTGCTTCAAGTTGTGCTTTTATTGTTTTCCATACAGGTTTGACACCGGTGACGACACCAAATATTTCGGTCTGTGAAAATTGGCAGTCAGTAGTCTCCTCAATGTAGGCACAAATTTCATCCATTGCTCTAGTAACATAGACAGATTGGAGAACGCGAGTGTCACTTATCTCTTCATCACACACAAAACACCTACTACTCATGGTGACGGTAGAACACTCTCGATATCGAACAACCGTAAGATGTAGCACTGGCGGATAGGAGAGCGGCCGTAGAAATGTAATGCTCTACAACTTCGTTTCTCATGATTTTTTCGTAGGACGAAGAGCTGAAGAGTTAGCTAGTCAAATAAGGCAAAAAATGAGGCAAAAATTTTTTTTTAATTAGCGAATTTTGAGCGCGGATATATCGGAAACTATGCGAGATATCGAAAAATCGAATGGAATCAATCTTGTGGCACATTTTGTCAGCTTTAATTTTGTATAGAATGGTCTTATGGCTAGGACGCATGGTTTTCGAGATTTAAGCAAAAAACCGAAAATGGGGACCTTCTACGTGCCCCCCTGCAAGCCGCTCACCTCCTAGGAGTGGGGACTTTTAGTATGTTTACCTCCTAACTAGTCCAAACAAAGTCCCAAAGTCAAAAATTGTGTTCCTTCCATTTCCCTCTACACCCCCCTTTTGAGCATTCATTGACTGGACTATATATCAAATCTGACATAAGAATTAAATTTAAGATACAAAAGTGTTCTAATAACGCGTGAGTGGGATGTATGTGAAATAAATTTATATAGCAGGGGTATTGACTGAACCCTAGTAAATATGTATTTGGGGTGAGTTTTATTCTGGCCGATACCCAATAACAACAAATAAGTTATATATAGCCAGAAACTAAAAATTCATAGTTTCAGTTTACAAAGAAACTAATCAAGACACCTCGATATTCGTTTCCGATTATTAATGAGCATCAGATTTCGCAACTTTGCTCCAATTTAACTGTCCTAATATCTCTTTAAATAAACGAGATCCCCATGGTGGAGGTCTAATTTGAATCAGCCTGTATCATTTAAATACATATTATTGCTTAAAGTACAATTTGTAATGTAATGAAAATAACTTATTTGATTGTATTTAAGGCATACCGATCCAATAAATACTACATCTAAGCAGACTCAAATCCCATATTGTAACTTTTGCTCGGCTATGGTTTGTAATTTTCTCATTCACGCTTTTATGCAACCAAAGTTTGTTGATGTTAGAACAGTGGCAGACCTTGTATACAATGCAAGCTACTTAAATTAAAATAATTGATAACATTAAATTAAGTTATGTTTTAGGGTTCAGGAATGTTGAATAACTTACGATAATAATGAAATACATTATGTTTTTAATTATAGATCATGCATACCTAGTTGAGGCCCTACAAATAGCAGATAGATTCTTGAAACGACTAAACGAGAATGTGAGACTGAAAGAAAACGAAGAAAGACTGCAATGGTTGCAAAATAATGTCCAATTGAGCGATTTGAGCATCAATTTTAATGGTAGTACCAATAAATTAGGGCCTAGGAAGTTGCTGCATTATGGAATCTTGAGCAAGGTATGATTTCCTTTGTTTTGGGACGATTTGCTGTGACATTTTTTCCAATTTATTGGTAGTACTTAATATTAGGCTCGAGCATGTGACGTATGTTATCACATAATTTGAGGGTACACAAATGTTTGACAATTGAAATACTTCTAAGCGAGGTTTATGCCGATGGCTGTTTTGCCAAGTGACTAGATAGTAACTAAAAGCACTAAATACACATGCCTTGGTTTAATTTTAATGCAGGGCATGCGTAATTAGTGTATTTGCAACCTTCAAGTCACATGACAAATAGCCGCAAAGTGTTTTCAACTGTCAAATTAATGTCAAATGTTTGTGTTTTATTAATAAGTTCCAGCTTTATTGGTTGAAATTCATATTGATGTGTAAATAAAATAAGTAACAACTTTAACAATATGTATTGTATGAAAAAACAAAATCAAGTATTTACAAATTAAACTGCTCCCACTGCATTTCGGTTTATATAGGCCAGACAATTACAAATTTTGATGTTAGGCACAAACAACATGTACATTGTTGCAAATATGAAGACCCACATAAATTCTTTTACGCTAAACACTTATTAGAACACAATCATTTAATGACATCTAATAATATAAAATTTTTGTACTTTTGTGACGATAAACGTAAATAAGATAACTTAGATAAACTTTGAAATTTACAAACATTTAAAAACTGTACCTTTAATGAATGATCAAATTGATCTCGTAAATTCACCATTATTGTAAGTTTTGGGATTAGAAATTATATCATCTGCAGACATAGATAACCAAGATCAAGTCATTAAGTTCTTTTGTTCCTATAGCAACACCATCTATTTTATTTTTTATTTTTGATAATGACATGTAAACATGTCAAAATACCTACCAGGTGTAAAAGAAACATGGTTTGTTCAAATGTTTTAAACTGATTCGCATGCTAAATTTTAATTTCAAATGTACATTATTATAAATAAAACGTTCTCAATTGCTTGTTTATTTACTGTCTACTTATCTTGTATTTGTTTTAGTTATTAAACTGCTTTCCTCTTTTGTTTTGAACGTTGTGATGTTCTTTTGTTTGCAAGTATAACACTGTAGTTACGTCCTTATATAACAATTAATTAAAACTTAATTTGACTGGTTAAAAATGTAATAAACTATCGGTTTATGGAATTGCAACCCTTAGGGAAGTGCTCTTTCCGAAAAGCTATATGCGCCAATATTATTCCATTTGAAGTTTCTGATTTTTTCTAAAAAACTGTTTGTCAAATTTTGTACTACCTACTAAAAATATTTCACCAGCACATTTTTTATTGTGTACTTTGTTGCCACCCTCTGTTACCAGCTTTCCGGGTGCTGTGCACCCCTTCAACTGATTCCATTCTGATGATTTTAATACAAAGTAACTAATTAATCTTGATTTTAGGTTAAAAGTGGTAAAGAATTAATAGGATTTCTATTAAATGACTTCTTTATGCTTGTCCAACCCAGTAAGAGTTTTGGAGCCACCCAGTTCAATTTCCAAAGAAATAATAATATTGTTTATAAAGTTTATAAACAGGTATAAATGTTATTCAATTTATTTTGTTAAAAACAATTAAATAAAATGTTTTGTGTTTTAGCCAATCCTAGTTAAAGATCTAAAAGCCACCAAAGCAAGCACAGAAAATGTGGAGAGTGGTACAGACGCTAATCGGGTGCTTAGAGTGCAAGATAAGAAACAAACGATCTCTTTGTTAGCTTCGTCAGTGAATGAGTGCAGTTTATGGTTGAAGAGGATAGAAAGTGCCAAAGATGTTTGTACCAAAATTATGTCTTTTTCGAAAATAAGGCCTAAGTCAAGTACGTATTCGTTGTTTTTTTTTTGTTATCTTTTGAGGTTAAGTGCTAATTTGTGCGCTTTTTATTGTTTTGTTGAATTAAGGTTCAGGTTTTTTTCCAGTTTGCACTGTTTCTTTACCAATTAATACGCCAGGGTTGCACATAATATTTTGTTTTAAGAACAGGGGAATACCCTATATTTGTGCTTTACCACACAATAATTTAAAAATAATATTTTTTTACTTTTGCTGTGTATGTATATTGGAATGAAATAAACTTCCATTGTGTATTGTAAAATTGTCATGCAAACTGTAAAATGTGTATGTGTGTACGCAGCACCCCAAGGTGGGGTATCCTGTGGTCGTCTGCTCGTGCTTGTGCAAAAGGGAACTCGTTTCATTAGGGCTGGTAAGACATTTTTAATACTTCTATTGCATGCTAGTTTTAGTTCACAGCTTATCCCGAACATGGCTGTTGGTAACCATGGTAGAAGGTCGGGAAATTCATGCAAAGAACTCTGATAAAAGTACCAAGAAAAAAGGTATAATTGCACACATTTTTTTTATATTCAAAATTTCAAAGTTTGAACCACAATCGATTTTATTTTTTCTTTAAAAAAAAAGTCTAATAACTAACTGATACATTAGGTAAATCGCACACCGATAACATTTACTGTAAGGTGACACTTGCGGACCAAGAGCAGGTGACGGATGTTGCAACCGACAATATAATAAATGGAAATGCACCTCAAAATGGTGCCCCACAAGTTCCTACACTTATATGGAATTATAGCATGCAGTTTCTTCTTAAGAATATTAATGAGGAGGTTCTTACCATTGTTGTGTATGAAATGTGTGCATTCCAACCAGATGGTAAGTCTTCACAGTTGGCTCTTATTGGGGCCCTGGAGAAAATTTTATTTAACCTCTAAATCTTGACACCCATAACTGTATTTTGTTTTTAATAGAATTTTTGGGTCGTGCCGAAGTAAAAATGACGGACATTTACCAAGAAGCACAAAACATCAATGGGCCAATAACCAAGAAATTAATTTTACATCAAGTCGAATCAGGTGAACTAACAATCAAATTGGACCTACAAATATTTTCGAATGAGTATTAATAGGAGCTGAGAGTGTTACTGAAATTAGTATTGTGTGTTTTTCTCAAAATAGGGTGTAAGTAAGCTTTAGGTGGTAGGAAAATAAGCAAGATGATGATAATAATATTTATATTGTGACTATAATCGCGAAAAGTATTTTATTGTATTTTTTTGTCTAATTAAGGCCTATTCTGATCAATGCCGGTCTATTTAGTAGTGCAGACTTTAATTTATTTTATTATTATACCTTTCATTTTAAGATTTAAATTTAAATTCTATGTTTATGTTTCTGTACCTCTTCTAAGTCGTTCTGAACGATTGCTCACTGTAAAGTTTGTGTTTTACATTGTTAAGTACAAAATAAAACGTTAATCTTTATTCTAAATTTAGATTAGAATTTTTCTAATGTTTATCAAAATCAAACGGGTTTGGCTACCAAACTGCCAAAAAATAATTGACTGTTTTAGGTGTAATAAATTATCTGTTAGACATGGGACCGCATAAGCCCGGTGTAACTCTTATACTTCCATTATTGCAGCTTTAACTTAGTATGTAATTTTTTATAAATGCACATGTACACTGTGCACTGCACCTTTATTCAAATTCATACACCAAATTATAAACTATTGCCTCACAGAAATGACCAACTCTTTTAACTCGAATTACACCAAATAACACAGTGTACATACCTGCAAGTGCATTTACTTTGCGTATATAAGTTGTTGATATTTAAAAATATAAAATTGTTGTTTAAGGAAACTGTATTGTATAATTATTGTAGTTAAAAATATATATGTAGTATTATTTATGTGGTATAAATAATTTTTACTTTGCTGTACTTTCAGTATAGACAGGGCCAATGACTAACGTCTAGCTGGTTTAATGCAACAGCCGTTCCTACGGTAGTAGTTAGTATGCTGTCAATCTCAGTGAGCGAATGCAACTTTGTTTTCGTATTTTTTCTTTAAAAATATAAATGCTCTTAACCATAACCTCGCCTAGACAGTAAAAACCAACTACGTTGTTTTAAAAATAGCAGTATAAAATAACCAACCCTCAACCATTTATGCAGTAAAAAGCAGTACACCCGCATTTCCATGTGTGCCACTTTGAACTTGCAGAATATCGCTAAAACTCTCTTAGAGTATATACTCTAAGAAAACTATAGATAAGTGCTAGCCAAATGCGTGCGCACATAGGAACTGCGCAAGTCCGACCGTAAGAACTGCTGTTGCATTAAACTGGTAGACGCTGCCAATGAGAATTTCCTTCTCATTGCCTTTGTTCGAGTCGTACATTTGGCGTTCTACTGAGTTTTCGTTTTTTTTTTAACATAGGCACATACATATCTCGTTGAAAATTTCAAATGAAACTATTTTGGAAACTGTTAGACATATTTAAATGGAACCATGGGAATACATATAAAAAAGGGGGGGAAATCTAATTAACGATCTAGAGATCCCCACGCTTTTCCCACCCACTCTAATTTAAAAATTTTAAATAGCAACTACCCCTTACTTACCTACTAAAGAAAAATGTTGCTTCATCACTACACTACATATTTTTAAACTGTTTTAGTCTGTTGGTAAGCATATTAGACATCTTTTCACAAAACTCAATTCTGCGATCAGAATTATCCGCACGTTGTTGTTGGTGGCAAACTATCTATTAAGGATGAAACTTGTTTCAGGATCCTAAAAACTGTTGACCTGATAAGTCCTGTAGCAGTGGCTAATCTTCGAACGAAAGTTTGTGGATTTAGGTTGACTTGATCCAGTTTTACGAAACTTGACTACATCCAGAACATATCTGACTAAAACATTCTTGTCTTAATATAGCTGACTGGTTCTCACAGCAGTTTGAAGTGCACATTTTTTTTCGCCATAAAGGAAAATTATTTCAATACACTCTTCATTCGAATATACCATCTTGAAAATTGAAAACGTTGGAACGATCAAAAATCAAAAGAATTTAGTATCGATTGTTTTGCAAACTTGAGTGAACTAATATTAATAACAAGAATCAAACCATCATGATTGAATAAAATGTGTTTTATTGCTAAAGCCACATTTTCGTATACTTATTAACAAATGTGTTGCTAGAAAATCAATTGCAATGCAGGAAGGCCACATTTGTTGTTGTTGTGTTGTCAACACGTCATTGTATTAACTGTTTTATTATTTATTTTAATTTCATGTATCACAAGGGGTAGGTTGCTTTTTAAAATTAGAGTAATTTGGGTGTCAGGGTGCATGTGAATACTCTAGATTGTTAATTAAGACCCCTTCGCTCTTTTATATGTACTTCCATGGTTTCATTTAAATTTTGTAAGCTCATAGAGCCGAGGTTGAGCTGCAATTTAGTTCATGTCTCAGCTCGCAAATTTCTCTCAAATCTTCTATGAATTTTTGATAATTTGAGTTTTAGCGCCTATTTACTCAAAAACGATTTATCAGATCAGGTTGAAATTTGATATTGGAGATAACCCTAAGTGTACACAATGTTACAAGCTATTAGAATTTTTGAAACTACTAAAACTGAAATGAAGGAAAATTGTGACATTCAAAAACGTACTGCAGAAAATTTGGTTACACAATGTTTTGTAAATTTTGTAGACTTATAGAGCTATGGATCAGCTACAATATGTTCGTGTGCCAGTCTGCTAACTTCTTAGTGACAGTTTCTATGAATTTTTGAAAATTGAAAATTACAACCCTCTTGTTTAATAAACGGGTGCCAATAAAAAAATTTCTGTTTAAGCTAAATTGTTAATGAGTGATAGTAGAATGAAGTTCTCAACTTAGGCAATATTTCGGGGGGGGGGGGTTAATTTTTCCCTTTTGCCCTTCTGGTTTTGGGTGTTTTTAATTCCAAGAAATCTTTTTCTGTAAAAAATACTTGGAAAAAGTTCAGCGTACTAACAGTTTACAATATCACCCTGTCTGACTCCCATGTGTTGACCGAAGTCTTTCGGCGTGTGATTGAAGTACATACATACACACACACACACACACACAGCTATCTGTCAACCTTTACTTCACTATTCTCTCTTTGTATTCAGTATTTTGAATAAATCGAAAGATTGGCACTAAGTTTATACTATTATTTTTATATGAAAGCTTTAGTATCATGTTCATATAGTATGTTCCTATATTATTACTATTATGCAGCTATGCTCTTGGTACAGTGGTAAAAGTAGAGGGATGTTATTGTAGTCATTGTTGCATGTTGGGGCATAATATATTAATAATAAAATACTTTTGAATATATGTGATAAGTAGAGCTTGGTAGTTTAGGCAAAATGCCTAGTTATGCCAATTTTGACTATTTCTTTTGATAAATGCTTATTTGGTCTTATTTTAGACATAATTTGGTATTTTTTTTGAGAATTTACAGAATTAGCAAAAAAGAAGTTTTTTTTCTGTTTTATTTACAATCTGCCTGGAGAGAACATTCAGTAAATTATTTAAAACATAGTGGAAGTTTGCTTAGCGAAAATCAAATTCACCGATCACACTTGTAACCGATAATAAAACTACAAAATAGTTTGTGAAAACTTAATACTGACTTCCAACTGTTTCATACTGAATCTTATCAAATTAATTTAAAAATCAATATTACAAATCTTAATAAACTATAGATACACTAAAGTATTATTTTGCTAATGAGTAGAAATCGATAAAAAATTCACCGTATCAAATCCGACTTTCTACTCAAACTACGTTACATTTATAGACAAACAATTTTTATGGCACAATGAAACATTGATATTCGAAATTTAGCGAAAAGCAGCTGATTGGCGTAAAAGTAGACACAGTTATTAATACTTTTCAGATTAAAGATGCACCTACCTACTTGCCACACACAAGTGGTCACTTGATCAGTAAATAAGAATAACTGATAATGAATATATGTTTACAACCTGCAGAAAGCTTTCATAGTTTTGCAGGAATACATTTATTTTCTAATTTTTGCTAATCTTATTAATTTAATTTTCTTTAGAATGTGATTTATTCACTGTCACATTTATTTATATCCTGTATTTTATATTTTTAGCTGAATAATATTTTTTTCGTCTACCTTGTTAGAAAATAGGCTTTTTGACCCTCATTTTGTGATCGAAAGTTAACAATCACCGCTTAGCGGTAGCAACATTACATTTTCTCCCGCCGGGAAGAAAAGTGATTTTGCTCCCGCTTTTAAATGCGAATGTTGTTTACGCTTTGTTTATTTCCTTTTGGTACGTTTTGTATAACATTGATACGTCTTGGTTACCATGGATTACAAAGGCATCTTGCTGCAATAGTTCATTTTTTATTTAATTTAAGTTGCCATGATTAGAATATCATGTCAATGTAAGTCAACCGAATTTGGCCAAGCGGTCTTGTAGTAGCTTTTGAGGCTACAACGTTGACATAAAAATACTGTTGACAGTAACAATTTCTAAAGTATAGGAAAATGCAGGCGTAGTGCTTTGCCCATTGTTTTTACAAATATGAAGTTTATTACTCATATAATCTACAAAATCTTACAACTACACTGGTACGTAACTATATTTTCAGTACATGATTCATTGGAACAAAGTTCTTAACGAAAGTAATAAATAAATAAATAAATAACATTTAAAAAGCTTATATAATAAGTCTTACATCGATACAGGCAAACAACACACAAAAACATAATACTGAGGTCATATTTAAATATTAAGTCCTCGAGAAAATACTTCAGTATTATATTCTACTGGGTTATCCATTTTAACCCCACCATTAACACCACTAAAGTTTACAGTGTCTTTTCACTTTTAATAGTAGAACTTGATTATTTTGAATATAATCAAAGAATTTGGTTATGCTTATTGATTGATTGAGGAAGTGCATGATTTAATTCCTTTGGTAGCAGTTCTGTATAATGGGGTAAAGTACTGTCAAATTGTAGTTCTTTTATAGGCACCAAGAATTCATTTTCGAATCTTAGCCTTAAATAGTAGAGGTGCATCCTTCTCATTTCTCAACATTTTTTTAAATACAGATGGTCGCTGTTTTACCGGACTACATAGGTAACTGATCGGCGTAACAAAGAGATGATGTAACAGGCAACTAACGAGTGCGACAAAGAAAAGATATAATTATGGGGGGGACTAGTGAGGATTCACGTATTCAAGGATACTTTTAAATTTAATTTAACAAAATTAAATATATATCTGAAAATTAAAGTGGATACGTGAATCCACACTTGGCCTGCCCATAATTTCCATTCCTTGTCGCAGTTGTTAGTTGTCTTTTTCTAATCGCAATATGAATTTTTTAAAGGTTTATATAATTTACTTTAAAACTTCCTACAGCCGGTCCTGTTTAAAACAGCAGCAAAGCGCTGGCGTGATACAATTTTGATGTTACTCTTACACACTAAAGAAACATCTATAAATTAAAAGAAATCACAATACCCCATTAACATCAAGTCAGTAAAAAAAATTAAACCGTATGTTCCTCTCGCTCACTAAACTCGGTTTCATCGCTTTTCGGCGGCGCATCATCAGGATAATTATAAAGCGGTTTGAACCCACCAAACAATTGTGGTTTAAAATTCTCAATATCGAACTCGCTAGTTGTTGCGGCAGCTATTGTGGTGGTTTCCTCAACTTGATCAGACCTATCAATCTTGGCCTTGCTATCATTATTCCTCACAACCGTCCATCCTTGCGACATCCCATCTACGTTAACACTGGCTTGAAAAGGTGCCTGAAAATCTAGTTTTGGCGGAGATTCCTCCATATCAATTTTGTGGTTTTCCAAAATTTTTTTGTCGTATACAAAATTGGGTTTTCCATTGATGCTTTGTGAACCAAGATCCATCTGGGAGTGGGTATGCATAACTGCACTGACAGTGATTTCAGAACCAGCCTTCTTATCAATCAATCCTGATGGTCGTATTTCGGAAATAACCGGGTCTGCATAATTCGGTAGGGAATATTTTTCGGTGTTTTCTAATCTTTTATAAGGTTCGGTTGGTGTATAAGCCACAGCAATGGGTTTGGGTTTTTCGGTGTAAGTTTTAAGGGTAGCCGAAATTTGGTTGGGATTTTTGTAGTTTATCTTTGGCCCGGTTAATATTCTTGATTCTGCATCCTGAAGAGCTCCCCATTGATTATTAGACGCGTATTTACTATCTTCTTTAAGATCTAAATTATTAGCAACTTGCGAATTTGAGAATGTTGACGCCATGGGTACAATAATATCAGGTCGTTCTAATAGGTATGGAAAGTCTGATTTAATGGGAAGATTTGGTGGTTTTGGATGTGGTTTTAAAATAGGACTATCGTTCCGATCTTGGGGGTTTTCAAAATTAAATTCTTGATTGATATTTGATGGGCGTATAGGTAATTCAGCCCGCGTACCAACAACAACGGTTTCTTTTTTGCCTGGATCTATTACATCTAATTTGATAGCACTGGTCACCGGATAAACAACATATAAAGGATTTTCGGAGGTAACTTTACCTTTCAAGTTTGTTTTAAAACCAGGTGTAGGTGCAGGTTTTACCACTTCCTTTCTTTCAATCTGTTTTGCCTGAATCATTTGCAAGGTTTCCACAGCGGGTTCTTCGGTTTTCCTTCTGTTTGACAAGATTGGTAAAGGTGGCGGTGTATGGTGCTGATAAAAATCAAACTGTTCGTGCTTTTTGAATTCATCAGAATTTCTCAACCGTAAATCATGCTCCAAAATTGACACTTTACGTAAGTTATGCACATTTTTAGATGGTGGAGGTGGAACAAGTTTTTCAAACAAACCGATAGGCCGGTTTGAAGGTCGTTCAAGAAGCGCTTGACGTATGTAACCATTCTTCATTGACCCCATATAGTCTAAATAATGGGGACCATTAGCTGTTGGTCTGAACATTGGCGGCACATTTGGTAGATTATCAATGCGTTTGTACATTTCTCCAGGTGCCGGTTTTGCTTGAGGTCGTGGAGGTCGAATATACTCAGGCCTGCCATTATAAAAGTGGCCCGGCCGTGGATCCCATGGAGGTCTAGGCCTTTCTAAAAGCGGTGGAGGCAAGTCTTGTTCGCTGGGCGGCGTTAAATTACTTGGAAGTTGATGGTACATGGGTTTGGAGTTGAGCTGTAAGATTTCCCGGTTTGGCGGAAGAGGTTGTTTAGGTGGCGGTATAAGGTCCGGGGTAAAGGTAGAAATCTTTACCTCTTTGTCGTCAGGAAAAATTATTTTAGCCCCAGTCCCTTTTTTTGGAAATTCGATTTTCTCATTTTCGAGGTTTTCATCCACTACTTGCCCCGGAACTTTTTTTATGCCGTTAATTGGAACTCCAATTGAAAGCGACGCCTCCGAAGTCCTTATGGGTTGAATGTTAGCGGAACTACCTCCGACTTCGGTTATTTTTGGTTGGGGTTTATACGGCTCGGGGAAATTTTGACTGAATATAGGTTTAACAAATTCAGGCTTTGCTTCAACCGTATAACTCACAGTATCTTTATCATTATCAGCTTGAATGATCAAGGGTCTAAAAGGGCTATTATCGAATGGTCCCTCTTTGAAGGAAGTTCCAACAAAACCTCCTCCAACATTTTGGTGATGTCCCACAACGAATGACACGGAATCTTGATCTGGGGAGATGCGAATGTTGCTGCTGCTGGGAATGGGTTGGCTAAATGGTTTTGGTACAACCTTCTCGTTGTTTAATTGTTCTTTAAGGTTGTGAGTCATTGCTATAATTGGAGGTCTTAAATCTTGGGTACCAAAATGATTTTCACCTAACGGTAAAGAGGTTACTTTAGTGGATATGATGGTCTGATCTGTTGTACGTTGAGGTTTTTTGTATTCTGGTTCATAGCTTGCGCTTTCTTCGAATTCTAGATCGTATTCGTTGCTACCAGCCATGGACGCATCGTAATCAGTTGATGAGTCGGCTTCAATGATGATGGGACTCGGAGTAGTGGTGGATGCGGTTGTGGTTCTGGTGGTTGTTCTGGTGGTGGTACTGGTAGTGGTACTACTAGGAGTAGTTGTAGATGAAGGAAGAGAAGGTGAAGTTGAAGGAAGAGTGGGTTTAGTTTCATATTTTACAGGTTTGGTTTGATAAACGTTATTCTCCGACTCACTTGGTAAGTTACCGTAATCGTCTTCATATTCATAGGAATTCTCATGGCCCATATTAGTTCCAGTGAGAATATTATGGTAATCCTTCTCTTGTGTAATTTTATTTTCTTTTGGGATTTCAGGTTTTACTGTATCTTCGTCGGTGTTATACTTGTTCTTGTTATTCGGTAGGTTTTGGAATAAAGATGGCGCTTTAAAAGATTTCTCAGTTGTAGTTACTTCATCATATTCCCCAAATAATTGTTCGAACAGGCTTAATGTTCGTCGAGTGGTACTTAGGGATGGATATTTTTTGGTGGTTAAATAAATATCATTAACACCTTTCGTTGTGAGATAAATTTCATCAGGGTTTGGTTGCGGGGTCGTATAATCTTCGAAACTAGGATGTATCATATCACTATTCATTAAGTTTGGTGGTTTTGTTGTTGAGGACACTGGTTTTGTTGTGGTAGGACGAGTTGTTGTGGTGCTAGTAGTGGAAGTTGTTGAAGTCGTGGTAACTTTATGTGTTATTTTATCGTTACTATTATCGTTTGGATTATAAAATGGTGTTTTGACCGTATAGTAAGTGGAACTAACTGTTGGCTTATATGTGGTTACAACATAATCTTTGTGGTTGTTAAGACTTTGATATTTATTTAAATTTCCTTGAACTTTAGTGTTTGCGTAAGAACTAGAAATTAACGGATATACATACTTATCCGGATTATACTTGACGGGCAAATTTAAAAAGTCGTGAAAATTGGGCGTGAGCTGATTCACATCGCTGGCTTTATGGCTTGCAATGCTACCATCTTTGCGATCTATATTGAATTTCTCATGAATACTACTATTTGGATCATCATCTACATAATCAAACTCATCCTCATCCACATTTAGCAACGAAGTTCTGCTATCAAAGTCGACCTTTCCTGTTAAAGGATCTTTTTCAAGGTAAAAGGGTTTTCCTTTGTTAAAAATGTTTTCCGGAAGGTTGTATCCAGGAAGGACTAAAGCAGATGGGTCGGGAATTTCCTCGGAGATAGTTTCTTGATCATTTGCCTCTGGAGGTTGGTTTGATTTTGGTTGTTTCTCTTTTTGTACCATTGATGAATTTGTTTCGGGATTTTCCCAGTTCTAACAGAAAAATTAGTTATGCATAACTTAAAATAATTAAAGGAAGCAAAAACTTACTGATGTGTTAGAGGGAATGAAGAATTCTTGGCTATCGTCATACATTTCATAAGAATCACTAGTGAAATTTGAAAAAGAAGTTGAATTCCTAGTGTTGTCCAAATGGCCACCCATCAGTGCTGCTCCATGTACTTTGGAGTTGGTGATGAGCAGAATGGCTGGTACTGATATTAGTATTTTGATGATAGTCATTACTATGTATTTTAATTCCATTTTTGGCTGAAAAGTTAAATTCTGTTAGGATGTGAGAATCTGGAAATAGGTGACACTAAAAAGTTTGACCTTTATTTTTTAAATCTTTTTTTACCTATTGTTACGATTGCTAACGGGTGTCCAGAAAGTCTTTCAGTCAGGGCGGCTCTGGATTGTATAACGCACGTGTTTTATTCAGTCATATCTAAGTAATTTATTTGACATAAGTCAAAGTCAATTTAAATTAATAGTTATTTAAGTAACAAGGAATGTAAAGACGTAATACCATTCGAGGTAGGTAAATACGAGCCGAGGCGAAGCCGAGGCTTGTGGCCTGCCGAGAATGTTAATAGTCGATACATTCCATGTTACTTATTAAATTTTTCACGCTACCGGCGATGTAAGTAGGCCTGCAGGTAGAAATTTAAACATATTTTTAAAGGTTCGTTTTGACAGCTGTCATCGGAATTATTTATTAAAAGCCCCATTATTCTAAGTTGTCTGTGCTTGTTACCATATCAACGAACAGTTAAAATCAACATTATTTTCCTAGGAATGTAAGTGACACTATTAAGTTCCGTCGTCAAGGGTAACTAGTACACGAATGTTATCAGCCATTTACAATCCCTGTAGCTATGGATGTAAGGCCTACTTACATTGCCGGTAGCGTGAAAAAGGTTTTTATTTTGAATTATTTACTTTCTGCATATTTCTTGTTATAAAATGTTTACGCAAAAACCTTTGCAAGGGTCAACAATTAGAAAACGGAAATTGGAATTATTCCATCAATGCGTGTAAACAAGAATTTCGACAAAGATATCCAAAGACATACGTTATACAATCCATAGCCGCCCAGGACTGAAAGACTTTCTGGACACCCGTTATTTTAAAGATTGTCTTATTATGTGTATTACAATTGAAGCATTTTATTATTAATTCAATTAAAATTTTCACTATCCAATGTTTTGAATCCGATGCTTAAAATTATTATGGAAAGGTAAGTATAAGGTCGTATAAGAGATATTTAATGATAAACCTGATCTTCAGATGTTTGAACCTTTTGTTAATTGTCATTTAGGTTTGACTTGTAGATTTTGACACTTCAACCTTCAGGTGTTTGAACCAAACAGTCAACTGTTTTTGTTGCCTTTTGATTGGTTAATTGTGAGGGTTCATTGTTCTGATTAATGCATCTTAATTCGAGTTTTTGATTCGTTAATTGTTGAGGTTGATTGTTGTGTTTGGTGCATCTTAAAAACAATACCAGAAACCAAGTTTGGCGGGAATTTTACAAATAAGAAAACAAATTTGAATTAACAAAAAGATTAACAAATACCGGAATATCTGGTTAATGTTCCATATTTTATGAAGTGGGTCAGCAGAGCTTGGAGATACAAGGTCATAGTTTTACCTTGACCGAGCCCACGGGCTGTAGATGCTGCCCCGTTAGGTGACTGACACCTACACCAAAGTTGTACGTTTCCGCACCAACGCCTAAAATAAACGAATAAGTTGTCCCAGATTGCTTTAAATTTTTTTATCTATAAGGGATCTCAATTTCCAGCTGTTGGGTGAGCAAAAGTGGCCCAAATGTTAAAATAAGGGCGTTCTCGCTTCGAAAAACTGGAGCAACGATTACAATCAGTTTAAATAATTAAAGAAGATAATTGTGTTAACATTTTACTTTGCTTCGTTAATAAAATGCATTCACCTTAATTGTTTAGTATATTTTTGCAACACTTGGCTAACGTACCGTGCATATAAATAACCTACTCTACTAAGACTGCCCTTTGTATTCTTCCAAGTTCACTTTACATCTCTTTTTAATTAAAGAAATGCGTCATATTTTATTATCACTTCTTTCTTTGCCAAAAAAACTGTAAAATATGAATATAGGACGACGTGTGTAAGCGAAAGTGAAAAATAACTGTACATTTTGAAGAACTGTAACGCATATTTTTGGTGTTAAGTAGCTTAACGACGTTAAAACATAATCATTAAGATTCTAGTGGAAAGATTAACCGAGTGACCTCTTGCATTTTTTTTATTCCACGGGGATTAGTAACCTAATAATACGGTTGGCTTGTCACACGAAACGTTAAAAAGGGATTCATCTTGAAAAAGGCAATAAATGGTTATATAATTATATGGTCTCTTGAAGAATTCGAAAGTCGATATCATAATTACTGCACTTAGTGTTAAGATTTATGTGCACAAAAGAAGAGAGTGTTTTTTTATGAAAATGTGTGACAGTGATGGTCTGTTAAACGTTCCGGAAATTCCAGGATGAATTTACCATTCAATTGTAAGGGACGAGTTTGGATTTTATAAAAAAAAATGTAAATTTTACACACAAAAATTCCCAAATCTACCCAATTATTTTTTCCAAAAACAGAAATTCTAGTGCTCCATTTACGAAGCCCCCGTAATCCTAATAAACAAAACAGACCCAAAGAAACAGCTCAAGGTGTCAATATTAACGGTACAGACGAGTGTAGACTATGCAAATGCGACTTGTCTACACGACACGGAGAGCCGATTTGGTCGAAAAGTACCGTAAGTATAGCGGAGTACACACTTGTCGTTATGTAGTTCATTAGCTCTCTGGGACAAAATCTTGACTCATTTTCTCAGTCCACCGACTCACAAAATACCGGGAAAACAAACTTTCACGCGTGGGAATTCGGAAGCGAAAAAATTGCATACAATTGCATCGTTACAATGCAATTATTAATTCAAGATGCACTGGTTTGAAAATGGGAATTTAGTTGAACTACTTTTTCATAATTTGACCTGAATTAATTTTTGAGGGTTTTGATTGAATTGTATTTAAAAAATAAAAAAATGCTTCTGGGTTTGGTTGGGTCCGGATGTAGTTTCTCTATTCCGGAATGTTTGTTGAAAAATGCAACAGGAAGTGTTTCCATTATTTTACATATTGCACAAAATTTATATTTCCCGGAAGATAATTATATTCTCTTGTTTTATTTTTTGTTCTAGTCAGCAATCAAGGTTGCAATTCTGCAACTAATTTCGTAATTTTACTAATTAACACCACTACTAAGTGTTGAACGCATTTGTAACAATTTTACAATTTACAACTAAAAACGACCCTTTGCGTTAGAAATATTGCACATCAATTATTAATATACTTGGCAGAATAAAATTTAAAAAATGCGCAGCAATTGTAATGACATAATGGTGACGAGAATAAAATCGATTTTGTACTTACCTAATTTCAGTTTATTGTTTAAAAAACTCAACTTCTCATTATGGGCCTTAAATATTTTCAAGTTCTTGCACTTCACAGCATTGTCTTTCTTTTTACTTGAAAAAGTCACAATTGTTTTGAATTTACTTCAGAAGTCGAAGAAACAACAGGCACATGAAACGGATATTTAATAACTATATAACACTTATCAATCTGTTGTAATAATAAATTTCGCGTTTTAACGGTCACATTGTCAGTGAGAGAACCAGGAAAGCAATTCCCGTTAATACACGTTGGAATGCTTTCTTCGTTCCGCGGCTCTCTTTCACTTAGAACGACCTCATGTGGTACAAGAAGTCGTTTGTTCGAGACTGACGAAGAAGAGGCAATAACGCCGAAGAAATGTCAACTAACGTTCACTACCGGCTCTCTAAAAGTACTCATGACGGAGGAACTCCACCGAGAAGGAAAACTATCCCATCATCAATGGTTTTCTATTCTTTTTATTTTTATTTAAGTGCACTTTTTTCTATTCACGTATAAGGTGTTGCTGTTACTGCACAACTTTTATTACAGTGGCGTACCATCCTTAATTGAACGATATTTAGAAATAAAACATACCTACATTGCAAGATGCTTACGTAGAAAAGAGAGAGTAACACAGGCCCTACCACAATATCCCTATGAGGCACCTAGACGACCTAAGCTAAGCTAAATTATACAGACAAGATAAAACTAAAAATACAGAGAAAGAATATAAGTTATATATATAAGTAACAAGCTTCATCTTCAGTCCCTGAAGAACACAGGTCCTGCGCACAGGAACTGTGGAACACCATGAATCATGCATACTCTGTAATTTGAAATGGAAGTGAGTTCACGCAGTAAGCAAGAAAAAAGGAGTAAATCTATTCCCAACATGTTTTTAATTCAGTGGGTTTAATTAAAAGAAGGAATTAATATAGGCATAAACTTCATATTTAGTTCCTGAAAAACACAGGTCCTGCGCACAGGAACTGTGGAATACCGTGAATCATGCATACTCTGTGATTTAAAATGGAAGTGAGTTCACGCAGTAAGCAATAAAAAAAGAGTAAATGTATTCCCAACATGTTTTTCATTCAGTTGGTTTAATTAAAAAAAAAGAATTAATATAGGCATAAACTTCATATTTAGTTCCTGAAAACCACAGATCCTGCGCACAGGAACTGTGGAACACCGTGAATCATGCATACTCTGTGATTTAAAATGGAAGTGAGTTCACGCAGTAAGCAATAAAAAAAGAATAAAAGTATTTCGAACAATTTTTTGAATTCAGTTGGTATAATTTAAAAAAAAATGAATAATAGGTATCAAGTTGTATACTTAGCCCCCGAAGAACACAGGTGCTACGCTCAAGACCTGTGGAACACCATGACTATTGCATACCCTGTGACTTAAAATGGAAGTGAGTTGGCGCAGATAAGCAAGAAAAAACTAATGTACAAATATTTTCAACAATTTTATTAATGCATTGATTTAATTATAAAAAAGAATACATATAAGTACCAAGCTTTATATTTAGTCTCTCAAGAACACTGGTCCTGCAGGTAGGCCCTGTGGCACCCCACAAACTTGTATTGGCTACAAAATTGCACATATTTTATTTTGAACACACTGGACTTTTGTAAAAGCAGACACCATGCCCGTATGGACCAACGAAATGAAAAAATAACTGTGGTCACAAGCTCACGCCTTGAGGAACACCGCATAATCTGTAACTTAAAACGGAAGTGAGTTCACAAAGTAAGGAATAGAAATCACAGTTCGACTTTTTCAACAATTTTGTTTTAATTTAGTTTTTTTAATTTAAATATAAAATGTTTGATTTAGTGCCCCATATTCGACAATACTAGTTCAGTACGCGTTAAATACTATATAGAACGGTGTGTATTACAGTGGCGCGACAATCTTAAATGTACGACATTTGTAAATAAAACTTAACTGTTTTACAAAATCAATAAGTTACATAGAAAAATTATAGAATATGCACTAACAGTAAATAACTAAAGCTGAAAAACTATCGATCGTAGCAACCTTCCATAGTTCGATAGTTTCATTTTAAAACTAAAAGTACAATCGATAGCTTTAAACTTGAATAGCTATAGTTTAGTATAGTTAAATATAAATCATTGCCTCATAGATGGTGTTATACTACTATGTAAACTGCTTATAGTCACGTGCTGAAATTTCGTCATGTAAACGACAGCTATTGAGAAAGAGCACAAACTTCTATTATTTTATAAATTTTATAAGAAATAGGTAATTGCCAAACAAATTAGAAATTACCTTGACTATCGATAGTACAAATAAAACTATTGATAGTTCGATATATCAAAGTTGATCGAACTATCGATAGTGTTCCAGTTCTAACAATAACATAGGCCCTACCATAGCATCCCTATGGCACCTCGAAAACTTGACGGTCGATAGTACAAATTGATATTTCGATATATCAAAGTTGAGCGAAAACTATCAACATATTGGTAGTTACTATCCATAGTGTTCCAGCTCTAAAAATAACACAGGCCCTACCGTAGCTTCCCTGTGGCACCTCGAAAACTTCCATAGTAACTAAATGGAACTGTAAATTGTTTTCAAGCAATAGATTTTAAAAGCAAAGAAAAAGTATCAAAAACTGCAAAAATAACTTGAGTCTCGAACTAAGATTTTGCGGAACACCATGAACGATATATAACTGTGATGGAAATAGAAGTGAGTAGGAGTAGAAATATACGCAAAATATGGTTAGTTTAGTTTTTTAAAAAAATTGTAATTTTTAATTTGCTGTCTCTTATTCTACACCACTGGTTGAGTATGCGATAATTAATATTATAGAACTGTGATAACTGCACTCAGTTCGGTATCCAGAACAGTTACAGCGCCTTCGGCTGTACTTGGTGCTATTATATCATTATTAACGTCATTATCAGCGTTAACATTTCATCAAGTTAATGTATCGATATCCAAATTAGTTTGTAAATTAACTTGAGATTTACAAATATATGCATGAATTAAGCAGAAATTAGTTTTTAATGGGAGTAAAATTGAAACTTTCAAAATTACAAAACCAATCTTATGTGATCAAATAGGAAATAACCTAAGAAATTTATATTTAAATTAACTATAAATAATAACAGTATTTCTTAAACTATGAAGAAATATTTTTTTCTAATTAATACTGTTAAAAATATCGAAATTTGGATTTTCCAGTATCCCACCTTATACGTTTGGATTTCTTTTGAAATGTCGAAAAAACTGTACATATATTTCCTTTGACTGCGGATTCAGTTGCAATTGCGTATGCAAAAATTTGACTTAAAAATAAGCATACTGGGCTATCGCCCAGGGGCGCAATAAAATAAAGGCGCAATGAAAATTCAGAAATGGAACATTTCTGACAATTTATTAACCAGTTTCAACGGTCGTAATTTTTTCTTGTTGTTAGTATAATTAAAAATTTGCCTTGCCAGTGGTTTAATTAATATTCATACTTTTATTTTTCATTATCACATTAAATTTAAGTTAATGTAAAAGTGACCCAAATAGTAGTAATTCACGAATTTATTTGCAAAACTAATACAGTGACCTGAAAGTACCTAACATGAACAATGGCAACATGAATCATAATCCTACAACTTTTCATGATGAATAACTCGAGAGAAATAAGGCCACAAGTGTAAGAAGCATCCGCGTTAAAACAGCCATTATAAAACACTTAATTTGTTGCAGTTTACAATTATAACTGTGTTATTATTTTTTAACGATAATTAGACTGCTAAGTATGTACTTATATATATTTTATAATAATTATTTTAGAAGGGACCTTGGGCATTTTGATGTTCTGAAGTTGTTCTGCTCTAATTGTTCCTATACGCAACGCGTTGATGCACCTACAAATCAAAACAGTGAAATAATGGAAACGTTTAGGTAATATGCAGCTATTAAGTCCTTATATAATAATTTACTTCTAATATTCTTGGAACTCGTTTTGTACTTCACAACAAACATAAACAAACTGTTAAAGTAGTAGAAATTATAGGTGTCAGTCGAATAGTCAATTTCATTTTATGTTTATTTGAATGCGAAGCTCAAAGACAATAACATTTTCACGTAATCAGTAAAGTGTTGATGTACTTCTTAGTGTTTGAAATTTTTTGGACCCGTTCCAAATACTTTTGGGCGCTTTGTTTTGCTGGGCTATTTTTTTGCGTCACTAACCCAATTAAACAAATATAATTAAATCATTTTTATAATTTATATGATGGAACCCAGAAGGCGTTATTAAATAATTTTTTCTTGTTGGTATTGATTTTAGATTTTAAACTACGTTGCTAATTGGATCGTTTTTCTTGACTGCTTGCGTAAGAAAGGAAACAATTTATCAATGCAAAGGACTCACATGTGAGGCGTGTAAAATTTACAATGTCACTGTCAAGAACTGAAAAAAAGTATTGCCAGCGTCACAGATTTTTTTTATTTCAATGAACTTGCAGTTTGCGTAAATTCTGAACAACACAAAAGAACGTGCGTGAAGACAAATTAATTCACACTGATTCTTACAGTGAATGGAATTAATTACAACAATTATAGTTGTAGTATGTAGAAAACGTTTACATTTAAAAAGTTTAAACAGTGTGTAAAAGATTCTTTCGGTAAGTAAAAAATTTTTGCAGTATGCAGACAATTCTTATGCGGTATGTCAAAATGCTTACAGTATGTTAAAAATTTGAACAGTGTGTTAACTGTTAATCAATCTTGGCTGAGTTTTATTTTTTTGTCATATTACCGCTGGCTGACAAAACAAAAAAAAACATATTTATTAAAATACAAATATTACGGCCAAGACTTCAATATCATACGGTGTTGCATGACTTTCTGAGCAAACATAAGGAGCACATTCCTCAAATTATTTTACCTTACGGAGTTACAGCATCCCGAAGATGAAACGATCTCTACACGTTTTAATTTACATATCTGCCACAAAATGAAATGTTTGGTTTACATTTTTTATGAATATTCCACTATTGATAATTTACATTGACATTCCTTTTTGTTCAAATCCATTAACAAAAAAGGTATGTCGCATAGTTTACAATATCTACATCCCTGGCTAATGGATTTGAATGAAAACAAACGAAAATATTAATCATTATTAATACCATATACCTACAAAATTTAAATCAAATATCTCAATTTATGGCGGTGATATTAATTAAAGCGTGAATAGATTGTTCCATTTTCGGGAGGCTGCAACTCCCCAAGGAAGGGTTTCCACCCTGTACATTCGCGGTGTGCAAACGTTCTAGAATAGAAAATAAAATTTCTTGCATTGTGCAAAAATTTTGTAGTATTTTAAGAAAAGTTATGAAGTATATGACATTTTATGGCGACTACAAAATTGTTGCGGTGTGTAAGAAATGCTACGGAACCTTGCAGTGTGGAAGCGTTTTTCTGTAATGTATAAGAAAATATTTACAGTATGTACCTGGTAAAATGTTTTGAAATGTAACAAAACTGTTTTAACTGCATTAGAATTTATAACATTAAAGGGGAATTACACTAGTAACGCCCTCTCTTATGTGCGGTTTGTTGCTTTGCAACTTTTTCTCGCCGCACATAAGAGAGGGCGTTACTAGTGTAATTCCCCTTTAATGTTATACTTTCTGACATATATCTGCTTGTTTGCTTTTGGTTTCAATTATGGTTAGAATTATGTCCACCTGATGAGTTCAAATAAGAACGAAACATGTAGTGGTCTATTCTAGCCATAATTGAAACCAAATCTCTTCTTTCTTATTTCTTGCCACACGGGCGTTTCTGTGTTTTGTGGTTAGAGGTCGGTGCGATCGCAGATACCTGCTTAGCAGGTTCCGATCGCAACTTTGCCGGTTTGTTGCTTTGCAACTTTTTCTCGCCGCACATAAGAGAGGGCGTTACTAGTGTAATTCCCCTTTAATGTTATACTTTCTGACATATATCTGCTTGTTTGCTTTTGGTTTCAATTATGGTTAGAATTATGTCCACCTGATGAGTTCAAATAAGAACGAAACATGTAGTGGTCTATTCTAGCCATAATTGAAACCAAATATCTTCTCTCTGCATTAGAATTGCTTGCATTGTGTAAAAATCTTGTAGTGTGTTAAGAAAAGTTATATAGCGTAAGAAACTTTTTATTGCGATTACAAATATTGCAGTGTTAAAAAATCTAAAAAGGTTTTATAGTGTGTAAGAAAACTATTGCAGTATGTAAATTATTTTTGTAGCGTGTCAAAATTCTTGAAATGTTTAAGCATTTAATTGCAGTGTGTTAAAATTTTTGTAGTGCACTCCAAAAAATGCCTTCCATTGTGTAAAAATCTTGTATCGTGCAAAAAAAATTATGTAGTGTGTGATTTCAAAGTAGTTGCAGTTTTTAAGAAATTCTAAAAAACAGTGTGTTAAACTCGTTTCCGAACGCTAAAATTCTCAAACGTAGAAGAAACCGTTGCAGTGTGTAAGAAATTCCATTTAATATATAAAACATTTTGTGTAAGACATTATTGAACTGTCTAAGAATCACTTGCAGTGTGTAAAAATCTTTGCATGGTGCTAAAAATGTTGGCAGTATAGACGAAGTTTTTGCAGTGTAAGTAAAATCTTGGAGTACCATGTAAAATATTTTGAAGTGTGTAAAAAAATCTTAAGCTGTAGAATATCTGTTTGAAAAGTATGCAAAACGCTTGCAGTATATTAGAAAATCCCAGCAGATTGTTTGCAGTACGCAAGATAAACTCTTTCAGTATTTAAACTATTTTTGTAGCGTGTTCAAAATTTTTGAAATGTGGAAGAAATTATTAATCTGCGTAGGTATTTCTTGCAGTGTGTAAAATACTAACACTGTACTAAAAAAAAGCTGGTAGTGTAGAAGAAGCCGTTGCAATGTGTAAGGAAATTCTTTGCAATTTTTAAATATACTTACAATGTGTAAAAATCTTAGTTGGTTGGGTGCTAGGAGTTTGTAAAAGATTGTAATATTTTTATTAAAAAATTTTGCAGTGTGCAAAAAATTCCCAAGGTGTGGAAGAATTCTTTCGGTTTTACATTATTTTTGTAGCTTTTAAAAAATTCTTATGGGTGTGAGAAATTCTTTATCTGTGTAAGTATTTATTGCACCGTGTAAAATCATTGCAGTAATGTAAAGACGTTCTTGGACTGTGTAAGAATCGCCTGCAGTGTGTAAAAACCCTTCTTGGGTGCTGGAAGCTTGTAAAATTTTATAAAAGTGTTTAAAAAAAATTGTAGTGAGGAATTTTTTTTGATCTGTGATGTATATTACAGTGTGTAAAATCCTAGCAGTGTACTGGTAGTGTAGAAACAGTTTTTTTGGATGCTAAGAGTTAAAAAAATAGTATAAACGCGTGTAAAAAACTTGCAGTGAAGAAGAATTCTTTGAAGTTTATAAAATACCGACAGTGTTTAAAAAATTTGAAAAGTGTAGAAAAATTGTTTGCAGTGTGTAACAGTTCTTTACAGTATGCATAAAAGTTGTCTCAGTGTGTAAATCATTTCTGTGGCCTCTAAACACTCCTTGAAGTGTTGAAGAAGTGTACTGAAAACTGCTGGTAGTGTAGAAACAGCCGTTGCAGTTTGTAAGGAAATTCTAACAATACGTAAAAAAATCCTACAATGTAAAATAGGTTTTTAAACTGTGTAAAAATTGCTTGCAGTGTCTAAAAATGTTCGTTGGGTGCTGGGAGCTTGTAAAATATAATAAAAACGTGTAAAAATTTTGTGTTGAGGAAGCATTCCTGATCTGCGAAGTATATCTTGCAGTATGTAAGATTTTAGCAGTGTACTAAAACATGTTGGTAGTGTAGAAAAAGCTGTTACAGTGTATAGGGAAATTCTTCTCAAATGTAAATTTTTTTTAAATGTGTAAAAATCTTTGTTAGATGCTGGGTGATAAAAAATATTATAAAGGCGTGTAAAAAAACTTGTAGTGAGGAAGAATTCTTTGCAGTTCATAAAATACCTTGCAGTGTGTAAAAAGTTCGAAAGGTGTAGAAGAATTGCTTGCAGTGTGTAAGAATTCTTTGCAGTATGTACAAAAATTCTTTCAGTATGTACATTATTTCTGTAACGTCTAAAAACTCCTCGAAGTGTTGAAGGTGTACTGAAAACTGCTGGTAGTGTAGAAACAGCCGTTGCAGTTTGCAAGGAGATTCTACCAATATGTAAAAAAATCTTACAATGTATAAGACGTTTCTAAACTGTGTAAGAATCGCTTGCAGTGTGTAAAAATATTTGTTGGTTGTTGTAAAATATTATAAGTATACCTTGCAGTATGTAATTTTTTTTAAATGTGTTAAGATCTTTGTTAGCTGCTGGGTGATAAAAGATATTGTAAAAGCGTGTAAAAAAACTTACAGTGAGGAAGAATTCTTTGCAGTTCATAAAATATGCTGCAGTGTGTAAAAAGTTCGTAAGGTGTAGAAGAATTTCTTGCAGTGTGTAAGAATTATTTACAGTATGTAACAAAAATGTTGTGAATGTGTAAAGTATTTTTGTAGCGCATAAAAATATTTGAAAAGTGTAAGAAATTCTTGCACTGCAAAAGAACTGCTTGCAGTGTGTAAATATTCTTGCAGTGTGTAAATATACTTGCAGTGTGCTAGAAAAATGCTCGCAGTGCAGAAAGGTCCCTTTGCAGTTTGTAAACAAATTCTAATAAGAAATCTTTACAATCTATAATACTTTTTATAGTGTGAAAGTTCTTGTAGTGTTGTTAAGAAATGCTTGCAGTGTGTAAGAATCGCTTGCAAAACAAAACATGAAAGTATCACAAGTACACTTGCACTCGGCGTGATTTTTCTGCAGTACGCAAAGTAATTTGCAATCGCAAACGCTCAAAAACAAATACAATACATTTATAAATAGTTTTAAAATGTAGCCACGTGCCTTTACCCAAATCAGGAACTTCTACAAATTTAAATTCGAGATAACAGTTGCCCTTTTCACATTCGACCCGGAAAGAAATAACAAAATTTAACAACATTCTTTTATCATTTCTATTGCCGGTTCCATTTAACTACTATTTTCCATGAATGTAAAATTACCAACCGGTTTTGTTTTAATTAGGTATCTTTTAATCAAGCGGCGCACGTTGGAAAACTTCAATCAAGGCATGGGGAAGAGCCTTCCAATAATAATTCAACACAGTGTAGCATTGGAGCTAAAATTAAATTGTCTCTCTACGACAGAGTCCAAGAAAACACTGAACCAGTGCTGGCCAGTGCCAGTACAATTTGCAAGATGATAATAACAAATCAGTGTTAGGTACTGGTTAAAATGTTCGAACTCGAAGAGCATTCACCACAATTGATTGAAGACTCCCAAGAGCGAAGATAAAAAAATTGAGAAAAGAGTGGGGGTTTTCCTATTTTTGTCTTTGTGATGAAAACTCTCAGTAAAAGTGAGAATTTAATTAAAAGTGGGTGATTAGTGCGAGTGTAAGATAGAAAGTTATGGGAAACAAGTGAATTTGAGCAATTTGGATTAAAAATAGCCGAGCATGTTCAACATATAAACTTTATTCGTCCGCAGCGTTTATTTTTGTTTGAATTTTTGAAAACCTTGTTGATCTCACAGACTTTAATTTACTGTTTAAGATTTTGATTCTAAAGTTCCAAATTTAGATGTTAGGAAATAATGTGATATAAAATGCATGCAAGATTTTTTAGCGTCAGGCAATGAATGTAGAAATGTAAGATTAAGAGCAAGAACGGTCAACCATGCAATAATAATCAATTAATAATAAACACAATAAGTAGTTAATATAAAATCCATCAATCTTAATTATCCGGAGTTCTTGTGGCGAATAAAGTGCCAAGGAATGGATGCAAACGTCAAAATATTACTTTTATTTATGAGAACGATGACTTGGTTACTGGATATAAACTAATTTTGAAAATTAAAAGCAAAAGTAAGTATTTTTGAATTTTCTCTTTAATAACCTGTGAATTATAACAATTATTGAGTTCAATTTAGATTCGCTTGATTAATTAACTTTATTAAAACTGACGAGTGGAAAATTTTTAATTGTTAACAAAAATCTAAGGTTGTTCTATCTAAAAATCTGTGTTCATTAAATTCCTTACTTTAAAAGACAATTTTAGGCGAGGAAATGCAAATTTGCGTCAATCCTAACCGTATCTAATTTTAACTTCTGTACTCACTCCTTGTTTATAGTACTTGTTTTATTGTATTTGTTCTATTATTATTTAAACTTCAATTTCGGGTACATATTTATTTGCCATTAGTCGAAACCATAACTAATTTCTATCTTCGCTTGCGCACGGTTTTATTTTTAATTTAATCCTCTATAAAATTTTAGCGTTTGTGGCAGAAATGTTCGTTTAACCAATGGTCGGCAAGGTTTCGGTATTTCAAATATTTATATATAAAGATTTTTTTGGAAAGCATTAAGGATTTGAAAGTAAGACCAGGTGGACCACTTGTAAACAATTTCAATAAAGAGTGATTAGAATTTTAAATTTAAGTCGAAGTTTACTTGCAGAAAAAGAAATGAAAGTTTTAATAAAGCAACGTTTATGTCGAGCTAATTTTAATTAATCCGATAAAACTCTACTTAAATTATTAATCGTAGTTGTTATAGAAAATAGGTACTTAAATCTTAGCTGAATGTAAGAAAGCTTGGAGTTCATAAGAAGTCTTTAAATGTGTTAAAAAATGCTTTGAAGTGTGTAAACTAAGATATAGTTGCAGTGTGTACGAGTTCTATGTAGTATAGAAAATGTGCTTCCCGTGTGTAACAAATGCTTAGCGTTTATAAGAAGTGCTTGCAAAGTGTACAAATGTCTGTAGTGTATTTGGAAAATTTTATAGTGTGTAAAAAATACTTGCAGTTTCTAAACTGAGCTTGCTGTGTGTAAAATATTCTTGAAGTGTATAAGAAATTCTTGAGAATTCCTTGCAGTGTGTAAACATGTTGCAGTATATGTGGTCGCAGTGTATAAGAATTCATTGCAGTGTGAAACATTTTTGTAAAGAATTAAATTAATGTTAATGAATTGGATTAAAAATATACTTAAGCTAATCCTAATCTTAATCGTAATGCAAAACGATTACTGAAATTTTTGCGTTGTACGACATTTTTTGCAGTGTGCAATAAGTTCTTGTAGTGTAAAAAATACTTGAACTGTGTAAAAAATTATAAAAAAGTGTGCAAAACATTATTGCAGTTTATAAGAATCCTATGTAGTTTAGAAAAACTGCTTGCAGTGTGTAATACATTCTTCACGTGTACAAAAAGTTCTTACCAAGTGTACAAATCTTAGTTGTGTGTTTGGGTAAAATCTAACAGCGTGTAAGAAAATGCTTGCAGTTTGTAAACTGGGCTTGCAGTGTATAAAATATTCTTAAAGAGTATAAGAAATTCCTGAAAACTTCTTGCAGTGTGTAAACATGTTGCAGTTATGTGGTCGCAGTGTATAAGAAATCACTGTAGTGTGAAACATTTGCTTAGAGAACTAAATTAATTTTAATGAATTTGATTGAAAATGTACATAAGCTAATCCTAATCATTATGCAAAACGATTACTGAAATTTTTGCCTTGTATACATTTTTTTTGCAATGTGCAATAAATTCTTGTAGTGTAAAGAAATTCTTGAACTGTGTAAAGAATTCTTAAAGTGTGCAAAACTTTTTTGCAGTATATACGAATCCTATGTAGTTTAGAAAAACTGCTTGCAGTGTGTAAATGATTCTTGAACTGTGTAAAGAATTTTTAAAGTGTGCAAAACGTTTTTGCAGAGTATACGAATCCTATGTGGTTTAGAAAAACTGCTTGCAGTGTGTAAATTATACTTAACGTGTATAAGAAGTTCTCACAAAGTGTACAAATCTTAGTTGTGTATTTGGATAAAATCTAACAGTGTGTAAGAAAATGCTTGCAGTACATAGCCTTGCAGCGTGTACAAAATTAATAAAGTGTATAAAAAATGCTTGAAAAATTATTGTTGTGTGTTAACATCAGTCTGTGTTGAAAAATGTTTGCAGTGTATATGAATTCGTTGCAGTGTAAAAGAATGCAAATAATTTTAATGAATTCGATTAAAAATCTACTTAAGCCAACGAAGCCCAGTCGTTGTGCAAAACAATTACTGAAATTTTTGTTTTATTTAGGAATTGCTTGCATTATATAAAATTATTTGTTGTGTGTAATAAGAAATCATTGCAGTGTAAAATAATTCTTTGTGGTGTAAATAGTTCTTGTCGTGCGTAAAAAATACTTTGCGGAGTATAAAAATTCTTGTAGTGTATTAGATAATGCTTGCAGAATCTTAGAAAATTGTTGCAAGACGTGAACTATTCTTGCAGCGTGTACAAAAAAGTGTGCGGAATGCCTTTGTTTTGTGGACGAATATTTTGTAGTGACTAAAATATTTTTACAGGATGTAAAAATTCTTGACGTGCATAGAAATGGTTTCGGTGTATAAGCTATTCTAATATGCGTGTAATAATTTTTTTAAAGTATTACAAATTCTAGAAGTACGCAAACTTGCAGTATGTTAGAAAACCTTGCAGTGGGAAAGAACATATTTGCAGTGCAGAAGAATTTTCTGTAATGTGTAAAATGTGCTTGCAGTATGTAATAAAATTATTAACGTGTATAAAAATGGTTGCAGCGTGTAAAATATTCTTGAAGTCTATAAGAAATTCTTGAGAGTTTCCTGCAGCGTGTAACCTTCTTACAGTATATGTGGTCGCAGTGTATAAGAATTCATTTCAGTGTGGAACATTTACTTGCCGAGTTAAATTAACGAATTCCATTGAAAATGCGCTTAAGTTGTTAAATCCTAATTATTATGCAAAAGAATTACTGAAACTTTTGCTGTATGTAGGAAATGCTTGAAGTGTATAAAATTATTAGCAGTGTGTAATAAATTATTGTAGTGTAAAAAATGCTTGCAGTGTGTAAAGAATGGGTTCGTTTAATGCTTTTTTTAATTCAAATTTACGTTACAGAATAAAACATACTAACAATATATTTATTAATTTTTAAATAAACGGTTTATTAACTGTAAAATTAACTATTGAAATTTGTATTTTGAAATGCGTTTAAAAAATACGTCAAAGTATAACGTCAAACTCTTCTTGTAGCGTGTAATAAGCTTTTTAAGCGAATGAGTAGTTCTAGTATGTAAGAAACTTGCAGTGTGTAAAAAATACTTGCAGTGTGTAAGAATTTTTGCAGTGTGTAAGAATTTTTTGTGATGTGTTAAATGTACTTCCAGTGTGTAAAAAATTCTTGACGTGTATTAAAAGGGCTTGTAGAGTGCACAAATTCTTACAGTGTATAAGGAAATACTTGTAGCTTGTAACAAAACTGTAGCAGTGTGCAAACTATTGCGTGTCAGATGGAAGAATTCCTTGTAGTGAATAAAATGCTTTTACCGCGTGTAAAAGTTCCTCAGGTGCATAAAAAATGCTTCCAGTGTATGAACTATATTCTTGTAGGGTGTATAAAATGTTTGAAAAGTATGAGAAGTTCTAGAAGTATGTAAGAGTTCTTGCAGTGGGTAAATAATGCTTACAATGTATGGAAACAATAGAAGTGTGTACAGTAACAATTACGTGCAAGGTATAGAATTCTTGGTAGTGTATAAAATGTTCTTGCAATGTGTAAAAAGTTCTTGGCGTGTACAAGAAGTTTTTGCAAAAAGTACAAAGATTTGTAGTGTATTTGGAAAATCTTATAGTCTGTAAAAGAATATTAGCAGTATATGTGCAGCGTTTAAGAAATTCTTGAAGTTTATAAGATATTCGTGAGAATGCTTGCAGTGTGTAAAAATGTTGCAGCATGTGTTAAAAATGGTTCGCAGTGTATAAAAATTTCTTGCGTTGCGAAATATATACATGCAGAATGAAATTAATTTTAATGAATTTGAATGAAAATCTGCTTAAACTAATCGTTATGCACAATGCATACTGCAATTTTTGTTGTATGTAGGAAATGTAGAAAATGTTTAGTATTATTTAAAAAGTGCTTTAAGGTTATAAGAAGTTTTGCAGAGTATACGAATTCCGATAATCCATTAGAAAATCTTTGCAGCATGTAGGAAAATTGCTGCAGTGTGTAAACTATTCTTGTAGCGAGTTAGAATTTTTTGCAGCAATTTAAAAAAATTTAAATTGTTTAAAACTACTTGAAATGTGTAAGAATTGCTTTTTCTATGGAAGAATTCTTTATTACGAGTAAACTGTTGGTATAGTGTCTAAAATTCCTAACGTGTATAAGAAAATGATTCTAGTATAGAAACTATTCTTATAGATTGCAATAAATAGAAAAGAAAGTATGCATAATTTTACAAGCATGTAAGAAATGCTTGCAGTATATATGAAAAGCAAGAAATGCATGAAGTGTGGAAGAAATACGTGTAGTGTGTGATGTGTAAAATATGCTTGCGGTGTGTAAAATATTCTCAATGTGTGTCAGCTATAAAAAGTGCTTGCGGAGTGTGTCAATTCTTGCAGTGTATTAGGAATATCTTGCAGTGTGTAAGAAAATTCGTGCAGTATGTAACCTATCTTGCAGCATGTAAAAATTTAGAAAAATTCTTAGTGTTTAAGAATTTCTTGCGCTGTGTTAAAAAATTATTTAAGTGTAGTACGTACATTTTAATAAATCCAACTGAAAATCTATTTAAAATATTTAATCATAATCAGTAACCAAAACGTTTTTTTTAAGTTTATTCTACATATTTTATTATAGTATAAAAATATAACAAACTATAACGTATTTTATTTTAGGCAAATATGAATGAAACTGAAGACGCATCAACGGTCTTTCGGGAAGAATCCAGATTTTGGATTCAAAGAGTTTTTGTACCTATATTGGTGTGTATAGGAGCTGCAGGAAACATCATAACAGTTATAGTGTTAACAAGGTAAAAAGCATTTCGATGATAGACAGTAGCATAAGTTAGGGCTAAGACTTTTTAATAAAATGTAATTTTCTTAATATATTTATCGTCTGCGTTATTTCAGACGAAGAATGAGAAGTTCCACAAATGCATACCTAACCGCATTGGCTGTGGCTGACATTATTTATTTGTTTTTTATTTTACTTTTATCCTTCCAACACTATCCTAACATAAATGCCAAAAAATACGAATTATATTGGAGATTTTACGGAATCAGCCATTGGTTGTGTGATTCTGCTAGTAAGTACTCAAATTTCTTTGTTTGTTTGTTACTAAAAAAATGTTTACTAATCTTTTACCAAACAAGAGGAAAATCTAATGTTTCATTTCTGCTTTGCTGGAAAAAAAGAAAATAAAGAAAATTATTTAAAAAACTGTAAATAAAATGCAGTAAGTCACTACCGTTCATGGTTTCCTTCAAGCTCAAAGAATTGACATTCTAACAGAAACAAAAGAACAAATTACCAGCGTGTTTGCTTTTTACAAGCCAAGGAATTTGAAACGTTTATAAACAAAAGACCACAGACTTGCTACTATTTCTTTACCATACAATTTAGACTGTAAATGCTGTAAATTATTAGTTTTTTGTTTTCAGTTGGTACCTTATAATTTTAAACAAAAAATCCCTATTATTTCTTAAATTAACTAAAACAGTTGCTAATCGTTTAAAATCATTCAAACTTTAACCGAACCAAAAACAAATTAACGGATATACGTAAATCCGACATGACTAACTTTTTCTAAAAATAAACCAACGCATTAGTTCCCAAAAACGTGAAGCAGTTTTCCTATTATTTCGCGCGAGCAATTTAAATAAAACAGTTGGAAACACATGTTTGCTAACATATTAATCGTTGATGAGCTGGCAAATCCATTACCTGTCAAAAGGTGTCGATATTACTTTTGCTAAATGGGCCTGGAGGTACGCCAAACTCGGCCCGTACACTAAACTTTTAACTGCAATAAAAGCTTTGAAGCGTAGAAAAGGACATTCCAGTGGCGGCTCGTGGGGAGGAAATTGTAGAATAATGTTAAATATATTATTTACAAAAATTTTGTGATATCAAATATCGAATGTTAAAATAAGCAATTGAGCCTGATCGAACCGACTGTTAGACATGAAAGTTGGTATGACAACCACCAGTCGAGTAAGAGGTAGTTATTGTGTGCTAATAATCAGTTCAAAGCTTAGCGTTACCACGTTTTTGAGTAAATAGGCTTTAATCAAAAATTTTCAAAAATTCACACAAGGCGTCACAGAGAAATTAGCGGACCGGGCCGCAATCGAAATTGTAACTTATCTTTAGTTTTATTGGCTTACAAAATTTAAAAAATCCCCTGGTCGGTTTTTGAAGAATATTGTTTTGAAAATTTCCAAAATTTTGAAAAATATGTTTTACTTTATATTTTTTCAAACCTTTTTGTACATATTAACTTTGCGTCCCCCTAGAGCTATAATTGCAATACCAAATTTGACCTCGATCTGCATATTCGTTTTTGAGTAATATGGCGTTAAAGTCACAATTTTCAAAAACTCGTAATGGCCGCCATTTTAAAACTAAAAAGTTCGCATAAAGTCGTTGAATTTGCCCCATATCGTGTATCTCTCTTCTATCAAATTCAGACTCAGATTTAAAACATTAGGTTTCAGAAGAAAATTCTACCAAAAAAAACATGTCTAACTTCCGCTTCCCATTTCAGATTTTTCAAAAGCTTATTTTGTCGGTCAATTTTTGATATACCTCCACACGCTTATCAAAATCTGACCATCTGTTCGGGAGTTATGACACACCACACACATAACCACTCACCCACACGCAGACATTTTTTAAGAACCTTAAGGTCCAAAACATCTATTTCCGTTAGAATCTCCATTTCAAAAATTTTCATGAAATCAATACTTCCCTATACTGAATGTATAGGAAAGTAAAAAAATAGCATTAAAAGAAAATAAGTAGCGTTTAACAATAAAATTTAATTCTTTTTTAAATTATAATTTATAAGTACGGAACGCCGTTTTACTTTTTAGTGGAAGCGAGTTTCAATAAAATCAAATTATGTGTATATTGATATATAAATATTTTAAAGATATTATTAATTTATTATAAATAACTCAAAGAATTATAGGGTTGTACTGTAAATATATTTATATATTTACAAATATTTAAGATTTTTGAATTATTTAAAAATATCTTTGAAATATATTTAATTATTTCAACATATCTCTGAGATATTTTTAATTACATACTTAAAAATATCTTATAGATAATTTAATATATTTAAACGCAATTTGAATTTAAACTATCTTAGAATGTTTAATTAAATTTATTTTCCAGATATCATAGATATTTTACAGTTATTCTATTTTAAAATATCTTAGCAATTTTAAATTTAAATTACAAAAAAATCTATAAGGTTTGTACTACCGTTTAACTACGTGTGGCAACGTTGCGCTTTGGTGATTACATTATAACCTCATTTAATAATGCATTTATTTATGTGCTACCACCCGCAAACTGGTCTGCTAAATAATAGAGAATATACTAATGTTATATGTCTTGTAACTGCAACAACAATTGTTGTTTTGTAGGTTATGTGCACTAATCATATTTAATGGAATAATTAGAAATATCTAAGATATTTTTAATTAAATACAAATATCTACGATATATTTTTTAATTGTGTAAAGTTATGCTTTTATTTTCCAAAAATTGCTATCTATAAATATAAAAAGGAAACCGGTAAAATACAGGGTGTTTCAAAAATAAACGGCATCCTTTTAAGGGCGTGTTCCGCCCATGAAAATAAGAGGAAAAGTTGCTATTAACAAGGGTCCACAAATGCTTTGTTATCGAGATACAGGGTGTTGAAGATTGAAAAAAAATAACGATTTTCTTTCCACTTATTAGGAAAACCCCGACTAAAAAGCTAAAGCTCGACTTTTTAGTCGTGTTTTTCATCTTTGAAGTGTGATTTACACGAAAACGGTTAATGGTAGGAAAAAAACTCAAGAGATTCTTTTAACCATAAATTAAATGAACATTTTGAAAATTGTATCAAAAACAAAAAAAACAGTGGCGTACTATTTTGTTCCTCTCGAAATATCTGTATCTCGATAACGAAGCATTTGCAGACCCATGTTAATAGGAACTTTTCCTCTTATTTTCATGAAAGGAGCACGCACTTTAAAGGATGCCGTTAATTTTTGAAACACCCTGTATAAGTCTATTGTATTCTACAACCTACATGGCCTTTCCCTGCAGGTAAATAAATTACGAACCACAACTGAGATCCTATTTTTTGTATTTTTTTAAGAAATAATAGGGCTGTGCGTGAGTACAACTCCATGATTCCCGTCCCACCCCCTTACCCGGGCTCAGCGTACTCAGCGCTATTCACCGGTCTAACATACCCCACCCCGAAAGACATGCAACCCAGCATACACACCATGCACATGCACAACGTCCATGGACACGCCCCGAGTTTAACTTATTCAGAAAGATTTCCGACTTGCGGGGATTCGAAGCTACTGCCGCTGGGAATCTAGTTCCAGAGTCTGAGCCTCTAACCACTAAACCACCTATTGGCCCTTATTTTATTCTTTCAATTGTTTGAACCTTTTAGTTAATCGATAATTACCGATACTAATTGACGGGCGCATGTATTTAACTTTGATAATTTTGACCTAACTAAGGAACATTTAAATAAATTATAGATTTAAAAAAACAGTTAAAATTAGAAGTTATCCAGCTTTACAAACAAGAAAAATTTAATTTTAGGTAACGCATCAGTATGGTTAACAGTATCCTTTACGATTGAAAGGTACATTGTAGTATGTCACCCAATGAAAGGCAAAGTATTATGCACAGAGGGCAGAGCCAAAAGTATTATCGCAATAGTCTGTCTGTTATGCCTGGTGGTGACAGCATCAACCCCATTCGAACACCAACTAGCGTTCAAAGAATCCTGCATGAAAACCTGCGACGAAAACGATCTTAAAATTTTGCAACCAAAACGAGCCATCGAAGTAAAACACGATCTTGAAATGGCCAAAAACCGCAGCCTGTCTTCAAACTCTACCTTAGACCCTGACTTATCACCTGCACCAGAAGATATTTTCCAAATAAATTGCAGCAAAGCAATTCCTCCCGAGGAAGAAGAAGTTATACTACCTGTCGACGAAGATGCTTTGTTGGCATTTACGAATTCAACTACACATCTTTTTGATGCTATTGTGAACATCATGTTGATGAATACTACATGTTGTGTGAAAAATTATACCATTGAAACTGAACCAACAACTTTGGGAAACAATAGGACGTACAAGGCTATTTTTAATTGGTTTACTGCTATTGCTTTTGGGGTACTTCCTCTTGCCATGATTGCCACTTTCAATTGTTTTTTGGTTAATGCTGTTTATAAGTCCCATAAGAAGAGAAAAGTCATGACAAACTCTCAGGTAAGTTATATTTTTTGAATATGAAACTTTGAAAAAATTAAAATGTTGTTTTTCAGGAACATACATCCCAGTCACAGGAAAACCGGATAACAGTTTTGCTGATAGCTGTTGTGGTGTTATTTTTGATTTGTCAATTACCAACGGCGTTATTTTTGATTTATGATACCTTAGTTGAAAGCAAAGATAAATATACAAACAACATTAAAAAGGGTAAGTTTGCCAAATTTTAACCAAATTAGCCCATTTATATTCCACCATTTTGTTAGATAACAATCCACTTGATCGGTTTCTAAAACCATTAGATCACATGATATAGTGCAGCGTTTCTAAAATTGGGGTATGGAAAAAAATTTTGTTTGACGCACGTAAGACGTAATGCAATTGGTAGTTTAAAAACGTTACGGCAATTAAAAAAATAAAGTTAGATGTAGACTGCATAAGAGGCGTAGCGACGGTATGTGGTACCTGAAGGTAAAATAAAGCACATGTACCTTTCTCCCTAAACGCCTAAACGCTAGAGTTTTTCCAACAATGAAATAATAATTATTTAAATATAGGTATCTAAAAATAGGTAGGTACTCGTAGAATAAAAATCCAATCATAATAAACTTAACTAAAAATAATAAAGTGGCGGTAGCTTAATGGTTGGGCGCTTAGTCTCTAACGCTAAAGGTCTGGGGTTCGATTCCTCGCCGCAGCTATGCAGCAATAAAAATCTATGCTGCAACCCGCCACTCACATTCCCCAATCCGGTGTAGGTAGCCGTGGGGTCTTAATGTCTGGTATTTAGTCGTCCGGATTTGACGTTAAACTGTAGGCCCTCCGTACTCCACCTTAACGCTAAGGAGAGTACGTGGCAGAGAAGGGTGCCGGAGCCCAGCAGTGGGACGTAAAGGTTGATTACGAAATATAGTAAACTAAAAAGTAAAGTTTCTTCTGCAAATTGATTAACAATGTCATTGAAATTAGTCTTTTCTCACGTTTCCACATCCAAAATAGCAAGATCATAAATCACTCAGTTGATCTTGTATTGTATCATCGACGTTCTTGGATACGAATGGATTAATTTTAGTTTATTGAAGAAGCACTCACAAGCAACTAGTAATAGATATTGAAATTGTCTATAAAATTTGTAATTTTTAGTTGGAACCACATCACTGCATGAAATAATAAACAAAAGAAGGCCCAAACGTGTCTTTGGAGTGCTCGACAAATTCGAACAACGTAAGTGGGTGCACAATTAAAATTAAAAAAAAATTGATCTCGATCTCTCGTTTTTGAGCAATAGGCCATTAAAGTCGACATTTTCAAAAAATCATAGCAGCCCCTATTTTAAACTACAAAGTTTAAAAAAAAATAGGCGAAACACGTCACTACTACCTTCCCATACTTTTTACATTTTAAATATTCTCGGGCCAATAAATGACTGAACAGCATTATTGTAACAAAGATATGTTTTTAGAGATAATTGCAGCGCCGGCGCCGTCAGGCAGTTTAAGTTAATGTTTGACTATATTCGCGAGTTGCATGACTCAGAGGGCTTTCAGTACTCGCTACCTACTCAGGTTAAGGTGCTAGATATTGCGCTTCCGACTTCGGACCAAAAACGGCTGGAAATGGTTTATTAAAAAAGTTATTAAAAATATGCAAAAAATGAAAAATATATTTTTTTAACTAGAGCAATTGACAGGCCTAATTAAAACAACGTAACTTCTGAAACACGATTTGTTGATATTAAAACGAAACGATTTTTTTCTTAATTTTTGAAATCGTTTAAAATTATTTTTTATCTTAATAAACAAATTTAAAAAGTTTATTGAACTGTTTAAAGATTATAACGATTGGCATTTGCGTTTTTGAATGAATCATTAATAGCACATCGCCTAAAGGCGCTGAAACGTCACAAAAATTACAAACCGCGTGAATATTTGCATTAGGGTAGTATTTTGTACTAAGAAAACAATAAAAAAAAATTGCCTGGCTACCATAACCGAAAGTTTTCGAAAAATGGGGGTAATGGTAAAAAATGGGGGTTTCCTTCCTCTGTCAATTGTTTTTTTTAAATTTCTGTAGGATATTTTTTACACAAGCTATGACACTTTCATGTACAACAGTACAACTTTTATTGCTTTTTACTCGAAAACGGTTGCACTTACGGAAAAGGGTAAAGACCTTTTTTGTGCACAATTTTCTCCTCTTTCATTTTGGTGTAAACCGCTTTTACGAATTTTTCGTATTTTTAGAGATTTTAGCGTAAATCCTTTTTTTACCATTACCCCAATTTTTTTAAGTTCCGGTTATGGCACCTAGGCAAACTTTTTTTTATTTTCTTCCACGTACAAAATAACATCCGTATGCAAAAATTCACGCGGTTTGTAATGTGAGGTTAAATAAAATCGTTGGGCGCTGGGCTATAATCAATTTTGAATTTTTAGATTTTTCATAAGTCCCGAAGGACGTCGGAGTAAAATTTAAGAGATTAAAAAAAATAAATTTGTAGCTTACTGCAAGTTCTATCGGCTTACAAAGTTTTAAAAAACACGGCACCGCAGGTTTTGAGAAACATTTTTTTGAAAATTTCCATAATTTTAAAACCTTTGCATTTTTACAATTTTCGTATTTCCATAAATATTTTGCATCACGCGATTATACTTATCAAGGGCTATTAAATGTATTAATAATTTTTATTAATTGAATATTTTGTTTTTGACTAATTGGTCATTAAACTCAATATTTTCAAAAATTCGTAGCCGCCTTCGTTTTGGAAAAACCATTTGATCTGCCTTTGGTGCACTACAACTCCATGTGTAACTCTAAAATCGGTTAAAGGGTTCCGGAGATATAATGGAAGGAGCGCACCCACCCACCCACAAACAGACATTTTTTAAAGACTTTTTTGGGTCTATTTCCGTTAAAATATGAAAGTCGAAAATTTGCAGAAAATCATAACTTTTCATGCTTCAGTAGGAGTATGGGAAAGTTAAAAAAATAAGAATTTTATATACATGAAAAACCCAATTTTTTTTATTGTTAAATAGGTCATAAATTCAAATTTTACCAAATTTTTGAATACAAAGTTTTCAGATTTCACCAAATTTAACACACAATTTTTCAACAAATCTTCCTTCCCCCCCCTCCCCCCTTGCGTTAAATCATTTAACACAAAAAAGCAATTTGCTATATTAAAAACACAAGTTTTAATAAATTTATTTTCATTAAGTTTTAACAGAATCCCGGAGTTGCGTTTGCAGCTCCCCTTCTCAGTTATCTCGGCTCAGCACAATTGATGCTATTCACGGGTCTAACATGCCTAAAGTGACCATACGTCCCGTTTTCAACGGGACAGTACCGTTTTTAAGCCATCGTCCCGTTGTCCCCGAGAAATCACTCGGGACGCAAAAATGTCCCGTTATGCAAAATGAAGCTATACTGTCCGTATTCATTTGTTTGCAAATTGAAATGAAGGCCAATAATGTTTTCATGCAGATAACCAAACTATTCCAAGTAGCACAAAATATTGCTATTATATGAATCAAGTATCATTATAATATGTCTTCAAATATTATTATAATATAACATATATCAAACTAATATTTAAACTTGCTGTATAGCAAATATTTCTAAGTAATATTAAGTCATCGTTAATAGAATATTTTTCCACAATATTATCAACCAAAGTTGTAGAAAATATTACCTAAATATTACGCGCTGCTGCATGACAAATATTAGTTTCAAATATCAGAAAAATATTACTTACATCTTTTTTCAAAATATTGCTACGATAAGATATACCAAATATTGTTTAAATATTAATAACCAATATGAAATTAATATTAAAAGGTAATATTGAAGCAATATCACTTAGACATTTTTGGATAATATTACTCAGCTGAGATTTACAAAATGTTATTTAAATATTATTGCATAATATTTAACCAACATTTGCAGGTAATATATATGATTGCCAGTTCGGTAGTAAGCGTAAGTCTATGGGGCGCCAAGTGTAAAGTGAAAATTTGCTGTGCATTTCACAGTATTTAAGGCAAATTGTCCCAATATTTATTATATATACACACATTTAGCTAAATGCTTTTTATTTTAATAAATCGTTGTAGATTTAAATAAATCTTTAAACATTTGGTTTAAAGATTCCAATATTTAATAAAGCAATAGAGATTTAATTAAATCTTAAAACATTTACTTTAAATTTTCAATTATTTAGTAAATCTATGTATTTATATAAATCTGCACATATTTGTTTTAAATCTTTCTATATTCAATAAATATTCGCAGATTTAAATAAATTTTTACCGATATAAATAAATCTTTACAAATTTAAATAAATGTTTCAACATTTAATTTTAAGCTGTCACATTTAATGTTAACTTGTCATATTTATTTGACCTTGGTGAGCCCAGCAGACAGGCAGGGTCATGGTGGGAGCGTTCAACGTTTAAACAAAACAGACTCAAATTACATTCTCAAGGGAATGTTGAGGAAATTTTATTGTATAAATAATAAATTATGCAATGTTTATGTTGTTAAATATGTTGTTATGATGTTAATGATTGAACCAACATTAATTGTATAAATTCTTGAAATACGGAAAACTTGTTCATAATTGTTGAACGTTACCACCAGTTTAAACGGTCTTGGTCTTCTATGTAGGTTGGGTCTACCAAGGTCAAATAAATATGACAAGTTAACATTAAATATGAGAGCTTAAAATTAAATGTTGAAATATTTATTTAAATCTGCAAGGATGTATTTATGTATTTAAAAATATTGAAAAATTTAAAACAAATATGTGCAGATGTATCTAAATACATAAAGATTTACTAAATAGTTGAAAATTTAAAGTAAATGTTTTAAGATTTATTTAAATCTCTAATGCTTTTTTAAATATTGGAATATTTAAACCAAATGTTTAAGGATTTACTTAAATCTACAAGGATTTATTAAAATAAAAAGCATTTAGTTAAATGTGTGTATATATAATAAATATTGAGACAAATTCCCTCAAATACCGTGAAATGCACAGCAAATTTTCACTTTGCACTTGGCGCCCCATATAAGTCTACGCTGGAATCTGCTAAGATTGCATTTGGCATTTCGCAGTAGCACAACTCATCTAAAAGCAATGTTAATAACTAAAGGCAATATAAATCAGTCTTGTTAAGAGTTTTATACTTATTTGAAGTCGTCACCTGCACTATTAAAACAAATTTGTTCTTCAGAGAAATATAAATGAGTGAAATATTGATAGTTATTTTATATTTGTTTTTCTTTTTTTCTTTATTTGAATGTATAAGGATAACATTAATAAACCAATAAACTTAACATGTTCTTTAAAATTTTATTGATAATAAAACCAATAAAGTGTGTTTCGTACAATATTTTGTGGTTTTATCGATTTTTATTTAATTTTTATTAATTTTTAAAACACGTCCCGTTTTTGAAAGAAAAATAAATGGTCACTTTAAACATGCCCCACCTTGAACAGATTAACTTAACTACCGAGCCTGTCCCCGCTGCTCAAAATTTATAAAACCCGGATGGAGCTAGTACCGAACTCGGGTCGACCGGATAAGACTGCGAGCTCTTAACTTGCAGACCTACCTAAGGAGTAATGGCGAATTCAGTTACATGTAGACTCCAGGCGCAAGTATATGAAACTTTCCCTAATTATGCTGCGAGGAGGCCTACTAAAAATTTAAAGTGGACAAATAGACTGACTCACCAATAGTCTCCTGGCGCCCTCTAAACATACACGTGCATTACAAGCGTAGCGATACCGGAGAACAGGTCCACAATTTTCAACAGTGTTTAGACAATGGGTGAAGCTGCAAAATGTTATAAATATGTTCTTTAAAAAATAAAAAGGCCAAGTACGATTGAAGTGAAATACGAGGTGGAAAAAAGAGCCACAATATATACTTCTAGAGCATACGCTACTAGTAATAGCGCCCAGTAAAAATGGCACCAGTTAAAAATATCGCCGGTAAAAACAGCACCTGCAAAAATAGAGCCTTAAAATTGACGCTAAATTTACATCTTCGTGGAATTGGTGTAACGTTTTGGTTGCATTGTTATTTAACCACATTTAAAGTATTAGTGTTGGTTTATTACTGATGATGATTGCTTTGCTGTCGAAATACGTACTTGTGTGGAAAGGTGCTTAATTTTTCAAAACAAAACACATTTAATTATATAGTAATTTTGGAAATTATTAAAATTTCCAAAATATTGTCATCAAAAATGATAGCATCAGTTATTGCAAACTGCCAGGTTGCGATGCCCAGCAGTAAGCAGCGAGGAATAATCATAAATCATATCCCTATTTCCTCATTTGCTATCATATATATGGTAAATTAATACCCTAATGATGACAAATCAGTACTGCGGCCCCGAAACTTCTTGTATAAAGTGTACTATAAAGTTAATAGCAATTTAAAAGTATACTGACATCTATACGATAAAATCAGGAATTACTTAATCATCTTATATTATAATTCATAGATAAGGCTATAGGTGGCGCAACCATATCGTTTACCACGAGTCCGTAGATAACCTCTGTACGAACTTAGGTTTACATTGCAGTGACTGATATAAAAACATAAATATAAAAGTGCAAGACCGGCAAACGATCGACAACATCAAAAATGTTAAAATTTTAATTTAACAACCTAAATTCAATGGCGGATTAAGAACCTTTTGTGCTCAAACCAGAATGCCTCGGAAAAGTTTGGCATAATTCATACAGTGAACTTTAAAAAGTGGCATTTAAAACTGCTGTTTTATTTAAATATAATTTTATTTAAATATTAAAATATCACCCTGTAGAAAATAAACAAATTTTGTGTGCGGTAGGTACTCATACTTATTAAATTTCTTCATGTGTTTTTTTAAACAACTTTTTGCTGTACATGTTAGTTAATTTTTTCTAAATAATATTGTTACTTATACAAAAACACACAAACACAAAATGTGGACTTCCAGTGGACTGTCCCATACTAAAACTTATCGTATTTGCAAAAGTGTAAATTTTATAATTATAACATTGTACAGTTCAGCGAGTATTAAATTTCTACGAAAACAAGCAGCGGGAATTTAAACTTGCGATAGCTTGTTTCCGTACCGTAACTCTACCCATAGAAGCAGCGACTACCTGCACCACAGTAAGGTAAGCGTCCGCCGCCGCGCCTGTCGGCGTATTACAAATTCCGCTCCGGATGTCGGACAAAAATGGCTATATTAGCTTTATTTGAGAAGTTATCAGCAATTTGCGAAGAATGAAATATATATTTTTATCAAGAGCTAATTGATAGGCGTAGTAAAAATCACGTAAATACCAGAAAACGCGTTGTTGATATTAGTAATTATAGCTTTTTTTCTTAATGTTCACAATAGTAAAATAGAAAATTTTAGCAAATCCTAATAAAGTACTTTAAATTTATCGAACTAATAAAACCAAATTCAAATTTTTCGAAAATTCCTGGAAGGGTCAAAGCAAAATTTGGGAGATAAGTAACAAATAAATTTGTAGTTCAATGCAAGCTCTATCGGCTCAGAAAGTTTTAAAAAAATCGTGTGGACAGTTTTGTGAATTTTTTTTGTAATGTTTTATAATTTTGGAGCAGCGCCATTGCAATATTTTTCTGATTTTAGGAATTAATTTTATTTCATCGTATACTACCTAGGAAGGGCTTTCAAACAAGTGGTAGCTGATCCCGATCAGACAACTACAAAAAAAAAACATTTCTAACTTCTGTTTCCGGCTTCGTATTATTTTGAAAAGCTTAACTAGAACTACAATTTTCGATATACCTCTTGATTTGAAATCTCATTAAAATCGATCCGGTACTTTCGCCTGTAGAGGCGTGACCCCCTCCCCGCCCCCACAAACAGAGACATTTTTTAAAACCCATTTTTTGGGTTCTTTGAGCCCCAAAACGTGTATTTCCGTAAAAATCTAAATTTTGAAAATTTTCATGAAATCAATACTTCCCTATACCGAAGGTGTAGAAAGTAAAAAGTACTCCCGTTGCAGGTGATTAAACCCAACCGTTTTCGATATATTTTATTTTTTTGAAAAATTGATTGGCATGATGGACTTGGAGTTGTTTCTTTCGGAAATACCTAGTTTGTAAAACAGTTTATACTATTTAGATTGGAGGCTGTATCTCTGTAAGCAGCGTTTTTCAAAAATAAGGCATTCTAGGATCCATGTTTGTTCATGTTTTTTGTCTTGTTTCTAGGTCAGGAATCCACTATATGAATTATGTCACTTTTTTGGGACACACTGTTTAAAAAATTTGACTGGGTCCTATTTAACAAAAATAAAAAATAAAGTCTTATTTTATGAAGAAAGTTTAAGAGAATCGCTGGTGTATAATATTGAATGTAACGAACTATCCCTGTAACGTGTTGATCGCTTAACCCAAAGCGATGGTTGTATGATTAGCTCACATGCAACACGTTTTATTGTCTTACTATAGTGACAAAATATTATAAGTTCTTTAATAAAAATAAAAAGGCTGCCAATTACGACTAAAGTGGTATGGGGTGGCTTCAGTTAAAATAGCACAATATACCGTCTGTCTATAAAGAACCCCCCCCCCCCCCAACTAACTTTTGAACGCCTTGATATTTTACCACAATATTTGGTGTGTTTTAATGGAAAATTAAATACTATTTTTTAGCAAATAATTAAATTTTGTATCATTCAAAATGGCCGCTGGGCGCCATTAAATTTTTTTCTTAAATGGAAAGGAGGGTCGAGTGACACCTCACGTGAAAGGTCTTTTAGTTCTGCATCTGATCCAAGAGTTTCAATAACAAATATTTAGCCATAACAAAATGGCGGATTGTAAACAAATGGACTCAATTCAAATTTGTTTTGATTTTTTTATCCAGTAGTCCACTCCTTCATTTGCAGGACAAAATTTTCCCAGAAATATCTCAAGTGGCTGGAAATAATAATGAAAACGTTATGTTCCAACAAGACGGTGCGCCGCCTCATTATTATAGGCCTGTTTTTGACTTTCTCAACGAACATTTTCTTGGAAGGTGGGTTGGTAGGCGGGGGCCTGTAGAATAGCCGGTTCGCTCCCCAGATTTAACCCCCTTAGATATTTTTTTTGGGAATATCTGAAATCGAAAGTGTACAGAACCCGTCCAGAAACAATTAAAGAACTGGAGCAACGCTTTACAGAAGTTTGCAGAAATATCACTCCATAAACTTATGAAAATGTAAGGCAGGAATTTCATAACCGACTTTTTATGTGCCAAGAAGTGAATGGTAAACATTTCGAACACTTAATTTAATATCTTTTTGCTTTAATTCTTAGTTTTTTTTAATAGACTTGTTTATCTTCAAACATTTGTCATTTTGTTATGGCTAATTATTTTTTTTTGAAACTCTAGGATCAGGCGCAGAACTAGGAGACCTTTCAAATGGGGCCTCACACGACCCCCTTTCCATTAAAAAAAAATTTTAATGGCGCCCAGTCGCCATTTTGAATGATGCAAAATTTAATTAATGGCTAAAAAATAGTATTTAATTTCCCATTAAAGCACACCAAATTTTGTCGTAAAATATTAAGTCGTTCAAAAGTTAGTTAGAGGGGGGTTACTTTATAGACACAGTGTATAGGTACCTATATATGTATGCTTCTACGGTATATGCTAGCATTAGCGCCGCCAATAATTGCGCCCTGTAAAAATGCCGTTGCAAAAATAGCGCTCATCAATACTTGCCCCGGTAAAAATAACGCCAGTAAAAAAACCGCCTCCAAATATAATAGTTTTTAACATTTTCTTGGAAGTTTTAATTTAACACTTTTAAATTATATTTTCCGCAGTATTACGTTTTCTGCTGAAAAACGGTTCGCGCAATTTTGAAGTTTGAACGTAACCTACCATAAATTTGTTCATTCTATTAAAAACCCAACATTTAGTTTCTTAGTAATTTTGGAAATTATGAAATTTCCAAAATATTGTCATCAAAAATGATAGCATCAGATTTTGCAAGCTACCAAGTTGCGACGCCCAGCAGCAAGCCGCGAAGAATAATCATAAGTCATATCCCTATCTCATCATTTGCTATCATATATATGGTAAATTAATACCCTAATGATGACAAGTTCACGCTCCTGCTTTGAGCGCTCTTGTATAAAGTGTACTATAACTTTAATAGTGAACTAAAACTGCGCTGATATCTATATGACAAAATTGGAAACTAAAGCACGTTTCTAGTTTACTTGATTAGTTTATATTTGTGTTTCTCAATCAGGCGCTAGGTGACGCTAGTATGTTGTATCTACTACAAATCAAATCACTGTAATATTTGCTTGCTTTGGCTTACGACAAGTGCGTATAGATGGCCTATTCACATTATGTAAAAATAAAAATATTGCAAGTACAAAACCGACCGACAATCGCTAACATAAAAATGTTAAAAATTCTAATTTGTTGCCAATTTCATGGCCTAAATTCAGTAGCGGAGTAAGAACATTTTCGACTCGGAACGCCTTTTATGATTTTTTAATAAATGGTAGACGTTAAAACCTTTTTATTTAAACTAAATTTTATGCATGAGTGATAATAGAACAAGTTTATAAATTTAATTATAAGTTGCAGCAATATTTAGGGGGCTAAATCCTCCTACGCCCAATTTTCGACTGACGAATTTTCACTTTTATCTCTGGTTTTTTAATCCCAAATTCAAAATGTTGACTTTTCGGTCACCAAAAATTTTAAAAACCGGTTAGCTACAATACGACATCGATGTCCTGTCCATGATACCGTAATGTGCGGTACGTTCCCCACTGGAGAGGTAGAAGTGGTGCGATCTATAGTCACTTGCTGATTTTCATTGTAATATTCAGTGTCGTAACGCCATGTTTTGGGGCCTAAGTTCCAGATTCAAGTCAGGTTTCTATAACACTCCCTCCTTCCTTGTTAGAAATAAAAAGAAAACTATATCAACCAATATTATTCCAAAAAAATGAGCAAAGCTTTTCGCCTGGATTTTCCTATACTTTTTGCAAAATAATTACTTGTATATATCTAATCATAACAATTACAGCACATCTAACTACCAAAAACAAACTAAAGTAAACCACCTACTGGGTAGAAATTTTAGGCGCATGGGGTACAAAGCTCCAAGGTCAGCTAATGAATATTATCACAACATGCGCAGCTTAGCTTAAACAAAAAATTTCATCGTCCCGCGTTTATTAAAGTGAAAGGCATACATTTTTTGTTTTCAAAAATTCATAGAAGGCGTCGCAGAAAAATTAGTGGCCTTGGCACATTAGCCCAATTGTAGCTCATTTCTAGCTCTATTGGCTCATAAAATTAAATATAATCGTGTGATCAGTTATTGGGCATTATGTTTTTGAAAAAGTCAAAATTTCAATATTTTTTTCATTTTACAGTTTTAGTAGTTCCAAAAGTTCTAGTCGCTTGTAACATTGTGCACCTTTAGGGCATTTTCAACATCAAACTTCATCCCGATCTAATAACTCGTTTTTCAGTAAATAGGCGTTAAGGTTCAAAATTTTAAAAATTCATAGAAGTCGTCACAGCGATATTTACAAGCTGGGACCATGCCAAATCGTAGCTCATTTTCAGCTCTATAAACTTTAAAAATTAAAAAACATGTTAAGGCAGTTTTTGAGCAATATTTTTTTGAACACTAGCGAAGTTTGGCAGTTTTTTCACTTCATAGCTTTTAACCTTTCGAAAATTTTTCTGCATTGTGTCTGTATAGGGCTATTACGATTTAATATTTGATCGCGATCTGTCAACCTGTTTTTGAGTAATAAGGCGCTAAATTCAAAATTTTCAAAAATTCGTAGCAGCCGGCATTAAAAATAAAGTTCTTAATCTTATTCTACTATTAAGTTGAAAACTTTTTTATCGTTTTCCGTTTATTAAAGAGGGAAGCCTGAATTTTCGATTTTCAAAAATTCATAGAAGGCGTCATAGAGAAATTAGCGCCAAATTATAGCTCATCTCAAGCTTTATGAGCTTACAAAGTTAAAAAAAAATGTGGCTAATTTTTGTACAATATTTATTTGAAAATTGCCGACATTTTTAAAACTTTCTTCACTTTATAGCTATTCACTTTTTAAAAATTTTTGGTCGCAGTAACATTGCGTCTCTATAGGGCTATTACAATAAAATATTTGAATGCGACCTGTCACCCTGTTTTTGAGTAATAATAAAATAAATAAAGTCAAAATTTTCAAACATTCGTAGCAGCCGCAGTCCTTAATCTTATTCCACTATTAATCATGAACAATTTAGCTTCAACAGAAATTTTTTATAGTATCCCGTTTATTAAAGAGCAGGGCATGAATTTTTAATTTTCAAAAACTCATACAAGGCGACACGAACTAAATTATAGCTCATCTCAAGCTCTATGAGCTTACAAAATTAAAAAAAAATGTGTGGCCAATGTTTAAGCAAGAGTTTTTTGAAAATTTGCGAAATTTTGAATTCTTTTTTAGTTTATAGCTTTTAACTTTTTGAAAATATTTGTGCACAGTAACATTGTGTCACTACATAGCCATTACGATCTAAAATTTGAACAAGATACGTCGCTCTTTTGGAGTAATCAGGCTCTAAATTGAAATTTAAAAAAAAATCTTCGGTCAAGTTAAAAAATTTAAAAAAACAGCGTTGAAGTTGCTATAAAGTCTTCTATCAGAATAAATTTTTTCATTTATAGAATTTGGTTTAAGAAAAAAATGCTTCCAAAAAAGCATGTCTAAATTCTGCTTCTGGTTTCGGATTTTTTTTAAAGATTATTTAGCCGTTGAATTTTCTATATATTCCGAGATTTCAAAGCTCATCGAAATCTGACCATCCGTTCGATAGTTATGATGCACCGCACACATACTCACCTACAAACATTTTTTTAAATTATTTTTTTGTGTTCCTGAAGGTCCAAAACATGTATTGCCATCAAAATCTCGATCTCGAAAATATAGGAAAGAAAATTAAATTTAGCTCCGTGTGTTTTTCGGCCTCTGTAATGTAGGGTTCTTAGACTGGTGCCTTTTTTGCCTAGGCGCAAGTCCGCCCTGTCTAAATTGATCTGGTGGTACCCCAAAATATAGTTTAATAATTTAACTTGCGTATACGTATAAATAATGTGACCTAGTTACACGATTTACGTTGTAAGCCAAATCTAACAATTCTTTTTTCAGGTTTGGGAAACATTTTCAATACATTGCAAACACTGAACGCATCTTGCAACTTCATATTGTATTGTGCCTTATCTGATAAGTACAGACAAACGTTCTACTCTCTGTTTTTCAATCGTGCCTTAAAAGACACAAATTCCATAAGAAGTGGCAGAAATTCGTTAAGATTTAGCAGGAAAAAACTGATTAAGAGAGGCAAGTCAGACTACGCACGCACTCCAAGAAATTTGGAGGTAACTATGTATATATTTAATAAGGAAAAGTACGTAAATACCTACACCATAAAGCTCCTAAATGTGTGAAAATGTAAAGGAACAGACCCACTGCTGATGCTTTTGCCGTTCTTCTAATCTTCTTTTCTAATCGGTAATTTCTTTTATACTTTTTTGTGATAATAATTTTTTACATCATTGCGAAGTTTAATTGTTTTTTTAACCATTTTATGTTACAACAGAATTAGCTTTTATTTTGTTCTATGTAACAAAATTTGTTTTTATATACTCGGATTGTTGCTTTTCACAGTAATGTAAGGAAGAGTATGGTGTTGCAACTCCTACCAATTGTCTATATCAAAAATTCATCCTAAAAGTTTAACAATCTCGGGACTCTTTATAAGATTTGCGCATAGATGGCGCTCTTGAAACTTAAAATTAAGGTATAGTTCAAATTTGCCGCGGTTTGATAATTATTTCTATCACTACTTGACCATTTTTGAAACATATCCTGTATACAACACTTATTTACTAAGGTTAGGTTAATAAGTTACTTTCGTTTTTACTTTTATTAATGAAATATGCAAGTAATGAAACATTTATTCTGAATTTTTACGTAATGTTCATAGTTTATTGTAGTTATTTTTGTGGTGGTTTTAGTTGGAAAAAAGGTGTAATAATACTAAAATCCAAATAATACCAACAACCAACAACATTGGACAAACAAGTCGCCACAGTAAGCTGGTTTTAAAGTGCAAAAGCAAACTGTATTCATAACAGAAGTAGTCAATAAAATAATAGAACTAGTTACTTACTACTACGAAATTTAAGCGTTCATCCAGTCACTACATAAACTTAACTTGGTACAAAGCATAATTTTATACAAACAATTTATTTACTGATTATATAATTAGCAATTATAGGTAACCAAAATAGGTAAATTCAGCTTGGGAGCAGCAAATAATGATAAATCTTTATTTTCGCCGTTTGATAAGCCGCGCAAACAACAGTATTTTGGCATTTTTGACTAGAATATTACCGTGGTAATAAATAAATAAAAACACTACTTACTTTTTTAATTTACTTTAAAATAAAATTGACATTTAAAGTTGCGCCATCTGTTGATAAAATTTACAAGAAGCACTCCGATTGTCAAAGTTTGGAGATGAAAACGATTGAATAGAGTGCAAACACCAGTCTTCATTACATCACTCTTTTCACCCTTAACATTCTAATTATTGTGTTTTAACTTAATTCATAACAGCTATTTTATTTTTTTCTGTTTTTTCCCCATTTATTTATTGTAGCCTTTTTAGTTTTTAATAACATCTTATTCACCTAGTTAGCTTAAAAATCCCTTAGATTAATTCCAGCACCGTTATTGTTCGAATATCTTCAGATTTTTGGACTTTTTTGCCAAACTCAGATTTATTTTTTCAGACGCAAAGTTTGAACAGCATGCCCAGGTCAAAATCACTCATGCAAAGACCTTTGGGGAAAGCACGGACAGGAGATTTACATTTCTGACGTTGAAGATAATTTTGTTGTGCTAATTTTCATAATTATTTAATTGAAGAAATTAATATAACAATTATGTGTATGTAAGTTAGATTGTATGTGTATATTTACTAGAGTTCCTTGCATTAAAAATGTCTTAGGTTTATGTTAAAATTCTATTTTCGTAATAAATTTTGGAATTTAATTACAATTAAACTACGACGCTCTGCAGAAGAAATACGGGTAATTTATTTTATTTGGCAACATGGGACAATTTCTGACAGGTAAGTTTGATTTTTTTTTTATTCGCAAAAATGTCATCAAATGATAGCATCAGACTTGCAAATTACCATCGCGTTGCCAACAGTAATATGCGTGAAGAATAATCATAAGTCATATCCTAAACTCATCATTTGCTATCAATAATAAGGTAAATTAGTACCCTAAAGATGACAACCTAGTTTTCGATCTACAAACCTCTTCTACAAGCCACACTATAAATTTAGTAGTGACATAAAACTTTAGTGACATCTGTACGGAGAATGACCAACTATAGAAAAACGAAACCATTTCTTATAATACTAGTTTCTATACAGGGCACCAAGTAACGACAGCATAAACCTTCAAATCAAACTACAGTGACTTGATCATAAAAAAAAAACATTTCTTTTATTAGTAATGACAACCAATAAGCACCGTAACTATGTTTTGAAGCAACATGGCCGCCGTGTACGAACCTATCAGCTGTTACACGCGTTCAACTTTGATACCGCGAGAAACTTTTTAAAATCTCATTGAACCGCCAAATATAACGAAGATATTAATGACCAACTATAGAAAAACGAAACCATTTCTTATAATACTAGTTTCTATACAGGGCACCAAGTAACGACAGCATAAACCTTCAAATCAAACTACAGTGACTTGATCATAAAAAAAAAACATTTCTTTTATTAGTAATGACAACCAATAAGCACCGTAACTATGTTTTGAAGCAACATGGCCGCCGTGTACGAACCTATCAGCTGTTACACGCGTTCAACTTTGATACCGCGAGAAACTTTTTAAAATCTCATTGAACCGCCAAATATAACGAAGATATTAAGATGTTTAGTGTGGGATTATCACTGAAATCTCATTATTAATTTTTTCAAAAGAAAATGTAGTTATTAAATTTCTTGCGTTATAAAATGTATGGCAATTTTGTAATTACGTAACCCAAGATCTTTTCAAATGAAAAACCATATACAATGAGCTTGTAAAGTTTGGAATAAATTCGTTAATAATTATTTAAGTTACTAGTGGGATAAAGGCGTTATTATAACACGGGTTTGAAAGTTGCACGGCGAGGTCGTAGACCGAGTCGTGTAATCAAACGACTGCCATAATAATGCATTATCCCACGTGTGACATACAAAATTTTATCTACGCTCAAACTTTGTTAAAAATTGAATTTTTTTGCTTGAAATGATATTTGTCATTTCGCATTAATTTCTTTGCAAATGTCATGTCACTTTTAAAACACTTTTGTTCAAAGAAACGAGAAATAGATTTGATTTATGCAATACTATGGCAACCAGCCAGTATTGTTATAAACAAAGCTTCAGTTTTGTTTGTATAAATAAAATGAGTTAGTTAATGAATCCTTTATCTCTCTAGTGAGATAATGAACTTCATTACCAAATGAATGGTATAATAAGTCCTTATCCAAGCAGTCGTACATAAAATACTTTAGATGGGTTCCACAGGAAATTCTCTTAATCTTTACTAGAGTTCCTTGCATTAAAAATGTCTTAGGTTTATGTTAAAATTCTATTTTTTGTAAATAAATTTTGAAATTAATTATAAGTAAACTACGACGCTCTGCAGAAGAAATACGGGTAATTATAAAACATTACAACATGGAACAATTTCTGATAGGAAAAGTTTGATTTTATTATTCGCAAGAACGTCATCAAATGATAGCATCGGACTTGCAAATACCATCGCGTTGCCAACAGTAATGCGTGAAGAATAATCATAAATCATATCCTAAACTCATCATTTGCTATCAATAATAAGGTAAATTAATACCCTACAGATGACAACGTTTCCCGTCGATCTACAAACGTCTTCTACAAGCCGTACTATAACTGTAGTAGTAAAATGAAACTTTAGTGACATCTGTACGGAGAAGGACTAACTATCGGAAGAAGGAACCATTTCTTATAATATTAGTTTCTATACAGGGCACCAGGTAACGACACTATAAACCTGCAAATCAAATTATAGTGACTTGATCATAAAAAGAAAATTTCTCGTATTACAGTGATGACAACCAATCGTTGCTAAGGACTGTAACTATGTTTTGATGCAACATGGCCGCCGTGTATCCACCTATCAGCTTTACACGCGTTCAAATTTGATAACGTAGGAAGCTTTTTATAAGCCCATAGTGTGGGATTATCACTGTAATCTCATTTTATTAAATTTTTCAAGGGAAAATGCAGTTATTAAAATTCTTGCGTTATAAAATGTTTTAAAAAACCAATTATAAAAAAAAACAAATAAACAAACATACAACATGTATTATTTACAAAAATATAAAATATCTATTACTATCTATCTGTTTTTTAGGGCTCTGAAAAGAATGGTTTTTTTAGGGGGCGATAGGGGGCGTTTCTCGAGATTTTGCAGTACGAAGGTGGGTCAACTTATACCTTATTTAAATAGTATATTAAAAAACAAGTTTCATAAGACATGATTTTAGAGCACGCGTCCAAGTTAGAAAACGAGCCGCTTGCGGCGAGTTTTCTAATGGACAAGTGCACTTAAATGTCTTATGAAACGTGTATTTTATACTATTTTTTCTATTTTGGTCCAAAAAAGTTAAAAATTACCTTATTTTATATTTTAATTTAAAAATATAATCGATAGGAATATTTTTTGTATTTTGTTTTGGTTTTGTGGCTGTTGGTGACATTTAAAATAATTTCTAACAATTCAAACTACTGTCAAATTAAAATTGAGACAAACTGTGTTTGAGAGTGATTTAATTTTTAAAATACCTAAGATTTGAAGATAAGATGGAAGAAGAATTATCTTGCACCCCACCCGAGCTACGCAAAGTAGCGGAAAATACGCTAAATAATCTTAATTTTTAGAACTTACAATTTAAAGGTTATGTTTATAACGCGTGAAGGTGTTGTTGTCACATGGTTGTCACCAACCTAACAAACTAAAATTTTGAATTCTTTAAAGAGTTGCTTAATGAAATCCAAATGAGTTTCATAAAGTAGTCAGTAAAGAACCAAAATAGAAAAAGGTCTTTTTAAATCTACTAACTAAAAACAAAAGAAAATATCAATAACTCAAACCGTTTCAAGCTGGCGGCCAGTAATATCAAAAAACGGCCATTACATGAACCTTTTCCCAACCGCACATGGAACTATTGTACCCAGAAACTTAGTACGGTTCCTTAAACTCCATTAAATTAGCTTTCCAACGATGTACCACATGAGGATATAAAATTAATGTTAGTACATCCTCTCCTCCTCAAAAGAGCGGGACCATTCAAAAGACATTATCTTAAAAATCTTAAATAGGGCAAAAGGTCAAGTGATACCTCATTTTAAAGGTCCCATTAAACTAAACAATTTTTGTTTTTAAAGTATTTCGATGTCTCTTACCGTTACAAAATGGCGGCTTAATTTATAAAAAATTACTTCCTATTAGCGGATGAATCGCTCCCTCTATCGCATCTAAGGCAATGAAACAGAATTATTTTTGCTGATTTATAAAGTTTATATATGTAACATTTAAATTCACGAGTTGGAGTTGGACAACTCAACATCGCACTCGCAGTGCTTTCGAGCATTAATTCATGTAATATTTCGTGCACTCCAACGACGTAGTTGGGCCCTCGTGTTCCACTCGGGCCGGTTAATACTTTGTTGGTATGCAGCTCAAAAAATTTACGGAAAGAATTAATGCCCTTATGAGATTATAAGTGAAAATTCAACTTGAACGTATTTAAACAGCTGATAGGTTAAAACACAGTCGCCATGTTGCATCAAAACTTGACTACAGCCTCTAGCAAGCAATAAAAAAACAACATTGGTTGTCATCACTGTATATTAAAATATTTATTTTTTAATAGGAAGTCTTTGTGATCAATATTATCTTGGAGGGATATGAAACGTTCGTACCATCTATAGAGTAAATCATACACTAAGCCACTGCAATAGAAAGAAAAACAGCGAATATTACGCTAGTTTGTAAATTAGCCACTAGACTGCGCCACCATACCGTCTAGACGTAAACACCGGCAAAGCAAAAAAATGATCTCGTGGAGTTTGAAGTTCCAACTTTTGAAAATGATTTATTTAAAATGGTTAAACATAGTGAAATTTTTTATTTATGTCTCTAAAATAGAAACCTTAGGCTGTTTTTTGAACTTTTCACGAAACCATCCCCCTTTTTCCTTATACTTTTGATTAAACTATAATTGTCAAAAAATCACACACATAAACAACTTCAAAAATAGTTTCCTTAACTAAAAAAAAAAAAAACAAAACCACCTGACCAACTTTTGCTTTGCTAATTAGGAGCCTCCTACACACCGATTGTCCGCAAAATCAGGTGCGCACGCGCCCTTATAATTGCCGAACCTACGCGGCTACATTTGAACAATGTCCAAAGCCAAGTCGCTCTCTCAGAATAGCACATGAACAGCTTTACGATTAGGATTAGTGTACCGTGAGTGTGTGTATGTGTGAGTGGCAATACCGGATAATCAACTGTTTTTAATAGCCGGTAAGTAATTTGAAATATTTTCATTTTTTTTTGGAAAAATTTGACTTTGAAATAGACATCCAAGTAAAGAACAGAATAAAAAGAGAAACAGTTGTGATTACCAACTGGGTATTTTCTTGAATTAAAATCCTACATCAACTGAATAAAATAAATCTGGTGTTCACTCTTCAGGCAATAAAAGCGAAAGTTGTAAAGTTAGCTAATAAAAATGTGTGGTTGTTGCTTCTGGAAAGTTAAAAGTTAACACGTTTTCTCCTCCAACTACACTGCTTCAATTTTAAAAAAATCCAAATTTGAGAAAAGCCCCTCAAAATTCAACTTTTTGACACACACTTGGAAAAAGCTCACCACTTTTTATTGTCCTATGCAGTCGTATTTAAAAATAATTCAGTTGGTGTTTATCAACGCCAACTTGCAATTTTAAACAATTAAATGCACAAATGTGTTTTTATCGCCGCCTACGATTGCACTTACATACAGTTAGCAATTGCTACAAATAGCAAATCGCAGCTCTATAATTTATTAATTTATTTGATTTTTGCGCCTACACGCTTGCCCAACCGACTTTTAAAAGCAATAATAAAGCGGTGTATTTTTATGAATTTTACCTTGAACAGAATAAACAACGTGTGCCTTATGTAATAGTTGTAAATAACCGTCGATTTTGATCTTTTTTAATGGACATATGTGGAGAGACACGTTCTGTGATTCTTTTCTCGAATCTAGACGTTTCTCGACGGAATTATAAGTGGCGCTTACATCATCGGTTTGAAATTATCCTAATGAGTTGCAAAAAACTGGTTAGCGCTCTATTACGTATTTCAGAAATGTAATATCTAATATTTAATATAGTTTGCTTTTCCCAATATATGCCAACAAAATGGTGTGCCCAAGTGCGTGAGTTCTGAAAAGGTTACCTGTTCACTTTTTAAATTGACAAATTTATTCAAAGTTTTGTAACTCTCTCATATAGTCAAAATTTCAAATCACTTTGTTGTTTATTAGCTAGAAGTTAAAAATGGTGAAGAGTTTTGTGCTAAAAAATCGTTACTCTAAGTCAATATTCAGAAAAAGAATGCAGTTTGCCTTGCCTTAAGAACAAAAGTTTACTTTTTATATTTTCAAAAATATTTTACACTAATATTTTGATCCCCTGACAGGTACAGCAAGGTGCAAAAGTAATGTCGCAAATAGTATTTGTATATAGGCAACACTCTTTTCAGACAGACGTGAGCAACGACAAACGTTGTTGCAGAGTAACAGTAAGAGTAAAAAGAGAACAAATGCTTTGTAACAACGTTTGTCGTTGCTCACGTCTGTCTGAAACGTGTGTTGCACTACTACTATTTGCTATATTAGTTCTGCACGTTGCTGTAACACACTTTAGATTCACAACACAACGAAACAAATACAGTTAGAAATCGAAAATAACATTTAAAAACGCAAAAAAATTAAATCCCCCAGTAAAAAAATACGGAAAGAAGTCTTCCCCCTTCCTTAATGTCTAAAATCAAGCATATGATTTTATTCTACTGGCGATGGTTATAGGTAATGCAATGTTAGATTGTTATAGGTCCTTGCTATTAAAATAAAATAATTTTTCAAAAATTCATAGAGGGCGTCACAGCCTATGATTAACTCTATATGCTATCCGTATTTAGACAGTTTTAAAGCTTCGTAAATACTCATATTAATATTTCATCTTCCTTTTTAAAGGTAAATTACGGTTTTCATGAAAATGTTCAATTTCGTGATTTTGACGGATATACATGTTTTGGAGCTCAAGGAACCTAACAGTCGTTCTCTATTATTTCAGGAACGGCAAGTCAGATTTTGATACGCTTTGGAATATGGGGGTATATCAATAATATTCACCATCAAAATAAGCTTATAGGAGACGGAAAAGTTTTAAAATTGTTGTTCTTGGGTGATAGTAGAATAAGATTCACAACTTAGTTTTTAAGTGCACGAATATTTAAGCAGATTAATTTAGTCCTCCCTCCCAACTTTTGGCTGCCGATTTATTTGCGTTTGTCTTTGGTTTTTTAATCCGAAAATAAAAAATTCGATTGTTTTTCACACAAAAGTTTAGTTGGCAACTTTAGGTAATGCGAATTCCGACAACGACATTATGTTAAAGCTACCATAGTTATAGGTTGGCTCGTTTTGACTGTATGCCATATTCTCTCTCGTTCGTTGCCCGATTGGTGTCTGTTTTTCCTTATGTAGCGCAAAGAACAAATTGGATATATTTGTATGACGTGTTGCATTTGCCCTTAGCGGAGTAATCAACGTGCGTGTACAAAAAAAATATGGGCGAAACACTTCGCCTGAACTTTTCTATTATAATATAAATACGTTTATTTAGCGTAATCAGCTATACTTGAAAAACTTTTATTTTTTCTATTTCAAAAACAGTAGCAGTAGCAAATAAACGCACATTGATATTCTTCACAAACCGCAAATGCCACACGTTGGGCACAGATTACAGAAGATGCCGGTCGTGCAACAAAATAGGCATAATATTACGTGCAGTCACAACGAGTTAAGCTGTAACTACCACCTAACTGATAACCGTCAGGCCTGCCGGTTGTATTTTTCTGTTTTGAAGAGAAACAAAAATGATTTTTGAAAAAAGTATTTCTTGGAATTAACAAAACCCAAAAGCGGAAGGACAAATTCATCCACCAAAAATTTGGTAGGATGGGCTAAAATAACTCCCCTAAATATTGCCGCCCCTAAAAATTATATTGTGATTCTTATTTAACTACCAACCATGGGTAATTCAGCATAAACAGACATTTTTGTCGGCTCCCGTTTAATAAATAATGGGGTAGGAACTTTCGAAATTCAAAAATTCATAGAAGGCGTCACAAAAAAACTAGCGGACTGGAACACGAATCACATTGTAGCTCATCGATAGCTCTATACGCGGATAAAATTTTCAAATATTTTTTTCGTTAGTTATAGTCATATATTTTTAAAATATCAAAAGTTTATTTTTTTTACTTCGCAGTTTTAATAGTTCCAAAAGTAACTACTTGTAGCTTGCGTTATCACATACCCCTAAAGCATTTTCAATATAAAATTTCATCCCAATCTGATAACTCGTTTTTGAGCAAATCGGCGTTAAAGACAAAATATTCTAAAATTCATAGAAGGCGTCACAGAGCGGGGCAGAACACAAACCAAAAAAATTGTAGAGGCCGCCATTTCAAAGGTGTGTAGAAAGTTAGTAAAAAATCATGGAATGTGCTTAAGGTCTTCATCAGATTCGGTGTTTAGATTTAAAAGTTTCGGTTTCCGAATGCAATACTACCAAAAAACATGTAAAACTTCCGCTTCGTTATTATTGCATAGTTACTTTTTTATTTTTACAATTTTCGAACCAAATATGCTTGCCTCAGCCCAACAAAAACTCGCCAGAAAAATCGCATCACCTAATCTTTCACATCCCCACACAGGTGTGTAAAGTTGCCACGTCCAAAATAGGCCGCACAGGTATCGCGAACGAACTGATTAACAGGTGACAGTGGGAAGTAGGAATGAAGCAAGGAATTCGATGACGTAACGTTCGTTTTTTAAGACTTGCCTACTTGTATGTGCATTTTTTACCTTGGCTAAACAAAAACGCGCGTATTTTCACGTGGGTTCCTCGTAGAATGCGTCAGACATCGATTTTCATTCATAAGCCTTAACGTAAACGTGGCCTAAAGGACAAATACGGCTTTGATTACTAATTTCTTCGCTTCTATTAAGTGTTAGATCATTGAACAGAAGGCAAATGTGGGACAGATCGTACTGTTAAGACTTTAGTTGGCATAGTGTGTATATTAGAAATTCTAATGTGGGTGTTCTTGACTAAAACAAGTCAAGATCCTGGTTATGGCACCAAAATGAAATTTGTTGGGTTATTTTGGGCATGTTATTGTGTTTTTTCGTCCTTTTACAAAAGCTGTGCGAGAAAAATGTGCATAAATTAAATGTTTACGTTGATTTAGAATTTCACCTTGTTTGGCCAATATATGATATGGTGCATCACAATCGGTAAACATTAATTTTTGAACACCCTGTAGAAACATCTGTGTAGCAACGGGGAATAATAAGCCACAGTTGTATTTATTTTATAAGGAATTCCACCGTAGAAAGTTTTAACTGTAAGTTTCTGAACCGCCCCCGTAAACAATTTTTTTTAATTACATATTTTCGGAACCACCCTCGTATTACCACAATTTTTAAACCGCACCAATCGTTGTACATTCGCAAGTTTCCGTTCCAAAACCCACAAATTAGGAGCTTCCTACTTTCTGCAAGAAATTTCAAATAAAAACAGGCAAGTTTTTTTAACGTTTCTTGGTGAAATTTCACTCTAGAGCTGCAGGAAACCGTCTGCAGTTCTAGACACGATGCAGAGTGGGCGGCCTTCAAAGTGTTTGCTGCTAGCAACATCGCGGTTGCTATATTTGGTGAGGTCACTTCTTGGTGTGATGCATTTGCAATACGTAGGTTCTTTGGCCACATGGTGACAGGCGAATTTTTTTCTAAAAAAATTGAGTGAATTTGAACCCGTGTAAGGATTTAAAAGATGAGATTTTGAAGAAATCATTTTATGGGTTCAATGTTGAAGAAAATCGGCCCCAAAATTTTTTCTGGGGAGTAAAATTGGTCTCAGTTTGAAAATAACAATGTCAATCTGAAAATGTGCCGTGTTTGTCAACAAACATTAGGTGGCCTGAACTAATAAACGAAGAAAGTCCCTCTGTAGTTCAGTCTCCAGGTACTTTTATAGAAAAAAAATCATGAATGGATTTTTTTGCTTAAACCCTTTATTTGGGCGTCCAAAAAAACAAAGTTTGTGGTTTCTAACTGGGTCGGGAATAAAATTTTTTTTTTGAAAAAGGTGCAAAAAAAACTACAAAAACGTGAATTGTTCGTTTCCATTGCATCCTACGTTAAAAGTAGTCGTGAGAAAAAAAACTGATAAAAATCTGCGTAAAACTTGAAAACATGCATGTTCTAGCCCTAATAGTTTCCAAAATACGCCCATCCAAAGAACCAGTAGCGGTCCGTCCTATTAGGCAAAGTAGGCAGTAGCGGTCCGTCGTATTAGGCAGAGTAGGCAGTGCCTACCCATAACTTTTCAAAAATAAATTTAATTCGTAATAAAAGTTTCTTTTACATACAGTTTTTACTTTTTACCACCACCGGGTAATAAATAGATCATTGCCTTTAAACACAGTTTCGCATACGCGAAGGCCGAGCTTATCGGGCTAAATGATTCTAGCTACGACACAATCAACCAATCTATTATTCTTAATACGTTTGCACGCACATGAATAAAATAATGCAATGGTCAGACGCTAAGCACGGCAAAGGCGCGGCCTCTGTAGCGGCCTCACGGTGCCGGTCAGCGGCAGTTAGTTGCAGCGTGCAGCTATTGTGTGTTTATTTATTTGATATGTAGTTTGCAAATTTTCAGTAAATATGGAAATTCTCGTTTCCAGCTTTTAAAAGAAAAATTTAATGGATACTCTTACGAAAAACAAATAGAAAAAAAAAACTATGGGCGATGTACTTCAAAATTACTAGGTCCGTTACAGAAAGATTGTGGGAAAAAATCTAGATCGGTTAATACTGAATGGTATAAAAGAATGGACTGGCTAACCGGTAACGATATTAAAAATAAGCAATTTTGGTGGAATTTCTTACTATTTTCATCTACATCTAACCCCTCAAAAGTATAGTCTGAAACAGGATACTCTGTTTTACAAAATTGCAGCTGACATGCAAAACATGCATTGACCAAAGGACATTTGTCTGCAACTGTTAGATTAAAATTTAGACGAAGGTTTACGTTATCAAATTAAAGTGCATAATCACAATGTGAAATTTAATAGGGATTTTATGCGTAGATTAATTCATTTAATAAAAGGTTTTGGTAAATGGGAGCTGCCGTATTTTTTTTACTTTTTTAATTTAATGTTAAATAATTTTTGCCATCGGCTACCGAAATTTTGAACCCACGGAACGCCACTGCAAAGAACCCTAATTTTTTCAATTTGTGGCCAAAAATCGTATTTTTCGGATTACTTGAAATACCGTGGTCCATAGACGAGTTAAAGTACAGTAAATTCCCTGTAAATCAAAAGAAAAACAACCGTCTAACTTTAATAGGTTGCGAGCTGACCTCTCAAAGTAGAGCTTTTTCCTCTGTTTTTCGTAGAATTGCATTAAAACTAAAGAGGATAAAATTTTGCGTAGAAAAAAAAATTTCCTACTTTTAATAGTTTCCGAAAATATGACTTTTCAAAAAACCCGATTTTGTTGTATAAAAAGTGTAATTCTGCGTTTTTTGAAATTATTTTACATGAAAGTTTCATTGGGGAAAAACGGAATTTTACATTTTTATAGTCATATTTTGGAAACTATTAGGTGTAGGGCATTTTTTTAGACACAATTTAACGCAGAATTTTATCTTCTTTCATTTTAGTTTAGCTCATTTTTACGTTGGACGTACTGAAAAGGCGCGAGTTTCGAAAAACTGCAACCCTACGAAACAGGCTCGAAAAACGGACAAATTTGCTCTACTTTGAGAAGTCATAGTTCGCGACCTATTAGGGTTAGAGAGTAGTTTTTTTCTTTTGACTTACAGGAAATTTAGTGTACTTTAACTCATATCTGGACCACTTTTACGTATAATGATCAAGGACAACAGTATTTCAAGAAATCTGTAAAGAAGGTACGATTTTAGGGCCAAAAATTAAAAAAGTTGGGGTTCTTTGCAAGAAATGGAAGGGCGTATTTTGGAATCTATTAGAGCTAGAACATGCATTTTATTTAGTTTCGCGCTTAACCTTAGCGTCTTTTTTTAGGACTATACTTTTAACGAATTTTTTTGTAATTTTTTGCACCTTTTACAATTAATTTTTCTGAATACCCGACCGAGTTAGAATTCACAAACTCGCAGTGTTTGTTTGGCCGCCCATATCAAAGGTTTAAGCCAAAAAATCCATTCCTGAGTTATATCCCTACACCGCCTATTTTTGCGACGTGAGCGACTACTGGGACAAATTTTTATAATAAAAAAAAAAGCACCGAACTAACCAAAAAGTGGACAAATTCCCTATAAAAACCTCAAATAAAATCTTTTTTAAACAGCATGTAGAGTGCTATATAATGGGAGGAAAATAATAAGTAGCGCTACCAGAGTTTGGGCAATTTTCCTTGAGGTCAAAAGTGATTTAGGATATAAACATTGTGTCAGTCCGGTCCGGCTCAAGATGTTTTGTTAGTCTTCTTGTACGAGTTCTTTGATGCACCATGCACTTTCATGCAAGTAAATCATAAAACGTCATGTACAAAATTAAAGTACAGGCAGGGCCATATGGTCGGCAAGCTTTCAGTATTTTATTTATTTACAGTCGGTTCCAGTGAGGTGTTGTGTTTTAAAAAGCAGCTATTTTGAAATATTGTTTATTTGTCCGGATATCCCGTTTGTTTTAACAACAATGGGAATTTTGTCGCTTTAAATAATTAAGCACAAAAAAAGTTAAATATTTTATCAACTTTATCTACTTATCATAACATGTTTTCAATAATTTACTGTTCAACAGTTAACAATAATAAACTGGCTTACTAACCCACTAATTTAAACATTGAAACTAATTTTGGCTCGAGACGTCTTCATCATGAGAGCAAAACGACCATTACATCTCTCTTGATTCGTGTTATTTTTAGCTTTGAAAACCGCACCCAACTAGAACTTATTTTCTTAAAAAAAAACTCCAATCTGCAATCGTTGTTAAGATGACTGACTTTTACATGCATTTCTGAGAAAATGAAAGTGATGTCGTCATTGTTGTGGGTTGCTTTTGTAAATTAATCACCCAGCAACTGTGTAAAAATAATTTTCAAGTGAAACATTTGCACAACGTCAGAAGCCTTGCATATGTTTCTGATAGAAATGTGTAGGAACATCGTCATGCTGATAAAATTTAGACTTTTGTAAAACTTTGAAACAATATTTGAAAAAGAAAATGTAAAGGGGCGCCATCTTGCTGTTAAAAATTTAAATTTTGTACATTTTTACGGTTTCGTAGATTTTGTGCCTTCTGCATGATAACACCATCATGTTGATAAAATCCAAAATTTTTAAAATGGCAGATTCGATGTCTTTTGTTAAACTCTGGCATTTAAGTATTAGAATGGAATGAACAAATTTCTCTAAACAAGTTGTCTTTCTACATAATTATTCGTTTTAGAGGTCGTTCAGGTAAAAAAATCAATTGAGTGCAATACCACGGATTTTAGGCTAAGGTTGCAGGTATAATCACCAGAAGCTTTAAAAGAAGCCGGACAAAAAATGCCCTTGACAAGAGCTGTAAAACCTTGACTTACATCACGTTAACTATTTATGGTGATGTTTTTTGCCGGCTGTGCATGCTCTATTATTAAGTGCGGTAATTGAAACGTATTCGTTTATAAACAATTGTGTTTTTTTATTCTTTCTTGGAATTTAGAGTAATTTAAGATAATTTTTCACACTTTTTCGAATTCCTATAAATGATAAATAATAACAAATAACATCATTGGCTATTTTTAAGCCCTTACGGTAGTACACCACTGCCTTTTTAATAAGTTTCCACTTAAATCGTAATCCTTTCAGTCGGGAATGTTAATTGATACCACTTGCAGCGTTGACTGCAGCAATTTAATTAACAAAACGATGTATGTAGTTTAAATTTGTAAGGTCAAATGTAGCTCACGTATCAAAAATACGAGTTCAATCACTATCTGTGATGAGCACGTTGCTGAAAGATGAGATAACGCGAATAGGTATCGTTTCGTATTATCGTTATCAATTGCTCTTTGATAAAAATGAGATAAATAATAAAACGCAGTTTAATTACCAATTTCAGTGGCACGTCTGTGTTTGTTTGTTGTTAGCGAAAGCGTGATGTAGATACGAGGGCGGAGTGAAAAGTTTGGTGAAATTGCAACAGAAGGTGATTGCAATATCTTACACGCATATTTTGATATGAAAAAGCGATGGGTGCCGCGTTTGCTCACAATGAACCAAAATCCCATACGTGTGACAACTTCAGAGGCAGATTTGGCGATGTTCAAGCGCAATAAAAATGAGTTTTTGCGTCGTTTCATAACTGTGGACGAAACATGGATCTATCACTATACACCGAAGACCAAGGAACAGTCTAAACAGTGGATTTCTACTGGCGAACCTGGGCCGAAGAAGGCTAAGGCGGTTTCATCGTCAAACAAGGTCATGGCCACAGTTTTTTTGGATGCACGCGGCATAATTCACATCCGATTACCTCGAAAAGGGAAAAAAATCAACGGCGAATATTATTGCAACTTATGGGACCGTTTCTGAGACGTTTAGAAAAGAAAACGACCGCATTTGGCGAAGAAAAAAGTTCTCTTCCGTCAAGACAATGCACGGGTGCACGCGTGTGTAGTTGCTATGGCCAAAATCCGTAAATTACGCTTTGAACTACTTCCACATCCACCATATTCTCCAGACTTAGCCCCCTGCGACTATTTCCTGTTTCCGAACTTGAAGAAATGGCTCGGCGGCAAGAGATTCGGCTCTAATGAGGAGATCATCGATGCAACAAACGCGTATTTTGAAGGGTTGGAAAAATCGTATTGTTCGGAAAGGATCAAAAAATTGGAAAAACGTTGGACTAAGTGTATCGATCTGAAAGGCGACTACGTTAAATAATAAATTGTTTTTTGGCCGAAAAAATTATTCCTTGTTTCATTTTCACCAGACTTCTCACTCCGCCCTCAGATTATTAAAAATACCAGTTGTGAGCTAGTTTTCGGCTAAATGTCTATGAAAAATTGCATTACGTTTCAGCCCCAAAAGTTACTCCATCATGCAGAACTATGTAGGCAGCTGTGACTTTTCGCAGCACTCGTTTAACTTAGAACTACCTATAAAATACAGGTACAGTTCGATCTTCATGAAATAAATCCTAAAAAATCAAACAAAATTTGTCAATTCAGTTTCATCTTTCATCGCGATTTTATTGCAGAACCCGTTTTTTCTTTAATAAAAGCATTTTTTTTAATTAACAAAAATTCATAGAAGGCGTTACAAGGAAATTATGGGCCCTAAGAAAAATTCAACCAGCGCTCTTGGTTAGCTCTATTGACTAAAAAAAAAGGAAAAAAAAATTAAAAACAGCCGCAGATTTGTATGAAATTTTGAGGTATGTTTGTGAAATCCAAAAAATAAATTGCTCTTACTGTTAAACAAAAGCGATATAGCCTTAGCTGTTGAGTCTGATGTAAACCCCAACACTTTATTTATATTAAAAAGTTTAGTCACACATACCTTGGTCAGTGGCGGCTTCTGAACGTTTAATACGGGAGGGCGGCACATATTTCAAACCAAAACGCGTACCTTTTAATTTTAATTAAATCTATGCTTTTTTTTTCTGGTTCGCAAAATTGTCAATCACTAATTATTAAAATTGTAGGTGTTTTATTTTTTCACTTAAATATGCAAATGCTTTACACAAGTGGCTGTGCAGGAAAAGCACATGCCCCATTTCAGTATTAGACAAACAAAACATAACAAAGCTCTTCTCACTTCGCACCCACTAATGCAGTCCATCGATTTATACATATTTCGCGTTTAATTTTCCCACATATTCTTTAGTTTTTTTATTATCAGATTGAGTAATTTGTAAGTTAGGACGAGAGAGGTTTCAAAAGCATTTAACAATTTTAGGGCCCAACGGAAATCTCAAGATATCAAACTTTATGCTGTAAATAATGAACTACACTGACATAACAACAAAGGAACGAAGCAGTATTGACATTTCACAGGAAACTGGCGAAAAAATTAATAATTACTGCTAGCCCTAGCCGTATCGGTCTCATCCTTTATGTGCTAAGTGCGATGAGAGGCCCGAGCAGCCGACAGTGTATAACGTATTCTTTTTTGTGTTAGAACCGTTAGAAAAGTGACAAAAAAAATCACTGTATACTAAATTCAATCAGGATTGACACATTTGTAAGCAGTTTGCTATTTAGAACAACCCTGAGAATGTGTTAAGAAAGACCTCGCAAAACCCATTACATTTTTGCCTCTGTCGTTGTATAATCCGGAATATAGGCATTTTGTAACCTTGCTATTTCGCGGTAAAGTTTGTTTATACGATAACAAACATACGGTAAGAACGCCATCCAAAAGCGCAGCACTAGTCAGCTCTTTTGTTTCTGACCCACATTATAATGGCACAAATCCCCTTGTTGAAAGGTTTTGTATGTTTCATCTTATTTGTTCACATAGCTGCAGTATCGTTTTAGAAACGGTGTCTGCCGGGGACGCGCTTTTTAGAAGTTTTGCTACTTGACAATGTTTCATAATAACATCGCCCTCCTGTAATAGAACTGTATTATATGTTTTAGAAAAGTGGAGTATGCTATATGCAATACTTTCTGCTTTGCGTGTTTGCTAGGGAGGGCGTCGCCCACGTTGCCTCCCTTACTGACCTCGACGTTCCCTATTCTAAACACTTTTATATGTTCGAGATCTGTATTTCCGTTAGTTTTTTCGCAATTATAATACATTTCCTTATTGTTGCAAGGGGAAAATTTTGAAAATTTAAACTAACTAGAAATTTAGGACATACTTCGTGGGCAGGTTGAAGTTGCAACGTCCCTCCTCCTCCAGGTACGCAGCAGGCTACAGATGCAAGACAATGTAGGCGTGAACATATGACTGTGGGAAGAAATTCTAGCGCTTTGTTAAATCGGAATGCGCCAATCTCCGTATTTTATTATTATATTAGCAATTTTTCTTTTTTTCTTCAATTTATCTTACCGAATAATATTCATCTGCTTCATTTTTGTCCTTGTAAAATATACTCGGCACAACATTTTTTCTCAGTTTCTTTTGCGTCCTTCTAGTAACATGATAAATTCATAGAAATGTGCAGAAAAGAACCACATTATTTGTGGTATTTTAACAGATTTCGTATCGTCCCGTTTAATGACGATACATCATTGTTTTAAGAGTGGCGGTAGCTTAGAGGTTAGGCGCTTGGCCTCTAACGCTAAAGGTCTGGGGTCATGCAGCAATAAAAATGTATGTCGCAACCCGCCACTCACATTCCCCAATCCGGTGTAAGCAGCCGTGGGGTGTCAATGCCTGAAACCTTCTCTGGTATTTAGTCGTTCGGATTAGACTCTAACCTGTAGGTCGCCCGTAATCTACCTCAGCGCTAAGGAGAGTATGTGGCAGAGAATAGTGCCGTCGCCCAGCAGTGGGACGTAAAAGCTGATAACAACACCATTGTTTGGCTATAATTTTGTTTGCCTAAAAACAGGGAAAGAAACTTTGGAGTTTTTGGCACTGTTTTTGAATAACGGCGCACAACAGTATTAAGCCGTTTTTACAAAATAGATGCAAAAACACAAATATACCGAACTATATTCGAAAAGCAATTGTTATACAGCAATTGGTAGAAAAACAATTTTTCAACGCAGCAATTATTCCAAACCAAACGATTTTTTTGAAAAACATTGGTTCGACAGCAATTGTTCGAAAAACAGTTTTTCGACGAAGCAATTATTCGAAACGAAAAACATTTGCCCGAAACATTATTTCGATAGCAGTTTTTGGAAAGACAATTTTACGACAGCAATTGGCCAAAAACAGTGTTTTGACCCAGCAATGTGTTCAACAGCAATTTTTCGACAGCAGTTGTTTAAAAATAGTATTTCGACGCAGTAATGGTTCAAAACGAAAAACATTTGTTCGATAGCAATTTGACGACAGCATTGTTCGAAAAACAGTTTTTCGGTGTACCAATTATTCGAAATGAAAAACATTTGTTCGATAGCAATTTTTTGAAAAACAGTTTTTCAACAGCAATTTCTGAAAAAGCAATTTTTCGACAGCTATTGTACGAAAACAGTGTTTGACGCAGCAAAAATTCGAAACAACAATTTTTCGAACATTTGTTCAACTGCAATTTTTCAACAGCACTTGTTCCAAAAACAGTTTTTCGACACAGCAATGGTTCGAAACGATAATTTTTCGAAAACATTTGTTCGTACGACTATTTTTAGAAAGGCAATTTTTAGACAGCAGTTGTCGAAAAACAGTTTTTCGACGCAGCAATGACTCAAAACGAAAAACATTTATTCGATAGCAATTTTACGACAGCATTGTTTTGAAAAGCAGTTTGTTTGGCGCAGCAATTATTCTAAACGAAAAACATTTGTTCGGTAACAATTTTTCGAAAAACATTGTTTCGATGGCAATTTTTGAACAAGCAATTTTTCGACAGCTATTGACCGAAAACAGTGTTTTGACGCGACAAATGTTCCAAACAAGAATGTTTCGAAAAATATTTGTTCAACTGCAAGTTTTCAACAGCAGTTCGAAAAGCAGTTTTTCGACGCAGCAATGGTTTGAAACGATAATTTTTCGAAAAACATTTGTTAAACAGCAATTTTTCGACAGCAACTGTTCGAAACAGTTTTTCGACGCGGCAATTGTTCAAAACGATAATTTTTGTGAAAACATTTGTTCAGCCGCAATTTTTAGAAAGGCAATTTGTCGAAAGCTAGTTTTTCGACGCAAATTGTTGAAAACGCTAATTTTTCTAAAAACATTTGTTCAGCCGCAATTTTTAGAAAGGCAATTTGTCGAAAGGCAGTTTTTCGACGCAGCAATGGTTCAAAACGCTAATTTTTCTGAAAACATTCGTTCAACCGCAATTTTTCGAAAGACAATTTTTCGAAAGCAGCAGAAATGGTTTGAAACGATAATTTTTCGAAAACATTTGTTTGACAGCAATTGTTCGTACGACAATTTTTCGAAAAACGTTTGTTCGGCAGTAATTTTTAGAAAAGCAATTTTTAGACAGCAGTTGTCGAAAAACAGTTTTTCGACGCAGCAATAGTTAAAAACGCTAATTTTTCTGAAAACAATTGTTCAACCGCAATTTTTAGAAAGACAATTTCTCGAAAGGCAGTTTTTCGACGCAGCAATGGTTCAAAACGCTAATTTTTCAGAAAACATTTGTTCAACCGCAATTTTTAGAAAGACAATTTTTCGAAAGCAGCAGAAATGGTTTGAAACGATAATTTTTCGAAAACATTTGTTTGACAGCAATTATTCGTACGACAATTTTCCGAAAAACGTTTGTTCGGCAGTAATTTTTAGAAAAGCAATTTTTAGACAGCAGTTGTCGAAAAACAGTTTTTCGACGCAGCAATAGTTAAAAACGCTAATTTTTCAGAAAACATTTGTACAACCGCAATTTTTAGAAAGACAATTTTTCGAAAGCGGCAGAAATGGTTTGAAACGATAATTTTTCAAAAACATTTGTGACAGCAATTGTTCGAAACGACAATTTTTCGAAAAACATTTGTTCGACAGAAGTGGTTCTAACAATAATTAAGATGGTAAATTCAGAAGAAAAATAAACGTTGTTACAATTTTCTACAAGAAACTCGTACAGATTGCGAACTTGCCATAAAATAACGTTTCTCAAACATTTATCGGAGTTTTAAAATATCAAAATTATACACTTTGCCCATTTTTTAATATTAAAAAAACTTAATTTGTAGCGTAAGAAAAATACAAAAATACATAATCTAAGTTGCAGGCTTCCGCGGACGTTTTTTATAACATCTAGGGTTCCGGGTTGAAGCCGCGTCATCGGTGCTTGAACTGTCGACGTTTCGTCCTCAGTTGTGTTCCAGATCCCAAAGCGACCACAGCCCTGAAGATGTCCCGTGCAACCGAGGACGAAACGTCGGCAGTTCAAGCACCGACGACGCGGTTCCAACCCGGAAGCCTAGATGTTAGAAAAATACATATTTCTAAGTTAATTCTGTCTCATTTTTACTAAATATCAACGTATTGTCCTCAAAATTCACTTTAAGTGCTCCTGAAATAAAACAAAATGTAGACATGAAAAGTGCGGACTAACTTTTCATGTTTTATTTGTTGGGAATTTAGGATACATTTTTCTTCTGTTTTGATAAACATTAAACAATGGGAGGAATGCGGAATTCTGGAAAAAGCAAAAATAAGTTTTGGTATACTTTTTGTCAATATGCAGTGCACTGCTATTTTTGTTTTGTTTTCGTTTTTAGGCCAATACGTTGCGATTCTATAATTTACAACTGACCAAATTAACAATAAATAAATCCTGATATTTTTATATTTTACTATGTAGAAAGTTTCAGATATTCCAAATTATTTTCCATTGTGTAAAAATACACCAAATAAAAAAAAATCCAATGTATAAACACACGAAGCGCGTTGCAATTAAAATGTTTTACGAAACTATTTTTGGTATGTAAATGCGCAATAATACAGATTGTATTATCTACTAAAATTGTATGCCAATTATTCGGTCAGTGAAGTCAAACTTGCGTAATCACTATTTTGCAATTCTTTAGAAAACAGCTGAAATTCTAGTTTTAAATTATACTTTTTAACATATAATTTAGTTTTGTTATTAGAACGTTCAAAGCTTCTGTGCCAAATAAATAAATAAAAAAATAATGAACAAGTATTATTTTTAGTTTCGTTCACTGTGTTATCTATTTTCCACGAGATTTCTAATTTTATCACGATTTAAGTTGTCGGAGTTTGCTTTAAAATTCTAATAAAAAACATTAGATAATCCAAGTATTTTTTATCTCTATGGAATTATTTAATAAGCACTTATTGCGAATGATAAATGATTAAGTTATAAAAATTGTGGAAAACACCATTTCTTTGATGATTGGCTCATTTTGCCGCCTAAAATATCTTAGTAATAAAAAATTTGGTACATAAAATAATTATTTTGTTTTTTTTAAATTTTGTTACGTACAATTCAAAAAAATACATCCAGGTCTGAAGCTGAACCCAAAATAACTATACCATTTCCTCCAATCAATTTCCGTTTAGACTCGCTCTGGCCCAACAACATCCGGAAAAAGACCAAACAAAACGTTTATTGTTTCTCTGAAGCTAGAAGCACGTGTTGGTAATAATAACGAAAGAATGTCATTTGAATCCTTGGGGGTCTTTAACTCTTTAATCTTCTTATACCTTAGCTGATGTCATCAGCAACAATTCTTCAATAAAAGTTAATCCAAAGAAGTTACAATTGAAAGGCTATTTCAGAACTTCTGACCCAGATCGACTGCCTGATGCGTGGATCTTCGTTTAAATTAAACAACGGGCGCCAGAAAGAGCCAAGCCCATTTCTACTTCTTAATTTAGATTTGGAAGGGAAACAGTATTGGAAGCAAACGAATTTTGTTTAGTTTGAGAAAAATGCAATAAGACCCTTGAAATTATTTTAAAAATGCTGTCGGGCAACCGCTCCGGGCTCCCTCGTATTTTATTTTATTTGTTTTAAACTTTTAAATTAAATCGAAAGTTATGAAATCCTAAAATTGTGAAAATTTTTGTTTTCGTCAATTTTATGAAAATGTAGAAAAAACATTTTTTTGTAGTTAGTAGATAAAATGTTTTTTTCAATTTCAAAGTTGTGAAAATAGTTGAGTTTTATACTTTTTAAAATTTAGACTTTTTTAAAAATTTCAAAAATTAGAACATTTTTGAAATTTTAAAAATTTTGAAAATATTGAAAGTTTTTGAAAATTATGAAAGCTTATCGAAATTTTTGAAAATTAGGAAAATTTTTGTAAAAGTTGTTATTGTAATTTTTGTAAACTATAAAAATACATTAAATTTTAATACTTTTCAAAAACCAGGTTTTGGACATTTTGTGTTTTTGAAAATTTTGAAAAGTTTAATTAATATTGAAAATTTTTGTAAATTTTCACAATATCAAAACTTTTCAAGTAAGAAAATTAAAATATTTTATTTTCTATAATGAAAATTTTGAAAATACTCCAAACATTTGAGAATTTTGTATCGTTTTGAAATTATTGAAAATTCTTAAAAATTTTAATAATTTTGAAAATGTATTGACAATTTTTGAAAATTTTGTTGAAACCTTTTTTAAATTTTCATCAACTATGACAAAATTTGGAAACAAAAAATTTTTGATAATTATGAAAATTTTTGAAAATTCTTTAAAATCTTGTTTTTGAAAAAGTTAACTTAAGAAAAAATAAGCGAATGTGAGAAAATTACAACAATAATGAGGAAAACCCCTTCAGTTCCCACAAGAACATTTATATGTAGGTTCAGATGTGCATTTCAGCTGCTAAGTAGCCATCTTCAGTGAACTAAAACGTAAGAAACAAATACTGCGCCGCAGTGGAAAAACACAACGAAGCAGACAAGTAACTTACGCCTGGTAATATCACAGTCTTGCCTGCTTCGTTGTATTTTTCCACTTCGACGTAGTGTTTGTTTCTTACGTTTTAGTTCACTGAAGATGGCTGCTTACCAGCCGAAATGTACATCTGAACCCACAAATAATTTTTCTTTTGTCATTATTGTTTTAAAAAGGTTAATAAAATATGAAATTTTATTGAAAATTTTTGTTATTTTTAAAGTTTCAAAAATATTCACGTTGGAAAATTAAAATATTTATAATATTAATAATACTTATTAATTTTATCCATTATAAAATTCTCAAAAATATTTTGAAAATTTAGAAACTTTTATTAAATTTTTGAAAATTAAAACATTTTTGAAACAGAATTAAAAAAACTTCGTAAACGTTTTGATTCTTTTAGAAAATTTTGAAAATTTTAAAGTATCGAAATCTTTCTAAGATATTACAATATTTGAAAATATTAAATTTTTGAAAATACTGAAAATTTTTGTAAATTTTCAAAATTGTTTAAAAACTTGTGAAAATTTTGAAAGTGTTTGAAACTTTTGAAAAGTTTAATAAAACTTGAAAGATTTTATGAAATTTAAAAAAAAAATTTTTATTAAATTTGTTTCAACATTGCAAAATTTTTGGTTTTCATTATTTTGAAATTGCAAACAATGTTTATTCGCTGACAACTAAAATCGATTTTACAATTTGATGATAGGTAGATGTTTTCTCAATGAAAAGTTGTTTCTATTATCATTTAACATATTTATACCGATTTTGCAGTCGAGATTCGTAAATTTTTAAAAAACAAAAAACGGGGGTAGTAGGAAAATCGCGCATGCGCAGATCGTCTATTCGACATGCGTAGAATACGAATCTGAGCCTCTTATTCAAGCACGTCTATATTGAATATAACACCCCTCCCCTACACATCTTTTTTGGACGGACCAACTCTCTACTTTTCGTTTTCATCCCAGCGTGATTACTAATCTTTTAAACATAAACTGGGATTTCGTTAGTAAAGGGCATAATCCAATGATTGCCATTCGAAGTCATTTAATAATCTAATGATTCATTCGGATATTATCATTCGGATGTTAAAATACAGTAAAAAGTAATTAAAACGCCTCCGCTTGCTTTACGAATGCTCGTATGAAAGAATCTTCGTTCTCATCGTCTTTTCTCGGGCCGCTCGGCAAAACAGCGTAAACCTCCAGCTGTGAATAGTATTTTATATAATTTCATCACATTGCATTGCTAATTCCGGCCTATTTTTGAAGAATATTTCTATAAACCGCGAAAGTGGATACATTTTTTTCGTTTTATAAATCAATTATTTTATTTTTTAAATGGGACTAGAGACAAAAGCAATATCCGATTATTATTATATAAATAATCAATTTTTTTTGTAAATTATACCACTTGTTTTTATCAACAGTAATACAGCATTTTTCTAAATGTTAATAAATCTCTTTATGTTTTCATGTTTTTATGTATTTATACATTTTAGAGCAATATTAAAATTTTCAAATACGACCCTGCGTTGCATTGACCACGAGAAACAAATCAGTGCAGTGGAAACTGCTGTGTTGCTATTCCCAATAATTGGTAATGTTAAATAGTCACAACATTGTTATCTCGTTGTGCTTGCGCGGGAAAGACGCGATGCAATCGCATTCCAGAAATTCTGTCTCCAGGGGTATTCGCATCCTGTAAATACCTTCTGCATTTGCAGTTGCCTACTGTAAGGGGGTATTACTTCAATGCCGGTTCCGAAATGAACAAGGCCGAAATTTTTAAAATCGTAAAATCATTCGAACGTTTTTCTGTAACCTCTCGAGATATTTCGATAATCAAATACTTCGATTATTTTCATTCGAAGAATCCCAACACTAGTTTTCGTGGTTAAGGCGTTTGGGCTGTAAAATGTATACATTTACAGAAAGACAACAAACAGACACAATGGCTAAACTTGGTTTTTCGGTATTCTCTGGCCGAAAAACGGACATATTTGTCAAAATCACAACTTAAGATAATTTGACGATAACAATACCTTCCTCTAGCTATACTCCACTTAGCGAGGGAGGTAAAAAATACACCGCTTCAGAACCTCTAACCTATCGTAGAATCCAAAACACGGCAGATCGATTTTAAAAAAACTTCTGAAAACTATGGCCCAAACTGAAATTTTCAACCTTTTTTAATTTTCAACTAATTTAGATTTTTCGTAAGTTTGAATTTTGTTGCAGCTTTGAACCAATAAAATGTCGAAAGTGGAAAGGAAAGAATATCACGAAACAAAAATACTCAAAACGCGGTCGCCTATGCGTGCTACACGCGGATCTGCTCAAGATTTAGCTCAATTCGACAATAATTTAGGTAAAAACAGAATTTACATCACATTTTCAAAAATCTCACAAACTTAATTTTTCAGATTATCTCCTAGAAGACCTTCAATCGTCGGTTCCTCGCTCCACTGGAAACGTCGGTAGTAACACCTACAGGGAAACCCGTGTCACCAGAGACATAGACCACGGAAGAAGCAACTCCTTAAATCGAGTTACACACCTAAAGGCGTCAAATCCAGTCACCGAATACTCATCGGATGATTCTTACAGTTATTTGGTAAGTCCAAACATTATTTTACAGATGCGAAATAATTGTTTACTATTTTCCAGTCACCAGATGGAACAAAGAGCGTAAAAAGCCTCAAGAAGGAGAGCTATTACAGTTCTAGTGGTAACAATGTTGCCCCGGAGAAACTTCGAATGCAAAACAACATCAACCAGTTGGATTCGCTTTTGGATGACTTGAAACAAGTCAAACAGGGAAGTTAGTATTAGTTTTATTATATTCCAAATATCGGATACAACAGAAGAGATAATGTCCTCCACGTGATCGTGGGGGAGTGAAATGGAAACTTTTGTAGTTAACACAAACTTTGCCTCTTAATTGATCTGAATCAGACTTGTATTTATACTCGTGTTTATTTTGCAGGTGCTAATAATAGCGTTGGCATAGATCCAGGCTTGGTGTAAGTACTTTATTTGCTTCTCTCTACTGTGTTTTGTATGGAGGTTGTTCTTGTCTAACTCATGATCTCTCAAAGAAATTACTAGGGATTAAGAAGATCCTGACATCATGCGCTTTTCGTTTTATTGTCTTGCGAAAGATAAACTTGCACACATGGTCCCATTTTCCGATTCCAAATAGGTCATATTTATTAAAGGTTAATGGGTCTATAACATAAAATTTAAAACATTTATTTTCTTATTACTTTTTATTACATATAAGTTAGGAGACATCTTTCATATTTTCATTTTAATCACAGACTGGTAAAAAATAACAAGTCTTATTTAAACAGAGAAACTGGTAAAAGCCGGGTAATGATAGGCAAGAAGACTGTAGAACGTGAGCTGCATTATGGAGACACACCTCCAAGATCACGTACCTTGGAGAGATCAGATAGAGAAGGTTCTATGACCAGAGAAATTCAATACATCGATGAAGGTACAGTTAACAATCTTCCTTCATCCTCCTTTCTACCTTATTTGTCTATTGTATGTAGTCTCCCTACCGCTTTGACTTGTCTGTAATTATTTTGTTGTTCTCCTTCCCATAGAACTGTAGTTCAATTTTTCATCTTAATGTAAATCTCTTGTTGCTTACCCCTTTTTTCACTCTTCTTATTTTTGCATCTTCAGGGTTCCCACTGACCCTGGATAACCTGGAAAAGTCAGGGAATTAAAATTTTAACCTGGAAGTCATGGATTTTATGCAAAATTTGGCAAAAGTCTTGATTTTTCTCTTGATTTACAGTAAAAAACCTGATTTTCTTGCAGTAGTGTTAACATACTTTAAAAAAATTAATTAAATTAAATATTTTCCGATTGAATTGTTAAAACTGCCGCTTATAAAACTTTTGCTGCTGAAGGTTTTTAAAATATCATTGAGGTACTTTTCCTTTCCTTGTTAAATTCCAAGGAATGTAATATGGCTTATGCATTGATAAAGAACGCATAAACGTGACTATTTTTGCGTCTCCAATTTTATTGATTTTTTTGTCGAGAGTCATGGGTAAGTACGATTTTTGGTCATGGATATCCTGGAAAAGTCATGGATTCCAATTCTTGGTAGTTAGTGGGAACCCTGATCTTCCTTTATTTTTTTGTATTGTACCTGCTCTTCCTATTCTCCAAACTTTCCTGATCTTTTCTTCTTCTCTTAGCACTGAAGCCCAATTTAATTTTAGACCTTCTTCTTCATTATTTGCCACATCCACTCTTTTCTATTTCTTGCTGTTGTATCCCCACTTCTCACCCCTCGAACTTCTTCCCCCTGTAAAGTTTTATGTATTGTAATCTATTGTGCCTTTTGACTTTCTCAATTTCATCTTCATCTTCTCGCTATGGTCATATAGTCCAATTTAGACCTCGATCTCCATTATTTGCTGCATTCAATCTAACCTCTTTCTTCCATTTTCAGACCAGTTCCTCACTCCTCCCAACCTCTGTCCTTCTTTACAACATTTTTGTATTGTACTCTTTCTACCCCTTGACTGTCCCGATATTATCTTTTTCTTTCCGTGGTACTATAGTTCAACTTTAGATCTTGATCTCCATTATTTGCAGTTCCCAATCTTCTTTATTCTTGTCTTCTCTTTCCAATTTCTTACTCCTCCCGCTCTATCTTCTCATTCACATTTATATTTCCATTGTACTCATCCTACCCCCGCCCCACTTTCTTTGTTTTTTTCCCATGAGGTAATATAGTCCCAATATTACACCTTGATGCTCTCTATCCCTTGAGATATCTAATCTTCTTTATTTCTTGCCTTCTCACTCCAATTTCTCACTCCTTCCACTCTTTCTTCGCGCTACAACTTTTTTGTATTTGTACTCTTCCTATCCCACCGATTTTCCTAATATTATCTTCTTCTTCCTTTTCTCGTATTCGTAGTATACTCTCATTTTAGAACTTGATCATTATTTGTGATATTCTATCTTCTTTATTTCTTGCCTTTTCACCCAAGTTTCTTATTCCTCCCACATTTTCTTATCCTTAACAACTTTTTTGAATTGTACTATTTCTGTGTTAACTTGCTTTATGCTATCTCTTTCTTTTGGTATTATATCCCTTCCGGTCTCCCGACTTTCTCCTTCTTCTTCCCGTGATGTACTGTAGTCCAGTTTTAGACTTAATCTTCTTTATTTGCGGCATCTTCTTTGTTTCTTGTGTTTTCATCATAATTTCTCACCCCTCCAATTCTCTCTTCTGCTTTACCTTCGACTTGCTTAATGTTACCTCTTTATTCCCTTGGGAATAAGTACAGTACAGTTATATTTTAGAAAGTGAAATCCATTATTTGCGGCATCCAATCTTCTTTATTTCTCAGTACTTCCACTTTTTCTCCTTTACAACTTTTTGTATTATAGCCCTCCCATTCCCTCACTTTCCTTATTATTATCTTCTTTTTTTCTCATGGCGTCTATAGTTTAATTTTAAACTTTAATGTTCATTATTTGAGACATCCAATATTCTTTATTTTTTGCCTTTTCACCACAGTTTTGGGCCTCCAGGAACCAAGTGTTTTAAAAAAATATTTGTTGGTGGATCTGTACGAGTGTGTGTATGTGACACCCCATAACTCCGAAACGGATGGTCCGATTTCGATGATCTTGGAAATGTGGGAGTATATCAAAAATTCATCGAAAAAATAAGGTTTTTTTGAAAAAAATCCGAAGGCGGAAGTCATAGATTTTTTGGTAGCATTTCAGATAGAAGACATTAGTGCAAAACAAATGCTTCTTTACCTCCTCCTGCAACGATTTTTAAAAATTTTCATTTTAGCCTGGGATCAAATTTTCTATCATAATAGCCATATGGGGCCACGATGTTGCTATACAAAAACATTTTCGAAAATATGAAAATTATAGTGAAATTTTTTCAAATTTTGTAAATTTTCAAAACCATATCACCCAAAAACAGACAATACAATTTTTTTTAAATATTGGCGAGTCATAGAGCTGGGAACACGCTACAATTTGGTTCGTGTCCCAGACCGCTAATTTATTTGTGACGCCTTCTATGAATTTTTGAAAATTAGGGTAATGCCCATTTACTCAAAAGCAAGTAATCACAGCGGGATAAAGTTTGGTATTGTAAATACCCTAGTGGTACACAATCTTATGAACTGGGAGAATTTTGGAAATACTACAACAATATGCGAAGGTAATTTTCCCCTTCTGGCCCTAATTTTAGCGGACGAATTTGTTTTTCAGTTTTTAGATTTTATTAAACTTCAAGGAACCTTTTTTCAAAAAATCAAAAATTTCTTATACAAATTTTTTTTAATCTCTAAATACAGTAAGACAATTTGTGCTAACTGAGTGGGCGACTTTAAATAATGCGAATCGGATCAACAACATTATGCTGAAGCAGACGCCAGCAGTCGGGTAGTTTTGACGTAGCTTTTTGTGACTGCATCTCTTTTTCATTGCACGACTGGTATCTTCTTATATTTGTACGGCGTGTACATTTACCCTTTTCGGAATAAGATCACTGTGGGTTTATAGCAAAAGTGAAAGTTTCTCAAATATAGGAAAGTCCAGGCATAGTGCTTCGCTCATTTTTTGTATTGTACTCTTCCTATCACACAACTTGCTTTATGTTATCTCTTTCCCGTGAAATGCTACTATAGTCAAACTTTGCAACTCAATCTTCATTGTTTGCGGCATCCAATCTTTTTTATTTCTTAGTCCTCCCACTCTTTCTTTTTCGTTACATTTCTTTAGTATTCTACCGTTCTTGTTCCACCGACTTTCCTGACATTGTCTTTTTTTTTCTGCCAATTTTCTTTATTTCTTACTCCTTCCACAGAGTCCTGTACTTCTTCTTTCTGCGGTACCTACTACAGTCCATTTTTAGATTAAAATTTTCTCTATTTCTTTTTTGTTAACCTGAATTTCTCACTTCCCCTACTCCACGTTAGCCTTGGTGTACTTCTTGCCCTAACTTCTTCCATTAATCCTCGAAAAAAATAAATTCTCCTTGGTAACTTGGTAATGTTCCTTCTACTAGACATGACTTGCTCATGCCAGTCTTATGTTTTTTGATTACTTCCACCCTACTTAGGTCGTCATATGGCTTATCTGGATACCTTAAGGTATATCTAATTCACCACCTATCATTTTCTTTTATTTTCCTGATATCATTATTGCTTTTATTTTCTTCCTCGTTACCTTGACATTTTTCTATTTTTTCTTTACTTTCTGCTAACCTGAGTTTTTCAATTATATTTACATCCTTTCTTTTATTTCCCTTATTTGGTTTGTCCTAAGTAATTCACAGATAGCAACAAAAACAACTAATTTTTTTCTTTATTTACAATTAGGTACATATGGAGAAACAAGACCAATTCGCTACACCCCATCACCATCCCAAAGCCAAGCATCCACTCTTACCAAACAAAAGAAGGTGACCAACGTTCACGCATATCCATTGGAAGTGATGGAAACCACAACTCCCGACATAAATCCTGAAATCTTGTCCAACTTGGATCCCAATCTTCTTCCAACTGGCAACACAAAAGTAACGACAACCATCAAAACTTACACTTACGAGATTCCTGGATCTGGATATAAACCAGTTGGGGTTTCTCCTGACCCTGAAAAGTACATCTACTCTCCCAATCAATCTCAAACTACACCCAGTAAAAGTTTTGTGTACAGCAAAGTAGAAAATAATGATGTAACAAATGTGGTAGCTTATCCACAACCCAGTGAACAACGGACTTTGAAAGCTAATATTTATAAGGAAAGCACCACAACGAACCAAACTGTACCTCCGTATCAGAGACCTACCCCTCCTCCTGGTGCTGAAACAACTATAATAAAAGAAACCACAACGACGCGTAATTACCAACCAGGATATCAGGTCTATCCTGAACCTCCACCTCCAAGCAAACAAACTTATATTTACAACGAAACCACGACCACTAAAAATATAAACGAGGGCTACCCTGATGACTCACTCGGTTATCCCATTAGACCTGCAAGTCGGGAACCTCCACGGAACGAAACATACATCCTCAAGGAAACACACAACAACATAACTAATAAAACATCTGGGCCTTATCCTAATGGACACCCACCTCAGGGTTATCCACCACAAGAACCCGGCGCAACAACCGTGGTTTATAAACACGATACACACACTACAAATATTGGGTCACCACCACGCAGACAAACTCCTCCAAACACTACAGTTATTATCAACAAAACTGAAAGAAACACAACTGAAAATTATGACCCGAATCGTTACCCTACCCGACCTGGTGATTCTCCTCATTCTAGACGACCGAACGAACCTCATGACCCGAATAATGTTAATATTACTTATAAGTATACCACTCATAGCAGTTCTTCGAATAAATATGGTGGATATCCACCTGAAGAATCTCAGCCTCTTTTGCGTCCTCAACCTTTCCCAAGTGATGGAATGGATGGGCCACCCAAACGTGTGGACGACCTTATGGCTAAAATAGGGAACGAGGTAAGTGTGGTGTTAGTCACACCAGTTTATTAAACTAACGCTATTTATAGCCCCCAGACAGTCCACTAAATGCAGGTTTTCAAGCTCATGAGGCGGAATTGGTCCATCAAAAGAAGGTAGACACTTTAAAACACCAACAGCAGGCATCAGAAGTGAATGATTTGCAAAAGAAGGAAAGGAATCTTCCACCTACTAAAAACATTACGGGGCCACCCGTTTATTATCCACCAGGGCATGAAATGTTTCTTCAGAAGGAGGAGTCGGGTGCTGCTTGGAGGGCTGAGGTACTGGTTTCGCCTATTTTGAGTTCTAGAAACAAACATTAATGAAATTTTAATTTCAGGGAGGCATGGCAAGAGAATCGGGCAAATACAAGTACGAAGCCGAAAGCAGTAGCAAATCAAAGAGCCGATCTGGTGCTGCTATTGTACCCGTTTGCCTGCCACTGTGTTGTGGCATACCATGTACAATTATTTAGAGCCCATGTGTCCATTTTTTGTAATTTTTTTAAATATTAGATCTTTGATTTTATCTCGAATAGAACGGTTTATTTACCTAAAACCATTTTTTGCCATTAATCCTTTTTTTACTATTACATTTTATGCTTGCAGTGACTGATTTATTTTTATATATGGTTTCAGGTTGTTTTAAAATCCACTTGTATTTATTTGATATTTGTATTACCTCAAAGACAACGATGGCTGTATTTCGTTTTAGCAAGACATTTCTGAGTCTTAGAGAGTGTAGTTATCATAAGGGATAAAAAAGTGCTCAAATGGAATACAATCAGTCTTATGCTCACATTGATATTTTTTTAACCCGTTTCTAAATCTTTTAAATAAATTACATATTTACTACTTGTGTGACAATTGTAAAAATATTAACTATAATTTACTATTTAATAATGTATATATTAAGATGACTTTTGTTCTGGTAAACGAAGCTTTAATTTTGTAGCCGTTTTAATTTAAAAAATAGTTTTATTAACATTTTGTTGCAATAACTCAATGAAAACTGGTTATACTAAAACATAACAACTTTATTGTCTAACAATTAGAATACACTTGCCTGTTTCTAACTATACAATGTAAAAAATGTATTATAAAATTCTTAAATAAAACAAACTTAAAAATTTAAGTTTTTTGACTACCTCGATCTTGCACAAGCCCCAAAAGCACACAATCAGCTTCTAGTAACGTTAGATCCTTTTCATACCCGAGAAATTTTGACGACAACTCCAAATCTTTAACCAACAATCGTACTTTTGCACCTCTTATGTAACTACTGCAAAAATAAATTTTTAGTTCAAGCTAACGCAGTTAAATCCCAATTCAAATCAAACCTTGCTTGCTTCTTAGGTCGAGGACACACACAATGAAACTTCCACCCAAAATCTATATACAAATCGTCTTCAACTATGTGGAAAATCTTTCCTTGTACAACTTTTCCTTCAGGATCACCCAACTACAACTTCTACATTTTTAAAAATTAAGTTTTAATAATAGATATACTTACGTCTATAAATTTGGAATTACGTAACAACGAGGCAAAAGTGTGGCTTTCTGGCTTTGGTTCTTCAGCTAAGGTTTCAAACTTCACAAAGGCTTTCGCATAACCACCTTGTTGTTTTTCGCTTGATTGATCTGAAGGAGGTTCTGTTGATAAATACTTTGGAATTAACTGGAGAGGTTTCCAGTTATTTTTGACTAATTTAATTGAAATATTCCTAAATAATGACATTTTTTTTTGTAAAAAAGGTAGGTTAGATGTAGCAAACTTGCCATTTAGTTAACGCTGTGACTAGAATCCCGGCAACGGCACCTTGGGTAAGTTCCGACCTTAGGGAATGATATAGCATGAACAGAAATAAGTATTATCAGCTCTGGCACTGAAAGTTTAAGTACATGTTTTTGATTGGCACACAATTTACTCCATCTGCCATTAATGTCAGAATAATGACATTTAACAAGTCTGGGTGTGATAGATTCTATGTGAGGGAGCTTCCTGTAGACAACATCCTCCGCCAAAGTGTTACTAGGTTGTGGGGGCCGAGAGGTAGGTGTGCTGAATAGGAGTTTATTAATTAAAGTTTTGGGGTAACCATTATTATACCGGGAGATCGAGAAAGGTTGTCCAAAAAAAACTACCTTCTAAGTAGTTATCAATGTTTCTTTCTAGTGTGATATTAGGCATACTGCGCAATACGTTTGTTCCGTCGTTTGTTTATGCTTGTTCCGTGTGTTTACGTTTCTTAATTTCACTTTATATTCTTGGACGCTGTTATTATTATACAAATAGTATTTTTCAATACTAATTAGGGATTGTTAAACGAAGTTTACAGTAAGTACAGTGTTTCCAATTAATTGAAAACAGTAATAATTGTTTGTAAATTTAAGGTTATGTATTCCGTTGAACACAACAAGTTTATTATTGAATCTTATTTCCGCAATGGCCAACGCAATGAAAATGATGGTGAATGGAAATATTCAGTAAATTTGTGTGTAGATGAATTCGTTAATCGTTTCCCCGACGTCGACTTTGATTACGATAATCTAAGCAGGCATGTAGAGCGCATCGTACATCGTTTCCAAACAACGGGTAGTGTAGATACACAAAAATCTCCTGGAAGACAATCCTTTTAACTCAGGACACATTAGAGGATATACAGACGCGTATCGAACGCAGCCCTAAAAAACCATTACGACAGTTAGCGCAACAAACAGGTGTGTATTTTGTAAACTATAAATTTTTGCATATGAAATTTATTATAATTTGTAATTGCAGGGTTATGCTATGGAACGTGTCAAAAGGCAGTAAGATGAAAACTGCATTTACACCCATATAAAATTTCAGTAATGCAAGAATTACTTCGTCCCGATTATGAAAAACGTGTGCAGTTCTGCAATTGGTTTAACCAAAATTTAAATAACGATGAAATGCTGGATTCAAGTTTCTTTTCAGACGAAGCCTGTTTCCATCTCACCGGTTACGTAAATAAACAAAATTACAGGATGTGGTCTGCAGAGGCCCCTGGTGAATTTTTACAAACTCCACTGCATGCGATAAAGATTGGCGTGTGGATTGCCATCTCCAGAAGACGCATAATTGGTCCCATTTTTTTTGAAGATACCGTAACAGCTGACCGCTACATCGGAATTCTAAACACATTTATAATTCAGCTTCACGATGATGAATTACGTCAGGGATATTTTCAGCAGGATAATGCACCTGCACATACAGCCCTTCGAACAAATCAATATATACAACAATTTTATGACGATCGTATCATTGCATTTCCCCCACGGTCACCCGATTTGACACCCCTGGATTATTTTCTTTTTGGGCATTTAAAGAACACGATATATCAGACCCCCATGCACACACTTGAGCAACTGAAGGATGCTATTACTGCCGCTACTGCAAATATAACTGTGCAACAGCTACAAAATGTTTTTAACAGCATGAAAAGTGCTGTATCAACAATAATGGGGCTCATTTCGAACATGAACTGTAATTACTAATTACTAATTTTGTTAATTTATTTTTGTAAAATTTAATATTCTAATTAGTTAATAAAACAAATAATGTTCTAATTAATTACATTATTAACCGTAATTAAAACTGATTGCAAATAACTTCTTATTTTCATAATTATTTTCCTCTTTTGAATCTACCAGAAATTGCTAACTTCATTTCATACATGACAGCACCATGACAGGTGGAGGATGTAAAGATTGATATACTCTCTGTAGAAAGTAGTTTTTTTCGGACAACCTTTCTCGATCTCCCGGTATAGTGAATCCGATAAATCTACAAGGTTTTTATTAATGAGAGATGGATGAGCAATTTTTTGAATTCTATTTTTTAAGGCCAAGATTAGGTCTATTTTTTGATTTATCGGATGATTGGAGTGATAGTTAATGTACCTGCCTGAACTGGTAGGTTTTTTATACCAGTCCAGGACAAGTACATTGTCGTTCCTCCGAATAATTTTGGTATCTAAAAAAGGGATGCTGTTGTTAGTTTCTTGTTCAACGGTGAATTGTATGTGAGGGTTAAAACTGTTGAAGATATTTTTAACCTCATCAATTTTGTCAAGGGGTATAGCACAAACTACATCGTCGACATACTTTTTAATAAAAGGAAATTGAAAAGGTACTTGCGGGATTACCTTGTCAAAAAGAGAGTCCATCACAATCGTAGCTATTACAGGGCTAATGGGGCTACCCATGGAGGTGCCAAAAATTTGTTTGTAAAAATTACTGTTAAAAGAGAAATACGTATTGTTAAAAATGTAATTGACAGTCTGAATAAATACATCTTGAGTAAAATTACATACAGGTTGAATTAAGTTCCATTTATCATTAATTATATCTATGACAATATTAAGGGGTATGTTGGTGAAAAGCGACACCACATCTAGGGAGATCACCACATAACCATCCGGTAACTGAAAGTTATTAAACTCTTGAGAAAAAGTAAATGAGTCTTTGGTGTTACAATTATTAGCATCTTTGACGGCTGTGGTTAAGATTTTTCCAATGAAGCTAGCCAACTTATAAGTCGGTGAATTAATCGATGATACGATGGGTCTTAAAGGCGTTTGTTCCTTATGGTTTTGTTTATGACTACTGTGACCGCACCTTTATCCGCTTTTGTTACGTAGATGTCAGAATTTTCTTTAAGAAATTTTCTAGCTTCCCTGAAAACATCCCACCCAACAGTACTCCTTTCGTTATTTAAATAATGAGTGATAATGTTAGTTACTCTAGCTCTACAGATATCGTAGTATGGCTACCTAATTTAAATAATTAAATTTTTAAAGCGATGCTTACACCGAAAACCGTTGGATGACGACACATGTGAAGTTTATGGGGAATCACATATTTCGTGACAGTAAGTTGCTAGGCAGTCCCAAAATTGTTTTCAGAAAAATGTTTAGTTTCTCTGTTATAATTTAAAATATCGGTTTATACAGGTTTGTCAAATTTGTAACAGCTATTTTAAATTAAAGTCGATTTTTCACGTTACAGCATACACGGTAACACAGATTGCGTTATTATAATTCGGAACTTAACTATGGTCCCTCTCTCGAGTATCTTGTCACAGCGTTTATTTAAATGTTTAGTAGGGCCAACCTTAACAGAACGTTTCGCGCATTATTTAAAGACTTTTAATTTTTCAGCTTTAATTTCTAAATTGAAATATAAAAACCTATAATCCTTAAATTTCAACGCTATTGTTTTACTTCAATTAAATTCAAAAATAGCATTCATATTTTTATATAAAAATTTAGTTATTTTATTTTTTTGTGTTGGTCTACTGCTGCACTCACCATCTTCGCAAATTTTGTGGCCATCATCTCAAAAATTTTCACGTGATTTTCGGTATAATATTTACGTATTTTTCGTAATGGCATCAGCAACCAGTGGGGGAAAGAAATGTTGCGGTAAATTGGGTTTAAAACCTTTAACCGGACATAATATTTTATTCTACTATGCCCCATTGCAAGGGGTCTTGAGCTACACTGCTTTATCTGTCAATGTCATGAACCCTTCATTAATCTTAAGGTAAATTTAACCTAATAATTAAATTCAGACTGCTTCCTAGTAGTATTTTAGAATTTTCCCAAGACGAGACATCACAAATGTTCTGTTAATCAATACGCTTGTGGGGTCGGGGTTGTATTTGTATAGCCGACCACATTTGCAGGCAGTTTCTAATAAGCAAAAACGTATTCTCTTTAGGTGAGTATTAATTTTAATCATGAAATTTTGTGTTAATGTATTCTCTTGTAGTGCTTTTGGAGCAGTAACGTTCTCACTCGGTTCAGTACTAGTCTGGGCGATCTTAAGAAGCATTGTGCCGCAAAATGTAGCCCTTTGCACTGTTTGTGGGGTTGGCTCTGGTTTAGCCCTTGTTAAAATAGGACGTAGCTATACAGACCATGTTGATTCTCTAGTCAAGCAATAATCTGTTACTTTTTTTTTTATTTAAACGTGTATTAGTAATGTGTAATCAACTCTTGTTTAGTACAATAAAATGAACTAAATAATTTTGTGTTTATTTTGTAATCTGCAGTAAGAATGGTTGATAGAGTGCATGCAGCATTTTATTTACTTAGAGGTGTAACTAGGAGGGTATCGTGGGTGTGAAGCTGTCCCTAGTAAAGGCAGCACCTCGATTCTGTCACTTTTAAGCAACATTTTATTTTGTTAAAACACCATTGAGTGAAATTGTAATTTAAGCTGCACAAGAAGGAATACTGTTTTTATTTTTGTGTCTGCAGGCAAGCTATATAAAAATTATCGGAAAGCAGGTCTACCGAATGGTCCCCCTTAGGGGGACTTGGTACCCTTTTTCAAAGGTGATCGTCTAAAGTTGCCCAAAATCTATAATTGTCTCTTAGATGTATGTGAGTGCATTTTCAAATTATTTGCGCTTTTTTTATGATTTCATGTGTTGCAAATTGGCACATTAAATGAAAAGAAGTGTGTTATAACTGATTTATGTTAGTGAAAGTACTTACTTAAAATATCTTAAAGTTATAAATTAAAACTTAAGTGTGTAGGGGATGTCTGCTTTTATTTGTGAACGAAGGGAAATGTCTGTAATTTTGTTAATGATTTTAAACTATACCAAATAATGTAAAAATTGTTAATTGTATGTAGTATTAGTTCATATTTAAGAATCATATTAAAATAAAACTAGTGTTACCCCAGCATACAATGCACTGACAGACAGCGTTGACAGAACCGGCGAAATGTCAAGTAACGTGATGCATTAGTTCCAATAATGACACGCGACGTTATTGTAGATGGCGCCCCAAGTGACGCGCGTCTAGCAGACTTTCATATATATTATAAATAAAAATAATTATTATTAAAAAATTGACGTAGAATAAAAATGTTTCATGTTCCATCTGTGGATAGAGACCTTTCATTTAAAAAAAATGGTCCAAATTGGTGAAGCGGTAGCCGCTGGAGGAACGGGAGAAAAAAACCCTTTGTGGTTTTATATATGTATGGATGGATATTTATTAATTACAATGATGCTGTCTACATTAAATTCGGATAAATAAGTAAATGCATGCACTTATGCTGCAAGTGCAAACTATGATCAGAACGAAAGACAATTGTAAATTTGTGGAAAATGATGTATACATTTTTTTTTGTTCTTGTTATTCTTGAAAGACTAGATTATTGTTAAGAATCATTTTACACAAATTTACAATTATTACCATTTTCTGACAAAATAAGTTTGAACAGTTTTATTACAAAAAATCAAAAGATTAACGTCGCAGTAAAAACAATATACAAAGATATTAAAACTAAACCAAAAAGCAGTTGATAAATAACAAAATTTGGTTTAAACTCCTGATTTTGCATTTGCAGCGCAATCACATGCATTCATTTTCTACAGTTATAGGTACAAGACATTTACATCATCTAGTAAGGTGGCATAGTTTTACATCAATGTTCACGACTAAATGGACACCCTGTAAACTTTAAAATTTATGGTGCCCGTGTTTAAAACATTTGGTTCCCTTAATTACAGTTAGGTCCCTCTTTTTCAGTAGTCTCAGAGCTGGCAGCCCTGTATTTTAATATTATTATGCATAAGGTCTTTTTAATACCTTGTTTTGATTCTTTGAGAACTGCAAAGGCAGTGGCGTAACTTTAGAAAACAGACCCGATGCAGGCACAAATTGAGAGTTCCTCCCATACCCATCTTATTTTATTTATTTATTTTTATTATTTATAAGTATTAATAAGGTGAATATACAATTTTATTCTATTTTTTTTCTTTTTAGCATGACCACTACCACTAGTAGCACTGTTTTGTATATGTTAGCGATGCTACTACTATATCGCCAGCGATATATGCTGTCGGATTCGCAACAATAATTTCATACTTCCACTTACACACACTTTTGTAAAGTAGGGTGCGGAGGGGGCATGACAACCAAATCATAGTCTAAGGTCTCCAATATGGTTAATCTGGCACTGTCGATGCAAATGTCAACTATATGGTGAAACAGCATATTATAATTCAATTTTTCACTAAAATTTCTCGTTAATGAAGGCGTTATACTGGCTAAAATTTGGTGTTTAACGGAAGTGCGCTCAAGGACTTGAGAAGTCACAAGTATTTGAATGGGCTAACCGTTTTTTAAAATGGTTGTGAGATTGTTGGTGGCAATCCAGGAAAAGGAGGTTCAACTGTAACAAGTCTTTCCTGCTGTCATTAAAAGTGTTGTTGGGTTTTTCCACTATTTCAGATTTCTGCAAAAGCTTTAAAGACTTTACTCTTAGAAATTTTACCAGCTCAATTTTTCTCTGTTTAACTGAAACTTGTGCAAATCCATCCATACATATATAAAAGCACAAAGGGTTTTTTTCTCCCCTTCCTCCAGCGGCTACCGCTTCACCAATTTGGACCATTTTTTTTTAAATGAAAGGTTTCTATCCACAGATGGAACATGAAACATTTTTATATTTTTATTCTACGTCGATTTTTTAATAATAATTATTTTAATTTATAATATATATGACGGTCGGCTAGACGCGCGTCACTTGGGGCGCTCTCTACAGTAACGTCGCGTGTCATTATTTCAACTAATGCATCACGTGACTTGAAATTTCGCCGGTTCTGTCAACGCTGTCTGTCAGTACATTGTGTGCTGGGGTAACACTAGTATAAAATTAAATTATACAAGGCCTTCGATTAATAACACAGTTAAAACTTCAAGTTCCAAATTAATGGACTTATATACTGTAAGAGATAATCCCCCTAGCTAGACAATGCTTATAAAATTGCCAAAAAAAAGGCACCACCAATTTGTCAATGCGACAAAAAGAGAATATTTTCAGAGAAAAATACTCTTGTCTAATAATCCTACTAAAACAGCCTGGAGTATCATTTCTAGACAGGGAGGAAAAAATTGAAAAAAAATAAAGTCAATAATATGGCCATTACTGACCATAAATTAATTTTTAACCACTTTAACATATTTTTTTTAAATGCACCTTTAAACGTAGTAAGCTCAATTGGAAATAAACAGAAATGTATGCAACTTGATAATGTCCTCAATGAAAACCAGTCTTGTTCTTCAATATTTCTAAAAACCCTCACACAGGTCAATGCAGTAAACTTAAAAGTAAATGTTATCTGGTCCGGACAAAGTTCCTTTGTTCGGCCTTAAAAAGGTGTCAAATACAATTTTGTCTCCTCTATGTTCCCTTATAAATTTATCGTTCAAAAGTGGCTGCTTTCCCTCGAAAGCAAAAATTAGTCAAATTCTTCCAGTATACAAAAAAGGCAATTCTCAAATGCCTGAAAACTATACACTTATTACTCCTGACATCAGTATTCTCTAAACTGTTTGAACTTGCTCACCTGAACCATTTGCTTCTGTTTCTTAATAAACAGGAGATAATTGCCGACAAACGGCATGGTTTTACTGCAGGTAGGAGTACTAACAGCAATTCCCTCATTTTATGAAAAAGTATGTGGAAGTTGGCGAGTATCCTGTTGCAATATTCTGTGATTTGAGTCGTGCTTTCGAAGAATTTCAATAGAATTATCATATTATGGTATACAAGGTGTTGTGTTGCTATGGTTGAGATCATTTCTGAAATGTCCTACCCAGTTTGTTTCAATTTTGCATAGAGATCGTTATAATATTCAAAATATTGATTCAGATTATACTGCCATTAATATAGGTGTTCCGCAAGGATCAATAATAGGTCCCATATTATTTTTGCTATATGTCAATGACATTACCACTGCCGATCTTGGTGTCGATCTAACGTTATGCACTGACGACACTTCTGTAGTTGTATCAGACAACTCTATTCAATTTCTAGAGACTATAAGTAATAACTTTCTTCTGGAAAACACATTGCTCCAATCTTATTGCCCACATTGAATTATATTTCATACTTATCTAAATTTTTCGGAAATATTCTTACAACCCAGCAACTGATTTGTCTGTATTATGCGCAAGTCGAATCGAGATTACGATAGGGTGTTTGTTTCTGAGATGGTTCCTCCTCGAGCAAGGAGGTTTTCATTTCATAAAAAAAATTGTAAGGTAGGTATATTGTGGAGATCCTAAATACTTACTCAGGTATGGATCTTTTTAAAAGCTTAAAAATACTTACCCTACATAGCCCCTTTGTGTTCGAAATGTGTATATACCGTCTGTCTATAAAGTAACCTCCCCCTAACTAACTTTTGAACGACTTGATATTTTACCACAATATTTGGTGTGCTTTAATGGGAAATTAAATACTATGTTTTAGAGAAAAATTATATTTTGTATCATTCAAAATGGCGACTAGGCGCCATTTTGAAATTTTTTTAAATAGAAAGGGGGGTCGAGTGAAACCTCATTTGAAAGGTCCTTTAATTCTGCGTCTGATCCTAGAGTTTCAAAGAAAAATATTTAGCCATAACAAAATGACGGATTTTAAACAAATGGACTCACACAATTCAAAATTGTTTTGATTTTTCTATCCAGGGTCAAGTGACACCTTATTTGAAAGGTCTTTTAGTTCTGCGTCTGATCCTAGAGTTCTAAAGAAAAATATTAAGTCATAACAAAATGGCGGATTTTAAACAAATGGACTCACTCAATTCAAAATTGTTTTGATTTTTTAATCCAGAGTCGAGTGACACCTCATTTTAAAGGTCTTTTAGTTCTGCGTCTGATCCTAGAGTTACAAAGAAAAATATTCAGCGATAACAAAATGGCGGATTTTAAACAAATGGACTCACTCAATTCAAAATTGTTTTGATTTTTTTATCCAGTAGTCCACTTTTTCATTTGCAGTACAAAATTTTCCCAGAAATAACTCAGGTGGCTGGAAATAATATTGAAAACGTTATGTTCCAACAAGACGGTGCGCCGCCTCATTATTATAGGCCGGTTTCTGACTTTCTCAACGAACATTTTCTTGCAAGATGGATTGGTAGGCGGGGGCCTGTAGAATAGTCGGCTTACTCCCCAGATTTAACTTTCTTAGATTTTTTTCTATGGGAATATCTGAAATCGAAAGTGTACAGAACCCGTCCAGAAACAACTGAAGAACTGGAGCAACGCATTACAGAAGTTTGCAGAAATATCACTCCAGAACCGTATGAAAATGTAAGGCAGGAATTTGATAACCGACTTTTTATGTTCCAAGAAACATTGTCATTTTGTTATGGCTGAATATTTTTCTTTAAAACTCTAGGATCAGACGCAGAACTAAAAGACCTTTCCAATGAGGGTCACTCGACCCCCTTTTTTATTAAAAAAAATTCAAAATGGCGCCCAGTCGCCATTTTGGATGATACAAAATTTTAATATGGTCTGAAAGATAGTATTTAATTTCCCATTACAGCACACCAAATTTTGTGGAAAAATATCAAGTCGTTCAAAAGTTAGTTGGGGGGGGGGGGGTTACTTTATAGACACAGTGTATATATTTTCACAAATAAATCAAATTTTTTGTCTAATGACATAATTCATCACCACAATGTGAGGGGTAAACGGGAACCCCATATCCCGTATCAGAGGATTAACGTAACAATGAACTCGCCGAACTGTCTCGGTATAAAATTTTACAGTAATTTTTCTAATTTTATCAAAAATAGTGCAACGTTATCTAACTTTAAAAAAGACGATGATGGGGTATCTGCTAAATAAATGCTTGTATTCCATAGCTGAATTCTGGGACTAACGACTTTAAATATTGTATGTTTGATGTCATTATAGTATATTATTTATGATTTAAATTTGTAACCGTGTTGTATACAATTATTTGTTACATATTATATATTTATTGTATCTGATGTTAACCTTAAGTGTTTTTGACTATTCCTATACCTGTTTATGTAGGGTCTATGGAAATATATGATATTATTATTACTATTATTAACATGTATTTAAATACGTACGTATATAAGTGTGTTCTTTTAGATTTAAAAAACTAAAAGATCATGACAGCCTAACCTTTGCAATAATATAAAATACATAAATTTGACAATAAAGTCAAAATGACAAGTAAAAATTAGTTTGATGATTATAAATTAATTCACATATATAAGTTTTATTATTGAAAATTATGTAATGTGCGCTGCAATTAGTTCACAGGCGGAAGAAGAATTATTAATTCAATGCAGGAACAATTTTTATTTGGCCGCTACCGCCCAGAGCCGGTTAGCCTATATTTTAATGTCTATTCATGCCGTCAATCCGGCAATATTTGGAAGGTACAGTTTAATCACTTTTATATGAAAACCAAAATTATTAAAAATTTTTTTGCAGCATTTCCAGTTTTGACCCTAAACCAATTTTATTCAGTAATATGATATACGGCATGACTGTCCACTTATTTTCTAGACCATCCATGTCACTCATCGGGTTTCTTCATCGTGTGTCCTTTAGGTAATTGTTTATTATTAAACATTTTAAATTTGTTTCATATTTTTTTCAGTATTTTAGGCTCAATGATGTTTAACTACTCAAGTATGCTTGTATTTGAGTGGCTCGTAGAAAGACTTGAACACCGACCGTATTTGCTAACATTTTTAGGAGTTTTCAGTGGAAGGATAATGATCGTCCATCTCCTTGCATATCTTTATCATGTAGATACAAGGTGTATTGGGGTAGGAAGTTCCATTAGAAGGGTTTCTACTTATGAAACTATGTATGTTTAAATTGTACACAAATAACAAGTATACATTTTTTTTTATAATTTGTTTTTTATTTTTGTTGGAGTTTGTTGGGTATTTTAATTAACAATAATAATACAATTAGTGGTAAAATAAGTGATAATAAATATTGCTATTATTAATCTGATTTTCCTGATCAAATTTGATTATGAAGATTACAATCAATTGGTAGGTAGCTGTGGTTGATTCGTCACTTCTTGGCACGCTCTTTGAATGTATGAAGTTTGTGACTAGTAATACAAAAATAACTAAGAAGTATAAGTTACTAGTTCTAATTTTAAAAAAGCTACTACCTCAAGCTATAACATTTCTGGAATTATAGGGCTTTTATTAATAATACTACTTTCTGCTCTCAAAATATGTGAGATCGTAGTTTCACTTACATTTTAATTTAAAATTAGTACGGCTAAAATTAGAAAGAGGATATTTCAAAACTGACACAATTTATGACTTCCAAAAATATTGTTACTTGCAAAAAAAATATAATCGTTTGCAACAGCAATAGGTTATAAAAATTCATTGTGAAATTAATTAATTTTAACTAATAATAATAAGAAATATGTAAATAAATAAATATTTGGCTTTAGACATTTGTTGGGCTAACTATGAAAAATTTAAATACATTTTTTATTGTTATGTATTCTAAGACAAAATAGAATTTTACTTGAAGTAATAATAAGTTTTTCTATTCAACTTTAATGGTAGGTGAGTAAATTTTTGATAAAATAGAAAAACTAATAAAGGTTTACAGACGGCACAGTATCTAAGATTATATTGCGCCTGTGTAACAGTTCGAACAATTATTTTCTAAGCCCCACAAAATACAATCTCTCAATTTTATTAAAAACCTCTGACTATTGTCAGTATTGAACCGAGAACCCCCACGGTTTGGATTTTGGGTAAATTAGAAAATTTTATGCAAACGAATTCCTTTAGAAATCAAATGGCAAGTTTCTGATTTGTCAGTTAGAGAACCCCTCTATCTAACTTAATAATACAAAAAGTACTAACTCTAGGTATTCATCGATATTTCATACTTTCATTATATAAAAATATAATATATGTACTATAATCACATAAACTTATAGTTATTAAGACATAACAATAGAAATAATTCGTTGCTCGTCAATCGTCTTTCCCGCAACAACATTCTGCTCTCAAAAATCCAACATTTATAAGATATTTACTTTGCAACATATTCAGCCCTTTGTTTTCAGTCACACAATCAAAAAATTGCACAAATTACCTACGAATATTAAAAATATACCATTTCTAGTGGAAATGCGTGTGTTTTTCAAAATGTTCATGTTTCTGTTCGATAGTTCCATGACTGTGGTCATGTCCAGCTGAAACAAGAAAATAACTATCAGTAAAAAGTTCCATCTAATGACATCCAGATCAAAGTTACAACAAATCAGGTCGAACTCCAGCAACATTGCATGCAAATTAAAATAAATAAGAAAAGCAAAGTACGTGGGAAAAACAACGAAGCGTAACATTTACGTTCCCACTAATTAACCGCAATAATATTATTACAGACAAGTCTGCAATATCTGCAAATTCAATTACTGCCTTTTTCATTTTTATGAAAGAGAACGTACGACTGATTGCTTTTAAATTATCAAGGGCACCGACCGATAACCGAGAGAATTATTATTTTATGAATCCTGTCGTGGAGAGAGATAAAAAGTAAAAACGAAAGCCGCATCGCAGACACCAACTTTCGAAACTATTTAATTTGTTGAACAGGTTGCTCATCCACGTATTGCATCAATCAGGTCAACGGTATTTATGATGACGTACGTTGAAAGAAGCTAAATTGGTAATTATTTACTTTATATATCAATTTGACAGCTGGAAATGTTAAATAAAAAATTCAAAAATGGCCCAAATTTTACAGTTTAGATTAATTTCTTTTATGGTGACGTTTCTAGGTAACAACAAAAAAATACCTAAAAAATTAAAAAAAAAATTTCTTTATAATATTAATTTAACACGTTAGATCTTGCAGTGGTTTTTAAACTGGGGTCCGCAGAGCTGTAAAGAGGGGTTCTGCGAAATAATGAGAATTATTCTACCTGCTACTGAAATACAAAAATATGCATATTTCTATTAACAAAATAGTGTACCCACTACTTCCAAAAGTCTGTTCATACTATATTAAAAAAAGTCATTCTCGAATAGGGAATATTTTGACCCGGCATAGGTGTAACACCGTTTTCCAGAAAAAGTGAACTGGAAATTATATTTTCCCAGATTTTATGTATCCAGGATACTTTGGCTAAGAATTTGAACTCTGTTATTATTATTATTATTATTATTAGGTGCTATTAGCATCGTTTGGTCAAAAAAATTTAGATTTAAAGCAAAAATCTAAGTAAATATTAATAAATTGAAGACGCGCACTTTTAATTCCAGAGTATTCTAATGTCTTAGTAGAGAAGTGGTTGGAGGTGATATATTTTAAGCAGAAATCCGGGGTTCTAATCAAGCGTGAAACAAACTTATTTAATTATTTTTGGGTACATGGATACATATTGAATTTATTAATATTTATTCAGATTTTTGCTTAATTTTAAACGTAAAATTTATTTTGTTTGCCTAAATGCCACTAATAACTCCTAATAACAATAATAGTCTTCATTCTTAGATAAAGTTTCCTGGGGACATAAAATCTGGAAAACTACAATTTCCCAGACGTTTTGCATATACAGTGAACGCCAAAAAGTCTGTACCATATGGAAAATTCTTTTATTAATCGTCTGTGATGGTTGAAAAACTAGAAATGCGATGGACAAAAGTTGATACGTGACTTATATTTTCCTACAAAAAATTAACTGTTTACTGAAATTTATGAAAAATTAAAGAAAGAAAAGTTATTTGCAATGAGATTCTGAGTGGTGGTAGCTCAGAGATTAGGCGCTTAGCCTCTAACGCTAAAGGTCTAGGGTTCGATTCCCCGCTGAAGCCATGCAGCAATAAAAATTTATGCCGCAACCCGCCACTCACATTCCCCAATCCGGTGTAGGCAGCTGTAGAGTCTTAATGCCTGAAACCTTTTCTAGTATTTAGTCGTTCGGATTCGACGTTAAACTGTAGGTTCCCCGTACTCCACCTTGGCGCCAAGGAGAGTACGTGGCAGAGCAGAGTGCCGGTGCCCAGCAGTAAGACGTAAAGGCTGATTGCGAATGAGATTCTACGTTGATGTGAAAATATTCATACAAAAATTCAAAGAAAAAATAATATTGGGATTAAGTGGAAGATCAGAGGCAAGTTTTATCTAGCCTTCTGAACTACGCCCCAGGAAGTTTTTTAGGAAAATGTAATATCTGCATAAGGTAACTGATAGTAATAAGTCCCACTGTGTAATAAGGCCCAAGACTCGCGTTTTGCACAAAAATGCATATATCGAATTTGCGCTGCCATCTACATGTGCCTTGATGGAGCTAGAACTACATTTACACGAATTGGTACCTCGCGCCTTTTTAGCACATTGTGCAATCTTGACATGGTGTGTGGTTATAATGAGTTACAAACTTTCTTAAAGTTTAAGACGTGTTACATACTATTCCTATTTAAAAAAGTGAATTTCTATTAAAGGCATGTTTAATTCCTGTTGTTATATTATTGATTGTGATCTGTTTTTTATCATATGCTGAAGCGCAAGTCTGTAAATACAGGCAGTAAGGCCCACTGAAATAACCATAGATAGATGGAGATAACCAGTGGGCCTTATATCCTGCATTTTACAGACGATAAACAAATATTTTAGGTGAAATGAGAAACAAAACCTCGACACCTCTGGGTTTACTAGAATGGAGAAACGAAGGAAGAAGAAGTTTTGGACGTCTAGATTGTGAACCGTAAACATGCAGCAACCAGTGGGCCGTAATACAACCATATCTAATTATTAAGACACATTTTTATTAAATTACTAAAAAATTGTGAATTATTCATTCTTTATTTTTTTACTATCATCATATTTGGCGCTACAGCCTTTTTACAGGCCTTGGCCTCTTCTAGAATTCGTCGCCATTGGTCCCTCTCCGCCTCCTGGTCTCGCCGTCTTCGTACCCCCAATGTGATCACACCCTTCTCTGCTTCATCTATGAACCTTAGTCTGGAACGTCCCTTTCTTCTTCTTCGTTCAAGGTGCTATGTTATTATCTTCTTTATTGGGTTGTCATCTGATTTTCGTTGAACATGTCCTAACCATCTTAGGCGGGCAATCTTTATTGTTTGCACGATGTTTGGTTCCCCGAACGACTGTTCTATTTCGAAGTTATATCTCAATTTTTATATATTTCTCTTAAGATTGTTCTGAGCACCTTCCCTTGGGTTCTTCTTAAGAGTTCTTCATCTTGCTTTGTGATGGCCCAGGTTTCCGCGACGTATGTAAGTACAGGCCTGATTAGTGTTTTCTACATTTTCAACTTAGTTGTTCTAGAAATGTGGCGTGATCTTAAGTGGGTCATAAGACCATAAATGCAGCGATTGGTTATTAAAATTCCTTTTTTAACTGCTTTGGTTATCTCATTCCTTTTAGTTATTAGCGATTCCAGGTACACAAATTCTTCAACGGATTCTATTAGGTAATCTACCATTAATTCGTAGATACGCTCTCTCTTGAGCATACTCTTGTAGTGTTACATGTATAAATGTGGTTTCATCCTTGTTTATTAATAATCCCATACGTCGGGCAGCGTTTTCCAATGATAAGAACATCTCCCGTACTGTCCTCTGCGACCTTTCTATTAAATCGATGTCGTCAGCGTAGGCTAGAATTTGGCTTGATTTATTAAATATCGAACCTGTGGAACTGATACCTGACTTTCGTATTACTTTCTCTAGGGCAATATTGAAAAGAAAGCATGATAAGGAGTCTCCCTGCCGCACCTCATTATATGTGTTAAAAGGGTATGAGAGGTCTTGCTGAATCCGTTCCTGATTCTCCATGCAATTCATTGTCATCTCTGTCATTTTCACTAGCTGTTTGGGTATGCCAAATTATCTCTCATTGCTGCACGTAGTTTAGGCCTTTGTATGCTGTCGTGTGCTATTTTAAAATCGACGAAAATGTGGTATGGTCTATTGTCCTCTCCAGGGTTCTTTCCAATATTTGACGTAGTGTGAAGATTTGGTCTGTGGTTGATTTTTCTTTTCGGAATCCGCACTAATAGTTTTTAATTTGTTCCTCAACGTATGGTTGCAATCTCTTGCATAGTATATTAGATATAGGATCTTGTATGCAATATTCAGCAGTGTTACGCCCATATAATTACTGCAAATTAACTGATCCCCTTTTTTGTGTATGGGGCATATTCTATACATTTGGCATCTTTCTCTGTGTTCATATTTTGCTCATCAGTTTATGCATTTATCTTGTTAAATTTGGGCCCCCTTTCTCAAACAGCTCTAGCAGTAGATGGTCTATCCCTGGGGATTTGTTGTTTATGTTTATGTACTGCTGTGTGAACCTCTTCCATAGTCGGTATGCGGGTTCTCTCTTCGTCTTCTATTTCTTCTATTCCTATTTGTTGCTCATTTACGATCTCTTCTTCTTCTTCTTCTCGTATATACCCCAGCTTGTTTGCATTTAAGAGTTCTTCGAAGTGTTGTGCCCAGCAGCGTTGCAATGTTTCCTTTTTCTGATTTATTATGTTGCCTTCTATTATTATTCTAGGTTCAAACGCTTTCCTACTGTTATTGATGTTTTTACTTTTTTATCCATAACAATGTTTATTTAGGAAGTTTTGTAGTTTTTTTTAGAATAAAGGTTGTTTGCATAGCCAATGTTGTTTATTTATTAAAAAATATAATGCATTAGGTGGGCCTTATTGGACCCCCTTGCCTTATACCGGAACTCACGTGTCAACTTTTGCTTGTCGCATTTCTAGTCTTTATACAAGCACAAACAATTGCCCTATTTAGATTTTTTTAAATAAATTAATAAATAAGTTTTCCATATGGTGTAGACGTTTTGGCGGTCGCTGTAGTTCACTTTTTCTAGGAAACGGTGTAGGCATATTAATATTACAGTACCAGTATGGAGATTATTTTTGTAATTTTGCTACTGCATTGCTGCCGCAGCTAAGAACACAAAAAGCTGCCAACCCTACCGCTTAGAAGCGGGAGCCTCAATTTTTTTTGTACGTAAGGGGGGTTCCAAGGCTACCAACGTTAAAGAAACATTGAGTTAAGAAAAAAAATTGAACATAGCATAACGAACATAACACGAAAAACCCAAAACAACACCAAAAAAATGCTTAATGACAACGTTACAACAGCAAACATCTTTTAGTCAAGCAATAAACAAATTATTGTTACAAAATTTATAATAATTATAATGGAGGTCTAAACAAAAATAAATTGCTAATATAAAAAAATAATTTTAAATCCTTGAGTTACCAGCAACAATGCGATGAAAAACAAAAGAGTCGTTTGGGTATTTATGTTATTGTCGCTTTTCAACAACAAACAATTGAACGTAAATCACTGTGAACAATTAAAAAAAATTCAATACATTTTCTTATAATATTTTATGGCGGTGATGATTTATATGCAATTAAAAAATTCTTTTCAATAACGAAATATAAAAATCAATGAATAAAGCAAAATGACGAAACAGAATTTTAATCAACCAAGAAAACAAAATGGCGTATACAAATTAACAGATTCTGACCCATAAAGATAGGAAAAAATGTTTAAAATTGTAGTTCGTATTACAAGAACATGAAGTAAAAATAAAAAAGAAAATCAAAGTGTGCATTATTAGAACCAAAAGCAATGTTTTAAACGTGGAAATGAATAAATCAAGACCACTAAGTGATGTAAGAGGCTTAAATGGCCGCCAGCTATCAGCTGGATAAACGGGAAATAAGCTCTAATAAAACTTATATAAATACGGAAATTTAATGTGTTAAAACATTTATTGCATGAACGATATTTCATGCCAAAATCAGAGAGTTGTAATTCGATAAAAATATAACAGTTAAGCTTAAGGTAGGTAAAAGTAGAATAGGTTTTGTGTTAATTATGCGATGGCGTAACAATGACCTGTAATAACAATTACAGACAACAACCAAACATAGCTAAGAATTTAATGTTATTTTTTATTTCTTTTTACAATTTTACGCCACAGTTCACAATTTATATACAATGAAATTTAATTTAAGTGGAACATGGCAAATTAACACGCAAAAAATAAAATTCCTGTATTTTATGTCCCTAATAAAATTTTATTACTCGCAGTCACTCAAAATAGAAAGCTAACATTTTTACGTCATTTGATGGGAATTTTTTGAAAATTGAATACAAATATGAAATAAAACTTGAAATAGTTTATTTAATAATAGTCCAGCCACTCGTCCGTTTATCTAATTCGTTGCCAAGTCAATTTTTGGACATCTCCGTTGCGTGCAGGTAGAGCAAGATGTTACGAGTTTAAACCTTGACGAGGTCAACTTTTTTTTAAATTATTTTAATTACTGTATAAATACAATCAGGTTGACATTAAAACCGATAATTCTGTTTTTTTACTGCTACATAACAACATTAATCAGGTAAAACATAAAAAGTTAACAATACATTTTTTACAGCTCCTTAAGTAGAAGTCAAATAATTTCAATGTTAAGACTCAAATTACATATTTACTTTTAGTTATTTTGTAAAATAGCAGTGGAATTTATGGGTTTCAGTTAATGTACCTACTTATTTCCTTCAGCTGCAAAAAGTTTATCGTAATGTTTTATATGCAACCCGATTAATTTTGTTAAGCGGTTGGAGTTATATAGCAATAAAATGTTAATTTTTTATTTAAAAAAAAAAGAATATTTTCAAAAAATAATATTAATAATTTTATCAACAAATCAAATCACATTGAATCGCACAATGAACTTTTTAATGTAAATAAAAAACTACAAAAAATAAAATAATACAAACCTGATTATTTACCATAATTAAAAAAAGTAGTAGACCTCATCAAGGTTGGAACTCATAACCTTTCGCTTACAAAGCAAATATCTGTATGCCAGGGAGACATTTGAAAATCGACTTCGCAACCTATTATATCAACGCATTAGTGGCTTGACTGTTATTAAATAATTTATATAAAGCGTTATTTGTATTAAATTTTAAAATAAATTAACATCAAGTAATGTACAAAAATGTAACGTTTACATTTAGGGTAACTGCAAGTAATAACATTACTATAGGGCATAAAATACAGCTATTCATGTTTTGCATGTTGATGTGCCATGTTCCACCTAAACTGGAATTTACTGTATAAAATAGAATAAAAATAAAAAGAAACAAAAGAACATCCTAGTCACAGCGCACCAGTTCAATTGTTTCAAATTCAATTGTTATATTATAACAAATGATGGCAATGCGTGATCACCTTCTCAAAAACGCTATTATTAACAATATCGAATTCAAGGCAAAACAAAACACTGTTAAAGTTTCATGAATAAATAATTATTAGATAATGTCACGGACTACACACTAATAAACAGGTAAATTAGCGACTTGACGCGCACATAAATATTTTTCTGCATTATTTAAATCAGAGTGAAAAATAACACGCATATCAAACGGCCTCGCAACTTTTTTTCACAAAATATGCATATAAAAGTGAAAAAAATATATAACATATAAGTTACTGACCCTTGCCGACCTTCACACATAAGCAAACTTTTGCTTTTACAATTAATACGCTTCGTTCATTCCGGCAAGGCCTACTTTCTAAAGTTTGAATCTGAAGTATTGATAGGGTTTTTGCTACAGCAATTGATGTGAAAAAAACTGCCTAATTAATAGAAATGGATTTACATCAGATCGTTCGCAGCGATAAAGGTAAACGATCGCGAAATATTAACAGTGGGAATCTAAATTAAAAGTGAAAACAACCGTTGTAATAAAAAGATGCTTTAGTTATTAAAAAGTTTGCAAAAGTGGTCAATGACCGTTACACGCAATTGCCAAATAATAAAATGCAAAAAATTAAACGGTTTTACAGTTTTCAAAAAAAAATGAATAAAAGGGCGGGAAAAAATGTAAGTTTTAACGACGAGAAATCTTTTGAGATTAACAACTTTTTTATTGAAAAGTAGAGGCTAAATTGAATTTTAGTAAAAAACTAATGGGAAAGTTGTTCAGAACCAACTTAAAAAATGATTACATATTTAGACGATAATTGGCAAAAAAACAAAATTTTTGATTTCAAGTCAGGTTATGTTTATACAAAAACAAAATTATTCAAACAAATACCAGAAACAAAAGAAATCAACATACAAAACAACTCCTTTTATATAAAATACCATTTTCAGCCCACTTTTCCGCATTCTACAAGCTAATTTTGTACGGCTGACATTATTTTGCATAATAAGGAGTAGAATTATCGGAAGACCTCGGTTAAAACCCGTAGAATTAATTATTTCTTCTGCGAAAAGTTAAAAAAAAACTTCAAATTTGCCTTAAGGTGTTCCTTCTTCAAAATTTAACGATAATTTCAATTAAACTACGTAAAAACATGTCACGCACGTAGAATTAACCGAATCAAGGTTGTAGAGTTATATAATTTAGGACAAGAGAATGCACATGCCGTTTACTCGATTTGCGCGATTTTTTAAAATAAGGGAATTACGCAAATCCTCAAATTTTTTCTTCTGATTTTTATGACAGTTTAAAGTGGGTTATAATAGGAATTGTGCAAATCATCCCCTGTAAACGGACCATTCAAGCAGAAAGAAGAAACAATTGCTAAGCGGATGGATACTTTACTAATAGAAAGTGTTGACCTCAAATTCTTCAAGAGGATCTTTTAATGTTTCGCAACAACGATTACGATATCATACGCTATTAAGATAAGCCCAGCGCATTCATTTGTTTTCGTAAAGTTCAACATAAAGCGCATGCCAATTTATTTTCCTGACAATAAATTTCATTCTAAAGCTTATAGCGAAAAAGTCCATGGTAGTATAGCGCTCAGAGCACAACAAAACTCTTCAAACAAGTGAGTTGGTAGGCACTTTGGGGTTAAAAGTAACGAAATAGCCAGATTTGTAGAGCATGTTTTCTTTACTCTAAAAATTAAATATGTCCAAAATTGTACTGGCCAAACGGGCACAGTTCAAAAAAATTTGAGTTGGCCGGAAAGTACGTGTCGAAAACCATGAACACATTTAGTTTTGTTAACTTGTTTGTGGCGGTTGTATTTTTTTATGATTTAAGATCACTACTGTAAATATCATCTAATTTTAAGCAATTTACAGAAACACAGGCAGCTTTTGTGACAATGGTCGTACTCGGCGTGGGTTGCGGTAAGCGGAACGGAAGAACGCCATGTACAAAGAGCGTGCCGATGCTGACCACCCGCCGTAACTTATGCACTACTTTAGTATTTTGGCTCTTTTTTTGTTCATTATTAGTAAAGTTTTCGATAAAATGAACGGTTATCGAGATAATAGTTTGGAAAGAAAAAACCTAGCTAAAATAATTGACTTTTGAAGACATCTGAACCGAGAAAAACGCGTATTTACTTTTCGTTGCTCATAAGCTGCAATGCATTTCACCCTTAACAATTGTTTAAAAAAATATAACCGCCACACAAGTAAACTAAAATAAATGTATTTATAGTTTTCGACACGGTTGTTTCCGGCCATGTACGTAACTCTAATTTTTTGAATTGTGCCTTTTCGGTCAGGACAATTTTGGAAATATTTTGGTTTAAGCATAAGGAAGATATGATCTACAAATCTCTCTAGTTCGTCCCTTTTAAAATTCCTCGAGCACTCTACTATGGTTAACAAAGTGAATAACATAAGAGAAAATAATATCAAGGCAATTTTAACTTATTTTCAATTGTTTTTTAAACAACGCATTCGTTTGTTTTGTTTAAGTTTACCCAATTGGCGCATGCTAATTCGTTGCCATAGCAACTAAAGCAGCTAAGAAAAAATCAAATCCAGCCAGAATTGCAGCTAATTTTAAATCATATTTAATTTAAACTTACTGACGAACTGTAAGCCGAACATAACGGCAAATCCCGCCAAAATGGCGAGAAGTTGCCATAGCCCACTGTGATGGTTGCTGCGTTCTCTCGCCAAAACTTCGAAAAACACCACGTACAGAAGAGTTCCTGCCGCCATTCCTTGTAGGATTACTGATGTAACGTCTTCATGTGAACCCCCGGTTTCGCTCAAAGCTATTCCTATTCCAATCCCTGCCATTGTTTAAGGGTTTGGTTAGGTTTGTGTGGATTAAAACAGGTTTTTTGCATACGTTTGGTTGAAGCTCTTTGATATAAATTTAATATATAAATATTTTGGACTATTTTTTACGTTCTTCTTACTATTAGGCCACGTATAAAATAGTCAAATAGCAAAATTTAAATTATACATATTTGTATGTATAATTTACGATACAAGTTACGAATACAAAAATTTATTGACGTCATAATATTAATAAAATTATCAGTTGCGGGGGTAACAAGATTCTTAAAATACAAAATTTACCTAAAAATGCATTTAGATATGTATGTTAGCAGGCAAATTCTTGGCATAAGATACGACCACTAAAAAAATGCAGTCGTTTAAAAATATGGAATAATAGACTAGCGTCGAGCCCCTTGGACTTACAGCCAATCCTGAATTGCGCAATATCATCTAATATTGGCTCGCATTTACATCGAGATTTGCATTGTTAAAGCCGATTTTTTCATTGCCGTCAATCAGTGAGTGAATGCAAATTTGTCTTCGTATTTTTTCTTTAAAAATATAACTGCTCTTAACAAATAACTCCGCGTAAACAGCAAAACGCAACAACAACGCAACAAGTGTTTTACAAAAAACTATAAAATAAAATAAAATTTTGGTCCCAACCGAGATTCGACCCCACAACTACTTATGCAGTAAAAAAGTAGTACACCCGAACACACCTGAATATTCATCTGTGCCACTACGAACTTTTGGTTTACACACATTCCAGCTGCATGCAGAAGAGGTGCGCAAGTCATGTGTGGTAGGATCGGCTGTACGCCCAAGGGGCTAGACGCTAGTGAATAATAGTCGTGGAAAATATAAATTTTACAAAAAAATTTTTTAAATAAAACAAATATTATATTTTCCCCAACTTTCCTGCATACTTAAAAAAAATTTCTGGCCAATGCTGTAAGCGCTGTGATACAATCCTCAATTTTTAAAAATTAGATTTTTTTTCTCTTTTCAGTGGTATTTTGATACTCTTACATAATAAAATACTTCATCATATCAGCAGGCCCTGAATTCAAATAAAAGCTGCTCACAACTTATTTGTTATCTCTTAGCGATTGAAAGAACAGAATGCTAGTGCTGTCAACAAAGTCAATTAGTACAAGTGTGGCATGAACATAAAAAATTTAATAAATCTCATTACCACGGTGCTTTTAAGTGGAAAACGCAAAATCGAAATTTTGATTATGGTTGTTTGTGGTTACTGTGACTGTAGTAGTCTTTTGTTTGAATTCAGGGCCTGCTGATATGAAGAAGTTATTCGCGGTTTTGATGAAAATTTTGTATGTAAGGGTGTATAAATTTTAATTTATTGAAAAGAGAAAAAAAACCCTATCGAATGTATGCAAAAAATAGATGAGAGAAATAAAAACAAATGGTGATCACATCACAGCGCTTACAGCATTGCTCAAAAAAATGTTTGAAGACTTTGATAATAAAAAACTTTCATCTAAAATATTTTTTTATAAAATCAATATTTACGTTACCAGAAACATTATTCCATACTTTTGAACAACCCTGTATGTTGCTTTCTGAAGATGCTCACGATAATGAGGGACGAAATTTTGTCTAAATAATAATCTACAAGATCTACATGCAAAATTTTAGCTCAAATCATGTTTAGTTTCCAATACTTCCAGTATGGAAATTCATTCATTGTGGATAAAATTGGGTTTTGATGTTTTGACGGAAATACAGGTGGTTTGTAATATGTGAGACACGCTTGCAGGATGAATTCAGAATCTGAGAACAATGAAAACGCTTTGGTACAGAGTTACAGTCTCCTAAAGATGGAACAGTCTAAGAACTTTTTGTCCATAACTTTGGTAGTAGTTGCACTAAAATGTTGTAATTGTGTATCTGAGCGTTGCTGATGTAATTTAGCATTTCACCTAATTTTTGTTTGAATAAGTGCACCAGGTGTGTTGTGTAAGGGGGGAAGTGTAACCTAATGTGATTTTCTAAACATTTTAAATGTTTAGAGTTTTTAAATTTTTGGTTATTAAATTTTATTCTCCGTACAAAAATACACCAAAAGTACTGTTGTTGAAAGTCGCTAAATCCAACAGTATTTCAGATAATTCAATTTTTAGGAAAAATCAAGTTGCCATGAAAGTGTAGCTGTTTCCTGAAGATGCGAAACTAGTTAGTCCAACAGTGAAAATAAGTTCTACACACCAGAGCAATACTAAGAGTTGCTCTAATCATATTTAGTACGGAGTTACAGCCTCCGCAAAAGGAAAATTATTTGGGCATCTGGAGAAAACTCTTAAGACCTTCATGGCAACACGATTTTACAAAAACATTAAATAATCTCGAAAATTGTTGGATTTATCAGACTTTAACAACATTTTTTTTTTAATAAAGAATGGGATTTATATAACCAAATATTAAAACACTGTAAAGATGTACAATTTTTAGAAAAACGCATCCCCAAAGAAGTTATTAGACTGTTACTAAATTTAGGAGGCTGTAACTCCGTAAAGAAGCGTTTTCGGGCCTATGTTTATGCGAACTGTTTTCATTGTTTTTGGATTCAGAATTCATCTTGGAAGTGTGCCCGATATGTTTCGAACAGAGACGAACCCAAAATTTTCAAAGAAACTTGCAATGCCTAGGTTGAAGTATAATCTGATATCATGAGAATGTATGATGTTTTTTCCTGTCTAAAAACTGAACATTAGAAAATTGCGTGCTGATTTTGATAGCAAGTGCTGTAACAAATCGGAAGCTTTTTTCTCGAGTTTTCTAGTTTAAAAACGACTGTTAATACAATTTTTTTTGAAAATTTTGGCCTTTTTATCAAGCATGAGTTGCTAAATCGTCATAAGATTTGGTATCGTATTAACACTGAGGAGTACTATACAGGGTGTTCCATAGTAAGTGTCCCAAAATTCGCCATAATATTTATTTGGAGACTTTTAAAAGAGCCTTTCTAGAAATATTTAAAAAAACAACATTTTTTTCCGAAACTTTAACACCCCGAAAACAAAGCGTTTGTCGGCTCATGTTCATATGAAACTTTCTGCTGATTTTTGGGGACATTATATGTGGGATTTATGTATAGATATCGTCCAAATGAAATTTTATTAATTATTAAAAAAAATCATTTTTCAAAAACTAACAACACATTTTTTTAAATTTTGTGACCTAATAAATATAAGACCAAGCTATTTATTTAGTTGATTCCCAATTCCTTAATTTCTCAGTGATGCCTTGGAAGGTTCTTTTCAGTTTGAGGGGAGTTATCGTCACTGACCGTCATAACATTGTGTGCTGTAGTGTTATAAGGAGTATTTCGATCATATAGTAACTGTTGGAGTTAAAACATTGATAAAAATATGAAAAGTAAATTAAAGTTTGGAAAAATTTCGTAGAAGTGCTTTACCCATTTTTTCAAACTAAAACTTCAAAAACAGTTCAAAGTGCTACAACCAAAAACGTGTGCATATTCACCAACCAAATTAATACCAACCTAACGGTGTAACAATCGCAAAAGTTCCAATGTAAGTCAACAACAATACCGTTCTCGTTTTGGACGCAACAAGTTCAACACCGACACAGAAAGCAATCACCAATTTATGGGTAGCAATGGCCGCGAACAAGTACCAAACCTTTTGCACGCTATTTTCGAGCCCCACGGCTAGACCTTCAAAGACGGCGTGAAAGCTCAGGGCCAAAACGGCCAGCAGACCCCGGAAGGAATTTTTCATGGACTCCTCTACGTGCACGTGGCTATGTCCATTATGACTGCTGCTATGACTACTGCTGCTGCTGCTACTGACGAAGTTTAAATTGTTTTGGGAGTTTAACAGCTCCTTGGTGGACGTGCTGATGTAACTTATGTTAGCATCTTCGATTTTATTCAAAGTTACCCTTGGTATGGTCAGATTCTCTTTTTTGTTGCACCTGACCGAAAGGGAACGATGAAGGGCTTCGTGGTCCATCCTCTTGTCCAAGAAAAGATGAACCAGTTCTTCGATGAAGTAAACGAAGAAAAATCCCAAACAAAACACCAATTCCGAGGTGGGAATTCCATGACCCAGATTTGGAATTTTGTCCTCTGCTTCTAGATGTGCCAAGGATTCCCTCACTTCAGGCTGCAGATGAAGAAAAGTGGTGAAAAGAAGTACTCCGCCGCCAAAGCACAACAAGAGTGAGATCACCAGGTTTTTGTCTTTGTCTGCCGTTTTTATGTTCACTAATTTTGTTAGTTTTATTGGAAGCATTCCAATACCAAACGAGGCAAGTCCAAGAACAGCCATTGCTACCACTTTTGCTATAATTAAATCGTTGCTTTTTGCAGAGTCGTCGAGATGATGATGATCCTCGTGCATGTTGGCGCCGTCCATATTTTTCTGACTTCAATCAAGTTCGAGTTATGCTAATTGGATTTTTTTAAAACTTAGCGGGTTTTATTTTTGTTTCGCGATTTATCGCATCTAAAATCATTTCAAATAAAAATAACTATTTATAACTATTTCTGGTTAAGAAAAGACAGTTCCTTGTTTTGTTTACGTGTTGATGTAACATTGAGTCTAGGTCAGTTTTAATTTGAGAAAATTACGTTTCTCTGAGAATATATTAATTGATTTAATTCTAAGGATCAGATTTTAACCTCGAAGCTTTATTAGAAATATTCGAAGAAAGATGAGTTCAGAAAATCCAATAATAATTCATATTTAAAAATTAATTTTCACAAATTAAAAGCATATTTTCAAAAGGGAATAAAAATAAAAACTAAAAACAAAAAGAAATTGTAAATTCAAAAGTGTTAGTTTAATTAATACAATTTGCACATATACAGGATAAGTCAATAGTGATGTATTTTTTATATTTTACTTATACTTCAAAATACAGAAAAAAATTGCGTGGATTACCGTACATGGTTTTCGGTTTTAAAATAGCAGTATTAAACTTTTAATTTTTTATAAAACATTTTGCTATACAGAGCGCGGCAACTAAAGTGTTACAAGCTGATATCCCCATAACTATAGAAGATTGAGCAGCACAATTTTTTATGGTTTTATGGGATGGAAAGAGCCGTATATTAGGCTAATAGTAAGTTTTAACAAACCCTCTTATTTAAAAGAAGAGGGGGTAACTTAAAACTTTTAAATAGGGTGCTATATAATTTTTAATATTTTTTTTAATTTTCTGCATCAAACTAGATACAGACCATTTTTCAAATTAAAAACAAAACGCGTAGTTTCTCTAATTAATAAGGGGGGGGGTAATTTTTATAAATATTAAAAACCGGCACCAGATTATGTTTTTAAATTTAAATGTACCTACCAAAAATAATTTACAAAAATTAGATCAAGCGAAATTTAATTAAAAATTAGCCTTCTTTCCTCATTAATTACGAGTTGTAAAAATACATTTTTTACTCTTATTAAATTTTGCTTAATCTAATTCTGGTTGCTCATTTTTAGTAGACACATTTAAACTACGCAAAAATAATCTCGTACCGATTTTTAATATTTGCAGAATTTCACCCCCCTCTATTTTTAGCGGCACCGAGGGTTTTTCAAAAAATTTAAAAAAAAGTGGCTGTACCTATTTTGTTGCAGATATTAACAAAATATTAAATTATACATATTTTCCATTAAAATTTTTAATTAAGTAAATTCCTTAAAATAGAGAAGCTTTTCAAAACTCATTATTAGCCCCTTTCGTCTCATACAACCGTAAAAAAATTGTTGCTTAATATTTTGCAGTTTTGGAGATATTAGCTTGTAACACTTTAGTTGCCGCACCCTGTATTGTTGCATTTTAAAATTCTTTACTTAATTGGCGTTTTGAATATATAATATAAAACTATTTACCTAAAATTAGTCGTTTTAAAAATATTTGCCTTTATTTATATTATATACAGGGTGATTTAATAGTGGGGTATTTTTAAATATCTCATTTATTATTCAAAATTTTAAAAAATTGTATATAGAAATTTTTTTTGGTTGTGCTTACTGCACAATTCAAAATTATTGATCACGCTACAGTGTGTACTGTTGCTATGTAACATGATTCAACTTATTATTTTTAATTCAACATTCTGTATATTAATGCATTTTCGGATTCTTTACTTGATTGTCTGTTTGGAAATGTAAAGTTTATAGCGCCTAAAATTAGTAGTTTCAAAAATATTTGCATTTGTTAAAAATTATATACAGGGTGATTTAATAGTGCGGTATGTTTTATATCACACTTGTCATTAGAAATATTAAAAATTTTTTTGGTTGACAATATAAACTATATAAAACAATATAAAATTACTGGTCAATCTACAGGGTGTATTGGTTGCGACGTGACAATATTCAACTTTCGACTTTTAATGAAACATTCGCTATACTATTGCATGTTAGGATTCCTTACTTGATTGCCTTTTTGAAAACACAAAGTTTATTGCACCCAATATTAGTCGTTGTAAAAATATACGCATTTGTTGAAAATTATATAAAGGGTGATTAAATAGTGGGGTATTTTTTAATGCCGCTTATTATTCGAAATACAGAAAAAAAATTATTTGCTCGTAGAGCACAACATAAAATTATTAATCACTTTACAGTGTGTCATCATGCTATGTAAAAATATTCAACTTTTTTAATTTAATAGAAAATTCTAAATTTTACTGCATTTTTGGATTCCTTACTCGACCGGCTTTTTGGAAATATAAAGTTTATTCTATCTAAAATTAGTCGTTTTAAAAACATTTGTAATTGTTTAAATTATATACTTAATACTGCTGCATATTTTAAATATATTACAATTTATTCCAAATATGGAAAAAGTGCAAATAGAAAAATTTATTGGTTGCATAATATAAAATTATTTATCTGTTTCTATATGACAACATTCAACCTTTTATGTTTATTACTGAAATATAATAAAGTATTTATGAATTCCAGCTTTACTTCGTTAAAGTCCATATTTAATGAGTATCTGTATATAAAATACTTAATTACTTTAACAATATTTATTTATTTTAACCTTATACGTATTTCGGCATGTTTACATGCCATTGTCAAAGGTTATATGAAAAAGTAAACAGTTAGTGTTGCTATAGCAATAGAACTCGATGACTTGATTTCGGTAATCGTCTGCAGATTACTTGATTTCTTATTCCAAAATGTCCAATAAGGGAAAATTTAAGAAATCAATTTGCTCATTCATTAACGGTAAAGTTTTTAAATGTTTGTGAATTTCAAAAGCTTCTAGTATATCTAATTTACGTTTCATCATCACAAAAGTGTAAACATTTTATGGTGTTATTGGATGTCATTGAATGATTGTGTTCTAGTAAGTGTTTAGCGTAATTGGATTTATGTGAATGTTTGTATTTGTAACAACGTACGTGTTCTTTATACCTAATATCAAAATTTCTAATTGTCTGGCCTATATAAACCGAATTACAATGCGAACAATTTAATTTGTAAATGCCTGATTTTAGCAAATCGTCTGTTTTGATTTTGCATTAAACATAAAAATTAATTCAACTAATAAATTTGAGTTCTCAGTTTACAGAAAACCTACACAAACAGACATTACAATACAACACGATTCTTGTCATCATACAACACATAAATTAGCAGCATACAGGTCCCTAATACATAGAACTTTGACGGTCCCTTTAGATGAAATTAATTATAATCGAGAAATTTCAATTATTAAACAAATTGCATACAGTAATGGTTATAATACTAAACTTATTGATACATTAATTAAAGAAAAAGATTATAAATTAGCCATTCAAAAAGCTTCTGCGAATACTCTAACTTCGTTTGATATAATTAAATATGCTTCGATCCTATATTTTGGTGACAAATCAGAAAAAAATTGCTAAAATTATAAACAAAACAAATAAATATAAAGTAAGCTTTAAAACAACTAGAAACATATTAAACCCGTTGTTTAATGCAAAATCAAAAACAGACGATTAGCTAAAATCAGGCATTTACAAATTAAATTGTTCGCATTGTAATTCGGTTTATATAGGCCAGACAATTAGAAATTTTAATATTAGGTATAAAAAACAAGTACGTTGTTACAAATACAAACACCCACATAAATCCAGTTACGCTAAACACTTACTAGAACACAATCATTCAATGGCATCCAATAACACCATAAAATGTTTACACTTTTGTGATGATAAACGTAAATCAGAAATACTAGAAGCTTTTGAAATTCACAAACATCTAAAAACTGTACCGTTAATGAATGAGCAAATTGATCTCTTAAATTCTCCTCTATTGGACATTTTGGAATAAGAAATCAAGTCGTCTGCAGACGATTACCGAGATCAAGTCACCAAGTTCTATTGCTATAACAACACTAACTGTTTACTTTTTCATATAACCTTTGACAATGGCATGTAAACATGCCGAAATACGTATAAGGTTAAAATAAATAAATATTGTTAAAGTAATTAAGTATTTTATATACAGATACTCATTATAATAAAATATTTTATTCATAAATTTTTATTTTTAATAATACATTCTGTATATTATTGCATGTTTGGATTTCTTACTTAAATGCCTTTTTCAAAGTATAAAGTTTATTGTGCCTGAAATTAATGGGTTTAAAAATATTTACAGGTTTTTCAAATTCTTTGCAGTATGGCAATGTATAAAATGATTAAACGTTCCATTTTACAAAAAAAAAAAAACATTCGTTGTTAGTACAAGCAATAAGCGCTATACATACAGGGTGAAGAATATTTAATGCCCCGGCCCCCAGAAACTTAAGACGATCATATTCCAATTTTATTTTAATAGAACGCCCAAAATATTGAAGCTTCGATTAAATATTTTAGTGGCAATTTTGAGCAGGATTGCTAGTTTGTTGAAACGTCAAAATTAAAGCGTGGAATTGATTCATACCATAACAATGTTGCCTATTCATTTTGTTATCTGGGTCTAATTATGCATGTTGATAGTCTCACTCTAATATTTTAATCAATTTAAGAACAAAAGAAATTTCTCTTTTCTTAAACCAACTTCTATAAAGTTTTTAAAATTTACGAGCTGTTAATGTTTAATATTTCTTTCCGACTACAATAGCGAAAGCTCAGAACAAAACATCGTTAAGTTAAGGCTATTAATTAAAATTGATTGGTTTTGGCTTGTACCGTTTAGTGCAAAGTATATCAAAATTATGATACCATTATGATTTTCTAATCCGTTTCTCTGTTTTACGATTTGTCGCAATTCATTACTTTAATTGTTATTACGATTTGGTTAATTAGGTATTTTGTAGTGAAATAATTAAAACTGCACGCATTGTTCTTCATAAAATTGACCAAGGAAACAACAAATAAAAATTTATACTGCAATATTTGTAAAACAATAAAAACAATCTCGGGTAAATATACTAAAAATAATGGGAACGTCGTAAACACTTCAGATGTAGAGGAGTTCTAATTTTTATTGCAAAATGGATTATTCTAGAATTCAACCTATAAAATTGAAAGATTGCTTTAAATAATTGAAGGTTGGAAACATCATTTTGATTTTGTTTTGGTTCACGGGTTCAATGCTAATGTTTATGTATGAAGTGCAAAATTAGATGCTTTATATTAAGTAAGTCACGAGGAAAATAAACTTGCACTCATCAGACACAGTTAAATTGCAATATGCATGTAAAAATTAAGATGATAGTTTCGTAATAAAACTTATACCTGTAGTTTTAATGTACCGGAACAAATAAATGAGCAGTTAGATAAGCAGCAATAAATCACTTCCTGTATATAAAAAATTATTTCGCAAATTTTAAAAATGAAAATCTTATATTAATCGCATTTGCCACGCCTGCATATTAAAAGTTTTTTACTGTCAAAGGTTGACCTAACTGGGGAAAGTATAACGTTTCGAAAAGTCCGGAAAATCCAAACAATATCCCGAAGGCACGTATTTAATTTAAATTTTTCTACTAATAATTGTTGATGATATTTAACTTTCAAATTTTTGGTTTTGTATATTTAACATTCGACCACTCAGGTTTTTGCTACTATTTGTAACACATTTTTGCTTTAAATTTAAAAATGATATCATGAATATTATTCAGCTGAAAGCCAAAAGTGTTACGAAACTTCAACTGAAATTTGAGAAAAATCAAGCTTTTTCCTGAAATGCCAAAATTTGCATGGAAACTGAAGTTTATACTTTTTTCATTACTTCTACTATTTCAATGGCAGTTTTAGGTTGCAAGAAAAATTAAAATAACTTTCGTATTAATCATATCTTTCTATCAGCACATAAACAAACAATAAAAAATATCAAGGAACTGACAATTCTCTCCCACGAATTTCCCAAAATAATCCGTTTTAATTACGATATTAATTTGTTTTAAAATTTTTAGCAAAACAAATCTTTATTTTTGTCTTCAACAAATTTAGAACCAAGATTTAAAAAGAAAACGTAAATTTTCATTTTCTCAAATAATTCACAAAAAACCCACCACTATAAAATCCGCAAAAAGGCGCACTCAAACTAGTAACAATAAAAATTACACTGTTCAACTTTATAAAAAATAATCACATGTTTCACAGTGTTTAGAAGTGAATGTTGCACAAGCTGTTCTTGAGGCTATTCGACGAAGACTGAAGTGAGCCGCTGATTTAAGTGGAGTCTCATTGAATGGGCAGCAAGTACACCGGGGGATTCAAACAGTGCGCGTTTATTTGCATAAATCTGAGTAAAAATTAATAATAACCGCAATGCGTGTGCGTTTCCGAGCTAAAAATAACAAAGCAATACACATCTGAACGCAGAAATAGAAATTATGACGATTTTATCCACAAATCCTCAAATAATTTGGTGAAGGTTAAACTCGGATCGTATAAGAGCTAAATTTAGACACCCTGTATATTTAAAAAAATGAATTTTTACGTTCCCATACTTTTACCCCAGCATGGAAGGTCTTTAGTTGAAACCAGAACCGGAAACGGAAATTATCCATATTTGTTTGTAAAAATTTGTTTATAAATAATTTTTTTAATTTTGAAAACAGTATAACGTTGTATTGAATCTTAAGGCAAATCAAAATTTTTTTTTTGAAACCTGTAACTTTAAAACTAACGCCACTGCGAGTTTTTGAGAATTTTGATTTTAATGCCCGATTACTCAAAAACAAGATATCCAATTAATACAAATAGTTATATTATTTGATAGCGCTTAATAAGCATAATCAGGCGAAAATATTTTTGAAAATATGAAAATTTAAAAAATACTACCATTTCAAAAGCTCGGACATTTTCAAAAAAAAAATATTTCTCAAAAACTGCCCACACCATTTTTACTGATCCCCAAATTTTTTTCTGGCGCCCTCCAAAAAGTTAAAAAAAAATTAAATTGATTATTTATATTTTCAAAAACGCAAACGTCAATCGTTGTAAACTTTAAACAGTTCAACAGACCATTTGAAGTAATTTGTTAGAATAAAAAATAATTATAAACAATTTTAAAAATCAAGAAAAAAACTATACGGCCAATTACCTTTAGTAAAAACATATTTTTTCATTTCTGACATGTTTTTGATTACTCTTCAAATAAAGATGTTATAACCATTTTTAATCCGAAGTCGTAAGCGCAATATCTAGCTAGCGCCTTTACCTGAGTACGTACTCATGCTGTGTCAACGCATTGGGTGTGAAGCGGGCGGCTTGTACCAGGTGGAGATGGTTAGATCTAAATTTAAATCACTTATTGGCGCGAGAATATTTAAAACGTAAACAATATGAGAAAATACCATGTTACGCCCATTTTGAGTATTATTGTAATTGACGTTTGCAGGGGTTTTCCTATAATAAATTTAATTAAAAATATGAAATGAGTTGGATGAAAATCAAGAATTCCAATATTTCTGAAACAGCATTTTCCGAAACAATTCTCAAAATTCTTTACGTTATCACTTTTAAATATTTTTTATAATCGTATACTTAATTAGATTTCAAAATTAGAGTTTGCAGTGGGGAATAATTAATTTCCAAAAATTTTTTAAAATTTGAAACATTCTTTTGCCTTTTGATAATTTTTGTCATTCAAGTTGAATCAGAACTTTTTTTAGGTTAGTTCCTAAACGTTATCAATTCAAAGACCCAATCAAAAGATTTATAATTTATTTCCATGCCCCCCCACCTCATCCTTTCCGGTATAGCCTTACAAACAGGTAAAGCTCGCTGATCTTCGTAATTTTTTTTAAATCAGGAAAATCATTTTTAGGGTAGACATCACCAAGTGTAAGTTATTATATTTTTTGTATTAAAACAAAAATGCTTCCCGAGTACTATAAATAAATTTGATGAAGTTGTGCGTAAACCATTGACGTTGTATTAACTAGATTGGCATTGTAATTAAACATTCGTTTCATTTAGTAAGATATCTTAATATTAGCTAATCTACTGAATGTAATATCAATGACGCTATGAAATTAGTTAATGTGTAAAAAATACCTCATTAAATTAAAACAAAAACAACAGGGATAATGATAACAAGGTATATACGGCGTAGATATGTTTCATTGTAAGATTGTCTAGCTTGAAGTGGAATTATATAATAAACAAATGATTAACTGAAACATAGTTAAATTAATTACAATAAAGGAAATTACCTTGAGGAGAATTTTAAAGGTGATTCATTGTGAATGCGGTAATCCTACTACAAACGTTCATAGTTTGCCTTGCAAAGTAGTTTTTTGCATGCAAAAAATTCAGTATAACTCAACAGTGTAAAAAAACAAACAAGTTTTTGCTGTACCAAAATTGATTTTTTCACTTTAATCAGCAAAAATTACACCTATTAAAGAAAGAATTGATCACAACAACATTTATAACAGTCATGCTCTAGATTAGATAAACCAAAAAAAAAGAAACATCTGGATTTTGTGTCTTTGCAAATTATAAAATCAAACTTGACTCATCAAATACAATTCGTCCTACCCGCTTTCTACTGTTTTAAGATTATTGACGTAGAAAGTCCTACATCAAATGCCTACTTAGTACAGAGGATCTACATAAAAGGCAGCAGAATTCGATTTCGCCTATAAAATTTACAAATGTGTGAAGACAGGACAGAAATAAAGAAGTTAATGGCATTAATTTACTTCTTTGATCTTTTATTCGTAAATTGATTTTTATGTTCTTTTACGGTTGTATTTTTGCTTGAAATTAATATTAAATTAAATGTTGAATTGAAATTTACTTTGACCCAAATTTGGGATTAAATTTTTTTACTTTCTCATACTGCCAGTACTTGAATGTACTAATGTGACTAAAAATATGTATCGAATGTCTGAAAAAAAAAACTTTTGGATTTTTTTTCAAAATATGATTTTTCCCAATTTGGGTTCACTATTATTGTTTTAATGTGTTGGATTATAAGGCAATGTGTCAGTTATTAGTTGGTTTTATCCCCAATGCTCTAATTTCTCCGTGACGTCCTCGATGAATTTTTTAAAATTTTAAAACTAAAGTTTATTTTATTTTCTTGTATTTTTGGTATAGAAAAGTATTGACTTCATGAATCTTTTCGACGGATTATTTTCCTTACATCATGGCCCTATCCAAAAGTGATCGATCGAAGTTGTAGGTAACGCGTTATCTACTTTACCGATCGCATTGTGTTAAACTTCATTAAGCTCAAATTTGAATTATTTTTGTAAAAAATAAGTCTGTGTGATGGAAAAATTGGTTCGATAAAGAAACTAACTTTTTGGAAAATTTGTAAAAACAATTAGCACAGAGCGAAACCGTGATAAGATTTCCCAGCTTATATAAATCGTCAGCAGATGGCGCTGATGGTGGGATAAAAATGGTACTATAACAAACTTGGTGCAAAAGTGTAAACGCTTGGTGCTGAGGATAAATTTGGGTCAGGGTATGGGTCAGTCCACCAAACACTACTTGGTGTAAACGTACTTGTATGTGGACGTATGGGTACGTGCGTCTCATATATTCGGAACGAATGGTCGGATTTCAATGAGCTTTAAAATCTGTGGGTATATCAGAAATTCATCGACAGAGTAACCTTTTAAAAAAATCTGAAACCGGAAAAGGAAGTTTTTTTGGTATCACCATAAAATTAGAATTTGTTAATATTTAATCAACATCTGATAGAAAACCTTACGACAAAGCTTTTCCCGAACCTCCTAGCTTTAAAATAGCGTTAACTAATGTAACTATATTACTTACTAGTTACTATTCAAAACGATATTGAAGATCGGTACGAAATTTGGTAATATAATAGGCCTAGGGGAACATAATGTTACTATGTAATAAAATTTTTGTCCGAATGAAAACTATGAAGTGAAGAATAGTTTCAAAATTTTAGAAATCTTCAAAAACATAGTGCTTAAAAACTGCCCAGATTGTTTTTTCAAATTTTGTAGGCTGCTAGAGCTAGAGATGCCCTATAATGTGGTTGGTACCCCAACCGCTAAATTTGCTGTGACGTCTTCTATGAATTTTTGAAAATCGAAAATGTATGCTTCTTCATTCTGAAGCGTAGAAAAATATTTTACAAGGGGGAAAGAGCAAAAATTTTATAGTTAAAAAAAATTTGATTTCGTGTTAAAAAAAGCGAAAGAAAATCTTAATGCAACCCAAATTTTTTAAACTGGATATTCTTAAATAAAATTGCGTTATTTATGAAAAGACATTCTTTTTCTAGCAGGTCTCTCTGTTTGATACACCGAACATCGACAATTGCACAGCGATGTTTTGGCAACGGCTTTATTTTTATTTGCCTATTATCACTTTGTTATCGCTTGATATGCTTAGACAACAGTGTTGTCAATTCGTGGGATATTTCCCTTTCCAATGGAAAAAACACACACAGACAGTGTTAGGAGATTTCTCTTCTCGGTAGAAAAAGCACTAAAAAAATAAAATGTTAAAAAATGCGAAGTTTTATCCTCAGTAATATTTTTTTTTATCACAAAAAGAAAAAGAAAATTAAAAAGATATTTTGTGTGCCTCCAGGATCACAGAAGTGTTGGGTGAGTTGACTTCCGGCGATTCGAACGCCGTTGCCTTTATATAACATTCGGAAAACAATAAAACATTTTGGTTTAATCTAAATGGCTCATAAGTGATTGTAGAATAAGATTGACAACTCAATTTTTAGATGCACCAATGTTTAGGGAGAATAATTTTTCCTCTCCCATCCAATTTTGGCTGAAGAATTTGGTCTTTGGTCTAAATCCAAAATTGTTTTTGCACCGGTAATTTTTCATCCTTGTGTATTGTACCAACAAATGTGATATGTTTGTATGAAGTGTTGCGTCTGCCCTTTGCGAAGTAAACGTGCGTACAGTTTATCATTGCCACTGGGGTTACAACGTCGCGTCGTTCATAAATACTTTTGAATATAGAAAAAGTAAAAGTTTCTAAAGTATAAGAATGTCCAGGCGAAGTGATTTGCTCATGTTTGTTCAATGAATTGATCTCGATTTAAAAAATCAGTGTTCAATCTAATCGCTTACCAGTCTGGTAAAATAAGATTCTTTGTCTATTATATTTAGTCCATTTAGGATTGTTGCTTTTCTATCCCTCGACAGGTTCTAGAATTTCATTCCTGGTTTTTGGCGGTTTGTAACCTTTTTTCAAAAACATTAATTTTTTGCCTTTACTTCGTGAGCAGGACTTTGGCTATTTGATTATCCCTGCAGCGTCTTACAGACTGCACCTTCAATGAAATTGTTGGGATTCATAAGGTAAGTACGCTGACGAGGTAAGAAGCAAATATTTAGTGATATATTTTTTTTAGCAAAGACTGTACATAAGGGATACATTTTCCAAATATTTTAGATGCCAGATACCAAATATTTTTTGACATAATTTTCCAAATGTATAGCTGACATTAGATTGACAAATAGCGTGAAAACGTTTCACTGGTCTCATTAGAATACAAATGGAAGGTTTTGAAAGCTGTGTTTCAAATTAGCCGCTAGATGTCAGCTGGGCCAAATGCGGTGATATTTATTGTTTTAAACGTTATTATTAAAATGTATCATATTTACTGTTAAATGTAATAACAATTATGTCTTCTAACTTTTCAAACAATGAAAAATAATATTTGATTTTAAATTAGAGTTAGTAATTCAATAGATGGCAGCAAATAATGCCAGTTAATCATGGAGCTTAAATTTTAACAGTTACCGTGTTTGACCCTTCTGCTCTCTAGTAAATAATACTGTAAAACACACCTTCCATTTAAGGACTGTCAGTCCTAAAAATAGGCAAAAGTATGGGAAAGTACCAGTGACCTGTTTTGCTCAGTTTTTGAATTATTGTAATTCAGGTGACGTTTGCAGGGGTTTTTCTATAATAAATTTAAGTAAAAATATAAAATGAGATAGATGAAAATTAAAAATTCCATTATTAAAGAAACAGCATTTTCCAAAACAATTCTGAATATTTTATTGCTTTTTATAATTTTTGTCAATAATGTTGAATCACAACTTTGTTTTTAGGATTGTGTCTAGAAATTTATCAATTCGGAGACCCAACCTAACGATTTGTAATTTAGCGTAATGCCCCCCCCCCTCCCGTTTAGCCTTACAAACAGGTAAAACTACCTGACGCTTCATAATTTCTTTTAAATAACTAAAATCATTGGTAGGGTAAACATCACCAACTATATAATATTGAATTTTTGTCTTAAAATAAAAATGCTCGCTGAGTACAACAAATAAAATCACATTTGGCCCTGCTGACCTCTAGAATTTGATTAGTGAAACAGCTTGAAAACCTCTCATTGGAATACAAATGGAAGATTTTTAAAGCTATTTTGTACATTAGCCGCTAGATGTCAGCAGCGGCAAATGCGGTGATATGTATTTCGTTACAACAGATTATATTTACCAAATTGTGCAAGTTTTAAACGTTATTATTAAGTTATATCTTAACTACAAAAAGTAATAACAATTATGTTTTCTAACGTTTCAAATAATGAAAAACAAAATATGATATATTAATTATATGTAGCTAGTAATTCAATAGATGGCAGCACATAATGCCAACCAATTACGTAGCTTAAATTTTCACTGTCACCGGGTTTGACCCTGCTGCCCTCTAGTAGATAATATTGTAAAAGACACCTTCTGTGCCCTAAAAACTGTCAAAATTTTAGATTTTAAATATCAACTTATTTCTTTTAAATCAACGTGAACTAAATGGGAATTAGATTAGGTTGGCTACTATTTATATTATACTTTGGTTTCAGTCAGGAAAGGTGAAAGTCTTTTGGAAGAAAATTTTGGCCTACACTTTTTCCTTCTTTTGCCATGAAACAATTAGTTTCGGTTTGCGTTGCAGTACTTTAGTTTTTTGCTTAGGTAATTCTTGGATTGAATTATTATATTGAAATAATTTTCTCAAACTCGCTCACCTTTTAATGTTGCATTGAGTCAACTTAGCCTGAAGATGACCAAAATTTAGAACGAAACATGACGAGTTAATTGTTCGTATTCATTCCAGTTTTCAGTGTGGTAAGAATGTTGTTTTTTTGTTTTCATTTAAATTGTGCACCACTTATGAGAAATTTAAAATTTTTTATTTAATTTTAGAAAAATTCATTTGGGATAAGGTTTTACTAAAACAAGACGCCGATTAGAAGTCGAATACGTCAAACATTATGACTGCGTTGATTTTGGTGTTAATTGTAGGATTGGACTCGTCTTGCCTTTTAAATCTTTTATTTCCAAGAAGCTAGAAATTAGATCTCTTATCTGCACATGCTAACGTCATGCCAAAACTGTTAACTTTTTATGATTTTAATTATACTTCATATAACAGTTAGCTCCTAAAAAGTACATGCCTAAATCAAGAATGTCCTATCCTTGCTAAACAGGATTCAAAAAAGTAAAATTGGATTATACAATGGAGAAAGGCGAAAATTACACCCAATTGTGGTCAAGGTGTTACAACACTTTTTAAAAGTTCATCTACACCATCTTTTTTTAAAGGTTATCGCTTTAATCGGACATGGAACCATTTGTAAACATTAAAAAATTCTAAATAGTAAGAGTTTTGCCTTGAAGATCAATTTTTCTTAGGACAACCGTGCTGTTCGTATCAACTGAAATTAAATTTATTTTAAGCACGAATTGACATGAAGTTCAATGTTATAAAAGCATTATAAAATCAATTGATCAATAAAGCGACCTTGATTTCCACAATACACGTTCAAGTACAGTGATATAAATATCTAGTTCTGAATTAAATTTATTATTAGTATTACTTAGAAAAATTATTGTTAGAAAAACCGACTTTTAGCGATTTCAACCAGATTTATTAAAGCTATACAAAATGCAGCACATAAAGTAATTACCTTTTAAAAGCTGTCAATTAGTTATTATTGTGTTTGACAGCAATTTATTTCCTCGCAAGTTTACTGTGAATCTAAAGGAATTTAGAAAGGTCATTCTTGCTCGATGACTCTGTAAGGTCGACATAATTTTTTTCAATTAATAGTTTACGTGGGATTCTAGGAATGAAAGCTCTGTTTTGAATTTGAATTTCTGCGAATAGAAGAAATTTTAGTGATTGTTTCACTTGAATCCGGGTCTGCTTTGTTAAGGTATAAACTAATATACAGAGTGGCTCAAGAAATATTAATTTTCATTTCTACTGGACATATGTCTAATTAATAAGGAGAAAGTTCTGTCATCAGTTTGGGAAGAAAACGAGACAAGAGAAATTAATCCTAACGAAACATGTTATTTTAATAGACCACACAGTATATTAATAATAACTAAAGAAGGTATCAATTCTCGTTTTTACTGTACAGGTATCAAAATACTAAATACAAAGTTTAGTCAAGTGGGAAAAACCCAGTCAAAAGACATTAATTCTAATAAAATATGTTGCAATTTTGTTTGGTAGCTAGCTCCTGGCTGTTCACAATTTTCAAATATTATGAAACTTTTAAAAATAATAAAAGTTTTTAAAATTTTAGTTTTCAGAATACTGAAACTCGAGAAATGTATTGAAAGTGTTGAAAATTTTCAAAATTTTGAAAAATTTGGAAAATTTTGGACACAAACTTAAAAAATTTTGAATTATGGGAAACTTTGGAAAATTCTAAATCTACAAAAATTTAAAATTTCGTAATTTATGAGAATTTTGGACAATTTAATTTCTGACAACCTCGAAAATTTCCAATTTAAACTTTTACAATACTTTTAAAAGTTTAAAATTTACAAATTTTTCAAAATTTTTACGTATTATTTTGAATATATTGAAAATTTGTAAAATATTGAAAATGTTGGAAATAAACAAAAGTTTTGAAAATATTGAAACTCGAATTCTTTAACAATTACAAATATTAGGTGAATTTTTTAAAAAACAAAAATTTTTAAACTGTTAACGTAAGTTGGAACATTCTGAAGATTTTCAAAATTTTCCAAGTTTTAAGAATTCAACGTTTCGAAAATATTGAAAGTCGTAAATTTGTAAATGTTGAAATATCGAAATATTTGAAAATTTCAAACATTTAGTAAATTTCGGAAAAAAATGTTAAATCTGGTAAATTCAAATATTTAGTAATTTTCAAAAGTTTGAACATTTTGAGTACGAAAAATCTGGATTTCATAATATGCGAAATATTAAAAATTTTGAAATTTTTGAAAACAGTTTCTTTCACGACCTTTTAAACTAAGATACGTAAAACGTAAAAGGATAGTTTAGTGGTATAGGAAACGACTAGGCAAAAGCGATTAATTTTGACGTAATATATTTTTAGATGACGCTGTATACAGGGTGAGTAAACAGTAACACATAATCTAATTTCTTGTCTAATTTCGTAAATAGCGATTCTATGAAACAAAAAGCCTCAATAAAGGTCCTTTATAAAATTTCATCGTATGTTTTGTTAATGTATTATGTTTCTTGTTTAAAGGTTTCGTTATTTGGTTACTATGGCAATTAGAACATTTTTGAACTACAAACACGTTTCATTGACAAATTTTGTTATGTAATCCTATGAAGAAAATATTGAACAAGGGGTAAGCTGCAGGCTAAAATTTGTATACTGACTTCCCCTTACTAAAGGACTTCCCCCAGACGTTCTTCGGACTTCCACGACTTTCCCCGAACTTTCTTCGGACTTCCCCAACTTCTCCCGCATTTCATTCGGACTTCCCTAAGTTTACCTTCGGATTATTTTTTGTAATCCAGAAATGTATTTGTAATGTGCAAGTTGGTATACAAAACAATATAATTATAGGTCATACAAAGGCATATAAATTGTTTTCAGTAATTATTTTCCTTCTTGTCGAGGGGTAAACCGCAGTCTAAAATTTGTAATATGACTTCCCCTTTGGAAAAGACTTTCCCCAGACTTTCTTTGACCTTCCCCGACTTCTCCCGCATTTCCTTCGGACTTCCACCGTCTTCCCTTAGACTTCCACGACATCCCTTAGACTTCCCCGATTTTGCTTGGACTTCCCCAAGTTTACCTTCGGATTATTTTTTGTAATCCAGAAATGTATTTGTAATGTGTAAGTTGGTATACAAAACAATATAGTTATAGGTCATACAAAAGCATATAAATTGTTTTCAGTAATTATTGTCCTTTTTGTCGAGGGGTAAACCGCAGTCTAAAATTTGTAAAATGACTTTCCCTTTGGAAAAGACTTTCCCCAGACTTTCTTTGACCTTCCCCGACTTCTCCCGCATTTCCTTCGGACTTCCACCGTCTTCCCTTAGACTTCCACGACATCCCTTAGACTTCCCCGATTTTGCTTGGACTTCCCCAAGTTTACCTTCGGATTATTTTATGTAATCCAGAAATGTATTTGTAATGTGTAAGTTGGTATACAAAACAATATAGTTATAGGTCATACAAAAGCATATAAATTGTTTTCAGTAATTATTGTCCTTTTTGTCGAGGGGTAAACCGCAGTCTAAAATTTGTAAAATGACTTCCCCTTTGGAAAAGACTTTCCCTAGACTTTCTTTGACCTTCCCCGACTTCTCCCGCATTTCCTTCGGACTTCCACCGTCTTCCCTTAGGCTTCCACGACATCCCTTAGACTTCCCCGATCTCGCTTCGACTTCCCCAAGTTTACCTTCGGTTTATTTTTTGTAATCCAGAAATGTATTTGTAATGTGTAAGTTGGTATACAAAACAATATAGTTATAGGTCATACAAAAGCATATAAATTGTTTTCAGTAATTATTTTCCTTTTTGTCGAGGGGTAAACCGCAGTCTAAAATTTGTAAACTGACTTTCCCTTTGGAAAAGACCTTCCCCGACTTCTCCCGCATTTCCTTCGGACTTCCGCCGTCTTCCCTTAGACTTCCACGACATCCCTTAGACTTCCTCGATTTTGCTTGGACTTCCCCAAGTTTACCTTCGGATTATTTTTTTTTAATCCAGAAATGTATTTGTAATGTGTAAGTTGGTATACAAAACAATATAATTATAGGTTATACAAAAGCATATAAATTGTTTTCAGTAATTATTGTCCTTTTTGTCGAGGGGTAAACCGCAGTCTAAAATTTGTAAACTGACTTTCTTTTTGGAAAAGACTTTCCCTAGAGTTTCTTTGAATTTTCCCGACTTCCCCCAAACTTCCACGGCTTTCCTCGGACTTCCTCAACTTCCCTTAGACTTCCCCGACTTCTCCTTTACTTTCCAGATTTCCCTTGGACTTCCCTAAGACTTTCTCTAACGTTTACACCAGACTTTCCCTGCGGGTTACTCCTCGATATTTACGAAGATATTATGCGTTAGTGTTCACTCACTCTGTATATAAAACAATTTGAGAAGTTCAATTTTCATTTCTATTGTGTGAAAGTCAGTATAAAAAATAGAGTAAGAAAACATATACAGGATTGGGCATAAGTACGGAATAATTGCTTTAATTCGGCAAATAACATTTTACTGAAAAAATCTTCGAAGGGGTATAGCGCTTTTTGTTATTTTGCAGCGGTTTAGCATAGCTAAGTTTTTTCCTTTTGAATGGCGTCAGAGCAATGATGGTATCAACTTTTTATCGTTGTAGTGTGAGATCTCAACAATTATTTGTGTAAAAACATGTTTAAAAGACTAAAAAAAGGTAAAAAATATATATCTAAAAAAAATTAAATATTTTGTAATTAAGTATTTAAAATTTTGAAAATTTTTCTTTGTGTCTTGTGTCGCAATCAATTTAGATAAGCTATTGTTGTTGTAGTGTGAAACAATTATTTTCTTAAACGTAGGATTAAATAGAGTGAAAAATTCTGACGTCCAACTTTATATCTTATGCTATATACAAGGTGTTCTAAAGTAGAGTGTTTGAGAAGCTACAATGCAAAGAAATTTTTGAAATTATGTAAACATGCAAATTTTATTCAAGATATATACAGTGTGTTCAAAACTAGTCATACTCATTAAAGTATTTATAATAAGTCTGTATATTAGCGAACGTTTTAGTAAACAACAGTTATTTTAAGGTGCAGGAAAGTTTTGATCGGTGTATACAGAGTTGTGAATAAAAACTGCTCTCAAACATATGTGCATTCAAACCGGAAATTAGTTATTTTTAGAACAAGGTAAGCTAGAGCATAAAGAAATATAGGTGTTGTATCAATAGTTAATAAAAAACGTTATTTACATACACTTTAATAACAACCTTGCAATAATTTATGTAAAGAACATGAAATTTGTTATTTGTTTATATTATCTAATTCCAGATTAATTCTCACAAATCAAATCTGTATCGTTATTCTTATTGCTAATTTGATGTTTGCGCCGCGCTGATTACAAATGTTACAAAAAATAGCACTTAAAAATTTTTTTTGCGATGCAGAAAGATTACACGATTGTTGACCTACGTTGTAATGCAATTCCGCCTTATTTAACATGCAGTTGAATTAAGTGCTTAATTTCGTGGATTTTATTCCCTGTTAAACCCACGAGCATTTCTAACTAGTATAGCAGGCAGAAGTATTAATCTTGACAATGTAAACTGACATCAAGACTTTAACTAGATGCACCACTGACGCGACGCCTGCAACTCCCACGAGATGCATTTAAATTTAAACCTTTTAAATGACAAACTTCCTTTTGCGTAATAGTGTGAAATTTTATGGTTCGTCGACGTGTGGGCTTGTCGACGCGCCGATTCATTTCTGACAACAGCAAACATAACATTTTCGTACAGTATCAGAATTATCTCCAAATTCTGATACGGGTTTTCGACTGAGAAAAAATTGTGTAAAGGCTCTTCAAGGCTTCCTATAACGGAAATAAGCCCAGAACTTCCCCAAGCACGGGGAAACATCAAAAACCGTAGAATTAATTCTCGGAAATAAAAACAATAGAATAATTGTGTGTAAATCCCACAACAAATATTAAAAACCACAAAATTACGATTCTACTCACGTCCGCAACCTAAACAGCACGGTTATGCACACAATGAACCGGTAATGTGACCGGGAAAGTCCTTGCAAATAAATAACCAGCGTTTCTCTTTTACCCGATATGTGTTTGCATTAAAATGCATTTTTGTGCAGCACGATTGGAAAATCCTTGATTGTGTAATGGTTTCAAGTAGGGATGCCTTTCAAAAGTGAACCCGCTCGATGGAATTTCAGTTAGATCGTCGTTTCATTAGATAGCGTCAAGTTTGCTGATTTCAACGATACGTTACATGCCTGGGAAATTTTAATAAACATTCGTGATATTATGGAAAAAAGAATGGCCATGAAATGGCAAAAAAATTGTTATTATTAATAAAACCGTGTAATTCTTGTTTTTAACAGGTGTTGGAGTGGAAAATATGAAGAATTAAATATTTAGCTACATATTTCCTATAGTTTTTATATACAGGGTGTTTTTAAATAAAAATCATATTGATTGATGCGCTATGCAAAAGCAATGTTGCGCAATTTTAGGTAGGTGTTGGTCTCGTATTATAGAGCTAAGTTTGCGGATTTCAACAATATATTACATGCCTAGGAAACTGTTATAAGTTGGCGTGATTTTATGGAAAATAAATTAATCAAGTTGGCCATGAATTGACAAAGAAAATGTTGTTGGTAATAAAATCGTGTAAATGTTGTCTTCGAGCGGTATTTGAATGGAAAACATAAAGAATTGTATATTTATGTACATATTCTCTTAAGTTGTTAAATACAGGGTGTTTTGAAATCAAATTCAATACACATTATTGAAGTGTTTAATACTGGATCCTCAGGCTTTTAATTTCATTTGTTCGTTAATATTAATTATTATATAATTGTTTTTGGATATAATTGACGTACCTGTAAAAATTGAACAAATGATCCTTACAATATTGAGATGGTTATGAAATTAATATTTCCTTTTGTATTTCCATACACCCTAAAATGTGACACAAATACAACCACGAATTCTTCAGACCAAATTATGTCGGTTTAACCCAACTTACCTACCCACAAAAACCCTTGGCTGTCGAGCTGCGCCCTTCCGTAGATTGGACTGTCTAATCACTCTTTTGCGGATAACTTTGGCAGTAGCTGCATTAAAAATTTGATATTTTATTTGTAAGCACTATCCACTTGGTTTAGTATTTCTACTTATTTTTGTTTAAACAAGCGCACCAGAGGTGTCTCATATGAGGGGGGGGGAGGAGATCTGTAACATTTCCTTCTGGATATTTTAGAATATTACCATTTTTAAAGATTTGTCTATTAAATCTTAATTCCTTAATCCAACGGTCTTCCAGATAATTCAATTTTTGTGATAAATTAAATCATGAATACGTCAAGCGGCAGGGCGAAAAAATCGACCAAAAGTGTAAAACAAATTTTGGCAATAACTCGTTTTCTCTTTGCAATACTGCAAAAATGGTTTTAAATCAAATTAAAGCTGACAAATTCCCTCATTAATTCGTTGCTTAGCTACAAGAAAATTTGAGCTAATAGCATTTCGTTTATCTCGAAAAAAACTGTCGTTGCAATAAATCACGCTGCTGCGATAAGATCCCGTCGACAAGGCTTACGTTTTCATTGCTAATAACATTTGTTTACAACAGTTACATTGTTTCAATATAATAAAATTTAGAAAATTTGTGTGTGAATTATTCGAGAATTTGTCTTGCCAAATATAACTCGACCTTACATTTTTCTCTTGGAAAATTATAGTTGTATATCACTCAACATTATTGCTTATTGGAAAACGCACTCGGACGACAAAGCATGCAAAATTCCCTCCTGCTCCGCAGTCGGGAAATTTATGTGTATGTTTTGTGTTCTTGTTGCGTTGCCAAGCAACAATGTTTCGTGTATACAACTAAAATTTTCCGATAAAAATGTGAGGTTTTGTTATATTGTAAATGATAAAATTATCTACAAAAAGGTTTTGTTTTTTTTGTAGAACCCGTACTTTCCGAGCAGTAGCCACGCGAAGTTAAGCATCTAAAAAATGTAAATCAATAAATTTCTTGTAAATGCACGATATAATAACCGTTATTTATTATTTTTCTTGATTATTTCTAATTAATTGCAATTAGGTAATTGATGCTCAAATATGTAGACAAAAAATTTACTTAAAAATCAAAATATACACTTAATCAGCACAATATCCAGAAAAAACTACATTTACTAATAAAAAAAATAGAATTAGATATGATGCGATTAAAATTCCACTATTATTAGATTATACTATTATATTATATTCATTTTTGTTTGTTATAAGGTTGTTTAATTTGTTAAGTTCTTTTAGCAACGGAACTTGGTACATTTAGGACAGGTTTCGCAACGTTTTTCTATTCCTTTCCGATTATTTTCGAGTGTCGCCTTCTATGTTCAGAGCTTAGATTGTTTGTACAAATGTTGGAAACGTTCTGTCGACAAGGATATGTTTGTATATGAAGAACCTTTATTCAACCTTCAACGGCACAGGATGTTATTAGAGCACATGTTATACCTCGGTAACTCTTCTACGCTTATTTTACAGTTAGTTGATGCAAAGCCGCATATAACTTTGGAATTTGTTTTTATCACAGAAAAATTTTAAGTGTTTAAACGCTGTTTAATTTGTCACGGGCTTTTTTAGCAACCGCACTTGTTGGTTGTCGGAAAAATTTCTTAACGTTTTTATTCCTACCCGATTTTTTCCAGTGCCACTTTTTGTATTCCGAGCTTTGATTGTATGTACAATTTGTGGTAAACAAACTTATGGAGGTCTGTCTATCAAAGGCACGTTTTCGAAAAATTTAAAAGCCGTATGTTGAGCTTTTCCGAGATTGTATACGAGTCGACAATTCTAGAAAAATTCCTAATAAACTCCCAAAATTGGAAAACATTTATTATATCGTGCGTTTACAAGAAACGTATTGATTTCCATTTTTTTACACGGTGAACACCGAGTAAAATGTAAATTTAAGGTAAGTGAAAACCGATATTTTCTGCACTTACAAAAATTGCTCTTCTTCGTGCCGCTACTGCTCCGAAAGCTGAGTTCTATATAAAAAATGTAAATCATTTTTTGGTAGAGTATTTTCCTAGCTTTAATTTTATATTGAACAAAAGAGTTATTGCAAAAAAATCGATATTTTGTGTTTTTTTTGCATCATTGTGGCCAGTGCCGACCTCGGAGGAAGGGGAAAACTTGCAATGTAGCTAATGACACCCAAATGAAGCGTTAAAATGCGCAAATAGTTTCTACAAACTTTGAAGTTCTGCATATGAAAACAATATAAAAAAATATATGAGCATAGGTACGGAAACGCTTCTTTACGACGCGACGTTGCAATCTCCTGAAGAAGCAACAATTCAAAATGGTTCCTCTTCGGAGACTGTAACACCGTACGGAAGCCGTTTCGGGCACGCGTTTGTCAGAACTTTTTTCGTTGTTTTAATGTGTAAACCGTTTACGCATCTTAAGAAGACAACCAAACCTTCATGGCAACTTGGTTTTCCAAAACCGTTAGATTTAGAGATTTTCAATAAGAGTATCTTTTTCCTATATTTTTACATGGAGAATACGATTTTTGGGAAAAACCTCAAAAATGGTAAAAATCTAAAATATCTAAAACCCATGCCCCCCTCCCACCGCACAAATGTAAAGCACTCCTGGCCCACTTATTTAAATAAAAATAAGTACAAATACTAAACTAAATGGAGAGTGCTCACAATTGAAATTTCTAACTTCTTGCAAAAAGCTATCCACAGAAAAGCAAATAGGCTGCTCTATCTTTGGAAGGCTGTAGCTCCGGAACCAAGCGTTTTTGTATTGTAAGTTGGATTACGTCGACATAAGTTGGTCTAAAGAATTCGTGGTTATATTCACGCTAGAGTTTTTAGGAACACCCTGTATCCTGCAATTTGAATTGTAAATAATTGCAGTAATTTAATTTTTTTAATCAGATTTTTCTGTATTACACATTCATACGCGCTTTCTTAATTTGTTTTCAAGAAATTTAAAAATAAATGTATTTCAAAACCTTGAGCAACAAACGCATTTAATCATTTGTTTACGCTACATACAACTACTATTGACTTAACATCTCAAAGAAAATGATAAACGTAACAACTTTAAAATAACTTATTTGTTATTTAACTGTTTATGATAAAGTTTATATTTAATTAATCTCAAGTTCAACTACTTTGTATTAAAAACCCATTTACCTGTTTGTCAGAATAGATGAGTATCGTTAAGTAAACTGCAATTGTCTCAATTGTGTTGTTGTTTTTATTACACAATATGTAATATACGTTCGAAAAATGAGGCAAGTGGCCTTTGGCTACAACTGTTGTGCCACATGGGGCGCCAAGTGTAAAGTGAAAATTTGCTGTGCATTTCACGGTATTTAAAGCAATTTGTCCCAATATTTATTATATATACACACCTTTAGCTAAATGCTTTTTATTTTAATAAATCGTTGTAGATTTAAATAAATCCTTAAACATTTGGTTTAAATATTCTAATATTTAATAAAGCATTAGAGATTTAAATAAATCCTAAAACATTTATTTTAAATTTTCAAATATTTAGTAAAACTTTATGTATTTAGCCAAATCTGCACATATTTGTTTTAAATCTTTTAATATTTAATAAATATTCGCAGATTTAAATAAATTTTTACCGATATAAATAAATTCTTACAGATTTAAATGAATGTTTCAATATTTAATTTTAAGCTGTCACATTTAATGTTAACCTGTCATATTTATTTGACCTTGGTGAGCCCAGCCGACTTAGGACACCAAGACCGTTTGCACCGGTAGGCAGGGTCATAGTGGGAGCGTTCAACGCTTAAACAAAACAGACTAAAAATTACATTCTCAAGAGAATGTTGAGGAAATTTTATTGTATGAATAATAAGTTATGCAATGTTTATGTTGTTAAATATGTTGTTATTAATGATTGAACTAACATTAATTGTACAAATTCTTGAAATACGGAAAACGTGTTCATAATTTTTGGTTACCACCAGTTCAAACGGTCTTGGTCTTCTATGTAGGCTGGGCCTACCAAGGTCAAATAAATATGACAAGTTAACATTAAATATGACAGCTTAAAATTAAATGTTGAAATATTTATTTAAATCTGTAAGGATTTATTTATATCGGTAAAAGATTTATTTAAATCTGCGAATATTTATTAAATATTAAAAGATTTAAAACAAATATGTGCAGATTTATCTAAATACATAAAGATTTACTAAATATTTGAAAATTTAAAATAAATGTTTTAGGATTTATCTAAATCAACGATTTATTAAAATAACAATCATTTAGCTAAATGTGTGTATATATAATAAATATTCGGACAAATTGCCTTAAATACAGTGAAATGCACAGCAAGTTTACACTTTACACTTGGCGCCCCATAGTGCCGATCCTACCTAGTGTAGCAGCCAACATCCGAAGCCCACTTTTTTAAACGGCATGTTTGTAGTTCAATAACTTTCAATTATTTTGATTTAGGTTACACTTTTTAACAACAAATGCCTATCGTTTAATAACCCCTCTTGATATTTTATTTCCTAATCGCGACTTGTTTTGGAATTTTTTTATAAGGCTGATAAGCCAAAAATGGAATTCCAAAATTAAAATAATAAATAAACAAAACGCACACATTTGCAATTTACAATTGGTAAACAACGAAAGCAGCAACTATCCAATTAAAATCCTAAAACTCTAAGTTCTAAAAGCAACAAAAGTATTTTTTAATTATTAAATTTAGTTCACAAATAAAATAATTAGTAAAGCAGATCTTTATACACAAGTTAGTAAACCATCAAATATATAATATTTTATTTAGTATTACTACTGTCAGTATACACACATTAAGCCTTAAGTTAACATAACATTTACCCCCTAAACCATAACCAAAATAAAATAAAATGACTCACTCAGTACAGTTAGACCGAACATAATAGCAAATCCAACAAAAATTGATAAGTAGCGCTTCAACCCGCCGGTGTTGTCCTTTTGGAGAATTTCGAAGAACACTACGTATAAAAGGGTACCAGTTGCCAACCCTTGCAAAATCATGGACACTAAGGCAGTGGAGTCTTGTTGGTCCACACTCACTGCAATTCCAATTCCAATACCCATTGGGCTCACCACGGAAAAGGTAAACACGTATATCACAGTTAAAAGGGTCCTCGTCTTGGTCGAAACAAGTTCAACCCCAATACAGAAGGCTATGACGAACTTATGAGCTGCCACAGCCCCAAACATATACCATACCATTGAGGCGGAAGACTCCAAGCCAACAGCCAAGCCTTCGAACAACTCATGGACTGATAAAGCCAAAACGACCAAAAGACCTCTGATGTTCTTTACAACAGAATCTTCCTGCACCATGATATGGCTATGTCCAGCATGGTTGTGGAGGTGAGGGTTATGATCATTTTTAACGTAATCTTGACCCCCATGTTCCTCATCGCACTTAACCAAATTTGCTGAAGAATTCGAAGTGGCTTCAGCTGATTCAGTATCTGAACCAATTTCACCCCTCCTGATGGAGAGGGTTCTTTTTAAAGCGTTCAAGTCGTTCTGTTTCTCTCTTTTATGTAGATAAACGTGGACACATTCTTCCACAAAATACATAATGAAGAAACCAATGCACATGAGAAGTTCAGAAAAATGGATCTTGGTGTCGGGAAATATTCCTTTTGCTATTAAATTTTCGATGTTTTCGGCAACTTCGGGAAGAAGGTGAAGAAAGGTAGTGCACATGAGTACTCCGCCACCAAAACATAGAAGTAAAGAGACCACTTTTTTACTTTTGGTGTTGGATTCCCAGTCGAACCATTTGGAAAGTTTGATGGGGAGGATGCCCATGAGGAACGAGGCTGTGAAGAGGCACGCCATAGCTACGGCTTTGGCGGTTACTGTTTCGGAAGAACCGCCATCGCCAGATTCTCGGTGGAGATTAGCGTCATTTTCGTCTTCTAGAATGTATTCTTTGATGAATTCTGCCATTTTGAACTGAAAATTTTGAGAGTAAGGGTTAAAATAACTCGTATATGATGTATTACTACATAGATTAAATTCCACTTTACGGTAGGATTTTTTTAATAAAAGCAGGCAAAAGTTTTTATGTTAATTTAGAAATCTAGATAAAAATGCAATTGCCAGAAAAAATATAATTTTTTTTTATAAAAACTTACAAGTACAACTACTTTAAACAAATGTAATTCATGGCTTGTAAATACTACAGAAATAAATATTTCCAACTTTTGAAATTTTTGCGTAATACTAACAAAGCTTTAGTTTAGATATCAATATCGTATTAAACTTAAAAAGATTAAAAAAAAAAAAAAAAATGACTGATAGATAGGAAGGTTTTAAACAATTGTAGTGATTCAATGTTTTGTTTTTAGTTTTATATCTAGTTTTTTAGGGTTGATTAGAATCAATTGAGTTTTTATACTGCAGGTATTGATTAAGATTTCGAGATTATATGTATAATTCAAGGATTTAAAATTGTTTTTAATTATATTTATACCTTGTTTTTGTTAAGAATTCAGGGTTTTTAATTTTAAAATAAATTGTAAATAAAACAGTTCTTAACTTCTACAGGTTTTTAAATTTAGTCTTATACGTATTTCGACATGTTGGCATGTCATTTTCGGAGAAAATATTAAAAGTAAACAGTTGGTGTTGCTATAGGAACAATAAATCTTGATAACTTGATCTTGGTTTTCTATATCTGCGTCCAGATGACTTGATTTCTCATTCCAAAACGTCCCATGATAGAGAATTTAAGAGATCAAGTTGCTCATTCCATTAAAGGTACAGATTTTAAATGTTCGTGAATTTCAAATGCCTCCAGTAAATCTAATTTACGTTTATCGTCACAAAAGTGTAAACATTTTATAGTGATATTAGATTTCATTGAATGATTGTGTTCTAATAAGTGTTTAGCGTAATTAGATTTATTGGGGTGTTTACATTTCTAACAACGTACGTGTTCCTTGTAGCTAATATCAAAATTTCTAATTGTTTGTCCTATATAAACCGAATTACAGTGCGAGCAATTTAATTTGTAAATGCCTAAATTTAGTAAATTGTATAATTTGTTTATATTTTGGCATTTTTTTTCGATATATTGCGAAAATATAGAATTAACGCGTATTTCATATTATCTGATGAAGTAGTGGGAGTGATAAAAAAATAGGTAGAAATAATAATAAATATAAAATCAGAAAAATAATCATTAACTTAAGAAACATGCTATTTACCTCTTCAAAAATTCATAGAAGGCGTCACACAGCCGCCAACCAAACTGTACCTCATTTCTACCTCTGTAAGCTTACAAAATTAAAAAAAAATCGGGTGGCCAGTTATTTATTACAATTTTTTGATAATTTCTAAAATTTTGAAAATATATTTTAGTTGTTTTTATATTTAAAAAAATCTCGTGCATAGAAACATTGCATAGAGCTATTACACTACCAAATTTCATACCGATCAGCTCGTTTTTGAGTAATAAAACGTAAATGTCAAAATAATCAAAATTCGCAGCGGCTGCTATTTTAAAGCTAAAGAATTCGCAAAAACAACGTTGGATTTACTGTTAGGTTTTCAGTTAGGTTCCGTTCCCAGATTTTTAAATTTCAGTAGTACTAAAAGTATAGGAAAGTATGAATAAGCGAAGCACTTCTCCTGGTGATTTTTATATAACGATTAACGCATGAACAGTGACGTTTCGGTTTTTTTGCGTTTGCGCAAAAGTTTCTTTGAGATTAAAGAAATAAAAACTTGTCACCAATAATTAGGAGGCAATGTGAAAATGTACCTTGCTAAATATTGCTGCACCTGAAAACGAAGTTGTAATACTTATTGTACTATCACTAATAAGCGATTTAGCTTAAACAGACATGTTTAAAGTACACCGTTTAATAAGTAAAAGAGTATTATACCACTTCACAGTTTATATTCTTTAAATAATTCTCGCACAGCATACCATTGTGTTCTCTTAGAGCTATTATAATTTGTCAATGCATTATTATTATATCCTCAAATTTCGAAGTTCATCGAAATCACCCCTTCCGTTCGGGAGATATGAGGCCCGCACACTCACACATATTCACCCAGAAACAGGCATTTAAAAAAACTAGTTTGCACTGATTGGAAGTCCAAAACATGTATTTCCGTAAACATCTCGAAATTGAAAATTTTCATTACTCAATACTAATTACTTTTCTGTATTGAAAAAATAAGAAGGTAATAAAATTGTTAAAACACAAAGAAATAATAGACAAAATACAGAAGAATTAAATGTGTACAAAAACTGAAAACCGAAGAAAATACAAAGATTATACATATAAGAACGGAGATACAACAGTCGAGTAATTAAAACAAGGGAAAAACAACAGGTATGGGTAAATGTAAGGCTTGGCTCCCGGCCCAGTCCAGCGAGGTGGAGTTTTCCCCGGGAAAACCTACCTGGAAAAGAAATGCCTGCACTTCCTGTGGGTCGGAGGCCACGTTAAACTGTAGGTCCCCTATGTCTGCCCGTTCAAATTATTTACCGCCGCGCACCAAACACAGACATAGGAGATAAGTAGCCAACTCCCTGAATAGGGTACGGCACTAGAAGAAGAAGAAGTATTTATAGCAGTTGTGCTGATCTACTTTCTGTCGTATACAGACATAAGCCCAAGACAATTAAATGTCACTTTAAATAATGAAAAAAAAATAATAAGAAATGCTCACGCTCAAAATGATTACATAAGTAGTACATAATGCATAAAAACAACAACAGAAATTTGTTGAAAAATTACGTAAGCAAAAATAAATTATGGGAGAAGTTTTGTATCAAGATGAAAAACTATATAACCAGTAACCAATAAGAAGCTGTTTGTAATATTGTAAGCGTTTGACAATAGGTATATATGTAGTGATCCAGTGGCGGCTCGTGGTGTGGTGTACTGGGAGGCATTTTATTGTATTTTTTTTTTCGGAAAAAATTGTTTTTACCCAAGTTTTAGGTAGCCTTATATTTTAAACCCATCCTTTACGCTGGAAAAATGATCTATTTTTACCAACGTTTTCATTGAAGTCTTTAATAGACTTTCGATAAGAACTCTCTAATAAAAATATTGTAAATTGATACCCACATTACTAGTGTGTCAAAATGCACAAAATTTTTCATGTGGTTTATCGATAAAAAATGTGACTTTTAGTTTTTAAATGTTTGCAGTCAATATCACACAATGAAGTATCACAAAATAGCAGACAACGGAAACAAGCGAAAGCATTTTCTTACATGGCATTCACAATCCAAAATTATTTTGCAAGGACATCGTTAAACACCACTAAATTATGATTACACAACCAACAACTGTTTTCACACTACTACGTCGTGTACGTGCAAATTCCGCATATTAGGCGGCTATTGGCATGCGCTTACCACGGACAGCTGATAGCATAATTCTCGGAAGTCTGGGTCCGTGTCCCTAAAGTCTTTAATACACAGATACTTCTATCCTCTTTTAGCTTGTGTAATATGAATTTTACTGCAATGAGCTTTCTATTTCACTCTTATTCATTTGAAGACCTTTTAAGCCGGCGGTTTTATTCGGTGGCGTATAGCTGAATTGGGGACTGACAGCCAAATGACCCTCGCATAGATTCGTTTAATGCGCGCGAAAGACCCAAACATTCAAACGTTTTCGGATTTTGCGGCATCTCTTTAATCAACGTTCTCGCATAAAAATCTCATACAAAAATTAACTATAAAGTATTTTTTAAGTATTATAGTGTATAACATGTTATGTACTCAAACAAAAAGTAATTATTTATTTTTTTAAATTTCAGTGGGAGGTCAATGACCATTTGACCCAATGGAGAAACCGCCACTGTAGTGATCTACTCCCTGATGTCGGTGATAAGTTCTAACAACAGATATAAGTCTAAAGTAATTAAGTTTAATTTAAAAAAGTGAAAAAGAAACCAATAAGAAATGCGTGAACAAGGCATTGAAACAACAAAGACAATTTGCTACAAAATGAGCCAAACAGGTCGCTGGTACTTTCCCATACTTTCTACATTTTAGATATTCGCGCCTAAACAACTGAATAAATAACATTGTTTTTACAACAATTAAAGCGACAAAAAAAAATAAAAAAATTGTGAGGTCTCGGCGGTGATTTGAACTTGCGACAGCCTGTGCAGTACGATATCGCGTACCGTATAAGAATAGTGCAATGATAACTTTGGCTAGCCGCATAGGATAGGAGCACGGTAACCGACCGCACCTTACAGCTGATTAGATGTGCTTCGAACTTCGGACTAAAATCGCTGTAAAAGCTTTATTTTAAGAATTTGAGTTATCAAAAACATGCAAAAAATTAAATATATACATTTTAACTAGAGCTAATTGATAGCTAAAATTATCGAAAATGCGCTATAGATGCGAAGTATCGCTTTTTCCCTTAATGTTTAATATGGCTGACAACTCTTGCTAATCCTAATAAAATACTTTAAATACGCTGTCAAACTGTTAAAAGTTTATATCTATTGACATTTACGTTTTTAAATAAAAAACTAACCAATTTCTAAATTATCAAAAATTCTTGGAGGGCGTCAGAGTAAAATTTAGAAAATCAGTAAAAAATAAATTTCTAGTTCTTTGTAGGCTCTATTGGCTCAAAAACTAAAAAAAATGGTATATGCAGTTTTTGAGGAATCATTTTTCGAAAATGTCCAAAATTTTGAGAAGCTAGTATATTGACAATTTTCATATTTCCATGAAATCATAACTTTCCTACTTTAGTAGAATTATGGGAAAGTAAAAATGAATGTAAGCAAGAATAAATCATGGGAGAAGATAAAGATGAAAAACTATATAACAAGTGAAAAGCTATTCTGTAAAATTATGAAGAATTAGCGAAGCTAAATGTTTACCTTTTAAAACAAAATGAAAAGAAAAAGATGTCACGATATTAACGGTAAAAAGATAATATAAGAAGGTGAAGCAGTTTATTTTTTTATTTATTTATCGTTCACTTATATCTGCTCACCACTACATCTTGAAATTTTACCGAATCTCTAATAAGCAAATTAGGAAGTATTAATAACGTGCAAACATCTATCACACATGGTTACAGTTTTACTTCCCTTCCAAAGAATAGCACACTGACAAATGTATCTACCCGTGCATTTCACTAACCTCGGCCCGGTTTTGAACACCAAATACTTAAATCCGAAGGCAAATGCACATGGCTCTAGATTAGCGACACTAATAAGGTAATAGTTATTTACGTCACTAGTCCGGGAAGTGACATGTTAAAGTATGAGTTTAGATGTTTGCGGACGAGGCGATGAGCCGAGTCCGAAATTTCTAAACGAATGCTTTAATAATCACTTCACGGACGTGTATCGTACAAAATTTTATTTCATTACTGTCAAAACCATTTTTTATTTGAATATTTTCTTTTTATAAAAACGTCATTCTTGAAATTTATAATCTGTCAAATTAAACATTCGCTGTTGGTATTTCATTTTAAATCACATCATCCACTTTATATTCGTTACTTAGCTACAAATAGATGTCAGTCCGGGAAGGGCTGCTAAGCAACACTTCCCGGCCTTGGCCTGAATGTGCCATTTTCTGGACTAAAATCAATGACGTAAAGTGGTAGATAGCGTACGGAATGAAATAAAGGATATTGTTTGAAAAACTACTAGAAATTGATGCATCTACTGAAAAAATAAGTGAGGAAGCTGCGACAGCGGATGAATTAAAAACAGCAACAATTGAATAAAAGTAGAAAAAGTTGCGTAACAGGACAACATTTCCCAAAATGATAACATAAATGAACAAAGGGGAAATGTGCTTATAATCAAAGTATTAAACGCGGCTTGGAAAAACAAGGAAAAATTAACTAACTGGAAAGTTGTCATAATTTCTACCCATATTTTAAAAAGGGAATAATAAAAAAGTCGACAAAACATAAAAAAATTCTATTAAATGTACCAAGCGAAATAAACGAGAGCATTCTGCAAGCAAGATTAAGCAAAAGATGAAACAACAATTGGAAGAGATACAGAGTGTATTTAATTCTGGAAGGGGCACAATGGATCATATTTGCACAAGTAATGTAACTAGTAATCTCGAGTTTCCGATAAACTTGAGTTGTTTGTTAGCGAGCGCTAGTTAAGAAGATAATTTTTTGTGTTAAATTAAATAGCACGAGTTAACTGTCAACCCACGTTCATCACAGGAAAATCTTGGTCATATATTATATCTGCAATGACTATATCAAAGACAATTATTGCATGTATTTTGATTATTTTTTATTACCACGAATCTTATCGAAAACGATTACTTTTACTTGCCTGTTGTAGCGTAGCTACGTATTTATTTTTTTACTTGTCGGTAGTTGTTTTTCTATGGTACTTGTTTTCTCCAAAATGTTTACACGGAAATCAATAACTCTGATTGGCTAAACGGAATGTGTGTATAGTCATATAAAAAAACGGATTAAAAGAATATGATCAGAAGGTATATCTGTTGTTTTGTTGACCTATTAGAATTCTTCGATGGAGTAAATACCGACACTACAGTAACGAACGAAAAGGATTGATAGAAACAACAAAAAATAATTGCAATTGTTGCAGAAAATATGCGAAAACATGTAATTGGCGTTCCAATCAAAAGTTGATATGGAACACATCAGACCTCAGAGCCGGTATCTATTCAATGTACCATCGAAGAAACCCAAAGACCACTAAAGACAAAGGTACTTAATACTACCAAATGGAAATAGCGCATACAAAAATGATGAGCGAAACAGTTCTGCATAAACAACTGAGATTGCTGGAATAAAGCACTGGCAAAGAAATCGAACTCCTCAAAACATCATGCTAAAGGACAGCTTTAGAAGAACGTAAAGGACAAGCATGGAACTGGAGAGAGCTGACAAGGAGAAAAGAGAATAAAGTCAGATGGGAGTGCGAATTGATACTGATGAAGTTCAAGCATTAAAGAGCGAAAGAAATATATGAAGATATACATAAAACTACCTGTTAAAGCAACACCACAAGACCTTCCTCGCAAACAACACCCGATGCTTGTTTTTCGCCAACACTCTTTCGCTGTTCTTTGATGTGTAAGTGATGCTAACCTGTTCAGGTAATGGATCAAAATTAAATCACTCAGAAGATTGTTTTTAGAGTAGGGTTATTTTTGTCTTTTCACATTTCCATGTCAAATTTTAATCAGAAAATTTTGCAATAATAATAAATGGTTGGGGTGAACCCCGAACGGTAAGTGACAGAAATCTCGCATTTACCCAAATTGACTATTGGATAACACGGCTTCCTTTTTGAGCACACTAAAATTTAGTAAATTAAGTATATAATACAGTAACCAGGTACTTCTGTAGGGAAATTACTCAGAATAGAATTTTTGTTTAAACCCTTTAATTAGACGGCCACAAAAACACTGTGAGTTTGTGAATTCTTACTTGGTCGGTAGTGATGCACGAAGCAAGATTTCTTGTCTTGCTCGGCAACTTCTTGTCTTGTCTTGCTAAGCAAGACAAGAAGTAAAACAACAACTTCTCGTCTTGCAAATTTCTTGCTAGCTTAATTCTTGTCTTGCTAGCAAGACTCTTGCTTATTTCTTGTTCTTGCTAGTTGGGGGATTCCCCGAGCTATCGAGTCACGATAAAGCGGCGCCGGCGCGTTTGGTAGTTAGTAGACTAATATACATATACTTGCATATATTTTATTTGATTTCTTTGCATTAACAATTTAATTTTTGTATTTTATCGGTGCGTTCCAAATGAAGCACATATTAAAAAAATAGCAAAAAGAACGTTATTTATTTATTTTTTGAACTGCCAGTTTTGGATTTTCACATCTGTTTCGGTTTCCCCGTGGTTTTATTGTACAGAAATGACAGCTAAAATAGCAGTTTTGCGAAAAAACTTGGTTTTACGGATTTTGTTTGAAACGCACTCCTTATTAAGAGTTATCTATATTAAATGTAGAACAATTCACTGGCTTTGAATTTATTGATCAGATTGAAACCTACCTAAAAAATGTGCTTGTTCATTTTTTAAATGGCAGGGGTTATTGCCTAATCCTGGGAGTATTATGAAAATGTATCTACATAAAATAAGAAATCTTGTATCTTGCAAACGTCTTGACAAGAAATCTTGTTCTTGCTCCAGCTAGTCTTGTCTTGCCTTGTCTTGTTTCTTGCACACATACTTCTTGTTCTTATTCTTGCAGCAAGAACAAGAAAAAGCAAGACAAGAACAAGAAGTTCGTGAAACACTATTGGTCGGGAACCCGGAAAAACTTTTTGAAAGAGGTGCAAAGAATGACAAAGTCGTGATTGTCAATTTCCAATGCATCCTACGTTAAAAGTAGTCCTGAGAAAAAAAATTAATACAATTCCGCGTGAAACTAAAAAAAAATTATGTCCCAACCCTAACAGTGTCTAAAACGCGCTCTTCGAAAAACCCTTTTTTTCTTTAATTTTTGACCCACAAACAGTACGTTTTAGATTTCTTGGAATTCCGTTGTCGCAGATGATCATACGTAAAAGTGGTCCAAAGATGAGTTAAAGTAAACTGAATTTTTTGTGAATAAAACAAAACAATCCTCTAAACCTAACAGGTTGCGAGCTATGACCTCGCAAAGTAGACCGTCGAGCGTTTTTGAGCCTGTTTTGTAGGATTGCATTTTTTCGAAAATATTTCCTTTTAAGTGCATCCAACGTAAAAATGAGCTAAACTAAAATTTAACAGGACAAACCGGTGCGTAAAATTAAAAAAATATCATACCTCTAATAGTTTCCGAAATATGAACTTTGAAAAACCTTTCTTGTAAAGTAATTAGAAAAAAACTATTTCGTAAAAACGGAATTTTACATTTTTATTCAACAAAATCAGGTTTTTGAAAGGACGTATTTCAGAAACTATTACAAATAGGACATTTTTCAGTTTTACGTAAAATTTTATCCTCTTTTGCTCATTTTTACGGCGAATGCACTCAAACAGAGCTATTTTTTCGAAAAACTGCAACCCTACGAAACATGCTCAAAAACGGTCATAGCTCAAGGCCTATTACAGTTAGAGGGTCGTTTTTTTGGATTTGCAGGAAATGGAGCGTATTTCAACTCATTTGTGGACCACTTTCACGTATGATCAGGCACAACGGCATTCCAAGAAATCTGAAAAGCACAATTTTTGGTACAAAAATAAAAAAAATTGGGGTTCTTCTAAAAGGCGTATTTTAGAAACTATTAAGGCTAAAACATTCTGTTTTTAGTTTTATTCAGAATTTTAACGGACTTGTTTTCTTAGGACTACTTTAAGCACAATTTTGTGATTTTGGGCACCTTTTTCAAGAAAAAAATTATTGTTCCCGACCGAACTCGGGGTCTTTGCTTTGGACGCCCAAATAAAGGGTTTACGCAAAAAATAATAAGTTATTTCCCTACACCCCCTATCTTTGCGACCGACGACAACGTAATGACTGGACTATTCAGTATAATTCCCCATTTAAATACTTCCAATTTCTCTACCATACAATATTTTGCACTTTAGTCGCAAAACTGTACAAATACCAAAAAGGAAAAAAGCAGTTATAAACTTTAACTTTTGTTTATCCAAACAACAATAAATCTTGATTGAGGATGAAACTCAAACAATTCCAGTCCCCTTTTATAATTTTTTCCCAGACTCGCTCGTGGCAATCTATTCTAATTTTAATAGATCAAGTAACTTGGACCTGCGTCACCTTTAAATTGACCAAATATTTTGCTTCGCCAAGCTGCAAATTTGCAAACAAAGATCACACGATTTTATGTTTGCTAAAGTAATTTTCGCCCCGAATTTAATTCACGTGACCTTTTTAAAAACGTGGAAAGAAATTCTCTTGGGAAACTTGTAATATTTTGTGTTTGCAATAAATTGTTCCTCTGTGGGTGGACTATTCCAGAGAAATAAATTAAATTAAAAAACGAAACAGGGTTGTATTTAATGTTTTTGTAATAAAACATTGTTTTATTACTTTCTGGCTTTGTTGAATGTTGGCAACAGAAGTAAAAGAAATAATAAAAATCATAATTAATGCAAAGTCGGATTTACAGGTTTTTTTTATTAAAATTTGTTTTTCGTTATTTTAATTTAATAATAAAAATTATGCAAAATAATACGCAACAAAACTATTTTAGCGAGATAAGTTCAAGCACATTTTATTAAGATTAAGAGAAAAATAATTAATCCGTAGTCACATATACGTTATAGCTACTGAATTTTTTTTATCAGTCGTAATCTTAAAATCTAGATTAGAAACATCACATTTTGGTTGTGTACAAAACTTTTAATCCACACTGACGCTATTATTACCAAAAATTTATATTACCTTATAAAAATTTATAAACAAAAATTACAAAACTAATAAATTAAAGGGACCTTATTTACAAATATTTAAAATGAAATAAATATTTACTTACAATTTTTTTAAATCACACAATTTTCAAAAAACCACTAAAAACACTAAAGTTTAGTTCGTACTTCGTTAAAGCTTTCTTTGAAAATAGGGCAAAGTTTCAGGGAGCGATCCTGCAACTCGTAGTAGTACTTTGGGAGACAAGTGGGAACTGCTCTTATAAACGTTTAACTGTATCGTATATGCTTGACTGCTAAGTACCAATCAAGGTTCCAAGATGATAACAGTTCATAAAGGGAATGGCTATTTTGAGCAGGTACAGTGTGAACTTTGATACTTTTCAATTTTGCAAATTGTTAAAATTGGTAGTTAGTTGCGAGTTGGGAACGCCAAAGGGTAGACAAGATGAGAGCTTGTGTGTTTTTTGATTTTATCGACGTTTTGTAGATTTTTATTGTACAAAAATTGAACTTATTTTAGTTAAGCCAAAACGTTAGCTTTTGGTGTGTACGCAGACTTCAATTTTCTATTTTTTTTGATGATTTAGTGAGCGATTTTGTTATACTTTAATCTGACAAGAGATTATTAATTTATTCATTTCAGCACCCACCTTTTTTGTTGCTAAGACTTATCACCGATCACAGAGGGTGAACCAGTACACTTAGAAAATATTTTTTTTCTAGCCAAAAGAATTTATTAATAATATTTTTTATCTGTTTCTTAAATTTCAGTTATTTTGAATCAAAAATTTATGACATATTTCTACAAAATTACAATTTTAAAATCGAAAAAAATGGTAACAATTTTAAACTCTGGTTTGTGCAGATGTATTCTGAAATTTAACCTTCATCATGTAAATTTATAGTAAGTAAACAAAAGTGAATCATTAAATCAAGCAATAAAATTGTTTACTCTAGGTATTTTATCATACAAACGAAAGTCAACGTTCTTGGCCAGAATTTCAACAGTTTAGTTCAGTTTTCAATTGTTTTATTTAATTTTGGCACGTATTGTTGCGATTTTATAAAATTATTTTCCCATAAACAAATTAATTCTGACTTTTAGTGTATATTTATATTATTTTTTTCTAATTACTTATCTTGCAATAAAGCTTCAAAATTCAAACAGGAGTATAATTTGCCCACCCTGTATATGTCAACACCGAAACATTTTTTCCGTTGAATTAACCGTTTCGTTTACAAAACCTGCAGAAACTGCCACTGGCTATAAATTCTCTGGTGTTCATATATTTGCCACGGTCACATATTCTTGCAGGAAATAACAATGTTTACACTTTTTGTCCAATTCAAGAATAACTATTATTAATAGCATTATTAAAACCACAGGGGACAAACAAAAAGCGCCTTCAAACGCCCCTAAATCCCAAACATTTGAAAAAAATTAAGAATGCTTAAGGATATTAATAATTGCACTATTATAGTATTATATTAAACCGCGAGGGTCAAGCCAAAAGAAAAAAAAACATTTTTGTATTTTTCAAGAACGCTTCTAGACATGAGGAAGTCCTGCTGAGAATTAACGGTTAAATATCCTTCGAAACTACCCTAAAGAAAGATTAGTTATTTTCTCCACAAATTTGATTAGAGAAAGCCTTAAATGTAATGCCACGCCGATAATTTAATTAGTCGGATTGATAAAAAGTAAAAAACTGAAGTGTTAACTTGGATTTGACTTTTTCGTACTAGATATTACTACTTCCGTATGTGCAAAAGTGTAATTTAATTGCCATTTTTGAAGCTAGAAAGTTCGGTAGAAACGTTTAAGATTTGCCTTAAGTTCTTCTCTCATTATACCGTGTTTTAGATTTCGAAGAAAACAATTTGTATACGCAACCCTACGATGTCGCATACCGTATAAGAATAGTAAGAACGAAACCGCTCGCCCTACAGCTGATTAGATGCGCTTCGGATTTACGGCTAAAAGTCGATATAAATGGTTTATTTAAAGAGTTATCAAACATATGTAATAAATGAAAAACATATTTTGTGACTAGAGCTCATTCATAGGCGTAGTTAAAATCACGTAACTATCGGAAAACGCGTTGTTGATATTAAAAAGTATCGTATTTTTACTTAATTTTTAGAGTAGTGCAAAATTTTTGCTGATCTTAATTAAGTACTTCAAATAGTCAAATAACAATCGGTGTTTGCGTTTTGGAATCAAAAAATTAGACAATTATATAATTTTCAAGAATTTCTGGAGGGAGTCAGAGTAGTAAAAAACAAATTTGTAGTTCATTGCAAGTTCTATCGGTCCAGAAAGTTAAAAATAATTGTGTGCACAAGTTTTTGAAAAATATTTTTCTGAACATTTTCACAATTTTGAAGCAGCGCCATCGCGATCGTTTTCAAATTTTTGAAATTAATTATATAATGTAGCTGATCACGATCAGACAACTACTTTTTGAGTAATGGGCGTTAAAGTCGAGATTTTCATAAAGTTGTAGCGGCCGCCATTTTAAAGCTAGAGAGTTCGGTAAAAAAGTTTTCAATTTGTCTTAAGTTGGTCTTTCAGATCCCGTGCTCAAATTTCCAAAACTCAGTTTCAAAAAAAAACTACAAAAAAACATGTCTTGCTTTCGTTTCCTGTTTCATATTTTTTGTAAAAGCCTAACTAGAACTACAACTTTTGATACATTTTTTGATTTAAAATTTCATCAAAATCGGTCCAGTACTTTCGCTTTTAGAAGCGTCACATACCCACTCACACACAGACAAACAAAACGCCCCGAAACGTGTATTTTCATTAAAAACTTAATTTCGAAAATTTTTATTAAATCAATACTTCCCTATAACGAGAAAGTAAAAAGAACGTTAAATAATGATGTAAAAAAAGCGGAAAACTTTAGCGGAAAAACTTAAAATTTTAAGCAGAATGTAAATATTTATATTCAAAAAAGGATCCATGAAGTCCATTTTAGAATATCAAAAATATTGAAATATAAAACAATTAATTATTTGTTAATATTCTAATGAATTCAAAATTGAAAATAATAACCTTAAAACTTTTAAGTTTCCTTGAAACAATTAAAATAGAACAATTAAATAAAATATCAATTAATAGCTAATATTGGTACTGTGTGCAAAACCGTAATTTTATAAAACGAGGAGATATCTCCATGATACTTCAGTGTCGATCAAGACGTGTTTGGTGCTTTAAAATTCTATTTTAAAAAACAGAAAATTGTTTCTTGCTTTGCGTGTAGTAATTCGAGAAGTGCAAAAGTGTCTACTACATTTTTTTAATGATTTGCATTATAATTAAGTTATTTATTTAAATGATAATTTTTATAAATAATTAACAATTTATTTAAGTGTTTATTACAATACAAAATTAATGCTGATCAAATCAAAATTTAAACAATTTTAAATTCTTTTGAGTTGATTCTACAGGATGCTTCGAAAGTAATTTTCAGAAATCTATCTCAAAGTCAAGTGTAATACGTGTAACACATGCGAAGGTGTGATACATACATACATATAAAGAAAAACCTAATAATTTTTTTCCAGTGGTGTACGTGACTGATAATAATCTTAATATTTCACAGACGTGTTTTAATCGTTCTTGATGGCTTAATGGGATTGTTTTTCATATTTTTTTATAACTGATTTGGTTCCATTATAATCCGATAACTGTTACTAAGAAGGCTAAGGTGAAGTGGACTATAAATTATGTTGGGAAAAAATTATATATGAATAGAATAGAGGAAAAAAATAATATTTTTATTTTGTATGTTACGTGCTTGATTTTTATGTATTTTTGTATATTATGTTATTTTTAATTTATTCTTAGTTAAAGAAAAACGAATAAAAAACTATTGACTATACTGCTACGTTTTAATTTTAATGTCCAGTTAGGACTAGTAGGTAACTGATGTTATAAGTGTATTATTTGTGCACTAAATTGATAACCAAGACAATTACAAAACTTTAAGATATCATTCAGTCACCTCCTTATCATTCAATCAATACACGCTACAAGTGTCTGATGACGAAAACCCTTACATAATAAATTCCTGAACGTCTGCAATGCATTTCTTTTTATTTTTGTGAGATTTCCTGGTTTGTTGTTTACAGGGAACTAAAATTACTATTTCAAGGTCAGAATTCATGTTATAGATCGCAACAATTCAAAAATAAGGAAACGTTTTAAAAATACTGATTTCAGAATCAGTTCCTGAAGTTTGTCAGATAATACAAAACAGGCGCGTCATTTCACGTTTGAACACAGAGTTTTTGATCCCAAAATGTGCAGGATAAGAGTTTCTACCACCTTTTCCTTAAGAGACTGCTGAACGCTAGGGATGACGTCGAGAATGCAGGACAGCATTTTGCAAAAATTGTTTGATATTTACAGGGCCGGCGCTATGGCCAGGCGCAGCAGGCCTCTGCCTAGGGCGCCACATTGAGAGGGGCGCCAAGCGCCCCAAGCGCTTAAATTTTTGTTCTTTGCTGGGTAGACCTGAGTGAGCTATGGCCTACCTAAAATTTTGCTGACTCACCCGTTAACATAAAGGAAAAAAATTAATATTGAATAAATTTTTCTTATCAATAATCGAGATAAAAATTATTACAGCAAAATTTCTTGAACTTAAAATAAATAGAAAGTGAGAGGCAGTCTCTGCAGAACCAATATTAAATTGAAATTGAATTTGTAAAATATTTAAAAAAATATTAAAATTTGCAGTAAACGAAGTGCTATTATTAAAACATACTGCCAATATTTGCCTGTCTCCGTCACTTGGCCTACCCAATACATGTGGCAATTATTGAATTTGTAGCGTTCTTTATTGCTTTGCCACTTCTGTTGTTGTTTTTTCGCAAAAACAGTCAATTTGGTGCGTATTTTGCCTTCAAATTTCCAAAATTTTTCCGGGGGAGACCTCCTAGGCTAGGGGATACTGAGTAACTCCTTCCCCCCCCCCCTCCCCGGGTCCCCGGTCACGGCCCAACCTCATACCTACGGGGGCTCATTAAAGTGTTTTACCTAAGGCGGCAAAACGTCTAGCGCCGGCCCTGAATATTTAATCGTTCGTTTTGACAGAATATAAACATCCGGTACCGCCTACAAGAGTTTGACAACAGACAAATTAGTTCGTTTTTCTTTTAACGTGTTAGTTACTGCAATACAAACCCAGAAGATAATGTGACCCTTTTTATTCTTCGATTCAAAATCAGAGATACCACCCCCACTGAAAATAGCATTTGCTGTAGTTCTTAGAACAAAAAAATATGTCAGTATTTTACTTTCAAATACTTTCAAAATAATAATATCTATAATTATATTAAACAATAATACTGTATTGTAAAGCCGGGCAGTGTTTAAGGAATAATAAAGAAAAACAAATATCTAATCTAAACTAAAATAGTTATTTATGTATTAAGGGCGTAAAGAAGCTTTTATGGCGTAAGAATACGTCGAAAGTTACGCCCGTGGTACATACACAACTTTATGCACAAATGAAGATTTTTTAATTTAAAAATATTTCTAAAATAAATTAAAAATATTTATAAAATAAATTGAATTTTCCACCCACATCTAACGTTGCTTTGATTAAATTTGAGATTTGAAGCGTAAGTATGGTAGCGGGTAAACAACGATAGCCATATTGCCTAAAATCTCAGTTTCATTTCATTTTAAACTGTTTCTATTAGGTATGGTATCGTTGTTTGACGTTTCATTATAGCCCATGGGCAATAAAGATGTCCATGGGCTATAAAAAGACGTTTATGACAAAGAAATTCGTGTATAATTGTCAATTTACGATACATCCGTGCATAAACAAGATAAGTACTTGTGAGATGATACGATCTTCTTTATGAGGCTAAGGCAGCCTTTTTAATAATTTCTGAATATCCAAGCACTAATGACTGAATTTAATTTTGACTAGCGTTGCCTTAATATTTTACAAACAAAATACCCTAATTTTATACAAAATTTATTCTCTGACAATGTTGATATTTGGGAGCGGGACGTTTTTCAAAAGCGTTTACGGTAAAAACGGGACATACATCCAAAAATCAGTATTGTCCCTCCAAAATTGGGATGTATGACCACCTTAGTCAAGAAGGCTGAAGAGTTTCAGTGTAAAAGCCGCGCGTAAGCAAGTTGCAGTAATACATTTACTACTTATGAAGGCTTTGGATAAATAAGCGACTTTACAGAATGTACTACTACCAGAATTAATCGCAGTGGTCGGTTAGTAATTTACATTTTGGCATCATACTTTATGTTTAAAATTGTATTTTTAAAATCAGAGATGCCGATACCTGCCCCCTCCTCCTAAATGACGCCCCTAGTACAAAATCGAGATAAAATCAATGGTCATTACATTTGATGGAATGAATAAGAATTTTATGAGCAAATACAGCATAGCTTGCAATGCAGAGTCTATTTTATGTATTACCTTAGCTCGTATCTAAAGCCTTCCATCAACCATAAAAAATGTGTGTGAGGCTTTGTATAAATAATTGATAAAAAAATGAAACGATTATTGTAGCAGTGTGGCTATTATATTTTGCACCTTCATGCCAAATTTTGAAGAAGAAATCCCGAAATCTTTATTTATTATTTTATAATATTATAAGAACACCCCGTGTGCGACACCTCAAACAAAAATCCTTATTATTTCTTATTTAATGTTTTTTTTTTTAAACTTCATTATATTAGCATTGACACATTTAGGTACTAAGGGAATTTTTTTTACATTCTATGGATTTTTCGGATATTTCTTTATGGTAGGTAGAACACACTGTGTGTGACACCTCAAACGAAAACCCTTCTATAATATTTATAACATTTTTAAATTCTTTTAAAAACTTCAATATTTTAGGAAATTTTTAACAAATTTAGGTACTAAGGAAATATTTTCCTTTCGCAAAAGTTCTTATTCTCTTTACAACATTAATTTTATTTTTTTATATATTTTACAATTAGAGGGATTATTAACCCATTTAGGTGCTAAGGGATTTTTTTATATGGATTTTTCCGAATTTTCCCACTTTGTAGGAAGAACACCCCATGTGTGACACTTCAAGCAAAAGTTTTTCTTATTCCCTTTACAACATTAATTTTATTTTTTGCAAATTTTACAGTTTAAGGGATTTTAATCGACTTAGGTGCTAAGGGAATTGTTTACATTTATATGGATTTTTCGGAATTTTTCCACTTTGTATGAAGAACATCCCATGTGTGACATTTCAAGCAAAAGTTTTTCTTATTCCTTTTGTAACAATAAGTACCTATATTTTTTATGTAAATTTCACAGTTTAAAAGATTTTTAACCCATTTAGGTGCTCAGGGAATTTTTTCTTTTATATGGATTTTTCCGAATTTTCCCACTTTGTAGGAAGAACACCCCATCTGTGACACTTCAAGCAAAAGTTCCTCTTATTCCCGTTACAACATTAATTTTATTTTTTGCAAATTTTACAGTTTAAGGAATTTTAATCGATTTAGGTGCTACGGGAATTGTTTTCATTTATATGGATCTTTTCGGAATTTATCCACTTTGTATGAAGAACACCCCATGTGTGACACTTCAAGCAAAAGTTCCTCTTATTCCCGTTACAACATTAATTTTATTTTTTGCAAATTTTACAGTTTAAGGAATTTTAATCGATTTAGGTGCTACGGGAATTGTTTTCATTTATATGGATCTTTTCGGAATTTATCCACTTTGTATGAAGAACACCCCATGAGTGACATTTCAAGCAAAAGTTTTTCTTATTACTTTTTTCACAATAAGTTTATTTTTTATGTAAATTTCACAGTTTAAGAGATTTTTAATCCATTTAGGTGCTAAGGAAAATTTAATCCTTTCTATGAATTTTTCGGAATTTTTCCACGTTGTACGAAAAACACTTCGTGTGTGACACCTCAAACGAGAGCCCTTTTTAATCCTTTTATAACACATATTTTATTTTAACAAAAAAATACACAGTTTAAGGAATTGTTAACTCATTTAGGTGCTAAGACAATTTTTCTCCTTTCTATGGATTTTTCGGAATGTTTTCCAAAGGAAATGTTTTTGGTACCCTCCGAGTTTACAACGTGTTCAAATTTCGCAAAATACTTGGCAGACGAATTCTAACACAAGGCTTTTTAATGCATATGTGTTCAGTCATTTTCTAGTGACTACAAACAAAAAACGGTTTTGTCAATATTGATTGAACGCTACCAAACTGAAAAAATATTATACAGGGTGTGTATAAATTGGCGAAAGAACTACACGTGACGATGTTGGTCATACAATTCTGAGTCGAAAATCTTAATACCAAAATATTGTACCATCTTCAAAGTTTGAAAATGAAGTCTTTTAATAAGTGTTTTAATTCATTATCTGTTGACAGAAAGAGCTGCAAATTAGAAGATATAAGAATTGTAATAAATATTTTTTCATAGATTTCAGCCACAAAAGCGTGTTTTAAACATTTCTTCGTTAACTTATTATTGTATAAATACATATGGCAACATTGTAAAACAATATTCGTTTACTAACAATGGATTTTACGTTGAATGATCCTTACTTACCGTGTATTATAACAAAACACCTGTGGTGTGTGGATCCAATGTTGTCAAATGTACGTTCCTTTAAAATGGTCCTGAGGACAGAGGAAGCAGTGTCCAACATTTTGGTATTAAGATTTTCGACTCAGAATTGTATGAGCAACATCGCCACGTGTAGTTCTTTCACCAATTTATACACACCCTGTATAATACTTTTTTTGTTGTTATTTTGTTTTCATATCATGATTTTACAAAGATTTGTAGGTTTGGTTTCATAAAATGTATGCTTTATTTAATAAACTTTGGTTTTCATTGAATATTTGAGTTTTAATGGTAAAAAGCTATTGGTACAATATCAGCAAACACCGGGAAACATATAAATGCAGCGCGTTCTTTCTTAAGAAAAGCATACAAATCCGCCTCTCTATTTCTTCCATATACTGCGGGAGGCGTACGATTCCCCAACGCCAAAGTTTTCTCGTTTGGGCAGCACAACATTGCAAATTTTCCCAGCAGGGAAAAGGCTAGGGACGGCAGTCTACTGCAATACTTCTACTCCACCAATTTAGAAATTGAGAAACGGCGGTGAAATTCGGCGAGCTTTATCACACCACATACAGGGCTTAAGAAATTAATAATATCATGTTGGGTTTACTATCTGTGGCCCTGCTGGTCTAATGTTACGAGAGTACCATACCTATCGAATCACCACATCAAGTTCATCTTGAACAAAGCTTCCGTCAAAGAAGAGAGCTGCTACAAACACCGTAGAACTACCAACTGACAATCGTATATAGACAGGCTTTGGAAAGTAGGTTAACTGATGCACCTAGCATCGTAACATTTGCAAGGGTGTGGAGTCTCTGACAAAACCTGCAAAGCAAGGAGTGATCACGGCGTCTTATGAGAGCAGTTGTTCAGTAAAGAAAATGGAATCAAAACTTTCAAACATTAGTAAAGACATTTTTGGCTCTTTAATAGGGTAATGCACTTCTAACTTACAGCTGATTAAGACAATTATAAATTGTGCCGGTCTATCTATAAAAAGATGCATTCGCACCAAAAACAGGGCTGCCTGCAAGAACTTCTGCGAAATCATTGGAAGCCGCAAGGCTGCGCAAATCACTTCAAGAGGATAGTCACACCAAATTTGAAACTTTAAAGCTTACTGCCATTGAAGAGTGTCTTATGCAACTAAGTTGTTCGCTTCCTTGGATTTACTGACAGAGGTAGCGCTAACTCCCCGCGCTGCAGTTTTAACTGCGGATTGGAAGACGGATTCAAGGGTTGTAAGAATTAAACATCTAAAATCAGCCATTTTTACGTTTGTTTCTTTTGAAAGTCAAAGGAGAGATGGGGTTCTTCTGGCACTTTTACAAGAAGTCCTAAATACACTCATTCGTTCGTTGAACCAACCACTGCGCACCTTTCTGGAAATTTTACTTCCAAAGCCTGTTCTTTTTACAAAACTTATCGACCACACGGTATGTGATTGCTGACTAAATTATAATCTTACTCTCTACAGTTCGACATGAGCCAGTAATCGTTTAACGGAAATGATTCGTGAAATACACTATAGTATATTAAGATTATGAATGAGTCAGCAGTTCCATACCGTGTGATCGATAAGTTTCTTAGAACGGACTGGTTTTGGTAGTAAAATATATGTTACGCCGAATTTGAGAAATTGACTGTCACGTAATCGACAAGATTTTGTCTATTTCGTGAAAAAAAAACAAGATGATGCATAATCCATGTATCAAGCACCATTTTGAAGATTACGTGAAATAAGCAATAACGTTTTCGCTGACTATATAAAATAAGCAACAATTCGCGTTCTGTCCAGACAATACTGCTGTCGCGTCTCAATAGTCTTTTGGTTAGTTGTTTAAACAGATAGTTTTTTAAAAATAATGTCCAGAAAAATCAGTATAATTGCATATTTGACGTAATCAGTAAAATTTCGCATTTACTTTGTTTATTTATGTAATAGACAAAATTTTGCCCATTATGTGAAACACGCAAACTCGTCCCTTTTTTAAATTAATGTATTATAATGTTCTGTACAGTTTGTTTTTTTATATAAACTTCAATTCAAGTCATTGCCATAGAATGTTCTCACCATGTATACTTCATTCCGTTAGACATATGTAGCGTCGTAGCAGTCGCCGAAAATCTTACGTGGATATACAATAATTGTAATATTTATTTTAAAGGCAGGACGGGATACGATACTGCGAAATCCTGCAAAACCATCAGTTTGACTTCTTTTCTGCAGGAGAGGTTTTAAATAGGTTTGTAAAAGATGTTCTACTGATTACTTTACTTTTGCACTTTTGCAACACATCTACCAACCAGACAAAACCGTTGAAACAGCAGTTCATCTGGTTGTTCTTAACATTGAGAAGTTTCTTAACATTGAGGGCATTGTTGCCAGACATGGTATTAATAGCACCATTGGTAAGTAAGTAAGATAGCCGCATTGGTTGAGACTTTGGTTAGGGCGTCAGTCCTAGCAGCAGCAGCAACCCAACCGCCATGCATCCAAATATGCCCAATCCAGCTTCAAAGAGTGGTTTGCTTAGGAAACACGGCAGCGGTGCGCACGGCACCTGGTGCAGCCCTGATGGCACTTGTGAACCTTGTGTCTCGTCATATTTTGTTCGATGCAGATGCTCGATGGGAAATTTCAGACTGAAGTACAACGGCTAGTAGGTAGACGAAGTAGGAGTCTTAGACATCCACCCGTTCTATCACATACAATGCAAATACACATGCGAGAAGCAACTTCATGCTACTTTTATTCTCCTTTACCAATCCAATCAAAATTGCTAGCTCCAACAGAGAAGACTGGACCAAAATTAAAAAAAATTTTTTAAGCTTGAGGAACTAGTCTATTTCACAGGCGGATCAAAGACGGAAGAAGGTTCCGGTGTAGGAGTCTGTGGTGATAAGCCTAAGAAAAAGTTTTTGTTTGCTTTCGACAAGCTCGCCCAATTTTCTCAGGCATACATTTTTGCTATCTAAGCCAAGTCAATGTTGAACATGTTGAATTGTCGTCGGATCCTAGACAAACCTTGGTTTATGTAATTAGGGGCACAGTAACATTAGTGGTAACGAAGAGACTAATGCCTTGGTCAGAAGAGGCTTATATTATCCCCTACTCGGCCCAGAGCTGGCTTCTTGCAGGACCTATCCAAGACTACTGCACTACAAGAGATTGAAAACTGGAGTCAATCCCAGTTTTAAAATCAGCCGGACTTTGCATTCAGGATTGCGCCAGTCGGCGCTCCTCGTTCAAGAACCGTCACCTCTATTATTTAAATAGGAAACACATTAGGATTGTCTTAGGTTTTCTGACTATTTAATAAACACTTGTACAGTATGTGTATGGAAGTAGTCCTTAATCACAAGTATAGGTTTTGTGGAGAAGTGTGTAAAGTTTCATATCATCTTCTTACCCATTGCCCCAGACTTTGGATACTGAGGCACATACACCTCGGCAACCCTTTTGCGGAGCCAGAGGAACTATGAGATATCTTCATCGACATGTTCCTAGCCTTTGGTATTGGTCAACACATTGACCAGAGGACAATTCTTAAACAAGCGGTGCAAGAATAACCCAAATCAGAAGATAAAGAGACAGTCTTAGCAGAACGGTAAGGCAGAAAGTGTTTACAAAGTCACTTCCATGGTACTGTGATACGTATCATATTCAGCAATTTTTGTAGGTAAAAGAGAAAGCTGGTTTACCTACCCACAGCTTGCGGCTGCAAGAGTTAGCAAGTAATCCTTATGCTACTTGGTAATGACTAAGAATTCATTATTTTTGTTTTCAAACTTCTAAATGTATAGAAAATTACAGCGCAAATTCTACTTTAATGGTATACTTCATACACCCCTCTTTTTAGTTTCCTATACTTGCTTCCAATATCGATAAGTTTATATTTATCTACAAATTTTTTTTTTTGAAGTGAAATTTCATTGTCGACAGGAGTAACCTCGCGAATGCTAGACGAAAGTGATGGAACGGAAGTAATAAAACGGAAGTAATGTGACGAAAGTGAGGTCACCTAGATGCAAATACTGTAGCGATCAATGTTCAGTTGTGCCATCTCAGACAAACAACTGTAAATTAGTGTAATGTGTTGCTTTGCTTATATACACAGCCTAAGAACAGCATGTCTAGAAAGAGCTATGATTTATAATATATTTGATGGAAGATTGAACTATTTTCGAATAATATTTCTTTTTTTTTTACAAAAACGGAATATATCACTTTCAATATAAATATTGACATTTGAAACATTAATAACATTTGTATATATGAAAATAAATAAAAATTGATGAAATTTCCATGTAAATTCGCTAAACGGTAAAAGAGCTTTTTTTTATATAAAAAATCTTGTTCTGTGTAAAACTCAATCATACCGATGTTAAGTACGTTATTTGCTATACAAGATGGCTATTTACGACCTTTTTGACAGGTACCGGAAGTTTTTATTAATAAAAAAATGCACAAATTACCAATTTTTAAATTAAGCGTTTTTCAACACATACAACGTAATATCTCGAGAAGTACTTGGCAATCTTGGCATATCCACTTGATTTTTTTTGTTTAAAAGCAGATGCGTCAGTGCTGTTTATGATCTCGTTTTAATTTCCGAAAACAAATTATTTTTTGCCTAAAGAAATTACGAATATGACTTTTTGCTTTCGATGTAGTGAACTTTTTACTACGCGACAAACTTTTGTATTTGTAGATTTTAAAATATACATGCAGCAAATAAAGTTAAGAATACTCTGTAAGAAATATTTTAAAACAAAAAAAGAAAAATCATACGGCCATGATGTTGATGGTATGAATTTTGAAAAAGAAACTGCTTTGGGGACAGGGCTAACTGTAGTTTGTGAAGGCAGATCTCCGGTCGCCATGCGAAGGTCTTGCATATGCCTGAGAAAGATTCACATGTTTGGTCTATCTGTTATAAAACAACAATTATCTGATATAAAATTAACATTGCTTTTATTCAGAAATCATGTTTTGGAGTTAAATTTTGTATGAGTTTAGAATGTTTGTGTTCTATACTTTTTAAATGTGAAATAATCCAATTCCCTAACATTTATTTGTATTAAAGTTGGTGCTTTATTAACTCAAACCTATTCTTACAGTTTTATTAATATTTTTATTAGCTAAGAAAATAAAGTGTTGCCCATTGTTCATACATGGCGCCATAATAATACATACTCCCAATTAACAAAAAGAACAACAACAAACTATTAACATACATACGAACAACATTTAAAAAAAAGTATTAAAACAAAGGTAATGAATGATTGTTTTATAACATAATAAAAATGGGTTTCAATTATTAACGCAACTTTCATAAAAAAATAACAGTATTCGTAATTGAAATCGTTTTCGTTTTCCGTTGAATCAGAATTAAATAAAAAACACTTTCAATGACATTACGTGCATGCTCGGCACGCATTTCTTGTTATATATTGTATTAGTCTTAGATTTATTAACTAAACCATCAAAGGCAGTATCATCGCTTGCACTCCAACTTAAATTAGAATATAAGTATAGCAAACAATAAAGTAAATAAATAATAATAATACTTTTTTTTAAATATTTTATCGCATTTCAGATTGTACAAATGTAAATTACGTGACACCTAAGACATAACAATATTCGTTGTTTTTTTATCAGACAATAGAACATAATTAACAGGATAATAATTAATAAGGTAATGCTACTTTTAAAAGTTTCCAGTCAAATGTTGTACAAAAAAAAATTAGCTTATGTAGGTGCCATCAGCACGTCTTAATTATCTAAACATGGGGATCAAAATAAAAGATTAGCAACTTTGTATATGTTTAGTTGCACGTTTAAATTATCTTGTGATAAACATAAATTACGAAAATAATTGTCCGGTTAAAAAAAGGGAGTAAAGTTCATATTATAATATGTGACATTACTTATTAACTTGAGTGCATAATTTATAATTAAATAGAATGGAGGTTTGGAATTTCAAATTGTAAATGTTTCCTAGCACGTTATAGTTACGTATCTAACTTCTAAACAAAGAAATTTTTTTTTTGTTTTTTGACTTTCTAAATTTTGCATTAAGCTAAAACACCTATAGGTACTAAACTAATCCCGTTATTTTTGAAGTTGCTGCAGGATGCTTTGATACAACTGGGGCCCAACTATCAGTCCCAGAACAGCAAAAAATTTCGTTAAAATTCAACAAGCAATCAAATCCATTCAGTTATACGTGAAACAAGTTGCACCATTTAGCAAGGTTTGTCTACTACAACTGCAATATTTGAGATACACCGTTTTGTTCAGTGTTACATTATTGTTGAACTAAGCCAGAGGTTCTGCACTAAAAAATATTATGCAAATTTTGGTAAAATTGTTTCGTGTATCACTTTTAAAATCCTCGGCCATGCATATTCTACGCTTATCAACTCTGTTATCAAATAGCTAGAGATAATAAACTAGCTGGCCATATGAATAATACGTATCTAAACAAGCTCCGCAAGTTCAAACATGTGGGTGTGTTGCTATTTTGAAGCCTGTAATTAATTCGTTTAAAATTGTATAGGTATAAGCGCTAACTATGTATTTAAAAGAATTATGCCAGGATTTATTATTAATTGATTTCAGTATAGGGAAGTATCGATTTCATGCAAATTTTCGTATTCTACATTTTGACGGAAATACATGTTTTGGACCGCGGGGAACTCAAAAAAGTGATGTTTAACAATGTCTGTCTGTGAGTGGATTCGTGATTGTGTGCGCTCTATAACTCCCAAACGGATGGTTTGATTTCAATGAGCTTTGGAATGTGGAGGTGTATCAAAAATTCATCGGGGAACTAAGTTAGACATGTTGTTTTGGTAGCATTTTTTTTTAGAAAAACTAATTTTCGAAATTCAAAACGGAAATTTTATAGAATAGGTACTTTGGGACAAATACATCACTTTTTTCCAAACTTTCTAGTTTCAAAATGACGGCCGCTACAATTTTTTGAAAATTTGGATATATATCCCTACTTAAAATATATATAGAAACCTCATATAACCATATAATGTTTCCATCAGGCTGTATGTGGTTTTATGCGGTTTTCGAAACAACCGGGTTCATTATGTATGTGGTTTTATGAGGCAACTGAGGCGACTTTCCAAAGGGGTATTTATATGTACAGTTTTATTGTTCACAAAAGATTTCAAAAGCTATGATGTAAAAAATATTTTCAAAGTATTGAAAATTTTCAATAAAATATTGCTCAAAAAATGGCCATATGATTTCTTTTTAAATTTTGTAGACTCATATAGTTGAGAACGAGCTTTGGTATTCGGTAATAATCAGGGCCGTTCTAAGAAATTTGGAGCCCCTGGGCTAAGAATTTGTAGCGCCCTAACAGCAGGGGTAACATTAGAATCTAGGATAAAACATAAATGGAAAAAACAGCCCCGGAAAAAGTCCTCGAAAAAAAGTCCTAGAAAAACAAAGCCCCAGAAAAAAAACCAGGAAAACAGTCCTGGAAACAAACCAGTAAAAAAGCCTTTGAACAAAAAACAGGGAAAAAATATGAAAACATGAAATAAATTTTTGATAAATATATGTAGGTATATGTTTTGGACTTATTGGAACTCAAAGAAGTGTTTTTTTTTAATGTCTGTCTGGTGTTTGGGTGTTTTTTGGTAGCATTTATACGGGAAAACAAATTTTCTGAAACTGAAAACGGAATTAGATAAAAGACCGTAGAGCGGATCCAGCTCTTTTCTCTAACTTTCTAGCTTCAAAATGGCAGCCAATACGTATTTTGAAAATTTTCACTTTAACGCATTATTACTCAAAAACGAGTTCACAGATCGGGACAAAGTTTGGTATTAAAATAGCCCTAGAAGAACACAATGTCACTATCTAAGAGAATTGGACAAATAAAACCTTCTTCCGGGTATTTTTTTCCGAAGTTGTTTTCCGTGTTTATTTCCCAGGAATGTTTTTTTCGGACACCGCAATATTTTTTACTCAATTTTTACACAAATGCGCACTTACACCAAAGAACATCAAAACGCCCAGAAGCGTCACTTCGATATTTTTTTGTACTTTAGTCGGCCATATTGTAAATGGTTTAACTGTCATGTTCTGACAGGTGTGGTTCGCGACTTGACGTACCCTTTTCTGACGCTGATTTAAATTTTGGTTGACTTAGCAGTAAATTGTGTTCTGTGAATTTTACTTAATGTAATCAGTTTTAGTCAAACGTTAGTAAATACTGGACATAACAATACGCGGTAGGTATACCTACTACAAAATATTGAACAATGTAATTTTATTTGCATTTCACGTACCTAATAAAAATCCTACTCGATCTACAGAATTATTTTTACTTATTACTTTATTTAATGCGTGCTTCGGTTTCCTGCGAATTACCTTTAGCAATATTATTTAGTTCTTTGTGTTGTATGTCTACAAGTTATATTTAAAATTGGCGCCATTTAATTTTGAGGTTAACCATTTTCAATATGGCGAAGGTCACCCAAATTGTGCTCAAAACATCAAAGGAACCGACACAAGTGACGCTTCTGGGGTATTTTGATATTCTTTGCTTACACTGTCCTATAACCAGACCAGATGTGTTTTGTCTACCTGGTAGATTGATAGCGTTACTAGCGGTATGTGCCTAGCTTCCACATATTTGTGATCCACTTACGGGATTATTGTAAAAAATTGAAAAAAAAAAACAAGCAAATAGCTAAAAATTAAATTTTTATTTAATGTAGTAACGTAGGAATAATTATTTAAAACGATATGTTTTATGACATCGCCAGTCGACTTTTTAGCTTCGGCGCCCTTTTGGGCCCGGCGTCCTACGGCTATAGCCCAATGGTTAGGGTGGTGCTGATAATAATTTCATTTTTATAAGTATTCAATGCAATACCTACAATATTCTAGTGAATTATTATTGTGTATTCTCTTAAAAATCACAATATTAAATCATCAGAAGGAAGCAACTTTTATAAAAGAAAAACATTGTTGGAACTGCAAAGATTCATAAACAGTCAATGGAAAGTTACTTTTAAATAATACTAGTTACAGAGTTACATAAGCAATAAAAGTAACTATAGTTACCATTATACTTATGTGGATTTTAAAAGTACTACTTAGTTTATTTATAAGTTCGAGCTTTACTTGGTTGAAGTTGATGACCTGGAAACACGTTGAAATACTTATAAGGCTAAAATAAAAAACCTGTTGAAGTTAAGAATTGTTTTATTTACAATAAACTACTTAGTTACTTTAAAAATGTAACTACAATACTTTTTTGTTTCATTTTTTACGGTAATTTTTTTTCCTAGTTTATTAAAATAAATCAAAGGACAGGTACCATGTATAAACTAATTTATTTCAAAAAATCTTTATTAATTTTTAACAATAATTGCAGTTCAAACATATTGTCCTGCAACTGTAGGTAGGTAGGTTTGCTAGCCTAGCATGTTTTCTTAAAATTGGTCACTGGTTGCAACAGTTGGGTGGCGATTTACAAGCTTATTCCATGGTAACGTGTTACTGGAATCGTTACTTAAAAATGTAACGCTTTACTTCCAATTAGTGCATAAACTTAACTTGGTACAAAGCATAATTTTAATACAAACCATTGATTTACTGTTTTGTTCTCATTATCGTCGGGTACATATGCATTAATGAGTATCTGTGTATAAAATACTTAATCACTTTAACAATTTCTATTTATTTAAACCTTATACGTATTTCAGCATGTTAACATGCCATTGTCAAAGGTTATATGAAGGTAAACAGTTAGCGTTGTTATAGCAATAGAACTTTTTTACTTATCTTGGTAATCGTCTGCAGATGACTTGATTTCTTATTCCAAAATGTCCAGTAGAGGAGAATTTAACAGATCAATTTGCTCATTCATTAACGGTACAGTTTTTAAATGTTTGTGAATTTCAAAAGCTTCTAGTATATCTAATTTACGTTTATCATCACAAAAGTGTAAACATTTTATGGTGTTATTAGATGTCATTGAATGATTTTGTTCGAGTAAGTGTTTAGCGTAGTTGGATTTATGTGGGTGTTTGTATTTGTAACAACGTACGTGTTCTTTATACCTAATATCAAAATTTCTAATAGTCTGGCCTATATAAACCGAATTACAATGCGAGCAATTTAATTTGTAAATGCCTGATTTTAACAAATCGTCTGTTTTTGATTTTGCATTAAACAAAGTATTTAAGATGTTCCTAGTTGTTTTAAAGCTTACTTTATATTTATTTGTTTTGTTTATAATTTTAGCAATTTGTTCTGATTTCTCACCAAAATATGGGATCGAAGCATATTTAATTGTATCGAACGAAGTTAGGATATTCGGATAAATTTTTTGAATGGCTAATTTATAATCTTTTTCTTTAATTAATGTATCAATAAGTTTAGTATTATAACCATTACTGTATGCAATTTGTTTAATAATTGAAATTTCTCTATTATAATTAATTTCATCTAAAGGGACCGTCAAAGCCCTATGTATCAGGGACCTGTATGCTGCTAATTTATGTGTTTTATGGTGACAAGAATCGTGTGGTATTGTAATGTCTGTTTGTGTAGGTTTTCTATAAACTGAGTACTCAAATTTATTAGTTGAATTAATTTTTATGTTTAAATCTAAAAAGTTAATGGACTTATTTTGTTCAGTTTCTAGTGTAAATTTTATGTTTGGGTGCAAGCTGTTAATAAAAATTAAAAATTCATTAATTAAATCAAATGAACTATTAAAACATGCTAAAATGTCATCAACATAACGAAACCAAAATATAACTTTCTCAGATTGATTTGATTCGAATATTTGATCTTCTAGATTTTCCATAAATATGTTAGCTAAAAGAGGTGAAATTGGACTTCCCATGGGTAAACCATCTTTTTGGAAATAAATTTTATTATTAAAAGTAAAATAATTTTGATTGGTGCAAAGTTCAAATAATTGAATCAACTCAGTCCGTTTTATTAACTCAACATTTTTAATAATAAAATTTATTTCCAAAAAGATGGTTTACCCATGCGAAGTCCAATTTCACCTCTTTTAGCTAACATATTTATGGAAAATCTAGAAGATCAAATATTCGAATCAAATCAATCTGAGAAAGTTATATTTTGGTTTCGTTATGTTGATGACATTTTAGCATGTTTTAATAGTTCATTTGATTTAATTAATGAATTTTTAATTTTTATTAACAGCTTGCACCCAAACATAAAATTTACACTAGAAACTGAACAAAATAAGTCCATTAACTTTTTAGATTTAAACATAAAAATTAATTCAACTAATAAATTTGAGTACTCAGTTTATAGAAAACCTACACAAACAGACATTACAATACCACACGATTCTTGTCACCATAAAACACATAAATTAGCAGCATACAGGTCCCTGATACATAGGGCTTTGACGGTCCCTTTAGATGAAATTAATTATAATAGAGAAATTTCAATTATTAAACAAATTGCATACAGTAATGGTTATAATACTAAACTTATTGATACATTAATTAAAGAAAAAGATTATAAATTAGCCATTCAAAAAATTTATCCGAATATCCTAACTTCGTTCGATACAATTAAATATGCTTCGATCCCATATTTTGGTGAGAAATCAGAACAAATTGCTAAAATTATAAACAAAACAAATAAATATAAAGTAAGCTTTAAAACAACTAGGAACATCTTAAATACTTTGTTTAATGCAAAATCAAAAACAGACGATTTGTTAAAATCAGGCATTTACAAATTAAATTGCTCGCATTGTAATTCGGTTTATATAGGCCAGACTATTAGAAATTTTGATATTAGGTATAAAGAACACGTACGTTGTTACAAATACAAACACCCACATAAATCCAACTACGCTAAACACTTACTCGAACAAAATCATTCAATGACATCTAATAACACCATAAAATGTTTACACTTTTGTGATGATAAACGTAAATTAGATATACTAGAAGCTTTTGAAATTCACAAACATTTAAAAACTGTACCGTTAATGAATGAGCAAATTGATCTGTTAAATTCTCCTCTACTGGACATTTTGGAATAAGAAATCAAGTCATCTGCAGACGATTACCAAGATAAGTAAAAAAGTTCTATTGCTATAACAACGCTAACTGTTTACCTTCATATAACCTTTGACAATGGCATGTTAACATGCTGAAATACGTATAAGGTTTAAATAAATAGAAATTGTTAAAGTGATTAAGTATTTTATACACAGATACTCATTAAATATGGACTTTAACGAAGTAAAGCTGGAATTGATAACTAAACATATGCATTAGTTTTATCTGCAGTAAACATTCTGAAATTTATTTGTAAATTAGTTTTATCATAGAAGAATGCTGATGGTGATGGAAGTCTTGCAAATTTTTTTTATAAAGGAGTATTTGCCTTTTATGTTTAATTTGAATGGTGTCATTAAAATGCCTACTACAAATAATAAAACCATTTTCAGGAATTTTCTTTTTAAAATTTCGACTCCAATTCTCGCGTTCTGTTTTAGTCTGTAATTCCATCAAAATTAGCAATCATAGGTAAATAAAATAGCTAAATTCACCTTGGGAACAGCAAATAATGATACGTTTTTCTTATCGCCCTTTGATAGGCCGCGCAAACAACAGTATTTTAGCATTTTTGACTAGAATATTATCGTGGTAATAAATAAATAAAAACACTTCTTACTTTTCAAATTTATTTTAAAATAAAAATGACGTTTACAGCTGCGCCATCTGTTGATACAACTTACAAAGAGCCCTGAGATTGTCAAAGTTTGAGGATGAAAACAATTCAATAGAGTGCAAACACCAGTCTTTATTACATCACTCCCTGACCCCTGTGCTTATAGCCTTATACCTATTTTAGGTAAGCGCAGGAGCAGGAGATCCGCTATGGCCATTTCTGTATTATCACTTTCGAGTTTCTTGTGCAGTTTTTGTTAATGTTAGGTAAATACGAAGTTTTTATGACGAAAAAAGCAGCTATGGACGCGAGAACCACGTTAGGTGTGTATATTAAAGGTCCGTTTTAAAACTTACCTTATCCATTTTGCCAAAAGTTTTGACCACATTGTGAAATCCTGGTTTTACGGTATTTATGAACTTATTGGGAGTCGATTTGTTCCTTTATGTACATTTCAATCATTAACTAAGGTGCATTTAGGACGACAAAATGTATTTAAACAGTAGGACAAAAGTAACCGGTAATATTAATAGCATACCTATTTTCATTCAAAATGGATAAGGGAAGTTTTGAAACGGATTTCCACAATTTTGTAACCCGGACAAGTTATCAAAACAGTAATAACTTTTGTATTTTCAGATTTTAAAACCATTTTAAGCGAGTGGAAACAGTTTCAACACTCTAAACTGAAATTTAAAACGGCCAACATGTTCCAATGCAACTTCAATGCTTACTCGAATGGTGTACACAATGTACTGCACAATTTAACGCTGACATTTATAACAGAGCCGGGAGAACCGCACCTGCTATTTCGTAATGAGATTCATACTATTAAAATACTATTAACCGACCTCAATGGGTATAATACAGAAGGCGGGATTATTGAATTAATAGTAAATCCAGAAAGAAATGTAGGAGTTATTAGGTTAGAATTTCCAACTGAGGCAGTTCATGAACTTGCCTTAGCTCAGTTGGAGGCTTTCACTAGGTAATAGAATGTTTTATATAGTGCATCTAAAAAGTTTTATCCGACTTGTAGTGGAAGCGAATAATTATTTAATTAAATTGTATAATCCTTAATTAAAATTATTTTGTATTGAACAGGTTTTCCTTTTTTCTTTCTGAATAACGTCTCGAAAAATTGGGATGTGTCAAATAATTTTTATTATCACAACTATTTTTTTTGTTAAGAATTCAGCGAAGTGTCATGAGCCTGAGGCGAATTCATTTAATTATGACTCATTTTCATAATTCTAAAATTTATTGAAATTGTTTCAAAATCTCATTTGTCCTGAACAAGTACATACAGTACAAACTTAAAAAACAGGCCAAAATGCCTTGAAATTTTGACTTTTTTAATATACTTTAAAAACCGATAAAAATCCTGAAAATTTTAACTTTTTTTAATATACCTTAAAAACCGGTCAAAATTCTTGAAATTTCAATAGCTAGAACTGGTATTTACAAGAAGCTAAAACAGCTCAAAATATATTGATATTTTTAACTTTATAATTTTAAACCTAAAAATCAAATTGTTCTAAACAGACCTATATAGTAGTTAAATAGTATCCGTTTTTAGAAAATCACTAATTCAATTATGTCGTACTGTACTCTAGCCGCCTAAACGAAACGAAACAGAGCTCTCGCCGAATCTCCGAAATACTTTTGAAGTAAAACTTTATTGCCGGCACCTATGTACGTATTTCATAGGACTACAAGTCGTTCGTGGAGACAGGAGACGGAGAAGAACATTCGTCATGCTCTTGTCAATTATTATCTGGACATCTAAGCCTTAAATGAAAAAAGTATCTTTTTCAATGTTGTTGCCCATTTATACGTGATTGCCACACTACCATTTTAAAAATGCTATTGTGGTCTTAACGAAGCTTTCATGCCAACAGCAACTGCTTCCTAGAAAAAATATATTTTAGAAAATAATACATGTGGCCGTCAGGTTTTATGATAGTCGTATGTACAGTGGCGGATTACCGCACAGGCGCATGAGGCGCGTGCCTGGGGCCTCAGCAAAGCGGGGGCCTCAGAATTGTTGGGTGCCTTATCCTCAAAAACCAAAATTAAATTTTTTTTACCTGAGAATGTGATTTTTTCTTTTAAATGGGAACGTGATTATTTTTTTTTTCTAGTACCTGAGAATATTTTTTTATTTCCGGATCTTATTTTTGTGTTTATGTTTTTATTAATTCCAAAAATAAAAAAACGTTATGATTTTCTGCATTGTTCATTTTAGTGAACCATCCCATTCTTAGTAGGGTCAATATGGGGCCTCCAGATCAGGTTGCGCCTGGGGCCCCACAAATCAAGATCCGCCACTGCGTATGTACCTGTCCAGAATACAGATGGCAAAATCCTCTTATAATTTTTTCCTTATATAAACTGCCGGCTGCGGTTTCCATTCGCCGAATGGTATGCATTTGTGTCTAATACTTAAGTGCATCCTCTTTATTTAAAGTAACACTAGTGGAAGGTCCATCATCCAATTTATGTAGTCGATACGGCTAAAATAACTTCTTATTCAACTAATGAATACAATAATAATAACAAAAATATCTTTGTTTCAAATGTTGCCTCGGTGGCATAATTATTTTTGGCCATGGATATGAGCCCAAGACTAAGCTGAAGCTACATACGTATGTGAAATAAAAAAAAGCTGAACTTGCATACGTATGTGATATTGCCAACCTTATAAAAATTAACCAACACATAGTTGTACACTAATGCCAAAAGTTTTGAAAAACTGGAAAACTTTGTTTTTCCAGGTAAAATGGCAATTTCATTTACTTTTAATAATAGCAATGCAACAAATTATTGATATTTTATGTGTTGCAACCAAATTAGATAATTATTTTCAAGTCTAATACTAACAATTGAGTATTCCTTTCAGAAATATAGGAAATAAAATTAAAATTTTCAAAATTTTATTAAACAGTTTTAGGCATATGCACAAAAAAATCATTGCATGGGCGGCTTTCCGAAAAGTTGCTTTTTTCGGGAGAAAATAATTTCTTTCCTCGACTCTGCATCAGAAATAACCGAAAAATTGACAAACTTCAAAATTCGTTTACTCGGTTATAAAGCTTTGTCTCGCGAAACCATTGAAAGGGCGTGGTAGAAGAGACCTTCGACTAGAACTTTACAAAAGCGGTTTTCCGAAAAGTTGCTTTTTTCGGGACAAAATAATTTTTTTCCTCCACTCTGCATCAGAAATAACCCAAAAATTGACAAACTTCAAAATTCGTTTACTCGGTTATAAAGCTTTGTCTCGCGAAACCATTGAAAGGGCGTGGTAGAAGAGACCTTCGACTAGAACTTTACAAAAGCGGTTTTCCGAAAAGTTGCTTTTTTCGGGACAAAATAATTTTTTTCCTCCACTCTGCATCAGAAATAACCCAAAAATTGACAAACTTCAAAATTCGTTTACTCGGTTATAAAGCTTTGTCTCGCGAAACCATTGAAAGGGCGTGGTAGAAGAGACCTTCGACTAGAACTTTACAAAAGCGGTTTTCCGAAAAGTTGCTTTTTTCGGGACAAAATAATTTTTTTCCTCGACTCTGCATCAGAAATAACCGAAAAATTGACAAACTTCAAAATTCGTTTACTCGGTTATAAAGCTTTGTCTCGCGAAACCATTGAAAGGGCGTGGTAGAAGAGACCTTCGACTAGAACTTTACAAAAGCGGTTTTCCGAAAAGTTGCTTTTTTCGGGACAAAATAATTTTTTTCCTCCACTCTGCATCAGAAATAACCCAAAAATTGACAAACTTCAAAATTCGTTTACTCGGTTATAAAGCTTTGTCTCGCGAAACCATTGAAAGGGCGTGGTAGAAGAGACCTTCGACTAGAACTTTACAAAAGCGGTTTTCCGAAAAGTTGCTTTTTTCGGGACAAAATAATTTTTTTCCTCGACTCTGCATCAGAAATAACCGAAAAATTGACAAACTTCAAAATTCGTTTACTCGGTTATAAAGCTTTGTCTCGCGAAACCATTGAAAGGGCGTGGTAGAAGAGACCTTCGACTAGAACTTTACAAAAGCGGTTTTCCGAAAAGTTGCTTTTTTCGGGACAAAATAATTTTTTTCCTCCACTCTGCATCAGAAATAACCCAAAAATTGACAAACTTCAAAATTCGTTTACTCGGTTATAAAGCTTTGTCTCGCGAAACCATTGAAAGGGCGTGGTAGAAGAGACCTTCGACTAGAACTTTACAAAAGCGGTTTTCCGAAAAGTTGCTTTTTTCGGGACAAAATAATTTTTTTCCTCCACTCTGCATCAGAAATAACCCAAAAATTGACAAACTTCAAAATTCGTTTACTCGGTTATAAAGCTTTGTCTCGGGAAACCATTGAAAGGGCGTGGTAGAAGAGACCTTGGACTAGAACTTTATAAAAGCGGTTTTCCGAAAAGTTGCTTTTTTCGGGAGAAAATAATTTTTTTCCTCGACTCTGCATCAGAAATAACCCAAAAATTGACAAACTTCAAAATTCGTTTACTCGGTTATAAAGCTTTGTCTCGGGAAACCATTGAAAGGGCGTGGTAGAAGAGACCTTGGACTAGAACTTTATAAAAGCGGTTTTCCGAAAAGTTGCTTTTTTCGGGAGAAAATAATTTTTTTCCTCGACTCTGCATCAGAAATAACCGAAAAATTGACAAACTTCAAAATTCGTTTACTCGGTTATAAAGCTTTGTCTCGCGAAACCATTGAAAGGGCGTGGTAGAAGAGACCTTCGACTAGAACTTTACAAAAGCGGTTTTCCGAAAAGTTGCTTTTTTCGGGACAAAATAATTTTTTTCCTCGACTCTGCATCAGAAATAACCGAAAAATTGACAAACTTCAAAATTCGTTTAATCGATTTTAAAGCTTTGCCCACCAAAACCACTGAAAGGGCGTGGTAGGAGAGATCTTTGACTAGAACTTTACAAAAGCGGTTTTCCGAAAAGTTGCTTTTTTCGGGACAAAATAATTTTTTTCCTCGACTCTGCATCAGAAATAACCGAAAAATTGACAAACTTCAAAATTCGTTTACTCGGTTATAAAGGTTTGCCCCCCAAAAAAACCATTTTTAATTATTATTGTTTAAATAATTCGATACCTAACTTTTGAGTACTTCTGTGCTACAAATCTAATTTTGAAAGAAAAGGTGTAGGCAAATCTCTAATCAATTTGCTATAGATTTTGAAGAGCATTCACGCTTTTACCCAACTTTTCTCCTGTAGTTAGTAGACGGTTGAAATTTTTATATTAGAAGACCAACCTTATTTGGATTATATCTGTAAACGTTGGATTGTTAATTCTCCCTATGTTGGGCTTAAAAAATCATTGAATTTTTGATATTTCAATGATTTAAAACAGCCACAACTACGCATGCGCATTCAAGAGAAATACTTTTTTTTGCAGCAGCAGCAGTCTTTGTTTGCTTTTAACAAACGCTTGCGACTTGAAAATGTAAATCTAAATAAAATATCATTAATTTTTGTCTTGAAGCAAGCTGTTTCGAAATACCTCATTTTAATTTCTTCCGATTTCATAAATATTGGTAATGCCTACATGTTCTTTTTATTTAGGTCTCAGCTGGTTTTTCAAATTTTAATAGATGGTGACCGCCTTTTTATCGAATTCTTCAACATAATTTTAGAAAGTACGTTTGATACAAGTACTTATTATTTAATTATGCGATGTTTTTTTTTAATTTACTACATTATCTTTAACTTTCTATTTCTTGTTAATGAAAATTTTACTCTCCTATTGGTTCTGAATGGCATACAACTCAAAAAAATTAATTGATCTCGAGAATTATTTCTACATATCATAAATCGGTGTTCTTACGGAAAATAGATATTTAGTTGGCTGTTGCAGATATCCAGTAAAAATAAAACACAAGCTTTTAATTCAAAATAGTTGTATTATTCATTCATATGTAAAAAAATAAACAATTAACAAATGTAAATTCTTATTAATATTATTATTTAATAATAAAAAACACATCACAGTAAAATTTTAAATTCATAAGTTACCATTACCTCCTATTTCTTTATGCAATCTGAAAAAAAATTTCTAATTAAATCGTACATATAAATATTTACTCACCAAGGTTTATTGAAACCTCTTGGCGGTTTTGTTTATATGTTTTGAATAGAGTAGTTAGTTTTAAATTATCACATCATTTTTGAACATTTCTATGCCGATCTGATTTTCAGAAAAAATTATAATTTATGTATAAAATAATTGATTCCAGCGCTGGTAGTTTAGTCGAGTACACACTTGCTGTTGGCCTTAATGGTTGGGTTCAAATGCCGAGGCTGATGAATTTCTGACTCCGCCCGCTGCCTCGTGATTTCTCATGTTCATATTATAAACAACTGAATATATATCTTCATGTTGTGGAATTGTCTGCAAATTACATAAAAATAAATATCAAAGACATACTAGGTAACAAAACTAAAAAACAATAAATGAAGATCAAATATGTTGCTTGTTATAATAATTATAATATTGCATAAATGGCCTCCTCCTCCCCTTAAGCCATTAACCGTACCTCACCTTCAAATATTGTAGTGGGATCCAGACAGTGCTAATTAAGGTACTGCTGATCACCTTTAAGCATTTTTAGTGGGATCCAGACAGTGCCAATTGAGGTACTGCTGATCACCTTTAAACATTTTTAGTGGGATCCAGACAGTGCCAATTGAGGTACTGCTGATCACCTTTAAGCATTTTTAGTGGGATCCAGACAGTGCCAATTGAGGTACTGCTGATCACCTTTAAGCATTTTTAGTGGGATCCAGACAGTGCCAATTGAGGTACTGCTGATCACCATTACGCATTTTTAGTGGGATCCAGACAGTGCCAATTGAGGTACTGCTGATCACCTTTAAGCATTTTTAGTGGGATCCAGACAGTGCCAATTGAGGTACTGCTGATCACCTTTAAGCATTTTTAGTGGGATCCAGACAGTGCCAATTGAGGTACTGCTGATCACCTTTAAGCATTTTTAGTGGGATCCAGACAGTGCCAATTGAGGTACTGCTGATCACCTTTAAGCATTTTAGTGGGATCCAGACAGTGCCAATTGAGGTACTGCTGATCACCTTTAAGCATTTTTAGTGGGATCCAGACAGTGCCAATTGAGGTACTGCTGATCACCTTTAAGCATTTTTAGTGGGATCCAGACAGTGCCAATTGAGGTACTGCTGATCACCTTTAAGCATTTTTAGTGGGATCCAGACAGTGCCAATTGAGGTACTGCTGATCACCTTTAAGCATTTTTAGTGGGATCCAGACAGTGCCAATTGAGGTACTGCTGATCACCTTTAAGCATTTTTAGTGGGATCCAGACAGTGCCAATTGAGGTACTGCTGATCACCTTTAAGCATTTTTAGTGGGATCCAGACAGTGCCAATTGAGGTACTGCTGATCACCATTAAGCATTTTTAGTGGGATCCAGACAGTGCCAATTGAGGTACTGCTGATCACCTTTAAGCATTTTAGTGGGATCCAGACAGTGCCAATTGAGGTACTGCTGATCACCTTTAAGCATTTTTAGTGGGATCCAGACAGTGCCAATTGAGGTACTGCTGATCACCATTAAGCATTTTTAGTGGGATCCAGATAGTGCCAATTAAGGTACTGCTGATCACCTTTAAGCATTTTAGTGGGATCCAGACAGTGCCAATTGAGGTACTGCTGATCACCTTTAAGCATTTTAGTGGGATCCAGATAGTGCCAATTAAGGTACTGCTGATCACCTTTAAGCATTTTTAGTGGGATCCAGACAGTGCCAATTGAGGTACTGCTGATCACCCGAAATACAAATAAATTTGACATTTTAAATTATCTTTGTAATTGTTTAGTAACATTAACATATTATGCTACATATTTACCACTAGTTTCACATAAGAAACAAGTAAACTTAAAATTTGCACTTTGTATTTCTTTTTTACTTATTGTACAATACCTTTGTATACAATTTTCAAAGTGTAACCATCTATTACACACGCAACACTCGGCCCACATGATATTTTGTCCAATTTCATCTCCCAAACCACACATTACACACTTCATTAATACTGGTCTTGAGTATTCTAGAGTTAGTAGCTGCAACTCCTTGCGAAATTCATCAGGTCTGAATGGATGCTTTAGTAAGGGCTTATAGTCCACATTGTTCTGTAAAAGATTCATAAAATGGATTATGTGAATTCCACAATTGAAACTATCCCTTTGTTTGGGATGGCTGTGCATTTCTATATCCTAATTATCAATATTAAAATAATCTCCTCCAAACTTCTCATAGCGATCTCTAAAGTATTTTGCAACAACTTCTTTAAGTGTTTTAGCATAATTATACCCAACCATACTAGCAGAATCATATAGAAGAAATTTATTACTATATCTGTCAAGTGCTAACACAATCCAGTGATCCTTCACTATATGAGGAAGAAATATTCTGTTAACATCCACTAATGGAACTTTATTGAAAGTGAAATTTTCATCGACAGGGCGGTCATTGTGACGCAAAATATCAAATGAGTAATGGAAGGGAACATACATACATATAGGATTTTTATGTTTAGAGAATAAGGACAATGTACATGCGTCAATTGCATTATTGGTAAGCCATTGTGTATCAAACAGGCTTTTATAATCCTCTCCATATAATTTTATCTCCGGCAAATCTGTACTATTACTATTATATATACCTACTACAAACTGTTGTGCAATATCACACTTATAATATAATGGATTTTTAAAAATGGCATTTGCCATGGCATTGGGATGAGCAACGTATTCTCCGTTATTAGATAGATTGCTCACAAAAGATTTGGACATGCACATATTTTCAAATTTTTTTGGAGCATTATTGCTTAAGTTTTTAGTTATTGCAGTGGAATCATGTTTTTCATGTAACTGTTTTTTAAATTTTTTGAAAATTCTTGATTCAAAATGGGTTTTGGTTTCTGGTGTGCGCCGTTTTCTCCATATTTCTTCCACTAATGCGTTATTGGGACCTAAAGTTTCATAAGGTGTATTTTGTGCCAACTGTGAAAGAGATGAGTGTTTCGGTTTTACATTACGCTTTTTCGCTTTTTTTGTAGAAGGAATATATTTTGCCATTCTACACAATGCTGTGGTTCGTTCTTGTAATTTCATAACAAATCTGCCCACTTTGTCTTTAACAGTTTCCACTGCAACGTCATGTTTTACCTGTTTAAACCAATTTTCAACAACCGCATTTGAAAGACGTTCTGTATCACAATCTAGCAAAAGACCTGTCCATAATGGTACATACGGCATGTATCGTTCTAACACATCTGTAGCCATTTTTGAGGAATAGAAAGGATTAGGCGGGAACGTCTGCTTTCCCCTGCTTTCGCTTCTGGCTATAGCATGCTCTACATCACACTTAATTTTAGAGAAATGTAAGAAAAATTTGCTATCGCGGCCAGTATAACCTGAAGCACCAATAAAATCAACATTCTCTGCACCCTCGATTTCTATTGAAACAGGTTGATCTTCAACTTCATACTTCGGTAATTTTGACAGATGCTTTACCGCATTTATAACATCGGGCGTTTGGTATCTACTCAACAAAATTGTCATGTAATTTTCGAAACATTTCTCAACATCCGACATAGTTTTACATTTTACCAAACATCCCATACATCTAATACAGCGCGACGTCTACAGTCATCTAAGTGCATACGTTTTGCTCGTCGTGCTATAATATGCATAAAATGTGCACAGCATATGTGGACAGTTACTATACGCTTAATTAGCTCAACAGAATTGGAAGGTTTATCAATAATAACGTTATAAATAAAATTTAAATAGTATACCACATGCATGCCATTCCATGTTTTCATGACGCTGTTCATTAAGGCCCAACTCCAGTCAATCACAACACGTTTGAAACACGGCCATACGCGATTTTTATCAGCGAAATATTGAAAATTAATATTATGTGTATTCGTAATTAACTCAAGCATCGGCACAACTGTGTCGTTAAGTTGAACAACACCTGCATAATAATAGATTCGTTTGCCTCTTGGATTACAATTTAAATCTCTTACAAGAGATCCTGTGGAATCTAGGTGAAGAGTTACTTTCTTTCTACGTATGAGCTCAACTTGAACCGCTGAGTATAAACACACATGAAGAGGAACGCTTACGCTTTGAATATATTGCATTTTTTCATCTTCAGTGCCAAGCTGATACTTTTGAAGCAAATCGTATAAATCATCTTTGGAAAGGTCTCCATCTGCTTTGACTTCAGACTTAGCTTTCTGAAATACTGTTAGGGGACGGGTCCCTTGAAAATTTTTTTCTTTGGCAATATCTAAATTCATTGCTCTCACAAAGTCTAATTGAACCGATCTGGGTTTTCGGTGAAGTAGGGACTGCTTCACAGTTTGACGCTCTTTCCCTGTAAGCTGATAAAATTTTTGCTCGTCTTTATGGTTATGTGTATTAGAATTCATTAAAACAGAAATACTGAGGCAGTTATTATCAACAATTACACCGTCAAATCTAAATTTTCGACAATTCGAATATTTACATGTTCCATAGTCTACAAACCTAGGTTGCCCTAAACGAAAACGTAAACCTCGGAACGACAGTACACAATATAAGGGTTCCATTTTTTTTATTACAGCTGCGTGATAACTTTCGGTATCAAAATTTCCAGAACCATCAAAGTAGTTGAAAAATAGTTTAAATTTCATTATCAGAATAGGGAAAAATTTGCATTTGCGGGGTGTAAGGGAACATGAACGAAATGTCAATGATTGATTGTTCTTAATAAATTGAGGTGTACTAGTGTATACTGGTGAGTAGCATTCTGAAATAGTTGAAAAAGTTGGTGAACCTGGTGTAAGCGAGGAATAAGTTGATGGAACAGGCGATTCTGATCGATTTGCCATCGGTGAGGGTGGTGAAAATTCGAATTCGTTATTTCCATCTTCTTCAATTATTGTTGCTAATACGCCTACCCTAGCACAATCATTTACCTCGCACTTACCCACAACTGCATCAATATCAGCTTGCATATCAGTGTCGTGAAATTTATCTACACCTTCTTGAACAATGTTGTCTTGGTTCATAGACACATCTTTATCGACACCGCTACTATGTTGTAAAATGTTGACACTGGGTTGGTCCACCAAATTATTAGGGTTCTAGAAAAACATTTAAACACATTAATTTAAAGAAAATCCAAAATATGTTCATAAATATAAGTATTAATTATTAAAAGGTTTTTAGTTTCTAAGTTAACTTGTTTCTCAATTGTTTCGGTAGCATTTCTTTTTCAATTATAAATTATAAAGTATAATTGTTTTAATACTTACAAAAGTCTTGGGTATTTTTTCAGCAGCAACGTATTCTTTGCAGTAGGTCGTATTGTTTTTCCTTTTAAGTAAGTCTTCTACCATGAAATGAATATTCCCAATACCCTTTCTTACCGTATCTTAGAAAAGTGTGGTATTGTTTACAGTGGATTCCTGATTTCAAAATAATTAATATCCAAAAGAAAGCAGCAAGACCAAAATTTTGAAAATTCCCAATACTCTTTCTTCTTATTTTTTATTTTAATCAGACATGTTGCACAAAGACATTAATGTTGATGATCACCTGGTATTATTTTAGTGAAGTGAATGGATAACAATGCCGTAACAACAGCTCAATAGCAGATTAGAACACAAAGGGCACAGCACATGAAATATAGGGTTATTCGGTACCAGCATTAATGTCTTTGTGCAACATGTCTGATTAAAATAAAAAATAAGAAGAAAGGGTATTGGGAATTTTGCAAAATTTTGGTCTTGCTGCTTTCTTTTGGATATTAATTATTTTGAAATCAGGAATCCACTGTAAACAATACCACACTTTTCTAAGGTACCGTAAGAAAGGGTATTGGGAATTTTCCCGGGAACATTCAAGAAATAAAGTTAGTAACATGCATAATAAATGTCTGTTGGCAACCGTGACCTATTTAACTTACATTATGGAAAAAATATTTAGTGGTGGGGTAAGAAAAGCTACAGTAATCAATAAAAAACAAATTAACCACAGACGAATTTCTTCCCATTATGCAAGTTAAACAGGTCACTGTTGCCAACAGATTATTTCTACAAATTAAATAAATAACTCTATAACTAATAAAGTAAACAAATTCAAAATGGAGGAAATAAAGTAAGTAACAAGCATAATAAATGTCTGTTGGCAACCGTGACCTATTTAACTTACATTATGGAAAAAATATTTAGTGGTGGGGTAAGAAAAGCTACAGTAATCAATAAAAAACAAATTAACCACAGACGAATTTCTTCCCATTATGCAAGTTAAACAGGTCACTGTTGCCAACAGATTATTTCTACAAATTAAATAAATAACTCTATAACTAATAAAGTAAACAAATTCAAAATGGAGGAAATAAAGTAAGTAACAAGCATAATAAATGTCTGTTGGCAACCGTGACCTATTTAACTTACATTATGGAAAAAATATTTAGTGGTGGGGTAAGAAAAGCTACAGTAATCAATAAAAAACAAATTAACCACAGACGAATTTCTTCCCATTATGCAAGTTAAACAGGTCACTGTTGCCAACAGATTATTTCTACAAATTAAATAAATAACTCTATAACTAATAAAGTAAACAAATTCAAAATGGAGGAAATAAAGTAAGTAACAAGCATAATAAATGTCTGTTGGCAACCGTGACCTATTTAACTTACATTATGGAAAAAATATTTAGTGGTGGGGTAAGAAAAGCTACAGTAATCAATAAAAAACAAATTAACCACAGACGAATTTCTTCCCATTATGCAAGTTAAACAGGTCACTGTTGCCAACAGATTATTTCTACAAATTAAATAAATAACTCTATAACTAATAAAGTAAACAAATTCAAAATGGAGGAAATAAAGTAAGTAACAAGCATAATAAATGTCTGTTGGCAACCGTGACCTATTTAACTTACATTATGGAAAAAATATTTAGTGGTGGGGTAAGAAAAGCTACAGTAATCAATAAAAAACAAATTAACCACAGACGAATTTCTTCCCATTATGCAAGTTAAACAGGTCACTGTTGCCAACAGATTATTTCTACAAATTAAATAAATAACTCTATAACTAATAAAGTAAACAAATTCAAAATGGAGGAAATAAAGTAAGTAACAAGCATAATAAATGTCTGTTGGCAACCGTGACCTATTTAACTTACATTATGGAAAAAATATTTAGTGGTGGGGTAAGAAAAGCTACAGTAATCAATAAAAAACAAATTAACCACAGACGAATTTCTTCCCATTATGCAAGTTAAACAGGTCACTGTTGCCAACAGATTATTTCTACAAATTAAATAAATAACTCTATAACTAATAAAGTAAACAAATTCAAAATGGAGGAAATAAAGTAAGTAACAAGCATAATAAATGTCTGTTGGCAACCGTGACCTATTTAACTTACATTATGGAAAAAATATTTAGTGGTGGGGTAAGAAAAGCTACAGTAATCAATAAAAAACAAATTAACCACAGACGAATTTCTTCCCATTATGCAAGTTAAACAGGTCACTGTTGCCAACAGATTATTTCTACAAATTAAATAAATAACTCTATAACTAATAAAGTAAACAAATTCAAAATGGAGGAAATAAAGTAAGTAACAAGCATAATAAATGTCTGTTGGCAACCGTGACCTATTTAACTTACATTATGGAAAAAATATTTAGTGGCGGGGTAAGAAAAGCTACAGTAATCAAAAAAAAAACAAATTAACCACAGACGAATTTCTTTCCATTATGCAAGTTAAACAGGTCACTGTTGCCAACAGATTATTTCTACAAATTAAATACATAACTCCATTCGTAAGGATGACTCTTCAGCTAAATTAGAAAACAAGAAAATTTGCTCACTTATGTAACATGACAAATAAAAGGCTTTAAAATGCCAAAATGTTCTTGTATTATCTTACTTACTGGAAAACAAAAAAGTTTTTCACGGGCGGGAAGCTGCGCCACTGGCCTCGGTCTCCCCGGCCACGTCCTCGAAACACCTTTCCCCTTCCTCTTTGGTGAGGTCCCCTCCAATTTCCAGTCGCAGGTCTAGATCTTCGATTCTGTGAAAGCACATGATATCAGATTTTGTACAATAACTTGATTGTGTACTATTTATTGATATGAACATGATTCTCAAACATTTGCATAAGTACGTTATTTCAATCAAAATTACATTGCGACTAATTTTTGTAGTGGAAAATGCTGTATTGAAAAACTTACACGTTTAGGGATTTCGGGCCGCCGACCATCACTGGAATAGGTGTCTGACGGTGTCTGAGGTGTACTTCTTCGATTCTGTGTAAGCAAATGATATTAGATTTTGTACAATAACTTGAAAACAAATGATGTACTATTTATTAAATATCAACATGATTCTCAAACATTTGCATAGATACGTTATTTCAAGTAAAATGACATTGTGACTAATTTTAGTTGTGGAAAATGGTGTAATGAAAAACTTACCCATTGCAATGAACTGCTCCTGACAGGGGTCTCCGGCCTGGCCACTATTGTCACAGGTTGTTGACCCGTCCGGGTCTCCAACTCGGAACAGGAACATCTTCGATTCTGTGTAAGCAAATGATATTAGATTTTGTACAATAACTTGAAAACAAATGATGTACTATTTATTGAATATCAACATGATTCTCAAACATTTGCGTAGATACGTTATTTCAAGTAAAATGACATTGTGACTAATTTTAGTTGTGGAAAATGGTGTAATGAAAAACTTACCTATTGGAATGAACTGCCCCCGACAGGGGTCTCCGGCCTAGGAGGATTTGCCACTATCCTTCCATCCTCCCTTTCTGCCAATGCTGCTAGTTCTTCTTTGGATAAAATGTCATTGGTGAAATGATTTTCCAGTTGCTTCTGAAATAATAAACATTCATAAATCAATCAAGTAACAAAATTTATATAAGCAATCCTCTCCCTCAGCTCCACTACTTCTAGATGCCTCCATAGGGTTACCAATTGCTGTGGAATCCACAAAATGTGTTCGGAGCGTTGGCAACATTACGCTCCATGATGCCCAAATGAAGTGGTTTGTACAGTTGCGTTAAGGGAATTCATACATAATATGCAATTAGACATAACAGGTTTAATATTTCACTGAATCAATTTTTAATAGTAACTTTAAAATAGCATAAACGAAGATTTGATTTTGAAAAGATTTGTTAATTCTAGTGCGCAGGGTCCTACAGTTGATTACATTAAAGTTCGTTTGAGTTCGTTTTCGCGTGCTGCAGTTTCATCATGTGTGTACAAATTCAGTCGCCCCAGAAATCACGTATTGAGGCTACTTACTAAACATTATATATATTTTGCAATGAAGGACAACAATTAAATATTTTTATTTGTAGCTGTTGATACTGATACGCAAAAATAAGGGCATACCACTCTTTTTGCCATTAAACAGGCAATATCTACGAGTGAACTTCTTAAAACAATTTTGAAAAGGATAGTTTATTATTTGAGAAAGGAACATACTTTTTTTGTAAATGATTAGGTGTGAATTCCTATTTATTATTAGGCAAATGTACAAACCACTTCTTAAGACGTTTCCTTTCACTCACAGAACACAGACGGGGTAGATACGTATATTGTATAACGGTAGACAACCTTCTCGACAGACGATTTGGACAGAGGAAGAGAAGAGAACAGAGCTGCATGGACAAAGAACAGGGGAAGGGAAGTACAGCCATGAGCAGGACAGTGGTGGAGGGACTGAAAATCTAGTTTCGTGTCCCACTGTTGTCAAATATACATAATTGTAGTAGATTCTGTGTAAAATATATCAACGAAAAAATATAAAACGTACCCTTTGTCTTTTCCTATCATATTGTGAAGTTTTGCAACTTAGCTATAATAAATAATAAAATATTAAGAGGTATATTTCAAAGTAAAATTAATATTGATTTTTCGTGCTAAATATGACAACACTGCGTCTGCAATGATCACCATGTTAGTACATTTTATTGATTTTAGCAAGGTCTAGTTCACTGACCGTGGTTGTTCTCAGGCAGCTGTGATAGTTTTCTATTTCGTTCAGATTTAGTTGGTTTATGAATGTTTATAAACTATAATCGTTAGCGATCTTCGTTTATCGAATACCAATCGTTCATTTCGTTTTCTGTGTTTTTCTTTACGATGGATATAGACAACGAACTTGTGGCTGTTTTGATAGCCGAAAAAGTCGAGAATCTCCAAGAAGTTAGGTTTGGCGGTGACTTAAAATTGTCTTCATATATTGCAGCAAATTTGGGTTTTAATAATGGCAGCAAACTGAACCAACGTTTGCGCGCAAAATGGAACAGTAATAGCAGAAATACTCATTTCATGGTAGAAGACTTACTTAAAAGGAAAAACAATACGACCTACTGCAAAGAATACGTTGCTGCTGAAAAAATACCCAAGACTTTTGTAAGTATTAAAACAATTATACTTTATAATTTATAATTGAAAAAGAAATGCTACCGAAACAATTGAGAAACAAGTTAACTTAGAAACTAAAAACCTTTTAATAATTAATACTTATATTTATGAACATATTTTGGATTTTCTTTAAATTAATGTGTTTAAATGTTTTTCTAGAACCCTAATAATTTGGTGGACCAACCCAGTGTCAACATTTTACAACATAGTAGCGGTGTCGATAAAGATGGGTCTATGAACCAAGACAACATTGTTCAAGAAGGTGTAGATAAATTTCACGACACTGATATGCAAGCTGATATTGATGCAGTTGTGGGTAAGTGCGAGGTAAATGATTGTGCTAGGGTAGGCGTATTAGCAACAATAATTGAAGAAGATGGAAATAACGAATTCGAATTTTCACCACCCTCACCGATGGCAAATCGATCAGAATCGCCTGTTCCATCAACTTATTCCTCGCTTACACCAGGTTCACCAACTTTTTCAACTATTTCAGAATGCTACTCACCAGTATACACTAGTACACCTCAATTTATTAAGAACAATCAATCATTGACATTTCGTTCATGTTCCCTTACACCCCGCAAATGCAAATTTTTCCCTATTCTGATAATGAAATTTAAACTATTTTTCAACTACTTTGATGGTTCTGGAAATTTTGATACCGAAAGTTATCACGCAGCTGTAATAAAAAAAATGGAACCCTTATATTGTGTACTGTCGTTCCGAGGTTTACGTTTTCGTTTAGGGCAACCTAGGTTTGTAGACTATGGAACATGTAAATATTCGAATTGTCGAAAATTTAGATTTGACGGTGTAATTGTTGATAATAACTGCCTCAGTATTTCTGTTTTAATGAATTCTAATACACATAACCATAAAGACGAGCAAAAATTTTATCAGCTTACAGGGAAAGAGCGTCAAACTGTGAAGCAGTCCCTACTTCACCGAAAACCCAGATCGGTTCAATTAGACTTTGTGAGAGCAATGAATTTAGATATTGCCAAAGAAAAAAATTTTCAAGGGACCCGTCCCCTAACAGTATTTCAGAAAGCTAAGTCTGAAGTCAAAGCAGATGGAGACCTTTCCAAAGATGATTTATACGATTTGCTTCAAAAGTATCAGCTTGGCACTGAAGATGAAAAAATGCAATATATTCAAAGCGTAAGCGTTCCTCTTCATGTGTGTTTATACTCAGCGGTTCAAGTTGAGCTCATACGTAGAAAGAAAGTAACTCTTCACCTAGATTCCACAGGATCTCTTGTAAGAGATTTAAATTGTAATCCAAGAGGCAAACGAATCTATTATTATGCAGGTGTTGTTCAACTTAACGACACAGTTGTGCCGATGCTTGAGTTAATTACGAATACACATAATATTAATTTTCAATATTTCGCTGATAAAAATCGCGTATGGCCGTGTTTCAAACGTGTTGTGATTGACTGGAGTTGGGCCTTAATGAACAGCGTCATGAAAACATGGAATGGCATGCATGTGGTATACTATTTAAATTTTATTTATAACGTTATTATTGATAAACCTTCCAATTCTGTTGAGCTAATTAAGCGTATAGTAACTGTCCACATATGCTGTGCACATTTTATGCATATTATAGCACGACGAGCAAAACGTATGCACTTAGATGACTGTAGACGTCGCGCTGTATTAGATGTATGGGATGTTTGGTAAAATGTAAAACTATGTCGGATGTTGAGAAATGTTTCGAAAATTACATGACAATTTTGTTGAGTAGATACCAAACGCCCGATGTTATAAATGCGGTAAAGCATCTGTCAAAATTACCGAAGTATGAAGTTGAAGATCAACCTGTTTCAATAGAAATCGAGGGTGCAGAGAATGTTGATTTTATTGGTGCTTCAGGTTATACTGGCCGCGATAGCAAATTTTTCTTACATTTCTCTAAAATTAAGTGTGATGTAGAGCATGCTATAGCCAGAAGCGAAAGCAGGGGAAAGCAGACGTTCCCGCCTAATCCTTTCTATTCCTCAAAAATGGCTACAGATGTGTTAGAACGATACATGCCGTATGTACCATTATGGACAGGTCTTTTGCTAGATTGTGATACAGAACGTCTTTCAAATGCGGTTGTTGAAAATTGGTTTAAACAGGTAAAACATGACGTTGCAGTGGAAACTGTTAAAGACAAAGTGGGCAGATTTGTTATGAAATTACAAGAACGAACCACAGCATTGTGTAGAATGGCAAAATATATTCCTTCTACAAAAAAAGCGAAAAAGCGTAATGTAAAACCGAAACACTCATCTCTTTCACAGTTGGCACAAAATACACCTTATGAAACTTTAGGTCCCAATAACGCATTAGTGGAAGAAATATGGAGAAAACGGCGCACACCAGAAACCAAAACCCATTTTGAATCAAGAATTTTCAAAAAATTTAAAAAACAGTTACATGAAAAACATGATTCCACTGCAATAACTAAAAACTTAAGCAATAATGCTCCAAAAAAATTTGAAAATATGTGCATGTCCAAATCTTTTGTGAGCAATCTATCTAATAACGGAGAATACGTTGCTCATCCCAATGCCATGGCAAATGCCATTTTTAAAAATCCATTATATTATAAGTGTGATATTGCACAACAGTTTGTAGTAGGTATATATAATAGTAATAGTACAGATTTGCCGGAGATAAAATTATATGGAGAGGATTATAAAAGCCTGTTTGATACACAATGGCTTACCAATAATGCAATTGACGCATGTACATTGTCCTTATTCTCTAAACATAAAAATCCTATATGTATGTATGTTCCCTTCCATTACTCATTTGATATTTTGCGTCACAATGACCGCCCTGTCGATGAAAATTTCACTTTCAATAAAGTTCCATTAGTGGATGTTAACAGAATATTTCTTCCTCATATAGTGAAGGATCACTGGATTGTGTTAGCACTTGACAGATATAGTAATAAATTTCTTCTATATGATTCTGCTAGTATGGTTGGGTATAATTATGCTAAAACACTTAAAGAAGTTGTTGCAAAATACTTTAGAGATCGCTATGAGAAGTTTGGAGGAGATTATTTTAATATTGATAATTAGGATATAGAAATGCACAGCCATCCCAAACAAAGGGATAGTTTCAATTGTGGAATTCACATAATCCATTTTATGAATCTTTTACAGAACAATGTGGACTATAAGCCCTTACTAAAGCATCCATTCAGACCTGATGAATTTCGCAAGGAGTTGCAGCTACTAACTCTAGAATACTCAAGACCAGTATTAATGAAGTGTGTAATGTGTGGTTTGGGAGATGAAATTGGACAAAATATCATGTGGGCCGAGTGTTGCGTGTGTAATAGATGGTTACACTTTGAAAATTGTATACAAAGGTATTGTACAATAAGTAAAAAAGAAATACAAAGTGCAAATTTTAAGTTTACTTGTTTCTTATGTGAAACTAGTGGTAAATATGTAGCATAATATGTTAATGTTACTAAACAATTACAAAGATAATTTAAAATGTCAAATTTATTTGTATTTCGGGTGATCAGCAGTACCTCAATTGGCACTGTCTGGATCCCACTAAAAATGCTTAAAGGTGATCAGCAGTACCTTAATTGGCACTATCTGGATCCCACTAAAATGCTTAAAGGTGATCAGCAGTACCTCAATTGGCACTGTCTGGATCCCACTAAAATGCTTAAAGGTGATCAGCAGTACCTTAATTGGCACTATCTGGATCCCACTAAAAATGCTTAATGGTGATCAGCAGTACCTCAATTGGCACTGTCTGGATCCCACTAAAAATGCTTAAAGGTGATCAGCAGTACCTCAATTGGCACTGTCTGGATCCCACTAAAATGCTTAAAGGTGATCAGCAGTACCTCAATTGGCACTGTCTGGATCCCACTAAAAATGCTTAATGGTGATCAGCAGTACCTCAATTGGCACTGTCTGGATCCCACTAAAAATGCTTAAAGGTGATCAGCAGTACCTCAATTGGCACTGTCTGGATCCCACTAAAAATGCTTAAAGGTGATCAGCAGTACCTCAATTGGCACTGTCTGGATCCCACTAAAAATGCTTAAAGGTGATCAGCAGTACCTCAATTGGCACTGTCTGGATCCCACTAAAAATGCTTAAAGGTGATCAGCAGTACCTCAATTGGCACTGTCTGGATCCCACTAAAAATGCTTAAAGGTGATCAGCAGTACCTCAATTGGCACTGTCTGGATCCCACTAAAAATGCTTAAAGGTGATCAGCAGTACCTCAATTGGCACTGTCTGGATCCCACTAAAATGCTTAAAGGTGATCAGCAGTACCTTAATTGGCACTGTCTGGATCCCACTACAATATTTGAAGGTGAGGTACGGTTAATGGCTTAAGGGGAGGAGGAGGCCATTTATGCAATATTATAATTATTATAACAAGCAACATATTTGATCTTCATTTATTGTTTTTTAGTTTTGTTACCTAGTATGTCTTTGATATTTATTTTTATGTAATTTGCAGACAATTCCACAACATGAAGATATATATTCAGTTGTTTATAATATGAACATGAGAAATCACGAGGCAGCGGGCGGAGTCAGAAATTCATCAGCCTCGGCATTTGAACCCAACCATTAAGGCCAACAGCAAGTGTGTACTCGACTAAACTACCAGCGCTGGAATCAATTATTTTATACATAAATTATAATTTTTTCTGAAAATCAGATCGGCATAGAAATGTTCAAAAATGATGTGATAATTTAAAACTAACTACTCTATTCAAAACATATAAACAAAACCGCCAAGAGGTTTCAATAAACCTTGGTGAGTAAATATTTATATGTACGATTTAATTAGAAATTTTTTTTCAGATTGCATAAAGAAATAGGAGGTAATGGTAACTTATGAATTTAAAATTTTACTGTGATGTGTTTTTTATTATTAAATAATAATATTAATAAGAATTTACATTTGTTAATTGTTTATTTTTTTACATATGAATGAATAATACAACTATTTTGAATTAAAAGCTTGTGTTTTATTTTTACTGGATATCTGCAACAGCCAACTAAATATCTATTTTCCGTAAGAACACCGATTTATGATACGTAGAAATAATTCTCGAGATCAATTAATTTTTTTGAGTTGTATGCCATTCAGAACCAATAGGAGAGTAAAATTTTCATTAACAAGAAATAGAAAGTTAAAGATAATGTAGTAGTAAATTAAAAAAAAACATCGCATAATTAAATAATAAGTACTTGTATCAAACGTACTTTCTAAAATTATATTGAAGAATTCGATAAAAAGGCGGTCACCATCTATTAAAATTTGAAAAACCAGCTGAGGCCTAAATAAAAAGAACATGTAGGCATTACCAATATTTATGAAATCGGAAGAAATTAAAATGAGGTTATGTATTTCGAAACAGCTTGCTTCAAGACAAAAATTAATGATATTTTATTTAGATTTACATTTTCAAGTCGCAAGCGTTTGTTAAAAGCAAACAAAGGCTGCTGCTGCAAAAAAAAGTATTTCTTTTGAATGCGCATGCGTAGTTGTGGCTGTTTTAAATAATTGAAATATCATAAAAATTCAACGAAAAAAATTATTTTCTCCCGAAAAAAGCAACTTTTCGGAAAGCCGCCCGCCCATGCAATGATTTTTTTGTGCATATGCCTAAAACTGTTTAATAAAATTTTGAAAATTTTAATTTTATGTCCTATATTTCTGAAAGGAATACTCAATTGTTAGTATTAGACTTGAAAATAATTATCTAATTTGGTAGCAACACATAAAATATCAATAATTTGTTGCATTGCTATTATTAAAAGTAAATGAAATTGCAATTTTACCTGGAAAAACAAAGTTTTCCAGTTTTTCAAAACTTTTGGCATTAGTGTACAACTATGTGTTGTTTAATTTTTATAAGGTTGGCAATGTCACATACGTATGCAAGTTCAGCTTCTTTTTATTTCACATACGTATGTAGCTTCCTAGTATACTGGTTTGTGGCTTCAGCTTAGTGAGCCCAAGGGCTTTCTACAACAAAATTCAAAATAAGTCCATACTCGGGCAGCCCGTTATTGTTTTAGTATAAAGCCGAGATTGTTAAATTTAATTTACATGTATAAATCCGGTGCGAGTGATTTTGCTCATTTCAAACTTGAAATTCCTTTGGAGACCTTTATTTAACCTTGTTTTGAGGTTATAAGAACACTAGAAAATGTAATAATTAAACTTATTACTCACTGTATGAGATGCAGCTTTTTTACCAAGTGACCTTACACAACTGGGCAACATTTTTGAATTGTACTAAAAATTTTGAGTTACTTTTAATTTAAGGTTTAAGTTATAAAAAAAGGGTTGGAAAGCGAACGGGGGTCACACCTCTGACATTTGACGTAATGAAGAAGGTTAACTCTGTCACACTCACAGAACGTGTATCTATTTATCTTTTTTTATGGTGATAACGTAATGCTGGTTTAAAACTTTAATCTTAATATAATGCACTATATTGGAAACGTATATTGAATTGCGGACTTCCGGTGCCCAATTCAAAATGACAACCAAGATTTTCACGTTCAGCAGTGTCGAATTACCCTAAAAACTGCGGTTGTTACAAAGTATTATGATTTGCTCCTAGGAGTGATTACGGAGGCTTTTTTAAAAACTAAATTGTTTATTGTTCCGGCACTTTGTAGAACATGCAAAACCTGAAAGCACTAGTCAAAAACTCTGATTTGAAGGAGACTATTAAAGGCATATCTTGTCATACATTGTCTATACAGCTCTACCTATATTTTATTAAACAGTATTTTATGTTTTGCAGCCTATTTGCATGTCATTAAGCTCAACACTATCTAAGAAGGTGTTGCATTTTGTATTGTCTAAAAATTAACTTTCCTGTTTTTTTTGTTACTGTTACCCAATTGCTTTGATAGTTAATGAATGTGTATTAGAATAAACTCTTCCTTTAGATTCACTTTTCAGATCTTCCTTTAGTTTCCGGAATATAAAGTATTATAAACAAAAGTCCTAGGACAGTACAAGCAGTAAAAGGAACATGTAAACCACACTTGTCTTTAGTAAACTGGAAGAATTTAGACACAATGGTCACAATCACAGCGAAATAAATATCAGAAAAACTAACCGCAAACGCTTTCACGTTTGTAGGGAAAACTTCTCCAATTAACAAAAGGCAAATCGTTAACATTCCTAAGCTGTATGACACTACGTAAAAAATAAGGCCTATTGCCGGTATTAGGGAATAAGGGCTCGTGTCAATGTCTGTTGTGTTTGTGACCCAAAAATAGCAACTTTCTACCGACAACATTAAAGAAACTCCTATTATGGAGATTATCATCAATGGTCTTCGTCCAGTTTTATCAACAATCGTTGATGCAAACACTGAAAATATAATCGAGGCCAGTTAGGGGAAATCACATCCCCTGCTTCTTTAAATATTAGTTGCGCATAAAATACAATCGCTGTTGCTCCACTACATTGTTGGGAACCTCGCGCTCCCATTATCACATAAAGTGCTTTTCTCTACGACTATTAAATAATACGCTCATTCTTGTTGCATATTAAATTGAATAATAGCATAAATTCTTCACACCGTGATTTCTTACAAAGAAATCACTCTAGATTAGCCAATCACATCCTTTGATTTTTAAGAATTCACGCTAATATGAACAAATGACATTGCATTGAAAATAAAAAACCGACCGTATCTTAGCAACCTCCTAATAAATCGCCATTTGAAACGTCAAATACACCAATTATTTATAACGTCAAACACACCAATTATTTATTGCTGTTGTCTCGCATAATTTTTATTAATATAATATTTACAATGGACGTTAGTAGTGATAGTGATAATAATCTAACATGTACGCCTCCCGAAATTCGGGAAATTGCACAAGCATCCACAATGAATTTACTGCCGGAAAAGTCAAAAAAGCAATTAAAGATTTGTGTTAAAAACTATGATTTAGGTATATAATTTCTTGTGGTCGTAGAGAAAGTATAGTCTTCTACTTGCGTAGAATGGCTATTATTCACTTAGATGATTCCAACACTCGCTCGCTGCGCTCGCTCGTGTCGGAAACTTCATCCACGTGAATAATAGCCATCATTCTACGCTCGTTGAAGAATGTACTATTCTATTACTTTTTACAGTAAATAAATCTAGATGGGTCCACTACTTGAGTTTTGTTCTGCAACAGTCTTGATCAGTCTTTTTAATTCTTGATCAACGTCATGTGTTCCTTTAAATATCTTCATGCTTTCTCTTGCTTCTTCGAGGTTTTCTTTCATAATTAAATAATATGGGCTTTCGGGTACCCATGAAAAAGTCATAAGTAACACTATTGGTAATAATAACGATATCAAAGCAGTTGTAGTTATGCTTACATATGACCCAATTACATTGATTAACAACATTCCAAATATCATCGAAACAGTGTCGTAAGATCCTGTAAATGCTCTTATTTTTGGATCTGAGATTTCTCCTAAATACATGGGCATGGCACACAATATCAAGCCATCTGCCATTCCACCTATTAATCTAGCGAGCAGTAGCAATGGAACGGATCGGACGTAAGCTAACATCAGCCATGATATGAAAAGTGGAACTGAGGTAAATAGTATGACCTTCTTCCTGTCAAACCTGTCCAAAATTACTCCTGCTAAAAGTGAACCACAGACAGCTACATATCGACAAACATGAACACGGTCTACCAAAGTTTACTTTGATGTAAAACTATAGATATTAATTAATAGAGGATATCAACTAAAAGATTATTAGCTTTGATTATATAGTGTATAGTCAACGGTATTAGTTACTAGTTAGCCCACACTTGTAGTGTTAAAATTTTCCATAAAACATTTAAATTTTTTGATTAACTTAGTTTCTATATTATCATCCTGATACTAACTGCCCAGAATTTGATTAAAAGATATAAATAGCTTAACTTTGTAGAACAAAAGTGTATATATTTAACTTTATTATGAAAATGCATTACAAACTTTATACTTTGTTTTTAAAGAAATACAAGTTAAAATACAATAAAACACAATTTCTTGGTTTCCTTAAATTCTTGCGTAAAGTATATCTTCCTTCTTCCATGGACATTGTCTTTTATTAGAGGTCTTTCTTTTGCTCTGCTATCAAATAACAGAAATAACTTATAAAAACTTGGTATATACCAAAGCAGTCACTTTTAAAATACAGAATTATAAATAAAACTTATGTATACAGAAAATGCCACTATGTATATTGTGTATCTGCGCTGTGCATATGATCTATAAAAAGTTATGACAACTAACACACAAATCTTTTTTTTTAGCATAGATAATAATGATAAATGGACGAAAAAATAAGTAACAAGTTTCGAGATAATTCAATTTTAGTGAAATTTAGAAAAATGCGCGTTTGTGTTGTAACCCAATTTAAAACTCGTGGAAAAAAAAGGAAGGTGTAAGTGTACCTTGTTTTGCTTACTCTTATACTTGGAAATTCAGAATGAATGTAAGAAGTTTTAATACACATAAAAATTTATAACTGTATTATTATTACAAGTAAATAAAAAATGACACAGTTATTGACAAGCAAGAATTAGTACCTACTCAAGTTTTGATTAGCAGCTGCTGTGGGTAATCCTCTTGGAGCTGATGTTAATGTGTCCATGATCCACATCCTAGCATGATGTGCAGTACTTTCATTACTACATAATCTGATTCGGTACAAATAATGCGAGCCCAATTACAAATACAAACTCCAATCAATTGCATTGAAAATAAGCTATTAGGACCAATCAATATGAAGCACAACAGATAACTCGTTTTCTTCATTCCCAACATTTTTAATTCGTTCACGTTTTTCATATTGTATATTGCCGGTTTCCACAAATCTATCAAGCAGGTTTTGGAAGCTATCAACTTTAGGGAGTCTTCGTTCAGGATACCGTTGGTGGTAAATTATATTGGCAAGCAAACAATTTCTTTCCGACTCGCCCAAAACAAAAATCATGTCTACACGTTCTTCTTTATTAAAATTCCTTTTGGAAAACTCAAATACTACAAATAAAAACTGATGGTCGATAACTGCGAGTAATGTACGTTTGACGTTTGTGCAAAACCATTGCTACCGAACAGATGCTTTATTGTTTTGTCGAACACAAATTTTTTCCTTTTGTTTTATTTGAAAAATCCTTAATTTTTTTTAATAACTATTGTTGGCATTTTGTACTTTTTAAATTAAAAGTGGTTACAAATAGCCATAAGGATGTACATACAAAAAATGTTCGCTATTTAATTCTACATAACATCGTTGAAATTTTCAAGGTGTTCCATTTGAAAAAGTTGAGAAGAATAACTTTGAATTTCTCAAAATTTGAAAATTCATTTTAAACAACCTGTACATGGTGGCTCTACGATATTTAAACAAGAGCACCCTACAACCTCCTACAATAAGGTCCTTACTTAATTTCGTCTTCAAGGCTGCGGCCGCGGAAGTGGTGAATTGTTAAGTGGAGTAATGTAAAAATCAATGTTTTTGAAAAAAATATTACTTCTAAACCAGACATTAGATGGCGCTAATATTTTAGATATGAATAAACATCCCAAGAGAAGTGTTAAATATGCAAAAATATTTAGGGCATTCCATTAAAAAAGAATTACCTTAAGCGTGCCACACTTTTTTGTAACACCCTGTATATTTGAAAATAATTTCTATGTATGCGTATTTACCCACAGTTCACATCTGCATTAGAAAGATTATTTTATCTGTTACGGTGTACGAGCTATCGAACTCCCACACACTATTGCTCCACCCAGTATAGTGCAATTATACAGGGTGTTCATTTGAAAACTTCCCACCCCCAATATCTCAATGCACAAGAGGGGGACATATTTTTACATAATATTGACATAACACGTTTCATCCCCCTACCCCCCAGAGCCGCCCCCTTAAAAATTTTAAATGGCAAGGGGGGTTATGTGATACCTCATTTGAAAGGTCTTCATATTGCCTACATTTTGGAGTGTTGTTTTTTAAAATCGGTCGATTCGTTTTTGAGATATTAAGGGAAAAGTGTTTGAGTTTATTAAAACAAAAAGGACCGTGTATACTTATTAATAACATTTTTATTTACAATCAGTATTAAAAATACATATAATTATTCGAAATAAAAAATTATTTGGAATGTTATTATCTCAATAACTGCTCAAAATGCTGTCCATTGTTGGATAAGCAACAATATAACCGTTGTTCAACGTGTTCCCTGACGTTTTGGAAAACATGTCTTGGAATTGATCGATATTCTTCAATTATTCGTTGACGGAGCTCCGCTACACTTTGCGGTTGAGGCGTATAAACAAACGATTTTAAATGGCCCCACAGAAAAAAATCTAGGGGAGTTAAGTCGAGGGACCTAGCTCGCCACTTTATAGCTCCTCTTCGACCTAACCATTTACCAGGAAATGTATTCTGCAACTACTGCCGAACCGGTAAAACATAATGAGGAGGGGCACGTCCTGCTGAAAGTATAGTTGTTCCTCATCAAGTAGTAAATTACCATCTGCATCACGTTGATTTTCAACTGCTTCAGTTATTAGTGGATTAATAGCATTTTCCAACATGTCCAAATACACTGCACCATTCAAATTTCCTTCGATGAACAAACGTCCAATCACTTGATCCCCTAAAATACCTGCCCACACATTAAGTTTTTCGGGATACTGAGTATGTCCTTCTGTAAAAATGTATGTATATCTTTCATCAAATTGTGAACAGTTTTTGTTAAGAGCCTTTTTACTTTCCTGTTTTAAATAACAAACTGCTGATTATAATTTTCTTTGTTAATTAAAACTGGTTTGTTTTGTTGCGTGTAGGTACTGCATATGGAAAGTAAGAATTAAGGGCTAATTGTCCCAATATGTAAAACGACAGCAACAACCAGATAAAAAAAACGGTCATCTAATAGGGGAAATTTCCCCACCTAAATTAATCTAAATCTAGTATATGTTTCCCACCTGACCTGCGAGTTTCTGATAGCGTTTTCCTTATGTAGCAATTCATATGTTTCAAATAAAATTTTGTAATTTCTACGATGAATAAAATGTATGTTTTTGCCATTTTTACTTTCCTATACTTTCAGTATAGGGAAGTATTGATTTCATGCAAATTTTCAAAATCGAGATTTTGACGGAAATACATGTTTTGGGCTTCCAGGATCCTAAAAAAGTGGTTTTTAAAAAATGTCTGTCTGTGGGGGTGTGTGTGTGTGTGTGTGTGTGTGTGTGGGTAACGCTCATATCTCCGGAACGACTGGACCGATTTCGATGTGCTTTGGAATGAGAAGGTATATCAAAAATTCATCGACAAAATAAGCTTTTAAAAAGAATCCGAAACCGGAAGCGGAAGTTAGACATGTTTTTTTGGTAGCATATTTTCAGAAACGGAATTTTGGAAATTTTAATAGTGGAGATTAAAGAAGGCCTTAGGAGAAATCAAACGATTTTTTACCGAAATCTCTAGCTTCAACATGGCGGCCGCTACGAATTTTTGAACATTTCGACTTTAACGCCCATTTACTCAGAAACCAGTTATCTGATTGGAATCAACTACATCTTGTTTGGTAGCCCTTCAAGGGTACTATACCATGAAATATCATTAATTTTGAAAATATAAAAACGATCGCAATGACATCACTCCAAAATTTTGGAATTTTTCAAAAAAAAAATTCTCAAAAACTGCCCACACGTTTTTGTTTAAACTTTTTAAGCTGATAGAGCTGAGAATCTTCTACAATTTATTTTTTTGCGCATTGCTATAATTTCACTGTGACGCCCTCTGTGATTTTTTGAAAATTGGTACCCTTTTATTTATTTAACGGGGGGCAATAAAATATTTCTGTTAAAGCAAAATAGCTCATCATTGATAGCAAAATCCGAAAATCATAATATTTTTTCGATAATTTCATATTTAGGGGGGCTACTGTTCCCCCTCCCCCCCAAAATTTTCGCTACAAAATTAAAAAATTGATTTCTTCTTTTGTTTGCTCTAGGAGAATCTTTTTACAAAAAATCAAAAAATCGAATTTTTTGCCCCTTAATAATCTTTTTGTCCTTAGAAGAATTTCACATACTTTCTACAGCAGTTGTATTCTTGTACGGAAGTGACTAGAGTTTTGAACGTTCTATGCATTTCTATTGCGCACGCATTCAATAGGCACTTATTTAACAATAACGAGCAGATTCGGAATAGCATGGATGGATATGCGGGTGTGTTCGAGTGCACTGCCGTTTTACTGCATAAGTAGTTGTGGGGTCGAGCCTTGGTTGGGGCCAAAATTTTTTTTTTATTTTATAGTTTTTTTTAAAACACTGCTTTTGCGTTTCTAGACAGGTGTATATCAAAAGTGTTGGAAAATATTAAACAATGTTAATTTATAAGTATAGGAAAGTCCAGGCGAAGTGTTTCGCTCATTTTTCTTTTAGAAAACCTAGTATTTGTAAAAATGCAAACAACATTCATTTTTAAACCGCAGAAACACAATTATTAAATAATGTATAAAGATTAATGCTATTTGATAAACTATTATTTGGGCCTTTAAAAGTCTAAAATACTAATTAATTCTCCCTACTTTTACGATTCTACCACATTAATAAGTAGATGCTAATCTTATCAATTAGTTCAACAACCAACTTATTTGAGACCACTGATTGAAACCTAATTATTCGGCCTGAGAACGTTTCGCGCTGGTAGAATTCATTATGGTGCCCAGTCGAAATGGAGAGTATCCGCACTGGTAAAGTTTCGATCTGAAACGATTTGGTGTGGCAATAGTGCTTGTAAAATAGAGAATCTCTATGAAAACCCTCCATAACATCTCTGGTGGATATCCAAGTATGCAGCAATATTGCGTTTTCCAGTATTTATGATAAACCACTACAACTGAAATGTATAAAACCAAATGATTTCAAAATCTATTCTAATCTATTAACGTTACATTAAAAACATATTATACTTACTTTTTTTTATCAGTGCTTAAGAGAATTCCTCGGAAACTTCTTGTAATATCTCTTTCTTAGGTGAATCTTTTTTGTCGACATCAGTTTTCTTCTTTAAGTGGGGACTACTACTATAACCCATGTGTAATGATGGAATCCAGTCTGGGTTATCCATATCTTCTAAATTAGCTGGCTTTCCTATAGCATTTATAAAAATAACAAAGGCATCAAACAAATCGGATCAGCAATTTAGAGTACAACAATCAACATCAATAATAATGTTGCGATATAAAATTGAAACTATGGAACTTACCCGAAATAAAATGTTTGCTACAAACTTTTGCATGTTTTAACTTGCTTTCTGTTAAATCTCCACGATTTATAGCAGTTAACCACGTTTCCCGTCGAAGTTTTGACAATTTATTCTTCTGTATCATAAATCGGAAGCTTAACGCGGTTGGGATTCTAAAAAACGATACTGCATCGCGTTCTCCGCGGCTACCACAATTCAAAACACAACAAAATGCTGGCATTTTTATTTCAGGGGTATACTTGAATAAAACCTTTCTTTAACAACACAACAAGGAAGTAGGTGACCGGTGACCACGTGTACAGGGTTGCCAGTATTCAGTCAGGGGCCGTGACTCAGGGCCATCTAACCCAAATCACAGATAAAGAGAGAGTTATAGATGGCGGACTCCCTCAGTAAAAGTGGGGACCCGTTGTACAGCGCCATCTTAAGGAAATGTACATCAACTACGTGTAAGGAGATAACAAAACTGTATAGGTCACTGTCAATAATGTTAGGTAACTGAAATAAAGCGGGTAATTTGAATTGCGTATTTAGCTGATTTATGACGATTTATTAAAGTGCATTGATAACAATAACAGATTTTTCATGAAAAATCAGTCAATGTCATCAAGGTATTGTAATATTATCTACAATTAACAAAATTAATAAGATTTAAATTCTTTCAGTAACAGTTTTATTGTTATTACTGAGAGTTACTTACAAGTACAATTATTATATTCTACTGCGTACAAAATTAAACATTTAAACAATATTTTATAGTATTGATTACCCCCAATTACCACCTTTCAGACTTTATTTTAGATTACATTTACAAACCTAAGATAGAATAATTATTTTTTATGGCAGAATAGATATGATTGGTACTACTTGGAAAATAATTAGAACTTGACAAATGTTCTGCATTTTGAGTTAACATATTGGGCAAATATTTTGTTGCACAAATTAATATTATATTTGACATTTAAATGGTTTTAGGTTATATTTAAGTTTAAAAATGACAGAGCAGCATGATGAGACAAAATTCGCCCTACGTGTTACACCTCGTCACAACCTGCCTAAATTGTAAATGTTTCGAAACACATGATATAATAATAATAATATTTATCGTGGTACTACTAGACTACCACTACAAATCAGCAGTAATACATATACATTTTCGACTCAGAATTTATGACCAACATCGCCCTGTATAAAATAATATAGGCGAGATTCAGTTCTAGGTAAAAATCTACTCCTGCTCTGCCACCTAACCTTGATTATTGAAATGTAAATAATAATTTTATTAACTATAACTAAAAAAATGGTTAGGTATAGAAAATTGATTGTGCAATACATTATAAACTAAAAATAAAATAAAACTGCACTGCTATCTAAAACACTAAAAAATTAAATTAAAACGTCATTATATCGTAAAACAGGTTACTGCTTCCAAAAGAATAAATAGGAGATTGTTCTACAAGTTAAGAAAAGTGACATTTTTCCAGCGAGTGGATTAATTTTACAAGAGCATGAAAACTCACTTTTTCTAGTGTTGAACACGCTATTTTTTCGTGTACTCAATCAAAATATCCGAATTTTAAAATAAAAAGTTAATAATCAATTTAAAAATAATTTTGATCAGAGTATGTAAGACTAACATTCACATAACAACCACAGTAAACAAATAATAAAAAGTCAAGAGATCACCGGCCACGCACACATATCTAACTGGAAAAGAGTTGCTAACAAGAAATGTATCACATTTCTTCACTGTTTTCTATCAAACAAAATGGCTCATTACCATTCAGTACACGAAAAACTAACTTGCTTACTCAACAATGCTGACAACAACCTTTTTACGTATTCGTCGTGTTTCATATTTACGTAAAGCCAAAAGTTTTATAGGGTCTCCGCTTTCTCTAACTCCTCTTAAATCTTTTCCAGTAAGAATTTTATTAATAATAGCTATACACCTAAATAAAACTATATCTATTGTAAACCTAACAAAAATATCCACATTTTTTTGGTGTTTTGAGCAAAACAATGTGGATATTTCCAGCTTGCATTTTTCTAAAACCATACTAACTAATTTTGTTTTTAAATTATAAGAAGTTATAAATCGCGGCAAGCTATCAACAATTACTTTTGTAGAGCTTTTAAATGCAGATGAAAAATTAGCTGAAGGATGAATTAATTTTCTACCAACATACTGCCTTTTTCTAATTAATACATTTTCAGGTAATTCTTCAGCTGCACTTACTCTATCCTTACAATCGGCGCAGATGGAAACACATTTAAATATTTTTCGTGCCACATAACCAGCTACATACGCATAAGCACAATCACCATAGAAAGAAGATTTAGTTTCGACGTTTGACAAGGGATATACAGGCTCAATAACGTCCGGTGGCTCAAATACTACATCATCTTTTTCAATAAAACTTCGTAACGTGTCAAGAGCACCAACAGAATCATCCACCTCACAGTTTGCACCAGCGGAGTGAGGTGATACAAAATTGTTAACTAAAAGAGATTTACTGGAACTAATGAAGGACGAACAAGTAGGATTGGTGTTTCTCACTCCGTGGCTGCGAATACATGAAAAATAATTTTCAACAGGATCCTGGTTTAAATTCCTTGGAACAAGGAATTGAAATCCTTTCCTTTGAAGACCATTCCATAAGTATATCAAACCACGTAGTGAGAAAATCCAGTTTTTTAAGGAAGGTGTGACTTTCTTATTGGATTTTGAATCGATGAAGTACATAGAATTTAAAACAGGAAAACAGGAATTCCAAAAGGATACATGATTGGACCTAGCTGTTATCGCACTGCGAAGGTCTTTACCCTGAGGTGAATTTATTGAGGTGCCATTGACACTGTCAAAAAGTCTATCAAAAAACATGAGTAGTTCTGATGTGTCCTTTGCTTTGGGATCTATAGTCCCTTCAGAATTAGGGGGCAGTTTAGAACTAAACTCGGCAAAAATGCTTAACGTTATAGCCACAGACTGGCTAAAAACTTGGGTACAATTTTTAACTTTCATTTTTTAAATTTTGTCAGGGTAAACATGTTCATCTGTTAGTTTGTAGCAAGCATTAAACAGACCCCTATTTCTTTGAATTTCATATAGTTGTACTATATGTGACCAAGAAGCAACTTTTTTTACACCGTCAATGGTGAAATGTAAATCTTTACTTAGTAGACCGTTTCGAATTCCTTTCATTAAATGCAGAAAATCATATAAATGGAGTATTTCAGACTCCCCTATCAAATATCCTTGATATCTGTTATCCCGATTGGATTTTATACAGAACTCGTTGGTGTCTCTAAGTAAAGAATTTACAACCGCTTGATTAGTTGGTCCTTGGTCACTGATAGTTGCAACTACATTGAGACCAACAAGCTTTACTTGCAGAAGAACATCCTTTAGTATTCGCTTTAAATCTGCAGTAGAAGTGGTGCCTTCACAGAAAGTAAAACAAACTGGTTGCTTCCACTTTCTGCAAATGCCCCTCACCATAAATACTAAAGCATGATCTGCAAATAAAGCATGTCTATGTGCACCACCATGACCTACAAAACCCTGAATCACATCTAACTTTTGATTATACTGTAGTCCGCATGCCAATGAAACTTCATCGAACAGGAGGACACAATATTTATCAAGAGCTTTCATTCGAGCCACTGAATGTCTCAAGTGTTCAAAAATGTGGTGATTGATACCACAACCAAAGGGAATTTTATTTAACATACTGGTTATTGTTTTGCGTGAAGGCAAACTAAAAACTTTTGATAAATATCTATATCCCTTGCCACTTTGTTTATACAAAGATAAAGCAAAGATTTTGTCATCTAAAGTAAATCTTCTACCCCTAGGTTTATGTTTCTGTGTACGCTGCTGTGACAAGAAAAATTTTAAAGTTGTTTCATTTACATCTTTTAATAAAGTAAGGGTAATCCTGCTTCGACGAAGTAATTGCAGTTGCTTACGCATCAACAACTTCTTGGATTTAATTTTAGTTGCAGCCCTTTTTAATCTCGCAACTTCTCTGTGCAAGATTTTCTCGTTTGGTGTCCAAGTTCTACCAGTTCTTGGCTTAGCGAGGATCTTTTTCTTTTTTGAGCCTAAAAAGCAAGTTCCATAAGTTTCAAAGAAAAATAAACAATTCAAATATATTACCGAGTATTGCTGTTGTGCTCTCACGAACCTCTATGGATAAATCAGGTGTTGCAGTAGACGATGAAGGTATCTCAGTCTCGTACATACCTGGATGTAGAAAATTTTATATAAAACACTAACAAATATATGGTGCATTGTCTTACCCTGTCTGCTTTCTGTCTCGGTCAATTGTCGTTTAGCACCTCGGTATTGTTTTGGCGGGGCCTGTCGCAATACGCTCAGCTTACTAGGGCTGCTCTCACTTGACGTAGATGGCAAAGATTCGTCAAACTTTGCAATTATTTCTACAAATACAAACAATTATTTTCCATAACAGTTAATATCTAAGTATTTAATAACATACCCCTCACTTTTTTCGGAGTCTCAAATTTATGTTGTTCGGGATAACAAAAGCAATTTTCAATGGTTGAATCTCCATGAAATTCTGAAACATGTTTCGTAAGCCACAACTTGGAAAGCAAAATATATATGAACTACACACCTGGCATATTAATAGTTGGCAGAGCATATCTTAACAATTTGCCATCTGCATCTTTGCACATATTCGAAAAATGTGTCAGGCAAACAACGTAGCCACTTAAAGTACCTTCATCAGCAATATGCTGTAACTTTAGGCTTCCTATTCGTTGAAGCCATATTTCTCGAACAGATATTTCTGTAGGAATAGAGTGTCTTGGAGCGTCCTTATTATTACATCCAGGTACACAACACGGTTTTATCCTGGCAGCACTCATTATTCTTAAATCACGGGTTTTTAATATATAACGCAAAGAATTTAATTTAAACCAAAATGTGGCAATAAGAAAGACGGCATAAAACAAAAATGAGCGAAACACTTCGCCTGGACTTTCCTATACTTATAAATTAACATTGTTTTATATTTTCCAACACTTTTGATATACACCTGTCTAGAAACGCAAAAGCAGTGTTTTAAAAAAAACTATAAAATAAAAAAAAATTTTTGGCCCCAACCGAGGCTCGACCTTGCAACTACTTATGCAGTAAAACGGCAGTGCACCCGAACACACCCGCATATCCATCCATGCTATTCCGAATCTGCTCGTTATCGTTAAATAAGTGCCTATTGAATGCGTGCGCAATAGAAATGCATAGAACTTTCACAACTCTAATCACTTCCGTACTAGAATACAACTGCTGTAGAAAGTATGTGAAATTCTTCTAAGGACAAAAAGATTATTAAGGGGCAAAAAATTCGATTTTTTGATTTTTTGTAAAAAGATTCTCCTAGAACAAACAAAAGAAGAAATCAATTTTTTAACTTTGTAGCGAAAATTTTGGGGGAGAGGGGGAACAGTAGCCCCCCTAAATATTAAATTATCAAAAAAATATTATGATATTCGGATTTTGCTATCAATGATGAGCTATTTTGCTTTAACAGAAATATTTTATTGCCCCCCGTTAAATAAATAAAAGGGTACCAATTTTCAAAAAATCACAGAGGGCGTCACAGTGAAATTATAGCAATGCGCAAAAAAATAAATTGTAGAAGATTCTCAGCTCTATCAGCTTAAAAAGTTTAAACAAAAACGTGTTTGCAGTTTTTGAGATCTTTTTTTTTGAAAATTTCAAAAATTTTGGAGTGATGTCATTGCGATCGTTTTTATATTTTCAAAATTAATGATATTTCATGGTACAGTACCCTTGAAGGGCTACCAAACAAGATGTAGTTGATTCCAATCAGATAACTGGTTTTTGAGTAAATGGGCGTTAAAGTCGAAATTTTCAAAAATTCGTAGCGGCCGCCATGTTGAAGCTAGAGAGTTCGGTAAAAAATTGTTTGATTTGTCCTAAGGCCTTCTTTAATCTCCACTATTAAAATTTCCAAAATTCCGTTTCTGAAAAAAATGCTACCAAAAAAACATGTTTAACTTCCGCTTCCGGTTTCGGATTCTTTTTAAAAGCTTATTTTGTCGATGAATTTTTGATATACCTCCTCATTCCAAAGCACATCGAAATCGGTCCAGCCGTTCCGCAGATATGAGCGTTACCCACCCACAGACACACAGACAGACACACACACCCACAGACAGACATTTTTTAAAAACCACTTTTTTAGGATCCTGGAAGCCCAAAACATGTATTTCCGTCAAAATCTCGATTTTGAAAATTTGCATGAAATCAATACTTCCCTATACTGAAAGTATAGGAAAGTAAAAATAACGGAATGTGACTGTTATGAGTCGTACCGAGTCTGCGCAACATTTCAAATAGCATCACGTGAAAACCGAACTCAACAAAGAATAAGCTGTCTCCACGGATATATAATAAGAACTGGATGCCCGACAAACGCATGCGGTAGTGAAGCAGGTCTGACGTCACGGCGGCCATGTTAGTTGTGGGCAAAACATTGTCAACTAACGTTGTGCTTATGCGTGTTTCCTAGTTTTTATTAAAATATTTTAAGTGTCTTATGTATATTTTTAATTCCCACCGTTGCTAACATATATTAATATTATTTATTTATTAGTATTGGGACTAGTTAGTGGTGATAATCAACTTAAAAATGCCGCAATCTTGTGTGGCAGTTGGTTGTACAAATCGACATACAAAAGGGACCTCTTTGCAATTCTTCTCGTATGTACTAAATATATAAGTAATATAATAAATTAATTAAATAATTTACCGCAGGTTTCCACTAAAATACGAAAATAAACTTAAGAAGTGGATGAATGCACTACACAGGGATAATTGGACACCTACAAAGTATTCCAGAATTTATAGCGAGCATTTTAAACCCGAGGATTATTGTGGACCAGGAATGAATGTTCCATATTTGAAAGAAGATGCTGTGCCTTCTATTTTTAAAGCATTTCCCGCACACCTTCAAAAGCAGCCTCCGAAACCGAGGATAAGGAAAAAACGAACTATTAATGTTCGTGATGTGTCTCCCCCAAAGCAGCAACCCAATATTGAAGTGGAATTAGATTCAGAAGCATCTACTTCAAAAAGAATAAAGTTGGAACCAAGTCCAATGACAGTACACCTTCGCAAAAAAATAAAAATGCTCAATCAAAAAGTGAGAAGGAGAAATCGAAGAATAACGCAATTGGTCGCCAAATGATTATTAATTTTCTAAGTCCAAAGCTGAAAGTAGTAAAAGATAATGTGTTGTTTTACATATGTGGTTATATAGTGAAAAAAATCGTCAGTTCTATAAATTGTGTTAACTGTGCCAATATGCTGATAAAAGATACCAATGAACATAATTACGCACATGCAGGTCCTTATACCAGATACGTAGACACAATTAATAGAGGAGGTCTTGTATCTGCATCAGTAAGTGTCTTTAAAATCGTATCTGAATCAGAAAACGAATTTATGATTGTTACTAACAATGCTTCAAATATTAATAAAGTAAATTTAGATAAAACAATTTTAAATAAAGTTGTAAACAGGTTTGCACTTGATGGTACTATATTTACTAATCATTATGAATGTAATTTCACCAAAATAGCATTTGAAGTTCCTCACAAACTACAATTAATAAAATCTGTTGTCAAAAGATACCTTAAAATTACATTTTTTTCGTTTGGTAAATTTTATACCAATGAAATTATGAAACCAGTTAGCAAGCGTCACCAACTGAATAAATTAATTTTATTTAATAGCGAATAACGGACAATCTTAATCATTTATAATAATTTGTAAAATTGTATTTTATTATAATATTTTATTGTATCTAGTTTTATTAATACTTATTAAAATATATTTTACATTATGGAAATATGTATTTCATTGCCAAAATATCATGATTTTTGTTATTCTTGTATATGAAGAATACTTATAAAATTAATATAATAGTTTCTGACAAGAATAACATCACAATTTTTGCTGCAAATTTCTTAAAATGTCACAGAAATAAAAATTCGCGAAAATTTCGCGCAACTTGAAAATTAATTAATCCAAACCAACAGGAACGCTTCCACAGAAAATTTCTCGCGAATTCGCATCCATAGGAACTGAGTTTTACATTACATAACAGGTAGCATAAAAAAAACTAACTATTACTGCAGTGAAATTCTATAAAATAGTTTAAATTCTAATGCTTTACTTGAACATATTTAAATATACGCCCACAACTAACATGGCCGCCATGACGTCAGACCGGCTTCACTTCCAGTATGCATAGGGACTAAACAGTCAGGCATCCAGTTATATATATATCCGTGGCTGTCTCTATTTAGCACGCATACCTCCTGCCATCTATAAAATTGTAACAAAACTAATAGCATGTCCCCACTTAGCTTATCCCAGTTACTACCCCCTGACCCAAATGCTAAAGATCGTAATAAAAGTACCTCTGTTAGGCACAGATGGCGCTGTTAAATGTTTGTTGTAATACTACCGCGCAAATTCAAATCTTGAAAATCATTGCGTTTAGTAAACCACAACTCAACGGAATACGTACTTCCATTTAGCCCATGCTTGGCGCTTGCAATTCGGCTGAGTCAGCGACAATAAAGTGAGTATAAATAAGGTAAATAAAAGGTAAAATACTAGATTAGCATTCTTTCAACGAAGTATAGTTAATAAAAAGAATGTATAACAGTGCGCCGAGTGGCAAAACTAGAACCGTTGTTGGTAGCAATAAAAAAATGGACGTATGTTTTCGTGTGCTATTCCTTCAGTACCACCCAGCAAAATAGCAAGAAGAACTATTTTCTACACACATTTTAAAGAAAAACATTTGGTCGGAAAACAGTCCTTGCAGTATCAGCGTTGCATTTACCATGTAAATAGGCACAGGAAGAGTATATTCAATAGAATATTATGTTGTATTTTTTATAAAGCCTATAGATGCTTCACATTATCAGGCAGTAATACAAAATATGGCTATAGTTTAGAAGTTTGCAGATGGAATTACTACAACACCTGCACCAGTTATTTAAGGCTACTTCTTACAGTTTTGGAGATGGCTCGGTTTTATCTACCTCTAGTGAGCAGTTCCTAATCTCCTATTCATAAAAGTGTAGATGTACAAACATATGAAGAATGATTATGTGCAATTTATAAGTACAATGGTGTTCAAAATTTGCTATAAGTAATTAGGTACACTTATAATTTTTACAGCGCAACTATCTTTACAATCAGCATCGTTTAGGCCAAATTCATGTCTACTGACTTTCTTGTCACATATTTTGTTACTCATGACCATAAGGCACCGATTTTATGCAAATCCGTGTTTGATAGTTTTGATATGCCAATAGAATGCTTCTGTTTGTATCCATATCTAATAAAATTCAATTAAATGACGCCAATTTTAATTTGCATGTTTTGGAAATTTGGAGCATATTTTTAGAATAAATGCATATTTAGATATATTTCTTTACATTCGCAAAAAAAACCTTAATACAACTTCGTAAGAAATGGCAAAATAGCTTCTCGCCTTGTGTGTGTTTCTCTTTATACAAAAAAATGTCAAAAGATAGCAGCTTGCCTGTACTATATGGATAAAAGGTTATCCGGAACTGCTGCCACAGGAAAACAAAATATTTTGCAAAGTCTGCAGCAAGACGGTAAGCAATTTTTGACTTTTTACAATGTTCAAATTTATTGAATGTGCATGTAGGGCCTAAGTAACACATACAAGCCATACAACTTGTTTGGCTCATGGTGTAAAGTTGCAGAAGAAATTAGAAATCAGCTTCCCATTGTAAACGATATAATATCTAATGTAAAAAAGATATTTCTAAAAGCGCCCCCGAGGGTGCAATTATTTAAAGAAAAATTGCCAAATATTCCACTATCTCCGAACCCAGTGTTTACCAGATGGGGTACGTGATTGGATGCTGCTCTTTATTACTCAAATAATTTCGAAAACATTAAAATATTAATTTCAAATTTTGAGACTCCTCAAGTTGAATTATAGATTTAAAAACTATAATAAACACATCTCAACTTGCAAAATAATTAGCATTTATTAAAGTCAGTTATAGTTTTGTAAGTAGAATACTCAATAAATTACGAAAGAAAGAAGTCTTACTATCCGATTCAGTAGAACTTGAAAACTCAATTCATCAAGTTAAATGCAATATTGGAAACATAGTATCGCAGAAACTAATAGACGTACTAAATATAACAGAAAGTTTTAATACTATTGTGAATGTGAATGAGGTTCTAACTGGCAATTATATAGTCATGCAACTAGACCTGGACGTTATTACTAATTTTAAAAATGCGCCAATCACTTCACTTGACGTTGAATGAAGCCTTTCCGCTTATAAAAACATGTTGTCTGATAAAAAGGAGTCGTTTCATGTTGAACATTTTGAAAAACAGATTATTGTGATTCATTGCTATAATGCTGCTATAAAATATAAAAATTAGGTATAAAATTAATTTTAAATTGTTATACTGTACTTTTATTAAATAATACTTTTAAGTGTAATATTATGCTGTAAGGTTCGCCACATGCGCTTTGTTTTTAATAAACGAATTTAAAATTTATTAATTAGTGATTTCCCTGGTAAGTTTTGTATATAATGCTTGCATATTGTGCATAAAATGGTGCATTTTTGCATATAATGGTGCATATTTTATATATATTTGGTATATTTATGCTCATATTTTGACTTTTTTTGTGCATATAAATCCGCGCTTTGATTATCAGTAACGCATTTCGATACCTATTGCACATCTCTGTAATAACTGTTTCAATAATATTGCAGATCATGTTAAAATCAATTTTATTATCGGGTTAGAATTATACTGTCTTAAAATGTGAACTTGATTCTACTACATCTATTACAGTAACGAGACATAAGACATGTGTAAAGCACAACTTTATTAAAAAATTAGGTATAGGTCTGTTATTCGTTTTTATCTTAATTTTAAACTATACATCTCTAACTACATTCATTTTCTTCATGCCATCAAAATCGCTGTCCTAGAAGGCGTCACACACCTAAAAATGACAAAAATATAGAAGAGTCTGACCGGTATATCACTAGCGTCTAGCCCCTTGGCCAACGGCCGATCCTGAATTGCGCAATATCATCTAATATTGGCTCGCATATGTGCGAGTGTGATATTTAAATCGAGATTTGCATTGTTAAAGCAATTTTTTTATTGCTAATAAATTGTATTCAATAGAAAACAACAAATCCTTTTTTTTAAATTTATTACCAGAATTGCGTGTTAGTATGCCGTCAATCAGTGAGTGAATGCAAATTTGTCTTCGTATTTTTTCTTTAAAAATATAACTGCTCTTAACAAATAACTTCGCGTAAACAGCAAAACGCAACAACAGTGTTTTAATAAAAACAATAAATAAAAAAATTTTGGACCCAACCGAGATTCGACCCCACAACTACTTATGCAGTAAAAAAAGTAGTACACCCGAACACACTCGCATATCTATCTGTGCCACTACGAACTTGTGGTTTACACACATTCCAGCTGCATGCAGAGGAGGTGGGCAAGTCATGTGAGGTAGGATCGGCTGTGAGCCCAAAGGGCTAGACGCTAATGTATAATCTAACAATATTTCATATGTGCGCACGCATGCAGCTGGCACTTCTCTAGAGTTTTAGCGATATCCTGCAAGTTCGTAGTGGGGTGTATGCGGTTGTACTGCTTTTTAGTGCATAAATGGTTGAGAGGCCGAATCTCGGTTGAAGCCAAAAAATTTTTTTTATACTGCTTTTTTTCAGAGATTGATGTTGGTCTTTGCGGTCTGCTCGAGGTTATGGTTAAGAGCAGTTATATTTTTTTAGAAAATATACGAAAGCAAAGTTGCATTCACTCACTGAGATTGATGTCATCCTAACTGCGCAAGTCCGACCGTAGGAAAGGTTGTTATATTAAACCGACTAGACGCGAGTCAAATATATCAGCAAAATGATAAACAACGCAAATTGATCGGCGTTATTGTCTCGCGTTGATGTAGAAAAGGTAAATCAAAAGACTCACCTCTGCTCGAGGTCTTACTAACATTCTTGCCTTTAGTAGACTGTATTGGTCACCTCGAAAAGTTTTCCAGAACATCCCTTTATAGTCTTGAACTGTACCTTTTAAGTACTTTCCGTTTAGGTTACTAGTTGCACAAGCGTGATACCACCATGCTCCACCTAAAACCAATAAAAAAAAGTTAAAGTTGTGGTTTAAAAAAAAATCTACAAGCAATAAAAACAAAATGCTATTTATTGTGTTTTTAAAAAGCATTAATTGTACAACATTCTCGCACATAAATCAACAGAAACATGACTAAAGCTTCAAATAAATGAATAATTGGTTACGTTATAGAGATCTACAATTAATTTATACTGATTAGGACAACCTCACGGCGTTAAAAATAAATGTCATTTTCATTTAAAATTTAAAACTATAATTCGTCTTTGTTCGATGAACCAAGACTTAGTAATGCGGAGGTGTTGCCAGCCCTGAACCCTAAAAAGTACTAGAAACTCAACCAAAACGGTACTACATGTTTAAAAAACGTGCTAGATTTAATTTTTATTTCAAATCGACGTTATATGCAAAATGTTTAGTTTACATAGTTATGCATTTTGTTGTAAATGTATTGAAATAAAATAATAGTAATGTTGTTTACGGTTAATTTAAAAAATGAGGTTAAAAAATATTAAAATATAATAACAAATAACAAACATCTCACATCAGGGAGCCACACAATGGCACAACACGCATACATTTGACTTTTGACAGCAAAAGCGAACTGGTCTAGCACAGGATTTGAACTGGGGCTGCCACATTACAAGCCCACGCCTTTACCGCTAAACCAAAATGTCACTTACAAATTTTTCATTATGTGAGTTAAATGAGCCACGCTTGCCAACTGAAATTTATCATGCACGTTTTTGTAAAATAAAAATACTACAGATTGAAAATAATTTACAATGGTCACTTGCTCATTGTATAAAAATGTTAATATGCGCAATTATGGTAAAACAATAAACCACGCAGCTATGATAATAGTTTCAGGATTTGCAGGCTAATCATCAACATGCCGCGCTTCTTTCATAGGTAACTGCTATTAAGTCTTTATTTGATCGTTCTGCTAGTGCCGGTGGGATTATTAGGTGTTTTTTAAAATTATTTTTAAAATCTTGTCGAAACGTACTAGCGTACTAGATTAAGCGAAAACGTACTAGACTTAGTACAAATGTACTACAACTGGCAACACTTCCCGCCAGAGGGCCATGGGCGTTTGTGTTTGTTGTATCTACTAGCGTTTGTGTTGTCTTGTGCATATGTTAGATGGGAGACCATATGCTCTCAACAGTTTTTTGGAAACAATTTACTGCCATTTTGTTCTTTCTTTTGCAGTTTGGGCCATATTGCAAGCAACACATGTTAAATCCATAAAGGGTACGTAACTTTAGGTTTATTACATTAACTTCTGCACATAAAAACTCAGCTTTCAGTACCGTCACATGTTAAAGTTAGATACCGAGCTATCAAAGAAAAACTTAATCGCAGTCGCCTATGAAGCAAGCGCGTCATGTCGATGATTAGTTTGAAAATCGTGGGAGTTATTATCGTGGTTAGGCGGTTTATTATGTTATCGTAATTGCTCAAATTTAACATTTTTAAACAATTAACAAGTACGCATGGTAAATTGTTTTTAACATTTATTATTTTTATGTTACGAACGTGCATAATAAATGTCAGTTGTAATCCATAAACCATTTAACACACATAATGGAAAAAAATATTGGACGGTTGTTTGGTTTAGCGGTGAAGGCAAGAACTTGTAATCTAGCAACCCTAGTTAAAATCCCGTGACAAACGATTTTAAAATATTTTTTGACATTTTCTCTACTATCTTATCTTGTCCCAAGTCTATAACATATTTTAATTTTTATCTTGTATTATAAATTAATATTACTTTAAATTTAAAAATGTAACACAAACGAACACCTGTGGAATGATAGCTGCGTTTATAAAACAATAGCGCAACGACGTTTTCAATTTTTACATACGTTCATTTTACTTTTTTTTATAAAAAGGATTTAATTTCATCGCTCATACAAATGGTTTTAACAAAGCAACGTGAAATATTTTTAAATTTAAATTAAAAATAATATTTTTCATAATAAAACACATGATAAAAATTAAAATAAATTATAGACATGGGCTAATATAAAAGAGTAGCAAGAAACATGAAAAAAATTTAAAATTAAGAAAGTAACAGGTTTGTCACGGGATTTGAACTGAAGTTACTAGATTACAAGCCCTCGCCTTTACCGCTAAACCAAACAACTATCTTATATATATTTTTCTATTATGTGTGTTAAACGGGTCACTGATATTTATGTCTTAAAAAATGTTAAATAAGAGCAATTGCGGGAAAATAATAAACCGTGCAACTATGATAATAGCTACAGGATTTGCAACCACTCATCGACATGACGCGTTTGTTTCAAAGGCGACTGCGATTAAGTTTTTAGCTGATCGCTCTGTACATTTTCTTGGTAACATTTTTGTTTCGGAACCTAAGTTTGAAATTCTAAAGATTAAATTTATTCGTCATCCGCCACTATTAGTGGCGGATGACGTTACGTTACTCGCTAAAGTGTTACAATTTTTTTTAGGTTTTTATGTGACAGCCTTTTGTATTTGCGAGTCCGTAATGCTAAAATAAAGAGCGCTCGCCTTTAACGCTAAAGGCCTGGGACAATAAGTCGTTTGGATACGACGTTAAACTGTAGGTTTCTCGTACTCCACCTTAGCGCTAATGGAGAATACGTAGCAGAAAAGTATGCCAGAGCCCAGTAGTGGGACATAAAGGGTCATTGCTGCGATGAGGATGCTAAAATATTAAAACTAATAAAATATGTACCACAATAGTCTGCACAGTTATAGTCATGCAAATCCTGATCCACGTCCTTTGTAGAAAATTTGTGACCATTATGGTGCGCCAATAATGAATCTCCAGCATCACCACAAAAACCTTTTAAATTTTTTATAGGAAATCCTTCCAGTTCAGGCCCAATATTAAACGACGCATAATAAGCAGTCTTATTTTGCAAGTCAAAATCTTGTAGTTCTATCAGAAGTTCATGCGTTTGGTAACCTACAATGATTAAAAGAAGTTTATAGACATTAAACGATTCTAGTTGTTAAGCACACTTTGACATATTTAAATAGCTGAAATAAATAAAAAGATGAACTAACCCGTTAAAAGATGTATGGTGTCTAAACCAAGCCAAAATTCTCCAGTCAGATTTCCAAAACCATATTTATATTGCTGCCAATTTTGGTAGAAATCTTGAGACCCATCGAATCGGTTGTGAACGACGGTCCATCCCCCTCCACGCGTTTGCATGTCACAAACAACCAAAACCGGTTTTAAAGAACGTTCTGGTTGTATGGTATATATTCCGGTATGCGTTTGTCCAGATTCTTTTAATTCTCTACAATTTTTAGGCATGCCAGTTGGCAATTCCGAGTGAATTGGAAAAGACGGGTGTTGTGGTTGAAGGTCTAAAAGGCTTTGATTGAAAAACTGCTTTGTTACAAAATCGGAGGTTGATTGCAACATAGACCTGAAATCAATGTTATTGACATTAATTCGATTTAAATACGGTTGCGGGTTTTGTATGAGTCGTTAGTGCGTAATGGCAGCTTCCAGTAATGTACCGGGTGATCGTAAAAACATGATTCAGAGCAGGCCATGACCGAAGTGTTAATGGTGGCAATACTTAATATAAGCCAATTGTCAAATGTTGACAGCTGTGAAAATTTTTGGTTCGATACATTAAGTTAAATGTATCTAACCAAAAATTTTTACAGCTGTCAACATTTGACAATTGGCTTATATTAAGTATTGCCAACTTTAACACTTCGGTCATGGCCTGCTCTGAATCATTTTTTTACGATCACTCGGTATTACAATGTTACCGTGGATATAAACCTATCGTATAACCTATTAACAGTACAAAGCAATAGAATTAAGTAATGATTAGACTAAGCAGATTATAATAACAACCAAAATCAGCGCCAGAGGCGTATTACCGCTTAGCCTATACTGACCAGGTCTGGGATTACCGCAGTATATTTGTAGGTGCGGCAACATTTGTAGACATAGATAATCAAGATCAAGTCAATAAGTTTCTATTAGTGACTCGACAATGCCAAAGACTAGGCTTGAACTTGTCTTGGTTTTGTCTCGGAAATCAAGACAAAACCAAGACAAGACTTTTTGTAACAGATCAAGACCAAGACGTAGACCAAAACCAAGCCTCTCAAAACCAATGGTCTTGACATAATCTTGTAAAGAATCTTGGTCTTCACATTGGTTTACTCAAGATGACTGGAAGGTATGGTGTTGTCACTTGAGTTTGATATGGGCGTCACGAAATGTTTTGCGGAGAGATGGCGCAGTAGGTACTAAAAAGACGTTTGCGCGTCAAATTTGAAATCCGCACGCAATGCTATTCTAACCTGACTTTGTTCATACTGTGATATTATACTGTCATAATTCAAGAATTATAAGAACATTATAGTGACAACTATTCTCGATCATATTTTCCTATAATTCATTATTTATTGCAATATTGAAAAGGTTAATATTTAATATAGCCTGAAAATTTATATCTTCACACTGATTATCACTGTAGTTATTCAACTTCGGGAAAACGATTGTTAATGCGAGGAGGCGGTAAAACTTGGTTTTGATTTTCTTGGGAAATTCGAAAAAAAAACAGATTTCAATGTACTCAGTTTTGACATCGATAAGACTCCAAAAGGCTTATTGCAAAGCAAAAATACGAAGAAAAAAAAATTGAAAACAAAATTGGTTCTGAAAGCAATTTGATGCGCCCGATTTGATGTTTATTATGTGCATGGGTCACGGTGGAATGCTACAGTTTATGTAGTTATAGAATGAGATGACTGTAAGGCATTGTAATTAAAAAAAGAAACATGAAAAAAATTGATAATTGAATCATACTTTATTGCTTACTCTACATATTTCCTTAAACACTATAGAGTACTAATTTTTATTGCAATTATTTAGTGAAAGTAGGCAATAGCAGTAGTAAAGTATAAAGATGTAATCGAATTAGAAGACAACGAAGTAACTGCGCAATTTTATCGTAGAATTAATGCAGTGCTTTAATGTCATTTCGGTTAACAGTTGCCTACGAGGGTACCATCTACTTGCACATATTATAATTGTGTAACATACAAACCGCATAAGCACAAAATGATAAACGTAATTTAAAACATTAAAAATAGAACAGAAACAAAAATCAGTACATAATAATACATTAAAATTGTACTGTATTGACAAAATCTATGCGGACAGTCACTCTAGACATAGTGCATCTCTTTAACATTATAATTAGTAATAAAAACAAGTATTTTAAGTACTTCAAAAGTTTATTATTTACTTGTGTGCGGATAGCGATTATCTTACAAAATTTCAGAAGGGCTCCTGCCTATTATACAGATCACAATAAACATTGTATAATATTCATCTCAAACCTAAGATTTAAATATCTAAGGGTAGCTTGTATAAACCAGGATTAAAACACATAAAATACGTACAAAAACATGAAAACATTAAAATCTACGTTAACTAATTTAGTACTTTTTTAGAATGTTAACTTAAGCACTAGACAAGCATTCCAATAACATATACTTGATATAAACATAAATTCATTAAAAAAATCTTTTAAATTATAAAATAATTAATGCGTTTTGCAAGTCTGCAAAAAATTATAATTAAGCCATAAACCATACATGACTGCATGTCTGTACGCTTTGAATAAATACAAATGCAGCTTTCACTGAACAAGTAGTCACTATTATATTTGTCGTTGTCCTACTATGATGGCACGTCGACAAGGTAATCATAACACAGGGTTCTCGACCTGGTAATTCTGCCACTAGGATGGTGACATACCAGTTGCAGTTGAGGAATCAACGCATATTTTTGTGGTTATATGTGGCGATGCACACAGGATGATTGATAATATGTTGGGATGTACTTTCAGTACAGATTAAGAATCTGAAAATAATAAAAAGTTCCTATAAATATGTGCCCAAAAGCTCTTCATTACCGGGCAAGTTGCAGTCTACAGAAGTGGGAACAGTATTCTCTTCCATAGATTTAATTTCATAAGCAGCTTTTATGGACACATGTTTATAGAATTTACTCTCAAAGTTTTGTGTAAACTATTCTATTCTATCGTATTAAGAAAACACTTATTAGACCTTCATGGCAATTTAATTTTTGAAAAGCATATTATCTCGAAAATTGTTAGATTTAGAAATTTTCAACATGAGAACATGTTTTTGGGCAATTTTGTATGGAGAATAAGATTTTTCAAAAACATGCTAAAATCTAAAATATGTAGAACATAATTAGGTGACCCCCCCCCCCGTACGAGACACCTCTGGTGTTCTTATTCAAACCAAAATTATTACAAATACATGAATAACTAATTACGTGAATAATGCTCACATATGAAATTTTAAAATTTGAGTGCAATTACTGCAAAAGTTATCTACAAAAAGTGATTAGCCTGGTTTATTTTCAAGAAACTGTAACCCTATAATGAAGGGTTTTCAGGCCCATGTTTATGAGAATTCTTTCGATTATATTTAGATTCTGAATCTATCCTGAAAATTCGTTCCACATGTTATGAATCACACTGTATACCATTGCTTTGGCAAACGAAAATTGTGCAGACTTCATTTAAATGAAGTAAAGGGGCTCTTTTAACTTTTCCTTTATTCGTGTTGTTATGAATCCTAAAAAATATTGCAATCATTATGAGAAACATAATTAAATAGATATACCTAACTATTTAGAAATTGTAGAGTATGCTAAATTGTAGTTAATTTAGCATTAGTGTAATTTTAAATTAAACCAGCTTTTTCCATTGTAACATGTAGCTGCCTACTAAAATACAAAGGATGTTGATTGTTTAAATTACAGCAAAAGGAAATTTTTATATGCTGTGATTATTATCAACAGTGATCGGAAGTACAATTCTTTTAACTGCCTGAAAATAATTAATTTAAGTATTTCTCAACTTCTTAACTGTGTTTTTACTAGTTAATTGTTATTCTACATACATATTTGATTAAAATTAAAACAGTACTTACTCGTCTTTAATTTTCTGCTGGTAGTCTGTCTTTTTACTAAGCTGAAGCTTCTACTAAATTGAGTTTTGTGAATTACATTGGTGTGTTAATTAATAAATCACCGAAGTATGCTTTTATTCGTTATTATTTTACTTTTTGAAGGAATCGAATTGTCTCGTCAACTGTCAGAACATTTCAGGAGGATTAGGTTAAAATTCACGGACGCTGTCAGAGAAATCTACCGTCACTGCTGCCCTCTCGCGGCAATACATTTGTGGGTCCCTCGCAAAACAATGTAAATATTAAAAAGTGAAAACACCAATATATATATATTAGCTATCCATGCATCTTGGGTTTACTCTTATTTTTTGAATGTCAACTGTTTTCACATTATTCAGTCATTATAGATCTCTTCAATTACACGGCATTTTTTTCCGGCGATTTTTTGTTCCAAGCGTCTTCACATTTCTTTTTGGTAGGTACAAAACTACCTCTTTAATGTGAGCTACGTCTTGGCCGGTCAGATGATGCAATTTCAATTCGGGACAAAATAATTAACATAAATTAGCAGAACCCGTGGACTACGCTGTTTGTATTTGCAGCCTGCGGAGTATCTGTAGTACAGTCCCCTGCAAGGGAAAAATTCGTGGGGGCTGGAACTGATTCTTTAGAGGCGGCCGTGGGCTAGCGGTTAGAGCATTGGACTGCTATGCTTGGGGTCTGGCTTTCAAATCCCAGTACCGGAACATCGGATTTTTAACGGCCGTTCTCCCTCGCAAGGCAATGGCAAACCAGCGAGGTATTCTGCCTAGAAAACTTTCTTTGGAGAAGAAGTGCTTGCACTTCCTGCGGTTCAAAGCCCGCGTCAAACAGGTCCCCTATGTCTGTGTGATTCATTAAGCACGCTCAACACCACCCTCTTTCGAGGGCAAAAGGACTCTAAGAAGCAGAACCCGTGGGCTACGCTCCTTTGCATTTGCAGCCTGCGGAGTATCTGTAGTACAGTCCAGTACAACGGAAAAATTTTACCTTCACCACTACCACATTCCCCACCCTACCCCGGCGGAAGACCTTTGCGAAACACAAAACCACTTCCTCTGTCGTGACGCCTGTTGTGTCGGCGCCGACCGTCGCAATGACGACCGGTATCGAGTCCGACAGGGTCACACGATACAAAACTTATGCCTCCGGGAGGATGGTCGCGGCCTCCTTGAGAAGCTTCTTCGAGCCGAGGTACCCCCCAATTCGTCCACATTCTTCACAGCTTCCTGAAAGAGCTCCGCCACAGCGTGCAAATTCGCGACTGCATCGGTAGGCAGTTTCCGCCGAGAGCCGACGTCCCCCAGGGATCCATCCTTTCGCTCCTTTTATTCACCTTTTTTTGCAGCGATTTACCTGTTCTTCTTAACCCAGCGGTTCGGCTAGTCCAATACGCGGACGACACCGATCTCTGGGCTCCCTCTACATTCAGTTCGCGTTCCTCTTGTCTGGTATCGCACGCATTAGAAAAAATCGAACTTTGGTTCGGAAGATGGAGAGTGATACCAAACTCAGCCAAAACCCAAACCATCTTGTTTCGCTATCGTCACCTCACTCGTATACGCCATTTTTACCTCCGCAACGTCCAACTAGACCTGTGAGGCACTCGTCTCCGTCTTGATTCTACTGTCACCTACCTCGGAGTGGACTTCACGACTACTTTGAACTGGCAGAGAGAGGCAAAGGGGGTGTACGATAGCGTTCAGCGGGATTGCAGTTTTCTTTCCAGACTCCGCGGCACCATTCGTGGTTGCCACTCCCGTACCCTCCTCCATACCTGCGACACGTTTATTCGACCCACAATTGATTATTGTTTTTCATGTTTCAGCACCGCCGCATCATCCATCGTAAAGAGGCTCCTGAGGATGCTGTGACTTGACCGCTTTTACTGATTACGGGAGGTATGCGACTTGGCTGACGTCCGATAGATGCGAGACTCGCCAGCTTCCGGAGCCGCTACACGAAGAGGGCCGTAGCCTAAGACCAAGAAGAAGCATTAGACGTTATCCGCACCTCCATCATCCGTCGCAGAAAACCTCGACGGAAGCTCAGCCATTCACCGGCGGTTTTCCTTGGCGACACTGAAGATCTCCCACCGGATCTGGAAGCCATCCTGGGGGACACCCTTATCACCTACCGCTAAGAAGACAGCGTCTTATTTTTAATTATTTAATAATTGTTTTTTTTAAGTAGTTACTGTAATTTGCGATGTATTGTTTTTTCAACCACATGTACAGAGTGGCTGGGAAAACCCCGGCCACTTTTCTTGCGGCGGTCAAGAGATGGGGCTTTAGTAAAGGTAAATTAAATTAAAATACTGGCAATAACGTAGAATCCAAGACGTTTTAGTTATTAAATATTAAATCAAAACAACCAAAACGTCTTGGATTCTGCGTTGTGGCCAGTATTTTATTTTAATTTTTCTTTACTAAAGCGTCATCTCGTGACCAACTGGTCTCAAATGACGACGCGGTTTAAGCCAAAAGTAAATTGCAATATTGTTTAGACTATATCTTATACCTACACCTAATTATGATATAAAATATTATTTAATGGAAGTATGGGACAGTTCAAGCAACGTACAGATTATTATTAAAGGCACGAAATGTGTTGTGATGGTGTTAATGTGATATCATTAAAAATACTTGCATTGACAGTAATATAAATTTAAACTAATCTTGTTAATATAATTTGCATATTTAATAGCTGTCGAGGGTCACTGACTTTGATTATAAAAAGTTGAATATTTGTCCTCTATTTTATTAAATAAATCAAACAGCGTATTGTCGTTAACAATATTTATATACAAACATAAAAAATATATCCCATTCGAAAACCAAACGCAAATTACACATATTTAAACCTACCTTGTGTCGTTAAATAGGGAAGAAACATTTCTCTTCAAATCATTTACATCAGACGTTAAAACCGCCATTAAAGTTTTTACATCTTTGTGCAAATCCTTAGTTGCTTGTACCATTAATGTATTTGGCAGTTGTGTAGGTGTTGTAGGGCCAGAAGGTGTTGTCTGAACAATTTTAGCCAAATCAGCTCGAAGCGCTTCTAAAGTGGAATGAACTTGGAATTCCAATGCTTGCTGTCTTCGGGTGGATTCTTCTAATAAAATTTCTAAACGTGTTAGACGATAATCAATGTCTCCATTATTTTTCTGTGACTGGGGTTGGGTCGAAGATGGCAAAGTTTGCTAAAAATATTATGCCGAAGAAATATAAATGTTTTGTTCCGCCTCTTTAAAATGTTGAATTCAAATGTTATTGTTTTGAAGTTGTTATTCTATACTAAAGAAGTTTTAGAAATGCATTTTAATGAAAAGTTCGAAATACTTACAATTGTGGTAGTTTGCGTTTGTATATTTATATTAGTCGTGGTGGTATATGGTACCATAATACAAGGCAAAATTATTAAAATTAGCCAACTCAAATTTTTAACCATTTTAACAATATCGTGCAATTCGCCTAGAGTACAAACTCCATACTGATAATAAATAAATAATAGCAATACTATGTTAGTATGTCAAGTTTCTGGAACTGCAAATGCGTAATAAATAGGATAACCAAACTGACTTAAAGATAGGCGTTCAATGACTGTTTCTTCTGTGATTGGTCAATTGTACCGTGTGCGGTCTGTAAACAGTAAGAGTTTTATATTCTGGATTATAATTGGAGGGTAAGAAAACTTACGTGCACATAGACTACAAGAGGAGAGCTCATTGTGCTACCTCCATAGCAGCTCCCTAAGAGGAACCATCAAAGTCCCCCAGCATGAATCTTGTAATTATTGCGAGGGCAGAATAGTGGCATAGCACGAGTTCTGCTGTCTGCTTCTTCAAATTACATCCTCGATAGTTGGGGCTATCTATCAGCCCCGTCCAGTGCATGTGCTTCTTTAGAGTGGCGTGTCCAAGTCGGAGATTATTTCTGGACAACTGCGCACAATAATTGGCTACCTTTGGTGAGGGTGCTGTAAAAGCAACCATTGTTTCTCGTGACGCTGCTTAAGGTTTCTTGATGTACCAATGCAGCGGATTTGGGTTCGACTTCCGGCCCGGTCGTTCTTCCCCAGCAAAGTAGATTTTTCTCCAGGAAAACATCTCTGGAGAAGAAGTGCATGCATTTCCTGTGGTTCGGAGCCCACGTTAAACTATAGGTTCCCTATGTCTGTCTATGCAAAATATCTAACTCCGCGCACCAAAAACCAAAATAGGAGAGAGGTCGCCAACGCCCCGCAGAGGGTATGGCATTAGAAGAAGATGTAGCATGGTGCTGAATATTGTCAGGGAGCTGAGGATTAAAGGTTCCCGGCCCAAAGGAAGTTGTTCGGAGGCCAGTCGTGCGACTTCATCAGATTTCTTATTACCTCAATTACCGTCATATTCTTTTACCCAAATGAGTGAAACAACATTGTCTGGGGAGTTATCATGGAGAGCTTCGTAACACTAAAAAACTACTCCTGATGTAAATTTACAATTATTCAAGGCAAATAAGGCAGCTCTACTATTGTTAAAAATACCAATACCTTTGTTCTTGATTTTTCTGACTGTATTTGCACTGTGCATTATCTCCAATATCTCCGCTTGGAAAACGGCGGTATATTTTAGCGAAGAATCCTGGTAGAAAACTTCGGCGTCGCTTCTATGCCTTGTTTTCAATCCTTCAGTAAAGATATATTTGAGTGGTGGGTTGCTCTAGCATTCATATATACACTGGACTGTCGATTAAAGGTATACTAAGAAGCGAAGCAGTCAACCACCGACCCAAGAAAAAGAATCTTTACGACTTCTCATTGAGCCTGCGGGTGTGCCTGCTACCCACATTTTTTTTTGTACCGTAGCTCTTTAAAGTAGTCCTTATAGTTGACTCTTCCACTATTAAATTAAGTGGGGAAATGCATATAATCGCTTCTAAGGCTGTCGTAAGGGTTGAACGAATAACCCCTGTAATACTGAAACAGGCATGAAGATGCACATGGCATAAATTGGTTGCCGTTTTAGCCTGTCTGACTCTGGGTCACCAGATCAGTGTTTTGTAGCATAGACCTAATAACGGCTGTACATAGGCACAAGGTAATTCTGAGGGAGAGCCCCCAAGATTATCTCAGCGCGTAGCAATACCGCCAAAAGGTTATGCATGCTTTTTCGGTCTTAGTCTGTACCCCCTCCCCCCAATTCATGTGTTTGTCAAAAATGATTCCCAGGTATTTGACGTTGGCTGATAGATTGAGAAAAGTGCCCAAATAGGAGAAATGTAAAATTCCGCTCTTTTTCTTTTCTTGTGAATTATACCATCTCTGCCTTCGAGGGGTTGGCAGAGAGGAGCTGTTTATTACACTACCACTGGGTTCTATAGCACTGGAAACAAAACGCTACCTTGGGGGCAGTCCTTTATAACAAGAGCTCTTATTTATAACTTCCTGGTCAATGTATGAAGCATACTTAGAAGAAAGGTATTGCCTTTATGATCATCAGAATTGGCTCCACAACCTTTTATGAGTCTTGGCCTGTTAAAGAAGTCTCCTCCAATCGTTTCTAACTAAGACACTCTTCTCCAGTTTCTCAATTGTAGTCTTCGTTGGTCTTTTGCAACCTGGTCTATATATCTCTATTTAGGTCTTCCTGTAGCTCTTATCTCCACCAGGGTTTGTGTGCTGATCTTTTCCACTGGTTCAGTATCCTTCATTCGTTAAACGTGCCCTATCCATCGTAACCTTGCCATCTTTATCGTGCTAACAATTTTGGTATTTTGTATGGTTGATAGAGCTCATAGTTATATCTTCTACGCCACTGTTCATTTTTTGGATTCCTTTATATATGCATCTAAGAATTTTTCTCTCGAAACAAGTAGTGTTTCCTCATTTTTTGTTAGGGTTCAGGTCTCCGATTCATGGCTTAAAACTGGTCTTATTAGGGTTTTGTAAATTAGGCATTTTCTTTTCCTTCACCTCTGATCGAAGCTGTGGTAAGAGACTGAAAAAGACTCTATTGGCTAAGTATGTTTTTTTTTTATTTCAACACTTATGTCGTTATTTTCTGTGAAGGGTTCACAAATTTGTAAATTCTAAAACACCTTCAAAACTGTAGTTGTCTTTTATTAGGTTTCTTTCACATCCATCTGCTCTACCTGGCCTAGCCTTTCTTTGAACATGTATATATCACCAGGGTGATATTCCAATGGAAACTTTCTGTCTGAGAATATCGAGACACGGTTTTCACCTTGGTGTGCACATGCGCGGAAGCTCACTTTACAGTCAAGACGCGTTAACGTAGGAAAACCCTAATGCTTACAACTTATTGTTTTGTATTAGGAACCGTATACAATCTACAATTCCCGCTTGATCAGGATAACTCATTTTCAGAGAATTTTTTCTCTTAATGTGTGGTGCGGTATTATTGCCGATTCTTTAATGGAAATTTAGATGGTGAAATGTATTTAAATTTCTTAATTAATGAACTACCGGCTTTCCTCCAAACAGTTCCTCAAAACGTACGGAATAGCATGTGGTTTTTAAATGATGGTGCACCTCGGCATTTTCATAGGGATGTGAGAAATTATCTTAACCAACGTTTTGAGGGACGCGTAATTGTACGAGGTGCATTGCATCCTTGGTCTGCCCGTAGTTCGTAGTAGTTATTGTTGTCAAATATTAAAATTGAGTTATTAAAGTAACCTTAAATTTGTACTTAATCATTAGTAGATACATATAATGTAAAACAACTCTGATCTCAATTTAAAAAATGAGCGAAACACTTCGCCTGGACTTTCCTATACTTATAAAATAACATTGTTTTATATTTTCCAACACTTTCGATATGCACCTGTCTAGGACACGACTAGTTAAAGTAAATAGTTCTTATAAGTTGTAACATCTTGAAGCGGTTGAAGAAAGACCGACCGCTGCGCTCTGCAAGTATAAGGTTGGCTAAAATATTCGGAGTGAATCAACGGAAGGGCGGAAATTGATATTTGAAAATGTATTAATAACTCGAGAAGTATTATTTTTAGCAAGAAATTACTCTTATTAATTTGTATTTAGAATTTCAAAACCTTTCTGATTTTAAAGCCAAAATGCCACGTTTCCATTTAAAAAAAAGTTATTTTTTACCGTGGCCACCATATTAAAATAGGAAACTCAAGTTTTTTTCTTAAATACAATCGAGAAGAATTTGCCCTACAACTTTGCTCTTGGGTTTGCGAGTCTATCTATTAAAATAAAAAAGTTAGCTTACACTGAACATTAAACGACTAGTACAAGAATAGAACTGCTGTAGAAAGTATGTGAAATTCTTCCAAGTACAAAAAGATTATTAAGGGGCAAAAAATTCGATTTTTTGATTTTTTGTAAAAAGATTCTCCTAGAGCAAACAAAAGAAGAAATCAATTTTTTAATTTTGTAGCGATAATTTTGGGGGGGAGGGGGAACAGTAGCCCCCCTAAATATTAAAGTATCAAAAAAATATTATGATATTCGGATTTTGCTATCAATGATGAGCTATATTGCTTTAACAGAAATATTTTATTGCCCCCCGTTAAATAAATAAAAGGGTACCAATTTTAAATTTTCAAAAATTCACAGAGGGCGTCACAGTGAAATTATAGCAATGCGCAAAATAACAAATTGTAGAAGATTCTCAGCTCTATCAGCTTACAAAGTTTAAACAAAAACGTGTGGGCAGTTTTTGAGAACTATTTTTTTGAAAAATTCCAACGTTTTGGAGTGATGTCATTGCGATCGTTTTTATATTTAAAATTAATGATATTTCATGGTATAGTACCCTTAAAGGGCTACCAAACAAGATGTAGTTGATCCCAGTCAAACAGCTGGTTTTTGAGTAAATGGGCGTTAAAGTCGAAATTTTCAAAAATTCGTAGCGGCCGCCATGTTGAAGCTAGAGAGTTCGGTAAAAAATCGTTTGATTTGTCCTAAGGCCTTCTTTAATCTCCACTATTAAAATTTCCAAAATTCCGTTTCTGAAAAAAATGCTACCAAAAAAACATGTCTAACTTCCGCTTCCGGTTTCGGATTCTTTTTAAAAGCTTATTTTGTCGATGAATTTTTGATATACCTCCTCATTCCAAAGCACATCGAAATCGGTCCAGCCGTTCCGGAGATATGAGCGTTACCCACAGTTTTGATGTACACCTGTCTAGACCCGGCTAGTAAAAATAAACAGCGTTTGTAAAAACTTCAAGCCTGAAGAGCGTAACTTAAACCTACCATTACCACGCTGGCTCCGCCTGCAACTAAGTACATGTGAAACAACCGAACTGAAATGTACCGGAGGCACGAGTAAGGAAGCGTGTTGATGTTTGAAAATGTATTAATAACTCGAGAAGTATTATTTTTAGCAAGAAATTACTCTTATTAATTTGTATTTAGAATTTCAAAATCTTTCTGATTTTAAAGCCAAAATGCCACGTTTCCATTAAAAAAAAAGTTATTTGTTACCGTGGCCGCCATATTAAAATTGGAAACTCAAGTTTTTTTCTTAAATACAATCGAGAAGAATTTGCCCTACAACTTTGCTCTTGGGTTTGCGAGTCTATCTATTAAAATAAAAAAGTTAGCCTACACTGAACATTAAACGACTAGTACAAGAATACAACTGCTGTAGAAACTATGTGAAATTCTTCTAAGGACAAAAAGATTATTAAGGGGCAAAAAATTCGATTTTTTGATTTTTTGTAAAAAGATTCTCCTAGAGCAAACAAAACAAGAAACCAAATTAGGAGTTTACTGCAATAACAGCCTCGGTTTGGCGCAGTACGGTTTCCCGTAATATTTTTTAAATTGTAAAACAATAATGTAATTGCAGAATTAGGTGAACAACAGGTAGAACCTACAGCGGGTACAAGTTCTATGATAACACCTCCAAAAAGAATATCAAAAGGTTTGTGTTTATTGCTACATAATTTATAAACTAATGATTCTGTAACCTTTTCGTTGTAGAATTTGGTCTTTTATATTCTTTAAACGTGAAGAAAGCCACTGAACTGACACCAAAAGCTAATCGGTTATACCGAGAACTTTGTAAATATAAAAGGAAAGCTAGAGTACTTTCCAAGAAAACTTCAAGTTTCAAAAACCGCTTGCGCAGTGCTCAAAAATATTCGAACAGCGAAGCTTTTGAAAGAATTACTTCTGGTTTGAATAACAGGACCAAACAGATTTTTAAAAGTCAACTTGCCTGCTCCGATAAAAAACCAAAGGGCCGAAGATTTTCTGTTGAAGATAAGGTAATGGCTCTGGCATTGTACAAACAGAGTGGTTTGGGGTATAAGCTGCTGTCCAGAATTTTCGCTTTGCCATCACGAGTGACATTAATGAAGCTTCTTAACAGAATACCGATACATCCTGGATTGAACGAATGCGTTTTCGATTGTTTAAAAGGCATTTCGAAGGGCATGCGTCCTTTGGAGAGACATTGTTTCCTAGTTTTTGATGAAATGAGTTTAACGCCCTATTTGCATTACAATCAATTTGTTGACAATGTTGAGGGTTTTGAAAATTTCGGTGACTACCAAACAAACCAAATTGCTGATCACGTTCAGGTACTTTTTTATAGTATACTATGTACATGTGAGGATTTCCGTCTTTCTTCAACTTTATTACCCTACACCGTATCGAATTCCTTGCCCGCCGCCAGCCCGAACATGTGCTTTGATGACCTGTGACCTAATCTACCCCTTGGTTTCAAGAAAACCAGACGGGCATTCAATGTTAAGCTCTTGTTGGTGACGCATTGGAATTAGTTGTATTAAAAGTTTTAATTGAGAATTGATTACAATAAATATTTAAGAGCATTAAACGCGTCTTTTTATTGAGCAAGCTCATATCAGAAGTGGGATTGATTCACTAAAAGTACCACAAGTGTGTGAAATCAGTGAAAAAGAAAAATCTGTGTTTAGTGTTATTCGGCAAAATGGAACAATTAGCGCAGATTTTGGCGGATACGCTCAATGAAATGAAGGCACACGCGAGTAGAAGTACGGCACCCGTCACATCTATTGAAATTCCGAAATTCGATCCAGTTTTCGACGATAACTGGGTGTTAAGGTGGTGTGAAGAAATAGAAATTTTGGGAAAAACGTTCAGTTGGTCCGAATACGAGCAACTTTCCAGAGCCACCAGCGGTTTAATTGGAGAGGCGAAGAATTGTTTTTTTCATGGCAGCCAGCTGAAAAATCCTGGGCAAATTTTAAGACCGAAATTGCTAATTTGTATCCACCTAAACGAAATCTTAGCGAAAAACTCCGAAAGTCAGAATGGGCGAGCGCTGTCACTAAATTCGCAAGATAAAAGATACGAGGGTCCATTCGAAGTTCTTCAACTACTGCCTCATGACCGGGTCGAACTTGAAAATTTGGCTACAAACAGGAAAAGGATCGTTACCACAGAAATGCTTAGAATCTGGCCTGGTGAATTTTCCGAGGACTTAGACTTATAAACGGTGAGTCGTGAGCAATTGTATCTGTGTGAGCATTATAACAAAACACTTTAACAAGAAAAAAAAAAAAAAACGTTGTAATTTGAGACTTTGCAGTTTCAAATCTTTTTTTATTTTTATGTTGATTTTGGTCTTGTATGCTGTTGGAAGCAGAACGCTTCGCAGCTAAGTATTTTCAGACTTTACTGTTGAAATGCATAACGCTTTGCAGTTAGTTTAGAATTTTGTTTTAATTTTGTGTATGCTGTTGGAATGCAGAACGATTCGCAGCCATAATAAAAAAAAAAAAAAAATGCTGTTGGAATGCAGAACGCTTCGCAGCTAAGGATTTTCAGACTTTACTGTTGAAATGCAGAACGCTTTGCAGTTAGTTGATAATCTTGTTTTAATTTTGTGTATGCTGTTGGAATGCAGAACGCTTCGCAGCCATAATTAAAAAAAAAAAAAAAAAAAAAAAAAAGGTGTTGGAATGCAGAACGCTTCGCAGCTAAGGATTTTAAAACTTTACTGTTGAAATGCAAAACGCTTTGCAGTAAGTTGAGAATTTGGTTTTACTTTTGGGTATGCTGTTGGAAGCAGAACGCTTCGCAGCTAAGGATTTTCAGACTTTACTGTTGAAATGCAGAACGCTTTGCAGTTAGTTGATAATCTTGTTTTAATTTTGTGTATGCTGTTGGAATGCAGAACGCTTCGCAGCCATAATTTAAAAAAAAAAAAAAAAAAAAAAAAAAAGGTGTTGGAATGCAGAACGCTTCGCAGCTAAGGATTTTAAAACTTTACTGTTGAAATGCAAAACGCTTTGCAGTAAGTTGAGAATTTGGTTTTACTTTTGGGTATGCTGTTGGAAGCAGAACGCTTCGCAGCTAAGGATTTTCAGACTTTACTGTTGAAATGCAGAACGCTTTGCAGTTAGTTGATAATCTTGTTTTAATTTTGTGTGTGCTGTTGGAATGCAGAACGCTTCGCAGCCACAATATATTAAAAAAAAAATTGCTATGATGATTTGGTTGATTGCATGATAAAGTTGTGTGTAAGTTGAGATTTGATGCCATCACGCAGCGTCTGTGTAAGCTTCGAATCCGAGTAAATTAAACTGATGTTTTATGTTATGATTTTAAAGCTGTCACGCAGTGTATGTCAATCACAAAATAAGACCCGATATTTAGAATTTGTTAATTGTCTTTCAGATGCAGATGTGACAACAGATAATTCGAGAGCGAATTAATTGTCAGTCTGGCCGTGTGAGGATTTCCGTCTTTCTTCAACTTTATTACCCTACACCGTATCGAATTCCTTGCCCGCCGCCAGCCCGAACATGTGCTTTGATGACCTGTGACCTAATCTACCCCTTGGTTTCAAGAAAGCCAGACGGGCATTCAATGTTAAGCTCTTGTTGGTGACGCATTGGAATTAGTTGTATTGAAAGTTTTAATTGAGAATTGATTACAATAAATATTTAAGAGCATTAAACGCGTCTTTTTATTGAGCAAGCTCATATACACATAATAACTTATCCCCGTATCTTTCCCCCCTTTTTTGCAGGTATTTATGCTAACGGGGATAGCAAGGCGGTAGAAGCAACCAATTGTTTACCAATTTGTGAAAGGTGCAGTAAAAGCCCCCGAAATTATGAGTAAAATAAAACAAATTGTTATTGCTGCAAAGAAATCTGGCATTAACATTGTAGGCACGATATGTGACCAAGGTACTAACAATACCAGCGCCATCAGTCAGTTAGTTAACGAAACCCGAGCTCGATATTTAAGAGAAGGAAAGGAACTTCATGAATACATTTTTGAAGTTGATGGTCAAAAAATTATTCCCTTTTATGACCCTCCACATTTATTAAAGGGAGTCCGTAACAATTTGTTGGACAAACATATTTCTTTTGAAATTAATGGCATTAGAAAAATTGCTAAATGGGAACACATATGTACTGCTTGGCAGTTGGATGCCATGAGTGGGAATTTAAGGTCAATGCCTAAATTAACGGAGTACCATGTCGACACCAAACGAATAAAGAAAATGAAAGTTTCCATTTGTGCCCAAGTTTTAAGTCACACCGTTTCCGCGGCTATAAATCTTATGGCTAAAAGTAGTAAGTTTTTATGTTTTTCGTTTTTTATCCGATACATTATTCATGCTCATATATTGTTTTAAAAACTATTATTCTTCTTTAGAATACGTTAGCCAAGATGGGAATATTAAAATGGAAAGTCAGGCTACGGACACCGCAGAATTATTACATTTCATGGATAATTTGTTTGACAGTGTTAACGGTAGTTCACAATTTAATAAAAATGGCAAGCAATTGAAAACCTATGTGGATGTGAAGGCAGAAACTAGTATTCATACAGAATTTTGGAGACAAGCCACTGTGTTTTTTGATAAAATGTATTGCATCCAAGATGGAGAAAAAACGATTCCACCAACTTTTAAAAATTGGAAAATGACTATGAAAAGCTTTCTGCTATTAATACCAGAATTGAAAAAATTAGGATTTCCGATATTTAAGCCGAGGTATTTGAACCAAGATCCCTTGGAAATTTTTTTTGGCAGAATCAGGCAAAGTGGACTAAGGTATACAAAACCGACCTGCGCTGCTTTTGGACCATTTTATAAGTCTCTCTTGGTCAACAATCTTGCTTCCAAGCACTCTGTCGGTTCCAATTTTGTGGAAGATAATGCCGACATTTTGATGACGTTGAACAACTTTATAACCCAGGTATGTATTAATATAAATATATTGCTGCAGTTCTAATAATAATGTATGTAGGGGCTTCCTGAAGAACCAGTAAAAGAGAATGTTGCAGCAATTCCTGTGCCGGATCATTTTAATCAGCTAAAACCTATAGAGGCCGCAGCTTTAGCTATATAGTTAAATTAAAATTAAATTTAAATGATAATTGTGAAGCTTGCAAATTCAATATTTTGAAAAGAGCTAATGAGGACAATAACCCATTGTACCTTTATATAAAAGCCAAAGAATATAGAGGCGCTAATCTGAGTAGGTTAAAATATTGTAATAACCCCTTACTTTTGAATTTAATTGCAGTTTATAATATTGTAAAGTATATTTTAAAAATCACCCCTTCTAAGCCTTATTTTATTGAAAGGGTTATTTTAACACTAAAAAAATATATTAATTTAAATTTTGTTGTTTGTGAACATGCAGAAAAAGTTACAAATTTAATTTTAAAACATTTTAGTCGGATTATTATTTTTAATTATTTTAATGGGGTGAATAATATAACAGGGTTCTCACTAACTATCAAGAATTAGAATCCATGACTTTTCCAGGATATCCATGACCAAAAATCATACTTACCCATGACTCTCGACAAAAAATATCAATAAAATTGGAGACACAAAAATAGTCACGTTTATACGTTTTTTATCAATTCACACGACAGTATATGCCTATATGGCGGTCTCACTTGCACCTAATTATAAGCCATATTACGTTCCTTGGAATTTAACAAGAAAAAGAAAAGTACCTCAATGATATTTTAAAAACCTTTAGCAGCAAAAGTTTTATAAGCATCAGCTTTAAAAATTCAATCTGAAAATTTTTAATTTTTTTAAATTATGTTAACACTACTGCAAGAAAATCAGGTTTTTTACTGTAAATCAAGAGAAAAATCAAGACTTTTGCCAAATTTTGCATAAAATCCATGACTTCCAGGCTAAAATTTTAATTCCCTGACTTTTCCATGACTTCCAGGTTATCCAGGGTCAGTGGGAACCCTGTATAATAACTGGAAAAGACGAACGTGTTTTACCACGAAATTGTACTGCAATATATAAGCAGGCAAGAGAGATCCATTTAACTCGTAGGAAAACTAAAACCTAGTTCTTTTTCTATTGTCTGTTTCAATTGCAAATTTGTTGTTAAATGCAATTTGTTTTTCTTTCATTTGTATTGTAGTTTTATTAATAAAATAATCTTTCTTTCATTTGTATTGTAGTTTTATTAATAAAATAATCTTTACACGTACCATTATACTGGGAAGTATTTTGAATTTCCCACTAAAAATCTCCCTGTCCGGCAGGCTGCGCTGGCGTTCGGTTTCTATTTCTTTATCAGCAACATTTCATTCTATCCCTATGGGTTATATTATCTATGATTCGTAATTTAAGCCTATCAAGTATGAAAAATATGTCAAATTCATTAAGCAAAAATAAAGAAATCGTAAATTACCTCTAGCAAACTCATGATAATCCCCCGCATTCATACCACATAAGAAGAGGATACTGGCAGTTCCTGCTGCAAAAAAATTGTTGGTATCGGCTTTAGGAATAAATCGGGTGCATGTAATAGGTTCGCCATGGTTGGGAGGAGTTCTAATATTAATGCAATGATCATCAGTATCGGCGTGCCACACCTCTGTTTGAAACTCAACCTCTAAATTACCAAGAAAACTAATAATTTGTGACTTACCTGAAGAGCTCCTGCACCATAAGCAGTTACGAATTTATTGCCGTCGGAAGCAAATCTTAGACTATAAACACCTCGAAGGTCAGTGGGAAAGCGAGTTTAGAGGATGATATTTCCCTTCTTGGACGAAACGATACTACGTTTTCGAATATTTTCTACCCATGATAGTTTCCAGTGAATCTCGCCGCTGCCACTTGAGTATCTGGGCGAGCTACTTGGATAAATCGTTATAATATCATCCAACAACAGATTTTCTGTTTGCAACAGCTGTTCCCCTCCGTTGCTGTCTAACAGCGATCATGCTTAAACGTTTCGAAGTCATTGTGAAAACTGTAATTTTCCGAAAGTCTCAAAATTTGTATACTTACTGAAAGCAAAATTTTATTTTATCATGTAATTCAAAGATTAGTCGTTATAAAATTATAGAAAGTTCCTATATACTTTGTTTCAAACTTCTTAAATATTCTTTTCGGGATGGCACCTACCCCAACTTTAGTAGAAATACTTTATAATTTCTAAGTTTCTCGGCAGCAGATTAATTATTTTTATCATCACTTTGTGAAATAATTCATCTCTCTAAACTCGATAGTTTGTAAAATGGTATTTGAGTTACGTATAACAACCATTCTTAGCCACTTTCGGATTATGTCAGAATGTTTTTGAAAAGGATGCTAAACCACAAGTAAATAGAGTTTACTGCATTTTTGAAAGAAATACTAAATTTTGCTTTTTTTATACTTTTTAAGTTATTTTTAACCGACTTCAAAAAAAGGAGGAGGTTCTCAATTCGTCTGTATATATGTTTTTTTTTATGTATGTTCGGGCATAACTTTTTTGTTTATGAACCGATTTTAGTGATTCTTTTTCCGTTGGGTTTAGTATTCAAGGTGGTCCCATTATAATTTCATTGGTAGCAGCAAAGGGCACTCATTTTGTGATTTAAAATAAAATGATTTTGTGTCTCGCCCCCTAAAGAGAGGGGGCTGTGAAAATTTTTCTTAAATGGGAAGATTCTGTGTATGACACTTCAAATAGCCCTTTTTATAACAATTTTTTAATTAAATAAAAAAATTACAATTATGAATTTTTTCCGCTTTGTTGAAAAGTGTTCTAATTGCCTATGAAAAAATTAAACTAAATTAATTGTTATAAGGCTATTGTTTTCAACACTGATTTGCTACTTACAGTTGTAGTGTGTTATTCAGATTTTTTTGCTGTTCACGAGTTTTGACGGGCATTGCCATAAATTACCCTAATATGTATCTGTGTATTTCCTCATAAGTAAAAACCCTTGGTAGAACTAAAAATATCTTAGGTGAACAAAACACAAACACAATAACAGTAAGTAAGTAACAAATCAGTGTAGAAAACAGTAGCCTTGCAACATTTATAACTTTTTTTCATAGGCAACTAGAAAATCTTTCAACAGCACAAAAACAATCCATTTCTCAACCACTGCCAATTTGCTAAAAAATAAAAAACTGTTAGAAAGGGAAGTTTGAAGTGTCACACACAGGGTGTTCCCATTTAAGAAATATTCCCCCCTCACCTCCCGTTTGTAGGGGTGAGAGACAAAATCGATTTTTAAATGAGAAAATATGTGCCCTTTGCTGCCATTTCATATTCTGTGTTAAATTTGCAATACGTTAAGTGACCTTGTAACTGTTCTTGCTGAACACGCTGTATATATATTTTTTTCTGTTGTCACAACCGTACCTTTGGTTTTACTAATAATAATGCTTGTGTCTGTAAATTTAGCAATTATTTAACTAAATTTAACATTGTTCAGCTCTGTATTTTCAAGTTTCCATAATTTCCCTTGATTTATTACAGGGTGGCCCAACACTCACTACGCCCCTATTTAGTTCTGATATGGATAATAAAAGTTGTTGCTAAAAGTTTTTAGATAGCGTTTGAACTACCATTTTTCATACTTGAAAAAAAAATTTTAACCATTACTGTAAGGGCTGTGACGCGATCGTCATTTTTTAAATAGCAACTTACTATTTTCTTGCACTTATTTGATAGAGAATTTTCTTCCCTTTTCACTAGTATAAAACTTGTATACCCTCATATAATAAAATTTTCGAGAAAAACGCGAAAAACTTTCTTATATTAGGAGGCCCTGAATTCAAACAACAGCCTAGCACAGTGACATTTTGTTCTTTGTGTTGTTTTTTATTGTTAGCAGATAACAAATGAATTTCAAAGCACACTGTTGCGATTGTGGTAGGCTGTTGTTTGAATTCAGGGCATAAAATGACGATCACGTCACAGCACCTACAGCCTTTGATATTCCTTCATCCGATGATGTAAGTGAAATGAAATTTATCAACATAACCTAAAATAAAATTTTGAGATTTTCCCTAAACTTTACCCAAAAAATTTCATTAATTAAAGTGTGTTTGTTTCAATTATTGAAAATAAATTATCACCTAGTAATTAAAAAAAAAGAATGGATCAACAATTATAATTTTCTTATCAAATTTAAAATAAAAAAAATAATCTTAGAATCCTACTGAAACAACAACGTTTCAAACCATGGAAGACAACGAAATGCAATTAGTACACGGGGAAATCCCGGAAGCTACAAATCCTACAATAATAAACACCATGCCATCCACGAGCCATCCATTTCAAGCTTTCGGCACGGACATAATCGATGCAGGTGCCATAGATCATTCCTCAAATTCCGATTACGAACCTCCAGGCATAGATTAATAACTCCTTAGATATCTGACTAATGGTTATGCTTATTTGGTTAGTACCGGAACAGCCCGCATCGCGTCGCTGTCATCGTTTGGAACAGACATGTACTATCGCTACTATCTGCGCGGTATGTTGCCGTTCGACGCTAAGTTGAGTGAAATGGCTATAGCCAAGTCACGTGTTTTCAACTTCGTACAATTAACTAATTCCTAATCTCAGAAAAGGTAAATTTCGTTTACCTGAGCATACTTATACGTAATTATTTACTGTGGCACCTATTTGGCTTATGACTTGGAGTATTTAAGAACTACTCTATTAACAATAGATTTTGCTATTTTAGTAAGCGCAATTACGAATACTACAGGTAATAACGATGTGTGGTATTACTAACTCTGAAAATTTTGTTATTTCTATGCAAAATTATTTTATATAAATTTAAAGTAGGTACTTATGTAGTATATTTTTACTTTTCTGTACTTTCAGTATAGGGAAGTATTGATTTCATGCAGATTTTCCTTTTTGAGATTTTAACGGAAATACATGTTTTGAACCTCCGAGAACCCTAAAAAGTGGTTCAGAAAAAATGTCCGCTTGTTTGTTGCGACATAAAAATTTAAAAAGGCGTACAATGTTGAGTATTTATTAACACGACGACTTACACAAGATGCGTTAGAAAATACATTTTCTGTATTTCGCCAGAAAGCGGGATTTAATGATAATCCAACTGCAAGAAGCTTTAGATTATTGTTCCGACATTTTTTTTTGTGCAAATTTAAAAAAAAACGGTGGTAAATTCAAACTGTGAAGAGGATCAAGTAGAATTTGTATTTAACATCAAGGATTTATCAATGCCTCTCCCACCATCTTCTTCAAATGCCCTGATATCTGCGAATGCATATAATAAGGATAAAGAGGACACTGAGATCAGCAAGATAAGTATACAGAGTGTTGCAACACGCGAAATCACGTTAGAAGACTGCTCTATACGGTACACTGCAGGATTCGTATTGCGAAAATGTATACAGAAATTTAAATGCAGCACATGCACCCCCTTGCTGTAATATATCTATTTGTTGGTGGGCAGGTAATTCACTCTTTGAGAATTCATCAATATCTTCTTCTTCGATTTCTAGCACATTATTTTGTGCAGTTTCTATTGCTTCGTCTAAAACATCATCCCCCAAAATTTTTGCGATTGCAATTAATAGTATTTTGATTTTTTTTTAAATTTCTTTGCAGTTAGAATTTTCCACCTCTGAATATTCGTTTCTCCACGGTAAAAATAAAAGTACGTTATCAATCAATCAATCAATTTATTCAGATTTGTACATTAGAAGTACTTATCCTTGTCAAGAGGCAAGTTGAGATAAAATATAATAAAAGTAAATTATAATATAAACATTTGAAAACACAAGAACGTTAACAAATTCAACAATATTACATTTGACGTTCACTTACATGTTAAAATGGTATGTGTTCGACAGTGTAATGAACTCTTCACTTTTATATAAAGGATGTTCAACTAGACAGTTTTTAACTTTTAATAACAGGAGTTTTACAGGTAGCTGCTTAACTGCTAAAGGAAGTGCATTATAGTACCTAACTGAGAGGTGTTGAAAATGATTTTTAGTTTGGTTAATCTGCAGTGTGGTAAATAAAGATCTTCCCTTTGTCTTGTATTATAGTTGTGAATGTCAGAGACTGTACTTAAGGCGTCGATACGTTTAATTACGTACTCTACGCACCTGTAAACAAAGAGCGATGGTAAAGTGAGAATTTTAAACTTTATAAACAGTGGTTTACATGATGTCCGTTGATCAACATTTGCTATAATTCTTACTGCCTTCTTCTGCAATGTAAAAATTCTTTCGCTGTCTGCGCTGTGACCCCAAAGTAATAATCCATAGCTCAGTACCGAGTGGAAATGGGCATGGTACACTGTAGTTAGTACGTCTTCAGATACTTCTTTTTGGAGCATTCGTAACATATATATTTTTGCCGAAAGTTTTTGAGCTACTTCTTCTATTTGTCTATTCCAGGTTAACTTTCCGTCTAGGTGTAAACCTAGAAATTTTTCTGAAATGTTATCTTCTTCTGTTGTAAGTGATTTGCTCAGTGTAAAGTATAAGTGGGAGGTTTTACCTTCGTTAAGTTTGAGTCCATTTACAGTAAACCATTTCTTTGCTTCTTCCTCACTGGCTTCTCGCAGTTCTTCGTGCCTTAGATGGTCGTTATTTGCTTTTCGTATCAGTGTGGTGTCGTCTGCATAGACGTATGGAGTTGCCATGGTTATATTCGCCGAGAAATCATTGGTGTAGATTATAAACAGTATTGGACCCAATATCGACCCTTGGGGAATTCCCATATTTGTTACTTCAGGTTTCGATCTGCTGGTGTTGTAGTACACAAATTGTTCCCTGGATCTTAGGAAACTGGATATCAGTTGTAACTGATTACCTCTAACACCATAGTAATCAAGTTTGTCTATTAATATACTGTGGTTAATGCAGTCGAACGCCTTGGACAGATCAAGAAAAGTTGCCGACGTTGTAGTTCCCTCTTCGAAACCCTTTAAAACTCCTTCTACCACATCTGTAACTGCGCTGATTGTTGATTTATTTCTTCTGTAGCCGTACTGTTTGTCGGTAAATAAAAAATTTCTTTCAAAATAACTTACAATTCTTGCGCAAATTGCCCTTTCAAAAACTTTTGATAAGATTGGAGTTATGGAAATCGGCCTGTAATTGGCCGGTTCTTTCTTGCTTCCTTTTTTGTGTACTGGTATGACTTTCGATTGTTTAAGCTGAGTGGGGAAATAGCCCTCCTGAAAACATTTATTTATGGTTGTGTGCAAAGGGTACGATATTAAGTTTGCACTTACTTTTAGACTTAAACTAGACATTTCATAAGTATCTCTTGATTTACTATTACTTAGCGTGAAAATTATAGATTCAATTTCTTGTGGCGTGACAGGTGATAAAAATAGTGATTTATCGGCCACACCCCTGTGTATTCTCAGTAATTCATTTGGAGAAATATTATACGTGTTTGGTGTTGTATTAACTACGTTCTTTACTGCATCTGAAAAATAATTTTGAAAATCATCAGCCTTGATTGAGGGTTCTTCATTTTGCCGTTTGTTACCCTTTAAATCATTAACAATCTTCCACAATGCGCTGGATTTGTTTACAGAATTTTTAATTACATTGCAGTGATGCCGTTTTTTTGCCTGGGTAATTTTATATTTGTATGCAACTTTGTGGTTTTTATACATATGGTGTACCTCTGGATTTTCAGTGTTTCTTCTTAATGTGTCTAATATGTGGAGAGTGTGCCTCTCTCTCGCGATATCTTCCGTAAACCAGCCATTAATTTGTTGTGTCTGTCGTCGGCTTTTAAGAGTTTTTTGTGGAAAACTTTCTTCAAATAAATTTTTATAGATGTTAAAAAACCAGTTGAAGCATTGTTCGGCGCCTTGTGTTTGTTCAATATAACTCCAGTCTACACATTGTAATTTTTTCTGAAATAAATCAATGCCTTTTTTTGTAATCGGTCTAGTTTTAAAGCTACTTACGGGTGTCTTGCTAACAATTGGTATTTTCACAACAAGTGCAAAATGGTCTGATAAGTGTGGGTCGATTATTTTGATATCCACATTTTGATGCACAGGTGTTATTACATTATCAATGCAGCTTGATTTGGTTGCGCTGACCCTGGTACTTGCTGTTGTATTTAATTGAAGTCCATACGAGTTCAGTTGATCTTGAAACCTACTGTTTTTGGTATAATAATAATAATAATAATAATAAGGTTTATTCAAAACATTTCCTTGAATTACAGTCTGTAGGTAACATGTATGCTTGTTTGATCTATATCTAAAAATTGTTTATGTAACTTAATGTTTTAATTAAACGGAAGTGATCCTCACTGAAGCATAGCTTGTGCGTGAGGTTTGTGAAAAAATCTAGAGCTAAAATTTATTATTTATCTTATTCCTAGATCCCTCATTACCTAGGATTGGTAACTAATTTAGTTTATGTAAAAAGAAAAAAATTGCACTTAATTATGTTAGGTACTAAAGTAGAATTACTCTATAAAATAATAAAAACTAACAGAATCTTATTTCTAGGTCCTATGTTACTTAAAAATAGTGAATACTATAAAGATTTTCTAAAGTTGGGACAAATTCTTCTTAAAGATATTTTTCGATGTCTGCTAAAATTTTGTGTCGATCTTGTGCTTGTATCCAAATTAGGATTTTCTTTTTAAAGTGGGCAGGTAGCTTTATGCTCCTGATTTCTTTGGGAATTAAGTTAAATAACCTTGGCCCGACAAATTTGACAGATTTCTGGCCGACTTTCTTCCCAGTTCTGAGTAACTTGCTGTGGTTTTTGCTTTTTGCTCTGGTATTGTGCTGATGATCGATATCTTCTAATTTATGTTTGTTTTTGTATTGGTAGTTTACTATGCTTTTGAAATATAGTAATCTTATGTTGAGGATTTTTGTGTCTAGGTAAAGTTGATTTGTTGGGTACATAAATGGTTTGTTAAATATGGTTTTTAGAAATCTCTTTTGTAGGGTTTCGATGATTTTTAAGCCGTTTTTAGATGCTGTACCCCACGCTGCTATACCATACTGTAGCAAGGAATCTACAAGTGCGAAGTAAACTGTTTTTAGGTTTTTCAAATCTAGAACTTGTTTTAGTAATTTGAATTTGAATAGTAGACATCGAAGTTTTTTAGCCAGGTTCAGTATGTGGGTTTCCCATCTCAAGTGCTGATCGATGTAAACTCCTAGATACTTTATGTGGTTGACATGTTCAATGTTTATATGGTGCCCATGAACATCAGCGATGGTTAGGGCGTTGAAAGGAGGGCGATTGTAATTGTGACATGTGAAGGAGATAAATTTTGTTTTTTTATAGTTAACTGTTAGTAATTTTAAATCAAACCATTCTTTTATTAGCGACATGTCTGTTTCAGTCTTATGTTTTAGGTCGTTCCAAGTACTTCCTTTATAAAAAATCGCAGTATCATCAGCAAAGGCGAGAATTTTTCCTTTCGAGGGCAGTTCTAATAATTCGTTTACGTATATTGTAAATAATATGGGACCCAGGACGGTTCCTTGGGGTACTCCACATTCTACTATTGCTTTATCACTAGTTACATTGTCAATCTTTACGTACTGTTCTCGGTTTTGTAGGTAAGATTGGAAAAGTTTGTTAGCAGTCCCTCGAATTCCTATGTTGCTTAGGGTTGACAGTAGTTGCTTGTGGTTCACAGTATCAAACGCCTTGGCTAGGTCTATGAAGATACACAGGCAAGGGCTACCTTCATCGAGGCCTTCTTGTATCTGGTTTACTAAGGTGATTATTGCATCTTGTGTGGAGAGTCCATCTTGGAATCCAAATTGGTTCCCCGATGTTAGTTGGTATTTTGTCAGGAATGATTTAAGTCTTAATACTAACACCTTTTCGAATATTTTTGCAACGTTAGACACCAGTGAGATAGGCCTATAATTTTCAGGTACTTCTTTGTCTCCATTTTTAAATAGAGGTTTTACAACTGCGGTTTTGAATACTTTTGGGCAGTCTCCCGTCTGAAATATTTTATTAATTATTGTAGCTAAGGGTTGAGCGATGATTTCAGATATGTTTTTCAGTGTTTCTGCTGTTAGACTGTCCAAACCTGGAGCTTTATTATTTTTTAATTCTTTCATAATTTTACTAACTTCCCCACTGTCTGTTGGTATTAAAAATATCGAGTTTACATTAAATTTCGGAGTTTGTTTGCGGATTGGATTGGGAGGACTAGCTATTTTACTAGCTAGCAGTTTTCCTACGTTTATGTATTGGTTATTGAAGATATTAGCAATTTCCATAGGGTTATTTGTTAGTGTACCTTCGGAATTTTTTATTTGTTTTATTTCATTTTTGCTTTTCGATGGGGATAACAAGGAGTTTATTGTGTTCCATATTTGTTTGCTGTTTTCGCTATTTTGTATTTTCTCCTTAAAGTAGTTGTTTTTCACTTCTCTTATTAGTGTGTGTAATTTATTCCTATAGGTTACATACTTGTTTTTTGCTTCGTTGCTATTTTTATTGTACTTGCAATATAGAAAAAGTCTTTGTTTTTCATTAATTGATCGTAGTAGACCTTCTGTCACCCATTCATTTCTTTTTACTTTGTTTGTTTTCAGTGTTTTTTTATAAGTTGCGCCTTTGATTGCATTTTTTAATTTATCAATAAGGAAATTGGCTGCGTCTTCTGCACTTTTTTCTGATAGTTCAACTTCAAAATTAATAGTACTGAGAGTCTGTTTAAGTTTTTTTATGTTAACTCTCGTGATTGTGTTTGTGGATTTGTCACTACTAGGTTTACTGCTTTTATTTAACGTTAGTTTGTTAATTATCGGGTAATGATCTGTTATATTATTGCAAAAAATTATGGGAGTGCATGTTTTTAGGTTCTCCTTTGTTTTTATGAAGATGTGATCTATGCAAGTCTTGGAGTCGTTTTGTACTCTGGTGGGTGAATTAATGATATCACTTCTCAAATTAAAATGAATGTTGTAATCACCTGTTATCAGTATTTCTTTTCTTTTTTCATGCGTTAGAATGTCACACATTTTAGCGAAAATATTTAAAAATGTATCAAAGTTCCCAGCCGGTGATCTATAAATACTAATTATTATTTTGTTTTGCATCTCGATAGCAGCTAACTCACAATCCATTTCTTCAGTTAACGAATTGATATCATCACGCACTCGAGTTATTATTCCATTTTTTATAAGAATTAACACACCTCCATTATGTCTGATTGACCTACAAAAGTAACTAGCTACATAAAAATTTGTAATGTTTACATTTTGTATTTCCGAACTTTTCAACCAATGTTCATTAACAGTTAATACGTTTTCTCTATAATAGTTCAGCGGATCTTGAATAAGTTTATAGCGCCTATATCTAATAATAGCCGGTTTTTGTCGTCTTCTATAATTTTTTACTATCTTCATCAACGTCGTCGTCGTCTTCGTTGTCATTATCATTTATATAAAATTTAGTATAATTTGAAGCAAAATCGGCTAGACACACCATTTCCAGCGATAAAGGAATATATCCTCCATAAATACCTCATCTGATTCTAAATTTAAAGTATTTAATTCTTTTTTTTTGACTTTAACATTAGCACTCTCTCCTGTTGCGGGTGAGTGTTAATAAAAATGCTTTTACGTGAATTTTTCCACAAAGGTAAAGACAAAGCATGATATACGGCTTCCTGCGCGGACATTAAATTACTATTTAAAAATACGTTAGAAATTTTTCTAAATTTTTCCCTAACACTTGTGTATCCGTTATTTATGTCTGATGCCGTTTCCCGTAACAATTTTGAAAGTCCAGCATCAGCTTTACTAATGTAATTAATAATATAAGAAGCCAACGCGTATTGCTCCAAAACAAATTGAATGTCCATATTCGACTCAAATAAATGCAAAATATCTTTATTGTAATTGTTGATTCCGACTTCCAAACTATTGCGTTTCAAAAATATTTGAGTTTTTTTTAATGGGCTTCGAATCGCGAGATAATATTGCTCTTCAGATATTGACAATTTTGATAAAATATCATTAAATTGTACTAGTTCCGGTTGTTTATAATAAATATTCATTAGCTTTTTAATTTCTTTTAAAATATTTTTCAAATTATCGTTTTGTTCTTCTTCCGGAAGAGGTTCCAAAATGTTTGTTGCAGGCATAACGAACGCTGGAAAATAAAAACGACATTTGAATTTGTTCCGTTTACCTTTATTGCAGGTATGTGTGTGTCTATGTTTTTGCAGCAAAATATAGGGATCGTTTTCGTTATATTCACATGTAATAAACCTATCTATAAAGTTAATGCAATTTTCCACGCTGTTCGGAATTTCAGGATTGTACTCTGGAGCGCCTTTTAACCATAACAAAATATGTTCGTGGGGTGACCCTCTGTTCTGAAATTCTACCCGTTCCGAACTGTCTTCAACGTGATACTCCTCGAAAGGGCCATCCTTTTGCCTTAAGTAACACATAAATTTGGAAATTTTGAAATCAAAATATCGCGCACACGTAACAGGATCGCTTTTTTTCGCCATAAACAGTAACCGAGTAGGAACGCACGATCTACGATCTCGACGCCGAATTTCCGATTTGACGCGATCGGAGTAAGAAACTTTTAAACTGTCATTAAAAGTGTGACCCGCGAAAATTTTAGGAAAACACAATTCGTCAATGTGTGGTATCATATGCCAAGGTACTGGTTTCTTACATTGTCCGGGCGCTATAACTTGAACGTTATTTACAATTTCTTGGTTTCTATCCATTACTAATACCTCATCATTTCCCACTTCATCTTCCGGAAAATTGGTTAAAAAGGTCTCTCCAGAAGTACTTTTGCTTATAGATGATTCCTCGATCGACATAAAATTATCCTCAATTAAATCGCTATTGTCAACAACAAAATCTACATTTTCGCTATATTGACGATCGTGGCGCGCAAAAGACTCGGCATCTACTTGAATGTTATACTTCTTGTATAAAGGGGCGTTTTTCAAATAATAGAGCGCATCGCAAACTATTGCTGGTCTAATAGTTTCATACATGTAATCTGATTTATGCTCAATATGCCTTTTTAATTTGACCTGGACAGTAGCCATATTGTCAAAAGATCGCGGAAGAATTTGTAGCATATCAGCGATTTCAACGGAAATATTGACAACGCTGCCTTTAAGACCTAATTGCGGATTTAAAGCAAACGGTTTTAAGGAACGAATTTGCATAAAATTTATATAAGGGGCAGTCATTCGTTCTTCTAATGGTGACATTTCTTTGATACAATCTGGCAAATTTACAAACTTTAAGTCGTTACTGGTTGCTAGCTTTGGTATTTTTGACATACCTATGTATCTATCACAAGTTCTGCAAATATAAGGCGAATCAAAATTAACTATTAAACTAACTAAAGTATCTAGTGGATAGCCGGTAAATTTTTCCAATTTTTCAATTTTGAAGTTGATAACAGAGTGTTGAAAGAATAGTCCTTCACAACAGCAACATACATAATTTGGAGTTAATTTCCGAGCCTTTATAAATTCTAACATTAATTTTGCAGAATCCGTATCTTCCCTTATCAAAGAATTGTAAAATTGTTCCCTAAACCGTAATATAATAATATCGCGCTTTTTTCGTTTACTTTGTATATCACATTGTTGTTCCAATAATCTAACTTCTTCCTTGTTCTCCCTAATTCCCCGTTTGCGATTCTTTTCTTTTGTTTTTTCCACATTTCTATAGGCAGGATTATTTCTCAATTTTTTCATACATGTTTTCCTACTGATTAATTCTTTTTGACTATACTTTACATTTTCCCTCAATTTTTTCATACCTACTTTATTCCTGATCATTTCTGTTTTCCTATACTCTACATTTTCCTTCAATTTTTTCATACATGTTTTTCTACTGATTAATTCTTTTTGACTATACTTTACATTTTCCCTCAATTTTTTCATACCTACTTTATTCCTGATCAATTCTGTTTTCCTATACTCTACATTTTCCCTCAATTGTTTCATACACGTTTTCCTACTGATTAATTCTTTTTGACTATACTTTACATTTTCCCTCAATTTTTTCGTACCTACTTTATTCCTGATCAATTCTGTTTTCCTATACTCTACATTTTCCCTCAATTTTTTCATACCTACTTTATTCCTGATCAATTCTGTTTTTCTATACTCTACATTTTCCCTCAATTTTTTCATATATGTTTTCCTACTGATTAATTCTTTTTGACTATACTTTACATTTTCCCTCAATTTTTTCATACCTACTTTATTCCTGATCATTTCTGTTTTCCTATACTCTACATTTTCCTTCAATTTTTTCATACATGTTTTTCTACTGATTAATTCTTTTTGACTATACTTTACATTTTCCCTCAATTTTTTCATACCTACTTTATTCCTGATCAATTCTGTTTTCCTATACTCTACATTTTCCTTCAATTTTTTCATACATGTTTTTCTACTGATTAATTCTTTTTGACTATACTTTACATTTTCCCTCAATTTTTTCATACCTACTTTATTCCTGATCATTTCTGTTTTCCTATACTCTACATTTTCCTTCAATTTTTTCATACATGTTTTCCTACTGATTAATTCTTTTTGACTATACTTTACATTTTCCCTCAATTTTTTCATACCTACTTTATTCCTGATCATTTCTGTTTTCCTATACTCTACATTTTCCTTCAATTTTTTCATACATGTTTTTCTACTGATTAATTCTTTTTGACTATACTTTACATTTTCCCTCAATTTTTTCATACCTACTTTATTCCTGATCAATTCTGTTTTCCTATACTCTACATTTTCCTTCAATTTTTTCATACATGTTTTTCTACTGATTAATTCTTTTTGACTATACTTTACATTTTCCCTCAATTTTTTCATACCTACTTTATTCCTGATCATTTCTGTTTTCCTATACTCTACATTTTCCTTCAATTTTTTCATACATGTTTTCCTACTGATTAATTCTTTTTGACTATACTTTACATTTTCCCTCAATTTTTTCATACCTACTTTATTCCTGATCAATTCTGTTTTCCTATACTCTACATTTTCCCTCAATTGTTTCATACACGTTTTCCTACTGATTAATTCTTTTTGACTATACTTTACATTTTCCCTCAATTTTTTCGTACCTACTTTATTCCTGATCAATTCTGTTTTCCTATACTCTACATTTTCCCTCAATTTTTTCATACCTACTTTATTCCTGATCAATTCTGTTTTTCTATACTCTACATTTTCCCTCAATTTTTTCATATATGTTTTCCTACTGATTAATTCTTTTTGACTATACTTTACATTTTCCCTCAATTTTTTCATACCTACTTTATTCCTGATCATTTCTGTTTTCCTATACTCTACATTTTCCTTCAATTTTTTCATACATGTTTTTCTACTGATTAATTCTTTTTGACTATACTTTACATTTTCCCTCAATTTTTTCATACCTACTTTATTCCTGATCAATTCTGTTTTCCTATACTCTACATTTTCCCTCAATTGTTTCATACACGTTTTCCTACTGATTAATTCTTTTTGACTATACTTTACATTTTCCCTCAATTTTTTCGTACCTACTTTATTCCTGATCAATTCTGTTTTCCTATACTCTACATTTTCCCTCAATTTTTTCATACCTACTTTATTCCTGATCAATTCTGTTTTTCTATACTCTACATTTTCCCTCAATTTTTTCATATATGTTTTCCTACTGATTAATTCTTTTTGACTATACTTTACATTTTCCCTCAATTTTTTCGTACCTACTTTATTCCTGATCAATTCTGTTTTCCTATACTCTACATTTTCCCTCAATTTTTTCATACATGTTTTCCTACTGATTAATTCTTTTTGACTATACTTTACATTTTCCCTCAATTTTTTCATACCTACTTTATTCCTGATCATTTCTGTTTTCCTATACTCTACATTTTCCCTCAATTTTTTCATACATGTTTTCCTACTGATTAATTCTTTTTGACTATACTTTACATTTTCCCTCAATTTTTTCATACCTACTTTATTCCTGATCAATTCTGTTTTCCTATACTCTACATTTTCCCTCAATTGTTTCATACACGTTTTCCTACTGATTAATTCTTTTTGACTATACTTTACATTTTCCCTCAATTTTTTCGTACCTACTTTATTCCTGATCAATTCTGTTTTCCTATACTCTACATTTTCCCTCAATTTTTTCATACCTACTTTATTCCTGATCAATTCTGTTTTTCTATACTCTACATTTTCCCTCAATTTTTTCATATATGTTTTCCTACTGATTAATTCTTTTTGACTATACTTTACATTTTCCCTCAATTTTTTCATACCTACTTTATTCCTGATCATTTCTGTTTTCCTATACTCTACATTTTCCTTCAATTTTTTCATACATGTTTTTCTACTGATTAATTCTTTTTGACTATACTTTACATTTTCCCTCAATTTTTTCATACCTACTTTATTCCTGATCAATTCTGTTTTCCTATACTCTACATTTTCCCTCAATTGTTTCATACACGTTTTCCTACTGATTAATTCTTTTTGACTATACTTTACATTTTCCCTCAATTTTTTCGTACCTACTTTATTCCTGATCAATTCTGTTTTCCTATACTCTACATTTTCCCTCAATTTTTTCATACCTACTTTATTCCTGATCAATTCTGTTTTTCTATACTCTACATTTTCCCTCAATTTTTTCATATATGTTTTCCTACTGATTAATTCTTTTTGACTATACTTTACATTTTCCCTCAATTTTTTCGTACCTACTTTATTCCTGATCAATTCTGTTTTCCTATACTCTACATTTTCCCTCAATTTTTTCATACATGTTTTCCTACTGATTAATTCTTTTTGACTATACTTTACATTTTCCCTCAATTTTTTCATACCTACTTTATTCCTGATCATTTCTGTTTTCCTATACTCTACATTTTCCCTCAATTTTTTCATACATGTTTTCCTACTGATTAATTCTTTTTGACTATACTTTACATTTTCCCTCAATTTTTTCATACCTACTTTATTCCTGATCAATTCTGTTTTCCTATATTCTACATTTTCCCTCAATTTTTTTATACATGTTTTCCTACTGATTAATTCTTTTTGACTATACTTTACATTTTCCCTCAAGTTTTTCATACCTACTTTATTCCTGATCAATTCTGTTTTCCTTTACTTTACATTTTCCCTCAATTTTTTCATACCCGCTTTCCTCTTAATTAACTCTTTCATTTTATTTTGGGAATTATTTCTGAAACTTTGCACTCGCCGTCGTATATTTGTTGCTTCATTTTTTAGCACGGTATGTGCATGTTTTCTTTTATTAGCGGTTTTCTGAATTATTGTATATGGACATAATTTGAAAGCGGTATTTTCAGGAACATATAAACGTTCAATGAAATTATATTTTAACAAAAGCATTAAATCATCTAACGATTCAAAACTGCAGCTTACCGCAACCCCATTACTTACATTTTTGCCGGTAACGGAAGAGCTGCTTTGAGAACTAAACATCCAGTACTCATTAGTGTCATTCCCTATATCTTTAAACAAAGCTACGGATTTATTATTGCATGATAATATACCACCCTGAAATTTATCAAAAAAATTCCTAAATCGTTTGAAATTTTGTGTCCCGCCCTAAATACAAAATGTTATTAATATCGTCGGCAGTCCATAAATACGGAGATTTGAAAATTCTATAGCATGAAGCAATAACAGCCGATCCGAGATTTGTAGAATGAGTAGTCTCAAGAAAAGTTTTCTTTCGATTATGAGTAGTTCCTGTTAATATATGCTTCGGATTTTTGAAATTAGAATTAACCCTAAAATTTAGACGTTTTGGTTTCATCTTTTTTAGAATGGTTTAAAGAAATTTAATCACAAACTTTTCTTTTTCGCAATCAGTATAATAATATACCTGTACTCATGGATAATTTTTTCAATTTAAGTTAAACGTGTACAAATAAACTAAAAAGCAATGTAGCAAAAAAATATTATAAAATGAATTAAGTTAAAATGGAAAAGAAAATAGTACCAAAACGTGAATAAACTAAATGCAATATATTGGTTAACGAAAACTTAAAAAAAAACGACAAAAAACAATAGTACAAAAAATTGTTAGTAAAACGCACTATTTTCACGAAAGCAAATAAAAAAAAAGCATGCTAAAAAGAAAATTATTTTATATATAAAAATATAAGGTTCCTTGCTGGCTTATTAAAACTGTCATTAATAAGTTAATCACAAGATACAATACTAGTCAAACCTAATGCAACTTAATTTAATAAGAATAGCTATAATAATAATAGTAGTGATTGTTTTCTGTAAAACTCACTAAACTTATAGTTATAAGTACCAGCGGTAACCTGAGAAAAATGTTACAATAATAATACCAATAAAAACACAAAATATTATATAATAAAACTTACCTGAACCTAAGGAACTTGTTACGAAAGCAGAAACCGAATAAATACAATATTCACTTTGAAACTAAAGACTTTCGAAACTTCCGAACGCTTCAAAATTCAAAATCCAATTAAACGTAATGTATTCGACAAGTGTACACTATTTTTGCAAACCTAACCCCCACTATGTTTTAGCAAAATTGTAACCAATGAAATTGCAAGAACTTCAACCAGAAGACAAATTATTTGTTGAAGATGAAATACAATAGTAAGTGACACACTGTAAGAAAATAACTTATATTTGACCATTACCTTCAGGCTTAACTGATAAGAAAAATCTTAAGTAATTATCTGTGGTTCAACATGCAAATGCACTCAAGGAGGTTCACTTAGTTAAAATATTTCTTTGTTAGCACTAAGCTGCTTATAAATTTAAAGCTGTACTCCCAAATTTACCCGTAGTTAAAATATTTCAATCCAGGTAAAGGGGCTTGGGAACCCAATACATGTTCCTTTTCGAAAAATGGCCGTTTCTAGAAACGTTAAAGTTAGCTCATATATGTAACTTTTATAAACCTTCTACAACCAGTGAAAATTAAATATCATTTAATAATCTTACGTTTGTCGTATTATAATACGACTTTCCCTCACGGTACTTGTTCGCTATCGGTCTCGTGGTTGTATTTAGCCTTAGATGGAGTTTACCACCCACTTAGGGCTGCACTCTCAAGCAACCCGACTCTGAGGAGAGGTCCTCTCGCTGCCTGCGGCGGTCGCTACGGGCCTGGCACCCTCTATGGGTAAAGCAAAGTACAATTAGCAAGCTAAATAATTATTTAGCTTGCTAATTGTACTTTGCGGGCACAACAGTGCAACAGTGCTTTATTTATTAAAGCGCACAAAACACCACAATCATGTGAAAAAATCATGGCCTTTTAAATTCACTTACAACTTATTGTCTCATGAACACCTGTACCAATCACAAAATGTAATAAAAAAAATAAAAAAAGGCTTTTCTGTTATTTTATTTCATTATTAAACATTGTAAAACTACAAAGTATGTACTACTCGTAAAATACAGTCAAACCTTTAAGTCGAAAAAAAAAACAACAGAACATGATTAAAAAAAATTGTTAATTAAAAAAAGAAATACATGTAGTACAAGTCCGTGTGGCAACACTGATAGTAGTTTTCCTGAGTTTTGCTTTAACGTAACTCACATTTATTGGCTTTGTGTTATGATCTTAAAAAGAAACAACGCAGGAAAAAAAGAGAAAACAAAATTATAAATAAGAGATACTACACTTGAAGTAAGAAAAAATATTCATATTTCTTATAATATGCAATTAATTTCTTTAGAAATTAAACATTTAAAAAAATCATGCAAAAAATTCAGAAAAGTTATACAAAAGTAAGTACTTAGTATTACTGGCAGAGGTATTATTGCAGACACAGTAATTAACTCATAATCCTTTGCATTACCTAACCTGGTTTTATATTTTAGAAACTTTTGATAAAAACTTCTAGCCACTAGTAGTAACCGAAATACTTCATATTCATATACCATCTTGTGATAATGTAAAACCAGTCACCTTTCTTTGGAATTCTTATAATGTAATAGGAGATAGCTTTTACGAAAAATATCAATTAATTGTTGCTTCTCCAAAACTAAATTTAGTAGATAATATTGTATATTGAAGTCTCTCAATATTTCTTAAGAAATTTTGTGAGTAAATCCAAGACAAATTCTGCCTAAAAACAACAAAAACAAACAAATGAAAAAATTGCTTAGTTCAACCTAATGTTAAAGTTAACGTTTTACGTGCTTCAAAACGAACAATATAAACAGAAATTGTCTGGTGCCATCTAAAGAAAACTATCGTTTTCTCTAGTTCCTAATATATTTAAGTAGAAATAAAGGAAAACACAAAGAAAAAAATTTATGTAAATATACTACAAGAATTTCTTGACAGTGAACGTTTTAAAAATAAGCCGTTCTAATCACTTAGGCGAAGTGTAAATAACTGCCCAGTTACAGGTAGTTATTCTTTATTTTCAACAGAATGAGGGATTTGCCTTCCAACGGTATTAGGCTAGCTGGATCATGCAAGAATTTCTCTTCGCCCGCTTGGGACTGTAGAGGCGGCAAACGCTGAATGTACTATAATAAGAAACCGAAATTTTGAAAGTTTTCCTTAGAATGAATCAATTTTTTGATTTTTGGAAAAAAAGCTAGTTAACATAAAATACAAACAGGAAAAAAATCCTAAATTCATTGGTCAAAAATTGAGGGGGGTCGGAAAACGTAGGCCCCCTAAATATTAAAATATTGCTGTGTTATCCCAACTAGGAATGATGGCTGCGTGTAGTGCTATGATATGCAGGTAATCAGAACTAAAAGGTTAACTTCTTCATAGTAATTTTGTTTGAACGAAGTAAGACTTACCTGCAGGTATGGAATGTTGAGCATGGCGGTTTGATGAATAGGAATAAATAGAGCTCAGGGTTGTTTTCATTGGTTGTTTTTAATGTATAATCATTTACCTTTTTATAGTTCGTTGGGGGAAACTGGTTTCAATAAAAGGAAAGGCATAATTAAATTGAAACGATAATTTTTTTCGTGTATTTTACTACGTTTAGAATTAGAATTGTTTATATGTTTGTGTTAAGAAAAGGATTGAATTATTGTATAATATTAAATTTCAATATTGAAGGTTATAAATATTAATGACAGTTCGTAATTCTGTCAATTGTAGAGAAGTGTAAGCATGCGTTGATAACAAGATTACGGGTATATAAAAAAACCGCGAGTGTTTACGGGGAAAAAACAAGAGAGAGGGATTGTCAAGGGTAACCGGGGTCCGGAACGACAACAAGGACAACGTTTTGATTTCTTGAAGAGAAAAAAAGTAAGAAAAACTTATAAAAACAGATATGTAGGAGGATAACATGGGAGAACCGGAAATATCTACGATGGCATGTGGGGATGTTAATGGTAATTAACAAGTAAAAGCGGATATTGGGTATAATTTATCTTGAGATTTGGATATTTGGATGGTTGCAACTTATACATGGATGTGAAGGACTGCATTACTGATGGAAAATAAAGATAAGTGGGTGTATATTATAGAAAAGTAAACTAAACCTTTATGTAAAGAAATTTGTCAAAAAGACATATGACCACAAGTATTGATGTTTAATAAATAACCTTTTCATTTCATATAATTGTAACGTGATATTTAATTGTGTAATTTCTTGAGTAACTTGCTTAGTAAAAACCCTCTATAAGCAAACTAAAGTAAACCGACCCTAAGATAATTTAATTCATAAAAGATTTCATGAAGGCTTACATAACTGTGAGGTAGGTACCTTAAGAGCTATATAATTTGGCCCTACAACGTAGGCAACTTCTTAGTGAAGGAAAATATAGCAATATATAAAAATTAATATTAGATTCCGATTTTGCTATCAATGATGAGCTATATCGCGTTAACAGAAATATTTTATTGCTCCCGGTTAAATAAATAAAAGGATACCAAATTAGAATTTTAAAAAATTCACAGAAGGCGTCACATTGAAATTATAGCAATGAGCAAAAAACAAAATTGTAGCAGATCCCCAGTTCTACCAGCTTAAAAAGTTTAAACAGAAACGTGTGGCCAGTGTTTGAGAATTTTTTTTTTGAAAATTTCCATGATTTGAGATAAGCTCCATTGCGATCGTTTTTAGATTTTCAAAATTAATTATATTTCACGGTAAAGTACCCTCAAATGCCTGCCAAACAAGATGCAGCTGATCCCGATTAGACAACGTGTTTTTGAGTAAATGGGCGTTAAAGTCGAAATTTTCAACCATTCGTAGCGGACGCCATTTTAAAGCTAGAGAGTTCGTTAAAAAAATCGTTTAATTTGTCTTAAGGCTTTCTATAATCTCCGTTATTTAAATTTTCAAAATTCAGTTTCTGAAAAAAATGCTACCAAGAAAACATGTCTAACTTCCGCTTCCGGTTTCGTATTTTTTTAAAAGCTTAATTTCTCGATGAATTGTTGATATAGCTCTGCATTCCACTTTTCATCAAAATCGAAGTACGGGTTCGAGAAATATCAGCGAAATTACGTACCGTGCACGAACGCATTCGTAACTAGACCCGGCTAGTAAAAGTAAACAGCGTTTATAAAAACTTCAAGCGTGAAGAGTGTAACTGAAACCTACCATTACCACGCTGGCTCCGCCTGCAACTGAGTACATGTAAGACAACCGAACTGAAATGAACCGGAGGCACGAGTAAGGAAGCGTGTTGATGTTTGAAAATGTATTAATACTCGAGAAGTATTATTTTTTGCAAGAAATTACACTTATTAATTTGTGTTTAGAATTTAGAAACCTCTCTGATTTTAAAGCCAAAATGTCACGTTGCTATTTATAAAAAAGGTTTTTTTTTTCGTAGCCGCCATATTAAAATTGGAAACTCAAGTTTTTTTCTTAATTACAATCAAGAAGAATTTGCCCTACAACTTTACTCTGGGTTTGCGAGTCTATCTAATGAAATAAAAAAGTTAGCCTATACTAACTATGCTACAAGAATAGTAAGTAGCTGAAATTCTTCTAAGTACAAGAGGTCTATAATAAAAAAAAATTCGATTTTTTGATTTTTTTGTAAAAAGATTCTCCTAGAGCAAACAAAACAAGAAACCAAATTTTTAATTTTTTATCGAAAAAATTTGGGGGGAGGGGGAATAGTAGCCCCCCTAAATATTAAATTATCAAAAACATATTATGATATTCGGATTTTGCTGTCAATGATGAGCTATATTGCTTTAACAGAAATATTTTATTGCTCCCCGTTAAATAAATAAAAGGGTACCAATTTTCAATTTTCAAAAATTCATAGAGGGCGTCGCAGTGAAATTATAGCAATGCGCAAAAAATAAATTGTAGAAGATTTTCAGCTCTATCAGCTTAAAAAGTTTAAACAAAAACGTGTGGGCAGTTTTGGAGAAATCTTTTTTTGAAAATTTCAAACATTTTGGAGTGGTGCCATTGAGATTGTTTTTATATTTTCAAAATTAATTATATTTCATGGTAGAGTACCCTTAAAGGGCTACCAAACAAGATGTAGTTGATTCCAATCAGATAACTGGTTTTTGAGTAAATGGGCGTTAAAGTCGAAATTTTCAAAAATTCGTAGCGGCCGCCATGTCGAAGCTAGAGAGTTCGGTAACAAATTGTTTGATTTGTCCTAAGGCCTTCTTTAATCTCCATTATTAAAATTTCCAAAATTCCGTTTCTGCAAAAAATGCTACCAAAAAAACATGTCTAACTTCCGCTTCCGGTTTCTGATTCTTTTTAAAAGCTTATTTTGTCGATGAATTTTTGATATACCTCCTCATTCCAAAGCACATCGAAATCGGTCCAGCCGTTCCGGAGATATGAGCGTTACCCACACACCCACCCACAGACAGACATTTTTTAAAAACCACTTTTTTAGGATCCTGGAAGTCCAAAACATGTATTTCCGACAAAATCTCGATTTTGAAAATTTGCATGAAATCAATACTTCCCTATACTGAAAGTATAGGAAAGTAAAAATTGTAGAAATGCATAGTGATCTGGGGGTTGCATTGTGTGTTGCCTATTTAAAAAAATATTAGGCTCGGAGTTTTAAAATGGGCACTCTGTATCAAAAAATAGTATTGTTTTACATAAATATTAGCGTACTCAGATTCGTATTCTACGATTATCAAATAGTCGATCTGCATACGCATGATGTCCCCACCTCCCACCAATGATTATTTGGTTTGTCAATATTACAATTTACTTTCGGCTTAGACCGCGTCGTCATTTGAGAATTACACCCAGCATAATCAGGTAAGAACCGACCTGTAGCTTGTCTGCCTTTACAAGCATTTGTTCTAGAAGTTTGAGCAATATTTGTTCGTAGGCCCTGCCTGCCTAAACAGGGCCGTGTGCTTAGTTTATTTAAACCTTGGGGCGGACAAGGATTTGATCTTAATGTATTTTGTTTGCCAAGACAATAATATACAATACAAACTAACGTTTCGCTAAGACATTGCAGCTTGCATCTTCAGAGTGAATAGAACACTGAATATAATTCTTTGGTTTGTCAAAATGTTCGAGTTTTGAGTTTCAAACTTCACATAAGAGTGCGAGATAATAACAAAAATAGCATTTCATTGTAAAAAAAAAATTGGAATAGTTTAAGATATAAATAAAAACGAATAAGTCCTATGTAACTTACAGCTGTAAAACGAGTATATTGATTTTGGGATTTTAATGAATAAACATAGTTCCAGAGTAAAAAACACCTGTAATTCGAATACGATGCTAATCTACTAAAGAAGAAGAGGTGGGGTTGAATTGCTGAACACATTTCTATCGTGGAAGATTTAGTAGCGTTGGTCGGACAGTCATCTCATTTCGCTCAATAATCTTGTAATTAAGTATGCGATCAGAGCATTGACAAGATAACCAAATCTGTTTTGCAGCTTTTTTTCTAACTTGTTTTGCAATTTATGCCGTTAAGGATCAATAATCATAAATCTTTCTGGGTTGTTTCTTCATAATTATTATCGAATTAAACAGTTAAATAAGTGTACGCATTACTAAATTACACGGATTAATATGAGTTTGTAGCTTTTTACCTTCCTCGCTCAGAGGAGGAGGGTAATGCGATCGATTTCAAAGACATGATGCAAATTCGATTATTCATCCAAGCTTGTTTTGTTGTAGGCTTACTCGCCAATATAAGAGGTATGTCTCAAAAGGGTGCTTTCATAGCAAACGCTTTCCATATGTAATTATTTCCTAATATGCAATTTTTAATGCCTTGGGGACAGGGGCGGCCATATTTATTATTTCCGGGGAAAGGGGCTATCAGACAGCGAGTGAAGTTTGAAATACTTCGTCAAATACACTCCACACAAGTTTTTTTAATTAAACGTGATGTGGAATTTTGCAAACGAGTGCGAACAACACTATTTAAATAAAAAAAAATTTATTGTTTAGCAAACGTAAATTACTAACTTCTGAAAATAGAAAGTAGAAACAAGCAGGCAGTTTCAGAAACATAATTAATTGCATTACTTTAACAAAATTCCTAAACTAAAATACAAAAAACAAAATAAATTCTGACTGTACAAACACACATAATTTAAATAACGTAACGTAAAATGTATTTTTTAATATAATTTAAAAGAAAATTAAGAAATACATATAAAAGTTAATTTTGACAAAGGCGTCAGAGTGGTCGAGTGGTTAGGGCTGCTACGCGGAAGGTCGTGGGTTCAAATCTGAGACTGGATGCCTGGCGGGCGGCCTACCCAATCGCTTTTTAAAAATTGGGAACCAAACCCTTCGAGGGGTCAGGGAAGTAAGGCAGCCGTCTAAGGCGTTGTGCTTACCACACCGCCCCGTACTTCATATAAGAGTGCGAGACGGCTGGGTATCGGAAGCGATGGTCCGGTGGCCCTGACCCACCGCATTGCAGGCCAAATTCTTCATTGGAGTGTAGTGCCACCGACTTTAATTATATAAATTTTTATTTTTTTTCTGATTTTTACTGATTTAAAGAAGCTTTTCTAAATTTCATACCTTTAGCGACTTCCAATTCTTTAATGTTTAAATAAATTAACCACAAAACGTAAATGTTCCAGAAATACTTAAAAAAATATAAAAAACCTTTTTGAGTACGTTTTAAATATACGATCTGCTGTTTTTAAAATACCAAATAACTTTTTACTATTATTACTAGAATCCTACAACAAAAATACAGGATCAAATTAATAACCATAAGTATTTAATTTTCTACTTATTTTAACTAAGTTGGAAAAGTTACCCAAACAGGTAGCCGGCATCTTCCAGCACAAAATCACCACTATGATTATTGATATCTTAACTAAAGTTGTTTGAAATTGTTGTAAAATTTGTTTTCAATTTTACAAATTTTTTTAAATAATTCAGTTATATTTGTTTCAACTTTTTGTTACTATTAACTAACGACCACACTTATGTCTAAAAAGTCCACGAATGTACGTATAGGAAACGTATTATCTCATGGTGATAGTGAACATTTCGTCATTTTCCCCAAAGCATAGTATTAATCAAAATTAGTTTAAATATGTTATTACAAGTCAATTCACCTTCTAGCACATTAAAAATTTGTTAAAATAGAAAAACCCGCTCTTGTCTGTAACAGAAAAGACAGACACGCTGTTAACAAGAAGGACTGCCCTTCCGAAAAGGACAGTTGGTTGGCATCTTGGCAACTATACATAAGAACGACTATAGTAAATGCGACAGGTGTCGCAAAATGCATATTTTCTATTTTAGTACAAATTCGGTTGGAAAATGGTGGTGTTGTAGTGGTAACGGTTATAAGCATTCAAACTAGACAGAAGTATAGTTATGTTTACGGGGCTTATTTTATCCGCGATCGCCATCAGCAATAGATGGCGCTGCTAATTTTAAAATGATTGAATTTAAGACAAGACAAAAGTGAATTTAAGAAGACAAACAAAACGTTTGCGATAAGTTTGTTATTTAAAATTTAAAGAATAAAAATTAGTATAGCTCACAGAAAAGTGTCCCTGTTGGATATTTTTGAATATTTAGACAAACGAAGGTAACGAATAGAAGAAGTAGAGGTTATAAAAATAGAAGCGGATAATGAAATTTTCGTCTTATGTTTACAAAGGTAGGCACTTTATTCACCTTCCCATGAAGTTAATTTTATTTTAAGTATTACAACAGCCAAGTGGGAGTGTTAAGGTGTATCTGCAAAGAAGGGAATTCTGCTGGCTGCAGTGGCTTATGCCTTGTACAACTCTTGGGTTTTTATGCCGAAATTAGTGTAATAACATTTCTTTGTTGTAATAGGCTGTTAGACTGAGATACCGAACAAAATAGTTTTGAGCTAGAAGTCATTTTAAATGTAGGGGAGAGTTTGGTAAAACAGGATGGTCTGGTAAAACGGGAGACCAGGTTTTATGTTAAAACAAGTAGTCCCATCTATCGGGCGGTGGCTGAACTAATATCTTTATTTATTAATTCCAGCTTTACTTCGTTAAATTCCATATTTAATGAGTATCTGTATATAAAATACTTAATCACTTTAACAATATCTATTTATTTTAACCTTATACGTATTTCGGCATGTTTACATGCCATTGTCAAAGGTTATATGAAAGTAAACAGTTAGTGTTGTTATAGCAATAGACCTTTTTACTTATCTTGGTAATCGTCTGCAGATGACTTGATTTCTTATTCCAAAATGTCTAGTAGAGGAGAATTTAAGAGATCAATTTGCTCATTCATTAACGGTGCAGTTTTTAAATGTTTGTGAATTTCAAAAGCTTCTAGTATATCTAATTTACGTTTATCATTCAATGACATCTAATAACACCATAAAATGTTTACACTTTTGTGATGATAAACGTAAATTAGATATACTAGAAGCTTTTGAAATTCACAAACATTTAAAAACTGTACCGTTAATGAATGAGCAAATTGATCTCTTAAATTCTTCTCTACTAGACATTTTGGAATAAGAAATCAAGTCATCTGCAGACGATTACCAAGATAAGTAAAAAGTTCTATTGCTATAACAACACTAACTGTTTACTTTCATATAACCTTTGACAATGGCATGTAAACATGCCGAAATACGTATAAGGTTAAAATAAATAGATATTGTTAAAGTGATTAAGTATTTTATATACAGATACTCATGAACTAATATCCCTTGTTGCCCGCGGCAAGTAATCTATCGCTTTTAGTTTCACCGTTTATTGAAGTATTAGTAAATAATATAATCAATGGTTTCACTCTGGACGGCATGATAAGTGCATTGTTAAAACGTGAGGTTAGAATAATTTGTTTCGTCTACATTAAAAATCGATTTTTCTGTTTTAGTGTGAAATTAATTGAAGGTGAGTAGATTTAGAGAATACTACGTTTGTTTACTATGAGTATTTACAACAGTTTTAATGAATTTGCTCTTTTTAAATATTCAAATATGGTCAGATGTTTCTCAATGCACAGTTGGGTAAAACGGGATCCGAATGGTTGGGTAAAACAAGATGGTATCCCATTTTACCCAACCACATCTATCTATTTCTTGTATAATTTTATAACTTAAATGTATTCTCTTTTAGTCTTGCAGCGTAATGGGAAAGTATAAAAAAACGGAAAGGCAGAATTGGATCAGGACAGTATGCGTCAGGCTGTTGAAGAGGTACTGGAAGGAAGAATGGGGTATCTCAAGGCTTCGAAATAATATGGCGTTCCTCGTACGACTATTGAAGCACGGGTAAAGAAAATTAGACAGGGTGTTCTCAACGGAGAGGAGTCTGCCAAAAAAGGACTAGGACGTCATAAACCCTTTTTCACTCCGGCTCAGGAAGAAGAATTAGTGAAACACATTTTGTCCATGGAAGCACGACTCTTTGGCTTAACTCTTGATGAATTAAGAAGTTTGGCGTTTGAATTAGCAAATCGTAATGGCCAAATAGATTTACAAGAACAAGAAAAAAGCTGGTAAAGCTTGGTTGTATAGCTTTTTGAGCCGGCATTCGAACATCAAACTTCGGTCACCTGAGCCAACCTCACTTGCAAGGGCCATGGGTTTTAATAGGCCTGCCGTTGAGACATTTTTCACGTTGCTTTCCGAAACAATCAAGAAACACAAAATACCTCCTGATCACATTTATAATGTCGATGAGACAGGACTTATGACAGTACCAAAAAAAAAGATCTAGATGTTTGTCATTACGTGGAAAAGTTGGCTGTTTGTCCTCGGCAGAACGTAGAGTTCGGGTGACGGTGGAGATCTGCATGAGTGCTAGTGGTGTATTTATGCCACCAATGTTCATCTTCCCAAGAGCTAGAGGGAAACCAGAACTTTTGGACGAAGCTCCTCCTGGGAGTACAGCTCATTACCATCCATCAAGGTGGATGCAGAAAGAAATATTTTTGAGTTGGTTCGATAAATTAATTTTTTTTGCCAATCCCTCTAAGGAACACCCTGTGCTTTTGCTTCTTGATAGACATGCCATCCACACTAAGAATCTAGAGCTGATTGAAAGAGCTAGAGATAAGGGTGTTGTGTTACTATGCTTTCCCCCACGTGCAACCCACCGCCTGCAACCTCTGGACGTATGTTTTATGTCACCACTCAGTACATATTACAGTTCAGAAGTGCAAAGATGGATGCAACAGCATCCAGGCAGGCCTATAACGATATCCCAAATAGGCAAACTTTTTGAAAACGCCTTCATGAAAGCTGCTAGCGTACAAACAGCTGTAAGTGGATTTAGGAAAGCAGGTGTGTATCCCCTAAATCTGGAGATATTTCCAGACTGGATGTTTGAACCAGCCGAAACCACAAATAAACCCATAGAAAACCAGACAAACAGTCAAGAAAAACATAATGATGACCTGTTACCTCAAATTACAAATCCTTCACCAAGGATATCACCGATACCACTACCAAGAACACCACCGGACACACCATCGGGCACACCATCGAGAACACCACTGAGACCTACAGACCCCCTTCTGCATCAGATGTAGAATTAAATCCTGTAAATTCCTCAGACACACGACACGCTACTCCAGGTAGTACGAATGCGACTCCTTCGTGTTCCTACAGCCCACCATATAAAAAAGAACTCGAACAAAGTATTAGAAAAAGGCGTACAAAAACGCCAAAATTGAACATGGAAGATGCATTAAAAGCAGCCCATACAACCAAACTGAATAAAAAAGACAAAACAATTATTAAGAAGACAACTAAAAGAAACATAAAAGCAATGCAACTAGTTGAGAATGACAGTAGCACTTCAGAAAATGGAAACGCAAAAGTAACAAAACAAAAAAATGTCAATGGACAAAAAAATAAAAAAAGAAGGAAGACAAAAGACACTGAAGATTCTAGTTCAGAAGAAAAAAGCATATAAGCGAGATGCTTATTTTGCACTGAACTTTATTCGAATTCTAAGTCAGAAGATGGTTGGATAAGGTGTCAGCATTGCTAAGGTTGGGCCCATGAAGCGTCTGCAGGCGTGGGGACTGACGACGACGAAGTTTTTATATGTGACTTTTGTCAGTAAAAATAATATTCTAATCATTTTTTTGTTAAAGTTCCTTTGTTTAGTTTTTTCTAGTTTATAAGAATATACAAATTTTCATTTCTTGTAAGAAAAGCTTATTTTGTCTTGTTTTGTTATTTGTACAATTGAGTTTCCCTTGTCGTCGCTTTTTTCCTGAAGGATAAACATGGAATCTGCAAAATCGTAAGTATCCCGTTTTATCCGACTAGGTGGCTAAAACGGGACACTTCCAACTTAAAAAAAAACTTTTTTTTCTCTGATGTAACTTCCGGTTTTTCATAAATGATGGTTGCAATCAAAAGTCTAATTACTAGTGAAACTAGAAGTAAAACATTGTACTTTGCATTACTTTATTCAAAAAGTTAAAAGGCTCTAAACACTAAGTATCCTGTTCTATTTAACTCTCCCTTATTTATTTTTTAATTTTCACTTAAAACAAGTGTGTTGCATCTAATGGCTATACACTTTTGTCTTCCTTCTTACTGTAGTTCCAAATTTTACTGCCAGACGTCAAACACTTCGTTGGCGATCGCGGGTACAGTGCAACCACCGACTGCAGACCTTCAGAAAGACTCAATTTAGAGATAGAACTAAGTACACTGATGTTACATCAAAAATGTTATTTCATGGCGAAACAAAATACTAGTAATCAAATTGTGGCACCTCTGTAGTAAATAGGCAATGAATACAAAATTTTAAAATAATTTTAGCTAAAAATAAAGGGTTTGCTTTTAAATTTGGAAAGTTCTATATGTGTTTAAAGTTTTGCACCTGCATCGTTTTACATTTTAAATGTACTAAGCTTTTACCAATTTTATTTAACATATGTATAGACATTTTTTTATAAACCAGTCTTGTAAGTTTTTAGAAATCTAAAGTTGCTTTTTCTAGGGGACATAGCAATCCACGACGCGGACTACTCTTACAAAAATTCTAAAAAAGATCAAATTTTGCTAGGGGGCTTAGATCAATACCAGCAAAGAATATTAGATAGCCTTCAGATAAAGGAGAAAGATTTAATTGACCCAATTTGTAAGAAAACCAAGCAAGCAAATGGGAAAATTCTTCAAACAGATTATTTAACTAGCTTTGAATATGACAGAAAAGTGTTTCCTTTAAATAACGATGAAAGCGCGGCAGTTACAAGTAAAATTGAAAACGGTGAAAACAAAGATGATTTTATTGAAACAGCGCACAAAGAAAAAAAAGTTCATAAAGATAGTAATTTTACTGGAACTAGAAGACAACATACTAGAAGAAACAACAAAAGCAATAGGTGAGTGCAAATAAGTCAACATTAATAATATATCTTTTTATTCCATTACCAAACAGTTTCCTTTTTGCTAATTAGTTGGTACGACGAGTTATTTTAACTAGAATATAGTTAAAACCTCTTAAAAGTATTCATAATGTAATGTTATGTTCGTTGTTGTCAATTTTAATGTGTTTTTACTTTTACAAGATAATCTTGATAACTCATTATAGCAACGTAAATAGCAACGCAAGTCGCCAAGTTACAAAATACAATTGAATAATATTAAAACCAAGAGCTGCTACAAGTACCATTGCGGTAAAGACAGACAGATATAGTAATTAAAAAATGAAATTCTATCGTGCGATTGAAAAATTGTTTTATCCAAAATGCTATGATTTGCGTCTAGCCCCTTGGACGTCCTGCCGATCCTACCTCACATGAATTGCGCACCTCCTCTGCATGCAGCTGAATTGTGTGTAAACCACAACTTCGTAGTGGCACAGATGGATATGCGGATGTGTTCGGTCGTGCTACTTTTTTACTGCATAAGTAGTTGCGGGGTCGAATCTCTGTTGGGACCAAAATTTTTTTTATTTTATAGTTTTTTTTGAAAACACTGTTGTTGCGTTTTGCTGTTTACGCGAGGTTATTTGTTAAAAGCAGTTATATTTTTAAAGAAAAAATACGAAGACAAATTTGCATTCACTCACTGATTGACGCCATACTAACACGCAAGTCTGGTAATAAATAAAAAAAAAGGATTTGTTGTTTTCTATTGAATGCAATTTATTAGCAATGAAAAAATCTGCCTTAACAATGCAAATCTCGATGTAAATATCAGACTCGCTCATATGCGAGCCAATATTAGATGATATTGCGCAATTCAGGATCGGCAGGAAGCCCAAGGGGCTAGACGCTAGTAATGCTATGATGTAAAAATTGTCTGTCAAAAACAAGCTTTCACAATTTTTTTGGTTTGCCATAATTTTCAAAAAGTCTGTTAATGTTAAATCCATGACTTTCTAGATTGGAGACTTTGACAGCTCGACTATGGCCTTCTAAATTTTCAGCTACAACTTTTTTTGCCAATGAGAAAGGTAATAAGTCAAACCAAAACGGAGCACACTTCATTACGCCAAAAATACCGCACCTATATAAATATATCAAAATCGTAGAACCAAAACTAAATAAGATGTTAAAAGTTCTTTATTATTTTCTATGCTTAATCTAACACGACTTTTCCTGTTTTAAAATACTCTTACAAACATTCTATAGAGTAGTTTTATCACATGCTTTCTCTATTGCAACGTGCAACACATGTTTCAGTTCCGCAGTTACATCCATGCGTTACTTTTGATTGTCTTAGCTAACTTTTCATAAATAAACTGCAAGAACTGGCGTGTATGACGGATTTTACAATTTTACAATACGCTGTAAAGATAGATCAAAATATATTTTAAAGCTAGTTTTATATGGACGACTTTAACGCCATAGCACCCTTAATAAAAATTAATTTGGTCACTGGTTAGATTTCATACGCAGTAACGTTTATCTTGACATCAATTAAGTCAGTTCTCCCTCACTTACCTTTATTGTTTCTACATCTCTTCCTCTTTCGCATTTTCCCCCTTAATCTGCTTTATATTCTACTTCTCCTGCTTCTTCTTCTTCTTCTTCCGTTCCTTCTCTTTCTCCTGATTATTCTCATTATTCTGTGCTTTGCTTTCCAATTTTTCTCCCTCTTCTCCTTCTCCTTCTTCTCTTTCGCTTTTTTTTCTTTTTCTAATTTTTTTTTCTATTTCTTTGTCTCTTCCGTTTGATTTTCTTTTTGTTTTTTCTTTTCTTTCTCTTCCGTTTTCTATTTCTTTTGTTTTTTCTCCTCTTTCTTTTTTTTTCGTCTCCTTGTTTTTCTCATCTTTTTCGTTTTCCTTGTACTTCTTCTCCTTTATACCATTCTTTTTCTCCTTTTTTGGTACAATGGCAGATTAACAGAGTAAGTAATTGTTGTGTGTTTTTAGTACTGTGACAGTTTTACCAATATGCACAAAATTTTATTCGAAACGAGAATGATTGCAATAAAAACACATTGTCTAAAATAGACGGTTATAAATTTGCTATAAACTAGGTGGTTGCGAGCTACTGCTAGGCAAGTAATAGTGACTGTGCCAGGAAGGAGTGGCGTGCCTACTGGCATCAAAGACCTGGTTGCTAATTGTGTTGTGTCGCTTTGCCTGTTCCCGCCTATAATCAAAGTGTCAACCCAGGGGGCCACATTCCCGGTGTCGTATGGTACCGGTTATTAAGATCAGACCGGCTACCAACCTTTGTAAGCGGTACGTGGTTGACCAGTACTGGGGCTGCGAATAACCTACATCGAAAGTTCTGTTCCGAAAAGTCCAACCAGTAACTCGAATTGGTACCACAGTGACCAGGTGGCCCAGTAAGAAAACTGCAGCTTTCGTCCTGATCATTGATGTAGGTCTCGTGGTGGCAGTGGTATGACTATGCAGGCAAGGGTAGTCATGGTGCGGCTCGACGGATGAGCTGCGTTTCAGTTCGGACACTGTTCTACAGAATCAGTAGAGATTTAGATAATTTCCTCTCATCAGTGAGTTAAATAGTCTTTAAGGAAGGACTAGGCTTGACAGCCCGATGGTACTGGCTGCTCCTTGTTTTACGTTGGACAAGCGGAATAATTGAGGGTAACTCAATCCGTGCCACAAGACGACCGTGAATGATTAAGCCGTCAATGTTGAAGTCGTTACGTTAGTTAAAACAGGCACCTTATAGCATTTTAAGTGCTTCTGGCACATATACCGTCTGTAAATCTTTTTTCTTATTGCGTACATTCCTGTATACAAACCAATAACTGTTCAGTGTTCAGTGCTTATCTTTCGCATGCGATTGAGCCTGATTGAATCAATTATAAAGCATGAAAGTGTTGTGATTTGTAAATGCCACTTTAGTAAGTGACTGCTGTGTAGCTAGACAATTAAAATTTTTTTAGAAATAAGACTAAATTAATTTTCAGATTAAAAAAAATGTTTAATTGTTATTATTTTTTTGTTTTTACACTGACCTTGCAGATTTTTTATTACAGTAAAGTGCTTGAACTGAGATGGGATTCATACTAAAAAAATTGTTTATTTCTAGTGAATCCAATACAGCTCAGAATGAGGGGCTTCTACTACCATTTCCTCAGACGCCGACCACTAGTGATAAATTTCCAGTTCAAAATTTCAAACCCAATTTTGGATTCCAACCGAAACAAATGTCAAATGCAAAGATCAACCAAACAGTTTCTAATGTGTCTAGGCTTGGAAAAAGTCAAGAGAAGCAACTCCACCATAGGGGTATCAGAGCTGCTACTGCTCAAAAAGGAAAACTTTGGGATTATGGAGTAGTTCCTTACGAAATCGACGGAAATTTTAACCGCGAACAGATAATTCTTTTCAAAAAAGCCATGATGTATTGGGAAAATTTTACTTGTCTTAAGTTTGTAGAACGTGACCCCATGGAACACCCGAATTATCTTATTTTCACAGTGGAGTCTTGTGGGCAAGTGCAAAATAATTTAAATGTTTGCGATATTGTAAGAGTTATGTTTAGGTGTTGTTCATCCATAGGGAAAGAGGGAGAAGGCGCACAGACCATCAGTATTGGAAAGAGTTGTGGAAAATTTGGAACCGTCGTTCACGAATTGGGTCACACTCTTGGTTTTGACCATGAACATAGCCGACCAGACCGTGATAGTCATGTAATTATTTTGGAAAACAATATTAAAGACGGTAAGAGTTTTTTATTTAAGTTATTTTAGATTGGTTAAAATGTAATTTAGTTGTTCAAAAATTTAATGCAACCAAAACGCATATAAAAATATGTTTAATACATTATAACTTTAGAACTTTTAAGACACAAGATGAAATGTGTGTTTCCTTTTAACTGAAAAACCAATAGCAAATACAGGAGAGTCAAAAATTTTTTGCTGGTTTAAATAACCATTCACTTGATTTATCATAGAATAGAACCCAGAGGCGTATCTTAAAACCCTAGAAAGTGTAACCTTTTTTAGTGTAAACGTTGTATTAAAAATATTTCTTTATTATTAAGTATTTTAGAACAAGCGATTTATTTTGTTAATATTCCTTATATTCAGTGATAAATATTCTTAAAATATCAAGTATGGTAATTTTAAAATTTTAATAAAACCTTAGCTAATGCCAGTATATTCCTTTACTTCTCGCAGGGAAGAAACAAAACTTTGAGAAACTGACAGATAAGGACATAAACTCCTTAGGAATGCCATACGATTACGACTCTATAATGCATTATAGTCAAAACACGTTTGGGAAAGAACATCGGGATACTATATTACCCATTGATGTGCCCGGACAAAAACGTCCTAAAATTGGACAACGTGTAAGATTAAGTGAAGGAGATATCGCCCAAACCAACCTTTTATATAAATGCCCAAGTAGGTGCTTTATCGTTTTCTAATTGTGCAAATTATTTTATTAACTTTCTCTTCCAGAATGTGGCAAAACATTCCAAGCGAATTCAGCAACATTTTCCTCGCCATCATACTTAGGTAGAAATAATTCCCATGAAGGTGAAAAATGCGAATGGCGAATCACCGCAACTCATGGAGAAAGAATTATCCTTGACATTACAGAATTGGACATTCCAAAATCGCCAGATTGCCGTACAGATTATATAGAAATTCGCGATGGTTATTGGCATAAATCTGATCTCTTAGGCAAATTTTGTGGTACTGAAAAAATTTACGAATCCATAGTTTCCACTGGCAGCAGAATGTTGGTCACATATGTTAATAAAAATTCTACTGGGCATCGGGGATTTACTGCCAATTACCATAGTAAGTTTATTTGAAGAACTATTAATAATTTTGATTTCCGACCTAGCAGCCAATGCAGGGTTCTGTATTAGTCTAAACGCATTGCTTTTATGTAAGGCGTCCAAAGTAGATTTTGTCTCATTGGCTCTGGTACGCCATTTTCTTAACCAGTCCTGTACCTTTCCGAGGTGAATTTGTAGCTTGCGTGATGCCGTTGTGGTCTGGATAAGTTGACAAGATGGCTGCATCATTGGCGTATGTTGTTATTGTTGTTGATCTCGTTGTTGGTAGATTTGCCGTGTACAGTAGATACAGTAGTGGACCACGGACATTGCCCTGTGGTACTCCAGAATGTATTGTAAACGGTGTAGTGGACTCACCATGAAGTTTAGCCAATTAATGTCTGTTAGTAAGATAAGACTTGATTACCTGATACAGATTATCAGAGAAGGCACTTTTTATTTTGAACAGTAATCGTTCGTGCCAGACTCTATCAAAGATCTGACTGATGTTAATAAATACTGCGATGTAATCAATCGGCCTATTTCACTGGAAATGAGCCCTTTGGGGCTATAAGACAGGAGGCCTACGATTGATTATTATTTGAGTGCAAGACCACAGTTATTTAAAAGAGCGTTGCACGTAGTCCTATTAAACCTATGCCCAGGAAATTATTAATCAAATATCACACTTGTACTTGTAAACCACCACTTACAATATAAACTCTGAAAGAGAAATTGTTAAATTATAATTCAAACCAACAAATAACAAAACAAAACTATATTAAAAAACTGGTACAAAAATTAAATTCAAAAATGACAATTCATACAATAAAAGTTTACAACTTACCCTTATAAAAATTATTTATTTCACAACTGATTCCTTTATCTTAATTACTCTCTAACTGGAACTTGATTAAATATTATCTTGATTACAATTGCATGAACCTTGAACTTACCTCCAATCCCTAATGGTTGACTATTTACAGTCAGTTGCGAAAAGTTTTGATTGTAATAATTGAATAAAAAATTATCGACTTGCATTAGGAATTGGAGTGCGTTATCTAAACTTATTTATATAACAAAAATTATTACCTACTTAATTACTGACCAATGCAATACACAAATGCAACCTTGCAAGAATGTGTATTACATTCTGCTCTACTGTTATGAAACTTTGTTGATTTTGCAGAGTTTGATATTTTCTTATGAAACATGTTCTGAATGAATATTACAAACACTTAAAACAAATTTATCTTCTAATAATTTTTGAAATTAGAAAATTATTGCTCTGGTTACAGCGGAACAATAACTTTTACCTTGTAATAATGCTCTATGTATTTGTTCCACAATTGTGTGAACCTGCTCGATTGTATCGTGTTGTGCGCAAAACATTTAATTAATAGGTAATTTTATTATAATGTTAAATAATCTCTACATTATAAAAGTTAAATTCCTGCCATTTTATTTTATTTTATTTTCTCTGTAACTAGATTTTTTGGCATATTAAGGTATATGTAAAGTTTTTGGAATATAAAGATGTTAAATTAGACCAAGGTCTGCAGAAATAATTAAAGAACGTTAAATAAACCAAACCGTAAACTAAAATTAAAGTTAAGTTCATGAATGAATAATCATTTAAATGTTTCAATTCCAAAATCTAGCTAATAAAATTAAGGTAATGTAGAAAAAAAAGACATTTTTTTTAAATTAACTAAAAATGCAACAAAAGTTCATGATAAGCTTATTTTATTTAGCATCTGACTAATAAATTTGCATTATAAATGCATGTCACATATTTTTGTTCATTGATTATAAAAATGAAACCAAGTTAAATGGATAACTAATTAAATTTATTTTACGCAGCAGTATGTGGTGGAGAACTAAGTACTGCAACCGGTGGTCACCTAGAATCTCCGAACTTCCCGGAAAACTACCAACCCAACAAAAAATGCATTTGGAAAATTACAGTTCCCGATCACTACCAACTGGAGTTGAAATTTCAATCTTTCGAAGTAGAAACCGTTTTCACTAGTTGTGACAACGACTACGTAGAAGTTCGAGATGGCTTAACAGTGGATAGTCTTTTAATAGGGGTCTATTGTGGATATAAAATTCCTCCAAACCTCCGTTCCTCGTCGAACTATCTTCTGATAAAATTTGTTTCGGACGGCTCTGTGCAGAAGGCTGGCTTTTCAGCCACATTCGTCGTAAAAGAATTTGACGAGTCTAACAAGATTGATTACGGGTCAGTGGAGAATCCCCTAAAATGACCATATGAGAAAAGGGAATTGCATATTAAATAACATTTCTTTTGTAATTATGTTTTATAATAATTTATTTATATGTGGAAAACTAAATGAATAAACCAAGAAAATGTTGTTTGCAGTATTGTGCCTGGGAAGAATGTTTGTGTGTAAATAGGGTTGCCGATTTGTATGGGACAGTCAGCCGCTCTTTTACTAGTTGAACCACCGTATTGTGTTAGGGGTGCAAAGATTTTTAGGTGGAACGAATGAATCAACGCGAAAACTTTATGAGGTCTGCAATTTCGCCCCTGAAAATGTGACAAACACGCCATGGTCCACCGACGGCTTCAAACATAAATGAACATAAATCAGCTAATTCTTTTAACCTAAAGTTAATGCAAAATTGTTATTATGATTTGTATGTTGTATTATTCTAAACCAGTTTATAAAGAGCAGATGAGAGACCTCAACAATTTCTCTTTCGACATGGGCGTCGCTTTTCTGAGCAAGGAACGTTAAGTGTTCTCCTTCGTTGAGTTTTGGTGTACCAGTACAAGTTACTGGAAAGAAAAAAAAGGAAAAACAGTGTCGGTTGATGCCCCGTGAAGGAACGGGCCGCTATAGGGGTCTTTTGGACTACGCAGCGGGATCCTAAGCCCCTCTTCAGCCAAGAAAGAATAGTAAGGAAGGGTTAGAACAAGGAATTAAGATAAAGAAGGATTTCACCTTTTGGCTCAGGAAAACCGCGGAAAAAACCTGAGCCAGGACAGTCGGCTGGAATCAGGGCCTCAAACGACAGACAGACGCGTTAACTGCGGAGTCACCTCTCTCGATAAAGTTACTGAAGAAATGAGAAAATATGTATGTTTAAGGCCGCGTAGTCATTGAGAATTTTTACGCGCACACAATATTTGCGCGCATACAAGTTCGTGTGCGTACGTATTTATTGCAGGCAAAATTTATTGTTGGGGCGTCTAATATCCCGCTTCAGTTGTTTTAGTTATTCGTAGAACAACAACCTGAAAGATTAAGCTACAAGGGTGGTAAGTGAAGCTTACCAGGTCCAGGGTAATATTTGTAGGACCGAGATTTGTAGAGGTCCTCAAATTACCCGTGACCAGTAAGCGAATTTAACACTCGCGTGGATTACAGTATTTTTGCACAAGTGATAAGTTAATTAACAAAAAAGAAGTGCAAAATTGAAATTCACATTAAAAATATTTTATCAAGCCAGCTAAATTTGAAATTTTTAAAACTTCCATGCTGCGGTTGCTAGGGTTATAACATATTTTTTACTGCCATAGGTACGTAATGGAAATAACAGCCTTAGGGCGGTAACAACAACATATTGTGTTGACAACAAGTAAGTAAACAAAAAAGGCCGATTGTGTAGAAGAAAATAAAAAACAAAATTAAAGCTGATGGACTACACAGCTATAGAAAAGAAAGCATTATGTTGTAGCACTCTAACCTTTTCCTGAACTGAAGGTCTTGAAAAGATTGAATTACCGTGAGTAGTTCAGAAACCAGGGTAATAAAACAACGTATGATTAAGTATGAATCTGCTTAAAGTGTTGTTTTTCTCCTTCGTGCTCGTTTTTACAGGAAATCGGATCAGCTGGGAAAGAAAATAAGTTTGTGATGTGTTTACTAGTGATATTTAACAGGTTAGTACGGTCAATCTAATTAAATTTTTTAGTTAAATACGGTTTACGAATTTTCCAAGTTTTGGAGAAAGACGGTTTATTCGGGATCGAGGTTCTGGTCAGGATTTCTAGAGAGAATATTTCGGAAATGATTCTGAAAGAATAATTAAGCATTTTGGGTCGGTCGTCTGGTTTTATACTGGCTAAAGGTCGGAGGGAGGTTTTATAGAATCGAGCATCTCCGATTAGTGGCGTTCTGTCGTGGTCATTCGATGTGTAAAAGTCCACTGAAATTATTTGATATAAATTACCTTGCGTCGCGTCGTCTGATTATTGTGGAGCTTTGCTGTTTCGTGATTCTGGTTTCCGGTAGTTGTTCGAGATGTTTAAACAGTTTAATTTATAATTTATTCTGATTATTTATCGTCAAGTTTTTTTTCTCTATGAGTTTTAAGTAGAAATTAAAGAATATTTTTCTAAATAATTTGGAATATACAATTTATTCAAGATATAATCCATAAAATTATCTGAATAAAACCATACAGGACGTTTTATATACATTTTTGTAAAACGTCTTATGAACAACCATTGAGGATGGCTTAAAGACGTCCGTAGGTGTAACAAATGGACTACGTATAGACGTCCATAAAATGTCCTGAGAATTAAAACAGATGTTCTATGGATATCTACAGCATACATGACGGATGTCTATAAAACGTCTTATAGACATCTTTGTGCTATATGGGAGGCTTTTACTTTAGTTATAGTTTAGAATACTTTTCTACTGTCACTGATGGGCAATTAAACTTGTATGCAGTTTTTAACACCTCGTTACGATGGTTTTGAAGGGCCTAACAATAAAATAAATATTTTTGTAATGTCGACTTAGTAACTCGAAATTTCCACTTACTAACATGAAATTTCGACTTAACTAACACGAAATTTCGACTTAATAACTCGAAATTTCCACTTACTAACAGGAAATTTCGACTTAATAACTCGAAATTTCCACTTACTAACACGAAATTTCGACTTAACTAACACGAAATTTCGACTTAATTAACTCGAAATTTCCACTTACTAACACGAAATTTCGACTTAATAACTCGCAATTTCCACTTACTAACACGAAATTTCGACTTAATAACTCGTCTTTAATGTAACCTACATAGGGGAATCCCCTGCTGTATTAGCTTTAAATGAGTCAAATCTAAGTTGATGTGCAAATGAGGTTGCACATGTGACCATATGTTGTGTCTACATACTATTATACCTACATAGTAAGGAAGCCGACATAATAGTTCGCAATTCCCCGCAGTTTCGCAGTTCGCAGTTTGTTTGTCTGGCAATGGCGTAATAAATGTGCTTTTCTAGGTAATAAGGTGAAGAACAATTAATACTAGAGGAGTCAGCAAATTCCACACGTTTTGTTTGTGTAACCGTTCAGGTAGTAAAGAAGGTAAGTACCTGCTTTTAATTTACTTTTGAATAATTAAGTTATAATTTAAATTTGTTTGGTTATCAAGTTATCAGTAGCCAAAAGTACAGCCCAAATGGTACTTATTTTGTATTTGTATTACTTTTATTTGGCCAGATTTATATTATTTCTACAGCAAGGGACAGATGTAATGACAATATAACAATCAACGATAATTTATTATAACGTTATTAGTAGTACGGTATAGGCAACACATATTGCAGGCAAACAATGGCAAAAGAACAATAATCTCACAAAAAATTGCTCACTGTTTACTTGTCTGTTGCTCTAGTTACAAGACCGGCTTTATGAAATTTACGTGGCCAATGAAAATATATCTCAAGTAGAACAGTAATAAAAAGAATAAATTAGCAGTAGTGCCTATTCATATGAAAAGCAAAGGAATACCATTTTTTGGTTTGTCGATTTGTAACAAATAGTTATTTTGTTCTCTACTATGTTTTTTAGGCTACAATACAATTTTATTATTTATGATGGAAGAAGAGTTTGAAGAATTTTTACGGGCACGAGAGATCGATGAAGAAATTATAAAAAGTCTGAAAGATGAAAAGGTAAATATAATGAACTTTTTTAATAGTCGCCTTCAAATCAATATCTTTTGAATGCACAAACAAACCAACTTCACTTGACTGATTGGATTAGTGTGTTTTCAAATAAGGCGATTCTTATGCCATTTTATTTAATTTTTTCGAATTTCCCTCCAAACCGGAAGTTAATTGAGTAATATTATAATCGCTAAAATAGTTTTAGATGATGCACAAAAATTTACAAGGAGTAAAAATGTTTGAGAAATCGGAAAAGATATTGAAATGCAAATTACGCAAAACATTCGCAATATACCGTCTGTCTATAAAGTAACCCCCCCCCTGCTATAATGGGAAGTTAAATACTACTTTTCTGCTCATATTTAAATTTTTGTTGCTTTCAAAACGGCGGCTGGGCGCCATTTTGAAAAAAAATATTAAATGGAAAGGGGGGTCGAGTGACACCTCATTTGAAAGGTCTTTTAATTCTGCGTCGGATCCTAGAGCTTCAAAAAGAAATATTTCTCCAGAACAAAATGGCGGCTCTTAAATTAACGGAATATCTTAATTAAAAATCATTTTGGTTTTTAATTTAGTAGGCTATTTTTCATTTGTTTGCTTGCTGTTTGCTGTCATTGAGAAGCTAGTATTAATTCAGGTAGCTGGAAACACTTTTGAAAACGTTATGTTCCAACAGGATGGGGCACCGCCTTATTTTTATAGACCTGTTAGTGACTTCATCAATGGTAGGAGGGGTCCCGTGCAATTAGCGGCACGCTCTCCAGATTTAACCGTAACTTTAGTGTACAGAATCCCTCCAGAAACTTATGGAAAAGTAAGGGAGGAATCTCATAGAGTCATAACAGACTTTTCACGTTCCAAGAAGTCAATGGTGAACATTTCGAACACTTGATTTATTTTTTTTTGTTGTAATTGTCAGTTCTTAAATAAACTTGTTTATTTTCAATTATTTGTCATTTGTTCTGGATGAATATTTTTTTCTGAAACATTAAGATCAGACGCATAAATGCATAATTAAAAGATCTTTTAAATTAGGTGTCACTCGATCCCCCTTGCTTTTTATTAATTTTTTTTTAATAGCGCCCAGCCGCCATTTTGCAAGATACAAAATTTAAACATATGCTAAAAAGGAGTATTTAATCTCCCATCAAAGCACAAAACATTTTGTGTCCAAATATAAAGTCGTTCAAAAGTTAGCAGGGAGGGGGGGGGGGGTTACTTTATAGACACAGTGTATGTCTATATGATATGTCTATCTCAGTATTATTTAAAATTTTGTTTTTATATTAAATTATTGAAAGCTATTACTTTTATAAATAATTATTTGTATCATAGTGACAATGCCTTTATTCTGTAAGTTTTTAAGTATTTTTAAGTAGTTCTTTTGTTATAGGTAAGTTTTTACACTTATAAAGCAAAGAAATTAAAAATTACATTTTTATACGTTCTACACGGAATATCTCAAAAACCATTAATTTTAGATACATAGTGCTTCTGAGTTATTGTAAAGCTGGTGCAACAAGAAATCCATAAATATATTTAAAAAAAGTTACTTCCGCTTTAACCGGAATCGGAAATTAACCTCCAACACTTACTTTTTAGTGTATAGTTGGAATATTTGCTGATGCTGATATCAAAAACAAACAGTCCGAGTTGTCTAATGGTAAAAGGACCCGGCTCACAATGCGTGAGTCCTCGGTTCGAACTCCGGAAGAAACAGAAACTTTTTCTGTAATTCTGTGGATCGGTATCGAGCTCGCGGTAACCATTCGACATTGGATTTCAATTAACGGCGCTTGACCTGATTACTGGCCGACCAAGACAAGTAACAAAGCCACACACAACATTTAACATACAAATAAACACATATGTGAATGGCATTGAATGAATGTGCATGAAGGGTGGCATAAGCTTCAGAGGCGTAGTGGTTTATAGGCGAAAAAAAGCCCCACTACCTCCTATTACACAATGGAAGAGCCTATCCAGAGTGAAAGACCTCGACACCTTCGAGTATAAGAGGTGATAGAATATGATGATGATGATAGCGAAAGTATAGCTTCTAACTGACTATAAGTACGCGTTGTCTCAAATCAGCAAATATCTCTCTTTAACAATAAAAAATTTATCAAGGTGTTCCGCTACTTTTGTTACTCACTGTTATTTACTGTACATTTTCAGATCAACGTGAATACTATTAATTTAATGGAGGATGATCAACTGGCAAAATTTGTGCCAACGTATGGTGACAGGATTGCTATTACAGATTTTTGTCGTCGAAAATTATCCACAAAGAGAAGAAACGGTTTGCTGGATAAACTGAAAAAAAATTAAAAGAAAGAGCAAATTGAAAGGTGAAAAAGTGCAGACTTCAGATAGCGAAGAAGAAAAATTAGATAACAAAACAAAAAAAAAGGTTTTTAGAAAAAATTCTCGATTGATTGACTTGGGTTGGATGCACTCAGATGATGGAATACAGCACCATCAAGTGCGAACCAAGTGTGGAGGAGGAACAAGGCGAATTAGCGTTCCCATTAACGCTAACAATTATCACTTAATAACTCATGCAACCAAATTATTTTTCCCCAAAGGAGTATCATCGAAGGGAAGAGTTGATGATTTTTTTCTTAACCTACGAGATTACGAGCAAAATATAATGGAAGATGACACAATTACAGTTGGGGATATTTACATATTTACAGGATTTTCGAAAATACGATTTTATTTAAGTACTCAAAGAATAGAAAAATGTAATGCTCCAACAAATCCTGAAAATCGCTCACTTCCAAGACCATCATCATATTATCAAGCAACTGAACATGCAAAACAGAGCCCACTCTCAGAACCACCCACAGAAGAACTGTCAGACACATTTTATGGAACTTTTATTGATGATGAAAACCCAGAGTTTGATCTTTTAAATTTTACAAATTAAGGTAGGTATTTCCAATGATATTATATAACTTTGCAATTGATTATAATTATTTTATTGTTCTAGATCAAACTAACTCCGAGTTGAATAGAGTAGCAAATGGAAATACCGTGGCACCAGTTGTTATTTCTGTTGATTCACCAATTTCATTATATCCCATAGAAAATGATAAATTAAAACTAACCTTGCATCGTGGAAGAATATTAGAAGAATTAATAAATGCTTTCACTATTTTAGATAAAAACTGTTCTCAGTTGTTGATTGAAATGATATTACCAAATGGAAAATCAGAAATGGGATTTGATGTTGGTGGAGTGTTCCGGGATGCACTTAGTGAATTTTGGACCTCTTTTTATGATATGTGTACTGTAGGAGCCAAAACTAAAATACCATATCTCCGACATGACTATGGAACAGTACAATGGAAAGCTGTGGCAAGAATACTGCATAAAGGCTACAAAGAAGAAAACTATTTTCCGTTACAGTTGGCCCTTCCTTTTATTGAGTACTGCTTTACAGGAAAATCAGAAAGTTCCCTTTACCAATATTTTTTAAAATTTATAAGCGACAGTGATGCTAATACTATAATCAGAGCAATGGAAGATTTTTATTCGGTAGACGACTCTGAAATTCAAGATTTGTTTGACAACTTAGAATCAAAATGGTTACCTTCTGCTGAAAATATAGAAAAATTAGTGATGGATATCGCACACAAAGAGCTAATACAAAAACCTAAATTTATTATTGACTGCCCTACTGAAAATATATATAGAAACCTCATATAACCTGATAATGTTTTCATCAGGTTGTATATGGTTTTATGCGGTTTTTGAAACAACCAGGTTCATTTTGTATGAGGTTTTATGAGGCAACTGAGGTGATTTTCAGTAGGGTGCTGGTATGAAGAATTAAAAATGTTACCTATAAATTTAGAAGAGATTTACAAAACTATTCAACCGACATCAAAAAACATACAACTCATATTAAAGCTCGAATCGGAATTGTCAGCTGATGCTACTAAGGTAAGCAATATAATTACTTGTTTTGAATTGCTTAAGAAAATATACATACACCTTTATCAAAATATTAATAACAGTTCATTAACATAATCCGTTTGGTAAAATTGTAAGTAATACCTGCATGTACATAATTACAGGTGTTTGGATTTCTCAAAAAATTCATACGCGAGGCAGAAGATGATATTAGAAGCTCTTTTTTAAGATTGTGTACGGGAGCTGATGTTTTAGTAGGAAAAAATATAACCGTAAACTTTATAAAAGTGGATGGATTCCAACGAACACCAATTGCTCATACTTGTAGCTGTGCTTTGGAACTACCGCTGTCATATGATAGCTTTCCAGAATTTAGAAGTGAATTTAACACTTTGTTAAAATCAAATGTATGGATAATGGACTTAGTATAGGTGTATGTTAATTACTTATATAGTAGGTACCTATTATAATAATTTACTTACGCAGACATTAGGTTAAGTATATATTTACTCTTTTTTTTAAATCAATGTAAAATTTATTATTACATAATATGTTTAACCTCAATACAATGTTTATTTTGTTAAATATTATATGCTTACTTACCATGAAGAAATAATTTCGTTACGTAAAAATAAATACAAATTTACAGCATCGTATGGATCTTTTGCAGAGTTCATACACATCTTCGTCACAAGTAAATTCGCTTCTAAATACGCATTCTTTGCAGATTTCAATTGCTTCACTATTCACGTAACATTTGTAATCCTTGGCACTGTAGAGCTCGGCAGTTCATACATATTGATTGGTCGGCTTGCAGGAGATATACTGTTTCTAGAGTAGCTAATGTTGTGGATGTTCCATTCACAAACTAGATTGTCTAGTTCATCCTATAATTAAAAAAAATTTTTATATCTAATGGTAAAGTATTTTTAGAATAAAATACTCGTCAAAATATTGTTTGTACCTATTTATTTGAATCTCACCTGTATTATTTTCATGAAACTGTACCGTGAGCAATGAGCATAGCTGTGTAATAATCATATTATAAGAACATACTGCATGATACTGAGAAACTAAAAATGTAGAACAAATTCGTCGGCAGAAAATTAGGTTGCGATAGGAAAAATTAATCCTCTTGATTTTTGCGACACCTAACAATTAAGTTTCTTAAATTTCAAATAAATTAAGGATATATTACTGTTTATTTTTCCGATCTGCCAGAATTAAAGTAAGCCTTGAACAACCGAATTATACCAGTTGTAGTTACAGCAACATAAACGTTTGCTGAAAACAATCAATAAACTGAGAGATCTAAAGACCCCTCAATGTGTTATGGTAATAAATTTTATCAAAATGAAAGAGTTCGTCGTCGGACTATGGTGAGCCAGTTAGGGATTTAATATAGAATTGATTGATAGATAGACATTAACATTTGTAATTGTTGCATGCTAAGAAAAGCCCGCTCTAATTATTTACGTTACTTACCGTGCAGTGTGAGCAGCATAGGGCAATGCTAATTTTAGGGATGACGTTTTGCCAGGGTTGTCGCTATCCTTACACTCGGTTTCAAAAGTAGAGCTATAAAGCAGTAGTAATGTGAATTTTAAAACATTTTTGAGTACTATTGCTAAAATGCATGTTAAGTGTTAAACCGTGTACTGACTTGAGCAAATTTACCCGAACACAAACATACACGCGCGCATCCCCACACACGCACTCGTATGTGCAAGTTGTTTAGTTCTAGGCTTCCATTCTAGCAGCTTCTTGTTCCACCTGTTTTCTCTTAATCTTGCTATAGAACCGACCCATTTCCGTTTCATTGCAAATATTGTTCTAAGTATGTCCCGATCCTATCTTTATTTCGTGATTAATAAAATTAATAGTTTTCTATCACCAACAGTTAAAATAAAATCGTTTTAAATGAACAGTACTGAAAATAAACGGTAGCTTAAATGAACAATATATCAAATAAACGAGTGCTTAAAAAGTAGTAGCTTAAATAAACTTTTTCACGCTACCGGCAGTGTAAGTAGGCTTTACATCCATAGCTACAGGGATCGTAAGTGGCTGATAACATTCGTGTACTAGTTACCCTTGACGACGGAACTTAATAGTGTCACTTACGTTCCTAGGAAAATAATGTTGATTTTAACTGTTCGTTGATATGGTAACAAACACAGACAACTTAGAATAATGGAGCTTTTAAAAAATAATTCCGATGACAGCTGTCAAAACGAACTTTTAAAAATATGATTAAATTTCTACCTGTAGGCCTACTTACATTGCCGGTAGCGTGAAAAATTTAATAAGTAACACGGAATGTATCGACTAATAACATCCTCGGCAGGCGACGAGCTTCGGCTCCGCCTCAGCTCGTATTCGCCTACCTCGGATGTTATTACGTCCTTACATTCCTTGATACTTAAATAACTATTATTTTTCAGATTTTTCTATAATTAATAGTATAGTATGCAAGTTTTATAAACGGAATTTTAGTCACGAGGTTTTAGACAAGAGCGAAGCGTAGCGGAGCGAGTGTTTGATAAAACGAGGGTCTAGAGATGTTTATAAAACGAATTGCATACTATACTTTTTCTACGACCATCACAAAAATACTAAAATTTGGAAATTATTTTATTATCTTAAGCGATATTAATAAACATGGTAACAATACAAAATTATTAAATACATTAGCAGTCATATTAGAAACATTTTGGCAATTGCTGAAGGAAATCATTGATTTTATTAAATTTTTTCCACCAAATTCTGTTTTATTTACTTGATTTACTTGATTTAAATTGAAGCTATTCCGTGTTCCACTTTAATTTTCATCCAAATTTTCGACTTTTTAGGTCTGTAACCGTCTGATTTACGCTTCATTTGGGGTACTTGCTTATATCAGCATTGTTTTTTAGATTAATTGTCATCCGCAGCATTGAGTAGATTGCCCAGAAAGAGGACGGTTTCATCCTTTCCGAAGATTTTAAGAAGCAAGTCACACATTCTCAGATAATGAATTTGTTTGGTTTTTTTGACGCCAATCTTGGGAAAGTTTATATGCACGCTGGTACTGACTTTTTGATTTCTCCGGCAGCAAACTAGCAGTTGCCGATGCCGCTGCATGCGTAATTTCGGGTGGAAACATCCTCTTCACTTCCATTGTTGTTTAGGTTCATTTTTCACAAGAAGGGCACTTTATTTTTACCACAAAATACAAAATTACTTGTCTGTTGTCGCGCCGCGTCGGGTTATTTTGACAGATTGATGACAAGTGACAACTAACTTGATTTTCAGCCCGTGACTACAAAGCCCGTTGCTAAGATCACCCCGTGACTAAAGCGCACAAAGTCACAGCTTGTCAAGGTGTATTTAAAAGATCACTTAGCGTCATGGAAACATATGCGATAAATGGCATTTTTAAGATGGGAGTAGAAAAATCTATGTATTTACTCACACCGGATATTTAATATTAAGTCAATTACAAAAAAACGGTGCACAGCTAGAAGTTGAAAAATTAACAATATCGTAAATTAAAACCAAACCTTATATTCTACGGATCAGTTAAATATTGTACATAAAATTTTACCACCATGAACAGTAATTATTTTAACTTACAATGTTTTGTTACCACTTAAAATGATTTGATTAATTATAGTTTAGATACCTCGAACGTGCCAACAACTTTATCTTGCTTACAATAAATACTTTAGAAATAAACAGTATTAACATATGGAAAAATGTGTACCTGCAAATTAATACAGCATGATTAAGTACACTGAACTTGCTTGGCTTAAATTCATATCTAGTTTTACTTACCCGTTGAAGTTCCGCGACCATCATTAATAACGACGTATGAAGCTGCAATATAATACGGCAAGATTTATTATAATTAATACACTTGGTTTAATTTCATCGCTTGCGCAAGTCTAGCAACCTTGTCACCTTGTCAACTAGCTAGAAGAAACGCCAAAAAGCGCCCTTTGCTCCAAACGGGAGCTACATGATAAAGAAGAAGAAGAAATATATATCTGGTTCTACTTACCTCTCATATTACCATTTTGAATAGACAACATTTGACCTGCAACATAACAAGACTTGATTAAGTATATAATTAACTTGGTTTAAATGCGTATGTAGTTTTACTTACCTCTCATAGTACGATTACCATTTGACATAAGAAGGGTTGAATCTGCAACACAACACAGCCTGATTAAGTATCCTTAACGCACTTCATATCTAGTTTTACTTACAACTCATATTTCCAACAGACATATCTGCACCTGCAACGTAACACCACCTGATTAAGTATACTAAACTTACTTGGTGTCTAAATTCATATCTATTTTTATTTACCTGCCATAGTGTAGTTACCAATTTGATTACAGTAGGTTGAATCTGCAACAAAACGCAACTTAACTTACTTGATTTAAATTCATATATATTTTTACTTCGGTCGATAGTGTAGTCACTATTTTCAAGAGAATTTATCGAACCTGTAATATAAGACGACTTGGGTAAGTATAATTAACTTTGTTTAAATTCATATCTAGTTTAATATACCTCCTCCACTGTATCGTTCATGGTAAGAAAAGGTTACACCTGCAAAATAAACAGACTTGATAAAGTATTCTTAAATTAATTAAAACTAGTTGAACCCGTGGTCTACGCTCCACTTTTTTAGTAACTTAAAAGAAATAAATAAGCTGACATTTACCGAATCAGTCCTGCAGTATTGTACATTCTCAAATCAGTAAAGTCTGCGACTGAACTGATCATGCGTAACAATAACTAAGTAATCATGCGAATATTTATTATTTTGTACCCACTAACATTCATACGCCGCGCGATGGACATTAAATAATCTTTAAAATAAATGGAACCAGTTTTCCTCCAAATTGGTCTCGGTTATTTGTGCTTTAAATTATAATTTTTACATTTAAACTCTTTCAACTGTAAAAATGAATGTTTGTCCTTGATTCCTATTAATGGTAGGTTCGGTGAGGTTAGGTTAGTCTTATCTCAAAATTTGGTTAGTTTTAACTGTAAATGTTACCCGAGGATGATGAAATAATTGTAAGTAATCAAACAACGTTTTCAGATACCTGCCCTCTTGTAATCTCAGCTGAAATGCAATTTGTAGGTAAACCTTGTTTGAGTTAAATATGATTAACCTTCGCGTGTGACTTCGTTTACATGGTTTGATCTACAATTCTCTGCAGAGCGTTTTCGGTACTGATCTGTGCCGCTGTGAGAACAATCGAGCCGGATAGGAGGGATTCGTAAGCTCTACATCATGTGTACTCCCCGCGGAGTCTGATGTGGGAATGCTAGCTATCGACAAATTATGTTCAAATAATACAAAAGAGAACCGTATACTTGGTATATTGGTACGAAGAAAGTGTTGGCGATTTTAGACTACTTTGGAGATCTTTTGGCTACAAGTCCCTAAAACGATCTGAGCACTCTTGTCTTAACTTGGGAGGAATACGGCTGCAGCTGAGATTGTACAAACCGAGCGTCGGGCGACGAGTCTTATTTTTTCAAGGTTACCAAAAAAATTCGTAGGGCGTATCCCACGGGTACAGTTAGTTCTTCTTAAATGCAAACTGTTAGTGTAAACGCAGCAGTTTGTTACCAGAGCGTTTGATGTTGTAACTTTTGTTCCCAATACTTGGGTAAAGTTTAGTTTTTGTTTAATAATTCTTAGCCTATTTATTTTTAAACATGAGCGTAACATCGTCCACACACGATAAACAAAATCAAATCGCTTTATTGCATCATATAGCTAAACCTGAGTTGGTCGTATTTATTTTACAAATGTATGAGCAAGACATCACTTGTAATATAATTATACACATCTATTTGTTCAGCTGCTGCTTTAACTTGTTACTTGTAGATATTTCCGGATTTAATGTTGGGAATTAATTTGTACTCGGTATGTGAAACTAAACAAAACTCTTCACTTCACGCTAAATTAGTGGGTTAATAATCTATAGCTAACACTATCGCTTCTTAAATATAATAATAATCGTTTTAAACAAACAGCAACATCGGGCGCCAGTGTAGTGTTGCTGCTTGGTGATATATTTGACAGCAAGCAGCAGATTATATAGCAATTATACAAACTAATATTGTTAACCGAATTTTCTAAAAGTAATTAATAGTACTGTAAGAACCAGCTTAGTTTTAGTATTAGAAACAAACAGAGAGATAAACGTTATTTCATAGTTCAAAATTAATATTCTTTTCCCATTAGAAATTTTAAAATTTCTTAAGTTTATAAAATGTATTACCAAAACACGGCTGAACTCACCCAACTGGCGATAAACTTATTATGAAGCTACTAAGAAACGCGGCCCTACGTGAATGTTGCATAAACATTTGCTCGACACAATAAATAAATAAATGTCGCCGCGATGTAAGAGCCCGTCGTTGTGTTATGGTGAGACAGTTACGAATTTAATATAAATTCATATTTAGTTTTACTTACTTCCTGTACTATATCTTCTAGAATGCTCAGAATAAATTGAACCTGGAAAATACCAGGTGTTGATTAAGTATACTTAATTTTGTTTAAATTCATATCTAGTTTTACTTACTTCGTGTACTGCGTCGTCTACGATCAGAGTGGGGTGAACCTGCTAAATAACCCGACTTGATTAAGTACACTTAATTTCGTTTTAATTTATATATGGTTTTACTTACCCGTTATAGTGTTATTGGAACCTGCAAAAGTACCATATTAGATTAAGTACACTTAACTTCGTTTTAATTTATATATGGTTTTACTTACCCATTATAGTGTTATTGGAACCTGCAAAAGTACCATATTAGATGAAGTACACTTAATTTCGTTTTAATTTATATATGGTTTTACTTACCCATTATAATAGTGTTATTGGAACCTGCAAAAGTACCAGATTAGATGAAGTACACTTAACTTGATCTACATTTATGTTTAGTTTTACTTACTTCCTCGACTATACCTTCTAGTTGGGGGGGTATCTGCAAAACAACCCAATTGGAATAAGTACATTTAACTTAATATCTAATTCTATTTACTTCCTATACTGCTTCTCCTATAACCAGGGTAGGGTGAACCTGCCAAATAGTTCGACTTGATTAAGTACACTTAACTTCGTTTTAATTTATATGTGGTTTTACTTACCCATTATAATAGTGTTATTGGAACCTGCAAAAGTAGCAGATTAGATTAAGTACACTTAACTTGATATAAATTCATATCTAGTTTTACTTACTTCCTGTACTGTGTCTTCTACGATCAGGATAGGGTGAGGGTGAGCCTTCAAAATAATGTCTTAACTTGGCTTAAATTCATATTTAGCTTTACTTACGAATTATAGTGGTAATGCGAATAGGTGCATCTGAAAATTGTTTAATTAAGTATATTTCATTTATTTGTAGTTTTACTTACCGCCTCTACAAGATCTTCTATTACGATCAGGATAAGCTGAACCTTGAAAACAACCCTACTTTATTAAGCATACTTAAACTTACTTAGTTTAAATTCATATCAAGTTTTTCTTCTTAGCTACCTAAGCACTACTGCACCAAGCAATCCAAAAAATTATTACAAATGTCACTAGAAATGTCACTAGTTATTTTTTGTATATTGCAGCATACATTACATATACAATAGATTTATAACTATGTCCAAACTTTTGAAAATATTTTAGCTTTACAGTTTTCATTTGTACAAAAATTCTCTTACATAATAACATTGTGTTTCTCTAGGGCGATTATATCAAAATTAATTCCGATCTGCCAACTCGTATTTGAGTAAATATAAGCGTTAAAGCCGATAACTTATCGTAGCGGCAACCATTTTAAAGCTAGAGTGTTCGGGAAAAAAACTTTCGATTTTTCTTAACGCGCTCTATCATACTATATGTTCTTACGTTTGTGAAAAAAATGCTACCAAAAAACATGTCTAACATCCGTTTCCGGTTCCGATTCGCAAAATGAAACCTAATAGCCCGACCACTTTTTGTTGTACCTAGGTATACCAAATTTCATTTAAAAAACTATCCAGTAGTTCCTGAGATTACGTTACACACATACAGTCCGTCATTAAAACCACTGTTTTGTGTTCCTGGAGGGCTAAAACATCTATTTCCGTAAAAATCTCAGATTACAAAATTTTCACGATCGCGCGATTCGTGAGAAGTATGGAAAAGTACAACAGCGTACGGATTAAACTAGTTTTTCTTAAATACGAGCTAGTAGTGTGCACGCAGCAGTTGTTTTTTGTACCAGAACGTTTGTTATTGTCACTCTAACTTCCAATATGTATGCCAATGAAGTGTGGAATTGGTAGCAAATGTATTTGTTTATTTCCTAAATTTTATGAGCGGTTGCTCGACAGCTTTTTAATAATAAAAGTGCCAAAAATCCTGTTTGTAATGAAATTGTTATATACAGAGCGAGTTAAAAGTATGGAGACGGCGATTTCTTGTCGATAGTATTAATTTTAGAAAAAAATGTTTCCAATAAAAGTTGTTCATGAAATTCTTATCTACATACTAACAAAAAAAAATTTTTTTGTTCAATTGTTTTTGAATTACGACCCAACGCGATATTTTTTTAAATAGGAACATATTAATTTTTTTCTACTATTTGATAGGAATTTTTTTCTCTTTATGATGGTATAAAAATATTATGGGGTTGCATAATAATTTTTTCGAGAAAACGACGGTTAAAGTTGTAACGTAAAATTTATCAACTTCGCCATGGAACAACAGATGGCGTTTAAAGTAAACAGTATAGGGGCGTTATAAACAAAAACCGCGCAATAAACAAAAGCGAGCAAGTTAAAAGCATGGAGACACCGCTTTTTTTGTAAATATTTAAAAAAACAATGTTTGTACTTAAAATTTTTCAGGAAATTCTTATCTACATATTGACATGCAAGTTTTTTGTTCAATTGTTTTTGAGTTAAGATTTTAAGCAATTTTTTTATATTATTTTTAACTATTAGATACAAAATTTTTTCTCTTTATGGTGGTATAAAACTATTGTAGGGTTACATAATAGTTTTATACCACCATAAAGAGAAAAAATTCTGTATCTAATAGTTCCACGAACCTCGCCGCGGCTTTACCCTGCACCACCAATTAAAGATAAGTAAAATATAAGTTAGAATTAAGATTGTATAATTGTTTATGCTATTTTCCTATTTTGTATTTAGAATAATTAGCTAGGCAGGGCCGATAGGGTTATTTGTGTGTGTATTACTACTCCTTGTTTAGTAATAAAAAATCGTAAAGTGCATTTAGGTGTTTATTTCATCAACATTAATAAGAAAGCGAGAAGTTTACGCGCTAGGAAAGTGACCTAATACCTGAATCGCCCTGAAGACAAGACTGAGCTAGCTGAGGGGCATCCACAACCTATTTAGAAAGAGAGTAGCATTACACGATGTCGCCTTATTACTCACGGTATTATGGGACAAACTGCTACAGCGTATCAATCACAAAAGTAAATCGCTTCAAGATCCACAATCTAATTTACTAAATTGGTGCAAATCTTCTAAAACCTTTAGCAGAATTTATATTATACATTAGAAGCACCATTGTTGTTATTGAAAAAGAATCCGAATTGCTAACAGAACATAGGGAGTTTAAAGATGAAAGAAGTAGATCAAGAAGAAGTCTTTCATTTCCTTCAATATGCAGAAGAGGTTAAGAGCACTGATTCGGTCAGCATGTACAAACTTGTAATGGACTCTCTACAGTCAACTTTTCCAAATATTGAAAGTATTTTATAAATATTTTTGACCATGCCCATTTGTAATGCAAGTGGGGAGAGATCTTTTTCTGTCCTTAAAAGAGTGAAAAACTATATTCGCAATAGTTTATCACAGGATACTTTAACTTCCTTATCGGCTTTATTTATAGATTATGTGGTGCAGACACTTTATTTTAACGATATTATCGACACATTTTCAAGATTCAAAGTCCGACAGGTGCCAATTTAAATAAGAATGTTTTTATTTCTTGACTAGTGTTATGCCAAACCGAATGTGATTTTTATTTATTGTGTTAGAAATGTTTATTTATTTTTAACACCCAAGAATGCTTATCGTTTTATTTTTGTTGTAAATATTATCTATGAAATAATAAAATTATAATTTGTAAAATCTGTAGTTTGTGTTTTCTTTTACGGAGGGCCTCCAAATCCTCCTGCGCCTTGGGCCTCGAATTATATCAATCCGCCACTCTGGACGAGTACTCTTTCGAAAAACAAATAGAAATAGTTTTTAAACTTTAACAATGTAATAAGTGGTACGTCAATATAATTGACTATTTGAACTGATTTTAAAATTATGAAAGGAAGTAGAATCGACCTTTTATACAGAAATAAATTAAAGGTCAATGCGTCGAACATTATATTATGTAATATGTTTGAAATATGTTCTAAGTTTTGTTGTTTGTTGATATTTAATAACGATAAGGACAACCAGCTTAATTTTTGTAGTTTTTTATCTAAGTGTTGAATTATTTTTGCATTTGCCATTGCCTACCTAAATTTTGAGCCCACCGGTAGATAACGCCGAGCAGCTGTAGAGCAATGATGCCAAAGGGTGCAGAGTTGAATAAACTCTGGTAAAGAAACAGAAAATTTAACCAAGGAAAAAACTTTTGTTAGATACAAGATTTTTAAAAGAAAAATGTGTTTTAGTTAAAAAAAAAACAGAAAATTTAAAAGAAAAATTAAAGAAATTTCTAAAAAAAATATTAAATACGAAAGAACAATTTAAAAAAAATTTTATCTTTAAGGTATTTTATTTTTCGTTAAAAGACTTTATTTTCCGCTAAGAAGTTTTATGTAGCTTTATTCAAAGTTTTTTTTTCTTACAAAATTTTGATTTTGGCGGCTCATACTTGACCGTGTCATCTATCAGGACAAAACCATTAACTATTCTTGAAAATTATAAATATGTTTTGACTGATTGTTAATCTTAATTGCCAACAAATAACAATATTAGCGTGAATCAATACATCCTTAAAATAGTACATTTAAGAGTTTCCTTTTTTCGGTGCTCTCTTTCTAAAACACTACAGAATATGGCCATAGCAACCAGAGTTCGTGCGTACTCTTATGTTATACAGGGTCCGCCAAAAGAATGTAAACGCTATTTACAGCTAAATCACTGCTTGCGTTAATAGACTTTTCTATCCAATGATGTCATAGAGCATATTATTCGGTTTTTGGAAAAAAATTATTATTCTGTTTTTGCGCCAATTGAATTTTTTTAAATGAAACATACTTGTTTTTCTGGTATCATTTGAGAGATTCTTTTATTCTATTTTTAATGGCATCACATTCATATGATTGCATATAAAATTTGTGAGAATATTTAAAAAATAAATTTAAAGCTCGAGTGGTGTTATTTTCTAGTTTTCTTGACATTTGCAACTCACTTTAGCAAAACAGAAGAAAAGATACTACTGTTACTGTCATTAAACTGTGCTTTGTTTGTTGCTACGCACCCGCCAAATACCATGACGCAGGGGGTGGGGGCAAAGTTTCAGGGAGCCTAGACGAGCCGACTTTGTTTTAAATTTGTGTTTATACAAATTTTCTGTTTCCATACACCTAATGTATGTAGAAGCTAATATTTACTTTATTATTATTTTATAGTAGTCTTGAAAAAATTAGCCTGCCTAAACCCTTATATGTTACTATTTTTCAGTACTTGCCGTTTATGAATGAATTACTCGCTCTTTATTTATTTTTCTTCATTTGTTTTCTTTTGTGCTTGGTTTGTGCCCGACACGTCGGCGTTTAAATTGTTAATGTTTTATGTTTATACGAGAAGAGTTCGAATGTAACTTAAGGAGTTTAGTTTAAGAACCAAGAGAATTGATTCATTATGGTGTTCGGAGTTTGTTACGAATTGTTGGGTTATGTTGAAGTAAATTCATTGTTTTAATTGTTAAAATTCCTTCGCTCCAACACTAGTGCTAGCTTGTGCAAAGTAGTACCTTGTACGGTAGATTTGATATATGATATTGGTAAATGAATTAAAACAAAATAGTGTAACATATTAGTATTATTAAAACAAAGAAAGCCCTGAAAATGCGAATACGATCAGTTTTTGATAAACCATTATTTCGTAACAAATTTACATACTTTAATGACAACTAAATCCAATTTAAAAACAGCAACAACCAAAATACAGTTTAATGACAGCAAAACTAGTATCTTCTCTTTTGTATTGCTAAAGTGGGTTGCAATTGTCAAAAATACCAAAAAATAACAGCACTCTAGCTTTAAATTTATTTTTTTAATTCTCTTTCAAATTTCTTATACAATCATATAAAAATGATATAGTACCTACATCATTGAAAAGAGAATTTAAAAAATTTATTAAATGAGACCAAAAAACAAGTATGTTGTTTATTTAAAAATATTTCGTAAAAACAAGAAAATAATTTTTTAATGAAAAATATGCTCTATGACATAAATACATCAGGTAGAATTTTTTTAGCGCAAGCGTGTTTTCATACTTTTGGCGGACCCTGTATATTATGATTTATGCAAAATATCCACAAAAAATTTGAATCAAATATCTCAATATATAGTGGAGATATTAATAAAAACATTAATAAACTCTTTGGGATGCTGTAACTCCGTAAGGAAACAGTTTGAAACATACACTGTAAACCCGGAGAAAACAAACTAATCCATTCTATTTGCAAACTAAAACTCATTATTTTATCTATGTAGTATGAGTACCGTACTCAAGATATATCTGTTACTATTTTGCGAGTTTATAAGTTTCACCCACAGAAGATAAGATATTCATTAAGAGTACGCACGAACTCTGGTTGCTATGGCCATATACTGTAGTGTTTTAGAAAGAGAGCACCGAGACAAGGAAACTACTAAATGTACTATTTCGAGGATGTGCTGATTATTGCGGACTTTTAATATTTTTTTTAAAGCAGCGAAGAAAAATATCTATTTATCCACCTAAAAATATTACTTTAAGAGCAACGTGGGGTAAAATTTAAAGCGGAAAGATGACAAAAAACTTCAAAATTTGCATGGTGTTTGCAAGAAACACATTCGGGTTTCAAAGAGATCACTAAAAGATTGTTTATAACAATAACACAAACTTGGAGGTGTTTACCAATCCTAGAATACCTGGAATATGTACGGAATTAAAAATTGATCCTTGAACACCTTAACAATCTTTGAATTTTTTGGTATTCGTAGAATTTAGTACCTATTTTATAAAATTCTTCATTTAACAGTGTTGTGCTGTTCACGAGCATATAGATTATTAAATTTTACAATTAATGCTAAGGTGTAAGTGGAAAGTGACAATTTGCTGTGCATTTCACGGTATTTAATTGTCCCAATATGTATTATACAGGGTGTTTGTAAATCGCTTTACAGCTCGTAACTTTGTTATTAATAAAGATATCGAAATTAACTTTTTTTTGTTTTAAATGGGGAAATGTATAGTACAAAATGCCATATACCAGTTTTAAACACCGCCTACTGTTTTTGTGTAACGGCATTTAACTTTTGCTTTTCAAATGGAACACCCTATATATTTATAGATATTTGAAATCAGCGATAAAAATACTTTTATGGTGGTATACTCAATTCGAAATTTTGAAGTGCAACTTTTTATAAATTTAAAATATTAAATTTTCTTAAATCAGCCTATGACTTATGTAAAATTACCAACAACTGCTCACAACAAGTGCACCACAACCGAGTTACCCCACTTAGCTTCATTAAAACATGTGAAAACGTATTTTTTTAAAGTAAAACCGTAAGAGTTGCATTAGATAATTGAAAACTACAATAATCCAACTTTAAAGTTATATGTCATACATCCCTCGCTCAAACAAACCAGACTGAAAATTACATTCTCAAGGGAATGTTGGGGAAACTTTCATTGTATGAATAATAAATCATGAAATGTTTATGTTGTTAAATATGTTGTTATTGATGATTGAACTAATATTAATAATTGTACAAATTCTTGAAATACGGGAAACGTGTTCATAATTATTGTTGAACGGTCTTGGTCTTCTATGTAGGCTGGGGTCTACCAAGGTCAAATAAATATGACAGGTAAAAATTTATTTAAATCTGTGAAGATTAATTAAATATTAAAGGAATTAAAACAAATATGTGCACATTTATCTAAATACATAAAGATTTACTAAATATTTGAAAATTTAAAATAAATGTTTTAAGATTTATTTCAATCTCGAATGTTTTATTAAATGTTGGAATATTTAAACCAAGTGTTTAAAGATTTATTTAAATCTACAATGATTTATTAAAATAAAAAAGAATTTAGCTAAATGTGTGTATATATAATAAATATTGTGACCATTTGCCTTAAATACCGTGAAATGCACAGCAAATTTTCACTTTACAGACCGTCCCATAAAGGTGTTGCTACTTAAGTGTATACTGCATAGTTTTACGTCACGGAATGTCACGGCAATATTGTGCAAATTTGGAAAAAATTTGAAATGGGCTATTATGCAGCAAGAAATACAAAGTGTCAAAAATTTATGTAGCTTTGTTAAAATGATTTTGCAGCGAAATAATAGAGTGTTGAATTTAAAAGATGGTTTTTAAGTAATAAAGAAATATTAAAACAACAAAATAATTATACGCTGTTTTCGGTACTATACCCGCTAAATTTTCCTTGTGGGGTTGTTCCAAGCTGCGGACCTGATTAGTATAATTGTTATTTTCTACTCTTAAAAAACTAAACACGTTCGTTTATTCGTATTATTTGCGTAAGTAATAGGTAAGCTTGACACCCTCAAGAAATTAACTGACATATTGATTATATTACTACGTGGTTTCACTAAAGAAAACAAGAATGAACAGTTAAAAGTTTCTTTTAAAACTTTACTAAACTTAAGCAGGTGACCGTTACAATTTCTGAAAACATTACCAGGTTCATGTTGCACAACACCATTTGCCAATGGGTGTCTTATATTAAGACTGGCTGTCGGCCCATCTAAGTTTGTTAAATTCTGTCCTGGTACAGAAGCATTTTGAGTTGGATGTCTAGTATGCTGGTAAATCATTCCTAGAGTTCGTGTATCACCTCGATTCCATTTTCCTACAAAATGTAAACATTTTAGTTTTGTTCTGGTAAAATGTTCCAATTTGGAATGTATTTTTAGAAACACGGGTTATATTAAACAACTTTCTTACCTCGGCAGCGCTTTTTATACAGCACAAAAATCACTACGGTCACAACTACTACTACAACTACTATTATTATAATTTGGTAAATTACGAGTCCCATTATGTGTAACACTTCTCTGATACAAATAAAAATTTCAATATAGTACTCAGTATACCTTACTCTACCTTATCTATATTTTCCAGATAAAAACACTTACGGATGATTTGTTTTAATAAGAAATATCATTTACTTATCAAATTCAGAAATTTTCCTTGTCAGTTAAAGGAAGAATCGTGCATTCATGATTTTTATATCCACATTGCGGTAATTGGCTTAATAATATCAAAGAGAATAACAAATCATTTTCCTATTATTATACACATTTAAAAAAAATAACGTTAATTCGGTACATAAACATAGAATTGTAAAAAAATTAATAAATATAAAAATTTCTTAGAATCTTTAAACTATAAAGAAATTCTAAATAGACTTGATACCGAAATGCAATCAAAGTAGAAAAAAACACGTAGACTCCGCAAAAGAACTAATATTTAAAATATATCAAAATCAACAAATTTAAATCTAGATCACAATTGGATTAATGAAATCAATTAAAAATAGAGATAAATCAAAACACAAAACTAGAAAGGATCCTAACAATATTAATTTAAACAGTATAGAAACAAATTAAACAATTTAATAGAGCTTAACAAAGAAAATTTTTATAAATCAATAATGCAGGAAACAGCCGCCACGGTACCTTACTTGCATTTATTGAAATTGTTAGAACTATTTAAAATATTTCGAAAATTTTAAATTTTTTTATTACTTTTTTTATTATACGTGAATCATAATCTCTGTTTTTGAAACTAAAAAGCGTGCAAAATCGGGCTTTCAAAACACTAGTGCTTTAAAGTCGCGTAGGTAACAACAAATTCACCTACAATAGTTATTTATCTACGATCGTGTAAAAAGTAGGTATTTTTAGTATTGGCTTTCGTTGCTAAAGTTGCGTTTTAAGGCACTAGTGCTTTAAAATTTTTATGGCATGGAAATGTCAAATTTAACATAAGAAATCAATGCACTCTAGAAACGACATCAGTATTTCATTCAGCAAAAAATAATTACCAGCAGTCAAATTGACATTTACAAAATATTACTTTAAAATTTATAAGTCGTATTAACCATTTGTTAAGAAATTTGTGAACCATCTAAGATAAAACGTTGTAAGACACACATGTAAAAAGTCTCTTCATTGCACTCACGGCTTTTAAACCACTCGCTCGTACCTCGCTCGTGTTTTAAACTGTTCGTGCAATAAAGAATGACTTTTTACACTTGTATCTTAATAGTTATTTAAGATACAAGAACATTTGTCCCAGTTTTACTTATACTGATACTTCTTTTTGGGACTGCTTATGAATGTTGAGACTTGTGCAGTTTACGTTAGTAACTGGATGCTCTTTACTGGAACACCGTGTGCTATCACTCATTTGTACGCAATACTCTCAGCCTGATTAGGTCTCGCCCTAACAGCGCCTTGGCCGCTACGCCTAATTCCCGAAGGACAATAGCGCCGCTTGCCAATACGCCTGAGAACTTAACCCAATAACAGCGATCGATTACGTACAAATATGTAATAACAACACGCGAAAAGAGCATCTTGCCGCAACCAATATTGATATAGCGCCGTTATTCACACCAATCGGCTTCCCTGCAATATAGCCTCAAGTGCTACGCCTAATTCCTCCTGGAGGGATAATAGCGCCGCTTTTGGTACCCCTAATCAGGTACACCGACAAGAGTAAGCATCTACGCCTAAGCCTCTTTGATTTTGGCAAAATACTTCTCGCAGCCCAAACCCCACGAAGATGATCTTTTATTTTAGAGTTTCAAGTCCCAGACTTGTAATACTGTGATAGAATGTTAGCAATAATGCTTCCAAACTGACGTTAAGATTTCAGCGAACTGAGTGATCTCTGAGAATCAGAAGATTGATCTCTTCCTTTAGGGAACATACTCTTTTATTAAAAATCATGCCCTTCCTCCAAGAGGTTGGTTTTATTTTTCCAATCAAATTACAGTCCAACTTTCTTTTAATTTTTGATTGGATAGAGGTATCAATAAAATTTTGTCTCACACTCTCAAGCTTTCTTGAACACTTGTGCTAATTAAAGCTGTCAAGTTTCCCCAATTTATGTTAATAACTACAACCCAATATTTACCCTAATCCCTAAATGTGAGAGCGTGAAATTTTAAATATTAGATTGACCCCAATAATCCACACAACAGCGGCAAACTCATTGATACATGTCAACATGAGTTCCACACTCATGATTTATTTACATTTATGTACAAAAATGTGTGCAGCTGCCTTAAGACGACCACCTGCTTAAGATTAACTAAAACGAAATCACAGCAATTTAGCTAAGTCAACTGATTACTGTTAATTAAAGTCTGTATTTGTTGAAAGAAATATAATATTCCTGTAAATAAATCAAAGTTATTAGACATTATGTTTTCGGGGAGCCCCCACTTTAAAGTATAAAACAATACAATTTACTCTAAATCAAATGCAAATTATTTATTCTCGGGGAGCGCACCTTTACATTATAATATACTATTATTCACAATTTTCAGATTTCCAAATATTTAAAAAATTTTCGAAATTTTTTTAAATTAAAGAATTACAATAATTGTTTGAAATTTTAAAAACTTTTGGAAATTTTTAGTTTTGGAAATTTTGAAACAATCTGAAAATTTTGAAAACTTGTAAATTGTACAAATTTTAGAAAAATTTTTAAAAATTTTGAAAATGTTCAATAGGTATCTGTAAATTTTGAAAATTTTCAATTATGGATATTCTTGAAAATATTGAAAACATACAAAATATGTTACGAGTTATTGATAATTTTTTTTTGAAAACGGAAAATGTTAATTTTTTGAAATTTTAAAAGTTTTGAAAATTTTGATTATCTGAAAGTTTCGAAAAGTTTCAGGATTATAAAATGTTGGGAAATTGTAAATATTTTCAAAAATATTCTATTTTTCGAATATTTTCAGTATTTTAAAAATGGGTTTTTTATTATTTTTATTATTATTATTAAAATTATTAACAATTTTCAAAATCTGTAGTTTTAAAAATTTTATAAAATTTCAAAATTTAATACGAAAGTATTGAAAATCGTGAAAATTATTGAAAATTTATTAAATTTTGAAATATTTTAATTTTTAGTATTTCCCAATGAAACTCGAGGTAATCAACCAAAAGGAAACCTCCCAGAAGTGTTTCCTCAATGGAAAGTTGTTCCTATTGTCATTCAACCTGTTCATGCCAATTCGTACATTTCTGAAATATTGAAAAATCATTGTGGGGGGGGGGGCACTGGAAGGTGAGAGGATGTTCTCGTTTGCGCCAAACGGCTATTCTGCCCGCGAAGAATACAAATATAAGGTTCTTTTTCAACCACGTTTATATTGAAGTAGAATACCCCTCTCCCCCTTCCTATTTTTGTCCCTGATCTTATGATATTTGGTATTTTCTACCTGCAACCAACGTTTATCAGTTGAAATTCTATAATAGATTTTGCACATTCTATACACCTTTGGTTCTTGGTCATTTTCTCGGCAATTAATCAAATAAAGTGTTCAGGTAAACGACCAAAAGGAAACTTCCCAGAGATAATTTCTGATGAACGTGGTACATTTCACCGACTGTTAGATTTCTAAGAAAACAAGCTATATAGGCAATCCCCCATTCCATACATTCTTTAACCTTTATTACAAATCAGTGAGTCGTTTACCGTGACGTCAGCAAAGATGATGGCAGCTTTTAGTACTTATGCTTGCATCCTGACTTGTCAAAGTCCATTTTTTCTTAGAGAAAAAGTTTATTTTGATACTTTGTGAAAAGATTGTTTGGCATAACATAAAATCTAGTCAAGATGAGTAATTCTTCTTAAGCAGAAGTTATTTATTATTTCCCGTTTAATAAACAAAGAGGTACCAATTCTTCATTTTCAAACATTCATAGAGGGTGTCACAATGGAATTATGGCATTCAGAAAAAAAAAACAAATGGTACCCCATAGTTGGCTCTATAAGACTACAAAGTTTAATAAAAAACATTTTCTACAGTACCTAGCTCCACCAAGTATAAAAGTAGCTAAAAACTAGCATTAGATTTTGGTTTTACTAGTCATGATGAGTAATTCTGCGTAAGACAAAAAAATTACCGGACCCCTGTAAAAAACAAATTGTGAGAGCAGTTTTTAAAAATATTTTTTTGAATATTTTCAAAATTCTGGAAAAGCGCCATTGCGACCATATTTAAATTTTTGAAATTTATATTGTTTTATTGTATACTACCTACCCACAAAGTGGTAGTTGATTTAGAGTTTAAAAGAAATATGGCGACGTTATGCACTATTATCTTGGTTTTCAAAATATAGTAACGAAACGTTTGACTTAAAACAGACGGGAAATCCATACAGAAAACCTATTCTACAGAATCCTTCTAGGTTGACGTTGGCGATCATTCTCCCATATAATTCTATCTGCTGATGCCCGAAACAAACCTACTGATGACAGGCCGGACTATTGTCTAAGATATTTCCACTACGATGTCCGTCTTTTTCCCTGTCCTCTTCTCTTTTCTATTTTTCTTGTATAATTAATTGCAGTATTTGATATTTTTATTTCTAGTAATATGGCCGAAGTATTGAAGCTTTCTTATTTTTATTGGTTTAATTATTTCTTTTTGTTTATTTATCCTATCTAGGGCAGTGTCATTTGTTGTGTGATAATCCAGGAAGTTCTCAGCATTAGTCGGTAACTGCACCACATTTCAAAGGCTTCCAAGCGATTGATTGTTGTGTCTGTAAGTGTCCATGCCTCCACCTCCTACAACAACACTGAGAAGTCGTAGTATCTGCGGATGCGTATTCGGAGTTGTAGATTTAATCTCGTATTACACAAAACATTCGTTAAACGCACTTCTTACTTTCTCAATACGAACTCTTATTTCCTGGAAATAATCCTTTTTTTAAATTTAATGTGGCATCCTAAATACACTATCGTTGGTGTTTCTTGTAATGGTGTTCTGTTCACTTGAACGTGTGCGTCTATGTTTTGGTTTTTCTGATCGTCATTATTTTTGTGTTACTTGTGTTAAATCGCATGCCATACTTCTCGCTGTTATTTGTTACGCGATTAATTATCTTTGAAGCCCCTTTTCACTATCTACCAGAAGCACCGAGTCGTCCGCGTAACGTATATTATTAATACTTCTTGCATTAATTATTATTTTATCTTCCATGTCATCTAAGGCTTCTCTAAAAATTTGTTCAAAGTATACATTAAAGAGTAACAAAGATCTGCGAATCATATCGAATCTGTACTTTCAGCAAAAGGCGACAATACGAGTGCAAGACCAAACATCAAAATAAATTCAGATTAGAAGAGGCGTAAGACAAGATTGGGTACTGTCCAATCTTGTCTTACGCCTCTTCTAATCTGAATTTATTTTGATGTTTGGTCTTGCACTCGTATTGTCGCCTTTTGCTGAAAGTACAGATTCGATATGATTCGCAGATCTTTGTCGTCAATGCCAGAGGTTTTGAGAGTTTGTATTAGCATTAGTTGGACCTCGTGGAATGCGAACATGAGAATATATCACATTCCACATCTCGATATCTTTCTATTAGCACTTAAATACTTAAAAGTGCTTCTCTTGTACTGTAGCTGTTTCTAAACCCGAACTGGATGTCAACTATACTTTCTTCTATATCTGTCCGTGAATTATTCGTAGAAATATATTTAAAATGTGGATCATTAAGATAATTATTCTATAGTTTTCGCAACTGCTCTTTTTCGGAATTGGAATAAATGTTAATGGCAACCAACACAAACTTGACAAAATAATAGACTAGTCCCAATTCCCACTCCCAAAAAGTGTACCTAAAAAGCAGCCATCTTATGAGTCTCGTTTAGGATTTTTTTGGTGCAATAAGTTTCTAAGGATTGCCTTTTAGAGCAGATTTTAACAAAAGTTAGCGGAGGCATAAACCTCAATATGTCAAACATACTTATGTTACAGAAAGAAAATAGGTTAATAAGAATTATTTATATTCTTTGGGAATTGGAAATTTAGAAGTGATGGATGATTGTAACATTACCAGGTTACAGGAACTGCAGGGAGTTCGGGAATTTCTCGAACGACAGATATAAGTTATGTGAATGAAAAAGCCGTAGCGACTGGCCCAAGAACATGTTTAGCGTTAGCCACGCCGAAAGTCTTCACACCGAATTCGAAACAATGCCGCAAAGTAAAAGCCCTTCTTTTTCCATTTTTAAGAGGAATGATGATATCGCACAGAAAAATTCTTTTTGTTTGTAGAAACATCCCCTTTCCCCGTTATTTTATGAGGAATGATGATATGTTTTGGTATGAAACGTTTTATTGTGGCTGTATGCTTCGAAGAACATTATAGCCGGTCAGTAGCGTAATTTTCTCAGTGCGCGGTCTTTATTATTGCTTCTGGTACGTATGGAAAAATTAATTACAAAAACCATGCATGTCATAAGATACCTAATTAGGTTTACAAAAATTAAAAATGTTTTTTGCAGCTCTATGTCCATCTAAGGTGGTAGTAGTTGTAGCTATAACGCAAATTATTATCACCGGTAGCTATTCACTACAGAAGCAGGGCCGTAACTACTAATGTTCGGCGTGTTCCATGGAACAGGGACCCGGCGCCGCTGCCCATTGTAAAAAATTCTTGCCTACTTATTATATTGGTGAAAACTATGACGAAAAATTGGTTTATCATAGGCATATTACAAGAACGGGATGATAATTGGTTAGCCTAGCAATGAAAGACCGATTTTATGTTTTCAAAATCATTTTTATTTTTCAACATAATCTCCTGAAAGTTGAATACATTTTGTCCAACGATGCTCTAAGGCTTTGATCCCATCACGGAACGTGTTTTCCTCAAGGCCTGCAAAATAGGCGTCAACAGCGGTCTTGACCTCTTCATCGGATGAAAATCTCTGTCCGCCTAGGATAATTTTCAGCTTAGGGAATAAGTGGAAGTCAAAAGGAGCCAAATCCGGCGAATACGGTGCGTGTGGAAGCGAATCGTACTTCAATTCGTTGATTTAACCATGGCAGCAACACAGGTGTGAGGACGAGCATTATCTTGGTGAAAAATGATTTTTTTACGCGCTAAACCTGGCCTTTTTTGATGAATATTTTGGAGTAACTGGTCCAAAAGGTTAGCGTAGTATTCGCTATTGATCGTTTTTCCTTTTGGAAGATAATCGATCATCAAAATCCCTTTTGCACCCCAGAACACTGATGCCATGACCTTGCCAGCTGATTTGAAGGTCTTTTCTTTCTTTGGAGCCGAGCCACCAGGTTCTGTCCATTGCTTTGATTGCAGTTTCGTTTCTGGCGTATCGTAGTGGACCTAGGTTTCATCGGTGGTATTATTCATAAAACGGTCCAGACACTCTTGGGAAATCTGCATTCGCACACGTTTTTGATCAAGTGTAAGCAAACGCGGCACCTATCGTGCGGACAGCTTTTTCATACCCAATTCTTGGGTTAAAATATTGAACACTCGCTCTTTTGAGATGCTCACAACATTAGCTATTCCAGTCGTCTATCTTTCAAAACCATATCGTGGATTTTGCTGACCATTTCTGCTGTAGTGACATTTCTTGGGCGTCCAGAACGGTGTTCATCTTGGATGCACGTACGACCGCGTTTGAACTCAGCCAGCCAATATTTTACGGTCGCATATGATGGATCACTTTCACCCAATACACTTTGCATCTCTTCAAAAATTTCTGCACCTTTTAAGCCTTTTAAATACAAAAATTTAATAACAGCACGATGCTCAATATATTCCATTGTTATAAAACACAGAACACGTTTTCTGTGAACAGCTGCTAACAACAAACTGTTTGACAGATGGACTCTATATTTTCAGTGTTGCCAACTAAAAGATGGAACTTTAAAGTTATGTATAAATATTTTACATGGTAGCGCCACATAGGTGGAGACTAACCAATTATCATCCCGCTCTCGTACAAAAAAACTAAAACTTTTACCCATTTTTCACACTTCTTATACTTATAAAAAATAAATAACATCTCCGGTAAAACTGTTCAATTACATGCCTGTCTTACACGCATGTGCTTAAAGTTATTAGGAATTGACACTTGACAGTACAAATGCAAAATACCTTACTTACATATTGACAACTAATTGGCATGTAGTAAGGGTACAAACCATTTTGTTTGTTTTAAGGGGAAACGATGTGCTGTGAGTACGAGACTCATAAGATGGCCGACTTTGGTACACATATTTAAGCAAGCATACTTAATCTATTGTTTTTCTAAGTTTGTGGTAACCAATGATCTGGAATTCTTCCTACTTCATAGATTGCACTGAACAGATGGAACAAATCCTCTACAATCTCCAAGCGTTCTTGTGTTAGAAACTTTAGAAGTTCATCTGGTATTTCATCTGTGCCCATTGCTTTTCCGTCTTTTATTTGCCCTATAGCTTTGATTATTTTTTCATTAGTGATTGTAGGTCCTGTTATCCCATCAGTCTCTATAGTGTCTTGTCTTTCTTCATCTGGGAAAATTTCTTCTCTGTTTTTTTTGCTTCTTTAGTCTTTTTTATTGTGCTTTGTATACGCTTATATTCTAATTCATTTTTATTATTATAAACACCTGAAATTCGAATATGATGCTAATCTACTACAGAATAAGAGGTGGGGTTGTATTGCTGAACACATTTTTATAGTGGAAGATTTAGTAGCGTTGGTCGGACAGTCAGCTCATATGCAAAACATTTCGCTCAATAATCTTGTAATTAAGTATGCGATCAGAGCGTTGGCAAGATAACCAAATCTGTTTTGCAGCTTTTTTTTGTAACTTGTTTTGCGATTTATGCCGTTAAGGATCAATAATCGTAAATCTTTCTGGGTTGTTTCTTCATTATCATTATCGAATTAAACAGTTAAATAAGTGCACGCATTACTAAACGTCTAATCATTACTAAATGCCGGATTAATATGAGTTTGTACCTTTTTACCTTCCTCGCTCAGAGTAGAGCTAGAGGAGGGTAATGTGATCGGTGTCAAGGACATGATTTAAATTCGATTTTTCATCCAAGCTTGTTTTGTTGTAGACTTACTCGCCAATATGAGAGGTATGTCTCAAAAGGGTGCTTTCGTAGCAAACGCTTTCCATATGTAATTATTTCCTAATATGCACTTTTTAGTGCCTTGGGGCTCTCGGGAGACCTTACTCCTAGAGAGCGCGTCCACCGGGTGGCGGATGGGGGAAGTCCTGGAGACAGGATTGCTCTGAATATTCATAATAAGGAGCCGTGGACCAAAGGACTAGCTAAAGCAGTATGCGACCAAGAGGACGAAGAGGGTTCAGCTAGTGAGAACTGATCAAGATGGGATTAGAACTCTCAAAGCGGCGGCGAAGGACCTAACTAGTAATAGGCAACGGCGGCGCTTATAGCCTTAAAGAGTTAGGCTACCATCTGCTCATCAACCTGCAGTGGCTAGCATGGTGAGCTAATTAGCCAAAAACCTCCCAATACACTTTATGAATGGACAATGATCAAGTACGGCCCCCAGTTCCCGGTAGTCCCGCTATTCCTGACTACGGCAGCGGTTACGGTTACGGCGAGACAGGGGGTGCTAAGAATCCCCGGGCGACGGCAGGCTGCCTAACAAAGTTGCATATTGCAACATATAATACTCGAACATTAGCTACAGAAGACAAAATGTTAGAATTTGAAGACGCACTATTGAATATCAAATGGGACCTAATAGGAATATCTGAATTGAGAAGAAAAGGTGAAAATTTAATAAAATTGAAGTCTGGAAACATGTTATATTATAAAGGAAATGACGAGACCTCTATAAATGGAGTGGGTTTCATAATCAACAAGAAAATAACTCCAAATATAGTTAGAATTGTTAGCATATCTCCAAGGGTTATATATATAATACTAAAAATCTCCAAACGATATTGCCTTAAAGTTATACAAGTATATGCACCCACTACAACCCACACAGATGAAGAGGTAGAAGAAGTGTATGAAGATATTGACAAGGCTATTCAAGAACAAGCTGCATATTTTACTCTTTTAATTGGAGACTTCAATGCTAAAGTAGGGAAAGCTGAAGACCGAGAAAAAAGCGTTGGCAAATTTGGAATCGGTACACGCAATGAAAGAGGACAAATGCTTGTCAATTACACAGAAAAACAACAAATGCACATAATGAACACCTATTTTAACAAAAAGGAAAATCGTAAATGGACATGGAACAGCCCCAATGGGAGTACAAAAAACGAAATAGATTTCATAATCTCTAATAGAAGAAACATCGTGCAAGACGTATGTGTGCTGGACAAATTTCGAACGGGCAGCGACCATCGTATTGTCCGCGCAAAAATTGCTATAAACGTAAAATTAGAAAGGCAAAAATTATTGACAACTCGTAGTCCCAAATTCAAACTAGAAGAATTGAGAAATACTAATAAAAGAGAACAATACCAGACAACATTAAACGATAAATTAGAAAACGACATAGAAGCAAACACAAATTACACAATAGATGTCCTGGAGAAGAATATCACTCAAAGCGTCATTGCGGCGGCAGAAAAGACAATCGGGAAATTACCAGTAAACAAGATAGGAAAACTATCTGATGAAACAAAAAAGCTTATAGAAGAAAGAAGGAGAAGAACATTCACATCGTCCATAGAGTATGTAGAACTTAATAAAACTATTAGGAAGCAAATTCGGAAAGATATACGCAGATATAACACAGAACAAATAAAAACAACGATAGAAAATAATAGAGGAAGGAAGGTATTTCAATCTAAAATAGGAAATGGAAGAAGTGAAATATTCAAACTAAAAGACGAAAATGGATTGATAATACATGAACGTAAAGAAATCATAAAAAGAATTGAAAACTTTTATGGAGATTTGTATGAGTCTAAAAAGACAAAAGAACAAGATCCAACAGACCCGCGTGCAAAACTGACCAAACACTACACAGAAGATATACCTGAAATTAGCAGTGATGAAGTACGAACAGCAATAAACCAAATGAAAAATAACAAAGCACCTGGTGAGGATGGAGTGGTTGCAGAGTTGTTAAAAAGTGGGGGCAAACACCTAGTAAGAAATCTCCAGGAACTGTTTAATAAATGTCTGAATGAAGGAAAAGTACCATCTAACTGGAAAAAATCAATCGTAACATTACTGTTCAAGAAAGGAGATAGAACACAATTAAAAAACTATAGACCAATATCGCTGCTGTCACATGTGTATAAGGTATTTATGAAAGTAATAGCAAATCGAATTAGTGACAAATTAGATCAATTCCAACCCCCTGAACAAGCGGGTTTTAGGAGAAAG